>OY759251.1:115000-1438929 GCA_963662185.1 Eilema griseolum
TCATCTGAAAATACAAAAAAATATATAAAAACTACTGAATCAGGGGTACGGGGATACGTCACTTGCGTGAATTGTTGACGGTATAGCTTTATTTATTTATTTATTTATTTATAATATGCATATTAGTGAGAAAACATATGGGACACTGAAATCTATGTACGTTTATTAATATTCGGTCGAATTGTTTGAAAGTTAAATTCTATCTGCGCCTGGTGTAGTTTATTAGAGCTTTATTTATTATATGAGGTTCAAAATGTACGTAGGTAGGTAGATAGGTAGATAGGTAGGTAGGTAGGTAGGTAGGTAGGTAGGTAGGTAGGTAGGTAGGTAGGTAGGTAGGTAGGTAGGTAGGTAGGTAGGTAGGTAGGTAGGTAAAACACTTTCCATCAGACATAATTTTAATACACGAACGGAATTCTCGCGCTCTCCCATATGTGTTTGTGTGTGTGTATTTTATTTTTTAACTTTTCTTTTTTTTTCTGCGCCTTGCCTGATGGTAATCTGAAGACAAAGTCTCGCACGTAACTGGTAGAAAATAAGAAAAGAAAGAAAAAAAAAAAAAAAAATTAAAAAAAAAAAAAAAAAAATTAAAAAAAACAAAAACTCTTCTATTACTCTCTCTTTTAATAATGTTAAAAAGAAAAGAAAATAAAAAAAATAAAAAATTATATAATTATAATTTCGCCGAGGCTGGCGGTGGGATACATTTCTGTTTGACACATACATGTGGTGTGCGGCGCGGTCGACACGGACGGTGTGCAATATGTACCAGTCTCGTTTCGGCCGCGTCGCTATTGTGTCAGAGTTTGGAGTGTCAGTGGTGTGCGGGATTGGTTTTTGAGCGCGACGTAGTTGTGTAGTTGTGTTAATGTAGTATTTTGTATTTTGAAACGATTGTGTTGTGTATCTATATTGTTTGTTGTAGTTTGTGTAATATTTGTAGTATTATTGTATTGATAATATTCGAATATATATATTTTTCTAGAATATGGCTCGTACGGTATAAACCCGACGGAGAGGATTCTGCTGTACTGTTCAACCTTTGCATGCTGTGGCTCCCCACTAATACATCTAAGATACGAACAGGATGTTCTGATTTCCTCTGGCTCCTATATCCCAGGAGTTCAGGTATGTTTGAAAGATTCCTCCGT
The DNA here is from genome assembly GCA_963662185.1 of Eilema griseolum. NCBI lineage: Eukaryota > Metazoa > Arthropoda > Insecta > Lepidoptera > Erebidae > Eilema > Eilema griseolum. The sequence continues at coordinate 116,152 of OY759251.1, forward strand.
CGTCAGGCCCTAGCTATCTACCTTTTTCAGGTCGTCCATCTGGACGGACGACCTGAAAAAGGTGGCTGGGACAGACTGGATGCGGAAGGGAGAGGATCGGAAAAAATGGCACACATTGGAAGAGTTAATGAGAGAGAGATTATTTTTTTTTATTTACAATATCTTATTTTGCAAGGCAATTCAGAACAAGCTAATACATTAAGCAGTGTTGAGAAAAATCGATGACCTTGTCAAATAGCCTACTACTACTACTAGTTTTATTGCAATATATGTATGTAATGGTATTGTATGAACGAAGAAGGCTTTCAATGCTCATTTGGCATTTATTGCTCTGGTTCTGGCTCTGAAAAAATCAATTTGAGCATTGGTAAAGAGTAATGCTCAAAAGAAGTTTAGTGGTTCACGAGTCGGCATTGCGATCGAGAGGTCCTGGGTTAAGACGACGAGTCGGTCAGGGTCAGATCCAGATCCGAGTCGCTCTTCGGTGCGGGGATAACTTTCTTCTTGCGGTTCCTCTTCCGCCGTGGTGCAGATTTTCGGGTCTGCAGACCCACCGGGCTGTTCGCCCTGCTTCGCTCAGTGGCTCTCAGAATTTTATTGTTTCACTTCATCATTACCGAAGACATTTGGAGACATCTGGATCACATCCCCAGTGATCATATGAGCATCAAACTATATTTGTAGGTTGATTTGCAGTTGTTTTCACCTAAGAATAAAACATGTACTTAAATTTTAAAAATTGCCTTTTGGAGTTGTTGTTGTGTCTTTTTTCTGAATATGTAATATTCGGCCAGCCCTTACTGTGTAGTAAATCCAAGCAATGCCCCTGCTTATTTCTATACACAGGATATAGGGAAAATACCAACGCGCAATATTATGTAGTTATTCTATGATAATAACGTCCGCCGTCGAAAGGGCACGAACGCAGACTCCCTTGAGGTGTCGACGAACCCTCTTTGTTGGAGGGTCGAGTGCATACTTGACATCTATTCTCAGTTGAACGGCGGTCAAAAAGACAATAATTTCTTAACTTTTATTACTATATAATTATATTTTACTACATAAAATATATTTCAGCTATTATATTCAATAACTAGCTGACCCGCCCCAGCTTCGCCCGTGGCATATTTTGAAATCTTATATAACTTCTTCAAGGCCAATTTTTTTTTGTATTTATTACGCTCCCTTAAGGACTGATATTGCAAGCAACCCTACTAGTGACATATTATACTTTTCGTATTGTATTATAGCCTAAACTTCCTTAATTCCTTAATTCCTCCAGAGTTCAATAGTAAAAAATAATCTACTAACCGTTGAATGTAAATATGGGACACAAAATAAAATTTAGAAAAATGTGACGATAGTTATGAACAATTTATATTTCTGTTTAAAATTTTGCTATTTAAAAGTATCCAGATATCGAAAGTAAGCCCAGTTTGTTACTACAAAGGTTTCAATGTAGGTATTTAAACTATCATGGTCACTCACATCACGGAGGAACTGGGTTCACATCGGTAGTGTAATATCCATGATTTAAATCCGGGACCTCTCGATCGTAAGGCCGACTCCTTAACCACTAAGCTAATGAGATGAGATGAGATAAAAATTAAACAAAGACTGACTTTCCTACTTGCTTTAATAGGGAAGGTTCCTTTTTTGTTGACGTTTTGTAAGTGTTCCATACAGAATAAATAATTTTTGACTTTTGACTTTAACGTTGACTGTCCACTACCATGTCGCTGTCGAGCTGGGACTTTAACAACCCGGATTGGATTTTATGTCCCCCACCCACGCACATCATACTCATAATTATCAAATGTTTCTAGTTATTTCTCTTTAAAAATAATGAAACTAATTTGTTTATGACTGTACTTTTAGACATAAGTAATTCCAATTCAATTAAGGGCCCCAAAGCCTACCTCAAAACAGTATATAAAATGAAAGACGTTTTGATGAACTTGTGAAACTCTCTCCTGGAAACTGTTATAAGTGCTCCAACAGTGAACAGTTTCAAAAATAGACTTGGTAAACATTTAAATAATTAAGAACACAGGTGCAGTGATATACACGTATCAGCTCGTAGGGCTGCTAGTGTATCAAATAATAATAATGGTCCCTTAATATACAGAAGAGGTTCGAATACAAGCTTTACTTCGAGGCGGGACTCAAGTGGCAGTTACTCCCGTAAAAAAGCAAGTTAAACTAAAGAATTACGGCTGGACATACAGAAAAAAAAGTAAATTATATCATGGCTCATATTTAGTGGGAACATCATTAACAATATTCTCAAACAAAGGCGGGACCTGTATTTCCTTATCCATGTTTGATTTATAAAAGGATGTGAAAATCTAATAAAAAGTTGTATTAAATACACTATAAGTTTCTAATTAAAGTATCAATTAAAGTTTCTAATTAAAGTTAATTAAATTATGAATGAAGTTAATTGCATTGATAACATCGCCAGTCCGCGACGGGAATCTGTGTCGTTAACCTGTCGGTTTAAGGTTACCAAATAATACATAATAACATGGTTTCAGTGTCTTCTTTCCAATGTTTTGTGATTGTAATCAGTGATTTTGTGACTTTAGCTTTGATATAGCCATCCTTCTGGCTAGTTCTTTCTCGAAGTTGTTTTTACCGAGCTGGATAACCTGCCCCAGGTAGATATATTTTTGAACAACTTCGAGTGTCGCCCCTTCGATGGCAATCGGTCTCGCTCTCGTGGAATATATAATTAATATATATTTGCATTGCTCTGGCCGTACCTTGGAGAGCACGTTATACCCTCAGTCCCAGTTGCCATACGAACATTAATGGTAGTCGTTGCGGGAGGTTGGAGCCTTCAAAAGTCCGACTGCTAGTAGTTAGCTACAGAACTTCGATATCGTCAATCCGAAATGGTCAATAACGCCATTAAAGAGATGAAGGAACGTAGCGGATCGTCTTTGCAGGCGATCAAGAAATATATCGCGGCTCATTACAAGGTTGACGCTGAAAAGTTGGCGCCGTTCATAAGAAAATACCTGAAGAGCGCCGTCGAATCCGGTGCACTAATCCAGACCAAGGGAAAGGGCCAGAGTTTCTGTGCCGTCAGTGTAGAAGACAAAACAGGACAAGCCTTTAGACTTCCCACTGACAGCACAAATTCTCCAGTGAGCTCTGGCTACCCTACTCACCGCTGGGAACACAACACGAAGTTATTATAGCCGCGGTATTCTGTTGGGCGGAAAATGTGCCAATTGCAATGTAGTGATTAACGAAGTGTTAGCCTTCGTCCATAATAAAATATCTGTAATGGACGATGAAAGTATAGGCAGAATTTGTGTGAGCGCTTTTTCTGAAAATGAAATTGTAACGGCGAAGAAGTTGCTGTTCGAATCCTTGCCGACAACAAAACGTAAAATAGCTATGAAAAATATCGTACTATATTGGGTAAATAGTTAATAAAAGCTTTAAAAAATAAAACCGAGACAGTTTTTCGTTTTCATTCAAGATAAAAATTTAAAGTGCCAAAAAGCACAACAATATGCAATATTCGGTTAGAACTTGTTCCGACTGACCGACGTCGTCAACGCCTGTCATCCTCATCCGGTCCTTGTGCTCGGGGACTTCAACGCCTGGTCAGTGACCTGGGGGTCCCGGCACACGAACCCACGAGGTAGGGCTCTGGAGAGCTGGGCCGCTAATCACGGTCTAGTTCTCCAGAATCGCGGGGCCGAACTGCCTACCTTTTGGGAGTTTACAGGTGTAAATGTAAATGTGTAAAAGGTATGTGTATAACTAATGTTATCAAATGGTTGTAAAATATCAAATCTATTGATGTGGTTTGATATCCATTATTCGAGTATCGTGGCCTTCACTAAATGCGGAAGCAGAAGTTATTTATAACAATTTTTTTAGTTTGATATTGCGTCAAAAGTGTAATGTGAGAAAAGTTAGTTAGCCCCTCATTCTGCTTGTTCAACTATAAATGTGGATTCAGAACAAACGAACATAGACCTAGAGCAAGAATAAGAGTATTCTTTCTTAATATTTCACCTCTGCCTACCCCTTCGGGGATATAGGCGTGAGTTTATGTTATGTTTAATAATATAGTAGAAAAGCACAAGGTAACTACCAATAGCCACGTTTTATTTGTAACATAACATAAAAAGACATTCTAATGACATTCTCTCGCTTATTCAATGTCCGGTCGCTTTGTTCCAAATTTATCTTTGGTCATGATTATTAAGGTCAAAATTTCTTATTGAAAAAAGGTAATGCACTTAGCAATTAGGTATTTAAGGCAGGTCTTATTTTTGTTTATCATTTTTGTAAACATAACAAGAAAATACCTTACTTCACTTAGAACTATTTGACCCAGGTTTTATTTTTGTTTGCCTATCTACTATCGGTAGATAAAAATTTTCAAACACAATGTAAAAATTTTTCATGAATAAATATACTGAATACTGAATACTCGAACCGACTAAAACGCACGCCGTCTGTGGGTCATTGTTGGTTGCCGGAGGTGGGGTTGGCAGGCATATCCTTCGCACCCCAGCCAACCCAGGGATATTTACCTCGATCTGGCTCTATTCACTTTTTATGTCTGTCTCTCTCGCTCTTAGGCGGGCTAACCATGCCCGAGTGGAAGGGACGCGTGCCTCTCACTCGCTCTCATTGTGAGCGCATAACGTGAGCGGAGCGTAACGCAGTTTCTTGAAGTGTCACCCGGCAAACCAATTTATAAGACGTTGTCACGTCAAAATAAACATCACTATTGTTTGTATCTCTCAATTACAGGTGAATGTTTCAATTTGTATAACATGGTTATTGTTATAATTGTTTTATCTTATATAGCTTTTGTTTATTACAGGTAAGATTTTCCACTTAGTAATATTATATAATTACTCAGCTACATTGCATTGCATGCACTACCGTTAAATAAGTTCAATAGATAAAACACTAAATATTATGGCATTCCATAGTTATTTTCCATTACTTGCTTTTCCTTTAATTTACTTTTTTAATCATTAAATACTTATGGTTCTTAATAAGAATTGATTATCTGCATTTTAACTTCATATTCTTCTGTTTCTCTTGCTCGGAGCACTTCAGGGCTGACTCCATACTCTGGGTGAAGAGAAGATTACTTATAAGAAAATTAATACTTATTAATCACCATCAGACATATTGTAGCTGACAAGGATGCCATTTTTTTTTATAGCCCTTAGGTGGCAGACTAGTGCGCATGATTTTAGTTTAATCACCAGAGCAGAGCCAGAGCTCACTGGAGAATTTGTGCTGTCAGTGGGAAGACTAAAGGCTTATCCTGCTTTGTCTTCTACACTGACGGCACAGAAACTCTGTACTTACAGGGTTGGCAGCCCAATTACACGTATGTTCTGAAATATTTATTTTTACGTTTGTTCCTTTACAGACTGTAAGTTATTTTCTGATTTATAATTGATTTTCAGACTCGTTTACGTATTGTTTTCTTCTTCGATAATAGAATGAACAAATATTTACTTAACGCACGCCGACCGCTCAGGTCGCAGGTTGCCGGAGAGAAATATTGGTTTGGATTAACTCCATGTTAGTAATTTCGTTTCATGTACCTTTTGTCCAGCGATAAAACCAGGAGGGTGTCCAGTAAATCTTGTCTCTCCTGAGAAAATTTGTTTTCCTGAGGGTGATGAATGCGATGATGACGCGGACTGTGGCCATCATAGGCTTATAATTACTTCGTAGCGTTGGCTCTACGGAGTGTTGCCTATGCTCGTATCAGTTTCAGTCACGGTTCGTGTCCTTTGATTTCGTCTGCTGGTTTCTAAGGAGCCGCAATTCGGAATTCGGCACCTCTCTCATGAAACTTACCTACGAAACACCCACCGGTCATTGACTTCCAATAGTCAGCTGTTCACTGCAACCTATGTGCTGCATATATTGATGTTGTAGGGTTAGGATAGGCATTGATGTCAATTTTTATAATCTTCGCAAATGAATTTTAGAAAAAATATAAAAGTAGTGGTTAAATTAACAGTCTACGAACAGTTTTAAATTAGACAATCTCTTTGATATATAAGGTTCGTTTCCTGAACAGTGGTAGGTGATAACTCACTTTTATTGGCAAGATAAGAGGACGAACAAAGACGAGAGAACTTTATTTAAACAGTATCTCTATTGGTATATACACATCTTTAAGATATATTTTTTAATAACTACCTGTTATGTATAATAGCTGAGCAATTCATATCTGGTTATTGGTTCTATTATTATTCGGTTGGGGTCATTGAATGATCCCGGTATGGCTCACGTTCATATGCCACAGTAAACACTTTCCATTCCACCAGTTGGGCCGTTGTTGCGCAGTTGTCTGCAACCTAAAAGGGATCGGGGCAAAATCATTTTTTTCCATTCGTATATAGTATTAAATAATAAATAAAATTGCCCACTTCTCCAATTTGAAATAAAAGAGCGTCGAGGGTTTGAAATATTCCGAAAAAAAACTTTATATATTTCAAAATGGCGGAGAACGCAATAAACCGATTCGAATACCGCTCAAATCGAAATTTAGTCTGCCAGCTGCCAGTGACCTCCCTCAACGAATTCCCAAAGAAAATTAACCACATGTCTTCCCGTGGCAGTAAAGTGACTTGACGTGACGTGCTAAAGGACTGGCAGCGCGATTGTAACTCCCCTGGTGCTTCACACGTCCATAGGCCACCACTTTTTATCAGGCGGGCCATGTGCTTGTCTACCACATAAGTCGGAGAGCATTGATCGTTTATTACTGTGATTTTCACCGGTCTCGGAAAGAACTAAAGAGCCCAATCGAATCACAGTAGCTCCCCCCAAAAACTTCTAAAAATCTACTATAACCTTAATAGTTTTTTAGAAGTTCGATATTTATTAAATACTAGTAACACCATTCCCGTGAAAAGAAATATGGCGCCAAAAGAAATGCCCCGGTGATAAATTCGGCTTTGCCTAATGCATTTCATCGTGGTCTTACATCCTGGATACCAAATTATATCACTCATTTTTGATTGAAGATTAAAAAATAAAATATTGATGTTTTACGTGCTTATGGTCAAAATTACAAATTACCTAACAACATTTAACACTTTCACTGTTAAACTAAAATATTATATAAGTTTTCCATCAGTCGAACCATACAATTGAGTCCACCGATGCGATGGTTACGTGACGGGCTCTCAATATCCTAGCACCCATATAAAGTTTGGTTAATTACCAGTTCACTTGTCTCCTTCTTCCTACAGTCCCGGGTTCTATAAGCGGGGCGTGTAAAAGTCAAGGTCAAGGTCAAGCTTACCATCAGGCGAGGTGAAGTCAAATTGACATGTACTATACATAAAAAAACGTTTAATAAGTGCTACTAACACAATAGCCATAGGCAAATACAATTATACATATATAAGCATACACACTATATATATCTTAGAAAAAGTCACAATACATTAACACAAACATATAACACATAACATATAACAAAAATAGGCAGTTTCTTGTCACTGAGCTTGACCGGAATCTGAATGGGTGCTAGCACCTCTGCCTACCCCTTCGGGGATATAGGCGTGAGTTTATGTTATGTTATGTAAGATACTAAAGCAGAAATATGCCACAATTTACTAAAATACCTTTCCATCCTATAAAGTTCAAAGCTATAAAGTTTCTAGGTCTGTTAATCAAATTTACTTTTTGAGTTTCTGCTTTTAATTGTTTGAGCAATCTATTATATTTTTCTTGAGTCGATATACATTCTTCTTTTCCATCTGGCAAGGAAACTTCTAGGTTTTTTAGAAGTAATTTAGTACTACCTGTGCATTCAATAGCTTTCATACCAATCAGAGGTGTGTCTGAATGGGTTCATATCATGATTGGTAGTAGATGGTGCTACAATCCAGGTATTATTTCACTGTCGATTTTTAATATGACGATCTCATAGTACTATTTTCGCTGCCAACCCTGCAAGCATTGAGAGTTTCTGTGCCGTCAGTGTGAAAGACAAATACAATTACCATAACCAGAACGATAGTTTTTCGTGCTGTCAGGGACAGAACTGTCAAGATTATATAAGAATTATAATTAGCTTAAAACATAGTGTGTATAGTGTGTTAGGTTCTGATTGAGGATGTTGATTGGTAAGCCACTAAGCGGGCCCCAGGGTCCAAGGCCACGGATGTAACCGGTATAATGATGATTGACACTCAAAATAAGTGGAATTCAATAAACTTTTTTGTGGCCAGCATTCTAAAAGAAAAGTTTTTACTGCGTGACAATACTTATGACCTGACTGTGTATATGGCTCCTGGACACCTTCATTTACACGTACACAGTTTCACTCATGACTTTTGCGGTTTGGCGTCCGTGTGTCACTGCCCAATCGGGATCCAGTTGAAAACCAGCGCTAGGTTGAACATTTTGGTCATTTCACTCAGTATGTTATTGTTATTCATAGGTGGGACAGATAGCTTTTCTTCAAATATAGAGTAAATTCACCTATCATATATCTTGACAATCAAGTATGTTTACAAACCTTTGAATTCTTTGTACATATATGCATATTTTGATCCCGGCTTTTACCATGGCACACACCAATGACTTTTCGATGCTTTTCGAAGTTATGTGTGTATTTATCGCAGGTTTATAAGTGCCCGGTTAATGGCAATAGGCTCGCCACCTAATACATTGGGACCGCGTTTAAAGCATATAATTTCACATATAAATCGAGAGTATCGCCACCGTTTAACGCAAGACTTAACGCCATTTTGTATTTCCGAAACTGAAAATTAAACGTTATAAAACACGGAGCCAATTTCGCTAATATTTATACATCCTGTCCGCCATTAAATACCTCTACTATGAGACATGATATTACTCTCGCTGTCTTTTAAGCCTTTAGGAAGTGACCCAGAGCTAAGCCATAAGGGTCGGTTGCACGAGTTCCTTAGTACGCGGTTAACCTTATTTGGGATAAGAACGCATCTCAGATATGCAAAGTTAGCGCGATTAAAAATAATACACTCAAATACACGCGGGTTAAGCGTGCAAAGTACAAACGAAATGATATTTTCTTGCTAATGGAAATAATACAAGATGGCACAGGAGATAGCCAAAACATCATCACACAATACTTCAACACCATATAAGGAACAATAAATAGATAAGTTAAGAACTGAGAAATCATCTTCTTAGTGTTGTCCCCAGTTTCATCCGAGCCTTACACCTCGGTGCCAGTTTTCATTAGAATTCAGCCGACTGATCTCTAAACCCAAAACAATAAAAGGAGAAGCAGGATAGTGGGCCACGGGTTCCAAATTGTCAGCTTTGATCATCCAAAGGTTAGCCAATGGCTGTCACGTTTTAATTACTGTGCCCTAAGGTAAACTCTGGCCACGCCCACTCGATTTGAAACGCTAATTACTCAAAAAGTATAGGTCCCAGAGAGTAGAACGTGGTACCGGCGGACTCGTCTCGACGAGCTCCTCAAGGACAAATAGTTAAATCTCTGAAAAATCCTAACTTTATGAATTTCACCGGGTCTTGTGGGATAGCACACTAACTGATTATCGAAATAACGATTTACGCCAAGATGCATGGAAGGCAATTTCAAATGAACTGAACATTCCAATAGGTGAATTTAAAAAAAAGATGAAAACTTTATGCATCTAAGCTACTTATATCAACAGAAAATGGTCCCCGTGAATAATAGAACAGGTTCAACATTCAATGCGGCGAAGCTACGGGCAACAGCTAGTACTAAATAAATTGGATTCGTAAAATGATCTGCAATATAAGAGCTAGCGTTGAATGTCAAACAGAATTCGCTATTTGACGGAACTCAATAAAATCTTCGAATCCTGGTCATCACACGATATAATAATAGCGACGTGAACGCACTAGCACAAGCAATATAGCTTGGTTGAATAGGTTAGCGAGAAAACTATAGAAATTTGATGTCGCCAAACAATATCGCCAATTGGTTGTAAAGGTCAGACGGCAGTTTACAGAAAACAAATTACTTTGTACGAATAATAGAAACTGTGGTACCTGTATTATAATTATTATTTATTTGACACAATCATTGTACTTAATGTTAATAAAATTGAAAATATATAACAATGCGAGCTTGACTGTTTGTTTTTTATCACAACCTAACTCTTTGTTTAGTGTACCTATAGCAATATATGATCGGCATCAAGCCCCAGATGAAATATCTGGGGCTCGTGCTCGACGGCCGGTGGGACTTCGGGGGAATATACGCGGGAACCGGCCGTCTTCAATAATACACGTTACAATGAGCGTGGAAGAAGATGTTATGAAAATACAAAAGAAATTAACTAAGATGACTTCGGACGATGGCACGGTGGGTGTAAATATCTAAAGAAAGAATTGATGTACTCGAATTCAACTGTAATTTCTGTATGAAAAAAAGAATGTTTTTTTATTATTTCCCAATGCACTCTCTTCTCATCCCAATTGATTCGACCTGTTAATTAGTTAGGTACTTTGGACGCAGTAAAGGTGATCAAGTATTAATGAAATAATGAAACATGGTAAATATCCCGTTTATTCTGATACTGATGTCAGTGACCATGATAGTTTAAATACCTATATTTTACCTACGGAAACCTACAGAACACAAATGATGTGCGATATAATCTCCAGTATGGCAATAGGCTCGTACAGTCAGCTTCAAATTAATCTTGATGAACAAAGTACTCAAATGATCTTAACACTTTGGTTTTCTCCCCTTTATGTTGACTAACTGTTCAAAAATTTGGCATAGACCTAGAGTTCGGAGGACAATACAATTTAAATTAATAAAATACTTTGATAATTGTTTAATAGTTTAATAATCTCTTTATAATTGATGCACTCCTGATTGCAATCACTCAAATTACATACTAGTTGCTGGGATATTATTTGATTTATCTCAGATGACCAACCAGTTTATGTTTAACTACGGTTTATAGAGATAGTTAATTCATATTTTAGAGTATTCTGTAGGTTCTTAAAATGATTTTTATTGCAACGCTGGTACGTATAAAGTGAAATTATAAAGATTTATAACATTGTAATAAAGAATATACAATATGATGCGCTTCTGTCTAATGATTTTCTGAAATAGGAACTACAAGTCTGTATAATACGGTAGGCATATGCATAGGACGCCGTATTATGATTACATACGTAGGTACGTACCAGTATATATCTAGAATATTCAAACATTAGGTGATTTGATAGGTAACCGTTTAGTTTCTTTATTAATTGTCGACCTTGACTGTATCAGTAGTATCGGGTTATCCGGGGTGCGAGAGAGTCGAACCGACCAAAACGCACGCCGCCTGTGGGTCGTTTTTGGTTGCCGAAGGTGAGGTTAACAGACATATCCCTCGCACCCCGGCCGACCCAGGGCCATCTGCCAGGGTGACAGGCGGCTCCACCCATCACCTCCAGGCCTGCGCTCATGGTGGGCGGACGGGTCCGCGCGCAGCGGCAAAATGCCATCAGATCCATTACGGCGTAAGTGGCTTTGTCTGCGGTGGACTGATGCGCCCTTAATACCGTGAAGCATACATATAGAGTAAAAGCCTTGTGTAATGTTGTTAAGGGATAAACCATTTTATGACATTGGAAAATGATTCTTTCGCTGGTTCGGTAGGTTAGTTCTTCTGAGAAGATACCAGCAAGAAACTCACCGAACTATATTAGAACTAGATTTTTTTTTTAGATTATTTACAGAATAATATGTTTTGGTACATAGCAATTTCAAAACTTTTGATTTAAAACCTAAAATATTCCTACAAAATTTACAAATATGAACAAATATTTTGGGTGAAACTACACGAATTATGTCTGTGTCCAGCTGGTTGCGCTGGACACGTAATTTAACAATTTATTATTAACGTAACTAATGCATATAGATATACTTCTTTGTTATCGAAATTTATAAAATAAAACAATATTTTTAAGAATATACTAGTCTATAGCCCGTGCCGTGCCGTGCAGAACCTGCCAGATAACTGTCTTAACTAACCGCCAGCTACAGGACCTGTGAAAACCAAGCTCAACTTAGAAAGAAAGAAAGAGCCCTGGGACAGACTCGCCATCTTACTCGCAATCTTGTCGTATATACTTGCTTATAAGTTTATATAGGGCACTTAGTTCTTTCTTCATTGCCCTTGATTTAGTTTTTGTATTTTGCAGTTCTATTCTACGTGTTATCAGACGTCTTGTGCGTTCTGATAAAGTGCCATTACATTTTTGTCAGATGGTACAGTTGTCTGTAAGCACAAAGTCTCTGTGCCGTCAGTGTAGAGGACAAAGCAGGACAAGCCTTTAGTCATCCCACTGACAGCACAAATTCTCCAGTGAGCTACCCTACTCACCGCTGGGAACACAACATGAAGTTATTATAACCGCGATATTCTGTAGGGCGGATCCATGAACTTACCTATGAGATGGCAAAAGTGCATAGATAACAATATGCACCATTTGCACTTTGATACAAAAAAAATTGATGTTATATTCCTCCTGTACAAAACACCAATTTCATATGCAAGGACCAGTTTAATAAGAAATGTAATTAAATTGATTTTGCTTAAATATTGGTAAATATACATTTACTACTGTGCTAGTACATCTCGGTAGTTTGTTCTCCTATTCTAACTCACTCACGTTGCATTTTAAATGAGTAGTAAATAGGGATGATGACAATTTTTATTTACTCACGACATAAAAACGCACGCCGCCTGTGGGTCGTTTTGGTTGCCGAAGGTGAGGTTGACAGGCATATCCCTCGCACCCCGGCCGACCCAGGGCCATCTCTCACGATCTGGCCCTCTTCTCGGGTGTGGGGACTACAGAGTCCCCAACTCGTCCCCGGAAACGGGGAGGCGCGCCGCGAGTTTGTATGAATTTGTAGGTAATCTCCAGAACCACGGCGCCTATTTGAAAACTTCAATCATAATACATTTATTACAATACAATATGTCAAAACTACTAATCAAATAACCCGCCCCTGATCGCTCCCGGTGCAAAAGTGCCCATAACACTTGCTGACTCTATGGGTGCGACTGAGATGATAAAGTGATACACACCTTGGGCAGCAGGTGTCCGACGTAGAGAGTTTTAACGATCTCGAGCAGGTGGCAAACAAACATCAATCAAAATTATAACTGAAAATACTGACCGGAGATATCCCCATACCTCATGGCGGGCTCTTTCAACCGTCACGCGACGCGTACGCCGAAACAAGCGATGAGCGGCCATTTAACCCGGAAATTATTATAATAAATCGCATCCGTTTACTGCGAAGACAGTGGCCACATCCGAGGAGAGGGAAGCAGGATGAAGTAAGGGATCAGGCACTCTCAAAATCTTACGAAATACCGCCATATGTGTAAAGACTAGGTTAGTCTTTACACATAATTATGATCCTGCTGTATTTTCTTTCATTCTTTCTTTCTTTCTTTCTTTCTCCACATTTGCCGCCGCCCGCCCATAAGGTTAGACTAGTTTATCTGATTTTGGAACATAGATTAGTAAGAAAATCCAGATACATTGAGCTTGGGCGTCATCTTGAAACTGAAAATACCTCAGTAGCCGGAATGGCGATGGCGTGCGGCTTTACCGCCTATAAGTACCGGTTTGTGCTCAGATGAATTGTTTGACATGATGCCCACAGCTGTATTCTATCATCGCACCTCGCCATAGGTAGGGAATTCATCCTCATACATTGCGACCTGAGACGGTACGTACTGTGCGGTATGAAAGAAACTAGTGATAGAAAACTTTATAGTAAATAGTGATACGCTTTGATTGTTAACTAAGTGTTATAAAAAATCCTTTAAAATAAATATTATAATGAAGTTAATATCATCGATTGTTCCTACTTACAGACGAGGTCTCGGGTTCGATCCTAGATTAAAAAGATAGCAGGTGATACTAAGTGTAATAGGGTGAATAGTTGTAGACTAATTGAGTTTATTCTGCGGAAAGAACATATTTGTGTTTCATCTACAAAAATTATCTTTAAAACAATTACTAATAAGATTAAAATACAGTTGAACTTATATTCAACTATATAACATCTTTTGTTTATGAAAATGCGTAGTAACATCTCAATAACATTCGAAATAATCTTAGATGAATCTAAGGAAATAACGCATATTACGTACGTCAGTAATGTCATTAGTCAGTGTCGAGTCAGACTTGCACATGTAGGTCCCGTAACTACACTTTAAAAACCCCGTAAAATATTTATTTTATTCTGTTTTTAATATATTTGTTGTTATAGCAGAAACAAATATATATGCTGTGAAAATTTCAACTGTCTAACTAGCTCAGTTCGTGAAATAAAGCCTGAGACTTTGCCTTCTGCTTACCATCAGGCGAGGCGAAGTCTAATTGACGTGTCCTATACAAAAAAAACTTAAATTCTTAATTTTTACTACTACTACTTTAATGCTTTGTATCCAAGACCTTTTACACTCCGTTCAAAATCTGTTTAGTAGTTTTGCGTTCATCGCAAACAAACAGACAAGTATGAAACTCAGTCCCGATTAATTATTTGTTGTATCGGTTTTATGAGCATTTGTAATCCCTAGCACGCGGCCATCGGCACAATCATTAGACGGAAACGCGGGGATTTGGGGTATATAAGCAACTTTGGCAGCCGCTGCCCTACCAAAATAAATTAGAACAGAAATAAAATTTCATTGTTTTACTCTGCTGAAATCCAATAAGACCAAAACTGTCAGTTGTTTGTTCTCCATTGCCATTCTTATATCATATACAGGGTGTATTTTTGAAACGGGGCAGTAAGGGCAAGTACCTTAACCGTTGCAGTTACAGCAAAACGTTCTTAAAAGACCTTCCCTAACTTTTTGGGACATTTTAGGGATAGGGCTGTTTATTATCAGACAGATATATACAACCCCGACTCACTCTCAAATGTATGGCTTGAGTCATTAATAGTGCCCGGAAAACGGCAGCAGGCTCAACCCATATTACGTGGGACCGAATTCAATGACTGGTGAAATGTGAAATGTGCAAATTATAATTATCTGAACTAGTTCAGCAAGCTTCCCTCTCTCTCGCTCGCCGACACCGCCACCAATGAGGTAAGTGCAAAAAATACAAACTCGCTTAACATAAAATCCTTAGATTAATTCGATGTTGACACACCCGAGGAGAGGGCCAGATCGTGAGAGATAATCCGCGCTTGGCGCGTCCTTCAATCGGCGTGGACACCGGCGTAGCTTCCTCCACGCCACCACTCTCCTCACTAGCACCAGCCATTGCACTTAACGACACAAATATACAAAAATCAACGTCAACATTCACATCTCCAACACAAACATGTCACTATGCATATTTTTAGATAAAATATTTTCGTGTAGTCAACAACAAAAGCAGCTTAACCAATTCTAATTTATTGATCACTGTGGGCCTTTAACCTGTCATAAAATAATGAACAAATAAATTATGTTAGTTCCCTAGACTTTGTTGAGGTGTTTATTAGCGATATAAAAAATTGTGAGTGTGAGTAACCGATGTGAAACGTGACTGAGTGCTCGTCGCAAGCCGATGACAGGGCTTGTCCTTGAGATTGAGAGCGGACTGCTTCCTTTCCTTGTGTCAACAGGACCGGTAGGTAGGCAACGTAACATACCGAAGATCCAGGAGTTTTGTGTCCATCGCGAGCTAACAGATAATTAGGTTCATAATTGTTGATTTAACATAACCCAATATTAATCAATGTAGCATGGAGATATATTTTCCTAATTGCATCCGAGGCCGGTAATATTTGTAGTATTATTGTATTGATAATATTCGAATATATATATTTTTCGTTGTACCATTGATAAATTTGTGTGAAAATATATTATTTTCCGCTTTATCGTGAACTTCGAGAAATTTACACGCTAAACAAAAATATATATTAATTAAGAGTCCGAAGCTTTTCTGGTCTTATGTGAAGGCTAAGCGAGGAGGTTCTAGTGTATATCCTAGGTCAATGTCTGATGGCTCAACAGCCACCGCAGAGGGTACCGTGATTTGTCAAATGTTTGCCAACTATTTTACATCAGTCTATAACCTCGAGCAACCTGTAGATAATACATATAGTTCTGAGTATAGGAACAGATGAACCTACATACATACATAGCATGTCAAAATAATAACCCTCCTTTTGCTTTGCCGTTGTCGGGTTAAAATAGATAATATCTTCATAATTGTCCAGTATCTGTAACGGAATGTGAAGCAGGCGATTATCCTTTGTACCCCTAAATCACAACGACGAATAACACAATATTTTAAAGGATTATTGTGATTTATTTGGTGTTATTTTACTATTTACACTATTAATAAGATCTTAATAATATCAGAGATAACTTATTTCATTCAGAGGAAACATACCCTTATTTTTTAAAAGAAACAGACTACTTTTAAAATTTTCCAAAAAAGGCTTGCCCCACTCCTATATTCAATGCTTTGACTATATATTATAAACAGTATATACAGTATGCTACGAAATGCAGATCTTTATTACGTCGTACTGTAATGCCACTGTGTCTATTTAGTTCACTGTTCATCATGTTACGAGCATTAGAGAAAAAACAACTGAAAAAGTTTGTCCGAAAGACACATTTATTAAATTATGATTTTGCCATTAATACAGCGTAAAACGGTACTTATAATGTATTATATACCAATACTTCATGATTCCCATCTAATTAAAGCATAAAGTCCCAAGTATGCCATTTTTCGAATATAATTTATTTAATTACTTATTTAACCGACCTCCGTAGTATACCTGCAAAACAACTGATGAAGCTCTGGTTGTGGATGTCGGAAAAGCCGAAATACTAATCAAATAACACTAAGTTTGACTAAATGAAATTAGCAAACCTAATTTTTGTTAACTAGGTAAGTTCGACGTTCGACGACCTCCGTGACCTCTCCCACCGGCTCCGGCGGGAGGTATTGGGGTTAAAGTGGGATTTCTCGCTCGTAAAAAATTTTTTTACTAGATATTTCTAGGCTTCAGATTACTGGAAATTTTCTAACAAACCCAATTCCTAACCTAACAATATTTGACATTTAGGCATATAATGGATTTGCGAGTCCAGCTAGATACTAAATTTAATAGCAGTTGCAAATTAATTGTACGAGTATTTGAATTAGGTTGGCTGTACTTCGCTGTGTTTTGCGTGAACAATGTTCGTCCCTGATAACTATAATTTAGTAGATGGCACCACTGGGGGTCATAACGGCCATAGCAGAAAAGAGGGTCACCATTACTTACACATACCTACCATGTGACAATGGTGACACTCAGCTTGATGGCCTCATCATATGCTTTTTCACGCCCCGCTTAAAGGACCCGGGACTGTAGGAAGAAGGAAACACGTGAGCTGGTAATGAATTCCAGGCCTTAATGATGTGAGCAAATACTTAAGTATTACATCTATAGAACGATATTATACTATCAAATCTATTTCTTGCCGGTAAAGCTCGTGTCTTTAATTTCACTTATATCATCTAATTGTAAGTACAAACCGGACGATGTCCTATCGCGATGCCTGTCAGTTAAATCTTATGTCTGCCTACAGTAAAGGGAAAGAGGCATCCTCCATTCTAGTATCAGTTGTAGACAATGGCGAAATATTTCTATAGGTGTAATTTCTCCATAAACATGTGTTTATTAAATGTAGGATGGAAAGGAAATGGATAAGAAAGGAAGGAAAATTAGGCTAAACAATGGACACCTACTAAATATTGATATATATTTTATTTTGTCAGGATGGAAAAATATTAAAGCGGGTGGATCATTCTATACAATGTCAGCCTGATTATGCTGGTAATGAAATATTATGTTGTGTAGACAATATGAAGAACGAAGCTGGGGCATCACTACTTTACACGGTCCTGTGAATTGGGCTGCTGTCTACTAAATGACATCATCTAACCTGGTGGTATGATTGCGTTCGCACTTCGGTGAATGGAGGATTCATTATATCGAAATGTTTTATGATTTTATAAAACAAAACTAAACATGATTCACTCACAATGGCTGACGAACGAGGCAAAATTATTTGAGAAAATATTTCTGAACGAGGTATTTATTACCTGTAGTGATTTGATACTAGAATTTCAAGGCTAGCGCGAAGAGATGAGTGACATTTTTTTGACAATTTGGCTGACTATTTATTCATACAATTGTCAATAAATACAAAAAATAAAAATATTTAAATAATATCACAAAATAGCGCAGAGAATGTGCCGATTTTAAATGCTTTACGACTATTTTAGTATGTCAAGGGACGGAGCTGCAGACAACATTCACACATGTCAAATTAGGTAGATAACATGTTATATCAATAATAAATTTTATCATTTAATCGTTACATTAAAAGTATATACAATGAAATTAGGTCATACTTGTCTTGTTATGTTTAAAAGTTACACACCCATCGATTACATTTACGACAACATTGATAATTACTTTATGTTTGAGTTAAACTTTTTACCCTTTTTGAAATTAAGAAAAGTGAATCATAGTCTCATACTTACTCGCCCACGTCACTCTCAGGGTACTTAATGAAACAAATCACCTTCCAAGAGCCTTATGGGGTTATACAGCCGTGGGTGTATAAAATATCACCGCATAAAATATTAACTGAAAAAGGGACTGTTTTAAGAGGTTTGTAAATTTTGAGGAAAAGAACGTGATGGTAAAGACCAGAATGATTCGGTAAATATTTGACCAGTGCCGCTCAATACGAACAAGCGACCTTGTGACCGGGACGCGCTTGCTCGCTGCCGAACGGTGAACGAACATGGAACTAACTAGATAACTAATTATAAATAAATTCTTACACAGCTATTTTCTTTTCCTTACAATACTTTTCAAAATCCTTTTTACTATTATTTATAACGTCTTGTAATTTCTGACCAGACACTTCTTCTATATCATCTTTCAAGGATACTAATGCTTCATCTATAGCCAGATCAACGTACCTCTGTATATTTTAAAGCTGTATACATATTAGCACTAGCACAAAAGTAGGGTACCTACTACATAACAAAAACAAGAGCTCGCAGTAAAGTTAAACATTAGCGAGACAGTACAGCACTCAGTATTATTTATCAGGTCCTCCCGCATCCATTGAGCTCAAATTTTAATCTGGTAACATATTTCAGTTGGTGTACCAGTAAGCAAGTGATGTTGGTTTGTGCCCCGAAAGCCTCAGGACCACGCTTTATCATCATTCTCTGAGTCTTTTTCCAACTCAGTTACGGTCGGTTTAGCAGAACAGTGACATTGTTATACAATTCCGCGAATACAAACAGAATAGTTCATCAAAGCCATGTCAAATTGGACAAATTATTCTACGTATTGCCGAAATAATACCGAAGTCAAGTCCTCCCGTAATGGTTAGTTCATACCAGTGAATAGTAAAACGCACGCCGCCTGTGGGTCGTTTTGGTTGCCGAAGGTGAGGTTGACAGGCATATCCCTCGCACCCCGGCCGACCCAGGGCCATCTCTCACGATCTGGCCCTCTTCTCGGGTGTGGGGACTACAGAGTCCCCAACTCCACCAGATGGTGTAAAATGACTTCATTATACATGGCAGAATTCAGTTTCCCTTCATAAAATTCCACCATTATGACTCGATTGGACATTATACCACACCAACAGTTGAATGAGAAGCGAACCTGATTATGACTTGCCGTAACTCTTAGTGGATTTTCTTTGAATCGAGGGGTTATCCGTGGAGGTGTTGCACATGAACAAAAGGTAAGTAGGTACTCATTTACGCAAACTTTGAGAACTTTGAAAAATAAATACTTTAATTTTGAGCTTCCTTGTAGGTATTTACACCTAGAACTTTATAAAAGTACACCCTCGAATAAGTCTTATTTACACCAACTTAATTACATTATCCAGCTGTAGATATAGTAAATTGAAAAGTACTGTTTTTTCTTAGTCCTAAATGACTAGAATGCTAAGTCGATGCTAGTTGCTTATATAAATAACATCGTACACCAACTTAATTACATTATCCAGCTGTAGATATAGATAATTATTTTAACTTTTTACCCAACTGCGCCAGCGAGGTTACGTATTACGCGCGTATGTTTTTTTTATACAGGAAACGTCAGTTAGACTTCACCTTGCCTGATGGTAAGCTGAAGGCAAAGAGGTAAAAGAGGGTCACCATTACTTACACATACCATGTTACAATGGCAAATATTGTGTTTAAATTACCCCAAAGCAGAATTCCGTAGTTCAAAATACTATGAAAATAACTGAAATAGTATCTACTTGGGCCATGTAGAAAAGAAAAGCTCTAGAAGAGATTTTAAATACGGATCACACGTAGCATTAAACAAGTCAGAGTATTTATAGTATTAAGATATAAAGCCGCGTGGTTCCCGGCAGCCACAAGACGGATGTATAGACAAATTTGGATAGTTTCATACATGGCTCGGTGGCTCAGTGGTCACAGCATTCCAACTGTAAGGGAAAGTTATCTGGTTTGAGTTCCACCATAGCTGATTTCAATAGGTTTTACCTACCTTAGTCTTTCAGAATATGACTAGTCTTATTATCTTGTGACTATAATAGACAATGCTATTTTAAGGACAATGAACAGAGCACTAAATTAATAACTAACATGGTAAGAGGACAAACAAACCCCATCTTCATATTGTTATATTTACCATTCAGATTTCCTAATAATTTTTAAGTTTTTGAAGTATACACAAACTGACATAACATCTATATGCACGTATCTATATTGTTTTTGCTGTTCATATATATGAACAGCAAAAATTAACCGGGTTATCAAAACCATTTTAATATAATGTCTCAATTATATTACCCGCGATCTATTTAATGGTATTTTGCTGTTTCTGTTGCGGTAAATGTAAAAAATTCGCAATTAATGAATTAATAAATTAGCGTATCGAATTTGCTTGTATATAGTCATTATTAATAAAACAAAGAAAACAACTTAGGTAGCAGATAAACACACGGCCCACCTGATGGGAAGTGGTTAACGTGACCTTTAAAGTGTGTAAAACCAGTGGAGTCGATCACCGTCCAGTCCTGTTATATTATTTGTTGAGAGATTTATGGTAATTTTACCAGAATAGGATAATATATTAAATATTCAATGCCACAATGACTTAAACTGTTTAACAGTTAAATTTCTAAACACCCATCTTTATAATCCCTTCCACAAGTTGACCAGACGATGATTGACAATCTCATACTAAGTATGCCACGCCGTTGTCGAGCTGTTGCTAATGCTTTAGGAGGTCCTACAGATTATTAAAAACGTTTAAAGTACGGTTAATTACTGTATTTCTTACTACCTCGTTATTTTTGTGCGTAATCATAGAAGGTTGGACTCGAACCGACTAAAACGCACGCCGCCTGTGGGTCGTTTTGGTTGCCGACTTTATTGTGATTAAACTTAAACTTTAATTATATATATATAATATCATATACATATAATTTAGTGTCTTCCGGTGTTAGTAAGTCAAAGTTATAATGAAGTTCAGAAATATTTTGTGCGTGTCCTCGCACGTGCGTTTCAAGGTTTGCCAACATAATAATATCTGCTGTTTTTGAAGGCAACAAGTAGGTTAATAATCATAATTAATAATACCTGGGTTTCGATTCTGCTAAAGCAAAACCTCTTTCAAACTACGGACGCTGCAAAAAAAAATTCATTTAATTTTGAACATTAACATAACATACATAAACTCACGCCTATATATCCGAAGGGGTAGGCAGGTTTTATGGGTGCATCTAGGTATAAGATGAACTAATCATCAAGAAAATACTTGTTGATCTCATTTGGGTTATTTAGGTGCGCAGGAATATCTGTACATTTATGTGGGTAAAGATTGGCTTTTATATTGGCTCCACATAGTCTTAGGGTCCTTAATGTTATTGTCTATTTGCAGCTTGAAATAACACTTCTTTTCATTTTTTATTGCTATATCAACTCAACGCGACGTAGCGGATGCTGTCAACACCCAACCAAGCGTAATTTGCAGATAATGGGCACGCTACAGGTCTACAGGGGATGTTGCCGAACGTCACAGGGGACGAAATAGGGTTACTACCCCGCGACAAGAAAGCGAAGCGGAGTCTTCTAACCTAACCTATCCATTTCGGGGTGGGTGGTGATCATTCTGAACTTAATTAGATGCACAATCAGTATTTTTACTGAACGCGAAAATATTATCTTTATTATATTCGTTCTGACATTCGTTCATTATACCGATATGCGACAGCTTTTGTCCCAGAAATTCACTTATATATATAATTGACGCTTCACAGTTGATTATGAAAAATGCATGCATCCTGAACCTATGTAACCTTTCTTTGTTATAAATGTTAGTATTCTTGGGTGTTGTTACACAACATAGCTAAATATGACATACTGTTGACAGTATTGTAAATGTAATACGTGTGAGACTAGTTAAAATATACCAATAAAATGTCTAATTGGGGGTGACATATGGAGCTGCCTGTCACCCTAGCAGAAGCGATCCAGGGCGGCGGCGCGATGTCCCCAATTTCCGGCAGCAAGTTGGGGAATTGGGGCATGAAATACATACCATTCGCAAACACACTAAACACAAACTATTATATCTTAAACAACACCAAACACTCACTATTATACACTCACATTCACTACACGATTTGTCATAAACACTGTGTACATTATCAACAAGCTCGTACATATATACAAAAACACTTTAAGATAAAATCTAGTTAAAATTTCCTGTTTATAACGTCAGACGCAAAAATGACGCGGTGTTATAAGTTGGGTCTGTGGGTGAACCGATTTGAATTTAGTTTTATTTTGTTTGAAAGATAAATAAGTCGGCAATGTTCTAAGCTAGGTCTGAAAAAAAAAATTGTCCAACAAAAAATAATCAATTTTGATGGATCTCGAAAAAGATATTTTATTATATTTTATTTTGTAACTGCATATATATTATACATAGAAACAGCCATACCAATGCAAATATACATATTCATGCATACAAACATTTGCACTGAACGAGTAGTCCGGTGGATAGTTCGGTTGATCGGCCTACTGCAACTCTTCAGTTGCATTAGGTCGGTTGTCAAACAGCATCGAACTATTGCTACTTTTGTGTAGCTGTAGTCCGGTGGGTAGTTCGGTTGATCGGACCACTGCAACTCTTCAGTTGCATTAGTCCGGTTGTGAAATGATACTTGCTGCTTTTTCTATTATTCTAAAATTTAAATTTGAATTTCGAACCGGTCTACCGAGTACCTAGTCCTCGTACTACAGTTTCATTGGCATTGCAGCTGAGCTTCGTATCCCGAGTGCGACTGTTTAATTTCGGTAAGATCCTTAATTAATTTGAGTATTCGACTCTGAAAATCATCTTGTCATGATGTTAAACGGATTGACTAAGCAAACGATGAAAGATGGATCGACAATAAACTTATAGCTCACTAAAGATGAAAAAATAAATAAAATATTACCTTTCAGGGCCTCTTTTTTGTTTCTTGATTCAAGCGTTGACATGTCGGGAGACTCTAACTGGTAAAGTACTCCGTCATATTTTCGGAACCAATCGGAACAATCCGAAATCATTTAATTTTTATTTTACACTTTTTAAATTCTTACCTACTACCACTTTTTTTAATTCTACTTGTCAAGTCCTGTAATTTTGTATACGCCCGATGCTCACCACGTGCTCACCATCAAGCAAAGCCGCCATCGATTGTAGATTGCAGGGTACGTGGACGACGACCCAAGACTATTCCTTTGAGGATATCCCCAGGTCTCGGAACTAACAGGTCCCTGGTCTACCGCCTGACTCTTTACACACCAATGTTCGTCAGCATTTACGCACCAATTTACCATGGTCTTCAGCTTTTTACTACGCCGTAAAGAAGTTATAAAAACAAACCGGTATTAAATGGTATAAAATTCCTTTTCTAAACTGATGAGAGAAATAAAACTTGTTCATCCCACGTGCGTTTCGTTAATTATATGTTATACCGTGGACTCTGGACACCAACAAGCTGATCATTTTTGATAATGAATATGGAAGCTAACTGATATTAATATTATAGGTTTACCTTGCCTTCGCCGGAATGCTCACTTTATTTATCTACTGTATAATAATATGAACGTCAAAATTTTACAATTATGTCAAGAAATATTATAAAAATATGTAATAATGTAAAAATAAACCATTGGAAAATGATTATTTCGCTGGTTCGGTAGGTTAGTTCTACTGAAAGATAACAGCAAGAAACTCAGAGAACTAAATTAAAACTACATTTTCTTAAATCGGGGAAGTTTTAGAAAAGGGGCAGGTCAGGAGTACTCTAAACCGACGAGCGTGCATGAAGAATGTAATGAGAGTGAATGAAGCGAGAGTAGTATGTCAGGATCGTAGCAAATGGAGATCCGTGATCTCTGCCTACCCCTATGTTTTCGTTGTTCTTTGACATAATTAGTCTAGTCAAGCCAAGGGTTACACCTAATATAGTACTAAAAGTGAAAAAAGTGAAACAAAGCTAGAGAAAGATGTTTTTTTTTTCACGTAACGCTGAAGCGAATCTAGGAAGAGGCATAGCGGCGGATATTCGGTCGAGCGCGCGTCTGGCCGCATTACTAACGTAAAGATGATGATGATGCTAGATTTATGTTTGATGTTTCGAGCTGACTACACCCTGGCTAATGATAAGCTTGAATAAAGCCAATAAAATAAAAGACAGTGTACGCTACGTAAATAAAAAACGACGGGTTATTTCGTTACAAAAAATATCAATATCACATTTCCCGACTCAAAAATCAAATCAATTGAGGACAATTGTATGAATCAGGGTAATCACAATCGCTACCACTGTGCTACCGAGGTAGTCATGTTTCGGTGACAATACATTCAATACTGAACAAAGATTTCGTTATAATCAGCCGGTTTGGTCGTGTAAATACATGTTTATATGCGTGTTTTACGCGAATAATGCAGAGAAACCGGTATTGGGGGCAATGGGATTAAGTTACATTCATTTAAACCTGATAATAAACCTTTTCTCTATGAATTAAGATTGATTTTCCACTAACGTTTTCAACAGAAATTGGTATCATTGAAAATGAAACAACTTACGCTTTATCGGATTATGGGGGAAAAGTGATGCCAAAATGCATTGTAAATTATTATCTACACTAAGCTGTTAAAAACGTTCAAATAAACGTCAACATGTGAAGCAAATAGTCGGTCTCTTTGTTCTTTCATCTCTATAGAGGAAATTTTTTTATTAGGAGGAACTGAGCAGTCCGACTGGGGAAGTACCTCCGCCCTACAGAATACCGCGGTTATAATAACTTCGTGTTGTGTTCCCAGCGGTGAGTAGGGTAGCCAGAGGTCACTGGAGATTTTTTGTGCTGTCAGTGGGATGACCAAAGGCTTGTCACTGTCGCGTCCCTGATTGTTGTGTAAAATGACGACGTTCATCATCATTCTTTGTTGCTATTTTAGGGTACGGACAACATATCTACAGATTGTAATATATTTTTGTATGTGCCTATTTAAAACTGCATTAATATTAACATTATAAAAATACCTACCATTGTCACATGGTATGTGTAAGCAATGGTGACCCTCTTGTCTGAGACTTTGCCTTCAGCTTACCATCGGGCAAGGCGAAGTCTAATTGACGTGTTCTATATAAAAAAAAAACTGAACAGATCTGAACGACATGGAAAAATAGTTAGAAAATAGCCTTTGTATCGACCATTTTCACAATGGTGACCCTCTTTCCTGAGACTTTGCCGTTATCTTATCAACAAGCGATATGAAGTCAAATTGGCGTGTCCTATAATAAAAAAATCTTTATCTTTTTCATACTCATAAAGAAAGTTGTTCATTGAAAGTCGGTACAGGCTTTGCCCACCATATAAAATATTCTGATGGAAAAGGCCAAAGGGGCTCGAGAATGGTGTAACAAAGTTCAAATTTTGACAGTTGACAGCTTTTTATTTTGTAAGCGTCCATTATGGAAGGATTTTTAGAAATTACGCCATTAAAAAGTTCGTCATACTTAAGTTCGATTCTTTGTTGAGTTAACCTGTGATCAAGTTAGGGTACAATTTAATACAATATATCCTACATATTTGGGCGGCCATACATCTAAGCATGGCTGCACCAAAGTCTTCTGATACTTGTGCCTGCTGATTGAGAATTAAAGCTCTAGTAGGTATAAGCTTTTTTCAGATTATATAACTGATGAAGCGCGAATTATTGTAATTTGTTCAGAATTTGCTAGAGAGTTATTAGGAAATATAGACGAATATTATGCAGATGGGACATTCCAAAGTACACCGCCTCCGTTTTCACAATTATTTACCATACATGGTAACTTAGGGAGTAACAAAAATGACACCAGAATATAATCTTTAGTTAAGGGGTCGGTATGACTTATGAATTTATAATATATGCGTTTCATTATTTACGGCCAAAATTGAAGAGAGCAATTTCTCCTTTTGACTACAAAAGGCAAACTGGCGTCGTCGTCGCGGAACATTCACTATTGAATTGCATTCTACACCCACATTTCACCAATAACTGTATTCAGTCCCACGTAATAGGTGGTGGAGTCTATTGCTATATACTGGTGGTAGAAACTTGGTGGCACAAATACTGGTGGTAGAAACTTGGTGGCACAAATTTGTCTCAAGTTTCGACCGGGTAACGCAGATATATTTAATGTGTATGGTTCATCCCACAGCGCCAGATCCGGCTTGCTGCGAACTTAAAACTGCCCCGGTATGCAGTGGTCTTGTGGCTCGGTGTAATCATAAGGTAAGCCGACGCCCTTGTTCCATGTCTGTTGTAGTCTTTCGCCCATGACAACCTTTTGTACGCCACCATCCCCCACTCGCCGTGCGCCTCGAGCTGGGTGCGCGGGCGCCGCCGCGTGACGTGCCTGCCCCGAAAATTTTTGGCGCATTGTTGCTTTTTGTGATGTAATTACTTTGACTGTTTGTACAGTCCGTTTACACTTCTGCTGACATTCCCGGAGTTCCTTATATATTTTTATAAGCTAATGACAGTAACCAATTTTAACTATGCCTTTTTCGTTATTTTTCTTTTATATTTATTATGTTTTTTCATAGTTTTTAGTTTTTGATGTCGGTTTTTTTATCAATTTCTATTTTCCGTAACTGGGTAATCGTTAGAACGATTAAATGTAAAAGAAAATCCATGCTTTGTTTAAGAGTCTTTCTGGTGCAGCATAGAATAAAGGCGCTGAACCGTTTAACTCAAGATGAAATGTGTTAAAAATACTCAAAATTCAAGCACGCTTCGTTGAGATTCGCTTCCCCTATCCGAACTTCACGGGGAAGTACAAATTGTTCCCCGTTCCGACCCCTTAACTACACATATTGATAACTCACTTGTACTTTTCCACATTATTTTTTATTTATTATTAGACCTGACCGGTTTCGCCTTTATACACATTAGCTCTAGACACCCATTGAGTTACATACACGCGGTCTTCCACTCAATGGTGCACCGTATATTGTCAAGGTTACCGTGGCTTATGGACGTGTGTAATCCCAGAGGAGCCACACTCGCGCTGCCGACCCTGTAAGCACAGACTTTCTGTGCCGTCAGTGTAGAAGACAAAGCAGGGCAAGCCTTTAGTCTTCCCACTGACAGCACAAATTCTCCAGTGAGCTCCTATTGATATCTCAGTCAATTAGCCTATCGCAATGCACTGCTGGACACGAGCCACTTCCTATTGGTGTTTACTCTATGCAAATTCTCCAATTCAAATAGAGTCACCAGTCTCCTGCGCTTCTCACTGCAAGTGTGTGTGCTGGCACACTCGCATGCTTCTGCCGTGCGCCATGGGGAAAATACAGCCTTTCCTGTCACACCCTACACGTGTCCCCTGGGTGGTGCAAAACGAGCAACAACGCCGAGTATCGAGCGGCGGTCAACTAATTCGATTACTCGACCAACCAAAGACAGGAAATGGCCTAGGAATTTTGGAACACCTACAAGGCTTGGCTTGATTGTCTGTGGGTCCTTGATACAAGTTCCGTGGCAAGTACAGAGTGCGGCCTTATCGCTCTCCGGCAATTTCTTACAGGCAACCATAACGTATTCAACGTATTTTTTTAAAATATAGAACACGTCTATTAGACTTCGCCTTGCCTGATGGTTAGCTGAAGGCAAAGTCTCAGAAAAGAGGGTAATTATAGCAAGGAAAAGTCACGGTTTGATTATAGATGCCACTATGTGCCAAATTGCGGGGAAATTAGAGCCACTTTATGAGCAAGTGTATTATAAAAATCGTTATATTAAACGAGCAGCTATGACGATAAGACAAATTGTTTGACAAAATAAATAGCAGCAAGAAATCAGAATACCTTGGGGATATTTCAACGTTTTCTGGTTTTTCGAAGCTTATTTTCGATATACCGGCCCCTTTGTTCCTAGCAGCAAACAAAGAATTTTTAATGGAATTGAATTTCGGCACCTTAGAAATGATATCCAATCGGTCTTTAGCAGTAAAAACAGAATGGCTTTATAACAAAAGGTCCTTTTATTTATGCAAAATAATCTAGAATAACGAATGTGGTAGTGAACTGGTGGTAGAAACTTGGTGGCACAAATTTGTCTCAAGTTTCGACCGGGTAGGTAGACTCACAGTCAGGCAAATAATTAAGATAATTCTTTACAAGTTTGCCATCTTTGATCAGTGGATATATTTTCTTGCCATACATAACAAACAAACCTCCTTCCTCTTCTAATGGAATAATTCTGCCACATTGTGGTTTCCTGAATAAGGAATTTTAAATTTCAGATAATATCCAGATACCCATATTTCATCAATAATTGTGAAAAATCGTCTTTTATTTAGTATGATTAGTATATTACTGTTCAGTTTATTATTGTAATAAAGGTTTTAGTAGCTCTGATACATACATATAATCACGCTTTTATCCCTGAAGGGTTAGGCAGAGGTGAATTAACACCCACATTTCACCAATAATTGTATTAACCTCACTAAGACACAAGTATGTGTATTCATCGCTACGAAAGCCCCATTTATTGTAGCACTGCAATTCCTGGGCATACTACTTACCATTTGCAATTTGAAGTACAAGGTTAAGTTGGCATTAAAGAAACTTGGAGTGCTCAGCAAGACGAATTAAGAAACATAGAATTATAGACTCTAAGACAAGCACCATCTAAGATTAGTTTTGTCTGTACCACCCCATTGTGTCATAGTTGTTGGATGAGGCGGGAATGAATTTTGAATTTCTAATTTGGAACGAAACGCGGATTCCATTGGATAGATATAAGAAATTTTGAACACTTTTACCAAGTATGTAGGAGCCTTGGAATACTAAAATATTTTAACAAAATGCACCTCTATTTATTGTACTAACTTATTGTTCTTTACACTACAAATGTAACGGAAGTCACCGGGATCGCGAAGCTTATTAAATATTCACAATTATTAAGTGTTTGCTACCTTGAGACGGGATTGAGCTCGGCGC
Organism: Eilema griseolum; assembly: GCA_963662185.1. Lineage (NCBI taxonomy): Eukaryota > Metazoa > Arthropoda > Insecta > Lepidoptera > Erebidae > Eilema > Eilema griseolum. Next base: position 145,762 of record OY759251.1, read on the forward strand.
TCTACCCAGAGTTTGAAGGTCGCATTAAGCGCCTGTTGATTTGGTGTTATCGATTTTTTAAGGGATGATTCCGATACCGACTGCAGACTGCAGCAGCAGACGCAGAGCGTACCATGAAATAAAATGTTTATTATTTTAATTCATTGCGGCTTCTCAATGGAGCCGTTTAACTGTATCCTTCTTTTTCTTCTGTTTGATAATGGTGAAACTGGCGCATAAATAAATGGTTAAATTAATGCGGTCATACGATTCATACTAACAAATTTCTCTCCATTTTTGATTCACAAGAAATACGTTCAGTACAATGAATATCACAACACTACTCCAACTTTGCATTAGATTTACGCGTATACGTTACCGAATCTATACCCAACAATTAGCATTTTAACGACCCTACTCACTAATATAACAAACACAACACTAAGAAATCAGTGTTTTTACTGCGATATTTTGTACGGCGACTCCACGTAGTGCCATGTTTTCTCTAAAATCCTGTGGGCACAGCCAACGCTCGCGGCTACTGCCCAACCTGAGGGGCCCGGAGGACTCCTGTAGGAGACTCTACGCGGGTGTCGTGCGGTCCATGGCCCTTTACGGGTGTCCCGTGTGGGCGGACACCCTGAGTGATCGGCAAGTGACATTGCTATCCTTGATATTTTCTTGGTTAGGTAATACATTTTTAGAGCGTGATTTTTCAGTAGTCGGGTTTTAGTTTTAAAATTAATATTTTATAAATATTTTGGGCAAGCATTAGTTATAATTTATACATATTTAAAATCTCAATCACAGTGATGATGAAATTTTATTTTGGTAAAAGTCACCCAGACGGTTGCAACACCGATAAGCTAAAACGCAAACATCTTAAATACCAATGCCATCCGGAATATTGATGCATTAGGTCCAGATGATTCATAAGAGACTTGGGCGAGACCGACCATCAATGGGCACGGGTTCTGTTTTCCGACGAATCTTGCTTCGGTTTTCATCCTGATTCGAGAAGAGTGCGTATATGGCGAGTTCCTGGACGTCAGAGTCGTCACCAGAATCCGCAAGAAGTTCATCCTTACCAAGGTTAACCACTTTCCATCAAGTGGGCCGTGTGCTAGTCTGGCACCAAAGTTGTATAAAAAAAATCTTCATGGAAAAGGCGATCCCAGAATAACTGCACGATTTTGTGTTTCAATACATTTTTTTGACATAATATTTTATGTGTATATATCAGAGCTCACTGGAGAATTTGTGCTGTCAGTGGGAAGACTAAAGGCTTGTCCTGCTTTGTCCTCTACACTGACGGTACAGAAACTCTGTGCTTACAGGGTCGGCAGCGCGAGTGTGACTTCTCTGGTGTTACACACGTCCATAGGCCACGGTAACCACTTTCCATCAGGTGGGCCGTGTGCTTGTCTGCCACCTAAATTTCATTCATTCATTCATATTCTTTATTGGACACATAACACATTTTTATAACAAAAAATAGAAGGATATTGTAGTACAAAGGCGAGCTTAACTCAATGTTGAGTTTTCTTTCAGCAAACCTCAGAGTGATAGAGGGAAAATAAAAGATATTGATAGAGGGCAGAGCCAAGAAAATTAATTTAGCCATAGCAAACAAGATTTAGAGTTCATCAAAATACGCTCGAGGCACCAACTGGTTTATCAAGGGCTCAAAATATTAGTTAAGATTTAAAAGATTTGTACATTTTATATTTAATATTTGGAATTCACGTTTTATACGCTTAGGTGTGCTTAGATATCTCCAAGCATGCGCTGAGGAACCCTCTCAGCCGGGGTTCGAGACCGTCTTCTCCCAGAGCTAGGACCCACGCGCGGCCTGGAATGCCGTCGGGTCCCGGGGCGGTGCTCTTCTTGGCTCTAAGCCTTCGCACCGCCAGCTCCAGTTAAATTAATCTCCATGTTATAATCTGCTAGCTGATGCCCGCGGCTCCGTTTTTACTGTAGCTATTTCAGCTATGTACAGAATTTCATCCGTTTTTGCGTGAAATAGCAACAAAGAAGTTCACTTTTGCATTTATGGTATTATTTGTTACGATTCACGCCGAACAACTTCTAAGGTTATTATCGCTTTCAATTTAGTTAGGCAATATCTTATTTTGCGAGGCACACTTTTTCAGATGCAACAAATAATAAGCAGGAAAAATCTGACAGCCTGGGCAATTAGCCCATTATCATAAAATTAATGACCTATTTCAACGTCGAATCGTCAAAACCAAAACGGTTGAACGTTTTTCAAAACATTAATAAATGATTCCACGCCTAGACTACTGAACCATATCTGATAAAATTCGGCATAAAAATAGATTAGACCTTGGTTAACGATGTATGCTGTGATTGGTAGTGAAAACCGAGCTGAGCCGCGGGCAACGGCAAGTAGTACGTGCCTGCCCCATGAAACCCTAAGTTCTTGTAAACCTATTTGCGTACAAACGTATTTGAAACTATAACGCTGGTGTCTATCTTAATGAACAACTATTACACCTAATTGGTTTACTGGTACCTAAGTGATAAGGGACATTGCCAGCGATATACCCCCCGACAATGACAATACTTGAGTCAAAATATGTATTACTAGGAATATCAAAGTTATAGGGTTAACACAACTTATTTTCGACTTTTTGAGGGTTGTTTTTTGTGACGGGGTTTTTAAACTTAAAAAAAAAAATATTTTATACTTTTTAAATTGATGTCCAAATATTACAACTTAAAATACCACTTCACTCCACATTTAGTTATTTTGGAATAATTTTAATGTTCCCTAAAAACCGCGAATATTTCGGGCGCGAAATATTACTGGCGCCCGACTCATTGTTCGATTCGATTGAATGTTTTGGTCGCGAAGGGAACAAAACTGTCCAGTTAGCTCTGGCTACTTTGCTCACCGTCGGGAACACAACACGAGGTTATTATAGCCGTGATATTCTGTAGGGTGGAGGTACCTCCCTAGTCGGAATGATCAATTGGGCCGGGAGCACCGTCGTGTCCTACCGAATCTATATTTAGGGCCTGATTAACCCTCAGACTAATTCTAGGGCGCTAGAATCGGAGGAGTGCGTACTTCACAAGCACTATTCAAAATATAAGCGTAACCAAGGTGGGGTAAGAGAGGCGCACGCCACACCTTCCTCTCTGACTGGAAGTTATGAATTTTTAGGAAAACGACAATACCACACACCCCAGAGAGTAACAAACTACCAGAGCAATGATTTAACACCCATAGACCACTCCGAAACCACAAGCTCGCATAAAATTCTGCCAACAAACCAAGCTCTGAATTGCAACAACTTGCAGGACAATGTTACCTTAGTTAATGTGGAGTTAGCAGCAAGTGCGGCAGGAAATACTATTCAGCCAATGTTTGTGTTTCCCCGTTTAAAATTTGAAGACTTGTTTTTAAGGGATGGGCCCTCCGAGTCTATTGGAGCTGGGAATAAGTCAGGATGGATAACTACGGTAATGATCTCGTCAGCGATTACGGTTTCATTAGACTTCTTGCTCTCCGCACTTGTTGCAACACTTAAGTGCTATTAAATAGATATTAGTTGAAGCCCTATGGAGCAATAAGTTTGTTGACATTAAAGTTATATAGAAGAATACTTTCGTTAGTAACATTTATAATTTGACCTTCTATGGTGTCTCTTGAAGTAACTGTCGAGGGCCTAGAATCGAAATTTAGTTTACTATCTGCATCATTTATATCTATCATTCCATTTCCATCGCTGCTTCTAGGAGTGGACATCAGTTGTTCCCTTGAAGTTCGCGTTTTCATCAGTGTTTATTGATGCTTCTTAATATCTCAATTACGTTCCGTTAGGTAAGTGGTATCACAGAATTAACTAGGTAGGTAAGTATGAGGAGTATTGACAATGACAATATTTCGTGCCAGTTTTTATAGGATTCAGGAGTTGAGCATTATTGTGTATCATAGAACGCAATTCCTTTTGTCTAACTGTCCCTATCAAGCAATCTGAACTAAGGATTCTATAAAAACTTTCTTCAGTAGTTAACGTAGCATTATTGTCTACGGCGTAGCATATTATACGGCGGCGGGGAGTTGTAGATGTTGGTTTGGAAACTTTTTGCTCGTATGTGGGAGGAAGAGCGAGTCCCGGATGACTTTAAAGTGTCTCGCATTTGTACCTTTATTTGTATTTTTATTTGGAGGAAGGACATGACGGTATCTCCCGTCCAAAATTGAGCAGTCCGTCTGGGTGATAACATGCACCTCCATATGCGAGCAAATTATTTGTGCCAATAAGGTAGCATTAATCTTTTACAAAACGAACAAATCTTCAAAATGAACGCCGACACGCAACTATACATGCAAAATTTTATTTATTTTTTAATCGTAAAAGGTGGGAATTAATCCTCGGTTACACACCCGAGGAGAGGGCCAGATCGTGAGAGATGGCCCTGGGTCAGCCGGGGTGCGAGGGATATGCCTGTCAACCTCACCTTCGCCAACCAAAGCGAACCACAGGCGGCGTGCGTTTTATTCGGTTCGAGTCCGACCGACATAACCGGCACACGTCCTTAGGCAACGATAACCACTTTCCATCAGATGGCCCGTGCGCTTGTCTGCCAACCAAGTGGTATAAGAAAATGTCTTATCCTTCGTTTGATCGGTTTCTTAGAGCTTAGTGGTTATTGGGATCGAATAATCCTGGCTTTTCTTTTCACGTGCGAAAAATCAATTAAATCACAGAAAGGGTAGTAGAAGATTGGTGCCTGGATAATGGTGATGTGTATGTGTGTAACCAGTTATCGTATGATTCAAGTTAGCTTCTAGTAAGTTCCAAATTGATGGCAATATATTTAAAATTATACTTAAACAGGTAGGTATTTAGATGTTATCTGTATCTTAGTGGATATGAAGTCAATGTATCTACTTAGTTAAAGTCAATATATTCGTCTTGTTATAACGAACGTAGCTGCTAAAACCTCACACTTCATACTGTCTGTGTGTGTGTGATAGGAAATTATCAACCTATCAACCGTGCGCCGCGAAGTTCAATAGCGTTCTGCGCCACATTTTATATTATTGGTGTGTGGGGTGTGGGTTGTTGGCCGACAGGCCTCTACAACCTTACGCGAACAGTGTGGTGAGCGCATAGGGCTCTCAACCAAAGTTGATTTTAAACAACAGGCTCAAGGGTCCCCGAGAGGGGCGGAAAGCAACTTCAGCTTCTTCATTCCAGAAAAGAGATTTTTTTGAATTCTTGCTTCCGGCCGTTAATTTGGTTAAGGGCGAAGCAATATCAGCAAACTTATCAATGAATCTACGGTAATAAGAACTCGCTCAAAGGGCGTTATTTATCCTTTCTATACACATCATGATAATATGTACAAATTGAAAAAAACACGCCACATCGACATAAGATTTCTCCTTGAGCTTAGGATCGACTGACTCGCGAGCAACTACTGTTCACGCGAAACCCTTCTCCACGTCAGTCCTCCAGGGCCTCGCTGGAGGATACGCGCTGGACATTAGATTTTTTATACCACTTGTTGGTAGACAAGCACACGGTCCACCTGATGGGAAGTGGTTACCGTGGCCTATGGACGTGTGCAACCCTAGGGGCGTTACATACTTCTGGGCCGATGCTTAGGACGATATCTACCGAAAAATCTTATGAACGGAAACAATGATGATACTTGAATGAAAAATGATACTTTTAAGAGTGACTAATTCAAAAGTTCTAAACAGAAAGTCAATTCTCCTAACATAAAAAGATGTTGTCTCGATTCAAAGATTAAGTCGAAGATTAAATTAAATGTCAAAAAGGGTATTCACGTAATACAATTTTCAAGGATGGAAATTCTTCTGCCTTGGCCGATGTAGTGGGAAACATCATTGAGGCCCGTGATCAAGGGAAGGGGACGATTTTGACGTTGCTAGACTTCTCACGTGCTTTTGACTCCATCAATACCGCCATGCTACTATCAAAGCTGTCATATTATGGTTTTGCACCCGGGCGCCTCCCTATCGTTACATTTTATGTTGTTCGTTAATGCGACTATGCACCGCATCCTTTTTTACCTGTTACGAACTCCACAGGCTAATTGAATTTTTATTAAACTTTTACGACTTTACATATTATGCTTTTAAAACTAATTAAAAAATAAGATTTGGCTTCCCATCTCATAAATACCAATAGTACAATATGAAAAAAGGATAACTGTACGGGAAGTACAGAATACCACGGCTATAATAACCTCGTGTTCTCAGGGTTGGGGTTATTCGAGTTATTTCTCTCTCTTAGTGATGGTGAATAATATTTTAAATTCGTTTTAAATATGGTTGAGTATATCTCTAGAGCAGGGTGATAAGCCCCGGTATCTAATCGTAAAAGAGGCTCAATATCGGATACTATGTTGAAGTTTTCGGGTTCGTCATTGGTTATCTACCTATGAGCTCCAAGAAGTTATTTCACGCAGCTCGACAATTTGCCAAGCTCCATAAATTTAAATACTGATGGACGACTATCGGCAACATCTTTCTTCGCAAAGAGCATGGGGCTAAACAACCTCTTGTTTCTCTGATAGACTTGGAGAAAGACTTGTGGAGATATGAAAGAATTCAAGGATGATGAGATTTGTTGAAATATAATTTTATTGAAATAACATCAGACAGATATATACAGCCCAGAATCGGCCTCAGATTCGTGTCTCGAGTCAACAATAGTGTCCAGAATACGGCATTAGGCTCGCCCCCTATTACGTAAAACGCTTCCTAGCCAGTTTGACTGATGACCTGAAAAAGGTGTCTGGAACAGACTGAATGTGGAAGGTGGAAGACCGGCAGAAATGGCGTACATTGGAAGACGTCTCTGTCCAGTAATTAACTGCAATAGGTTAATTGATTGACTAACATCAGAAGTAACCTTTTTAAAGGAAATTGTTTTTGGTGCTATTATTTTTTTTTTTTAAAGAATACCTACTTAGAACTGAACTTACTAGTGGTTGGATATCAAATCATTCGTCATTCGCGCTCCCGCTACAGCTTATAACAGAACCCATATACAAAATGCAAGTGTAAAAAGCTCGTTAATCTAAGACGAGGAGTCTAATTGTGTACGCATATCAAGTTCCAATTAGAACTGCGATATAACGACACAAATAACAGGTACTAGGGGTACTCGGAAATTGGCTGGGCGAAAGAGACGGGTTTAGCTAAGACGGGCGGGTGCGACAAGAATGGCGAATACTAGTGTCGTAATATGTTAGAGACTCGTATATCACTACGTATAGAGTGGCGATGTTGAGAATAAGATGCTTGTAAGTTGAATTTATTAAGAATCTTGTAGTTTTTAGACCCCTCCCTCCTCCCCAAAAACTAAAAATATTTTTTACATTAATATTAAAGAATAATTATGTCATAACTTATCTTACACTTCAATTTAAAGAAGTTAACACTCAAGACTGCATAACACTGGCACCTGCTATATACTGGTACATGCGCTTTACGTTAAAATATTACCATCAGAAAGCCAATTTAAAGGGAGAAAACCGCTGAGAGATATGGGTATAGATTCTACTGTTAAAAAGCCGCTTAAAAATCTTCGTTTTATATTTGGACCATTATCAAATTTTATTATATAATATACGATGCTTACGCTCTAATCAACTGAACAAGCCCGTTATTGGATTTGTTTCCACTTTTTGTTTTACGCTGATCCATCCACTCATATAATTTCCAGGCGTTATTATATTTCCATCATTCAGCCTGAATGACTTCATAAGCTTTTTTAATAAAGTTTCGCGGCGTAGGCGGTCATTCTAATATACAAAAGATATAGTTTTGCAATGGTAAATGTCAGCTTCACTATAAACACGGTCTTAAACTTAATCAAAGCTTCGAGTATTGACAAAGGAATATAAAAGAGTTACTATTTCAAAGAAAGGTATGTAATATATTCAATGATTAATAATTACAAACGCAGTACTAAGCACGTGCTAGGTGAGTTTGCAGTAATAAGCACTATTACTGCATGTGATCTTAGTGATACTGTAATGCTCGCAAGCCCAGAAAGTTAATGAAAACGCCTAACTAACTTGCAGTAGTTTGTTGGTGCTCAATCAGTATTTTTGATGTGAATTTGGATTATTTTGTCGTACAAAATGTACTCTTTTTGATATACGTTTAAATACCATCCAATATTAAATAATGTGATAATAAACCATTGGAAAATGATATGTAATACCAAAAAGTTCTGCAATACCAAGAAGTTCATCGAGTTCCCCAGAAACAAAGACTTCAGTGTCGTCGTGTCCTATACTATGCCCCATGTGTCATGGACACATTGGTTATCGTTGTGATGACAAATCATTAAATGAACTCACAGACTCTGCAAACAATGTCATTAAATTTCAGACTGAACCGTTATGCTGTTAAAATCTAAAATTAAATGACATCTTGTAGAATGAATGAAAAGGTGTAATGAACACATAATATAAACTCACGTCTATATTCCCCGAAGGGGTAGGCAGAGGTGCTCTTGGTGTAAGCCAATAGCCACACTTAACTCATCGGTGTTACCCGCGGCCAACCGGACATGCGTATGTGATTGCCGGTACATAGCAGCCGGTGTAGAGCACGTCAATATGACTCATATCATCAAAAAGTAAATGCTGTCAATTTCAAGGTAACCACTTTCCATCAGGTGGGCCGTGTGCTTGTCTGCCACCAAAGTTGTATATAAAAAAAATCAAGAACCAAGGGGTTCGGAGACTCTTTTCTCTGTCCCATCATTAAGGCCTGGAATTCATTACCAGCTCACGTGTTTCTTTCTTTCTATAGTCCCGGATGAAATAGCTCGATAGTGTACGACCTTGGGCTTCAAGTATAAAGTTTGGATTCTATCAGGATTAACGTACATACATACATACATATAATCACGCGTTTATCCCTGGAGGGTTAGGCAGAGGTGAATTAACACCCACATTTCACTAATAACTGTAGCTTTAAGGACCCGGGACTGTAGGAAAAAGGAAACACGTGTGCTGGTAATGAATTCCAGGTCTTGGTAGTGCGGAAAAGAAAAGAGTCGAATTATACAATTTAGGTGGGCAGACAAGCACACGGTTCACCTAATGGAAAGTGGTAACATATATTTAGTGCTAAGTGGTTACACTCATATGCACTATACAATACTTTTTAGTGGTAGATAGTTATGTACTAACAAGTTGCCGCCTTGCGGAATTTTGCAAGAAACGATCTTGTCGCGGGGTAGTAACCCTATTTCGTCCCCTGTGACGTTCGGCAACATCCCCTGTAGACCTGTAGCGTGCCCATAATCTGCAAATTACGCTTGGTTGGGTGTTGACAGCATCCGTGGCCAGAAGGCTGTATTTGTGTATATGTTTTGTAATAAAATAAATTTGGATGACAAAAAAATACTTTTTGCACCAGGGTACAGCTAGTAATGCTGTTAGCAACTATTTTATTTAGCAACTTTTAGTAATATATATCGATTGCTTTCATTGTTTTTATTTAGCGCGATAATGATGAGCCGTTACCGTGGCCTATGGACGTGTGTAACACCAGAGAAGCCACACTCGCGCTGCCGACCCTGTAAGCACAGAGTTTCTGTGCCGTCAGTGTAGAGGACAAAGCAGGACAAGCCTTTAGTCATCTCACTGACAGCACAAATTCTCCAGTGAGCTCTGGCTCTACAGCGCGATTATGACTACCTTGGTGTTGCACACGTCCATAGGCCACGGTAACCACTTTCCATCAGGTGGGCCGTGTGCTTGTCTACCAACCAAGTGGTGTAAAAAAACCTATTAATAAGACTAATAATATATACCAACCTATTGTATAACTAGCGGCACGTACTAATATGCTCGGTATAAAATACGGCCTGTAAGTCATCAATGAAATCAAATAGGAACATACATTACCTAAGTATTATTTTTTTGTCATATGTATGATTTGTTGATCAGGAGATATTTATACATACATTTCATTTTAGCACCAGAAGAACCATTCAGCCCTGTACCAACCGATAGAAAAATTATACATCTTTCTAAGCATTTTATACTAAGGCAATTCAAATTATTATACAGTATGATATTTTTTGAATAAATTTACTTCTAATAATATTTTACTTACTATTTGTTATATTTATCCGGTAAAACACAGGCCGTGCGCCTGTCTGCCACCAAGCACGTCATCACGTCATCGCGGTAATGCTGCAACTTTGCTTCGTATTCCAGAACAACGCCGAGTTGTGAATAGACTCTCACATGAACTGTCCTCTACTAGAATACAATCTAACCTCAGTTCTAGTTATAAACCGAGATTCAAGACTAAGTATCGTTCTGAGCTTCGATTCTGCTAAAGACTGCATCCAGGCCTCAAGTGTACCTACTCTTTTAATATAGTATTAATTTGTTGTAAATGATAGCATAGGGGTTGTAAAATAAGTTATACATACTCCAGCTGGATTTGCATACGCTGGGGGATTATGGGAGACATCTGACAAATTTTCAGAAAATAGCATTCCACGTACACTACCGGCGGAATAGCAAAACGCTATAAACGAGTGGTGAATAAAAATTAATTCCCAAAGGGCGGACGCACAAATAGCCCTGATAAAATTTATAACTGTGTACGTGACGTCGGCACTCGCCGCCGTCCGTGTTTTAATATAAGATACGTTAGTTGTGTTTGTGTAAATAATGAATACCTATATTAAGTAACCGGTTTGACCTGCACCTTAGTTTACATCAGAGTTCAAGATTATATTCACAGATATGCCTTGTGATGGATTCATTAACATTAGTACACGGTTTTGAACTTCGCCCGACATTAGAAAGAATCTCACTATAATTATGGATAAGACTTGCTAGCTTTGGTTGCAAAGAGTTATATCTATCAATCGAACTTAAATTATGTCTAAAACTTATAAAAGTAGTTAAAACCGAACAATTTATAAAATAGTCGCTTTTCAGATAAGCCTGTTATTAAAATGGTCTTAGTAGATGTGTTCACCCTTGTAATACTTTCCAAAACGACGAATCAGCCTCAGCACAATTAAATAAAAATCAACCTTACGAACTAAATAAGGTTTAAATTGTCAAGGCTACCCACCACTATCGAATGATGGTTCCAAAGCAGGAGGTTCAGGCGATTCTCCTAAAACAGAAAACGTGACTGCATGTCTATCTACAGGGCAGCACTTAGAACAAAGACAAGTTTTACTAGCCGAACGGCTACAGGCAAAATTCCTAAGGTACCTAGATTTTTAAAACCAAACAATTCTCGTCGAACTAAAGTCGTCGAACTGAAGTCACACTCGCGCTGCCAACCCTGTAAACACAAGAGTTTCTGTGCCGTCAGTGAAAAAAAGAGCCTTTAACAGATGAGACTTACGCTGTTCCTGGAGTCGTCGATATATTGATCGGCGCTTCGATTCTCCCGCACCTCCAGTTATCACGTAAGGTTCAAGGGGGACCGACGTACCCCGCTCCGCACGCCCTGGAAACAGTTCTGGGTTTTGTTATAATTCACTGAGATGTAGTATAGAACAAGACGTCCGCTCGCTCGCACGTTCTGTCACATTATGACTAGTCGATCAACAAATCCGAAAACAATCGTTGTCAATTTACTTGTGTGCGTGTGATAAGGATGTTACAAATTGTGTCTTATGACTAGGTACATCATGTTCTGCCTAAATTGGGCATGCAAATTTTCTTTATTATCTATACACTTTGGCGTACAAAATGATACGAAGTCAAAAGGAAGCTTTTTAAACCTCGCGCTGCCGATCCTATAAACACATGGAGTTTCTGTGCCGTCAGTGTAGAAGCCAAAGCAGGACAAGACTTTAGTCTGCCCAATGACAGCTCAAACTCTCCAGTGAGCTCTGGCTACCCTACTCACCGCTGGGAACACAAAACGAAGTTATTATGCGTTAGTTTTTATTCAGATTTTTATGATTCCATTCTATAATGTATCTTACACAATGGAATCACAGAAATCATGAACTAGAACACTGATTTAAAATGTATATGTTATAAAACTAATGTTACATTTTGTGGCACTTTTTATTGAATATTGAATTATTATTAAATACAGTAGAATCTGTTTATTGTGACTCTGCTTATATATTGTCCAACCGCTAATTATGAAGTAATTAAATAGCTCAGTTTGATTTTCATGTACTATATATCTGATAACTAAGTTGGATGTAATGGTTTTGTGTGTATGTAAGGTAATGGGCAGAACATCAAAGTAAATAATCCCTCTCTTTGTAACATTTTACATTAGCCGGTCGGTACTGCTGGTCAGTGAACAAATCTCATAGCACTTCTCTGCTTATTTCCATACAATTTGCGCCACACAGGGCGAGGCGCGTGCCCTCTCCGACGGCAAACAATTCCGAATAACAGTAAGATTTACACGAAAAAAAATAATTGGGGTCGTCTTGTTCCCTAGACTTTGTTGAGGTGTTTATTTTGAAAATGGACTACAAAAATCCTCGTAGGCTCCGTAACTACCCGCTAACCTGACTACTCAAGAATTTTATCACATGCATCCACATGTTCAAATTGTTAATTTGAATTCAATATTGGAAGAGAGGTACTATCTTCAACAAAGGGATGAAAATTCAATTATTTATTATTTATTGTATACCAAGACAATAGATTAATACTAGGACTTAATGACTACGGTAATAGAACAATAGGCGGTCTTATCGGTGAGAGCTTACAGGTTTTTTTTCTCTACCAGTGACCTATAGGGACCCCTCGCCACTGACATTTATCATAAATACTTTGTTATCATTAATAGCTTTGAAAATAGATCTTCTTTTTAGATGGTATAGTTGTACATCATCACATTTTCTATTTCAGTTGCCCCACGATCTTCACAACTTTGCTAATAAAATGTATCACAGAAAAAATGGTGTCAAAAACGTGGTTTGTGTAAACTTATGTCAATATTGTTCTTTACACTGTCAATGTGTGCGTGTATGTTTATGTCAACTTATACTGAAGTCGCGCCAGCAAATAAGTCACGCGGCAAAACTCTGAACTAAAATGACATCGTAGCCATACTCGGCCATACTGTGTGTTGGTTGGAAAGGGAAGGTTTAGATTCGACCGGGATGCGACAGATATGCCTGTCAACCTCATCTTCGGCAACCAAAACGACCCACATGCGGCGTGCGTTTTAGTACTGAATATTCTTCCGGAATACGGGTCCTTAGTCTTTGAGCATATTTATCACCAACTTCCATAAAGCATTCCTATGCCACATTTTCTTTTAAAAAAAGACAAATAATATCAATTTAACACGAGCTTCAAAAGACAAAACACAAAAGCATACAACCTCCCCCCTTTCTTTCTCATCTGTATTATTATAACGAGTTAACCTTTACGAATATGATTTTTTTTCACAACAACTTGTTAGGAATCTTGTCCTAGATGTTTCAGCCAAAATCATCAAGACTCTCTGGTCACTTTTCACTGAAACCCTGCACTAACTCGAACAGTTTAGTCTATTTCAACCTTCATGCTATTATATTACGAGACTTGGTCGATACGTTTACTGCATTCATAATGTAAGCACTACCAATTTGAGCTAAAAAAGCCGACGACGTCGATCTAAGCCGTGACAAAGCACAGGGGGTGGATTTGATTAGAGTAAAAGATATCAAACTGATTAAGAATAAAATTAGTCCCGTAATAGCCTATTTTATTAATTTATGCATGGAAATGGGGTTATATCCTAATGTCTAAACTGCCTCTGTTAACTTCCACCTCAACAATGTCACAAATGTAAGGTCGTGGTGACAACCGGGAAAGTTTGTATTGGGTCGTATAGTCTTGCCACTCATAAAATCGTCTATTGTCATTTTAAAGCGCGAGATATTTAGAGGGCCGTCACATCCCTTTTTTTTTTTTTTACGTGCGCAAAATCCCCGCGGATACCTCCCCACCGGAGCCGGTGGAGGAGGTTATGTCGGACTCGGACCGACTAAAACGCACGCCGCCTGTGGGTCGTTTTGGTTGCCGAAGGTGAGGTTGACAGGCATATCCCTCGGTAACGTTCAACGGTCGATTAGACCCGACTAAAACCTCTTGGTTAAGTATCTCTGACTGCGGGATGGTGTTGGAAGAACAGCCGAGTAAGATAGCTGAGGCGTTCCGGTTGTTCCTACAGGGCGAAGGTTACTGCAGGTAGTCGCGTTAACGACGCCTCAAAGAAGTCCGAAACCGATTTTGTTTTTATTTCTTTTAATAGGAGATTACATCGATACACTTATTTGTCACATTTTACTTGCTCCATTCAGGAGTAAACCAATAATAAAAATTTAACACACATATATTTTATTATTACAATTGTTCATAAGGAACAAACGGTGTTGAAGTTTAATTAAGAAGCTGTCAGATGGTCTCCTGAGGATCGCCTTATGCGGAATGTTTCGAACTTAAGGTATGATTCCGAGGCCGACCGCAGACCGTAGCAGCAGACGCATGCAGCTGATACAGCGTACAGCAAAAATAACACCAACAAACTCCCCTGGTGTTGCCTACGTTCATAGTTCAAGGTAACCACTTTCCATCAGGTGGGCCGTGTGCTTGTCTGCCACATAATTTGTATAAAAAAAATACATATTTATTACATTACATTGGTGATGAGTGTGATGTAGCAATAAAAATTTCAATCGTGAGGATGGGTTCAACTGCCGAATGTCTGGCATCCAGTGGTCCGTCTTTGCAAAAACAACCGGGAACAAGCCAAAACAAAATCGCGAATGGATACAGTGAGCATCGTATGTCGTGAACGTGATATGTTAATTAAAACCAAAAAACGCAGTGCCGTTACAAACTGGCATAGTGAGTGTGGTGTGTCGCCAGCCTAACCGATCATAATAGGGTAGGCGCTCAAAAAATGTTCCCCGCATAACTCTCGACCCTCGAAGACTAGTCAAGTCGTGACCACGGGTGCTGCAACGCATCCGAAACATCAGCAAAAATAGTAAGTTCCAAGATATAAAATATCTGTCCTTTCGGAGAAGTTTACGGCAGCCGATCGTCACTAACATTTGAGATATTACACAGTACATTCCGATAATTACTCACAAAATTATTAATAAGATATAGTTAGTTCAATGGGCTCAATGATACCACATCACAGGATACGAATATTGTTTGTTATGCCGAATACATGCTAAACAAACGAAGGTGAAAGAAAACCAGTGACTGAACGCTAAAGAAATAATGCGGACATTACTTTGAAAGCAAGTGAGTGAGATCTCTTGCATTAAAACGTATTCTTTAATATTATATATTCATATATATATATAGGGAGGTATATATTCACACAAACACGCGCACGCATATACACACGCACGCACACACACAAGTACACACAGATACACACGCTCACAAACACCAAATGTTCCCGGATTCTTTCGCTACCTTCCCTTGAGTAGAAGCGTGATGATATTATTCCTTATAGCCTTATAGGCTATAACCTGCCTCGATAAACAGACTATTCAACACAAAAATCATTTTCCTATTCGAACCTGTAGTTCTTGAAATTATTGCGTTCAACCAACCAACCAAACAAACTATGGTCAGTGGTCGCATAACACAGCACAGGAGTACTGCTATCACCTTTTTGCTGGAGCGCCTGCATACCAGCTTGACCCCTTCGACTCAGTGCAAAGAGGCTGGTTGACAATCCCATACTTGCAGATAGTGTGGAACCTCTTAGCCTTTGGACGGACTTTGCCTGAATTTTTCACTAAATACTTTTGAGAAAAATGAACCCGACTATATTATGTATTTACTAATTTACTAGTTGCTTGCATTAATACTAATTAAATTTTCAGTTCAATTTTTACTGCATTATTGCAAACCTGAAACCCATAGCTACATAGAAAATTTTGGTCTTTCGAGCCAAAATCGACACACTTTTTTTAAATATCCATAGTACGTGGTAATTATAAATGAGTGCTTTCTTATAGTTGTTGGTAGAAAATGGTAGAAATAGTAGTATTATACAATGGTGATGTTTGGGCTGTATATATCTGCCTGATGTTAAACAGCCCTATCCTTTAGTCGCCTTATACGACAACGCATGGGAAGAGATGGGGTGACCCTAATTCTATTCTGTCGGGAACCACGCGGCAATCTTATCTAATAATAAATAAATCCCACCTCTTCCCATGCGGTGTCGTCCAAGGCGACTAAGGGATAGGGCTGTTTAACATCAGACCGATATATACAGCCCAGACTTAGCCTCAGATGCATGGCTCGAGTCAACAATAGTGCCCGGAAGACGGCAATATGCTCACCCCTATTACGTGGAACCGAAATCAATGTATGATGAAATGTGGGTATTAATTCACCTCTGCCTAATCCTTCGGGGATAAAGGCGTGATTATATGTATGTATATAGTTAAGAAAATTAATGTTGATAACGAGTACGTGCTGTTTGAGAGGTTATTTTTTATTTTGAATCATGAGCTTAAATATTATATAAATTATTATGATAGAGACGCACAATATATAACGTCTCACTTCTATGAGTTGTGGTCCAGTGTTCCAGTGCTATTTCGCTAACATCTCGGCAAACATGCTATCCGACGATATTAGGGCACACGTCAAAATGCAAGCAATCGGGGTTCTAGCTGACACTGGATTCCCATCAGCATCTTGGCAGTCACATTCCACCTGAGCCATCGTCGACGATGACCAGCAGGATAAATGTGTATTTTTAAAGTAAGTGCCTAATATGTTTGCGAAATGAAAGTTGGTCAAACGATTCGTTTCAAATCTAATCAAATCAAATCAAAATAGTTTATTTGCCAGAACATGGTACAAGTGATATTACAAAACGATTTTTTAAATACCACTTATGTGGCAGACAAGCACACGGCCCACCTGACAGAAAGTGGTTACTAATAGTGGTGCCTATGGACGTGTGCAACACCAGAGGAGTCACCACAATTTATTAATTATAGAGAGTGAAGAAGAGCACCAAAGCTATATAATAGGTCTAGATGTGACATAATGAATGTGGTAATTGGTTATTCCAAACTTAAGTGACGATATTTCTATATTCATTATAGCTGCGGCACACTATGATGGCCGTTTTGACACGGACTGCTTTTGCTCGGTAACAAACCGGTAGTATTATGTACCTGTTAGTTAATTTAACGCAGTTATTAAAACTGAATTGTACAATTCAGGCATAATAATTAAATCCACTGCAATATACTGCTTTCCAAGACAAGTGGCAATTCGAATGTTTAGGATTCATTGCTCTAAGAGGTCGTCGGCAGTGGAAGTGAAAGGGCACAGTGAGCAGGAAAGCAAATGCAACATATATATGAAATAATTTAAATATTAAAAAATCAAATATTTAAAATTCTTGTGTCACAGTATTAGTGTTTATAGCCTTGCAAACGGAAGGATTACCATTGTGTCGTTTTCAGTTTGATATTTCGGTACTGCTGCAAACGCAATGCTCATGGAGGAAACATAGCACTGGCGGTTATCGAAAAACGAGTTTGATTAACCATAACGTACCCATAACCATAAGCACACAGTACCTATTAAGATATGACAGTTTTTCACGAACGCCTCATAACTTCATGATATGGCCACAAAACACATTTTTATATATTGTTTTTTAGTTATACAAAAACATTTTGTTGTGTCTAAAAAAAACTAAGAGCATCAGTATGTGTACCAAATATAAGAATAATCAGTCAACAGAAAAGGAGTAAAACAAAGGCATTACGATCTCTTTGAGTACTTTGTTCGTCAAATTCAATCTGATGCCGACTGTACCAAATGTTATATTAATCAGTCAAGAAGAATACAGTGATAAATTTGACACACCAACAAGCAAGGTCAGCAGCACGAATATGACGCCCCTGATGGCACGGCACACGTCTCCTAATTATTTATTTATTTATTTATTGGTCCACCAACAGTTATTTACATTGTACATGTTATAAACAAATATTATAAAGGTAGCAATTCCTTATGTAACAACCACTTATAAGTAGACACATCACTCAAAAACAACATTTTAAAAAAAGAGCTTACAGGTAACTATTCCAAATGGAATTTACATTAAATACAGTTGTTATTATGTTTTATACATTTAAGTTAGGTACCGTATTGGATAGGCGTAAAATGTAAAACATTAATGCAATCTGTTAACATGGCGAGGAATTCTTTTTTTCAATTCTCAGGTGAATGTCATAGTACCTGTTTCCTTATTCGATAGTTCTATTCAGCTAGCTAAACATGCTATTATTATTTTAAAAGCGATTTACTTTATATTTGTTTGAAATAAATTATTACAAAATACAAAACCCGACTGCAGTCTAAAAGGTCGAAACAAGTTTGATAGCTGGATACTCATTTGCCACCCATAAACCAAGAGGGTTTAGTGGGTAGTCTGGCCTTGGTCCGAGGCCAGGAGTCCCACACGAAGCGAGCCCCCTGCTCCCGCGGGGGGTGAGCGAAGTGCGTAAATGCATTCCACCACGTAAACAAACAAAAAAAAACACAAGCAATTTAATACAACTAGGCTACCGCAATTATGATTATTCTTGAAGAGCTAAGTTATTAATAAATTAGAATTTGTTGAGCTTTTTTTGTCGTTGAGTGTATGGGAGTTTCCAGAGACAGGCAAAGCTAATCCTGTGTCACGATCTTGTTTTTTATACAAACGCGACATTTTAAGAAGACTTTTGAACGTTTTGTTGTTTCAGAAACCGGTATAAGTTCAGGTCAATGCCCAATTTTCCGAGGTTACTGTGGTTGTTCCAGATGCCGCTGTTGATTATTGGTGACAATGTCGTAGTGAGATGGTGTGTTATAGTGTGAGTGTGTCGTACTGCGAGAGTGTGTCGTAGTGTTAGAGAGTGTCGTAGTGTGAGAATGTCGTAGTGTGGGTACTTAATAGATTATAAAATATTAATTAACTTACCTTACGGTAACTATTATCTATTATCTATGATCTATTACTAGATGTCATAGTTGTAGCCAATAAATCGTCTAACAAAGAAATAGAATATCAACATCATCACATTGTATTCAGTTAAACACACCTGTATGTTACCCAACACAAAGATCACGCAACATGATTTAAAGATCTATAGATCAATATGGCGGTTAATGACCGAACAATTTCATGGCTGGGCGCACATTGGGAGATGCTTATGTCCGTGCAACTTTACTTTTAGCACATAATAATTTTGTATAAACGCATGAATCATTATTATAAGTCCGTATGTATGCACAAGCACCATATGCATCCTGAGATGCATCGGTGAAAATATGCAATTCTAAATTGTGAGTACAGTCGCTCATGACGTAACGAGGGACACAAAACGTTCGTTGCGATGTTTGGCTCGGTCCTTTCTAAAGACAGTGAACGCTTGATGTTCTGTTACAAGTGAAGTCCTTCAAATAAACGATATCATAAGTCTAAAACGGAACGATGACAGAATTGTAACAAAGTCAAAATCAATTTTTCCCCGCAACGGTAATTGACAATGAGTTAAGTTATATTCCTATAAATATAAAACGAATTAATAAATTCTCTAAACTGCCGGCTCCTCCTAATCTATATTATAATGGGAAATTTTAATTTATCCCGCCAAGCATTTACGCGTCACTTCGTTTTTACACTTGAATGGACTTAGTCATTCTTTTCACTTCCTTAGAAACCTTGAATAAGCTTGAATTGTTTTCTCACAAATATTTGAAGATATTCGGAATATAAAATACAAGGTTTTGTATTACGTTTGATTGTAGCAAGGAACATACAGGACGTATGTTGACACACAGGATGACCTGTGTGACGTTTAAAAAACTGAGCAACGATTGCCAGTTCAGATTTACTAATATTGGAGGTGAAGCTGAGTGTACCTTGACAAATGAACAGTTGTACAAAGAGAATATAGTGCAAAACATTTAAATAAACGAAAAGACTGCTAGAGGAGGACTCGATGTTGTATACAATTATTGATGAAATGTGAGTGTTAATTTCACCTCTGCCTAACCCTCCGGGGATAAAGGCGTTATCATATGAATGTATGTATGTAAGAGCTCCGTAATGCCAATAGCAGCATCATTGCAAAATGGATAAAATAAATTGTTATTCAAATTTTCAATAGCGACACCGCATGGGAAGAGATTGGGTGGCCCAAATTATATTAAAAACAGTATTTTTGATTTAGCTGAAGAGAGTTATTTAGAGTACAGATGTGATCTCAAAAAGTTACTCGACGCTTTGGTTGAAACCAATCAGATATCTTCTTTGACTGTACCCGGTCATTCAAAAAGTAACAATGTAAAGTTGCCTAAAGTTAACATCCCAAAATTTTCCGGAAAATATTCCAACAATTTATCGGAAAAACAACAATTTGTTTGTTATTAGGCAACTATTCTGACAAGTAGTAGTAAAATTGTTCTGTTATCATTCAGTTTATACCTTGCGGCAGTGCAAAGTTGAATGCAATTCAAAATATAAATCGGCGTTACATAATGATATCATTATTGGCGTTTTATAGTTTTGCAATTATTTACGACGAGTCAAGATTGAGAAACTGTATATTGTGCTATAATGTATGGCAACAGTATGTTCAAGGTACTTGTGGATAGGGGGCTATGAGTGCCACATATTAAGGCACGTCTATGAGATCTTTTGTAAAATATAAGATCGACCGCGCTGCAAGCTTGCACTACTCCTAATTAATGTTAATGATTAATTATCGAAGTAATTTAGACTCTAATTACTGTGATAGTGATATTGGACTCGTTTGTCAGTGAAATCTGGTAAGCGAGACTTTGTTATTAGACATTGTGGATAGTAGTTATTAGCTAACAGTAATGAAATAGTTATTTCGATGTAAATTTATGCGGAACCCTTTGTTTTGTCGACAGGACTATGGTTTGATTACCATAAATTTTGTCCACGATTAGTCAGCGCGTGATGGGCATTGTGAATTCAAACCTGGATGTTTTCGTTTTACTCGTTAGACGACTACTTTAAAATTGAAATTAATTGATTGAAAAAAAAATGTAAATGCCTATTGTAGACATTATTG
Source organism: Eilema griseolum (assembly GCA_963662185.1). Classification (NCBI taxonomy): domain Eukaryota; kingdom Metazoa; phylum Arthropoda; class Insecta; order Lepidoptera; family Erebidae; genus Eilema; species Eilema griseolum. Next base: position 166,869 of record OY759251.1, read on the forward strand.
ATGAATTTGTTTTGGACACTGAATTATCTTGGACATTATGACTATATTATTATTACCTACCTCTTTACAAGTAGTTTGTCTATTATCTATGTTCCCTACTTTTATGTATCGGTGCGGGTGCCAAGACAGATTAACTTACCCTGGGTCTGTCAGAGTGTCATTACTCAGTGCGTTTGTCGGTCACTGCTGTTGATCCTGGTATGCAGAAGTTACAGAAATCATTCGAATAGAACACACCTTACTAGCATCTCCATACGTGGATTCTTCATCAGTATCCAAAATAGCAGAAACAGAGCCAAACATTTGCAATATAAACGGTTTACGGTTCAGCAAATAAAATTGTTTCACAGCATACTCTATTCTGGAAACTGGCAATCCTGCTGATTCACAGGTGATTCTCTGATGCAGGCTTTTCTATCGAGTTTTAGAGGATGGTAACAATGATGATCAACAATAGTAATACTACAGGAACTGCCTATAAAGGAAACCTTGGAGGAACGGGCCAAAGCACAGCATCTACAATGTGTAACTAGAATTTACTCAATTAATTCTATAGTTCACGCGATCGTAATGGTAATGTACGTGGGTTTGGTATCAACGATTTCTTAGATCGCATGCAATCCGCTTCAGCTCTTAATGCAGCGATGCACAATGCCGTGTGTAAAGCGTCTAAAGTAAGCTGACTGTTTAAATTTTAGCATCCTATTATCTTTATAATAGACGCAAGATCTATGAGATAATCTTTATAATATAAAAGTCAGGCACACTAAACACCAATAATAATTTAAAAAAAACTATATTCCTTAGCTTTTTCTTAATTTTAAAATAGAAAAAAAAAATTCTTCATTTTTTTTTTCAAACAATAAAGTTTATGTTATTTTTATGTTACTAATTTAAATACAAAAGTAACTCTGTCTGTCAGTTATGGTGTCACGCCTAAACAACTGAACCGATTTTGATGAATACAGAGATAGATTAGACCTTGGAAAATAAATGTTGGTCGCGATAACCTAGCAGTATCATAATTGCAATCGTTGTTTTTGGAACGCGTCGCCCGATATTCAGGGTCTATTAAAGATGGCCGGGAATGTATATTAAGAGGGCAGGGTGCCACCAAGTTCTTTGCGGATCAAAGCCGACGTGAGTTGTGTCGTAATCATTTAATCGAGTACCTACGTGACATTGATCTTATATAAAAAGCTATAATGTGTATAATTTTTCCCTTTTAAATATATACCATTATACTAGGTATCGGGACTTCTCGTAAATTATATCTTGGAACTTACTATTTCTGCCGACGTTTCGGATGCGTCGTCAAGTCGTGACCACGGGTGCTGCAGCACCCGTGGTCACGACTTGACTAGTCTTCGAGAGTCGAGAGGTATGCGGGGAAATAGTAAGTTTAAACTTGTTACCGCTATTTCTTTTCTAATCAAAAACAAATGATACCATACCTCCCTAATTAATTACAAACAAAAGATATACATTATCATAACTCTAAACTAAAGTTTAGATATACATTATCATAACTCTAAAAACACTAGTTATACCAAATTGACATATTACGTCATACGTAACTTTACTCATTTGTCAAGTATTTTAACTGTGAAGCCGTAAACACATAAGTACAAATACCAATAAGGATTCTTTAAAATACTTATTACTTTGTACCTAAAAACAAAGAACAGTAACGTTACGAGGCACGACTTAAATGTCCTACATTTAAGTCACCTTCGTGCTTCACGTTCAACGACCTCCTCAATGAGCACAGGCCTCTGGGTGGAATTGCCTGTCTACTAGAAGCAACCTGGAATGATGGACAGTCGGAAAGGAGGGGCCTTTCAATTTCTCCTTCCGTCATGCCAAGACAAAAATCCTGCTCTACAATGCACTGGTTAGAAGTCATCTGGAGTATGCGTGTGTGGTCTGGAGTCCCATATATGCAGTTCACTCTCAAAGAATAGAAAGTATCCAGCGAGCGTTCACTAGGGAACTGACTTCCGCAGCCCACAGTCAGGTCAACGCGTAGCTGGAATAACTCATACCTGTAGACGGCGGTTATCTTACGCGGAAAATGTGTCGAATATCCGAAGTAGATTGATTCATACCGTTACCGAAAAATCCGTTATGAATACTTATATTTTTGTGCGGGATATCGATTAATGAGCTTTGGCAGAAATTCCATTGATGGCACTTGGTGGAATTTGTTGTTACACATATTGATAACTCACTTGTACTTTTCCACATTACTTTATTGCTTATTACACGCTGACCGGTTTCGATTTACGGCATCCTCAAAGGTTTATAATGACATTTAAGAATATTCCTATTAGAAACATCCCAGGGCTCAAAACACTACCATTTAATAACGAAAGCCTTATATGCGAGCTCACGCTTTATTTCCATCCCTTGCCAACCTCCAAACCCGTCTTATTAGAATCTCAATATCTCGCTCACAGCCTTAATCGCCTGAGTCTTGCAAAAAATATTTGCAGAGTTAGGACAGAGATAGATTACTTTTTAACCCTAAAATAGATTCCCATGTGTTGCGGGAACGGTATGAGAATTCTACGCGAGGAGAGCCGCCTGGATCAGCTGGTAGTGGCATAACTTTTTGTTTTATATAACTTAGGTGGCAGACAAGCACACGGCCCACCTGATGGAAAGGAAGAAAACTGTTTTCCTATGTAACGTATAGGCAAATAAATAGACGTCATAAATAAAGATGATAAAAAGAAATGAAATGGAATACCCGTTCCATTTATTTCGGTCCCTAGAATTCAGGAATATACAAATAGATGAGTCATAATTTGTTTAGTTGTATATAATTTTTAATTTTTACTTTTATTGTGATTTTACCAAGCTGATTGCAGACTATTCACTTCCGTCAATGTTGTACTGGATTATAATTTTTGCTTTAAGCCTTTTCATTATGGCTTCGTGTATTCTTTGAATTACGTATTATTGTTAAAATACTTATTATTATAATAAAATATTACTATGTACCTACTTCGTTTCTATTAAATGTAAGAATTGGATATACCCCAAATTTATTCTAATGGTCTTAGACCCGCTTCATCTTCAAGTGGCCTTGCTAAGGATCTTAAAAAAGATATTTTCGAGAAACATGCCATTCCAGAAAATTGTAAAAATATTGACGCTCCTATACTTAATCAAGAAGTAAAGGCAGCCTTGTCAGACGTCCTTAACAAGAAAGATAAAGCGATTGAGAATAAACAAAAGCAAATTGCTTTGTCTCCGGGCGGGCCGGAGCGCGCGCGAGCGCGGGCTAGTTCCCTGTGGCATATGCCTATCCAAATATGAATCATATAATAATAATAATAATAAAAACTTTATTGACAGTAAGAATATACATTGTTAACTAATATAGGTTCAACATATTTTAATACAGTGTATAATGAGCGTCCAGAGTATAGTTGGCGCTGTTACATTTATATAGTATGCATGAGTGTACGAAAGGGTTATGTGTGTGGTCTGTGAGAGTGACTATTCGTCATGTCAAATGAGATTGTATATATATCTGTATATTTGAGGGTGTATTTTGTGTCTATGTGTGTGTGTGAGAGAGTAGGGCACGGTGGCGACGGCGCGGCATGCCAATGAGAGAAAGAGAGAGAAATGCGCGGAATCTAGATGCGCCGTCGCCCTGCGCTTCTTTCTGTTAGCTCGACAGCTATACTTTCGAAAGACTGTAAACGTTATCTTACTAATTTTTGTTAAATGTTAACCAACACTGTTGCCATTATAACAAATGTATTCAATATGTTTACTTAGAACTATTTTCAATAGTACCCATTTAAAAACCGATCTTTCCCTATTCGTATTAAACCCACATTAAATATAACAAAGCCTTCCAAATGGGTCGTATTTTACTCAACGTACAATTTTAGCGATAAAAGCTCGCAACAGCAATTACCTAAATTGACATGTTTAGCTGAAATGTCTAACCACATTTTATGGTCAAGTATAATTAAATGTGGTCTGGGTACACTTAAATATTGGTATGACCTTTCACAAATTTATAATTTAATACCTTCTACATATTTATTTTAAAGAACATACGGTTAGCACTTTTGCACAACCCTGTAGTACATTGGTTGGGTCAGATTTAAGATGGGTGACCGTTCTTTAGGTATTTTCTTTGTAATAGGTCTACTGACAATGGATGTCTGATACATAATACCTAGTTCAGTGTGTTTTAAAGATTTTTAACCTTTACCGATCGGATTGTGCCTCTCGTGTGTCCCTCAAGTGATTTAGTGATGTGGACGGCAGCTCCTGAGCAAGGAAGAGAAGATCCGTGTACCGGCGGCGATGAAAACACGTGGTGTCGTGAAGGTTAGTGTATCCTCTCCTAATTTCTCGGGCTGCATTCATAAACATAATTAAGTTGTTTAAATGATACAAGTGAATTTCCAGTATAGCAATCTTTAGAAAATAATAACTGAATTTGAAATAGTACTGCAGGTTCTTATCATGATGTCAGCATACAAACCACTACGCATCTCTCAACCGTTTGTGTGTGTTGGTGGCTTTAGAAACACGGCCCGGACTGTTAAGTAAAATAAGTATTCTTATATGGAATCTCTGTACCGTTGACTCTGTCCAAATGACACGTGACGCAGACGTAGTGTTTGTTTTCTTGGCTTATTATGTTAGATATTTGTTTATACCACTAAGGTGGCAGACAAGGACATGAACCATCTGATGGAAAGTGACCGTAATGACATCATATTTCGTTATTTCTGTTTGGGGATACGGTACAAAAGGCATCTGATGGATTATTTAGATACACTGTTATCTTTTGTTGTTGCTGCGCAAAGGATGTAATGCCGTTTGCCTCGATAGTAAAGAAGTAATGATAAGTGCCCTCATGTATTAAGTTAGATAGCGTTGTGTGGAATGTTGTAGAATATTTACATAAAAATTGATTGCAACTCACCAGCGGCGCCACATCCCTTCTTCTTAGCTTCATCGGCCCAGGTACAGATGCCTGTCTTGTCATTGTACACTAAGCCATCAGGGCAGGTAATCATGTTGAATATTATAGGTATGTACGTAAGGAGACGCTGTTCTTAGTAATTGAACAAAACTTACTAATCATACTCCCCCAGAATTTACCACCATGAAATGACGTCAGCGAGGCAATCACATTTTCTACTTGAAAAATATTTAGAATTTATTGCAAAATTTTACAACCGCTACCCTCATGGCCCACGTGGCAGCAATGCGTGCGTTGACGTCGCAAGCAATGTCACCAGATAGATTGTTACTTACATTACCAAGTCCAAAGATAGGTTACGTTCTGGTTTGCAATAATGCATTATTCAAAGACAGTTTCATGTACACATCTAACATCACATAGTATGTTATTTAGTGCAGATTCTCTTAACAAATTTAAGTTGAGTCTTCCAGTGAAGAGTAAATAAGTAGCTTCTTGACACACATACTTCAACATCAAAGATCTCTCTACACTTAGCAACAGAATGATAGTGAACTGTGGTTTAAGCGACCGAAGAAGATTATACCTGCGACCTGAGCAACGACTGTGGACTATTGTGAACTATTGAGCGACTGGAAATGTTGAAGAGTACTGTGTGTAATAGTGGTTGAATTGTCTAGTTTGTGGTGAGCTAATAAATCTCTTCGTTGAGTAAACAGCATTTAATTCGAAGCGATAAATTTTATTAAAAGGTTGATCGTGTGTGCTGCTTGAAGAAACGATTACGTTGTTATTACTTATCTACCTTTTCAAGTGTAAATCGTTATATCATTGAAATTTTGTATGGATATCTGATTTTACCTGCTATCATTTCTTGGTAAGGATGAACTTCTTGCGGATTCTGGAGACGACTCCGACGTCCAGGAACTCGCCATATACGCACTCTTCTCGAATCAGGATGAAAACCGAAGCGAGATTCGTCGGAAAACAGAACCCGTGCCCATTGATGGTCGGTCCACTGTAAATGTGCGTCTGCCTCTTTTACCTAACCGGCATTTTGGGGAAACAAATGAACCTAGTTACCTCACGCCACTTGGCCCATGCAATACGTGACTTAGCGTCGCCTGTGCGCTCGACTAAGGCATCAGTTTAGCGCTTTTTTGATGATCTGTTTTCTCCTTTAGTTCGGACAATAATACAATTTAATTCAATAAAACAGTTTGATTTGCTCTTAATACCTTAGTTTTAAGAGACTTTGTTGTCAAATTCGCATTTTTTTTACGTGCGCAAAATCCTCACGGATACCTCCCCACCGGAGCCGGACCTCCTCATAAAATTCCTAACACAAGGTTTGCAATTTAGCTAAGCTGGAAAGGTTAACGGGGATACAACTAACTAACTTGCCTTATCTAAGCCGCGTGGTTTCCAGCAGATAGCCGCGTGATTCCTGGCAGTGTAGAATTGAAAAATCGTCTCTTGATCAACTATGGAGTTTCGGCTCAAGTTCAATTTCAGCTGTAGAATTAACCAATAAATAAAATACTACATTATTTTACACTTAGCAACGTTACTTCTTATTCAGTATTTCTTAGCCATTGTAAAGGAAGATATAATTATACATGGCAAAGGAAGATATAAACCACCTCACCTGGGGGCCCGACAGGCAGTATAGGGATGACTACCATCTGCCTAATGGAGTACTCAAGATGCCTAGTGGTGAGTATTTTGTTCACATAGGGGGTGAAACCCACCCTCGTTCTATTGAAACTCGTGTACGCCAGGATCCATACTTTTACAAACATTGTAATTGCGTCCTACCCTTCCACATCCGTGAGCAGCAATATGCCTGGTGAAAACCGATGAATTTTTTTTAATGTGCCCACGTCTGTATAATACCGAAGGTGTGTTTGATATAATTAGCTTTAGACTTTGAGGAGTTTTTGGCCGTGCATTTGCAATATTATGAATTGTTTTAGTCATTTGCTACTCGATGTATGACCCATCTATGGACGATTGCATGTTTTTTATTTTATTTTACGCTTTACTTTCTTCTCTTTGATATGCTACTGCATTGTGTGTATAGTATTGTGACAAGCCTCAATTACGAAGCTACTCAGAACTTTTCTTGTAGGCTCTACTATATATTAATCTATCTATAGGAATTATAACAATGTTTTGAAATAATCTCTATTACACTTTAAATGCGCAGATATTTCACAAAAACGAAACGTAATCTGTAACTTTATCAAACCCAAATATTCCTTGAGCTTTGGCGCCAACACGATAAAGGATACAAAGGGCCCGGTATTATTTTATTTTGTGAAATTAGTTTCAAATCGAGCACAAGAGTAGAAAAATGGCATATTACAGTGAATTGTGACTATCTGTGTTGTTTCCAAAATTCCTTAAAGATTTAAACTGAGTATTGCAAAATTTTGGTGATTATCCAGTGTGGTATTTATTTTAGATATCAATAACAATTTTGTATCTTTTGTTTATATTGCTTCTAGCTTATTATTTCATAAACCAGGCACCTCGGTATAAAAGAAACGGTCGTTGAACGACCTCCGCCCCCCATGAGCGCAGGCCTGGGGTTGACTGGTGGAGCCACTTGCGTGCCTCCCCGTTCCCGGGGACGAGTTGGGGACTCTGTAGTCCCCACAACCGAGGAGAGGGCCAGATCGTGAGATAAGTTGTAGCTGTAATAGTAGGTGAAGCACAGGACTACCTAGTTCAGGCACAGTTTAGATCATATCCCTAAGTAAAGACCTCTGTAAGACAACTAACTGCACAACTGCACAACTAACTGTACAATAAACTTACCTAAGATACCCATGCACAATGTAATAACGCACGATAGATTATGAACCCGTGTATAATAGTGTACCACAAAGTGGCGAATTACATTTTATTTCACAATTCCCTCAATATGGGTATCATATCAAAGAGTTTGACGAGTAGATCAATTTAAAAAGTGTAAAATAAAAATTAAATTAAATATTTAAAAAAATTCTTGGGGACTGTTTTTTGGGCTCCAGAGAAAGGAACTTCTGCACGATGCGCGCCGTATCAAGAAGCACAGCCTTCTGCATCTGGCCCTTGACCCAACTATCTAATCCGAGCCTCTTTAGGTGTTGGTGGAGGCTCTTTGCTATTAGTCCATTGACTGACACGACTATCATCAAACGTCATAACTTTATTCTTCACTACTACAACTTGAATTACTACAGTAGATTCCTCTTTAATATATTGAAGTATTAATAAAATAGCATAAGGAACATGGCTTACCTGCGGTAAATGCTCGTTATCGACGGTCATATTGATTTTGGCGACAAAGAACTTAGTCGCTTAGTTTTAGGCCCTCAAGTGTGCAGATATTGGGGTACATTCTTACATTACATTAATGTTAAATAGATATTTCTTGAATGCGTCTTTGTCTCCAATTATTGCTTTTTTCATCTTAATAATAATATCAATATACAGCATTGTTAAGCTTTATTACAATATGTTCTTCTGTCTAAGCCTTCGGGGATAAAGGCGTGATAATATACATGTAATGTATATTTGGTGTCGGGAGATTTTTGAATTTATAATTATTTGATTTTACTCTTTTTAAATTGATCTACTAGTCAAGCTCTTTCAATTGATACCCATATAGAGGTGTTTAAGAAAAAATATGTACTCCGTCATTTAGTAGCAGCGGCCATCTTGGGTGCTTGACTTATAGTTTGAATAAATCCTTGGATTAGGTTTATGTTCGCCGATTTGGCTTTTGAACTTTGGTTTTTCATCCATCGATCTTATAACGTCCTTTGGGATTTTAATATAATGTATCTCTGTCGAAATAGCATCTGCTAACAAGATTTTTATTTCAATTTCTAGATAATAATATTCACTTAAACTTTCTAATAGTTATTATTATTTAAATTATTTCCGACTTTTAGGTTGTTTTTGAGCAGCAGTTGTACTCCCACCGGCACGTACAAAAGGGGCTATCATGTAACATATATATAAAAACTTAGGGCCTGTATGAAACATTAACTAGAAATTTAGTTTTTAGGTAACAAGTTCGAATTTTAGTAGGGTTTAGATTAAACTTTCATCTTCCTGCCTACCTCTGTGGCGTGCCAACCCGGCAAACTGACCTTCGATGAGCCCAGACTGACCAACAGGTAATGAAAATAAAACAGCTTCATAGCTATAATGTTACTACAATTACTGTGACCAACCGAAGTCGTTATGTCTCCAAACATAGCCGTTTTGGCTCCACATAGCGTTGCTGTTATCTATAAGGCATGAGAATCCGAACCGATCTAACAGCTCCCAAGGGTGCTGTGCAATCTAAAAGAGATTATCCGTTCTGTATGCGTGTAGGGATCTAAATATATATATAACTAGCTGTTGCTCGCGGTTCCACCCGCGTGTGTGAAAAATATTTGCATAATTCGAAGAGAATAGAATGTCGGATCGTGAAATGGAGGTTGATTGAAAAGCTGTGGGTGAATTTAGATCATTTTACATGATATTACCACAAGATTGTTATTGTAAGTTATGACAGATTGATGTTTTAAGTTAGTAAAGTTAGGTATTTATACCTGCAATAAATACACACATAACTTCGAAAAGCATCGAAAAGTAATTGGTATTGCCATGGTAAACCTAAGATCTCATCTCAGCAGTCCATTACCCATACCACTAGGCTACCGCGGTCTTATTTTGATATTCTTATTAGACATAATACCTTATTATCAAACGCTAAAATATTGTGTTTGAATTTGAATAAGATATTAATTAATATACAAAGTAAAAATAAGTATGTGAAAATGTCCTGCAGATTACACCCTAAAAAAATACACTGACTAAATTGGCATTTTCTATCTTTAAATTCGGTCCGACGTAATAGGGAATGAGCCTATTGCTGTATTCCGGGCACTATTGTTGACTCAAGCCATGCAGGCTGGTACCCTTCGCTAGGTAAGTTTTATGATTCTTATATTATATTTATAAGGGAAAAAACCGCTGTAGCCTAGTGGTATGGGTAATGGACTGCTGAGACGAGGTCTCGGGTTCGATCTCAGGTTCACCATGGCACACACCAATGACTTTATTTAATTAAATAATTCGGCTAACTCATACTAATGTGCGAACTAATGGAGTCTGTACCGTGATCTGGCTGCATCGCTGCTTCATCTCTAAAACAACATGTGTGTGGACATAAAAAATATACAACTAACGTCCCTTTGAATACACCCATTTATTTTTAAAGAAAATTTTATTTTCGCCCGTATCTAAAATGGATACTTTCACTCATTCACTCCACCAGTTTTTATACGACCGGGTGTACTGCGGAAGTCCCGGTGTGGTGTTACTGTAGTGTCTCGCGGATGGCACAATATGGACAGATGTCTCGAGACCGGTACGAGTAAGTAACTGTTTTGGGGAACGCGGCGAGCCCAGTCCTTCCACAGTCATTCCCGGTTGCAAAGATGTCTCTGAATTGTAGCAGCAGGTCTCTGGCTTGGTGCAATTCTGATGCTGTTAAATTTTCCTTCGAATTCTCAAGAAGTTGTTCGATGTGATCTTTGGAGACTTGTGTACCACCTTGTTGAGTCGAATTGTTGTTCAACACAATAGTTATCAAAGTCATGATGTATTCTGTATAGACCATAGAGATGATGACTATTTTTTTAGTCTCGAGAAAATACTAGTTTATAATAATATAATTTACTGCTAAGGTGAAATTATATTACAACAAATAATTTTAAAGATTTGATAACGTATTGTATGTACTAGTTGACTTTGTAGTATCAATGTAATTAACATAAAATCACGCCTATATCCCCGAAGGGGTAGACAGAGGTGCTAGCACTCACATTTCGCCAGTTTATGTTTAGGTCCCAATGTAATAGGTGGCGAGCCTATTAATGCGAACTTTTCTAGTCTTCTGTCCTTATTACACAGACTTGTCAATTATCCCGACATTATCATCTTAACTGAATGCCGCTTGTCACAAAACCCTATCATTCCGACGCTAGATGGATACAATTCTTATTTAACACTAATCAGACATAATCAGAATGCCCCCGCCGAAGCCATTGGTAGAAGAGGTTATGTCGGACTTGAACCGACTATAATGCACGCTATCTGAGTCGTAGGTTACCAGAGGCATGTTCCTCGCATCCCGGCCGACACAGGGCTATCTCTTCCGAGCTGGTCCTTTTCGAGTGTGGTGCACCTTATAGATGTACCCCGTGAGGGGGATAGAACAGATCGATTTGATACAGTGTTTGTTTTAGAAGTGAAAACTTCTTGGGCAGTTTTCATAGATTTTATTGTCTAAACTGAAAATCATGGAACTCGCATCATCGTCAGCACACCACGCTGACGTCGGAAAGGACCAAACGTCTCATTATTGAAGACTGGGAATGTGACGTTCGTTTTGACAACCTTAGAGAAAATGAAATTATTATAAATCTCCAAGACTGTTCCAGCGAGTCGGATATAGAAGACGACGACGATGATGATGATGATTTGGGATGGACTTCGTGACTATTTTGGTTATCACGGCTCAAAAAAGCGACTTTATCGTAATATTTCGCACCGTTCACGCAAATGACGAGGGAAATAACATAACCTTTCCGAGTTTCACACAGAGGGAGATGGGGGCACTAACCTCCACAAATAACCATGGAAACTGGCTCTGATTGCAAAACTATTGCTATCTCACTTTAAAAGGTAGCGCGGGAGGGAGATGGGTACAGGAAGCGTGTGTTTCCGCGTCAATGACTTGAATTACTACTATTGAGCAAAAAAAATACAAATTCTACCATCGGCGCAACCAGGAGCCATAGATGAATGAGAGGATATTAGTAACTCCCCTGGTGTGGCACACGTTCATAGGTCACAGTAACCACTTTCCATCAGGTGGGCCGTCTGCTTGTTTGCCCCCTAATTTGTATAAAAAAATAAAAACACGGCCCACCTGTTTTAAAGTGACTACCGTGGCTTATGGACGTGTGTGGTGTGGTTTATGTCTTTAAGAAACCTATTCGAACGTCATTCGTAATACCAAAGACAAAAAAGGGGAATTCCCGACTCCCGATCGTCGTTTGACTTGACGAACGGGAATTCCCTTCAAGTATTTGTCTGCGATGTTGTGGCGTTTGTTTTGTTTTCAAAATAGTAAAGAAAAAATGCGCGTAAGACTTTTCTTGAAGTCAGTGCCAAGGTAGAATATGGACGGCTGGCAATTACGTCAATCCCAACATGTTTTCCCAAGCACCTACAATTAGGATTATTCAAGAGAGGCATCAGAAGGTTTCTTTATGGTCGACATGGTGTTGCATACGTCCAAAGGCCACGGTAACAGGTAGGATTTTGGATATATATATGTGTGTGTGTATATTATGTATATGTAGCAGAAGATTTAGCAGCTATTGTAGGAAAATTTACGAAACCCTCCGCTGCTATCGCTGTGTAAATAGGTCAGTACATCTATGGAGTTGGATAAAGTGAGTACAACTACAAGATTCTATACGCTTCATATGTACTAATGGACAGTGAAATTTTGCAATAAAGGGGACCATACTACGCGAGAGAATGGACAATCAGATTTATAACCCCTGGTAATGCAATTCATGTTCCTATAATATGTAGGTAGGTAGGTATAGCTTTGTGTTCGACATTGTATACATAAATAAAAGAGTAAAAAGTCTCCTTTTGCTTGGAGTGGTTTAGAAATTATGCCACGGGGAAAACCGAGGCCAATTAGAATATATGTAGTTATCTATGAAATAGATAGAATTGCGGCGGTACCACATGTACCCAGTGCCATCTAGCGACAGCACGCCGAACAAGGACGTCACTAGGAATCCTCAAAAATTCATTAATGGAGATTGTTTTTCTATGACAGAAGTTTTTTTAAATACATTTTTATCTTACTTTTTAAATTGAACTACTAGTCAAGGTCTTTGATTTGATACCCATATTGAGGGAGTTGTGAAGAAAAAATAAATTCCTAATTTCTTCTTAAGAGATTCTATTGTGACTGTGATATTAGATTTCATGAATACATGCCTATCGTATTAATATAGTTACCTACAAAGGGAAACGTAAGATGAATTCGACAATATCTGATGATTTATCCCATGAACATTTAACGAGACATTTTTTCACGCTGGAGCTCAACAAGACACAAATTCGCTCCTGGGTGGAATACTGCTCGCATCTCTGGGATGGCTCAGCAAAGTACTTGATGCCGTGCGGTCCGCATAATGTCCGTCTGAACCATGATGAATGTTGCTAATTCCACAGGAAGCGAGTATAATTAAAATGTATGCGCTATGAGAAAAGAAAGCTAAAACTCAAAGTAATCACCCATTATTTAGAAACAATCGCAAAACCCTTTACTGGTGCCCAGAGAGCACGTTAAACCGTGGGTCCTGGTTTACATAGGAACATCTATGGCAGTCGTTACGGGTAGTTGGAGGTCTCGATACACACACCACATCTCAGAGGAATATAAGAGGTTTGACAGCACAACTGCCATGTAAACAGATATTTTGGTGGCCAGCTTAAGGTCATTTGAGCAGAAAACCTTGGAATGCAGCTTCCCAAATATCGCAGCTGCGGCATAGATCCTGCTGCCGATCTCATCATCAAGGTCACACTTGGATGTTATAGTGCTCCCCAGATAGCAAAACTGGTCAACCTGCTTGAGCATGTCCTGACCTAGCTGTATAGACAGTGTCTCGTGACCATGTGTGTCCAGAGACATCACCTCCGTCTTCTTGACACTGATTTTAAGGCCGAACTTGCAGCAAGCTAATTTTGAATTATTTGTCGGGATGTAGAAACTAGAAAAATGAGATAATGCACATTATAATTTGTAGTAAGCCTGTTTCTAGTGTTTTTCGAGAATGGCATGGGGTGGAGAAGCTCATGTTCACCAATCATATTAAAAATTGTATTGCTGAGAGATTTCGAAATACCCTGTCTACATTCTCTGAGCCTTTTGCCAACCTAGATGGAGTTAAGTTTCTAGTCTAACTGTGATGCGGCTGAACTTCAATTTTCGGTGAAACTAGTGCCATCTTATCTCTATAACCATTTAGTAAAATCGGAGTTCTACAGTTAAACCGTCTGTGGTTACCGAGGCCTATGGACGTGTGCAACACACGCGAGTCACACTTGCGCTGCCAATTATTAAGCACAAGAGTTTCTGTGCCGTCAGTGTAAAAGACAAAGCAAGACAAGCTTTTGATCTTCCCACTGACAGTACAAAACTCTCCAGTGAGCTCTGGCTACACTACTCACCGCCGAGAACAATACAACTGTATCAAAAAGATTCACTGTATGAATTTCAACAATGTAGTTAACACTGCACGTCATAAAACCAGTAATTTAAACCAATTCTAAATATATAATGTCGTAATACTGTTACAAAACTTCAAAGACTCTGTTTTATTAACCAAAAATAGTTTCTTTGATGAGTGCAAGGTCATCCGTACAGTGTGGTTTTTGTCAAACTGGAAATTTCAGTATAATTAGCAGCAAACTGAAGTGACAATAGTGCTCCTAGCGAGATAAACCAACGACCTGAAAGGTACCTGATTTTGAATAAATATTGGAAGTGGAGGATAGGTTGAGAACTTCGTCCATTGTGCCCATAAGGTGTTGTTTGGGCCCTTTACGCACTTGCTTGAACACTGACGCGAGCCTATCAATGATAAAAATGAAATCTCAGAAAAAATACCACAATAGCTGTGAAAACATGAAAATTACATAATAACCAAAATAAAAATTATTTTCTTTGATTGTAAATAACGTTTATTATCAATAATACGTCTTTTACGTATGGTTTGTGCATTTTAGAGACTGTAGTCATCATGTCACGTCGTCATTAAGTCGAGAAAAGATGTTAAGGGCTGTTGGTATGCTGCAGTGCAAGCCGACCTTAGCGGGCATATTTATTTTGTTATCATACATTTTGCGGCACGGATTCTACGACATTTTTTGTAGTGATTGTTATTGTTAAAGATTAGATTAAAGGCATTATTGTGGGCATACACTTATCTCTAGAATCAGACTTCGAATCTGAATTCCAAATATGGGTCGAACCTACTATACTAATACCCACTTGATTGATGTTAAGATCATAGGATACTGACTCCCTAATATGTCTCCTGTCCTCTCATCTCTCGACTAACATTTTGAGAACTCTTTCCTTCCCATCAGGTGGGCCGTGTGCTTGTCTGCCAACTAAGTGGTATAAAAAAAAAAAAAGTCCAACAACTGGTTTAGTTGTAATGTTTAGATATCGCTCTGAGTTGTGGAGGTCAGATAGCAGTCGCTTCACGGAAAAAAATAGAAGTTCAGCCAAATCCGGCTTTCATTGTAGACATTTAATTCAGTGTCATTTTCTTTTTAATTTCAGTTAAACCTCAAGTAGTTCAGCAAGTATTGAAACAGCCAGCCGGAAGTGATATATCACAACATCAATCACCAGGTCAGGCGAATTTTGATAAAGTAGTTCAAAAAAACCCACCTGTTAACGAAACGTAGATACGACTAAAAGCCGCGATAACCAACATCCACACGGGTGGAGCCACAGGCATAAGCTAGTAGATTATAAAAACGTTAAATTTGATAGAACAATGTGTCGAATAGGATGCTACAGATAGTAGTGGCGAATATTTGGGTCATTCATTCACTCTCATTACATTTGATATATCACTAAAATTATCATATTATATACAATATGAAATATATTCTATTTTGTTATATTTGAAATTTTTTTAAAGTATTTTGTAAGTGTTTTGCACATATACATACATACGGTCACGCCTTGTCCACCTGCAGAAAGTGCGACTATTTATTTGCCACGTTTTGTTTTTAATTTACAAAATTTAAAAAAAAAAAAATTATTTTTTACAAAATGATAATAACAGCCTTTTAGTTCAGCGCTAGGAAATGTTTTGCGTATTGTAGTGATAGTTGCTTGTTCAAAGTCTATGGTAATTTTGTTGGGTTTGAATTGACGGATCTCTATCAACTGAAGTACCCTATCTTTTTTTAAATAGATTTCAATCTATGAATATTCTCAACGAGTCCTTTAATGACAAATTATTGCTTAAACACAGAAAAAGCATCCATCACCTAAATCTGACCTCTCTTTTACACTCGCTAGCAAACCGTATTACACAAATAACATAATTATGTAATAACAACAAGTATCAATATTAATACAAAAAATACACAGAACACATCCGTGATGATGTCGTGTCGAATAACCCTCTCCGCATCGTTCCCGGTGGAAAGGTGCCCATGATGCTGGCCGCGAGTTCTTGTTAGGAAAACTCGCTTTTTCTGTCACAGTTTCATTACTTCCAGGCTTTGGTGCCGTTTGGGTCTAATAAGGAAATTGAAGAGAAATCGCAAATCTCAGCCCCAACCTTTCCTGTTTACACTTATTGTATCGGTTTTCTGAGGTCGGCACTTTAAATGGTAGAAAGCGTATGTATTGCCTCTATCTACCCCTTTGGGGATAAAGAGGTGATGTGTATCGGTGTCGGTTCTATACAAAATCGGATGATACAAGATTATTAGCTTCAACTTGAGTGATAATGAACTGCGTTACTAACTTCGCGCGCCGCAAAGTGCAGAAATATGAATATTTAATTTTATATACAAAAATTATATATTTGCGATATGACTCTTGAAGCTTGTTTAGGAACAGGTCACAGTTCGAGTCTGGTGTTCGATATAAACAAATTACAACCATATTCTGTGAAAGTACTTCAATTCCGCAACCTCAAAATGCCTATCCACAGAGTAGTCGAAACAAAAATCTTATTAATTGGCAGAAGGCCATTACGGTGTTTAAATACATTTCTTTTTGAATTTTGCCTTTGTTTCCTTTATTCACACATTTCGCATTATAGTTCATAGAAGTCTATATATCATAGGTATCTTGTTAAAACTTCAACACAAGATGGAGGAGGAGGATTTCATTAAGCAGCAAACATTAACAATATTAGTAGGATTGAGGTAAGGAAGCGACAGCCAGTTAACACAATGTTATTAGCTACAAAAACCTTGAACGAACTTCGTTCCTAACTTTATTAAAATGTTCGGGTAATTAAGTGCTAATTTAGGCAATGTCGTAGCGTGATACGCGTTTCAGTATCATGTACTGTAATTATAATTATACGTACATGCATGCTGGACGTTGACACGATTGAGCTGTCTGTCACCCAAAAGGCCCTTTTCAGGGCCACAAATGATTCATATATACACCCTTGTATGTTTCTAGATGAATAGTCGAACATTTTATGGGATTTCTAGCTGTTACTCAGACAACTGGAGAATATTTAGCCAATGCTATACTGGAACACCTAGAAAAATATGACTAAAATATTCAAGACTGCCGTGGCCAGGGATACGACAATGGTAGAAACCACGCGGCAAGCACCTATATTATGTTGTGTTGAAAAATAATGTTCATATTTTTCTTTAAAATTATATGAATATATTAACCGAAATTACAATTAAACATGATTTAAATATAAATATACTATTCATATTCATATTCATTTATTCATTCACAGAATGCAGGTCAATTAAAGAAACACCATTGTCACCATTTTTACATGGTATATGTAAAAAAAAATGACCCTCTTTTCTGACACTTTGCCTTTAGCTTACTATCAGGCCAAGCTAAACACATTTCAGTCACATTTAAAAGTAAATCGCGACAAAAATTCGCTAGCACCCACACTTCACCAGTTTACGTTTTGGTCCCAATGTAATAGGTGGCGAGCCTATTTCCATAGTTAACTCGAATTCCTTTTACTAAAGATTTTTAAGCACGTAGAAACATTAGTCTTAGTACCCGCCTACCTATATTTATTATTGTCATTATTACATACATTATACTGCCGACCCTGAAGAAACCTTCTAATGCTCCTTTTGCAGAACCCCATATTGCTAGCGCATGGGAAAATCGCAGCAGGGAGCTCATTCCACAGCTTGAGTGTGCGTGAGATGAAGTTTCTTTCATACCGCACAGAGAATGGACTGTAGATATATTATCTTCATCATCAGTAATATACTTCACCGATCTTTTCGAGTCTTGATTTATTATTGGTATTTCATAGGGCTGTCGCTCCTCTTTAGTGAAGTTTAAATATCTTTGTAGAGTTTGTAAATATAAAATACACTTCGCCTCCCTAATGCACGATATTGAACGCGTTGGCGATGTTTAAGACCATCGTTAACATTATGCCCCTGGCAACTGCATCCATAACCAGAGGCCTCACTCGCGAAATGGTGTTTACGGTAGAGAGTTGCTCACCAGTTGAGTTGAGGTGTATCAATCTAACTTTTACTCTTAACCTTATTTTTGTGAATAAATCACAAAAAATAAAGAAAATATTTTTCCTGTGATTTTGAACGGGCTGTAATTCGGAGAAAAACGGTTCTTCAGCAAAACAAAAACAACATTATGATCAATTTTCCACCGGTGCTGCATACATAACATCATTCATTAATCAATTATTTCAAGCGCAACAAACTTCTAAGACCAAAATTGAATGTTCATGATTATTAAGCTGCCTCGGGTTCTAAATTGCAAACTTTGGATGCCAGTTAGAAATAGCTATAAGGATGTTGATGGATACTACTACATAACTATTTTCACAGTGTACAGCATTGCCTAATGTAGTAAACATTAATCTTCTAATGTACGAACCAATAGGTAAAATAACTCTGAACTGTACACGAGCTCACGTGTTTCCTTCTTCCTATAGTCCCGGGTCCGCATATGATGAGGCCGTCAAGCTGAGTGTCACCATTGTCACACGGTATGTGTAAGTAATGGTGACCCTCTTTTCGGGGACTTTGCCTTCAGCTTACCATCAGGCAAGGCGAAGTCCACCCACGCTGATTTTATTTTAGGTGGCATCTAACCTTCAGGTGGGCTAAATAATTGTTTGTCATCTTAATAGTAGGAAAAATAACAAACTAAATATTATTGTGAAGTAAAATTGCTTATACTGAGCTTATATAGCGGTAGAGCAGAAGTCGGTATTAATTTAAGAATTCTCATTATGCGGTCACCCCAGGGACCGAGGCCTTAGGGACCTTCGGACTGTCCCAGACGTTTAAAGGGTTGAAGGTGAAATTAAACTCGTTGTACATTTGGAAAAACAGATACTGTCGTTTTGTCGTAATTGTTACGGGTTTTATTGTGCTTACTTCCTTAGCTGTAGCTTTGCCAGTGCCCAGTGCCAGCACAGGTACTTTGTTGCCATCGTTGAGTTCTATGCATGGTGCATACACTGTTGCCGCTGCTAACTGTAACAATGAAAATTAACGAAATAGAGACCCTGTGAACATAGAGAGTTTCTGTGCTGTCAGTGTAGAAGACAAGGCTGGACAAGCCTTTACTCTTCCCACTGACAGCACAAACTGTCCAGTGATCCCTGGCCACCCTACTCACCGCTGGGAACATCATACAAGAATAGCAAGTCCAACATCTTACCAATGCCAAAGCCATGGTAACCGAAAGAGAGACAGTTGAAAAACAAATGAAAAAACTTTTTTGAAATTTAATTTAGCAAAGAAGAACCGTCGCTTACAACACACAGAGATTAAAGAGGAGCCATTAGGTGCAGACAACATGAATACAGACATCTAAATATCTCTTACGAAACAAAGCAAAACTACCCAATAACGTGCAAATATTTTTTGATAAAAATTCAGCAAAAAAGCGATTATTTCAAACAGTAAAAGAGTAGTTAAATAAAGGAACAATGGATGGCGATTAATTTCCTTTCGGCAATGCTGGTAGGAAATGTATGCAACTCTTTCTTCTATTATGAAAAGAAACAATAAAATGTATTTTTTTTTTATATTTTCCTTACCTAAAAAAGCTATGAATCAAATAAAGTGAATAAATAACAAAGCGTTTGATTTACTTTTCATATAAATATTATGTTTACGATAACTACCAGCATGTCAAAGCTTTAAAATTTGTAAATAAATTTGGTCACCATTTATACTATTTTTCTTCTTCATTTGACGTTTCTACAGGTTACGGCATGATTTTTTGGCAATATATGTTTGACTCTTTTTGTGTCATTATTTCAAGAATATGAAGAATGAAAGAATAGGAAAAACATATGAGAACAATGGAACTGAAGCTCCCTTGAGTAGGAGTGCCTGCCACAATGCAGTATTCACGAGGTCAAGCGGAGCTAAATATCTACGAAGCGTTCGGATCGAAATGGGATATTAACAAGCTGCCTTATCGGTAGATAACACGCGAAACCCATTTTATCTATTTGGTTATTCATTTCTTCCTTTTGTGCATGGGGTATTCTATAGTTTTTTACAAAACATGGATCTGCATTGGGTTTTAAGTGGATAGTTTGTTTGTATAGATTCGTTACAGTTAATCTATCTTCTGGTAATTGGAAAGCCACTTTACTGGCATTGCACTATCGTATCGCTATAGTATAGTGATATAGAAATACGCTTTCCTACACGCGTCCTTACACCACACGCCCATAAAGAGATCAAAGCAAGCCGTTCACGACATCATTAAATGACTGCCATATGACTCTGATTTGTTTGATTCACGCTATCTGTGTCCTGATTCTTGCTACCTGACTTACGCATACGGCGTTTGATATTCTTTCCAGACATCTTAAAACTTTAAATAACAAGCTAATAAATCTAAACTAACAACCCTACTACTTAAATGTTACTTATTACTGTGTGTCAATGTAAAAAGTGAACATGATGCTTAGTTTAAATGGGTAACTATTTCTTTACATTTAATCCGTCACTTGACTGCACTCAATTGGATGGTAAGATATGGTAAGATTAATCAAAGGCATGTATGTACAGTATACCATGATCGCGTTTATTCCCGTTAACAGAAACAGATAATCCCCGGAACATCCATTACCGGTGATCACCTGTTTCAGTCAGTAAGAGAGACTTCCGTGCCAGTCCTCCATGATGGCTTTTATCGCGCTATCACGGCGTCTCCTGCGCGTGGTCGTCCAAGATATTTCTTCTATTCCCTACAAAATACCGCGGCCATAATAACTTCGTGTTGTGTTCCCGGCGGTGAGTAGAGTAGCCTAGAGGAAGACTATAGGCTTGTCCTGCTTTGTCTTCTACACTGACGGCACAGAAACTCTGTGCTTACATAGTCGGCAGCGCGAAAACTTATTTTGAAGTCATAGTTGATAGGTTGTCAGTTTTCTCATCCATGAAGATTCAGAGAAGGCAAGTCGCTGGTGTATCACGCACTGATCTCTAATGGCCAGCGGAGCTTGGTCTCCTATAAGCGATTTTGATGCTTGGGTACAGGAATATAGCGATCGATCTAAAGTTCGTATCGAATAAAGTAATAAATCAATTGAAAAATATTTTTTATCATTTTTTAATGTTGGATTTTATAACCTGGTAACTAAGACCATTAGGTCAATTCTTATTTGTATTAGGAACACACCAGTCAAGTAATAAGTGGTAACTTTACTAGAGGCATCAAAGGAGTAGTAAATTTCAAGCACATTTTGGGATTAAGATATATGACGGTAGGTATAAACTACACTAATAATAATAAGAAAAAAATTAGAGAAATCATCAAAAGCCGTTCCGTCGTTTTTATATCCGTCTCGAAGTAACAGATAAACAGACTAAAATCCTATAAGGCGACAAAAGGATAGGGCTGTTTAACATCAGACAGATATATACAGCCCAGACCTAGCCTCAGATGTATGTCTCGATTCAACAATAGTGCCCGGAATACGGCAATAGGCTCACCCCCTATTACGTGGGACTGAATACAATGATATCAACTTTATGTTTGATCGCAATAAAGTGAGTGATGTAGATTCGGAGATAGAGTGGTGCTGTGGGCATCAACTAGTATAGTAACAACATATCGACGGTTGAAAAGCAAAAAGGTACAAGCGACATCGAAATTTCATACAAAAAAAGGTCTTAAAGCACATTAAACACTCTTTACAACACAGAGTAATTTGCCAGAAGAATGTGGAATTTCATTAGGTGCTTCCACCTGAATGAAGAAAATGGAATAACTCGTAATTTGTACAACAACATGGCATTTTTATTAAAACGTTGATGTACATATTTATTTTGAATTTATATTCACCGTAAGCAAAAAAAAAATTCTAAAAGATTTACACGAAAAAAAAAAATTGGGGTCATCTTGTTCCCTAGACTTTGTTGAGGTGTTTACTTTGCTGTCCAGGACGGCGTACTCGTACCGGCAGAACTTCATCGAGACGTCGGGCGGGCTGAGCATCATGTTCGCCAACAAGGTGTTCTGATTTATTAGTTATGTTATGCTCATAAGTTGTTACAGTATTTATTGCCAAACTTATATCTATAATTGGTTTCTTATACTTTATAACATATTTACGTTAAATATGTAATTCAAAATATACAAAGTGCATTTATGCAACCGCCATGAATTTATCAATCAAATTCATACGTCATATCCTATGCACTAAAAAGGAACTTGTCTGCAAAGATCTTTAATCTAATATGCCCAACATTTCTTTAACTAAGCCCATCACTCATCTCTTAGATATAAATGTTTTACTGTTGTCTGCGCTTGAATTATATTCATGATATTACATTAAAAATTCATGTGAAACGCGAAAGTTTAAAAGTTAGTTTAGCAAACCAACACAGAAACTGTCGTGATTACAGGGTTGGCAGCGCGAGTGTGACTACCTTGGTGTGGCACGTGTCCATAGGCCACGGTAACCACTTCCCAACCTTTTTTGCCACCTAAGTGGAATAAAAAAAAACGCGCGAACCACAGCGTGTCCTTGGGCAGTCCTTTCATTACATACGAAGCCCTTCATAAAATTTTAAAAACCTTAGATATCACGAAAGGAGCCGGGCCAGATGGGATTCCACCCCTTTTCATTGTTGCGTGTGCCGGGAAGTTAATTTACCCACTTTTGACTATTTATAAAGTATTGATTTTTTATGATATTGTTAGAGTTGTTTCTAATTTACATAAGGTGAGACAAAATATTTTATATGAATACATAATGATCCGACCAATAATCAGATTAGCGTGTGGTCAGGGGTTTAATTCTTATGTTGGGCTTCAAAAACCTGACATATAATGGACACAGCACTAGTAAACTTACCACCACCTTTTATGTGGAACCAAATAATAAATATAAAATAACATTCTACACAACGCTATCTAGATCTATTGTGAGCATAGCTGAACGAGATTTTGTGTTATGGAATCTCGAATGTGGTTGCACATGCATAATTAAAAAAAACTATTTCTATTGTCATTTGTATGCAAAATTCTGAGTGCAATAACTAGTAGGTTTTTATTACAAGATATTGTGATCGCACAGGAATAAAACAACATTTTAAGCAAATTTCTTTTATTTAAGACATTCCAATTTAGTAAGGATCCACTAACAGTTTCCTTATATACGTGTTGTCGTTCACACAGTAATTTATTAACATTATTATAGACAACTTATAGTTATATAAAAAAAGTAATCATATTTCTCCCGGGAAACGGGGAGATGGGTAACGCGCGCCGCCGCCGCAGCCTGCTTATGCTAGGGTGACAGGCGGCTCCACCCGTCACCCCCAGGCCTGCGCTCATGGGGGGTGGAGGTCATTCATCGACCTCTGACGTACGAGTTGCCTTCGTAAGCGGGAAAATAACACTTTTGTTATATTCGTTTTTGCATCATTCTAAAGGTTTAATGTAGAGAATCTTCAGTTTCAGGATTCTTTAAGGAAGCAGAGGCAAGTTGGCAACTTGTTTATCTCTTTCATTGTTAGTGCAATGACGTCTAACTTTGAAGTTTATTTCTGAATCGCCAACAAAGTAATTTAACTCTTGTTTTATGCTGTAAATTTTAGAGTACTGTCATCAGCAAACATTATCATCGGATAGGAAGCAGAGTGTGGAAAATCATTAATTATATATTCAACAGTTAGTAGCAGTAGGTACAAATATCATCATGCGTTATTGAAGTTGCTAAAAATACCAGATTATTTTTTATCATTAGTGGTAGTTTTTCTTATAATTACAATTACGAGTAAAGCCGTAGGTACCATTCATAGATTTTTGGCAAATATTTTTATTGAATTGATGTATTGATTTTCCCATCAGATGCTAACGTACGTAAGTACTGCAAAACATTATAATAGTTTTCCTAATTATCGTAACAATATGATGGCTAGTATGACGTCATCTTGTGATGCATTTAATTGCAACCGGTCAAATAGAACCGAAAAATGACTAAGAGCCGCGATAAGTCGCCCAGGTGGACGGAACCGTAGATCATCATAGATCTCTGTAAAAAAACTTTTCTGTGAAAGTTGTTCAAAGAGACGTTTTCTTAAGATCTTCCCCCATGATGGGTCTTACCGCCGCTACTACGGCGCACCCTGCGCTTGGTCGCCCAAGTCGTAGCTACCATTCCACCACCATGTCCATATGGAGCCAGGATCTCACGGCCCGAATTTCTTCAGACTCGGGATCATAATCCCCGTCCCGCGCCCCCTTTCGGAACTGCCGCATGATACGCCGTGATGCCCAAGGCTGTCGACTGCCTCACCACAGTGACATCGATGAGGAGAAACACAGGGAGCACCCAAACGAAGACAGGCTGCAATTCTATTGTCAAAAAAAAAAAAATTTCAAATATTCATCCGTGAACATTAAAACCTTTGAAGCCCAGGGTTCGATCTCTTACTCGTTCTCTAGGATTTACTATTTTGACTTTAACGGGGACTACCATTTGATACCTAAAACTAGAGGTTATATCTTCGGAGCCTACGCCATGCATGGTTATATGCGACTAGAGCTAACGCAATGGTGATTTTAAAGACGTGAGAGTAGCTATTTAAAAAAATACCTGTATAAAATGTTTTACCTGTGATAAGCTAGCTGGGCTCGTTCCTATCATGCTCGCTTAAAACCGGTCAATAATTGAACTGTTGTCATAGTGCCAACTGCAAATATTTATTTATTTATTTTTTACTTAATTGGCAGTTTTGCAATGTTGAAAGAAAATCCAACTTTTTCGATGGTGTCATTTTAAATAGCAACCTCACTCAACCTATAAAATTTATATACACAAAAGACCAATAAGTAATACCAACGCGTTAAAAGTATTCCAAGACTACTACAATAAACACGATACACATAATAGTGTTTACCCTATACCTACCTGTGCACAATCTTTTCCACTTGCCGATACCGTTCAGGTTTACTTCAGCCTGGCATATTCAATTATAAATAAGGGAGGTTTAGGGTGGTTTAAGACTCTGACGAGATCATCTGATCTTGAGACGAGACTCTGGGCAAGTTAAAATTATTTATTCTGTATAGACCATTACCGCATCGCGCGACTCTAGCCAAATTCTATTTAATAAATTAGACAGTTTGAATTTAAATTAGATATGAATTATGCAAGTTTCTCATAGACTAACTGAATTACGAAACTTCCGGAGAGTGTCGCATCTAATAATAATATATTTCTGTAATTGCATACCTATTAAGAAGATAATGTCTTGTTTTGTATTGGAACTTATAATACAGTTAGATAAACTGAAGGAAATCAATCATAAATATATACCGATCATAAACGCAATCGGTATACCCTATACCAATCTAAATTATACACAAAATTACGATCAAATGTAAGAAACGTGACTTTCGTATTCAATGTTAAGAACCTGATTTTCGGATTGAATGTAAGAAACGTGATTTTCGGATCGAATGTAAGGAATGTGACTTTCGGATCCAGTGTTAGGAATCTGATTTTCGAATTGAATGTAAAATGCTTGTTTCCACTCATTTTGCCGGTAAACTTTTAACAAATTTTAGGGACGAACGAATTACACTTTGCTATTGTTCTATGGAAGTACACGTACTTCGAAAGTGTTGTTAGAGAATTAAAAATTACTTTAAAGCTTAAAAACTAACCTACACTATACTTATAAAAAAAAAAACAACAGAAACGTATAAAATATCCGACTTTTACGAGCCTTCACAAAAACTAATGCGTTCTGTGTGAGTATTCTCACAAAATAGTAAATACATGCGATCGGTATAGAACAGTGAAATTAAAATAGTTTCGTTGCGTTTTAATAGTTTGGAATATTTATTTATTATTATTTATTACTTTTTTGACATCTTTCAGTGTACCTAATATGCCTTAATTGTTATTGTACTTACGAAGTCATAAACTTAATTAATAATACTACTTCAATATTATTTGAACTCAATATGTCATTCAATTTTTTTTTAAACAATGTAAACCTCCATACGATAGAAAGTGTTCGACAAACAAACATCTTCGCGATTTTGCTCATTTATAATTAGTAGAATTGTTTAAGCCATTTATGGTACTGTACAATCTAGATAGTTCTGTAAACCATTAAATGAAACGTAAAAATTTAATAACATGACGTCTAAAAATTAAAGATATTGAATAAGACACTTTTAGTTTTCCACAGTACCCATCGTTCAACAGTATAAACAGTCTGAAAATTTTAAAATATTTCATTTTTTTATTTATTTATTTCATTTTTAAACTTTATGGACATTGAATTATACAAGGGTGGACTTAATACCAAAGGAACCAATATAATCATAAGCAATATGTAGTCAAATAATGTCCAAAAGCTAGTTAGGTGTGGCCTTAGTCCACTGATGTGACAGTATCGTTTTTAGGTTAATACACCTACATGTTCACTTAACAAAAGACAGAAATATAGATAGCGTTTGGCGACAAAAAGTTGTTTCGCACTAAACTCTATTCGCACAATCGTTCAGTCGATATTCCAATAATCTAACATATGTGTCTCGAAATTAAGTTACGGACCCTCCCTCGCCGGCTCCGGTGAGGAAGGTTTCCGTTCAGATTTTTACCCAATAAAAAAGGGTACAAAGTGGTTTGACAGAAAATGTAGGAATTCCTCCGCATCGCATGCCTCTTGTGGTAGCGTTCTCAGAAGACTAGCAGCATTGCCACGTTGTAAGGTAATGCTTATTCTCTGACCTAAGAAAGGGCCAGCCCTCTGGTCACGAGAAGCGTCCACCATACGCTTCGCAATCTCCCTGAAGAGATTGCGAGCGCTCGGACCCCACGGCCCAAACGTTTCAGTTCCAGAGATTAGCGCGTTCAAACAAACCAACAAACAAACTCTGCAGCTTTATAATATTAGTATAGATATTCCTTTTTTCTGTGCGATAATCACGGGCTTCACATCACTGGAGAGTTTTTTTACTGTCAGTGGGAAGACCAAAGGCTTGAATAGGTATCCAAATTATTACATTAATTAAATACTCTACTGAGTATATAATGATATATTTTATAATGGTGCTTACGAGACATATACAAGGTACACTCTGTAACAATGTGGATTCGCATCCACAATAACCTAGCGCTCTTAACTAATCGTAACAAATTATTCGAAGCATTCGTGCTCGGTGATCATCTGCGTCAGACGGTACGAGAGGCTGCCGTGTGGCCTCTCTAGCCACTCCCCCATGATGGGTCTTACCGCCGTTACTACGGCGTAGAGAAAAGTTCATTAGACTTTAGAGGACTTTAACAGCTCAATTAGACGGAATGCCTTCAATTGAATGACTTCCATTGAATTAGGAAAAGACTCGGAGGATAAGGGTAAGATGAATGATAAAATAATATTTGATCTATATTTTACGATAAAATTGCCATTTTAGGAAAACAATACCAGGGTCTTTGTTAAAATACCTAATGTTCGTCTTGTGTCTCGAGAAAAATAATAAATGAAGTAAATTATAACTTCTATTTAGGTCAGTACTAATCAAATATGTTTTTTGTTTCTTTTAGGATCATTTGAGCTAGCGATCGTCAGGCTTTCCCGGTTGATTGATATGAAAACCAGTTTATCAAATGGAACACCTGTTCGAAACGCGGCCCCAACCTGAGAAGATTTTTTTTTTGTCTATTTACAGTCTACTTAATCTAAATACAAAATTTACTTGAGTAGCATAGCTGAGCGAACAACTCATTTCCAAGCAAACAAGCTTGGAGACACAACGTGTGCCAATTTTCTCTTTCTCTTAATTTTTAATTCTGAATTATTCATTATATAGGGGTTTAAAAAAATATAATGGTTGATAAAAATATGCAGCACCTTTGGAGATTGTATCTTAAAAAATAAAACAAAAACTAGTAAGGAAATTGGCGCCATTTAGAATTTAGATATTTTAAAATTCCTAAGTTCGAAGACTTAGAAAGTTTTGTTCGCGAGCATATAAAGGTATTGCAACGCTCTTCATCGAAACATGAAGGCGCGAAGATAGTTGTTGGTTCTGCACGCAAAATAGATGCGTCATCGAAGTCACTGAGTTCATTGCTTATATTACACTTTATGAAATTATAAATACTAATGTAAAGCTTTTTACCCCACAAACAGCAACATGGCCATTATTATGGTAGGCCATTATCGTGCTCAATAAATGTTTGCTATACAAACGGTATCATTTTAGCATTTACACCTGAACTGGTTTCACTAAATAAATGCGTGCGTTTCAATAAAGACGTGATTATATGTATGTGTGTATGTATATTTTCGTCTAAATACACATCATAATTTTATTATATTAGCTCATGCAGACGACAGGTTCATTTCTGTTCGAAGTTATTGACATAAGACGGATTCCACTTGGGTCAGCATTTGACTCTGCTCCATTGAAATGAATGAAATGAAATGAAATGAAATGAAAATTTATTCGTAAGAGACACGGTGAAGATAAAGGTGTTAATTTGTCCAGTGTGGATAGTACAGCATATCTCGCCTGCATTAGGTATACGAATTTTACGTTACTGTCACTCCCCGAAGGCCCATATTTTTCACTTAATATTTTGCCAACGGTGCGGCTACCAATACCGAGAGCTTCACCGACGCGATCCCGAACTTGTGTAACTGGCAGTAGAAGTCCACCATTTTGAGATTCACGCTCAAAATACTCGTGTAATTTCAGCACACGGCTCTGATGGAAAGTGGTCACTGTGGCCTATGGACGTGTGTATAGAATACCGCGGCCATAATAACTACGTGCTGTGTTCCCAGCGGTGAGTAGGTGAGTAGCCAGAGCTCACTGGAGAATTCGTGCTGTCGGTGGGAAGGCTTGTCCGGTTTTATCTTCTTTTCATCCCTATCCATCTTATACGATTACTTACTATTTAGTATATATATAAATACGTATTATAATATATTTAAATATTTAATATTAAGGCATATATATATATATATATGTTAAAAGATATTAAGTATATAGGGTCTGTAGCAAAAAAAAATTATCAATAAAATCTTCTCGGGCCTTGATAATGTGCTCTTAGCTTAACATTATAGAAGATTATTATTCCACGATAGAATCATCAAAAGGTTGATCCGGTGGGCGTCGATGGCGTATCTAATCCAGTTCGATGATGTCATCGATATCATCCAAGCTGAAGTCCTCGAGGGTCGGTAATTCCTGAAACCCACGTCCTTATCGTTTTTTGTGCTCTTGTTTTCAAAATAAGTAGAAACATAATTATATAACGGTTCAGGACTTTTCGAGTAGAAACAGTTTTTAATCTGTGTCATCATGTAATTATTTACAAAATTGGTCTCGCACTTTTTAAAAAAAGAAAATAGTCAACTATACGATACGAGTGCCTGCCTACTAGGCTAGAGAATTAATGCATACGCCATAATTAATTATACCGGTAAGACATGACGTTACCTCTCGAGAAGGCATAGCATGTCTTAGGGTTGTCAACTAATTTCTTAAAGATATCAATAAATTTAGTGTTAATAATTATCGGTTTGTGATGCATGTCAATAGGCTGTACCAAAGGGTCTAAACTTTCCGTAACCGACACAGCATTATTACAAAATACTAGGTCTAATATTCTGCCGATTTCGCACTAAATAAATTGAGCACGTAGCAGGACTCGAGCCCCGCTCCTGGCTGCCGCATTGCAGCTCCTCAGGTCGACCGCGCTCCGTGTCGCGGCGCGGTACGGACCTACTGCTCATACAAGTTTATCCCTAATATACATACATACACATATGTATGTATATACACAAACACATCAAACATACATACATATACACATACATACACTAGGTGTATACATCACTAAGCCCGTAATTTTTTGTTTTTATTATTTGATCCCTAACAATACAAAAACATATTGCTAAATGAATTTGGCAGTAAGAGGGCGCTTCTCGCAGCCAAATGCGCAGATAATGATGATGAATTGAATATCAATAGAACTCTTAGTCATCGTGAATGGCGGAGTGCTGCTAGGGGAAACAGTTTCATGGGGGCACAGAAGCGTTATTAAATATATTCCCATGTATTACGAAAAGGATCAAAACCTTTTTGTTGTATTATCTTGATCTGCCTAATAATCTGTATAGTGCATCAAAGTTATTTATTATGAGATCAAAATAAAGTGTTATTGTGATATATTTCGCTTATTGATAAGTTTATGTAATAAAAGTACATACTTACATTTTCAATTTATTGTTTTCTTTTAAATTGTTTCCACTTTCGTGTGATTATTCTCAGGCACCCATTGTCAGCATTACGAGGCCTGAATCTCAGTATGTAGAGAATTCACCAGTATACTTACTAGTCAATTTCTTCTTATTATGCTATGCCCAAACCAATCTCATCTTAAAGCTGTCACTCGTGCTGATTACCGGCGCAGGCTTCCCTCTTGGGTTGAGGTGTCAGACGACAATTGTTACCGTTAAACTCAAGAAAGTGAAATGATCAAAACGCCAATAGGGTTGTGTCCTATTTTTTATTATTATCGTAAACTGTACATTTTACAATAATATAATGAACTGTAAAAGTGAAACTTTCTGAAGACAAATAATTTTAAAGATATTTGATTTTAAAAATTCAATTTCTTGAGTCACCCGAAAACGTTCCATACAAAATCGTACTGTCATATACCGCAGATCGATAGGACATCAGGAACAGTGGGATGTACTGGTCCCAATCTATTTGGTGTTCATCGGCAACTTTAGCCAAGTGATTTTCCAACGTCTGGTTTTAACCAGAGGTTTACCTCTCGACCATTCCGTCTGACTGCAGGGAAAAATGCTTGGCGATTATAGAACTTTAACCGCGTCTTCGAAATTAGATGGTCAACTACCTGTGCCACTATGCAATTATTGTTCACTATCTTATTAACCAGTAATTTTCACGTAAAGTTTACAATATATTTCCGCAAACAACGTGTAGTATACCTCTGATAAAACGTGGTACTCAATCACAAATGATTCATATAGATAGTAATTAAACTGACCGTAATGAGTCAAAACAAAAGATACCGGTTATACAAATGAAATGCATTAATTAAACGTAGAATGCCGTTTCGCTTGATCTAAATCTAAAGGTTGAATTAAAGCTTCGAGAGGGCCTGAGAAGGCGGATATCAAGAAGTACTGCTGTCTTGAACAGTATTGAGGGTTCACAGTACTTTATGACTGCTAGAGGGCGCCACAATAGATTCAGTGATACATTGTATAGCCAATAACCAGCGGACGTTATTTATCCAGTTCTAATAAGTGGTTGAGGAGCTATGAGGGAACAGATGAACCTTCATACATAAAATCAGAATAGTTTGGCAGAACATCCATATTTATGGGAATGGGGAGGAAGATATGATGTGGCCCTATTGTATTCTACCACCACTGCACTCGAAATAGTTTAAGAGAAAAATATATTAGTACAAAAATACTCTAATAAAATAACAAACGATGTTCACATTGAAATAAATCGGAAAATGGTAACGATCGTGATGATGATTTACATCCATGATGGATGTAAATTTCGCTTTCATAACTCAGGAGACGTATCTTGAACCTAAAATTCGAGATAAACGAGGCCTATGAGCTCGTCCACTGCAGTAGCACCCCGCACTTTCCTCAAAAGACTCCCAAAGAAACGTGTACTGCGTATAAGATCCCCGCAGGACATTATTGTAACCTAGATTATTATTCAAACACCTACAACCATTAACTTAAGGAAAACATGATTACTGATAATTACTTGATATCGTAATGCACGATAAATTATTATAAACGAGTCTGAATACGAAACCAATATATAATTTTATGGAAATTTTCTTTTAAACTCTTCATATTATCTTCATATTCATTCATATTTCTTCAGAAATACTGCGCTAAAATTTCATTGCAGTAGAGTGAGAGTTTTAAAACCTCGTATATAAACACGCGCAAAGAAAACAAAATAGGAAAAGTAATATAAGTAACATGAAAAACGGCATTTTCATATGTAACGACCTATTATTTTGGAAACTAAAATATTTGAGAGTGCAGTGAACATAATTGATACAGAGGATTTCCCCTGTTCCCCTAGCTGGCGATAGTGTCGTGCGTGATGTCGTGTTGTTGAAGTTGTTATTTACAGTTTCTTTATATTTATTGTTGTTGTTCTATAACTATGGACATAAAACTGATTCGTTTATAATCATAGTGAAGTGTTTATCAGACGGATAGTAGGTTCGATTTCATTAAAGGCGTCTTTCTACGCACACACAGTAAGCAAAGAGAAATCGCAGTTAGTGACCTGAGATTTCTAGACCTGCCCATACGTTGGTCGCCAATTTTGTAACCGGGAAACTTCCCCTGGCTGTTGGCTCAACTACTTATAGTTATAAATATGTGCGCCGTAATAACGTATACTCGCAAACCTAAACCAATTCTTCAAAACTATAAAATTAACGACCATTCAATTACACGTGTTAATGATGTTCGAGATCTCGGTGTATACTTGGACAGCAAAATGTCACCGTCAGCAGAATAATGGCGTGATCGGAAATCGATTGCATCACTGTGCGAACTGATTTATAATTTTTATTAAAATAAAGATTCACTTCTGTTCTTGCATCGAACGTGGTCACTAGATTTAATTAGTAGTTAGTAGTTAGAATGTACTTCGCATCATCGAACTCATTCGCTTAGGCTGGAACACCAGAGAAGCCACACTCCTGACTGCCTCTGACGTGCCGACCCTGTAAGCACGGAGTTTCTGTGCCGTCAGTGTAGAGGACAAAGCAGGACAAGCCTTTAGTCTTCCCACTGACAGCACAAATTCTCCAGTGAGCTCGGGAACCACGCGGAACTTTGCTGACAAAAAATATATTTTCCTTAATTAACTATGAAGTACATAATCGAATACAGCTTTGTTAAAAAGATTTAGAAAGACTAAAAGCGAAATCTTATCTACATACAAGTTCGAGATAGTAAACGAAGATAATATAATACACAATTTTAATCACCATCTAAAGGTTACCTGGCAGAAATCGCTTAAAGCGATAAGGCCGCCCATTGTACTGGTTCCGTTTTTATAGACTTTAGTAATGATATTTATTTAATGGTGTACAATAAAGTATATAATAAATAAATAAATAGCTAACCCTCCGGGGATGAATGTGTGAATATATGTATTTATTCGATAGTTCGTACGAGTATCGGTAGATGGCTCCCACCGTCGCCGTCAGACTGATATATA
The DNA here is from genome assembly GCA_963662185.1 of Eilema griseolum. Taxonomy (NCBI): domain Eukaryota; kingdom Metazoa; phylum Arthropoda; class Insecta; order Lepidoptera; family Erebidae; genus Eilema; species Eilema griseolum. Next base: position 200,468 of record OY759251.1, read on the forward strand.
GGAAGATCTGTATGATTTCAGACAAGGTTCGGTGGCTTAGTGGTCAGAGATAACTGACCGGAATCTAAATTGCAATTTTAATGGTGTATACATACACAGAATGTGATTTCATTCTCCGTGAGACGAACCACTAACAACTGACATCGATTAGTCATCGACTACCAACGCAACAATAAGCGAAGAAAATGAATATTTTTTGTCTAGAATAAAATCATCATTCATAAATGTCATCACGATGTCAAAAGAGCACCACGTTGTATGACAGAAGTCATACTGTGTACTCGTCCGTGATGACTCAATAGGTACTTACCTACGTGTCCTCTCATATATGTTCTGTTTTTCACACACGAGTTAGCGTTAATAGGCCGGCATCTCAAGTAGCATGCGTGTAACCTTCCTTTAATTAAATTTGTCCTTTTTATTGTACAGTGATAGATTATTTTTCATAAATATGGCACACTTAACAATAAGGGGTAGACAGCGGTGCTAGCACCCACATTTCGCTAGTTTATGTTTAGGTCCCAATGTAGTGCTAGATTATTATTTTCTTTAAATATGGTGTTGTTGTTTTTAATTTATATTGTGCAAGCAAGTAAGACATTAGGATGACCATGCATTTTTATCATTAAGATATTCATCTACTTTATAATTAACTTTTTCATTCCTATTTTAAACTTATTAAGTGGCATGTCAACCAAATCTTGAAGAATATACCACATTCTCTACTATATTGCATATAGAAATATTTAATATATAGTGCATACGGGATTCCTTATATCCATATTTGGGATTGTTTTTTCTAAAAAATCGTATATAGCCAGTTTCTTCTCCACTAGCGCCTAAGAGACGGTGGTAAAATATGTTTTAAGCGGAATTTGACGTCAAAAAGATGTAATTACGTTACGCGCTCACGGACTTTGCAACGTTTGGTTCGTACGAAACCCGACTCATGATTAGTGTTTAGTGTATGCAACGAACACTCGGACATACAACACATCGGAAATTACCGGATTTTTTACAATTTTAGACATATTTATTTCTAATTTTTGCTATCTGCCAAGTTTAAAATATTTGAAGATTCATAAAAAAATATGATGAAAACAGTACATGGTTCCGAAGTATACCACGGGCGAAACCGGCGCGAGTCAAGTAGTTTTCTGTATTTTTGACAACGTGGTCCTACATTGCCTACATAAATAAAATGTATTCAACAAATCTGCTTTGGAAGAATCCTTAGGGGAATTTTTTGAATGAGATTTTTGAAGCCTTAATGAGCCTGTAGAGAACAGCTGGGTGTTTAATTATCTAATGAATGAGTCTAATTGCAATAATTAAGCAGCAACGGGTGTCCTATAACTGTTACTAAATTATTATAGCTTGGGAAAAGGTTTATACGTGTGTACCGTTGCAGCTGGTTCTAATATGTGTTAAAAAAAATTAAAAAGAAAAACTCGGCTGATACTGTAAAGATCGAAAAAAGTATGATATCAGGTTTGGCAAAAGGGTTCCACCTGCTATTAAACTTGTTTTGATCTTTTCTGTATCATTCGGGTTTTTTATTTTTAATATTTTTTTATATATGTAGATGCATAGATATTATGCAAAGGTAAATATTTAATATATCTTCGTGCTTAAATGTATATAATTCGTCTAGGGAACAATATTACAGGTTACTGAAATTGAGTTCAACCAGCTAATCTAGGTCAGATAAAATCTGTAATTTATTTGAGTAAACTTGTGTGAAGAATTAAAAATCATTTTAAAATTCAAATTATTTCATACGTCAAGAAATATAGAAAAGAAAAGGAGAACTTAATAATTATATAAATAATGTAATGAAATGCATGCAACAGACAGACCCCGGTTAGTGAATAAGGTTGCTGCTCACCCCATACATAGACAGTATCGACCAAAGTTCATTCTTCACCACTTTGTCATAGGCCTTTTCCAAATCCACGAATGCGCAATAGACCTTTTAACTCTTGGCCGAGAAATTCTCGGCTATGCTTCACAAGGAAAAGACCTTAACAACCAATTAGACGATTGTTTTTCTCGGACAAACCTCTAGAATGTATTTTATTTCTTCGTAATTGATTTAGATGGTGTCACCTTCTCTGATACTTGTCTTAGAATCAAAGAATCAATTTCATTTATTCAGTTTAGGCACACAAAGAGCACATATGAACGTCAATTACAATTAAGTATGTCAAGAAATAATATAAAAAATTAAATAATGTAAAAATAAACCATTGGAAAATGATTCTTTCGCTGGTTCGGACAAAAGAGAATAGGTATTTATCGCTCGCGAATTTTCTAGATGATGCGACCCTCCTAATTGAGAGGTATAAAAACACGCTCGCATAGCTACACGATTCATTCTGTCTTTGAGATCGATAACGAACACAGCGAGCTTAAGCGACCGAAGAAGATTCGGAGCAGTTGAGCGCCAAGAACAATATGTAGCGATTCAATTTAGAAATGTTAAATGCCAGAAGTGCGGCGTAGCGATTCAATTTAGAATTTTTAAGTGCCAGGAGTGCAATGTAATGGTTCAATTTAGAAGTATTAAGTGCCAGGAGTGCAAGGTTGCGATTCTAAGCTTCCTTTTGACTTCGTATCATTTTGTATGCCAAAGTGTTTAGATAATAAGGAAACTTCCCAGTGATTTTCGGAGAGCACGTTAAGCTATCGATCTCGGTTGCCCAACGTTGGAGCCCTAAAGGTCTGACAGCGGTCTAACCACAGAACTTAGATAGTTTTAGAAGGGTTATCAGTAACGTCATTATCACTAGAATGACACCTATTTTACTGTTAACGTTTATCAACACCGGTAACTGCTACCGATAGCCTGTAGCCCATCAGTCTTCCATGTGCTTATTCCCATTTTTAATGTACTCAGTCACACTTGCATATTGCTGTAAGAATGAAGGTGAAGTTTAGTAGAATTCTGTAAAGAAATATTCGATTGAAATACCTTACTCAATTACGATAGAGTTTAAAAAAAAACAATAATAAAAATATTTATTTCACTTTAAAAAAGAAACAACTAAAAATAAACCATTTCCACAACTTATCGATTTCAAACGATTCCGTAGTGTGAGATTGTTTATAATTGTCTCGTTATATCATTTATGACACGGCCGGCCACTCTGACACAACTTAATTTATTTAATTCTACGCATTCTTTAGTTTACGGCCATTTAATTTGGTTTATATTACGTTTTTATTTCAATTTTGTGAGTACCCATACTTTTTCTTTTGGTTTATGATTGGCAATAGGATAACATCCTGCTTTCAAACTTGTTGTTTCGATGTTTTAGACAGCAGTCGAGTTAACGCTTTTCGATTTTTAGACAGCAGGCGGGTTAACGCTTTTCGATTTTTTAGACAGCAGTCGGATTAACGCTTTCAATCGTCACAAAAAGACTAAGTAAACAGAATGTTCGCGAGTAAGCATCAGTAATTGGTCCAAATCAAATATGAATTATCTCACAACACATCACACTAATCACCAACCTAACATGACCCCCACACATCAACAAACATGAAATCTTCAACATAACTGCAGAAATGGGGGTGCCAGTCACGATGGTGTCTCTGGCGGGCATCTCGGAGTCAGGAAAACCCTAGTTAAAGTACGACAGCGGTTTTACTGGCTTCATTGTCGGGAAGATGTCGAGGATTGGTGCCGTAAATGTACTGCATGTGGTTCAGTTAAAGGACCACCGACAAGAAGTAAAGGAAAATTTACCGAATGGGCAACCAAGCAATTAAATATTCTCCGGTGTTACAGACTTGAACTATTGGAGTATGACTTAGTATTCTCGTTCTCAAGGAGCGCTGCTGACCCCAGACCCAGACCCACCGGCCGCCAAACACAGCACTGAGCCAGTACCGCAAGATTTCCAGAATGCTGGAAACTCATGGGAGTTATACCTGTACCAAAAGGTGGTGGGGGTACAGACCCAAGTAATTACTCCGGCGAAGGTGTTCGAGGCCACCATTCACAGCTGCCTATACGAACAAATAAGCACCCAGTTAAACAATAGTGCCCGGAAGACGGGAATAGATTCACCCCCTATTACGTGGGACTGAATTCAATGAATGGTGAAATGTGGGTATTAATTCACCTCTGCCTAACCCCCCGGGGATAAAGGCGTGATTATATGCAAATATGTATAAACAAATAATACGATCATAAATGTCAATAAATCTGGCAGATTCCCATACTACATAAAAAAATATATTGCTTAAAGGTTATACGGGGTTTCGATGTATGCCACGGATGAAGGCGGGTTGGCTAATAAATAATATTAATAAATATTTCCTGTTAAAGTGACAACCCTAACCCACTCATAATATATATTTACCACAAGGTTTAACTGCTAATCTATTGTGTTCAAATTATTTTTATTTCAATATTTAATTTTGAGCAATCTTTCGACAATGTCAAGTTAGTAATATAAATAAATACAACGTGCACTGAGGATGCAATTTTGTAATAATAAAGCCGAAAACTGCTGTCGTAAATATGGGAGGGCTGAGAGCACTTGGAGGTGAAAGCTTTGGTTAAAACCGGGACTATCAGATATGTGATGATGAGTACCTATTGTGAACAAACAATTAAAAAATTGGTTGCCTGTAAAGTCGGTATACGGGCGAAAGTTTTACGTGACAACGACTTTGAGTGGTAAAATAATTTTAATGTGAATATTCATTCGTATAGTAGAACATCCGATCAAGAACCAAGCGGTTCGGTGGATCTTTCCTTTGTCGCACCATTCAAATCCATCAAATCAATTAGCCCACCGCAGTTCACTGCTGGACATAGGCCTCTCTCAATGTGCGCCATTTTCTCTGATCCTCCGCCTTAGATTAAGCGCCTTGTTTGTCACTGTTTTTTTTCTTTTTTCTTTTCTTTGCTTGTAATTGTTTCATTCCCATTAAAATTCGACCATCTAAAAATTTACTATCAAAATACTCGCGGATTACGAACTAAAACTCACGGATTCTTTAGCCAACTGTGTGAACACTACCCTACACTAACATTACACTACTCCAACACTATATTACACCAATTACACTTTAAACCTACTGTTCTTTATCCTTTCATCAACCAGCCAGTTTCTATACTTTTGTTCTAGCATTATTTTAACTAAGTTAATAGTAAATTTAACGAGTGTAGCGTACGTGCTTGGTATGTAAGTCTTTGTTAAGATATAATAGAACGTTCTACAGTCAAAAAATACTTTAATACATTTTTTTTTCTCTGGGAAATCAAATTATGAACTTTTATCTTGCAGAAAGTAATTTAAATATGTTACATTTTCTTTTACTTGTGGCCGAAAATATGGAAAGCATTGATGGTTGACAAATGCGTGCATTAGAATGAATTATGACATCGGGGCAGAGTAGCAACGCAATCATTTATCACGTTAGATTTTCCTACACTTCGAATGACAGATAAATTGTATATGATAGTAAAACTATAGTATGAATATAACCAACATACCCCGTGTTCACCAATGCCTATAATAAACATGATTTTGTGCACAAAATAGATGGTATCAGTATTGTTTAAGTATATATATATATATATATATATAAATTTGGTTATCTCTTCAGAAACAGAAACATACCAAAATAGTAGGTATAAATACGTATTACTAAATTAGGCATTATTTTTCTTACCTTGCAATAGAGGCGATTGTAAGACTTAGTGTCTGTAATGGTGAACCTCTTTCCTGAGACTTTGCCTTTAGCTTACCATCAGGCGAGGTGAAGTCAAGTTGGCGTGTCCTATATAAAAATAAAAAATACCGCCGTGTCCTACCTCCTATAATTTCTTAGTTGTACGGCCATAATAACCTCGTGTTGTGTTTCCGGCGATGAGTATCCTCTGAGCTCACTGGAAAGTTTTTGTACTGTCAGTGGGAAGACTTATCATGCTTTATCTTCTGCACTAACGGCACATAAACTCTCTGTTCTTTCTGTATTGCACACGTCCATATTCAAAAATGGCATTCAATATCAGACTTTATTTCTGTACGGTTAAAATTCAAAATTAAATGAAAAGAGACTCTGCAAAAACCGGGTGTTTCTATGTATATGTATGTATTTACAAAAAGCATGTTTATCCGCATTCCAGATTCCATAACACAAGCTAGTTAAGCTATGCTTACCATGGGTCTAGACAGCGTTGTGTAGAATGTTGTAGAATATATAAATAATTTAATAATTAAAGTACATAAAAGTTTAGACCAAAGGCTAGTCCTATTAACTGTAGTAGAAACGTGCCTTTTTCATTAATTCTGTCTTGTAAGTAATCAGTATTTTCTCATAGAAAGGGGGTGCAAAATATAGTGTATAACTCGCGAGCAAATTATGTTTCCCTGGGATGACGGACTTTGAACCCTTCACTGCGTTCATGATGATCCCTATAGCCAGGCGAACATCTATGGTACTCGTTATGAGTAGTTGAAGTGCTGAAAATTCCGACGGTTAGTCTAACTGCAGAAATTTAATACCACCAATAGGTTGTGAAGGTGAAGGTCAGACAGTAGAACGTTTCGCATAAAATTTCAGCTGCCTCCAGCCTGACACTTGTTGAGACATGATCTGGCATTGCCCTGCTTCACTAAAAAACATCTGTCACTTAGATAAGATTTGACGATTGAAAAAATTGGATAGGGAAGAAATTTTTTGAGTCAGCCCCAGGCCTGCGCTCATGGGGGGTGGAGGTCGTTTATCGACCTACGACGCCCGAGTTGCCTTCGTAATTGAAATCGTAACTTAAGAGTATCGAGAGAATAGAGCCGCCTGCCTACTGTGGACTTGTTTGTATATGAAGCTGGCCAATCGCAAAGCCCCGTTCTCTCCTATTTTGAACATCTAATCAATACTTCTGGTATATATATACCCCTAGCGTAGTTACTAACGGTATCTTTCTTATGATGGTAATAACTCAACTAAAAGCACACCTGCCATGTAAACACTTACCTGATAAGTTTATAGTGGGGGATTAATCTTAATCTGAAAATCACTAACATTATAATTAGATTTAGCATACTTACAAATATATATAGGTATTTATTCAGTTTAGGTACATAAAATATGCTATTATAATATACAATTACTTACAAATTTATATAAAACTATGCTAACTATACAATATATACAAAAATGGAATTGAGAAAAAGAGGGAGACGTTATTTAATTTAATAGCTATTTCCATTATTTATATTTTTTTGGAAGTTGATTTCAAGATTTTACAACTCGTGTATTAAATTTTGTTTTTAATGGCCGCTTGATAAATTAAATTCGATATTCAAAAACAGTACTTCCCAAATGCTATCCATTTTGATGATAAATTTCGTCCGATTAGAATTTGGACCACACCATCTCTTCCCATGTGGTGTCGTACAAGGTGATTAAGGGATAGGGCTGTTTGACATCATACAGCCCAGACTCAGCCTTAGATGCATGGCTTGAATCAACAATAGTGCCTGAAAGACTACAATAGGCTCACCCCCTATTACTTGGGACTATGGAAACAATCGTATTACGGCATTTACGGTTAAATATGGTTATGAGGACTTCCGTCAAGATCTTTGTTTTGTGCCATTATTCATAATTATTGAAAAAACGACAAGTATTGTTTTTGACTACGTTCGAATTTTAAACGCACACAAATAAATCAGCACACTCAAATCACGAGTTTGCTGTTGGTTGTCACACTAATGCAAATACTGCATTTGACGTGTACTCACACACGCACAAAAGCAATAAAAATTTCTCATACATGTTACGGTGACCAAAGGTCGATTTTCACTCATTTCATTGATCAGATAAAATAACATCAAATGAATCACGATAGAATTCGTTGCAATCAATGATTAAAATTAGTTTTATATCAATCTCTAGCAAACTTTTTGATAGGGGGCTGGTAGCCTGATACGTAGATACAAGGCTGGAAGCCTGCCAAAGAGTTTTGGTCACTTTTTGATTACTTCCTACACTTTGATAAACTGTTGACATTATTGTAACATACATAGCTAAATTCCTGATATCAACTTGAAGTAGATCCGTCAGATTCTTAATTCAGTCGTCTAAATTGTGAAAAGGTGATTTAAATGACCATCACCACACCCGAGGAGGGCCAAATCGAGAGAGATGGTCCTGGGTCGGCCGGGATTTCTATAGACGGCAGGGACTACTACATGAGAACTGCCTGTCAACCTCACCTTCGGCGACCAACAACGACCCACACAGGCATCGTGCGTTTTATACTTTTTTTGTAAATACATACATATTATACATAGAAACACCCAGACCAATGCAAATACCCATATTTATGCATACAAATATTTGCACTGAGTGGGGATCCAACTCGCGCCTCCTGCGTAGCAGTTGCGTTCACTACCATTAAAATGGGTATTAATACTTATTATTTATCCACTTTCTGGGCTACTTTCACTTTCATTATCGTAAATAGAATACAAAAATAATAATTCGTTGTCTTGTAGTTTGCAATATGGCAAAAATAACATCTAACCAACATATTGAGTAACAGACTTTTGACGTTTCTTGACTCTCGAAACACCAAGGCGCCGTCACGGCCGGACTGACATTCGCACGTCCTCGTGCGACAGCTTACGCCCCGTGTTGCCTGCAAAGACAGAATACCACTGTAGTCCACTACAAGGCCTGCTCGCCCATCCCTGACCAGCTACTCAGTTACGTCACCTGTTTAAACAGATTGGGTGGCAGAAAAGCACATGGCCCACCTGATGGAAGGATTGATCATAATTATATTTTTCTATTGGGTATAAAATGAGTTATGGATGCAACGACTATTCGAATAAGATATTTATATATATTTAGTAATACCATAGGCTTAAAAAGAGATGGCAAAAATAACTTGTATAGTCAAAGAAATCTAGACAGCTAAACAAATCGATAATAACGGGCCCGACGCCCGAGTCGCCTCCACACGCGGGTCGCATGGTTTGATAGTCTCCTTTGCTCCCGCTACGACGTCTCCTTCACGAGCATTACTTGCTCGCAGAAGGAGGCGCCGGCAGCCCACGCATCCACACAGCGAACCATCGTTGCGAGCAAGATGAATTCCAGGTCTTGGTGGTGCGGCAAAGAAAAAAGAGTCTCTGAAACGCTTGGTTTTTTTTATTTTTTTTATTTATTTATTTAACCAGAAAAACATACATTGGGTCTAATGCCTTAGTAGTGTAACAAAAACCAGAAAGGTTCTCTAAACCGACGAGCATGCATGAAGAATGTAATGAGAGTGAATGAAGCGAGAGTAATATGTCAGGATCGTAGCAAATGGAGATCCGTGATCTCTGCCTACCCCTATGGGAGACAGGCGTGATTTTATGTATGTATGTATGTAACTTTAATAGGCTTCCTGTCTAATTAATGTTCCAGCTGATAATAATGAATTAAAAGCAAGGTACGATATTTAACAAAATTATGACCGGTAACTTACGGTAATAATGACAGTCCCTTGAGCATCTAATCCAACTTTGAACACGTATTAGTTTGTATTTAACTGTTAAACCAATTAGTTTATGTGGCTTAAGTTCATCCCTGAATCAATTTTGTACGGAACCTTTAATCTGCGAGTCCGACTTACACTTGACTGCCTCTTTTTTGTTAGATGTCACTCTCGTCAGCCACATCGGCATTATATCGGAGTAAAATACTAGAATAGACTAAAAATAGACCGCGATCCCAATTCCCAATTCTCCTAATCCCCAAGACATGTAATAAACATCTATAGATTGCTAAAATTCAACATCCAGAATCGGATTTGAATCCGTGACTGGGCCCTTGAAGAAGAATACTATGACCACTCAGCTGCTTTTTGATTTAATGTGAAAAGTAAACATGCCATAACTGTTGGTTACATGTTACCGATAATCCGGTTATTTTAGAGTGGATATCCAATGGATATCCTATACCATTCGATAAGAAAGTAGTGCAACCATTTCCCCCCCCGTAATCAGTTCTCTGCTAGTCACGAGCAGGACATGTCTTTAGCCATAGATAATCTTTTAGACTTAGGCGGAATCTAAAGAATGAAAGATTGAAAAAAATCTTGTTGGGACACGCACAGAAGAAACAAATAGTAACTTATAGCCTTGATTCATATCATAATCTATTTTTATGATTATTGTGCGAACTTGGAAAAGGTTGTCATGTCTACATACATACTACAAATGCCATTCGGTATGTGCTGTGTCCCGTGGCTATACTGATTTTGCGCACGTAAAAAAAAAAAAAAAAAAACCTACGCCAGTAAATTTGTTTCTGTGTGTCCCCACAGTATTTCATGACCGCTAGAGGGCAGCGTGTTTTCCGAACGTAACGCGGACGGAGTCGCATGGAAAAGCTAGTATTGCTTTTAAATCCCAACTCACAATCTGAGAATTACGGAAGGTAATCGCGGTAAATCAGAGTCACTCGTGAAGAGGACGAGACCAAGAGACGTCTTTTAATGGAGTTTTGTAGCAAGAAAGCGCCTGCGTCACACTACCAGCATGCGCTGGAGATAGTGTCTTACAACATTGGCCAAACCCCTACTAATGACACAAACATATAATGGAAAAGTTGGGCTATTCTATTAAACAATTATATTCATCGTGATTATGTCACGTCAAATAACTCGCTTCTTATCGTTCCCGGCACAAAGGTGCCCTAAACGTAGGCGGCATTGCCTCGTTAAATCGCAAAATATTGCAACTGTCATGTGTTGCCAAAAGGTCTTTTATTTCCGAGAGACGAGGCCGCGGACTAACCTCTGTAAACGTGACGGCAAATGGGCACATCTTCGGCATTTCAAAGTTTTTTTGAGGCAAATACTATAAAAGAACTCCATAGCAATTGCCTACTCGAAGGTTTTCGATTCCAATGCCCTATTGAATAAGAAAACTACGTATTTACATCTCATGATATAAATGAGCTATGAATTTACAAAAAATAAATCATACAAAATGTATGCAACAAGCAAATAAGAATTTTGGTACGCCTGAGCTCTGATTTAAAAAAAAAATCATTATTCGCTTAAAGCGGATGTTGTTGCATTAATTTAAGCATATATAAGTATTTTTTTGAAAATTAATATTATTTTTACCTATGATTAGAGTAGGTTTTTCATGTAACGTACAAGATGCACTTTGGCAGTCTCATCAGATGCTTTTTCACGCCCCGCTTAAAGAACCCGGGACTGTAGGAAGAAGGAAACACGTGTGCTGGTAATGAATTCCAGGTCTTGGTGGTGTGGCAAAGAAAAGAATCTCCGAACCGCTTGGATCGTGCTCGTATATTCTGCACAATACCGATACCTTTATAGAGTAGATTCCACCGTCGCACCGATTGTCTTCGGTTAAGGAATTCGATGAAAGTGATACGCACAAGGTGCTTGGTTTAAGCTGGTCGCCCGCATCTGATACGTTTAGTTTGAAAATTAGTTCGACCCCGCAAACTTGTACTAAACGCATTATCCTGTCGTGTGTATGGCGAGCCTATTGCCATTAACCGGGCACATAACTTCGAAAAGCATCGAAAAGTCATTGGTGTGTGCCATGGTAAAACCTGGGATCGAACCCGAGACCTCGTCTCAGTAGTCCATTACCCATACCAGTTTTATCTGGCACTTATGTTATTTAGTTAATATAAAAAAACTAAATGTTTTCTTGAAGTTGTATTGTAGTAGAACTGAATTATTCCTAAAGTTAGGTATACATTGACTTTACTACTTTTAAGTTGAAAAAATACTGAATTGGCGGTGGTCCATTTGCTAAACAAGTGTTTTTTTAATCATAATTGATGTTTTCTAAGTGCCGTTTTAATGGTTTATACATAATAAATTTGACTTTGACTTGGCCATTTAATCCGATTTTTCGGTTGCTATTCAGCAGGATGCCTCAGAGAAACTGCACAATCAAACACTTTTAAAAGTTTTCCCTCCATATTCGAAAATCATTACTTATTTAAATTTATTTTTAAATTTCGAACAACTCTGTAATCTACTTTATTCTATTTTTATTTATTTGCTGCCAGTTATTTGCTCTTTATGTGCCTAGTCTTAATAAAGGAAACTGATTCTTTGAATGTTTGACTTAACAAAAATTTTAAGTAACTCACAGTCTGCTACGCATTTATGTCTTAACTACTTAAGCGATTAAAAAGGCTTAAAGGGATTCAAATAAGCGATGTAAAGTTGTATGAAACAAACAAAGACGCACAATCGATTCTTCTTCCTGCCCTCGATTACGCCGATGTCAGTTATCCTGATCTAACAGAGGAGCAACTAGATAAACTATAGCGACTTCAAAATTTTTGCATAAGATTCATATTTGGTCTACGCAAGTATGATCACGTGTCTGATTTCCCTATAAGAATCGTACTTGCGACCAGATACAGGAGTTATTCAAGGAGTAAACGTCTACCTTTATAAAACCTATAGCTAAAACTTCCATTTCCCGTCTATCTATCATCATCATCACCAGTGAAACTGAACCGTGTAAGCTAGTCAGTTGAAATTTTCACAGATGTATAATTTTCACAGCTGATATTAAAATGGTGGAGAGTCGCAAACAACTTGTCTGAAATCGAGACTATACTCTCTCGGGAGTATCCGTAACTCCACGAAGACACAAGTATGTGTGTTCACCGCTAAGAAAACCCCATTTATTGTAGCGCCCCAATTCCTGGGAACACCGCTTACCATTTCTCCTCGTGACCTCTAAATAGTTGTCAAAATGACAAATGTTTTTTTGAGTTAGCATCTAATTAACTCTTAAAATTAATTTGAATGAGTGAGCTTATTGCAATAGAGTACCGGGACTATAGTTTTTTTTTAATTCCTAGCATGTTTATGACTTGTGACTTTTCTAAATCTGCAGTTTTTTTTTTTATACCACTTAGTTGGCAGACAAGCACACGGCCCACCTGATGGAAAGTGGTTACCGTGACCTATGGACGTCTGTAACACCAGAGGAGTCACAGTCGCGCTGCCAACCACAAGGGAAAACTATAAATCAAAGGGAATAACAAAATTGGTTACTGTGGCCAATGGATGTTTGTAGCACCAGAGGACACACACACAGTTTCGCTGCCAACCCTGTAAGTACAGTTTCTGTGCCGTCAGTGTAGAAGGCAAAGTAGAACAAGCCTTTAGTCTACCCACTGACAGCACAAATTCTCCAGTGAGCTCTGGCTACCCTACTCAGGACAGTTAATAAAATCAATATTCGAGACTTCTACAATTTTTTTTAATATATTGTCATTGTTTACTAACGAAGCAATCTATATCCATATTATTTAGTTATTATTAATAAAATGAACGGGAAATATGTTCTGTCTCTGTCTCTATGTATGCCTGTTATAATTATGCCTTTGAAAAACGGAAAATTAAAATGCTTAAGAAAAAGAAGTCACAACTAAACAAATGGTTTATTTCATTGTAAATTTTTTATGGTCTGCTTTGGCCTAGTGATATGGGTAATAGACTGCTGAGAAGAGGTCTCGGGGTCAGTGGAAGACTAAAAGCTTGTCCTGCTTTGTCTTCTACTGACGGCACAGAAACTGTACTTACAGGGTTGGCAGCGCGACTGTGACTCCTATGGTGTTACAAACGTCCATAGGCCACGGTAACCACTTTCCATCAGGTGGGCCGTGTGCTTGTCTGCCACCTAAGTCACGAGCCCCTCCTTTTCGACATATAATACATCATTCATATATTATACTCACGCCTTTTTATTTCCGGGGTAGGTAGAGACAACAGCATACCATCTGCCTCTGTCACACTGGAGACATAATTAGTCCTGTAGTCAGACCAGTTTTCGAACTTTTTAGGGTTGCAACTACTCGTAAAGACTAGTTATTGGAGGTTGCTTCGGGAGCCGATATGGCCAGGCTCCGAGCAGTGTCACAGCCGGAATCGGGAGCGTGGTTGCACGCGCTGCCTTCACCTCACCTGGGCACTTTGTTGGATGACAATTCGTTGCGGGTGCACCCATAGATGGCGTGCGTTTTAGTCGGTTCAAGTCCGACATAACCACCCCCACCGGCGTCAGTGATGGGGGGTATCCGTGGGGATTTTGCGCACAATAAAAAAGAAACTGAAATATGTCATGCCATATTGACTTTAACTAAAACAACGTATATTTCAACCTCTACCATTGCTTACAATAGAGGTGTATACGCTTTCAAGATTTCGATTCTTGTCAATTTTTAATTGTTGCTATTAGATAAATGAAATAATATTATATACTCCAAGTAGACTTGGGGAATCAGTACCATTTAAGATTTGATGTACGCTTAGGTACCGTGTTTATCTTGATTAGGCATTGAAATCTTATAAAGATCAACGTATATTTCGCAAAAAAACTGCTAGAGGATAAAACTATATGTAATTGAAACATGCAAAAATACACGACATAAATGTTCCATCCAAAACAACACGTAGCAAGCGAAGGTGTCTGCCGCATATGGCACAAAACATTATTCCCAGCGGTGAGTAGGTTAGCCTGAGCTCACTAGAGAATTTGTGCTGTCAGTGGGATGACTGAAGGCTTGTCCTGCTTTGCCTTCTACACTGAGGGCACAGAAAGTCTGTGCTGTTGGTATTCTGTAGCGGAAGGCGGAGGTGGTCGACCTGGACGGGTCGGCGGCACTGGTGTACAACGCCGCTATGGGTGCCCCTCCCCCTGTTGTCGTGGCAAGGGAGCATGGCATCGTAGCGGCGCGTGTGGGGGAGATTGCGGTCGTGGCCGTCTATCTCACGCCGAGCCTACACCGACGCATAGGGGAGGGAATATGGCTGATCAAATTTTGTATTTTGTGAACATCTATTCATCTCTCACGATATGGCCCTCTTCTCGGGTGTGGGGCCTACAGAGTCCCCAACTCGTTATAGATGTTGACTTTTTCCTATTTAAATGTTAATATAATAAATACTTCAAAATGTTATTCGAAATATTGTTATATTGTATGCATTTGGCTTGCAACAGCGCCGAAATATCGGAAACTCACAATAGGCTAATTGATTGATTGACCATACCAGATATTTGACAATTATGTTCATTATAAAATAGAACTAGTCAATAGTTCCACTGATAGACCCACAATAGACCCTTTGAGCTCTATTCAATTTATTTAAAAATACCAGGTAAGTAAAGTATATGAAAAAGTGCCAGACTGATAAAATCTTAAAATTAATTAATATCTTATTAGGGCTTTGATGACGCATCAAAGGACGAATGTATGAATGCATTGGCGTTTTGTACAAGATTTAGCACTTGGATATTTCTTTCGGGATGACATAAAACTGATGTACTCCTAGGAAAAAACTTTTTCTCTGTTCACCGCCACTACTCCAGTTCCTCCGTGATCATGGTGCTTGCAACAGCGCCGAAATATCGGAAACTCAAAACAATGGTAAATATCCCGTTTATTTTGATTCTGATTACATATTTATTAATAATAACAATGACAGGCGTGCTGTAGCCAACAAGCCTGACATTGTGGTGATATACCGATCCGAACGCCGAGCATTAATACAATCGTTAATATCATCATTTCTCATGACGAGAATCTCGTGAAAGCTGAGAAAGATAAAAAGATTAATGCGACTACTACAAGCATTGGCGATAGAGGTGATCAATCTAACTAACAATAGTAAAGCGCATAGCTCGAGGCGTGCCAGAGAGACGACCTTACGGGGAGAGACCTTTGATTTCGCGCTTATAAGGCTAATTGAAACCTTACCTACATTCGAGACATGAAAGTAGACTAAGTATATATATGATAATTTTATGTAAATGTATGTAGGTCTATAATGGCTTTATTTGTATGTATATGTAATGCCTTTTGTCAAGGGTATACCTTTTGTATACCTACGTGCATTATTGTATCTTGATGTTAAAGCACACAAGACATAGGTGGCGAGCCTATTGCCATTTACCGGACACTTATAAACCTGCGATAAATACACACATAGCTTCGAAAAGCATTGAAAAGTCATTGGTGTGTGCCATGGTAAAACCTGGGATCGAACCCGAGACCTCATCTCAGCAGTCCATTACCCATAACACTAGGCTACCGTGGTTAGTTATACAAATGAGGCTTGTTGACAAACCCGCAGCTATAGGAATAGTTGAGACTACGAGTTCCTAATGGGTGTGCCAAGAGAGGCAGCTGTACAATGGGAGAGAAATAGTTTACCTGTAAATGGAAGGCCATATAAGCGATCCACAGCTGGCTGCAGTTAGGGTTGGCTAGCAGCAAGACCTTCCCTAACTTTTTGACATATTTTGAACTGCATTCACATATTTTGTAAAAAACTTACAGTTGGCAAAAAAAATGCAAAAAGTCCAAAAATTTTTTTTTATGCCAATCGATTCTATTTCATATGGGGATCAAAAAACTCTTCGGGGATAAAGGCGTGATTTTATGTATGTATGTAGCCAAGTTACGGAACCCTCGGTGAGTGAGTCCGATTCGCACTTGACCGGCTTTTTTATTTTGCATAGGTACGGTTATAGAGCTAAGGTGTTCGGTTACTTAAGATGTGTTTAGCCACTGTCTATATGGTTCCTATTGATATTACTGAGAATTTAATAATCCTATCGGCATTACCATACCACACTTTGCTTCATTTTGCTCATCGAGGCGACTGGTGACACTCTTTTCGGGTCGTTTCGGGTCCAAAGGCTGTCCATCGCCATCCAACGTGGTACCACTTGTGTTATACAGACGACCGCGGAGTGTTTATTATTCAACGAACTAAATTTACAAGGCCTCGCAAATGAGTTTATTAAACTGTATGACAGTAATTTGTAGTCTTCTCGGTTTATTACGGGTACTAGATAATGCCCGTGGCTCCGCTCGCGTGCATGTCTATTACCCATACCACTAGGCTACCGCGGTTATGTATAGCAATTAAGTCTAAAATGTAACGCCATTTTTTGCAGGGTCTGTGTATGACAGTGACTTTGCTTTAGTTGAATAGAGGGACTGTGCTTGTGAAGGAGGGTTTCTAATAACATAGAATTTAAATTTATTTATTGGCATATTAATCAAATCCTGAGGAATTTTATTAAATATTTTTATGCAGCTTCCTACAAATGAATCACCAACCTTGTGAAGCCTAAGTTTTGGTACAACTTCAGTACCAAGTTCAGCTGCATCAAAGTTACATTGGAAAGCCGACTCTCCAAAATTTTAAAATAGTTGTTATAAATCCACCTAAAAATTTCCATACAAAAGTGGTAAGGGTTAAGAGGATGTATTTCAAAACAATCATGATTTCTATTAAAGTGTTGTCTATCATAGTCAAATAGTCGGAATAAATTAAATTTCTACGTCAAATCAATTCATCATATTCAGTATTAAAGTATTGGTTTTGCCTCATCTTATTTTTGTCGAGTTTATAGGTACTTTAGTCGCATGGTTTCCGATAGAGTAGAATTTGGGCCTGAAAGATTTTTCTCATTTTCTCACACATTTTTTGTTAAAAGTTGCAAAGTGCTAACCAAAGTAGCTGAGATAGATAGAAAACGGATCTTAAGACGTTAAGTAGGCACGTCGAACTTTCTTAGCTAATAATATTCCGTTATCGAAACTCGAGACAAGATTAGTTACGTGAATTCCAGGTCTTGGTGGTGCGGCAAAGAAAAGAGTCTCCGAACCGCTTGGTTCTTGCTCGTATATTCTGCACAGTGTGAGGGTGACATCTAAGGCCTGCACGTGTTGTCCTATGTAGGAAAGGAGATGGTGGGATTAGTTGGAAGAGCTCGTCAGAACACTCACCGTGGTAGAGACGGTAAAATACAGCCAAGGAAGCAATATCTCTACGCATCTGCAAAGGCTCAAGGGTGTTCGTGACCTCAGGGTTCCCAATAATTCGGACCGCGCGGTAATATTAATCAATAGATCGTTTCTTTCTGGTTTTTTATTATCCCCAAACAATTCTCTTTTGTATGTATCTACAGGAATATTGTGTTCTGGAACCGGATTTCCAGAAGTTTGGTTCTCAACGACAATATTGTTCTTTTCAATCTTGTTGAGTACAAAAATTGCTTTCTGCTTCCTTTTAAAACGATGGTATTTAATCCTTTATTAAGTATATTACAGAATAAAGTAAAGTGTGGAAATGGCTTAGAATATGTGCACGTATACACAATGTTATGTCGGCTTGTCTATACAGGTATTTGGTTCCGTACAAATAATATTATAATATATGACTAAAAAAACTAATTAATACATATAGTTGTAACAACGATATTACATATCGATCAAAATATTTGATTATAATTTCTTTATTTCCTTATAAATAATAAAATATGACTATATTTGTTTGGATTTAAGGTGAAAGGTGCTCACGCTGCTCACAAATTCAATGCAGTTATATTTTGAAACATGTTATTTATCTTTAACTGTTTATTAGTTTTGTTAAGAACTTGACAATCGGTAACTAATTCGATTATGATAATGTAATCCCTCTGGCAACTATGCCACTGCCACCTGACCTCCACAACCAATTGACGATATACAAGCTCTCGAATATTAAAATATATAACATAACAAATGTATACGTCGTGAAAGTCTAAAAACTGGAAGTATCTACATAAAACTGAATATAAGAACAGTTTGGTTTAAACCCGGTTCACATCTGCGTTATGAGTTCACAGTTTTTTATACAACTTAGGCATAGGCTACTTCTAAGTGATTGAATAATCAATAATTATCTAATTATTTGTCAACTAAGTAATTTTGTGTTTGTTTTAATATCCTTTTGTTCGTATTTCTCTTGTTTTAAACGTAGAACAATGTGTTGTAATTTGTAACTTATTGAACACTTGTGTTTTTCAACTGTCGATTTTACATATAGAATTCGTTAAAATCCCTAGGTTGGAGCGATTTACAAGCAATATGTATGCAGATTTGTGTCTCTAGAACTCAACAGAAACTCATGAGATGTCTAAAGTGCGATCTTATCATTTTGCAAAATTCTAATTCACGGTCATTCAAATAAATACCTACGTATTTTTTAAAATTAAATAAGTAGTATTTTTACATTTCTATGTAATTAATATAGATATGCAACTTGTTTTATATAGGTTGGTAATCATCCATACGGCCTAGATAGTATTTGATTTCTTTATATCTAATAATTAAATGACCGAGATTAGTGGGATACAGCAAACTGTAGAGAGAGGTGGAAAGATTTGGAGGAGGCCTTTGCCCAGTAGTGGGATTAAACAGGCTAGATTACTGAGCCATGTAGATCGTACACAAAACGTCATTAAAAAAGTCTGGCATAACGAATAGGTTACTTTTATTTGCGTCAGAATGCCACACGGTAGGTACCTCCGACAACAGCTAGTGAAAAATGACATTCACAATACCATTATAATATGAATAATAAAAAAAAATACTACCAAATATCAATGTTCAACCGCATCTTAGTTAGACTAGAAAGCCGACCACATCTGAGTTGGGAAAAGGATTAGAGAATGATGATCTGTCACTATCATTAGTGTTTTTCAAGGTCCGATATTTTGGCATTTTAACGATCTGGTTGTTGCTATGCGCGTTTGTTCAAGCTTGCACTCGCAGTCATAAGTACCTACCTACCTACGGATATCGTTCGCGCCGCGTCGCTGTACTGTACCGCTAAGATTAAGTCATTTCATTCGTTGTTTACCGCACTTTAGTTTGATATTTAGTTGTAAAAATGCCCCCAAAGGTTGGTAGTACCGATAGTAAAGTTCAATTGAAACTTTTATACGCTAAAAGAGAAATGATTTACTCTCGCGTACAATCGATTTGTGATAATGCACTTAAAACCTCTGATTTGGCTATTAGAGATTCGTTCTTGTGTTCTATAGAAAACTTGGATAGTTTGCGCGCGGATTTCGAGTCTGTATTACATGACATCAACGTTTTAGAGTTAAATTTAAATCCCGATTACTCAGTGAGTTATCAGGCCTTGTCGTCGTTTGACGATTTGTATTGTCGTATCAAACGCGTCGCTAGGAGTTTGGAGAAACCGTCTGACCGACCCAATCCCACTCGCGACCGACCTAAGTTGCCACCAATTCAAATACCCGAATTTGATGGTAACATTCGCAATTGGGGTTTATTTATAGATAGTTTTGAGAATACAATAGATAAGAACGTTTCGTTGACAGATCACGAAAAATTGCATTATCTCGTTGAAAAATTGACTGGTAAAGCTATAACCGTTTGCGCTGGAATTACGTTTAGTGCCGAAAATTATAATTTAATTTTAAATACTTTGAAAGCTAAGTATGAGGATAAAAGATCGGTAGCTAACGCATATTTGGATCAGATGTTTGACTTGAAATCTATTACGGCATGTAACGATCAAAACTTAGAGAAGTTTCTAGTAATTTTAACGGGAATTAACACGACCATGGTATAGGTACATACATACCTTTTGTTTGCTTGACGTTTCGAGCAGGTTACACCGGCCGTGGTCACAGGCTAACTGGCTCAGCGGTGCCTGCCCGCCGTCTTCGAGTTCTAGATGTAGAAGGTTCTTCCTCTACCCGCACATTCTCCTTTCCATCAAGTGGACCGTGCGCTTGTCTGCCACCTAAGTGGTATAAAAAAAAACAACACTATCGTTTTCGTAAAACTATGAACCGATTTATTGCCATACTTAAAGAACGGTTTAAACGATGTGAATCATACTCTCGCCAACCCAACAGGAATTTCATGACTTGGTTACACAGACCTTTAAGTCAATTTTACTTGGCAGTTTGATTTGATGCAATATGATGTAATGAAGACTAAGAAAATAACGAGTATTCTTCCTCAAAGGTCGAACACTGAAAGGAACTAATTTATTGTAGTAAAATAATGTATCGATATTGGCACGCCAACTTCCGCTGCGGACGCTGCAGCAGGAGCATGTGCCGATCACTCAGGGTGTCCGCCCACACGGGACACCCGTACAGGGCCATGGACCGCACGACACCCGCGTAGAGTCTCCTGCAGGAGTCCTCCGGGCCCCTCAGGTTGGGCAGTCTAATATTATTAAATGGGTCTTGTTTTATTTTTATGATAAATTTTCTTATTTATTGGATCACTCGGCAACCTATTTTTCTCTATACTCAATTGATAAAATGAAAAATAAAAGTACAACTGGGGTGTCACTGTTTATTTATACATAAAACAATAGGTTCTTACAAACACAGGGGTGTATAGATGACACTCATAAGCGATAGAAAGAATTGGAGTGTGTATTCCTCCCTCACATAAACGTGTCCAAATCTTTCGAAGGTATTTAATCAATCGTCTAGAAAGTTAGACTGATCGATATTCCAATCGCCAACGTATAACCCGACAAAATTCGACGTGGCAATTTAGTATTTACCTTTTTTATTGTTTTATTTTTATTTGTTACATACATATTTATGTTGTATGTAAATAACGTATCGTATTACCGTATATATATAGTATGCATCAAGTATGCATAGATTTTAGTAATTACTGTTTAGTATTTGTAAGCAAAGAAGGGCGCAGTGACCGCGCAGATGGCTTTCAAGATATAACCGGCGTCTGAGACTTGAGATAGTAACGACCCGTTGCGAATTGGGTTAATGTCTCTTTTTGCAAAACTCACATCTGTCACGGATAACACATTGTTTCAGTCTGGCATTCCACACTCGCTTAAGTTGTGGTTAACTCCCTTCTGTGGTTCTTCGACGACTTCAACATGAGTCGACAGCATGAGTGAGACCTGGTGAAGCACACGTCCATAGACCACAGTAAACATTATCATCAGGTGGGCCTGGGCCGTGTGCCACTGTTTACTCAGTTAAGGGTCAAAGCAAACATCCTGACAAAATCCGGCAAAAAACTCAGCGGATTTCCTTGCATTATTCCCGGTTGCATGCTTTGTGGCTGTTTTTTTTATGTGCGCAAAATCCCCGCGGATACGCCAGAGCCGGTGGGAGAGTCATGAGAAAGATAATCGTTTATCACTTACGTATCTATCTATGAAATCATATAACAATATTTTATGCATTATTTCTCACCATATTCAGTAACAATGAACGCTCTATTTTCGTATGTGAGGTCGCATCCCTATCAGAGCCGTTTCATCGATAGAATATGTCTGGCAATGGCTTCGTTCATAATATGCAAAAGATTGGAAGGACAATAAATAGAAACTTATTTACAATAATTTTGAAAAAAAGTTATTGTAATTACTATGATCATGAGAATCTTTGTAATAATTATACATTATAAATTATTGTGCGTATGTGCATCCAAAGAACTTTTTTTTGCCCCGGTGTTCTTTACGGCCACATCTATCATTTTCTCCCCGTCTCAGTTTATGTTTCAACGAAAATTAGACGTGTTCTTTTCTATAAATCTACTTCCTTGACGAATGGGATTCTCGCTATTGTTTCTCTTTGTTTGTTTTTTTTGTCTTCTTGTTGGATTTGTTGACATTTATGATCACTGCTCCGCTTCCTTAACTATTACCGTGATGATATATAGCTTAAAACCTTCCTCTATGAACTGACTATTAAACACAAAAATAATTTTTCATTTCAACTGAGATTAACGCGTTCAAACAAACAAACTTCAGCTTCATTTGATCAAGATAGTATATGATTGTTGATCTATTAAAAGGAATCTTTACATTTACAAATATGTAGTTTCCGTTCAGTCATTCGATAAAAACTATTAACACGTTAAAAAAATCATGTGTACTAAAGGCCGTATGCAGTTGCGTCCATGTGCACGCATGCTGGCGACCATTTCCTGAAAATAATATTAAGTTAGTTTTGCCGCCAACACGAAGATCGCATCACGGTATTATTTTATTTTCCGAAATTGGTGTTGGAGTTTTTATTTATAAAAATGGTGAATTTTTAGACATAACATCTTTGACAACGCATACAGGTGTAGGAAAGTGGTGTGGGCGGATACTGTAATTGAGATAATAAAAGAGTAGCGGGAATTTTCGAGACACATATTATCACCACACTAGTGGTTTGTTTCCCGACTTCTTCCCGAAGAAAAAATAGTAAACATATCCTATTACTAGGTTGTAACACAACATAACAACACGCGACGCGAAAAATAGACAAAATACTAAGGTATCAAGAGCAACATCAAAGTGGGCCTCTGCTAGTGTAAAACCACAGTCATAACACGGAGACTGCTAAAAATCTATTTAATTTTAGACTCTAAAGCAATTCCGTTAAAGTCTAAAATTAAAAGACTTCTTGCAGAGTGAATGAAGAAGTGTAAAGTATTTAGAGAGTATTTAGATATTAACTCTCGGTCTCTCATAAAATTCCTACTGTACTGCTTCTTAAGTTTGAGTTTCAAAATTATTGTACCAACTATAGTTACCTGACTTCATATTTGTGTAAGCAGCTAGAAATTGTATTCCTTTTTCACAAAAATATGGCTCAGTCACTCCTTCATAGCTAACACCCCACCAAACCATCACTGAAGTCGGATAATGCCCACGTTGCACTCTGTCGACTAATTGGGAAGCTTCCTTAGAGCTTTGAGCATAAATACGGTCATTTTGTTTGTTAAAATGTTCTAGTGTTATTGTTGATTCTTAGTAGCAAAAGCAATTACTTTTATGATTATTAAATTATGATCAGTTTATGCATTATTCATTATTAAGTTTCGATTATTCACCTTTTAAATAATAGTCATAACATAACATAAACTCATGGTTATATTCCTGAAGGGGTAGGCAGAGCACACACCAATGACTTTTCGAAGATATGTGTGTATTTATAGCAGGTTTATAAGTGCGTTAATGGCAATAGGCTCGCCACGTATTACGTTGGGACCTAAACATAAACTGGCGAAATGTGCGTGCTAGCACCTCTGCCTACCCCTTCGGGGATATAGGCGTGAGTTTATGTATGTTATGCTTAATAAACGCTCTGACCACTAAACCATTGTGGCTCAGTGGTCAGAACGTTCCCCCTATAAAGGAAAGATCGCGGCTTCGTATCCCTCCTGAAACCGGTAACAATTTTGAAACAATCATTCTCGTCTGTAGTGTAGGCCAGGATTCGAACTCGGGACATCGTTCGGTCGACTCTTTAACCATTAAACTACCGACGCGACCGCTTTAATTAAAATTATACTCACCATAATTTTCTATCTGAAAACGGAACCTCAACAGACGAAGCAAAATGAAATTTCTAAATAATGTAACTACTTGGAATGAAAATGTCATACTAGTTATATTGATGTAACTAGGTGGAATAGAGCGGTCGCATTAGTTACATTAAAATGAAATTTCTAAATAATGTAACTACTTGGAATGAAAATGTCCAACTAGTTACATTAATGTAACTCTGCCGGGTAGCACGCGGCTATATTGTAATTAAATCGAGAGAAAATAAGTAATACATCTTGATCATAAAACAAATATCATCAATGCATATACTCGTACGTATACGTCACTAGATATTGACGTAATGATAAGCAAACCTAACTTTATAAATAAAACCTTTCACCATATTATTAAATAGAAAAATTATTATCTATCTATTATAATAAACGACAAACAACAGAGTACTCTAGCTGCGCAGATAGTATTTCTAAGTCTCAAATGTAAACCAATCATGGGTTCAGTGGTTTTATTGTTTTCAGGGTTCCCACAGATTATTAGTGGATCTATACGGCAAAAGGCTGGTCGACCAAGAAACAAAATTAACGACGCATGCGAAAATTGCAAGAGCAACACACATGCCTTCAATTAGATCCATCGACGCGAAATTACCCGAACATATAAAGCCGCAGATTCATTCGATCATTTATAGCACTCCTCTACTCAGCGTGCCCGTTACTTCATTCGGGTCAGTTACGTCAACTTGAAGCAGCTTTTGCTTTCAATTAATCAAATAAACCTAATAAACTTGAACTATTAACCGTAAAATATTCCCAGCGAAATTGAACTCCGTTGACAAGATTTAACTGGTGCGCAGACTACTCAGGTTCAAAGTTTGAGTCGGGCAAAAAGTTTCTCTGATTAAATCTAGCAGCCAGAATATTTACGCAGCCAGTTATAGCAGCCAATCAACGATTGAGGAGGTAGAACACGGCTGTATTTCCACCCAATTGAGCAGTCCGACTGGAGATCCACCTCCGCCCTACAGAATACCGCGGTTATAATAACTTCGTGTTCTCAAAGATTTATGTTTTATTATTTTTTTACAGAATTCGACAGTACTTTGTTTTGTACTGGTGTAGTAGATTTTTTTTTACTTGCGGATAGCTCCATCACCGGAGCCGGTGTGAGAGGTTATGTCGGACTCGAACCGACTAAAACGCACGACGCTTGTGGTGTGGAGGTTAACAGGCATATCCCTCGCAGGTGTATTGGTTGGGCGCTGTTGCAAGCACCATGATCACGGACGAACTGGAGTAGTGGCGGTGAACAAAGAATAAGTTTTCTCCTAGGAGTAATTATATCGATCTACCCTCTTTCGAGAATTCTCTTTGAAAATAATGAAACATGGTAAATATCCCGGTTAAACACCGCGACATAAGAACTGTCCGACTAAAACTAATATAATGGACCACAGATTTATAGGAACGCGGAACGCAACAACCTCCATTTATCTGTTTATTGCAATAAATTAAATACTCAGGCCTTTCGCGTGATGCTCGGATAAGATATTGGATGTTCTTTCAAACTTACAAGCCATTTTAAACTATATCTCAACCGGTGACAGTTGAAAATTATTTGTTTTACATTCACTTTTTTCTTTGAATTTTCTGGAAAATTATATTCTGCCATGTCCCATTCATCTGTGCCTTTCAAAAGCTACGGCAATATAATTAACTGTGGGATATTTCACAGTATAATTTTGTTTACAGGCCCATAGTTTAACACAAAGTATCTTCGAGTACTAGTAACCGAATATATATTTCTATCAGTTGAAATATATTTCCTTGTAGTTTTATTAATTTACAATTAATTGTAACTAGTTAAAATGAGTACCGAAGAAGATGTTGTATTCATTAAAAGAAAGGGAGGTACTATCCTCTTATACAAAGACTTCCAATTTTACAAGGTAAAAGGTTTTAAAAATTACTTCTGGTATTGTCTGTATAGTCGACAAAGGAGATACGGTTGTACTTTTTCATATAAAGTTGTATGTAAAAGTGGAACCATATCTTCTTTGTTGACTGCACATTTATTTAAGTAACCAATAACCATAATCGTAATAATTAGATACATTTGTTTGCCGCGATCTTTCCCTTACAGACTTACAGCTAAGACGGATATATGTATAGAAGGTTCTGTAGCTTAGTAGTCAGAGCGTTCCCCCTGTAAAGGATAGATTGCAGGTTCGAAACTCGCCTGAACCGATCTAATTTTTTCTACTTCATAATTAGCATACTAAATGCTTTAAACTTTCATTCAATATATATAGAAGTAGATCATCATCATCCTCTTGCGCCTGCTTCATACTGCTTCCGGTCCATTCGTCGTCAAGTCCATTCACCTTTATGACTTTAATATTTTCACGGGCTTCGTTCTTCTGACAATGCTTGCAATCTTCGGCACACGGCCTACGAGACAAAGCATCGGCATTGCCGTGCCCTTTTCGGAATATTGTAGACGTACGTAGGTACAAAAAATTAAGCAATATTTCACACTTTGTTTCACAGTTTGGGACTTTGCCTTCAGCTTACCATCAGGCAAGGCGAAGTCTAATTGACGTGTCCTATATAAAAAAAAATAAAAATAAAAACACATCACTACCCCAGCTAGAGGGACATTGACCTCTTCAATTTCCCAAAACTTGCGGTGCAACAGAACGAGGCAGTTGAGTGACTAAAACTATCTATAGAAGCGGGTGCGGAACCAATTATAACAAAACCAAGAACTGTTTCCAGTGCGTGCGGAGCGGGGTACGGGACACGGTGGTATTTCCGCCCGATTGAGCAGTCCGACTGGGGAAGTACCTCCGCTCTGCAGAATACCGCGGTTATAATAACTTCGTGTTGTGTTCCCAGTGGTGAGTAGGGTAGCCAGAGCTCATTGGAGAATTTGTGCCGTCAGTGGGAAGACTAAAGGCTTGTCCTGATTCAGCGCGAGTGTGACGCTCCTGGTGTTGAACGAGTCCATAGGCCACGGTAACCACTTCCCATCAGGTGGGCCGTGTGCTTGTCTGCCACCTAAGTGGTATAAAAAAAAATATAGTGGTATTATTTGTTATTTTGGAAGCGTCTGTTGCCCGAGACCTCGTCTCAGCAGTCCATTACCGGTTCCACCTGAACAAATCCACATGGAAAAGCCTCTCATTGTGAATCTATTTCTTATTCTTGTCAATGGCAAAACTTGGCCACAGCAACAGCGCTCTCCGTTGCTCTACATAGGTCGTCGGTAGTGCAAGTGAAGGGGCACATCGAGAGCGTGAATGTCAGTTTTCACGTTTATTGGCCACATCCATCGTACGTAGTCCACGGTAACTACGTTCCATCAGGTGGGCTGTGTTTTTCTATGCCAGTTATATAAAAAGGATTTTAAGTTAGACCAAGACTTTTGTTATACATTTCTTTATCTTACCAACAACCTCTTTATTTACAAGAGCCACACACACCCGTCACATCACACAGGTAAAATATCATAGTAAATATAATGGTATGTTATCATGATTGAAAAACAGGGTTCTATTATCTATTTTTGCTCTGCTTATACCATTTTTTATTTTTATGTATTTTGTACATGTTAACAGAAGTACCTAAGTACATATTGTTACACACTACATGCGACAGCATTGGTTAATATTACGGAAGATATAAGACTGGGCATGGATAGAGGAAATCTTACGTTACTATCCTTACTTGATTTTAGCAATGCCTTTAATACCGTAGATTTCACCTCATAACACTTTAAGCTTTACTCTTTTATTATGTAGGAATTACGGCATGCACATTAAATTACTTAAGTGTACCTAGCCTTCTGTGAATTACGTTTTAAAGCACCTTGAGGAACGTTTACAGCCAATAATATCCTTTTCTTTTCACAATTCTTTTTTTTAAATCGTGCTTGAGATTCTGGTAAACATATACCCGCTGTCGTGTGATCGAAATTAAATATCTAATTTTCGTAGTTTGAAATCTTGAAACCAAATCTTTAAAAAGGAGTAAAAGATTTAAATTTAATTCTATGAAGGTTATTTTCTCTTTGCATCGTAAACGAATTAGTATTAGTGTTGTATGTAATGTAGAAAAAATTTTATCGTCTTAGGCGGGATTGTATTTGAATAGTTAGCACACTAAATGCTTTAAAATTTCATTATTGTGTACAGAAGGCCCGGGATGCTTACCAGGCCTTCATTTCAGATTCAAGATTCTCTACGGGGTCTCCACCACCGAGGCCGGATAACCTCATGTCGGACTTAAACCGACTAAAACACACGTCGACTGTACGAGCTGCAGGTTGCCGGAGGTGAGATTTTCGGAGACATCTCCCTCGCATCCCGGCCGGCCTATGGGTGTGATCAAACCTCAGAACTGCCTGGTTAATGGCAATAGGCTCGCCATCTATTACATTGGGACCTAAACATAAACTGGTGAAATGTTAGCACCTCTTCCTACCCCTTCGTGGATATAGGCATGAGTTTATGTAAAAATGCCTTACAGAAATGCTTGAAATTTCCACTTCTATTGACTTAGACCACACACCAAACTCTTGAGTACAGTTCTCGACCATGATCAAAGGCTAAGGTCCGTGCTGCATGCATTTATTACCAAGAACATGTGAAATAATCCAACCACAGCTTCCAATCGTGTATATTGACGGAAAATAATACTTCAAACACTACATAATATAAATTGTTGTGTTCAATTTCACACATTAATTTGACAACACAATCAATTATAAAGAGGACTGCAGTATTCAGTACAGTGCTAACTTCTACATTAGCAGAAATTGGCACTGTGGTTACCACAGATAATACAGTAACATTAATATTTCATCACCGACAATTTCTACCTAAGTTAAAATTTTAAGTAACTGACTTCCGAAATGTTCATTAAAACTAAGTGATAGGTCACCAATTACACTTGTGTTCATATTAATTATCGCGCAACTAGATACGTTTTACGTGTAAACAAACAGACGAACATCGTGACTTGACTTACTTAGTACCAATCATTGATGTAAAGTGACCACCCACTGTAATACGGGGCTTTTTGAGTTCTGGAGGGCTAGTACCATCTATAGCGGTATTATTTTACACTCTACGGGCATATAACGACCTGCGCATTCAGTATAATAACACATTCAGGATGCTGTTGGGGCTGTCTCGGAGATGCAGTGCATCAGGAATGTTTACAGAGGCCCGCACAGACGATTTCTATGCTTTTATTAGAAAGCGTTTCAAATAAATTTCCTTATCTGGCCCTGTCGTCAGTATAAATCAAGAGTGAACGAGGCACTTTCACACTTTTGCCGAAGTTATTCAGTGTGGTTTGTTTGCAAAGTGGGTACAACCGTTGCCACTGAAAAGCAATTCGTTTCAGTCACAAGTAAGGAGTTCGGTCAAGATTTTATGTTCATGCAAGATAATGCACGGTCACACACCGCGAGGGTAGTGGTCAATGCGTTAAGCGAGCACAATATGACGACGTTGGACTGGCCTGCTCAGTCTGCCGACCTCAATCCCATAGAGCATGCCTGGGATTTGCTTGGGAGAAGAGCTTTCAGTGATTCTTTGGAAAATCTGAACACTGAAGAACAACTTTTTTTACACCTTCGCAGTGTATGGAGCCATATTCCACAGACGATGATTGACAATCTCATACTAAGTATGCCACGCCGTTGTCGAGCTGTTGCTAATGCTTTAGGAGAGTTCAGCTACAATCTCATAACATAGAAGCTGAAAAATATAGTTCAATAATAAATTAAACAACCGGGTAGCCTAGTGGTATGGGTAATGCTGCATGACTGCTGAGACGAGGTCTCGGGTGCGATCCCAGGTTTTACCATGGCAGCCCTAAACCACGACTATTTATATAGAAAAATATCCTCCCAAAAATAACTTGGGGTTGACTTTTTAATCTGCGGCCGGATTACCAGCTCCTACACTCGAAACTCCCCTATTTGTACGACACTGGGCAATGTATCGTGCGTTGCTGTGGGCAATTTATAAGCGGGCAATCAGTGACGAAGACGTAAGTAATGACTTCTGATTATAGGCTCTCATGTTTACACAATTAACTTTTTTGAATCAAATGAAATCAAATAAAATGAAGTCCAATATGATAATAAAAGGGTTAGAGAGAGGATTAGACTCCGGGCTCCAAGGCGCCAGCTTTAGATGCTACCAGAATTGATGCTAGGATGGAAAAAAACAGCCTTGACAACATATGTTATGAATATTGCCAACGTTTTTATGGATACTGCATTTTTGTAATAAGTACAACAAATTAGAAATTAAAACAAAAGCAGGTACGGAATTTGATGTATTTCTTTAGATATTATTGCAACAAAGAAATAGCGATGCTACACGAGTAAAATAAAAGAAATTTTACGTAATTACTTCTAACTATTAAAGAATATAATGTTCATTATTTTCTTTGTAGGCAATCTATCAAGATCTTTGTTGCTCAAACCTTCCTACAGTCCCGGGTGACTCAATTAGAGATTGTATTGAATGTGTTACGATGTTTTACAAGCTTCACCTAGAATTACAAATAGACAAGATAGAAAACTAAGCCATACCTCAAGAGAGGTGCAACATAACCATGATATGCTGTCAGAACGGCTGATTGACTGGCAGATTTCCTCAGCATGTAAAGCGCATATGAAAACGATGCTACTTTTTTGCATAATATTTATATATAGTTTTTCCAACGTAGGTTATTATCAATATTGAGGCCAGTTTGTTTTGTTTATTTTCTTGTATTAGGAGTAGGTTCACGTCGGAAATATAATGGCCAAGATTCGAACCCGGGACAAATCGATCGTAGGTGTAGACCGATTCTTTAACCACTAAACTACCGATTAAATAACTGGCAATTATACAGATGTGGTGAGTTATCATAACGTTATCGTGCAATAGGATCCGAGGCATTCGTCGTCAGTATGATTTCATGCAGCTTGATGGAGCGAAGACTTTAGAATGAAGTAGAATATAGATGCTATATTCTACTACATTCTAAAGTCCTAGTGAAAAATACTAATAGTTTCTGTAGCCTCGCTCAAAGATAGTTTTTAGATCAATGTTTGTATCACCAACAAGGAGAAGCTGCCGGTTCAATTCAAACCTAGTGATGTGACTACCCAGTTCTTTGACAAATAGGTTCTTATTAGTAGAAGGTGGCCTATAAACTGCACACACAACTACATCGCGATAACATGGTTAAAAAAATAGTTTTATTTATATTTGATCCCTTTAACTATTTAATAAATATTTATTTATTAGCTAGAGCATCTTTTAGCTCTTGTGGTATTCTGTTAAGAGCGTATGTATGTAGTTCATCATTCACAGCTGCCAGGACACCAGTCTTGTTAGGGTGCGACTCTGCCGCTCCATGTACCCCACCTGCTAGATATGTCAGACAGCAGTCTATCTCGTAGAATCGAAAACAAAATATATGGAAGGTAGGAGAGCCAACCCCGAGCTCCAAAGTATACTAATTTTGATTTTTTTTGATTGAATTGAGTTTGGAGGAGGTAGGACACGACGGTATTTCCGTCCAATTGAGCAGTCCGACTGGGGAAGACATCAGTCAGAAGATATAATTCAAACAAAAATTAACAATCAAGTCAATTCAAATAAATTAAAAATAACCTTAATATGTTGTTAACAACATAGATTTTACATATTGATAATTATTATCTGCGTTTTAAACATTGTTATACATCAATCAGAAGATATAACTGGAGGACAAGGTTAAGTTGGCGTCAAAGAAACTTGGTGTTCTCAACAGGGCGAAGCAGCACTTCACTGCGGGGCAGTGACTTCTTCTTTATAAAGGACAGGTCCGGTCCCACATGGAGTACTGCTGTCACTTTTTTGTTGATGCGCCTGCATGCAGAGTTACAGAGACACTTCCATTTTAATTAAAAATAAAGTAACAAAAGCAATCGATCCTATGCATTTATTTTTATTTCTTCCTTTACCCTGTAATCATAGTATATTAATTATTTAGAAATCTGTGTAGATGTCCTATAATATTATTATTCCCCCGAGTATGATCGCCGGGCTCCCAAATCCGGTCACCAACCGGCACGACGAACCATATCGGGATTATGCGCGGCCTGGTGAGGCAGCCTCCCAAGGTGGTTAACCCCAGTTGGGCCCCTGTACTATACCGCGGGCGGCCAGCGGCACCACCGTTTCTACAGGTCTCCCTCGCAGATAATTCACTCGCGATACTCATGTTTGTATTATAGAGTAAATAAATAATGTATCCCACAATAGCATATAGATGGAGCTACGTCATCTCTCTCCACTGCATATACAACTTTTGATTTAAAGTCCATACTAATATAAATCCGACAGTAACTCTGTCTGTCTGTTTGTATGTTTCCACGGTAACCACTTTCCATCAGGTGGACCGTGCGCTTGTCTGCCACCTAAGTAGTATTAAAAAAAAACCTCGGGACACGTAACTTGGACATAAATCTCGAGACAAACGAAGCCCTGGCGCGCGCAAATTGTTTTGTAATAATCGACTTACCTCCGCATCACTATCGTGCAACATATGTGTAATATGATGAATGAAGCACTTAAAATTCTTAAAACTAACAAGTTCCGTAAACACTATATATACAAAAACACTTTATAAATTAAAAACAACTGTCACAATAAAATAACACTGAAAAAAATAGACAGTACCCAGAAGTATAGTAATTTCAGATGTCAGCTTACCAGCGTTCCTGTCTTCAGTCCACAGTACCGAAGAATTAACTAGGAAAATCCTTGCACCTACACTAGTTAATTCTGAAGTATTGTGTAAGACTGATGCAGTGAACGCTTGGAAAATTGCATGTCCAAACACCGATCTCCCAGTAAAACCTAATCGAACGAAATTGGCGCGGTAATCATTTAATCAAGTATTTTCTTTGTAAATAGACTACTAGAGAATATTACTTTCTGTTTACATTTTGTACTTTATATAATGGAGGAACTCTCTATTGTTTCGTGGAGACAAAAAGGCAATATTATTTCTATTGGCGATGAACACTTCCTCCTGTGTTTAGTTTTCGAGGATAAAAACAATTAATCAGCATGAACCATGATCGCACCAGGCCATAAACCATTCTGATGGCATATCCTCGTTTATCTTACCAATTCAACGGCTTAATTAAAAAATAGTACTCTCTCTAAGAGTACATTATTTTTTTCGGGGTTTTTGTACATCATCCAATTTGCTGTTACCATGTATTAAGGATACAAACAAATCTCGAAAACTTATCCACTCTGAATAATTTCCAGAGAACATTGGTAAAGAAATTTTTGGTAATTTGATATCATATGACTTATCTGAAGCATTAGTAGTAGAATTCTGCAATGCTTATAAATAATTATGTCAAAATGACAAAAGAGAATAAACAACACGACTAATACATGAAAACGATTAAATACTCTCTTTTTATAACATGTTATCTCTTTTGACGTATTGGGTACGCTATTATTACGGGCTAATTTACGGAGTAATTAACGACATTTTAGTGCGGTTGCCTCAACTAAACCTTCGCCGTGCACCAGTGCGGCTGCTTCAACTAAACCTTGGGCTTGCACCAGTGCGGCTGCCTTGACTGAATCTTTACCGAGCACCAATGCAGCTGACTGGACTGATGCTCAACCTAGTACCAGTACGGCTGCTAAAGTAGTGTAAGTTACAGGTTTCGTGATGCCACCATGTTGAGGAACAACTGAATGATTTAACTTACAATAATTGTCGTAGAAAAAGTTACGACTTCGCGTTTATACTTAACAGTTGAAAGCTTAATAGCTAGTAAGTTAACTTTACAAGACCCAGAAATATGAGGAGGTTTTGGATGCAGATGATATTGATACTGCACTCGATAATTTTTACACTGAACTGAATAAATGTTTTGCTTTATATGTACCATTGTCCGTTAGGAATAGTTCTTATCCTGTGTGGTATACGCCCGCTCTAATTAAAATTATAAAAGAGAAATTTAAGGCACACAAAAAATGGAAAAAGTATGCAGCGCGCCGAGCAGCGCGGCGTGTTCGTGGCGGGTGCGATACGCATATTACGTATGGATACCTAAGTATAAAATGCCGGGCATTCCAACAATGTTTTTGTCTCTTTTTGTCACACAAAATATAGATATTCAAATATCTGATTAATCATAGATTCACAATCTATATATGAGGTTATAGAATGAGAATAAACACAGATGGTTCTTAAATAAAACATACATGTCTGAAATATAGGTTTATTGAAATGAAAAATCGAAGTAAATTTTGTTTGATCAATAAATTACATAACATAACATAAACTCACGCCTATATCCCCGAAGGGGTAAGCAGAGGTGCTAGCACCCACATTTCGCCAGTTTATTGAACATAAACTCGTTTCATTTGCAACGCATCGTTCGGCACAATTCAACAGTTTAATATTGAGTATCAACCGGCAAACTTAAACATAACATATAACATAAACTCACGACTATATCCCCAAAGGGGTAGGCATTCCAGTACGTTGAATTACAATATAAGCTTTAGTATCAGTTATGTTCGGTCGGCTGGGCATTGTAAATTAGACACGTTCTCGTAAGTTCACATGTTTAAGAGCATACAATGGTTGCGAGTTGATCGTGAGTCGCACATTCCGGTATTCTTTAATTCCTCATTTTGATGTCTTCGACGCTTTTTCTTTTTTAATATCATATAGTCAATTAAGTTAAATTGACTGATGGATTATTTGGTTTTCTTATGACCTACTAAGTTAATATGGTGACATGTCCTATTTCTTCATGCATTACTATGACTAGGTAAACTAACAACAAGAATACAGGGTTAGGATCACACTTCCCAGGATTGTTTTTAAATTTTGAAATGTAGCGAATAAACTGTGCCTTAGTAATTTTTTGTGTGGCTTTGTTTGAAAAGAAAAAAAAATCGTTATTGGAACCATAATCCAAAAATTTTTTATTGCTTTAAAGTCGTAGTAGTAGTAACAGTAACAGTTATAGGAGGAGGTAGGAGGAGATTTTAGAGGAGGTAGGACACGGCGGTATTTCCACCCAATTGAGCAGTCCGACTGGGGAAGTACCTCCGCCCTACAGAATACCGCGGTTATAACAACTTCGCAAATACCTATTTTCAGTCACACAAATTTTCGTACTGAGTGTGGATCGACCACGCGCCTCCTGCGTAGCGGCCGCCTTCACTACCGTCACGCCACAAAGGCTATAAGAATTTTTACACAGATATCTGATTGTAAAAGAGACCGGAAACACAACACGAGATTATTATAGCCGTGGTATTCTGTTGGGTGGAGGTACTTCCCCAGTCGGACTGCTCAATTCGGACGGGAATACCGTCGTGTCCTACCTCCTGAGATGTTTATCCGGCGTTGAAATTACCTCACATGTGTGCCACACAGGTTAGGCTTAGGAGTGTTGTAAAGAGATCGTAAGTAGGTTTTTTATTTTATATATTATGTGTGACAAGGTGTCTCTTAAACTTACTTAAACTCTCAAATGGAAGCCATGGTAGAGATTTTTAAATGTATAGATACTAAAAGACTTCATTACATTATCTCAGTCTATCCGATGCAGGTTTTAGGGGCGTGTGTAAGTCAAACCAGAGCAAATGATACATGATCTCGATAATGCTTCTGTCACACTATAATTAATCACGCAACTATTGAACATTTACTCACGATGTTTAGGGAAACTATATATTGGAATCTCATTTACATCCAACCACTTGATTGATTCACTTTGTGGTTGGTAATTAGCAAATTCCGCGTATACTTGACAGCGTCTAAACTGTGCCGAGCTTTGGGGTTCTAAAGCTCAGAAAGCCCCTGAACTAAGTGGCTCTTTGGGCCTTGAATGGGTATTCTGTAGGGCGAAGGTACTTACCCAGACGGACTGCTCAATTTTGGACGGGAGATACCGTCATGTCCTTCCTCCAAATAAAAATACAAATAAAGGTACAAATGCGAGACACTTTAAAGTATGGCGGATGGGGGAGGGGTTATAAAGTGGTAATTTCTTTGTAAGAAGAAAATAAATTCTAAAATTCTTCTTCAACAGGTTCCATCATGGAGGCAGCACAGAACAGACCCTCATTCCAAACTTACCTTCCAAACTCAAGAGCATCCGATCAAGAACCAAGCGGTTCGGTGACTCTTTCCTCTGTTGCACCATTTAGGCCTGGAATTCATTCTCAACATTCCTCTCTCAATTCTCATCACTACATCTTCTATCACTCCACATCGTTCTCTTATCACGCTATTTCTCACTCTATCTTTCAAGGTCAAGCCACACATACTTCGCAACGCACGCATTTCTACTGCATTCATCTCTCTGATTGGGGACGACTAAACCTAGTCCAATTCAGCCCCACTAAGACACAAGTATGTGTATTCACCGCAAAGAAAACCCCATTCATTGTAGCGCCGCAATTCCTGGGCACACCGCTTACCATCTCCCAGAGTATCGGGATCCTTGGTGTAGAACATATAAAGTCTAACATTAAATACACAAAGTTATTAAATACAAATGCATGGCAAGAAGAATTAAGAACGTCAGAGGGTGGTTTTAATGTTGTACATTTGAACATATGTTCATTGAGGAAGCATTTCAATGAGCTGCCATCTGACCTCCTCCTCCCAAAGGCGATATCAAAACATTGGAGTTAGACCACTTGTTGGACATTTTTAGGGATCCAACTACCATAACGACTGCCAAAGATGTTTGTATGGTAACCGGGACGGACGTGCTCTCCGAGGCACGGATTCGATACGTCGAGATCATTATGTACCCTTATACCCACGCGAACGCGGGCTTTCTAATCTTAAACATAAACTTTTTGTCATCACATTTTGAATTATATATAAATCGGGTTATTCCAAGATACTTAGTTTTATTATCGAACGCAATTAAAAGTCTATAAATTTATATATGTATAGAAGAGATTTGCACGTTACGGGCTGAGCCGGTGTGGGTCTCGATTATCGCGATCAAATATAGAGTTACCTTTCCCAAGTTCTAATGTATATTGGTACCAAATTTTATCAAAATTGGTTCAGTGGTTTCAGGTATAAGTCCGAAGGCAACCGCATACAAGTTACCGACATAGGTCACAGAATAAGCAAGCTGAAGTGGTAGTGGGCTGGTTACGTTTGTCGAAGTAGCAGTCGTTTTTTACGCCACACTGAAATGACTCTTGCTGCATTTAGATATATTATGGAGTTTATTTTTATAGTCTAATGGCAGCATTTCAAGTGAAAAGATATACGAGAGCAAACTGGGCCCCGACGATCCCAATGTTGCCAAGACAAAGAACAACCTCGCCTCTTGCTATCTAAAACAGGTACATTTAAATCTAATTACTTTATTTAATCTATTTCTAATTACTTTGGTTATCATTTATTTATTTATACTTTATTTATAATAACAATAATTTAATACCGTATTTATTCATTGGCAAATAATTATTGGCAAGCATCTTTGTCCAAATGTTATTGGTAACTTGTAGTGTATGGAACTTATTGACATTTTAACTGTTCAGAAGTATTTAGCCACCTTGGCTGCTACAATATATCTGATGTCGTCTGATTGAACTCAATATATGTATGGTTCATATCAAAAACGAAGAAAATAACAGTAAATAATTGTAAAAAGTTGAACAAACAAGTTAGTATAATTACGTAATAACATGATTGTGAAAGCGTTTAGTGGTATTACTAAAGGAAATGAATTCAAATGACCTTATCGAAGTATTGCAGCTAGACCAGTTTTCGGACTTATTTGGACTCCAACTACCTGTAACGACTGTCATAGATGTTCGTATAGCAGCCCGGACCGACGGCTAAATGTGCTCTCCGAGTCACGACCAGACCTATATTCATGCACACAAATGTACTAAAGTTCGAAGGAGTTCTAAAGGAAGTGTATTAGTTCGTAAGCACAGTATACACAACACAGAAGTTAACGATAGCACAGAAGGTATAGCAGTAGGATAGAGAGGATAGCACAGCGATAGAAAACAGAACATAAAAATTACTATTATTAATACCAAAAGTTTGTTTGTTAAAATATTCTTTAGCCAACTGTTTTTCGACCAAACGTTCAATCGATCAGTAGTAAAAATACCAAAAGTTTGTTTGTTAAAATATTCTTTAGTCAACTGTTTTTCGACCAAACGTTCATTCGATCAGTAGACAAATTTGTCACTGTAAATTACATTAACTGCTAGAATTCGGTATAATGGCCTGGGTAGTGCAAACGGATACAGTGTATGATAGTGACAATGACGACGAGAACGAGATAAGACAGCTCGATGCAGTGTTAGAAGAAGCTGAAATTGAAGTTTGTGATAAAATGAGGTCGCGAACGTGAGAACAACTCGTGCGCAATGGCGTTACATCTCACGCATGCGTAGAGAGATATGCGATGTTTCCGGGCAACCGACTACAATGCATTGACCTATTGTGTGTCTAGTTGTTTTCTTAATGTAAACTTGAATATACGTGTTCCTAATGTATATATTACTATCTATACTATAATTATAAAGTGATCGTGTATATACATTGGAGGTACAGTAGAATCCGCTTATAATGACATTGAATGGAAGGTGACATCGATGAGGAGAAACACAGAGAGCACCCAAACGAAGACAGGCTGCAATTCTAAACGTCGTTTCATCCAACATGGTGCCAATGTTGGACGACGGAAGGGCCTGAAGCCACACACCAGATTCCCACTCTCCCACAGCCAGAAGCCGGCAAATGTTGTTATGCCGCTATTCAAATGGGTTATGGTAGTAGAAGGGTGAAAATGTGGGATTATATATATTTTTCAATACC
This sequence comes from Eilema griseolum, assembly GCA_963662185.1. Taxonomy (NCBI): domain Eukaryota; kingdom Metazoa; phylum Arthropoda; class Insecta; order Lepidoptera; family Erebidae; genus Eilema; species Eilema griseolum. The sequence continues at coordinate 239,561 of OY759251.1, forward strand.
AATTCATTTAAAAGAAGCTCACTGCTCACTGGAGCTCACTGGAGAGTTTTTGTGCTGTCAGTGGGATGGGGTGTTAATTCACCTCTTCCTAACCCTCCGGGGATAAAGGCGTGATTATATGTATGTATGTGTGTAAGTATGTAAGTGTGTCTAGGGTCTATCAACTATTAACTTTTAGATAAAGGGTTATTGTTACCCTCATATGGTGCAAGAATTCTATTGAAAACCAAGCAACACAGGATTGATTGCATTTGTGGCACTAGTTTCCACAATTAAAGTGGTTAAGAGCACTTCTTTATTTTATAATTTATTCAATAGCTGATTCAGCGAACATTATTTTGCTGTATAAATTATCTCTGGAGAGGGAACCTTTCTTTCATTGCTTAAGAGTTTAAAAAATAGCTTACCACGCTCATACTCGTACTCATTAAAATTTCGCCACATTGTGTTTGGATATATATTATTTTGAGTAGAGGATCGGAATGATTCGATTACACTGATTAATTGAATTTTCGCAGCTGACTTTTTGTGCTCCGGAAGTGCAATAAAGCTTTCAACAACCTGACATCATTGCGCAAGCATGGTCTGACACATACTGAGGAACGACCGTATCCTTGTGCTACATGTGGGAGGTGCTTTCGAGACAGCTCCAATTATAGGAAGCATGTGGCGAAGCATGGTGAGAGGAATATTATGGTTATCGCAACCAAACATAGCTTGTTCGCTTTCCTAAAGTCTAATCTACCCCTGTACCAAATTTCGTAATCTGTTCAGTGGTTTAGGCGGAAAAGCATACGCATTTATATTACTAATATGAATTACATACACAAATTTATTGTAGGTGGAAAGATATTGTTTGCACTGAAAGAATTGCGATAAAACACGAGTACACTGGCAAATTTTACTTGTTTTTAGGACCACTTCTGTACAAAAGGATAAACGCTATAACAAGCATTTATTCTTTAAATTATGCGTGTTGTAAACGAGTCGTAAAGAATGTCCTCCAAAGATTGTCCTTACAGTTTTATGTTTATTAATTGCTCTCTTTTACTTTTAATTTACAGTATACGGCAGCGTTAGTGTTTTTTTTATTTTATATACCTTAATGTTTAAGTTTTGTTGGTACTTAAAACTCAGCTAACTGACTGTCTACCTCATGCTGGAAATATAAGTTTATTTTCTAAGAAATGTCCTTGTTCCCTAGACTTTGTTGATGTGTGTACTTTTCTTTTTTACGTGCGCAAAATCCCCACGGATACCTCCCCACCGGAGCCGGTGAAAGAGGTTATGTTGGACTCGAACCGACTAAAACGCAAGCCGCCTGGGGGTCGTTTTGGTTGCCGACTTCCCCATTCGGACTGCTCAATTGGGCGGAAATACCGCCGTGTCCTACCTCCTATAATAATGGGATGAATTTATTTTGACAAAAAGAATGAAATTAGCATACATTAATATCATAATAATTTGATTATTAATAATACATCGATTTAAGTATTTTTGAGTAGTAAATCATTTAGTTTTTAATTGAATTGAACTAATAGAAGTCGGATTGCTTGTTTTGCAGAGTAGGCTCTCACCCTTGTTCCCAATATGCAATTTCAAAAAACAAAAACTGTACTTTTACTTATATTCACTTACGCAAATTGTTTGTTGACGTAAATCATCTCATAATTCATAAACTGATTAATTTCTTTTCTTAGCCTATCTTAGCGGTCAATAAAATACTTAACTCATTACTATTCAGGTATGGAGTGGTATCTACCTACTTTCTGTAGAACTATTCTTTAAAACATATATCTATATTAGCAATTAAAACATGGACTTGCGTATCAAAGTCACTTTTTAAATTTAACTAAAATAATAAAGTAACGAAAACATCTTGTCAGCTTGCATCAATTAGACAAAAGAAAAATACAAAACAAAAAAAAACATTGAGATCAGAAAACGCCCATACAAAGACCAGTATTGGCTCCAAGGATTGTGTTCAAAGCTCGGTATTAACCAACAGGTACAACGCATGTAGCCATTTCTTGGATAAAGAAACTTTGGGATTACCCCACAGATCTAGAAGTATTGTCTAAATTATTCCATTAAATAGGACTGAATAACACTTTGTCTTTCACACTAGGGGCCTTAACATGCTAGTTATTTTATTTTCCGAAACCAAACACATACACAACAAAACATCGACACATAACTTGTACCACAAACTCACTCTAACACATAACCTTCTTCTCCCTTAACGTACATTATTGCTCCAAACGATACAACGACGGCCATGCATATGTATTCTTATATAAATATGTAAAACGTGTCATATTCCACGACTGAACACTTGTTGGTATTCGCGTAGGATATCAGAGTTCCGCCCATCGTGACAGGAGCCAGTATGGAAAAAATTGTCAGTTGTCAGCGCACGTGAGTGTTGCCAACGATCATTGCCTGTGATTTGGTTAGGTTGATGATACGTGGCCGAAAGATATACAAATTAGGCATTATTTTTCTTACCTTGCAATAGAGGCGAGTGCGGAAATTGTGTACCCACTGACCAATTACTTTCGAGTTGAACCATTCCTATTTTGGTCACGTACACTTCTTTTATGTAACCTAAGCCTATTGAGCCCAATCATATAACTTTAACGGTAATATCCAAATGCTAAATAATTCAACGCACACTTGCGTTCGCTTTTATGTCATAAAGCATTACACATTAGTGCTAAGTTGACGGAGTTTATAGTAAATGTTCTTCTCTCTGATATTAAAGTGAACAGTGAAAAGGTTTTTAGGAGTAAATTCTCAGATAATCTCACGTCCGGCATCCTGCGCGTGCGTTTTAGTCGGTTCAAGTCCGACAAAACCTCCCCCACCGGCCTGGGTGGTGGGGTACCCGTGGGGTTATTGCGCACATTATAAAAAAATATTCCGATAACTTTAATACTGTTCCCGGTAGAGTAGACTTTGGGTCATCACATTTATTCCCATGCGGTGTCGTACAAGGCGGGATATGGCGACTCTGTAGTCCCCACACACCCGAGGAGAGGGCCAGATCGTGAGAGATGGCCAGATCGTGAGAGATGGGATAATAAGTTCGTTCGTATTCTATGCTAGTTCTAAGTTTCGGATGTACTTACGTTTCATGGTAGTACTCCAGACTGTATGGAAATAAACAGCGTCGCCCCAAGCCTTTGTACTCTCCCGAACGATATTCTGTCTATCGACATTATACACAGACTGCGTTTCAGCGGGTTGCCCGGGCCTCTAGGCCAGCCTTCATATATAATTGCAAAATATATATACTTACCTATGTATGTGGGTAAAACTATAATAAATTAAATAAAGGTTTGATATCATCTATGAATGGTGGATTTGAGCTCTTTCGCCGTGGTATTCCATTCTAAAAAGATACATAAAACGGCGTACAGCGCATTTTATGACGTGATTTGGGTCAAGGTAAATGCCGGTAACTGTATTAGACGCTGGTGGAAGTATATTGTTTTCGAAAAGTTATTAGGCGCGTTTGAATGGGTAGCTGCTGAATAATTTTTGGTGAATTTAATGTTAACAAGTAAGTAATAATGAGTGAGTTGAAATTATTAATAACCTGTTGTTGTTCTTGTATATTGTGTAAGCAATAGAATTGTGGAGAGCCATTATTGTGGCCGTCGATGTCTTATACGATAATAGTAGGATGATTATTGCTAATGACAGTTGCGCACGATTTCTCGAACCGAAAGATGCGAGAACCTTTCCCCGTCTAAATGTTGTCCTAGTAGGTATACAGGATGAATTTTTGATACAGGCTTGTATGACCACTTAAGTGGTATAGAAATAATAAGTAGAAATTCAATCCTATAATATTCTTTCCTACTGAATTTTAAACAAAACCACATTACTTTCATGTATTTTCATCATCATCATTATTTTGTTAAATCCGGTTGCAACCGAAGATTTTATCTCACATTTTTGATAATCACCTGAATCGTTTCTACTTAACGTGATATTCTTTGGTCTCTCTTTGCGCTCTGGACACCTGCGTAAAGAAATAAAACAACGTCCTTTAGATGTAAGACTACTTAGAATCACCAAAATATCAAGGAGAGCCGTGTTCTTGTTTATTTTCTTGTATGAACCATATCTGAATCTGAATCACCATGATATCGCACTGCAGTAATGTGCGTTCTAATATTCAATTGTGCGGCTATAGACCGCAATGCGGCATAAAGAGCAATTAATCTTAGCCTAAGGTCCTTAAAGCAGTACACTATTAACATATTATAGGCTGTTCTTTTTAGGCGATCCTTTGCGCAAGTAATAAACCAGCCCTCTGGTCACGGGCGCATCTATTAAACGTTTAGAAATGTTTCTAAACAAAAGAAGAGCACTTGGACCCACGACCCATCACAGCGCGTGTACGGCGTCCCCATCATCCCCCAGGAAAGGGAGGTCACTATCCATGCAGGCTTTTCCTGGACCTAATCCATGTTATATAAGTACTACTACATGATATCCACTCTTATAGGTAACTGAAAATGACGGGAAACCGCAGCACATAGATAGTAATATACCTACCTATCTACCAAATACTTAGGTATTTGTTATTATATATCTCATGATCACACAGGGTATAGATCTATTTTTTGTAAAGAAGCCTTTTTATAGACTTTGCAGAAAACAACGCGACAGGACTCGAAAATACCTTTGAAGAATATTAATCCAACAATTTAGATATTAAAAAACTAGAGATTGGTATAAGTTACAGATTACTATCGCCTCGTCTGTTGCAATAACTTTTGAAATATGATACTTACTAACAAAGGATTGGTAAAAAAATGGTATCATTTACCAATAAATACATGTAATCAATACGTGGATTGTTCCAATAAAGAATCTGACGTCTACTGTCTACTGTTATGAAAGTAGCAATTCCAATTCTTCTTTCTCTTTTGGGGATAGCACGAGGTGCTACGGCTACGGACGAGCTTAAAATCACCAAGCATAGTTTATTACATAATAACCCGCGTGCCAGAGCTTCGTTTGTCGGCTAGGTCTGTCTATAGAAAGTGTTATACTGTGTCTGAAGCAGATTGTGCAGTACTATGCTGACAGCGAGACACCAATCAACGCGTGCTTCCTTGACTTATCCAAGGCGTTTGACCTAGTGTCATATGACCTTCTTTGGAAGATGCTTCAACCTACCTACGAGTACCTACTGACTTTGTTGAATAAAAATAAACAATAGGTAAATATCGAGAATGTACTCGAAGGTCAGCGACGGCGGCAAGATCAAAGAATAGGTATTTGTCGCTCGCGAGCTTTCTAGATAATTCGATCCTCCTAATTGAGAGGTATAAAAACACTCTCGCATAGCGACACGATTCATTCAGTCTTTGAGATCGAATCAAATTCATAGAAATCAAATTGCTAGAAGAGTATCTACACAGAAAGCTCTGCTAGTAAGAATATCACCAGTACATAACATAGCATAACATAAACTCACGCCTATATCCCCGAAGGGTTAGGCAGAGGTGCTAGCACCCTCATTTCGCCAGTTTATGTTTGACCCTCGACGCCGTATCCCGGCTGCGGGACGGCGTCGAAGAAGCGGTTGCCGGGGGAGAGGTGATGTTGGCTGTATCGCTGGATATAGCCAACGCTTTCAACACCCTCCCCTGGGAGACCATCGCGGAGGCGCTGAGGTAGAAAACCGATTGCACAAGAATACGATTTGAAATTTTGTTTTTTATGGAGGTCTTTAAAATTATTAAAAAATAATTAAATGATAGTAAATCATACATACATATCACGCCTTTATCCCCGTAGGGTTAGGCAGAGGTGAATTAACATCCACATTTCACCAATCATCAATAATGAAAGTTACGTCAATATTATGGTATAACCTGATTTTGATCGCACAGATCCTCAGAAGCCCCTGGCTTATTAAAGTATTGATGTGCTGTATCTCTTTATATATTCTGTGTATGTCATAGTATACAAAATGTGTACGCATACAATAGGCAAAATTTTGTGTAATGTACTTAAATAACTAAACAAAATGTCAAAAATAAATTGAACAAATTAGGTACATGTCAACATGAGTGAGCGTCAAAAATGTATGACTGCTCATAATCTAATATCATTATACAATATAATCTACAACTGTCTGCGTGGTGCCCGTCAGAGTAGAATTTGCACCACTCCATCTCTTCTCATGCATACGATAGTATAAGATGACTAAGAGATAGATCTGTTTAACATCAGACTGATAAGTACAGCCCTGACTTAGCCTCAAATGAATTGCTTGAGGCCATTTCTTAACCATCCATCTGTGGAAATTGGCACGTTATAGTTAAGATATTTTTGAATCAACAAGGTTAAAATTGTAAAAGTCGGTCAAGAGTCAGACTCGTGCACTGGTTCCTTAACTTAAGCTACATAAACCGTAATATATTTAGTTCGTCCGTTCACTCTTAAATCTTTCTTGCACACTGAATATCTCCGTATACGTTCAAAACACTGCATGCACATTCCCGCCTCCATCCAACTGCATGTTGAAATCAATTCCGTATAATGCTCTGCATATATCATAATGATTATAATGACTCTCATACTAACTTCCGAATTACTGAACCTAGAATAACGCTACAACGAAAAAATGCAATCACGAATAATTAGTCTCCGAAATAACTTTATCACGAATTTTTATATAACGAAATAATGTTGTAACTAACATTTATACATCGAAAGAGCAATATCCCTAATATCGGCACAACAATTTAAATAATATTGTAATGAATATTTAGTATTCCTAATATTAACATTCTTCCTGGTCAAACTGTAGCATAACCTTTTTGAACCACATTATGGTATATGATGAAGTCTTATTGTACAGGGAAAAATAAAAATAAAATTCCAATGACAATTGTTGTCCGTGTCATTCATTCTGTTATTTTGTAAAATGACGGAGTTAAGTTTCGTATTTTCGAAGAAAAATAAAAAACAGCTTGTTCTAGATGGATATTTGTTCAGTATGGACAGAAAAGTGGATAGTGTGTGTTACTGGTGCTGCACGAAAAAATGGACAGTTAATTGTAATTCCAGAGCGAACTGAACCGGAAAAAGTTTGTAATTTACAGTTATTGAATGGTTTAAAATCAAGGGTCATAAACAGTTTGGATAATCCATCCCAAATCATACAAAGTCAGTTACAGAAAGTTCCACAATCGAGTTCTCCCTATTTGCCGAGTACTAGCGCAATGAGAATGGTGATAAGTAGATCAAGATCAAAGGGAATCCCAAAACTACCTCCCACTCTTGATGAATTAAATGTACCAGACAAGTTTCACCATATTTTACTGGCGCATTATTCTTTTGCGGGCAATAGTATTATATTATTTGGTACTATTCAAAACTTAAAATTATTGCAACGTTCTCGTTTCTGGATAGTTGATGGTACTTTTAAAACATGCCCTTACCCTTTCTTACAAATTTATACGGTACATGGTATAATTGGTGAACACGAGACTGAGCAGAAAGTTGTACCACTGATTTATTTATTAGTGTCATATAAGACTGAAGAAATATATTTTTTATATTTTAAAATTCTAAAGTCCGCGGCTGCAAATTCAGGTATTGATTTGAGTCCGCAGATTATTATATCAGATTTTGAAGTGGCAGCTATTAAAGCTATGAAGCGAGTATTCCCGGAAATTCAACAAAAGTGTTGCTTTTTCCACTTAACTCAAATAATTTGAAGACACATCCAAGCTGCTGGATTAGCGAAGATGTACGGAAGTTCCACGGATTTTGCACACAAAATGCGTCATTTACCGGCTTTGGCATACCTAAAACCGGAAGAAATACCTAGAGCTTTTGACATTCTACAAAGTCACGTTTTGCCCAGTGAGGCAATAGAAGTAACTACTTGGTTCTCAAAATATTTTGTACATGGAGATTATAAAAAGCAAATGTGCAGTAATACCAACAGAGTGATATTAAAAAAAATGCCTCCAAGATTCCCGCCACAAAAATGGTCTATCCACTCTTGCATAGGAACATGTGTTCCAACAACGCAAAACGGGCTCCTCGGCAGAAAGAAATGCAATATATATCGGGTTTTGCAAGAGGTACAAAAGGAACAACGACACACTGAGATTATAATAGAAAGGATTCAAACTCAAGCACAGGATACAAATAGAGCAAAGCGGAAAAATCAAGAGAAGATAAAATAAAAAATATCATTTCGAAAAACGTGAAACTATGGACACAGTTGAATTTCTGAATGGTCTTGCGTTTTTGTGTCATTTAAAACATTGAATTAATATTATTTTTGAATATATTAATAATTATTAATATAATATTATTATTGAATTAATATTATTATTTCCTGGTGTTTTATTTGGGCTCCATGGGCTGATATCAGAGATAATGCTGTTTAGTTGTATAAATGTTAGTTACAACATTATTTCGTTGTATGAAAATTGTTGTGCCGATATTAGGGATATTGCTCTTTCGATGTATAAATGTTAGTTACAACATTATTTCGTTGTATGAAAATTGTTGTGCCGATATTAGGGATATTGCTCTTTCGATGTATAAATGTTAGTTACAACATTATTTCGTTGTATGAAAATTGTTGTGCCGATATTAGGGTTATTGCTCTTTCGATGTATAAATGTTAGTTACAACATTATTTCGTTGTATAAAAATTCGTGATAAAGTTATTTCGGAGACTAATTATTCGTGATTGCATTTTTTCGTTGTAGCGTTATTCTAGGTTCAGTAATTCGGAAATTAGTATGAGAGTCGATTATAATAACTAAATGACATCTATCTACTATTGAATTCAGATTGGTTCTTGCTAAGAAACAGAGACAATATTCAGTTAATTCGTCCACGTACTAACTATGGTAAAAAAACGATATTATTCGATGGAGCACAGCTTTATAATAAACTACCTAACAACATTAAAAATATTGATAATTTGAATGTGTATAAGAGTAAACTCAAAAACTATGTACAACAAATGTAATCATGTAAAGTAGGCAGAATAGAGGAAAACATTATTTCAAAATTATTGTAAATCTCATTTTAAGTGAACTTTATGTTTTTATGAGAAATAAATGTCTTTAAACCTAAACCTAAACCTAAACCTATATTATTTCTGTTGTATTCATTAGGGCCAAACTGAGAACACCGCGGCAGCGCTATCTGTTCTGTTTGCGAATGTTTCCAAGAGTAAGGTCGATGGAGATATATCTGAATGCGAACTTGAAAGGTCAAAGATGTGAAAAATGTTTGCAAAATGTATGAGGTATCCTGATCAGATGATTCCAAACATCAGAATCTGAAACTTAATAACTTATATGAAAGTACGTGTCTGAGATCTGAACGTCCAGAATATCAAACAAAATTGCTATGGCGGTTTTCCTTTTCAAAATTTTCATCCTTCGCCACTCGAACGGCAGCCTGCGCCGCAGCCGCAGCCCGCGCTCGCGCGCGCTCCGGCCCGCCCGGTGACCGCCGCGGATGACGTCACCTTGTGTACAAGGCGATTATGGGATAGGGCTGTTTAACAACAGACAGATATATATACACCCCAGATTCAGCCTCAGATGCATGGCTCGAGTCAACAATAGTGCTCGGAATATAGCAATGTGCTCACCCCCTATTCCGTGGGAAAGAAAACAATTATTGGTAAAAATTGGTTAATTGCTCTGGCGAACAGATTACATCACACGGAAGATATTAAACTAGCTATTAGGAAAAAGTACGTATCTTTGTCATCTTCAGAGCAAGCTTAATTTTAATGATGCACAGAAACAAATATTACACAGTAGAGTCAGCATCAGATGATATTAATATCTTGATATTTTTCCCTTCCGGTTGATTGATCGTTCGCAATGCTTCCTTCTTCGTGTTGGCGCCAAAAACTCTACTGCCTACTAAATAAACTTAAAACGTTAATTAAAAAACTAAAATTAAAAAGTAATCAGTGTTGCCGCGTAATAATTTATTCCGAATAGACCGAGAGTCCGCTACAACTTGCACGTAACAAATCTCTTCAGTCGGGAAGGAAATATAAAAATTGTACAAAGAAAAGCCTATACACAATCACAGAAAACGATTGAAAATACAACCTTATTTCTAAGACCTTAAAACTGTAATTACCTTGTAGGTAACAGTTTTCAAAAAACACAATTAGTTAAAAAATGTTATCGTTCTTTCTATAATTCGCACGTATATATATAATCATGGCTGAGGTGAATTAACACCCACTTTTCACCAATTATTGAATTCGGTCCCACGTAATAGGAGGTAACCCTATTGCCGTATTCCGGGCACTATTGTTGACTCGAGTCATGCATCTGAGGCTGAGTCTGGGCTGTATATCTGTCTGATGTTAAACAGCCCTATTCCTTAGTCGCCTTGTACGACACCGCATGGGAAGAGACGGGGTGGCCCAAATTCTACAGTATAGAACCTCATTCTGTAAGTATGACCTAACGTGTGCCATTTAAAAAATAAAAAGTATATAATTATTATGATCACAAAAATATGTACCTACATGTTGCAATAAGTATTACGTTTTTTTTTCTTCTTCAATAATTCTTGAAATGACAAGGCTTTATGTTGCCGCGGAATAATCAATCTCAACTTCTAAATTTCCTACCAGCTGGAAAAATGCTATAATTAAGCCCATTCCTAAAAATAATGAGATACTCGGTTATAAAGATTTACGTCCAATTAGTATTTTACCTTGTTTATCAAAAATTTTAGAGAAGGTGGTTGATAGAAAAGGAAATTGACAGTGATAGAAAAGATAACAGAAGTAGTGAATTAGACAATAAATATGACGAAAGTGTAACGTATAGTGATAAACAAAAGACTTCTAATGTTAATAGTGAAGAGACAAGTGATAAAGATATGAGATATTCAACTGTCAGTGAAAATAGTTTAATTTTCTGGTGGATTGGTGATGTAGATCTAATAGATAACTAAATAAATAAATTTATTAAGTTCGTACTTGATTGTTTTATTATTTATGATTAGGCGTAGAGACAATATATATATGGTCTTAAAGATATTTTAAATTTATGAATAATTATTTTTTTAAGTTACAATGTCAAAGAAATAATTATATTGTAACTTGTAAATGTCAAATTAATAATATCAGATAAATATTAATTAAGTAATCACCTCGGAGCCTCGCTCCAAGATGAACCTACATACATACATACATACATATATACATACATACATATATACATACATACATAGCCTGTCAACATCTGCCGTCCTGTATGGATCGTAGTTGGCCCGTAAAGGTGACGGATGAAAGACGGTTGCATGTAGCCGAGATGCGAATGTTGAGATGGATGTGTGGTGTGACAAGAATGGATAAGATTAGGAATGAATATATTAGAGGAAGTTTGAGAGTAGCAATAAAGGTTCCGGGGTTGACTACGGAACCCTAACAAGCCAGAGTTATAAAACCTTTTCTCACTAACTTCTTTCTTATGACGGTTTGATGCAAAGCTGCCCGCAGGCAGTTTCAAACTATCCAAACGGGCAGCCAGCATCATCCCAAGCTCTCAAAGTTAGGAGGTCAAACCGAAATAGACTGCACATTTGGCGAAAAAACTTTGACAAGTGATATGCCATCGATACGACTGAAAAAGAAGATGCAAACTTGACTTCACCTCGCCTGATGGTAAGCTAAAGGCAAAGTCTCAGGAAAGAGATGGCTGTGAGGGCAATAGTGAGTGGTCAATAGTGTCCCTTCTGCACATACAAATCTTATTTCTCTTTGAAATTCACCTAAACATGGCCGTGATAACATGATAAAATATAATTAAGTTAAGCAAGTTTCAAAGATAATATGTTCAACTTAAGAAAAAAAGATGGCAGGACTATTTTGAAAGCTTGTTTGAAAGAGAGGATGGTGTACATGCACTAACCTCGGTGATGGATGACTATGTTGATGCTGATAAAAGTGGTATTAGTATGAATGAAGTTGTGAGTGCATTAAGAAGTATGAAAGCTGGTAAAGCAGCGGGATATGATAAGGTGACAGTCGAGATGCTGAAGGCTGGACAGGGCCTTGTAGCAAGTCAGTTGTGCCGCCTTTTCAACATATGTTGGGTTAGCGGTCGTGCTCTGGTGTTACACACGTCTATAGGCCACGGTAACCACTTTCCATCAGGTGGGCCGTGTGCTTGTCTGCCACCTACTATTAAACACTTTACTAATTACTACCTATTAAAAACTACTATTACCATTGTTAAACCATGTTTTCTGCAAATAAAGATTTCGTTCTTAAAGATGATGATATGATAGGAAATGTGGATGTTAATTCGCCTCAGCCTAGCCTTCCGGGAATAAAGGCGTGATTATATGATCATATGTATGTACTGGTTAAAGTTTCAAATACTCGTATGAACTAATTCAAACCACATAGAATCTACTGGCAGTTTGATGGTATTTTAATATTTTGCAAACTCGCTCTTGATCAGACGCTTATTTGTGTCCGAAAAGCGCTCGAAAGACTTAAAGCCTTCTCGGTTGATGTATGGCGGCGACACGTGAATGCCGACCTTTATATTCAAATCGGGGGTATTCAAATGTGTTCGTTGTCTATGCGACGGTTGACAATTCGCAGGCACTTCGAAAAAGGAACGCGGGAAACGTCATATCTAACCTAGTTTATTTGTAAAATATGTGTTTTCATATAAAATTTTTCAAAAGTTTTCAAGGTTGTTTGTGTACTTTGAATATTCAATAATGACTACCCTGTATCCGAAATTTCTTTTTACTTAACTAACTACGGGAGCGTCTCAACAAAAGTTAAGGAATTGAATAGATTATTAGTAGATTTAAAAAATGGAAAGGACATTGACAATCTGTGTGTGGGAGTTTTTTTTTTTTTTTTTTATTATTTTTGCTCTGACATTGTGAATTTTGTTTTAATATGACTGGCTGGAGTCCTAACGACAGCGAAATTAGTTGTGATTGACTTGTATCCATCAATAAATAGGTATTATTATTTCAACGCCACACGGCAGAATGTGCTGTACTTGTGAAAATTATAAAACCTGATGTTGTAACCATGTTCTTTGAAATAAAGATGATTTGATTTGATTTGATTTGATTTGATTTGATTTGATTTGATTTGAGTTGGACCGTCACAAACGTTAATACTATCCTATAAACTATAAACCGAATCGCTTCAAATTCTGTCCACAGAGTCCAGAGAGATTTTAGTTGTGAAATATTTAAGAAATTTGCTTTAAATATACCGTTTTACATTTCATATACATTTCAAATATGTAAAAATTATATCTGTTTCTTGCTCCAAAATAATTTATTTAAATAAAAATGAGGTTTAAAAGACTTCTTTAAAAACACGTTCTCTCTTCCCATGCGGTGTCGTACAAGGCGACTAAGGGATTGGGCTTAACATCAGACAGATATATATAGCCCAGACTCAGCCTCAGATTAATGGCTTGAGTCAACAATACTGCCCGAAAGACGGCAATAGGCTCACCCCCTATTACGTGGGAACGAATTCTATAGTGAAATGTAGGTGTTAATTCACCTCTGCCTAACCTAAGCCTAAATGATTAGAGTGGCACGCAAGAACTGCCATTAATAATCACAATAGAATGAACTTTGACACTATCGTAGTAATATGATGAGGATCACTAAACCGTAGTTATACACAATACACATCACAAATTCCTTGCATTATATTCACATAGTTTTAACAACACACGAAAAAGGTCACTTTATCACACCGGCTTAACATTCTCATAGAAATTTAATAAAATATTACACAAAATTCATCGTACACACAGAATTCGTCTGTCGAGGAGGGGACTGCATGCAAAACCTCTGCATCCAGCTCGGTAAAAACAACTTCGAGAAAGAACTAGCCAGAAGGATCCAACTGGGTTGGGCAGCATTTCGCAAACTACGTCGAGTTTTCTCTTCACCCCTACCGCAATGCCTCAAAACAAAGGTCTTTGAACAGTGCGTCCTACCTGTTATAACTTCTATGTATATGCTTGGTCTACTATTACTTTGTCGAAGTGTATAATATGTATGTATACTACCTTCTATTTACATGTATACTAAATGTTCTGAGCAAACATTTTTTAATAATTTTTTTCATAAAGAATATTAGAAACGAAATTACAAACAGAGTACAATATGTTAATCGTAAATACGACAAAAATCATATGGGACAGTAGTTACACAATCTTAGAAAATAATGTATTAGAAAAAGTGTGAATGAAATTAAAACTACTACTATACTTAACGATTGATATTTTTCAAAATGCAAATTACAATAAAGAGATGTTTACAATTAAGAAGTTGTACCAATCCGTTAGCACATAAGTCTAAACACGATACAATATTTGATATCTAATGTTGGAAAGACAAGGATGGTTGAAGGTGAGACATGATCATATTTCCTAAGGTTGAAGGTGCCTTTCTAATGGGAAGTTTCCGTGGCATATGAACGTATGCAACAACAGGGGCGTTACACTCGCGCTGCTGCATGGCCCTCTTGAAGAGTCCCATATTGTAGGTGCTTGGGAAAACCGCATCGCCAGTTTATGTTTAGGTCCCAATGTAATAGGTGGCGAGCCTATTGCCATTAACCGGGCACTTATAAACCTGCGACAAATACACACATAACTTCGAAAAGCATCGAAAGTCATTGCGTGTGTGCTATATAAAGATTACGCAAAAGGAAGTATCAAAAAAATAAATATTCTAAAGTCATGAGCATTGATAATGTACTACAATTCTAAATATTGGTATCATTTCCACTAATAATACAATTTACAAACATATATAGTTATAGAATAACGTGTCAATCTTATCTATTAAAAAGATTAGATTAAATTTACATTTAAGGGTCGCCTGGGATTACAGATCAGGTTTTAATGGATGCAACACTTTCTGTCCCAATGAATAACACTGCAAGGTATTGGTGTTACTGGTTAAGAAAAAAAAAATCCAACGTGTTACAGTTGTTACTGGATGCAACACTTTTTGTCCCAACGAGAAACACTGCAAAATATTAGTCTACAAAAGAAACAAGTACAAACTTGGCGCAGTCAGACTCCTGTACAAAAGGGGGGACCGAACAGGCTGCGCTCGTTACCATTCATAATTCACGTGGCAAACTCTTCGTACGTTTTCCTATTAGAAATTTTATGAGGTTTTTATTTCGTCCATACCTCGTGTCGCGGTGCGCCGTCAGCTAAATGACTCACTGTACACCTGCGATTCCGTGACAAATATATTTTAAGTAATATTTTAAGTAATTCACTTTGGTACTAGCATCGTCCAAGTTTAGACTTAGTATTAATTATAAGTCCTAATTGTAACTGAATTTATTCAATTAAATTCTAACTATCTTGAATCTCAGTTTCTTTTAACTCCTCCGGCTGTCTCCTACGTAATTCACATGTATACAGCACAGACTCAGCCTCAGATGCATAGCTTGAAAACCTGGTAATAACCTCCAAAAATCTATGTGGGAAGCGCTCAATCCATAGCCTGGTTAAGGGTTAACTGGGCTATTGAATATATTTTTTGTAATATAAATGGAAAGATCATTAAGTAAGGTTTACTTACTTGTAAGTTATGTAACAAAAGGGTCAGGTGAAAAATAAAATACAGTGGAAAAGTAGAAAGTGTCTTATTCAATAAATGTTTTTTCCTGCATATATTTTCCGAAACCAAGCAATCATGCCAAGTTCCGAGAGTTAATTTTGTTACACGTTATATAACATAAAATTTTACAAAAAATAGTGCTCATTAAATATTTCGTTCATTCATCATTATGTATTTAATAATGAAGTACGTACATCGAATGATACTCTTGAATCCGTATAATTACGATTTTTTATATGAATTTACGGTGGATATATCGTCATGATATCGATCGTCATATTACTGGCTCATTTGTTACTAAGTATCTTTTTCGGTAATAAGAGGTATTCCATTTATTGTTTGCGAAGGATTGAGCATCAAAAGGCTTCACGCGCAAAGGTTGGCCGATCGTTAATCTAATACCCACTTCTCGCGATAACGGAATACACCCTCGGGACTATGAAACGTGATGGTGGGATACTCAGTTATATATAGTTACTGGGATCTTATACTTTTATTCTAATATAACGTAAGTTGAACTGTTACTTAATTTGTGCATGTAACTTGCCAATTTAGTTTAGTGTATGAAGCCTACCAAGATCTCCTAGGTCCAAGACGACCCCACCTGCAAGCTTCAAGCCACTGTTGTTAGATTAAAAATGATGGGGACATTTCCTAATAGGCGAACCCATAGTAAGTGTACCTGACACTAATTATGAGATTGCAAACATTAATTATTTATCACGTTGGCAATTGATTCAAAGGATGTTGCAGATATTTTGGAATCGTTGGTCCCAAGAATACTTGTCTAACCTTATGAACCGAAAATACTGTATGATAGCGATACCCTTTAGGATTTTTTTGACAAAGCTAAACAAATGGGGTTCTTCAAATGAGGCATTAGAAGGTTTCTTCAAGGTCGGCAGCGCGAGTGTAACGCCTCTGGTGTTGCACACATTCACAGGCCACGGTAACCACTTCCCATCAAAATTTTAAATTTACTTTTATTACTAACTGTATACGTATAAACGCAACGTAGACCGAGATAAATGCGATAGTCCCCTTGCACTCCATATATTTACACTACGCGCGACTGGCGTGTGACGTCACGTGCGGCGCGAGAAAGTGAAGTTTCAACGAAACCTATCGTTACGGCAATATGGAGGGACTGAAACTGAGATATTTGTTCGATAAAGTAAACCTGTACGTAAATAGGAATTAAACACTGATAACAACTCCTCATTTCGTATCTTGACATAAATTTAAATTGCCTAAATAGCGACCCCTTATCAGTAAAGTGTATCGTGGTCTTGTATTAGTAAATAGGTAGGTACAAGTAATAACAAGTAAAATCAATACAAATCCTAGTTTTCCACTCTAATTACCTAATATCTGTCAAGTTAATCATTTATATTCCATAGGTATTACGCGCAAACGAAAATAGGATATTTGAAACAATAAATAATTTAAAAATAACATTCAGGGTATAAAGGTGATTTGACTTAATACACAAAACTTGTAGATGTTATCTTTTATGAAAACCAGTAGGAATCTTATTACGAACTGATGAATTATGCAAAAACATTTTAAAAAACTGTAAAACATGAAGTTCATTGGCTACGAAACTTGTTACCAGATGTTAAACATATGTAAATAATTATACTACATAAAACATATTACATACAAATTTATGACATTTAAATAGCTACACCACCTATTTTGGCATTAAGATACTCTTTATATAATAATTATTAACTTTGTATTAGATATGTATAACAAGTATTTTTTTTACAAAAAGAAGTCGTTTTCTTGAAAAAAAAAGGTATATCTGCAATTATTTTTTACTTTTCGGTACATTTTTCCTAGAAATCGGTTAAATTTTTTTAGTTAAAAAATGTAAATTTGTAAATTCAGTAATTTTCTCTTATCTTTATTATGTTATTTAATAGTTTTTAGTTTTTGAAGACGATTTTTTAAACGAAGTTTTTTAAACTTTTTCGTAACTGTAAAAGGTTGTTTTAAATTTTTATTAATCTCTGCTCTACAGAATACCGCGGCTATAATAACCTAGTGTTGTGTTCCCGGCGGTGAGTAGGGTAGCCAGAGCTCACTGGGGAGTTTTTGTGGTGTCAGTGGAAGGACCAAAAGCTTGTCCTGCTTTGTGTCGACGCGTTTTCGCAACTTCGATTCACTCAGTTCATGAGGTTACCCATCGTTCAAGTTTTATCACTTTCCCGATTCGCTTCAAGTGGAATACGTAATACAGTTTTAACATTTATTCCGAAGCCTGTAGCTTTCTCTGAAGTGCTTTGTGACGGATCCCAAATTTAAATAATGTCAGCATACAATTAATAATAATTCCTCGTTTAAATGATATAGTCATAATATAACTTATATAATTACAAAATGTCAAATCATAGGTTATACAAGTCAAGGTTCACAGAATAAGTCAATTTTAGACTCAGATCGTTCGCTACAACATCCCGATTGCGCGCTGCGATGGTCAATTTGTGCGCTACTATTTTAGATTGTACTCGTTTACTATTGCCTCAGGGAACACAATGGCGATAGCTTACCGCGGCCCATCATAGATCATGGTTCACTAGACGCCTTACATTAATGGGCCGTCCTATTTAATAAAAGGTTCAGTGATAGCCTTTCGAAAAGCTCTCATAAATATTTATTCAATTTGGACAGGAATTTTCGGCAGCATGACCCCTGGCGATGTCTGATGGTAAATTGGAGACAAAGTCTCAGGAAAGGGGGTCATCATTGTATTCCCAACAATACTACAAGAGTGGCCCTCAGCTTGACGGCGTCTTCAGATGGTCTTCGACGGTCAATCAGATCAAGAGCGCCCCCCGTTTGCTTACTCGAGGTACAATCTTGTGACTTCGAAGGTGCCATACTATAGGTATGTGGACGACACAGTTCTCGAAAATGATCGTGTCACATTATGTTGACTCGACACGGCACGTATTGTGAGGATATTCCTCTCTCTGGAGCTCTGACCACCGGCAGCTTGGTCCCTGATGACGGCAAATTTTACCGCCCTTTTACCATTCTTAATTTAATAAGCTCAGTTAAATAATATTTCTTTTTACAAAAAATACCCAATTGTTGTAGCCATAAATAATAATATCTTGCCATTGCTACTCAAAGACAATGTTTGTGTATACACTGTTGATATGCCTAACACGGTCCACCTCCCCACGACCACCACAGAAAGTGGTTGCCTTGACCTATGGGCGAGTGCAACACCTGAGGCGTCACACTCACGCTGCCGACCCTGTAAGAATTTTCTAGTGCCTTATTACGGGAGCGATTGCAGCCTGACCCTTCACTAAGTACATCTAATTACTTTTTACTGCAGCATAAAACCACCAGTAGTTTTCAAAAAAAAAAATCATAAACACATCAGTAGTTCTCAAACCCTCTACTAGGTGGCACAATACCATGATTATTTAGCATACTTTGTATGATGAGATCTGCAGAGATGTCAGAAACGGTAAGGTTAGTGCATCCTCTCCTAATTTCTCGGGTTGCATTCAATGCCTAAACCACCTCCGCGGCAACCCGATCACCTATCTTGTTTATTGTGTAAAGTGTCATATGAAACAGTTAGCTTCACCCCCCGCAAAATACAGTCCACTAGGACAAGCCTTTAGTTTTCCCACGGACAGCACAAATTCTCCAGTGAGCTCTGGCTACCCTACTCACCGCTGGAAACACAACACGAAGTTTGGACCACGCTGTAGTTTGGACAATTATAGAATTTAAATCAATAAAAATGTTTAATTTGCTCTTAATACCTTGGTATTAAGGTCATTTTGAGACATTTTGAGCCGCATGGCTTTTGGCCCAGTAAAATTTGGATCACCCAATTTTTTCCATGCGGTGTCATACAAGGCGAATAAGGGATAGGGATAGATAGGATTGTTTAACATTAGACAGAAAATATATAGCCCAGTCTCCGCCTCAGATGCATGACTCGAGTCAACAATAGTGGAGTCCACTAACATCTGTGGGCTCCATGCAAACCTCAACGCCGTCCACCAACACCTAGAGACGGCGAAACCTGCCATGTTTTTTCTAACGGAGACGCAAATACACCGCCCTGACGACACGACCTACTTGCAAAATTTTCCGCAATTTTCCAAATTTTTGTCTCATTAAACTTGGTCTTGACAATTATGAGGACTTCAAATAAGAAATATCGTTTTGAACGTTTCTAGTAACAACTGGAATTGATTTAAGTATAATATCATATTATTTATATATACCTACTTAAATCTTTACAAACGGATCATCATTGAAGTTACGACCTATTACTCCGGCAGGCTCAGACTCACAAGTATATTGCGATGTATCCGGTCTATCGCCAAGACCATACGTAACGCCTGATTTACGTCAACAAGTCTTCGACGCGCTGCACAGTCTGAGTCATCCCGGACGTACCGCTACCGTGCGACTGGACCGAGTATCTTAACATCACTTGATGTGCCAATGCCTATCCCACCCATGCTCAAACGTGGTGTGTCATATTTCAGTTTTTTAGTTATGACCATTGAGTTGGTCTTGTGGGGTGCAAATTTAAGTTTATTTGCATCCCCCCACCTCTGAACATGGTCAAGAGCACCCTCCTTCTCATGATTAAAATAACATGATAATTTTATTTTTAACTGTCAACAATTGGATGCATTGTGCTTTCCACACGGTTAATTAACAACTTAAACGTTCTTTAATATCACAAACAAAATAAAGAACAAAAACAAAACTATTTATTAACGTAAACGAACTGTCTTGTAAAAGAAAAAGATACATTGCAGATGCGAGATACTAACAGCTGTGAACAACCTGGGCACCGGCAAAGCGCCGGCTAAATGGACAGCCACGCCACTGAAAGCCCTATTTAGGCAAATAGGTTACAGCTCTGACGAAATTTTTCAACCCACTTTTAAACGTCATATTCTAACTATTTTAGGATAAAAAAATATCAGACTTACTTTATTACACAGATATCATCCAACAACAAGCGTCATAGCGATCCAAAAACTTGGTTGCCCAGTGGTCGAAATTTAACCAAAATTCAGTAATTTTATATATGAATTAGTTCTCCATTCCTAATTACTGACTATGACAAATATTTGTAATTTTCTTAAAAGGCGCGAAACGTTTAATCTTCATGTATTATGGGGTCTAAATTTATTACTTGCACATACACTCTGAATAATATCTAAATGACCATAAAAATGTAAGAGTACTCACCAATAATGGAACTTTTGTCTACCCCAAATGCACAGATACACGGGGGTCCATTTGGTATAGCGAATTTGCAGAAACTCCAATTGCTTGAGAAATATTTAGGCAAAAAATTCACTGTTGCCAGACTGGACTGCTTATTAAGTTTATCATCTTCAAGACTGAACACATGGACTGTCCCATGGTCAGATGTGACACACAAGTTGGTACTTGAGTGATTGAAGTTAATGCAGTAGATTGTGGCCTGAAATATTCAACAAGGCAGTGTATTAAGCTGTCAGGCTCAGAGAGATAAATAAAACGTGTTAGTTTAACGTGTCACTTTTATTAATATTGTAACTGAAGATCATTTTGACAGCACACACACTGTAACACAAAAGGTTTAATCATTTTTGTTTGCAATATTTAGTCTAATTTTGTAAGAATTGTTACGAAAAAAAGAAAATACTGATCGGTGGAGCATAACTGTATAATAAATTACCTAATGACATCAAGCAAACGGAGAGTAGGAGAGTATTGACATATTCAAAAGGTAACTGAGGGAACATTATGCGAGAAGCGTAATGTAAACTTGTATGATATGTTTAAAAAAGTTTAATGATATCTAAAAGGAAAATAATGTTTTAAACTTTGTTGAATTGTCAGGTCACGCTGCTTAAAAGTTATCTCAGTGCTTTCATATTTATTCATCTCATAATCTACCCTCAGCACTACTTAGGAAATGCTTTTATAAAAGTAAGTTATCTACCTTGAACTTTCCACAGACGATGATTGACAATCTCATACTAAGTATGCCACGCCGTTGTCGAGCTGTTGCTAATGCTTTAGGAGGTCCTACAGATTATTAAAAACGTTTAAAGTACGGTTAATTACTGTATTTCTTACTACCTCGTTATTTTTGTGCCTAATCATAGAAGGTTGGAAATTTTGGCAAAATCTTTTCAGCAAAACGGCAGGCTCCCGTAAAAAGGTACCTTACACCTAACTTAACTTATATTCAATAATCGCCTTCAAATCGAAAAAATATATAATACTTGCTCATATACACCTATCCGATGCTGCTTTTACTGACCTGAATAAAATTAAATAACCATATTATACACATAAGAATATTGCACAATAACTATATTATTCACAATATTGTGTTGTGCAGTTACAATAACTATATTATACACGATAATATTGCAGCGGTAGCCTAGTGGTATGGCTAATGGACTGTTGAGACGAGGTCTCGGGTTGAAAATTAACACCATTAGCAACCGCGGTTTGCGCTTCCTTTGTAACGTATATTATTAGTAGGTATACTGTTGATTCAAACTTTAAATACATATCCTTTTTAGCTTTACGAGCTTCTCCGACGCTAATGTACAGGTATTAAATATTTGCTGATCAACTGCGCCATGGTATAACACACGGGTAGCACCAATGGTTTATCTGCACCAATGGATGTATTCTGCAGCCGGTTGATCCAAATAAAACCAAAATTAGTTAAAGTAATTTTAATTGAAACCAATAATAAAACCAATAATACAACCAATAATAAACAACCTTCTATGATTAGGCACAAAAATAACGAGGTAGTAAGAAATACAGTAATTAACTGTACTTTAAACGTTTTTAATAATCTGTAGGACCTCCTAAAGCATTAGCAACAGCTCGACAACGGCGTGGCATACTTAGTATGAGATTGTGAA
This sequence comes from Eilema griseolum, assembly GCA_963662185.1. Taxonomy (NCBI): domain Eukaryota; kingdom Metazoa; phylum Arthropoda; class Insecta; order Lepidoptera; family Erebidae; genus Eilema; species Eilema griseolum. The sequence goes on from OY759251.1 coordinate 262,183, forward strand.
TTTGGACCACCCCATCACTTCCCATGCAGTGTCGTACAAGGTGACTAAGAGATAGGGTTGTTTAACTTCAGACATACATATACGGGTTACCTCGTAAGTCGTGCGAACCCCGTTAAGGGGTCGTTACTATTGCTGGTCGAAGTTTGACTCAGGCCTTTATTTATTTACCAACCTCTGCTCGCCAGCTGTTATACATAAATAATAATTAAGACACGAAGAAAGCTCCATGCGTCCGTCTTTTGAGGATCAGCAGATCAGAAAAACCTGATAAAATGTAGGTAAAAATAATTTATATTACAGTGTAAGTAGCTTAGTGTCGCTAGTCGCTAGTATATAATCTACGAAGTAAGATTATCCAAAATAGTGGCTTTTTTTAAAAACCACTTGATTGACAGACAAGCCCACCTGATGGAAAGTGGTTACCGTGGCCTATGGACGTATGCAACACCAAGGGAGTCACACTCGTGCTGCCAACGCTGCAAAAACAAGAATTTCTGTGCCGTCAGTGTAAAAGATAAAAATCTGTATCGTATACCATCGTCTGTATATCCTCTGAAATTATCGCTGCTGCAGTTTTTACGATTCGCGCACGTTCCTTTCGTTTATCAGGAAGCTTATTATGATACCATGAATCCAATAAGTCTAAATGATCTCGGATCGAAACAATTGTTGCACGGCCAGGTTCAGAATGAATCACCTCCTTTGAAAAATTTTAATTGGATTATGTTATATGGCCACAGGTGGGCGCCCGTTCGATAGTGGCCATAAAATGTGTGGACAAGCCTCGCGTGAAGAACTCAGGCTCTGCTGTGGACAACCTCATCACGGAGATCAGACTGCTCAAGACGCTCACCCATCCGCATATTGCGCCATTTAAGCCGAACATCAAATATAATCTACTTTTTTTTAACCCACGACACAATATGTTTGACGTGTCTGTGTCGTGTGACTGAAGAACCGATTTTAATTTTTTATTTGAAAGGTATATTAGTCGGGAGTGTTCTTAGCTATGTTTGAAAAAAATCGATCCAAGATGGCCGCCGCTATAAAATGACAATTTTTTGCCTCCTAAGATTTAATTAAATAAATAATAGTATAACACTTTGGGGTGCGGGTTGGGTAACCTCCACGTTGGCTTACCTGTTTCTTTTCCCTCTGGACCGCGGTCCTGGGGAACGGAAGCGGGGAGGCTGGTGCACCCTGGACGACGGTTAGTAGACTCTGACTCCAAGGAGAAGGAGCTCTGCTAGCCGTCGACAAATAACCTGACAAGCCCTTTTCAGGGCTAGCTGACCCTGAGGGGGTCGTGGTATGGCGGACCTGCAAGGCTCGCGGGAAGGGATTCGTAGAATCCCTTCCATCCCAAACAGCCCTTTTTAGGGCTAGCCTGTCGCTCCCGGTATCCCTCTGCTTTCAGAGGGGACATGGGGGCGACACAAGGATCCATGGGATCCAGGGACGGGCCGGCCTACTGCTCGCGCAGAGGCTGGCAGGCATTCGTGCCACCGTCGGTGTTGGGAGAGTTGGCTGCTCTCCCGCGTCGCGTAGCCTTCGAATGATCGACAACGACCTGAGTGCTAGCCACACTCGGGAAGCCGTGATTTTGGAGAACGTGGGGCTTGCCTTAATTGGCCGGCCCGCGACAAGGAAAAGTCTATAAAACCCGACAGCGAAGTCGCTTAAAACCTGTGGATACCTGGGGAACTCCACAGTATGTACCCCGCTTCCTGGAATGAGCGTCACCCAGGAAGTGTAGTTTAAATCGCGTCACACTCGTGGGACTGGATATGGATAAATTTAAACATACTTCTAAACCCAAACCTAGTGAAATAGTCTGCGCGGAGGTCGCGCAGCACCACGACGCGGAGGTCGCGTCCCAAACCGCGGTGTCGGAGGAATTCGACACCGCCACGGAGAGGAGTAGGGCGAACAGCCCGGTGGGCCTACAGACCCGGAAATCTGTACGGCGGAAGAGGAGATTCAGGAAGAAGTCTCTTCCTCCTCCTTCCCCTCCACCACAGAAGACGGAGTCGGACTTGGAGCTCACCTTGACCGACTCCTCTTCCACCAGCAGCAGTCACGACGGTGACGAGACGCTGCATCCACCACCGCCGAAGCTGCTAGCGGTCAGCCGCACGCAGCTGCAGCGTGGTGATAGCCTCAGGGCCCCGGAGGATGTGGAAGCGCCGCCGAGTTCCTCCACCTCGGCGGCGTCCTTACCCTTGCCTCGCGCCGACAGTATATCCAAGGAGGTGATAGAAGCCCTAGAAGGTTGGGCCGGGGCCCGCACCGATTCTCCGACGCCGGAGGAGCACCGGGTCACGCAGGCGACGACGCGGCTTGTCGAGCTGTTCGACCTCCTGAAGGCGGAGTTAGCCGAGTTGCAGCTCGACAGGGCTCATTTGGGCAGGAGGCACCTGGAGCTCCTGGAGAGCAATGAGCGGATGGCGGCCGATTACCGCAAGGAGATGGGGAGGATGGCGGCCGATCTGGCGAGCCTCCAAGCGGTCGTCGCTGGGCTGCCGGCGGAGCGCGTTACGCGGTCTGCGCGGCGGCGACTGGTGGCGCAGCCGACGCCGCCGGCGCATCCACTGTTGCCCGTGCGATCGAGGTCGCCACTGCGGCCGGAGCCGCTGTTGCAGCCGACGCCGTCGGGACGGCCGGCGCGGCCGCTGTTGCCCGTGCGGTCGAGGTCACCGCCGCGGCCGGAGCCTCTAGCGCCGTCGGAGTCACCGCGGCCGGAGCCGCCGAAGTCGCCGGCCCGACCAGCTCGGCAGGAGTCACCGGTGCTGCGGCCGGCTCGGCCTGCGGACCCATTGGCGCTCTGCATGGCGGCAATAGCTGCCATGGAGAAGCGCCAGGAAGAGGCGCTGGCGGAGCAGCGGGCGTGGCGGGTGGCGCAGGAGGAGCGCACCCGGAGCTGGCTGGAGTCCATAATGGACTCCAGCCGCCGACCGCCCCTGGCGGCTCCGGCCGGATATGCCGGGGCGGTTAAGAGGGGCCCCACCTGTCCGGTAGTGGCGGGGTCCCCGCAGGGGTCGGCCAGCAGCCCGTCTGCTGCGTTTGCCGCCCCTGCCGCTCCACCCGCTCGGGCGGCTCTCGCTGCGGGGGCTGGGAGCCCCCCCCAGGATGCGCAAGTTGCCCGGCCCAGGGGAAGGGGGAAGGGGAAGGGCAAGGGGAAGAAGTCCCCAGCCCTAGCCCCGGCCCCAGCTCTGGCCCGAACTTCGGCGGGTATAGCCGCCTCGAGCTCCTCGCCGGAGGGGGGCTGGGAGGTTGCCGGCGCCTCCAAAAAGCGGCGCAAGGCGAACCGAAAGGCAGCCAAAAAGGCCAGGAGGGCCGAGGCTGCTGCGAGGGGAGTGCCGGGGAGGCTGCGCGTCCCCCGCTCAACCGCCGTCGTCCTTACGATGACGGCGGAGGCGGCGGATAGGGGCGTGCAGTACGCCCAAATTGTCACGCAGGCGAGAGCCTGCGTCGACATGAGGGCACTCGATATGCCGGGCCCCATCCGGGTGAAACCCACTCGGACGGGTGCTCGGTTATTCGAGATCCCCGGCGCGTCAAGCGGTCCCCAGGCCGATGCCCTACCGGCTAGGCTTCGGGAAACGCTGGACGCAGCCGACGTCCGGGTGTCCAGGCCCAACAAGTGCGCAGAAATGCGCATTTCGGACCTGGACGACTCCATCACGGCGGAGCAAATCCGCCTCACCGTGGCGGAGACCGGGGGCTGCCCCCTAGAGGCGGTGAAGGTCGGAGCAATCCGCTTCGGCCGCCGCGGACTGGGGGCGGCAGTTGTCGGCTGCCCCATCGCAGCAGCCAAAAAGGCTGCCGACCGAGGGTTCCTCGCCGTGGGAGGCGTGGTGCGGGTGCAGGTCCGGCTCCTGCAGGCTCGACCGACTAGGTGTTTTAGGTGCCTGTCGGTCGGCCACGTGGGGGTGCAGTGCACGGCGGCGGTGACGGTCGGTGACCGCTGCTTCCGCTGTGGCCAACCCGGTCATACGGCCGGTGGTTGCGAAGCTCCGCTGCACTGCTTCAGGTGTGCAGCGGGGGGCAAACCGGCCGACCATAGGGTTGGTAGCAAGGCCTGCACCGGGGGGGAGCCGAAGCCGCAAGGCGGGAGCTCCACCCAAAGTTCGCGGCGGGATGCGGAGATGGTTCCATAATGGATCCTCAGCTCCGCATCCTGCAGGCGAACGTGGGCCACGGTGCCGATGCTCAGGGTCTTCTGCTCCAGAGCATGGCACAGTGGTCCATACACGTCGCCGCTGTCGCCGATCCGTACACCCACCGGCACCTGGGGCCTGCCTGGGTGGTCGACCTGGACGGGTCGGCGGCACTGGTGTATAACGCCGCTATGGGTGCCCCCCCCCCTGTTGTCGTGGCAAGGGAGCATGGCATCGTAGCGGCGCGTGTGGGGGAGATTGCGGTCGTGGCCGTCTATTTCACGCCGAGCCTACACCGACGCATAGGGGAGTACCGGCAGTCGCTGGAGCGACTGACCGACGTCGTCAACGCCTGTCATCCTCATCCGGTTCTTGTGCTCGGGGACTTCAACGCCTGGTCAGTGACCTGGGGGTCCCGGCACACGAACCCACGAGGTAGGGCTCTGGAGAGCTGGGCTGCTAATCACGGTCTAGTTCTCCAGAATCGCGGGGCCGAAGCCACGTTCGTGACCGCGGAGCGCAGTTCGATTATCGACCTATCGTTCGCAGGCGCTTCGCTGTCGCACCGTGTGCGGGACTGGCGTGTTGTTGTGGGGGTGGAGACACTGGCGGATCACCGATACGTTCGGTTTGATGTCTCCCCCCCCGCGGGTGATGCGCCGGTCATACCGGCCCCACGCGAGCCACGCTGGGTGCTTGGGAGACTGAATCGGGAGGTCCTCCTGGAGGCCGCCATCGTACAGGCCTGGGCCATTGCGCCGGACAGGCCTGTCGATATCGACGATGAGGCGGTGTGGTTCCGGGAGGCCATGACTAGTGTCTGCGATGCGGGTATGCCTAGGGCACCACCCTACAGTCCGAGGCGTCGGGTCTACTGGTGGTCTGCGGAGATCGCGAGGCTACGGCAAGCCTGCGTGATCGCGCACCGCCGGTGGACCAGACTCCGTAGGAGGCGTAGCCGAACCGCAGATACGGAGCCCCGAGTGGCGGAGCTTCATGTGGGATACAGGGAGGCCAGAGATGCCCTCCGAGCGGAGATTAAGCGGGCGAAAGCCGCGGCTTATAAGGAGCTCATGGAGACGCTGGAGTGGGACCCATGGGGGCGGCCTTACCTTATGGTAAGAGGAAAGCTGCGCCCCCGGGCCCCGCCGTTGACACGGGTTCTCCAGCCAGCTCTGCTCGGTGGAGTGGTCGAGTCCCTGTTCCCGGCGCGAGCGGAACACGTTCCGCCGCAGATGACTCCGCCACCTCGGTCGCCTGTGGCGCCCAGTGTGGTAGTTGACGACGAAGTCCCCGAGGTCACTTGGGTAGAACTGGAGCTGGCGGTGCGAAGGCTTAGAGCCAAGAAGAGCACCGCCCCGGGACCCGACGGCATTCCAGGCCGCGCGTGGGTCCTAGCTCTGGGAGAAGACGGTCTCGAACCCCGACTTAGAGGGTTCCTCAGCGCATGCTTGGAGCGGGGCCAGTTTCCGAAGATGTGGAAGACGGGGAAACTGGTCCTCATCCGAAAGGAGGGTCGCCCGGCGGACGAACCGTCCGGCTACCGGCCCATTGTGTTGCTCGACGAGGTGGGCAAGCTCTTTGAAAGAGTTATTGCGAAGCGCCTCGTCGAGCACCTCTCTGGTAGGGGGCCGGACCTGGCGGATGCCCAATATGGCTTCCGCCGGTGGCGGTCCACCGTGGATGCCATCATGCGCGTGAGGACTTTGGCGGAGGAGGCAGTTGCCCGGGGTGAGGTGACGTTGGCGGTGTCCTTGGACATCTCCAACGCGTTCAACACCTTGCCCTGGAGTTGCATCAGGGAGGCACTCGTGTACCACGGTGTGCCTCTCTACCTCCGCCGCATAGTCGGGGCGTACCTGACGGAGAGAGCCGTCATCTACCCAAGTGCGACCGGCGTCGGTCGGCGTGAGATGTCGTGCGGTGTTCCACAGGGATCGGTTCTCGGGCCGCTACTGTGGAACATTGGATACGACTGGGTGCTTCGCGGTGAGCTTGCGGACGGCGCCGCCGTCACGTGCTATGCGGACGACACGCTAGTGACGGCGAGCGGGGCTACACACCGCGAAGCGATCCTGAGGGCCACGACCGCGGTTGCTCAAGTCGTGGAACGGATCCGGCGGCTGGGCCTTGAGGTGGCTTTGCATAAATCCGAGGCCATGTTCTTTCATGGACCTCGGCGCACGCCACCACCTGGTTCCAGTCTGGCAGTGGGAGGCACTCTCATCGGCATCAAGCCCCAGATGAAATATCTGGGGCTCGTGCTCGACGGCCGGTGGGACTTCGGGAAGCACTTCCGAAGTCTGGGCCCCAAATTGGCGGGCACAGCCAACGCTCTGGCGCGGCTACTGCCCAACCTGAGGGGCCCGGAGGACTCCTGCAGGAGACTCTACGCGGGTGTCGTGCGGTCCATGGCCCTGTACGGGTGTCCCGTGTGGGCGGACACCCTGAGTGATCGGCACATGCTCCTGCTGCAGCGTCCGCAGCGGAAGTTGGCGTGCCGCATCATAAGGGGGTACCGCACGATATCCTTCAACGCGGCGAGTCTCCTCGCCGGATCCCCACCATGGATCCTGGAAGCGAGATGCCTTTCGGCGCTATACCGGTTCCGAAGGGCGGCGCGGGAGCGGGGTCACGATCCCGAGCCCGAAGAAATTCGGGCCGTGAGATCCCGGCTCCACAGGGAAATGGTGGCGGAATGGGAGAGACGACTTGGGCAACCAAGCGCAGGGCACGCCGTAGTAACGGCGGTAAGACCCATCATGGGGGAGTGGCTAGAGAGGCCACACGGCAGCCTCTCGTACCGTCTGACGCAGATGATCACCGAGCACGGATGCTTCGGAAAGTATCTGCGTCGGATGCAGAAAGAGCCAACGTCCGAGTGCCATCACTGCGACGCGAGCGAGGACTCAGGTCCGCACACGCTCACCGAGTGTCCGGCGTGGGAGACGCCGAGGCGGGAGCTTGTGGCGGCCCTGGGAGTGAGGGTTCTCACGCTCTCCACCTTGCTCGCGGCGATGGTTCGCTGCGCGGATGCGTGGGCGGCCGGCGCCTCCTTCTGCGAGCAAGTAATGCTCGTGAAGGAGGAGGCGGGGCGAGAGCGGCAGCGGGAGCGACGAAGGATCGCTAGACAAGCTGCCCGCGCACGAAGGCAACTCGGGCGTCGGAGGTCGATGAACGACCTCCGCCCCCCATGAGCGCCGGCCTGGGGGTGACAGGTGAAGCCGCCTGTCACCCTGGCAGAAGCAGGCCACGGCGGCGGCGCGCGTGGCGCGCCTCCCCGTTTCCGGGGACGAGTTGGGGACTCTGTGGTCCCCACACCCGAGAAGAGGGCCAGATCGTGAGAGATGGCCCTGGGTCGGCCGGGGTGCGAGGGATATGCCTGTCAACCTCACCTTCGGCAACCGAAACGACCCACAGGCGGCGTGCGTTTTAGTCGGTTCGAGTCCGACATAACCTCCTCCACCGGCTCCGGTGGGGAGGTATCCGTGGGGATTTTGCGCACGTAAAAAAAAAAAAAAAAAAAAAAAAGGGATTTTCGTCGGTTTCCATCAGTTTATCGTATTTTATTAAATTTTTTACTACTGACTCATAGTACGAATCGCATACCATCAGGTGCGCGAGGACAATACCTGTCCTCCGACTACCCACACGGGCACATCGTCATCTGTATCGTGCATATCCAGGTCGATTCCTGAATATTTTTATAACATTTTACATAAACATTTACTTCTGTAATTTCACGTAGGTACAGGGGGGTTCTTGCACCTTGGGAGGTTCAAGGGAGACGGCATCTTCACCGCCGCACCATTTAAACACCTATACTCCGAGAGGATCCCGAGGGAGTGACTGACCCGTTCAGTGCCTACCCATTCAGACTTACCTCCTCGTTTTTGGTCATCCATCTTTACAAACCTGTGCATCTAGTGTTTGGAACGTGTCCACTGGGACGTCATCTGTCCGTAGGTACCGTTCCCGATTCTCTGGGTGGTACAGTTCGCCTGAAAATTAACTTTTTATTCAAATTTTTACTGTAAACAAACCGTTTTTCGGCGATATTTCCAAATTTTCACAGGAACGCCTACCTAACCGATTGCACCACCGTGTGGCTGCTGACGAGACCTTTCCGTAGGTACCTCTCGCGACTCGCTGGAGTCAGTACTTTTTTGGCTAATTGCATTTTTAAGAATTTTTGGTTTTTCAGGCAAATTCTATAATCGTAGTTTCAGGATTTTTCAGAGATTTAACTATTTGTCCTTGAGGAGCTCGTCGAGACGAGTCCGCCGGTACCTCGTTCTACTCTCTGGGACCTATACTTTTTGAGTAATTAGCGTTTCAAATCGAGTGGGCGTGGCCAGAGTTTACCTTAGGGCACAGTAATTTATAACAATTGTTCTGATAGAAACTTTATATTGATTTTTTGAACCAAATTTACGGAATAAATACTATAGTGCTATATATTTTTGAATTCGCACCGCTGCCGGCTACACGGCGCGACCGGAAAATTGGAAAATTTCCACGAAAATTCATTGACTTCACCGCTTTTTGTGCAAATTTTGGACAATTCAGCACAGCATATTGCTTGACAATCGAAATTTTTGCACTGATCCCTGATACGCTAGCTATACCAAGTTGTGTGCGACGACGTTCCGCGTCGTCTGATACCATACACGAGTACATCAGGTGGATCCTGTGCATCGTAGGACCGTATTTCGTCTGCGGAATAGGGATTTTCGTCGGTTTCCATCAGTTTATCGTATTTTATTAAATTTTTTACTACTGACTCATAGAACGAATCGCATACCATCAGGTGCGCGAGGACAATACCTGTCCTCCGACTACCCACGCGGGCACATCGTCATCTGTATCGTGCATATCCAGGCCGATTCCTGAAAATTTTTATTACATTTTACAAAAACATTTACTTCTGTAATTTCACATAGGTACAGGGGGGTTCTTGCACCTTGGGAGGTTCAAGGAAGACGGCATCTTCACCGCCGCACCATTTAAACACCTATACTCCGAGAGGATCCCGAGGGAGTGACTGATCCGTTCAGTGCCTACCCATTCAGACTTACCTCCTCGTTTTTGGTCATCCATCTTTACAAACCTGTGCATCTAGTGTTTGGAACGTGTCCACTGGGACGTCATCTGTCCGTAGGTACCGTTCCCGATTCTCTGGGTGGTACAGTTCGCCTGAAAATTAACTTTTTATTCAAATTTTTATTGTATATAAACCGTTTTTCGGCGATATTTCCAAATTTTCACAGGAACGCCTACCTAACCGATTGCACCACCGTGTGGCTGCTGACGAGACCTTTCCGTAGGTACCTCTCGCGACTCGCTGGAGTCAGTACTTTTTTGGCTAATTGCATTTTTAAGAATTTTTGGTTTTTCAGGCAAATTCTATAATCGTAGTTTCAGGATTTTTCAGAGATTTAACTATTTGTCCTTGAGGAGCTCGTCGAGACGAGTCCGCCGGTACCTCGTTCTACTCTCTGGGACCTATACTTTTTGAGTAATTAGCGTTTCAAATCGAGTGGGCGTGGCCAGAGTTTACCTTAGGGCACAGTAATTTATAACAATTGTTCTGATAGAAACTTTATATTGATTTTTTGAACCAAATTTACGGAATAAATACTATAGTGCTATATATTTTTGAATTCGCACCGCTGCCGGCTACACGGCGCGACCGGAAAATTGGAAAATTTCCACGAAAATTCATTGACTTCACCGCTTTTTGTGCAAATTTTGGACAATTCAGCACAGCATATTGCTTGACAATCGAAATTTTTGCACTGATCCCTGATACGCTAGCTATACCAAGTTGTGTGCGACGACGTTCCGCGTCGTCTGATACCATACACGAGTACATCAGGTGGATCCTGTGCATCGTAGGACCGTATTTCGTCTGCGGAATAGGGATTTTCGTCGGTTTCCATCAGTTTATCGTATTTTATTAAATTTTTTACTACTGACTCATAGAACGAATCGCATACCATCAGGTGCGCGAGGACAATACCTGTCCTCCGACTACCCACGCGGGCACATCGTCATCTGTATCGTGCATATCCAGGCCGATTCCTGAAAATTTTTATTACATTTTACAAAAACATTTACTTCTGTAATTTCACATAGGTACAGGGGGGTTCTTGCACCTTGGAAGGTTCAAGGAAGACGGCATCTTCACCGCCGCACCATTTAAACACCTATACTCCGAGAGGATCCCGAGGGAGTGACTGATCCGTTCAGTGCCTACCCATTCAGACTTACCTCCTCGTTTTTGGTCATCCATCTTTACAAACCTGTGCATCTAGTGTTTGGAACGTGTCCACTGGGACGTCATCTGTCCGTAGGTACCGTTCCCGATTCTCTGGGTGGTACAGTTCGCCTGAAAATTAACTTTTTATTCAAATTTTTATTGTATATAAACCGTTTTTCGGCGATATTTCCAAATTTTCACAGGAACGCCTACCTAACCGATTGCACCACCGTGTGGCTGCTGACGAGACCTTTCCGTAGGTACCTCTCGCGACTCGCTGGAGTCAGTACTTTTTTGGCTAATTGCATTTTTAAGAATTTTTGGTTTTTCAGGCAAATTCTATAATCGTAGTTTCAGGATTTTTCAGAGATTTAACTATTTGTCCTTGAGGAGCTCGTCGAGACGAGTCCGCCGGTACCACGTTCTACTCTCTGGGACCTATACTTTTTGAGTAATTAGCGTTTCAAATCGAGTGGGCGTGGCCAGAGTTTACCTTAGGGCACAGTAATTTATAACAATTGTTCTGATAGAAACTTTATATTGATTTTTTGAACCAAATTTACGGAATAAATACTATAGTGCTATATATTTTTGAATTCGCACCGCTGCCGGCTACACGGCGCGACCGGAAAATTGGAAAATTTCCACGAAAATTCATTGACTTCACCGCTTTTTGTGCAAATTTTGGACAATTCAGCACAGCATATTGCTTGACAATCGAAATTTTTGCACTGATCCCTGATACGCTAGCTATACCAAGTTGTGTGCGACGACGTTCCGCGTCGTCTGATACCATACACGAGTACATCAGGTGGATCCTGTGCATCGTAGGACCGTATTTCGTCTGCGGAATAGGGATTTTCGTCGGTTTCCATCAGTTTATCGTATTTTATTAAATTTTTTACTACTGACTCATAGAACGAATCGCATACCATCAGGTGCGCGAGGACAATACCTGTCCTCCGACTACCCACGCGGGCACATCGTCATCTGTATCGTGCATATCCAGGCCGATTCCTGAAAATTTTTATTACATTTTACAAAAACATTTACTTCTGTAATTTCACATAGGTACAGGGGGGTTCTTGCACCTTGGGAGGTTCAAGGAAGACGGCATCTTCACCGCCGCACCATTTAAACACCTATACTCCGAGAGGATCCCGAGGGAGTGACTGACCCGTTCAGTGCCTACCCATTCAGACTTACCTCCTCGTTTTTGGTCATCCATCTTTACAAACCTGTGCATCTAGTGTTTGGAACGTGTCCACTGGGACGTCATCTGTCCGTAGGTACCGTTCCCGATTCTCTGGGTGGTACAGTTCGCCTGAAAATTAACTTTTTATTCAAATTTTTATTGTATATAAACCGTTTTTCGGCGATATTTCCAAATTTTCACAGGAACGCTTACCTAACCGATTGCACCACCGTGTGGCTGCTGACGAGACCTTTCCGTAGGTACCTCTCGCGACTCGCTGGAGTCAGTACTTTTTTGGCTAATTGCATTTTTAAGAATTTTTGGTTTTTCAGGCAAATTCTATAATCGTAGTTTCAGGATTTTTCAGAGATTTAACTATTTGTCCTTGAGGAGCTCGTCGAGACGAGTCCGCCGGTACCACGTTCTACTCTCTGGGACCTATACTTTTTGAGTAATTAGCGTTTCAAATCGAGTGGGCGTGGCCAGAGTTTACCTTAGGGCACAGTAATTTATAACAATTGTTCTGATAGAAACTTTATATTGATTTTTTGAACCAAATTTACGGAATAAATACTATAGTGCTATATATTTTTGAATTCGCACCGCTGCCGGCTACACGGCGCGACCGGAAAATTGGAAAATTTCCACGAAAATTCATTGACTTCACCGCTTTTTGTGCAAATTTTGGACAATTCAGCACAGCATATTGCTTGACAATCGAAATTTTTGCACTGATCCCTGATACGCTAGCTATACCAAGTTGTGTGCGACGACGTTCCGCGTCGTCTGATACCATACACGAGTACATCAGGTGGATCCTGTGCATCGTAGGACCGTATTTCGTCTGCGGAATAGGGATTTTCGTCGGTTTCCATCAGTTTATCGTATTTTATTAAATTTTTTACTACTGACTCATAGAACGAATCGCATACCATCAGGTGCGCGAGGACAATACCTGTCCTCCGACTACCCACGCGGGCACATCGTCATCTGTATCGTGCATATCCAGGCCGATTCCTGAAAATTTTTATTACATTTTACAAAAACATTTACTTCTGTAATTTCACATAGGTACAGGGGGGTTCTTGCACCTTGGGAGGTTCAAGGAAGACGGCATCTTCACCGCCGCACCATTTAAACACCTATACTCCGAGAGGATCCCGAGGGAGTGACTGATCCGTTCAGTGCCTACCCATTCAGACTTACCTCCTCGTTTTTGGTCATCCATCTTTACAAACCTGTGCATCTAGTGTTTGGAACGTGTCCACTGGGACGTCATCTGTCCGTAGGTACCGTTCCCGATTCTCTGGGTGGTACAGTTCGCCTGAAAATTAACTTTTTATTCAAATTTTTATTGTATATAAACCGTTTTTCGGCGATATTTCCAAATTTTCACAGGAACGCCTACCTAACCGATTGCACCACCGTGTGGCTGCTGACGAGACCTTTCCGTAGGTACCTCTCGCGACTCGCTGGAGTCAGTACTTTTTTGGCTAATTGCATTTTTAAGAATTTTTGGTTTTTCAGGCAAATTCTATAATCGTAGTTTCAGGATTTTTCAGAGATTTAACTATTTGTCCTTGAGGAGCTCGTCGAGACGAGTCCGCCGGTACCACGTTCTACTCTCTGGGACCTATACTTTTTGAGTAATTAGCGTTTCAAATCGAGTGGGCGTGGCCAGAGTTTACCTTAGGGCACAGTAATTTATAACAATTGTTCTGATAGAAACTTTATATTGATTTTTTGAACCAAATTTACGGAATAAATACTATAGTGCTATATATTTTTGAATTCGCACCGCTGCCGGCTACACGGCGCGACCGGAAAATTGGAAAATTTCCACGAAAATTCATTGACTTCACCGCTTTTTGTGCAAATTTTGGACAATTCAGCACAGCATATTGCTTGACAATCGAAATTTTTGCACTGATCCCTGATACGCTAGCTATACCAAGTTGTGTGCGACGACGTTCCGCGTCGTCTGATACCATACACGAGTACATCAGGTGGATCCTGTGCATCGTAGGACCGTATTTCGTCTGCGGAATAGGGATTTTCGTCGGTTTCCATCAGTTTATCGTATTTTATTAAATTTTTTACTACTGACTCATAGAACGAATCGCATACCATCAGGTGCGCGAGGACAATACCTGTCCTCCGACTACCCACGCGGGCACATCGTCATCTGTATCGTGCATATCCAGGCCGATTCCTGAAAATTTTTATTACATTTTACAAAAACATTTACTTCTGTAATTTCACATAGGTACAGGGGGGTTCTTGCACCTTGGGAGGTTCAAGGAAGACGGCATCTTCACCGCCGCACCATTTAAACACCTATACTCCGAGAGGATCCCGAGGGAGTGACTGACCCGTTCAGTGCCTACCCATTCAGACTTACCTCCTCGTTTTTGGTCATCCATCTTTACAAACCTGTGCATCTAGTGTTTGGAACGTGTCCACTGGGACGTCATCTGTCCGTAGGTACCGTTCCCGATTCTCTGGGTGGTACAGTTCGCCTGAAAATTAACTTTTTATTCAAATTTTTATTGTATATAAACCGTTTTTCGGCGATATTTCCAAATTTTCACAGGAACGCTTACCTAACCGATTGCACCACCGTGTGGCTGCTGACGAGACCTTTCCGTAGGTACCTCTCGCGACTCGCTGGAGTCAGTACTTTTTTGGCTAATTGCATTTTTAAGAATTTTTGGTTTTTCAGGCAAATTCTATAATCGTAGTTTCAGGATTTTTCAGAGATTTAACTATTTGTCCTTGAGGAGCTCGTCGAGACGAGTCCGCCGGTACCACGTTCTACTCTCTGGGACCTATACTTTTTGAGTAATTAGCGTTTCAAATCGAGTGGGCGTGGCCAGAGTTTACCTTAGGGCACAGTAATTTATAACAATTGTTCTGATAGAAACTTTATATTGATTTTTTGAACCAAATTTACGGAATAAATACTATAGTGCTATATATTTTTGAATTCGCACCGCTGCCGGCTACACGGCGCGACCGGAAAATTGGAAAATTTCCACGAAAATTCATTGACTTCACCGCTTTTTGTGCAAATTTTGGACAATTCAGCACAGCATATTGCTTGACAATCGAAATTTTTGCACTGATCCCTGATACGCTAGCTATACCAAGTTGTGTGCGACGACGTTCCGCGTCGTCTGATACCATACACGAGTACATCAGGTGGATCCTGTGCATCGTAGGACCGTATTTCGTCTGCGGAATAGGGATTTTCGTCGGTTTCCATCAGTTTATCGTATTTTATTAAATTTTTTACTACTGACTCATAGAACGAATCGCATACCATCAGGTGCGCGAGGACAATACCTGTCCTCCGACTACCCACGCGGGCACATCGTCATCTGTATCGTGCATATCCAGGCCGATTCCTGAAAATTTTTATTACATTTTACAAAAACATTTACTTCTGTAATTTCACATAGGTACAGGGGGGTTCTTGCACCTTGGGAGGTTCAAGGAAGACGGCATCTTCACCGCCGCACCATTTAAACACCTATACTCCGAGAGGATCCCGAGGGAGTGACTGACCCGTTCAGTGCCTACCCATTCAGACTTACCTCCTCGTTTTTGGTCATCCATCTTTACAAACCTGTGCATCTAGTGTTTGGAACGTGTCCACTGGGACGTCATCTGTCCGTAGGTACCGTTCCTGATTCTCTGGGTGGTACAGTTCGCCTGAAAATTAACTTTTTATTCAAATTTTTATTGTATATAAACCGTTTTTCGGCGATATTTCCAAATTTTCACAGGAACGCCTACCTAACCGATTGCACCACCGTGTGGCTGCTGACGAGACCTTTCCGTAGGTACCTCTCGCGACTCGCTGGAGTCAGTACTTTTTTGGCTAATTGCATTTTTAAGAATTTTTGGTTTTTCAGGCAAATTCTATAATCGTAGTTTCAGGATTTTTCAGAGATTTAACTATTTGTCCTTGAGGAGCTCGTCGAGACGAGTCCGCCGGTACCACGTTCTACTCTCTGGGACCTATACTTTTTGAGTAATTAGCGTTTCAAATCGAGTGGGCGTGGCCAGAGTTTACCTTAGGGCACAGTAATTTATAGCAATTGTTCTGATAGAAACTTTATATTGATTTTTTGAACCAAATTTACGGAATAAATACTATAGTGCTATATATTTTTGAATTCGCACCGCTGCCGGCTACACGGCGCGACCGGAAAATTGGAAAATTTCCACGAAAATTCATTGACTTCACCGCTTTTTGTGCAAATTTTGGACAATTCAGCACAGCATATTGCTTGACAATCGAAATTTTTGCACTGATCCCTGATACGCTAGCTATACCAAGTTGTGTGCGACGACGTTCCGCGTCGTCTGATACCATACACGAGTACATCAGGTGGATCCTGTGCATCGTAGGACCGTATTTCGTCTGCGGAATAGGGATTTTCGTCGGTTTCCATCAGTTTATCGTATTTTATTAAATTTTTTACTACTGACTCATAGAACGAATCGCATACCATCAGGTGCGCGAGGACAATACCTGTCCTCCGACTACCCACGCGGGCACATCGTCATCTGTATCGTGCATATCCAGGCCGATTCCTGAAAATTTTTATTACATTTTACAAAAACATTTACTTCTGTAATTTCACATAGGTACAGGGGGGTTCTTGCACCTTGGGAGGTTCAAGGAAGACGGCATCTTCACCGCCGCACCATTTAAACACCTATACTCCGAGAGGATCCCGAGGGAGTGACTGACCCGTTCAGTGCCTACCCATTCAGACTTACCTCCTCGTTTTTGGTCATCCATCTTTACAAACCTGTGCATCTAGTGTTTGGAACGTGTCCACTGGGACGTCATCTGTCCGTAGGTACCGTTCCCGATTCTCTGGGTGGTACAGTTCGCCTGAAAATTAACTTTTTATTCAAATTTTTATTGTATATAAACCGTTTTTCGGCGATATTTCCAAATTTTCACAGGAACGCTTACCTAACCGATTGCACCACCGTGTGGCTGCTGACGAGACCTTTCCGTAGGTACCTCTCGCGACTCGCTGGAGTCAGTACTTTTTTGGCTAATTGCATTTTTAAGAATTTTTGGTTTTTCAGGCAAATTCTATAATCGTAGTTTCAGGATTTTTCAGAGATTTAACTATTTGTCCTTGAGGAGCTCGTCGAGACGAGTCCGCCGGTACCACGTTCTACTCTCTGGGACCTATACTTTTTGAGTAATTAGCGTTTCAAATCGAGTGGGCGTGGCCAGAGTTTACCTTAGGGCACAGTAATTTATAACAATTGTTCTGATAGAAACTTTATATTGATTTTTTGAACCAAATTTACGGAATAAATACTATAGTGCTATATATTTTTGAATTCGCACCGCTGCCGGCTACACGGCGCGACCGGAAAATTGGAAAATTTCCACGAAAATTCATTGACTTCACCGCTTTTTGTGCAAATTTTGGACAATTCAGCACAGCATATTGCTTGACAATCGAAATTTTTGCACTGATCCCTGATACGCTAGCTATACCAAGTTGTGTGCGACGACGTTCCGCGTCGTCTGATACCATACACGAGTACATCAGGTGGATCCTGTGCATCGTAGGACCGTATTTCGTCTGCGGAATAGGGATTTTCGTCGGTTTCCATCAGTTTATCGTATTTTATTAAATTTTTTACTACTGACTCATAGAACGAATCGCATACCATCAGGTGCGCGAGGACAATACCTGTCCTCCGACTACCCACGCGGGCACATCGTCATCTGTATCGTGCATATCCAGGCCGATTCCTGAAAATTTTTATTACATTTTACAAAAACATTTACTTCTGTAATTTCACATAGGTACAGGGGGGTTCTTGCACCTTGGGAGGTTCAAGGAAGACGGCATCTTCACCGCCGCACCATTTAAACACCTATACTCCGAGAGGATCCCGAGGGAGTGACTGACCCGTTCAGTGCCTACCCATTCAGACTTACCTCCTCGTTTTTGGTCATCCATCTTTACAAACCTGTGCATCTAGTGTTTGGAACGTGTCCACTGGGACGTCATCTGTCCGTAGGTACCGTTCCCGATTCTCTGGGTGGTACAGTTCGCCTGAAAATTAACTTTTTATTCAAATTTTTATTGTATATAAACCGTTTTTCGGCGATATTTCCAAATTTTCACAGGAACGCCTACCTAACCGATTGCACCACCGTGTGGCTGCTGACGAGACCTTTCCGTAGGTACCTCTCGCGACTCGCTGGAGTCAGTACTTTTTTGGCTAATTGCATTTTTAAGAATTTTTGGTTTTTCAGGCAAATTCTATAATCGTAGTTTCAGGATTTTTCAGAGATTTAACTATTTGTCCTTGAGGAGCTCGTCGAGACGAGTCCGCCGGTACCACGTTCTACTCTCTGGGACCTATACTTTTTGAGTAATTAGCGTTTCAAATCGAGTGGGCGTGGCCAGAGTTTACCTTAGGGCACAGTAATTTATAACAATTGTTCTGATAGAAACTTTATATTGATTTTTTGAACCAAATTTACGGAATAAATACTATAGTGCTATATATTTTTGAATTCGCACCGCTGCCGGCTACACGGCGCGACCGGAAAATTGGAAAATTTCCACGAAAATTCATTGACTTCACCGCTTTTTGTGCAAATTTTGGACAATTCAGCACAGCATATTGCTTGACAATCGAATTTTTGCACTGATCCCTGATACGCTAGCTATACCAAGTCGGGGTGCGGGTTGGGTAACCTCCACGTTGGCTTACCTGTTTCTTTTCCCTCTGGACCGCGGTCCTGGGGAACGGAAGCGGGGAGGCTGGTGCACCCTGGACGACGGTTAGTAGACTCTGACTCCAAGGAGAAGGAGCTCTGCTAGCCGTCGACAAATAACCCGACAAGCCCTTTTTAGGGCTAGCTGACCCTGGGGGGGTCGTGGTATGGCGGGTCTGCAAGGCCCGCGGGAAGGGACTCGTAGAATCCCTTCCATCCCAAACAGCCCTTTTTAGGGCTAGCCTGTCGCTTCCGGTATCCCTCTGCTTTCAGAGGGGACATGGGGGTGACACAAGGATCCATG
The DNA here is from genome assembly GCA_963662185.1 of Eilema griseolum. Taxonomy (NCBI): domain Eukaryota; kingdom Metazoa; phylum Arthropoda; class Insecta; order Lepidoptera; family Erebidae; genus Eilema; species Eilema griseolum. The sequence goes on from OY759251.1 coordinate 280,879, forward strand.
GGATCCAGGGACGGGCCGGCCTACTGCTCGCGCAGAGGCTGGCAGGCATTCGTGCCACCGTCGGTGTTGGGAGAGTTGGCTGCTCTCCCGCGTCGCGTAACCTCCAGGATATCGACAACGACCTGAGTGCTAGCCACACTTGGGAAGCCGATATTCTGAAGGCCGCGGGGCTTGCCTTAATTGGCCGGCCCGCGACAAGGAAAAGTCTGAAAAACCCGACAGCGAAGTCGATTAAAACCTGTGGAAACCTGGGGAAATCCACAGTATTTACCCCGCTTCTCGGAATGAGCGTCACCCGGGAAGTGTATTTTAGATCGTCTCCACTCGTGGGATTCAAATGGATACTAAAAAAAACTTAACCAAAAATACCAAACCATCACCAAGCGAAACAGTCTGCGCGGAGGTCGCGCAGCACCAAGACGCGGAGGTCGCGTCCCAAGCAGGGACGGTGTCGGAAGATTTCGACACCGCCACTGAGAGGAGCAGGGCGAACAGCCCGGTGGGTCTGCAGACCCGAAAATCTGCACGGCGGAAGCGCAACCGCCGAAAAAAAATCATCCCCCCAGATAAGACCGAGTCGGATCTAGACCTGACCCTGACCGACTCGTCTTCCAGTAGTTCTGGTGGGGATGAGATGATGCGTCCCCCCCCACCCAAGCAGGTTGCGGTTAGCCGCCGAAAGCTGCAGGGTGGGGGCACCAAAGCCGCCCCCTCACGGGCCTCAGCCGGGGAAGATGTGAGAGCGCCGCCGAGTCCCTCCGTCTCGGCGGCGCCCGCGCTTCGTACCGACGGCTCCACGTCCAGGGACGTGATGGAGGCCCTGGAGAGACTGGCCGGGGCCCGCTCTGGAGCTCTAACGCCGGAGGAGGACCGGGTCCGGCTGGCTGCGACGCGCCTCGTTGAGCAGTTTGAGCTGCTCAAGGCGGAGCTGGCCGAGTCCCGGAACGAGCGAGCTCAACTTGGCAGGAGGCAAGTTGAGCTCCTCAACAGCGTCGAGCGTACAGCGGCTGAGCACCGCAAGGAGATGGAGAGGATGGCGGCCGAAATGGCGAACCTCCGTCAGGTCGTCGCCGGGCTGCCCGCGGAGCGCGTGACGCGGTCGGCGCGGCGGCGACTAGCGGTGCAGCCGGAGCGGCCGGTGCCGTCGGCGCCGCAGCTGTCGCCGGTGCGGTCGAGGTCACCGGTGCGGTCGGAGGCACCGGTACGGCCGGAGACACCGGTGCGATCAAGGCCGCCGGTGCGACTGGTGCGGCCGGAGACACCGGTGCGGCCGGAGACACCAGTGCGGCCGGAGACACCGGTGCGGCCGGTGTCACTGGCACAGCCCGCTCGGCTGGAGTCGCCGGTGCTGCAGCCGGCTAGGCCCGCAGACCCACTGGCGGCATGCATGGCGGCAATGGCCGCCATGGAAAAGCGGCAGGAGGCGGCGCTGGCTGAGCAGCGGAGGTGGCAGGTGACGCAGGAGGAGCGCACCCGGAGGTTCATGGAGGCGGTCATGGACTCCAGCCGCCGCCCGCCCTTGGCGCCGCCGACGGGGTACGCCGGAGCGGTGAGAAGCGGTCCCACCAGTCCGGCGGTGGCGGCCCCGCAGGAGCCGGCCTGCAGCCCATCCGCTGCGCCTGCCGCTCCTGCCGCTCCGGTCGCTCGAGCCGCTGTCGTTCTCGAAGTGGGAGCTGGGAGCTCCCAGGGTGCCCGGGCCAAGGGCAAGGGGAAGGGGAAGGGCAAGGGGAAGAAGTCCCCAGCCCTAGCCTCAGCCCCAGCGCCGGCCCGGACCCCGGCGGGGATTGCCTCCTCAAGTTCCCCGCCGGAGGGAGGCTGGGAGGTGGCCGGAGCCTCCAAGAAGCGGCGCAAGGCGCTCCGGAAGGCAGCCAAAAAGGCCAGGAAGGCCGAGGCTGCTGCGAGGGGAGGGCCGGGGAGGCTGCGCGTTCCCCGCTCAACCGCCGTCGTCCTAACGATGACGGCGGAGGCGGCGGAGAGGGGCGTGCAGTACGCCCAGATTGTCACGCAGGCGAGAGCCTGCGTCGACATGAGGGCTCTCGACATGCCGGGCCCCATCCGGGTGAAACCCACTCGGACGGGTGCTCGGTTACTCGAGATCCCCGGCGCATCAAGCGGTCCCCAGGCCGATGCCCTAGCGGCTAGGCTTCGGGACACGCTGGACGCAGCCGACGTCCGGGTGTCCAGGCCCAACAAATGCGCAGAAATGCGCATTTCGGACTTGGACGACTCCATCACGGCGGAGCAAATCCGCCTCACCGTGGCGGAGGCCGGGGGCTGCCCCCTAGAGGCGGTGAAGGTCGGAGCGATCCGCTTCGGCCGCCGTGGACTGGGGGCGGCAGTTGTCGGCTGCCCCATCGCAGCAGCCAAGAAGGCTGCCGACCGAGGGTTCCTCGCCGTTGGAGGCGTGGTGCGGGTGCAGGTCCGGCTCCTGCAGGCTCGACCGACCAGGTGCTTTAGGTGCCTGTCGGTCGGCCACGTGGGGGTGCAGTGCACGGCGGCGGTGACGGTCGGTGACCGCTGCTTCCGCTGTGGCCAACCCGGCCATACGGCCGGTGGATGCGAAGCTCCGCTGCACTGTTTCAGGTGTGCAGCGGGGGGCAAACCGGCCGACCATGGGGTTGGTAGCAAGGCCTGCACCGGGGGGGAGCCGAAGCCGCAAGGCGGGGGCTCCACCCAAAGTTCGCGGCGGGATGCGGAGATGGTTCCATAATGGATCCCCAGCTCCGCATCCTGCAGGCGAACGTGGGCCACGGTGCCGATGCTCAGGGTCTTCTGCTCCAGAGCATGGCACAGTGGTCCATACACGTCGCCGCTGTCGCCGATCCGTACACTCACCGGCCCCTCGGGCCTGCCTGGGTGGTCGACCTGGACGGGTCGGCGGCACTGGTGTACAACGCCGCTATGGGTGCCCCCCCCCCTGTTGTCGTGGCAAGGGAGCATGGCATCGTAGCGGCGCGTGTGGGGGAGATTGCGGTCGTGGCCGTCTATTTCACGCCGAGCCTACACCGACGCATAGGGGAGTACCGGCAGTCGCTGGAGCGACTGACCGACGTCGTCAACGCCTGTCACCCTCATCCGGTTCTTGTGCTCGGGGACTTCAACGCCTGGTCAGTGACCTGGGGGTCCCGGCACACGAACCCACGAGGTAGGGCTCTGGAGAGCTGGGCCGCTAATCACGGTCTAGTTCTCCAGAATCGCGGGGCCGAAGCCACGTTCGTGACCGCGGAGCGCAGTTCGATTATCGACCTATCGTTCGCAGGCGCTTCGCTGTCGCACCGTGTGCGGGACTGGCGTGTTGTTGTGGGGGTGGAGACACTGGCGGATCACCGATACGTTCGGTTTGATGTCTCCCCCCCCGCGGGTGATGCGCCGGTCATACCGGCCCCACGCGAGCCACGCTGGGTGCTTGGGAGACTGAATCGGGAGGTCCTCCTGGAGGCCGCCATCGTACAGGCCTGGGCCATTGCGCCGGACAGGCCTGTCGATATCGACGATGAGGCGGTGTGGTTCCGGGAGGCCATGACTCGTGTCTGCGATGCGGGTATGCCTAGGGCACCACCCTATAGTCCGAGGCGTCGGGTCTACTGGTGGTCTGCGGAGATCGCGAGGCTACGGCAAGCCTGCGTGATCGCGCACCGCCGGTGGACCAGACTCCGTAGGAGGCGTAGCCGAACCGCAGATACGGAGCCCCGAGTGGCGGAGCTTCATGTGGGATACAGGGAGGCCAGAGATGCCCTCCGAGCGGAGATTAAGCGGGCGAAAGCCGCGGCTTACAAGGAGCTAATGGAGACGCTGGAGCGGGACCCATGGGGGCGGCCTTACCTTATGGTAAGAGGAAAGCTGCGCCCCCGGGCCCCGCCGTTGACCCGGGTCCTCCAGCCAGCTCTGCTCGGTGGAGTGGTCGAGTCCCTGTTCCCGGCGCGAGCGGAACACGTTCCGCCGCTGATGACTCCGCCACCTCGGTCGCCTGTGGCGCCCAGTGTGGTAGTTGACGACGAAGTCCCCGAGGTCACTTGGGTAGAACTGGAGCTGGCGGTGCGAAGGCTTAGAGCCAAGAAGAGCACCGCCCCGGGACCCGATGGCATTCCAGGCCGCGCGTGGGTCCTAGCTCTGGGAGAAGACGGTCTCGAACCCCGGCTGAGAGGGTTCCTCAGCGCATGCTTGGAGCGGGGCCAGTTTCCGAAGATGTGGAAGACGGGGAAACTGGTCCTCATCCGAAAGGAGGGTCGCCCGGCGGACGAACCGTCCGGCTACCGGCCCATTGTGTTGCTCGACGAGGTGGGCAAGCTCTTTGAAAGAGTTATTGCGAAGCGCCTCGTCGAGCACCTCTCTGGTAGGGGGCCGGACCTGGCGGATGCCCAATATGGCTTCCGCCGGTGGCGGTCCACCGTGGATGCCATCATGCGCGTGAGGACTTTGGCGGAGGAGGCAGTTGCCCGGGGTGAGGTGACGTTGGCGGTGTCCTTGGACATCTCCAACGCGTTCAACACCTTGCCCTGGAGTTGCATCAGGGAGGCACTCGTGTACCACGGTGTGCCTCTCTACCTCCGCCGCATAGTCGGGGCGTACCTGACGGAGAGAGCCGTCATCTACCCAAGTGCGACCGGCGTCGGTCGGCGTGAGATGTCGTGCGGTGTTCCACAGGGATCGGTTCTCGGGCCGCTACTGTGGAACCTTGGATACGACTGGGTGCTTCGCGGTGAGCTTGCGGACGGCGCCGCCGTCACGTGCTATGCGGACGACACGCTAGTGACGGCGAGCGGAGCTACACACCGCGAAGCGATCCTGAGGGCCACGACCGCGGTTGCTCAAGTCGTGGAACGGATCCGGCGGCTGGGCCTTGAGGTGGCTTTGCATAAATCCGAGGCCATGTTCTTTCATGGACCTCGGCGCACGCCACCACCTGGTTCCAGTCTCACAGTGGGAGGCACTCTCATCGGCATCAAGCCCCAGATGAAATATCTGGGGCTCGTGCTCGACGGCCGGTGGGACTTCGGGAAGCACTTCCGAAGTCTGGGCCCCAAATTGGCGGGCACAGCCAACGCTCTGGCGCGGCTACTGCCCAACCTGAGGGGCCCGGATGACTCCTGCAGGAGACTCTACGCGGGTGTCGTGCGGTCCATGGCCCTGTACGGGTGTCCCGTGTGGGCGGACACCCTGAGTGATCGGCACATGCTTCTGCTGCAGCGTCCGCAGCGGAAGTTGGCGTGCCGCATCATAAGGGGGTACCGCACGATATCATTCAACGCGGCGAGTCTCCTCGCCGGATCGCCACCATGGATCCTGGAAGCGAGATGCCTTTCGGCGCTATACAGGTTCCGAAGGGCGGCGCGGGAGCGGGGTCACGATCTCGAGCCCGAAGAAATTCGGGCCGTGAGATCCCGGCTCCACAGGGAAATGGTGGCAGAATGGGAGAGACGACTTGGGCAACCAAGCGCAGGGCACGCCGTAGTAACGGCGGTAAGACCCATCATGGGGGAGTGGCTAGAGAGGCCACACGGCAGCCTCTCGTACCGTCTGACGCAGATGATCACCGAGCACGGATGCTTCGGAAAGTATCTGCGTCGGATGCAGAAAGAGCCAACGTCCGAGTGCCATCACTGCGACGCGAGCGAGGACTCAGGTCCGCACACGCTCACCGAGTGTCCGGCGTGGGAGACGCCGAGGCGGGAGCTTGTGGCGGCCCTGGGAGTGAGGGTTCTCACGCTCTCCACCTTGCTCGCGGCGATGGTTCGCTGCGCGGATGCGTGGGCGGCCGGCGCCTCCTTCTGCGAGCAAGTAATGCTCGTGAAGGAGGAGGCGGGGCGGGAGCGGCAGCGAGAGCGACGAAGGATCGCTAGACAAGCTGCCCGCGCACGAAGGCAACTCGGGCGTCGGAGGTCGATGAACGACCTCCGCCCCCCATGAGCGCCGGCCTGGGGGTGACAGGTGAAGCCGCCTGTCACCCTTGCAGAAGCAGGCCGCGGCGGTGGCGCGCGTGGCGCGCCTCCCCGTTTCCGGGGACGAGTTGGGGACTCTGTGGTCCCCACACCCGAGAAGAGGGCCAGATCGTGAGAGATGGCCCTGGGTCGGCCGGGGTGCGAGGGATATGCCTGTCAACCTCACCTTCGGCAACCGAAGCGACCCACAGGCGGCGTGCGTTTTAGTCGGTTCGAGTCCGACATAACCTCCTCCACCGGCTCCGGTGGGGAGGTATCCGTGGGGATTTTGCGCACGTAAAAAAAAAAAAAAAAAAAGCTATACCAAGTTGTGTGCGACGACGTTCCGCGTCGTCTGATACCATACACGAGTACATCAGGTGGATCCTGTGCATCGTAGGACCGTATTTCGTCTGCGGAATAGGGATTTTCGTCGGTTTCCATCAGTTTATCGTATTTTATTAAATTTTTTACTACTGACTCATAGAACGAATCGCATACCATCAGGTGCGCGAGGACAATACCTGTCCTCCGACTACCCACGCGGGCACATCGTCATCTGTATCGTGCATATCCAGGCCGATTCCTGAAAATTTTTATTACATTTTACAAAAACATTTACTTCTGTAATTTCACATAGGTACAGGGGGGTTCTTGCACCTTGGGAGGTTCAAGGAAGACGGCATCTTCACCGCCGCACCATTTAAACACCTATACTCCGAGAGGATCCCGAGGGAGTGACTGACCCGTTCAGTGCCTACCCATTCAGACTTACCTCCTCGTTTTTGGTCATCCATCTTTACAAACCTGTGCATCTAGTGTTTGGAACGTGTCCACTGGGACGTCATCTGTCCGTAGGTACCGTTCCCGATTCTCTGGGTGGTACAGTTCGCCTGAAAATTAACTTTTTATTCAAATTTTTATTGTATATAAACCGTTTTTCGGCGATATTTCCAAATTTTCACAGGAACGCTTACCTAACCGATTGCACCACCGTGTGGCTGCTGACGAGACCTTTCCGTAGGTACCTCTCGCGACTCGCTGGAGTCAGTACTTTTTTGGCTAATTGCATTTTTAAGAATTTTTGGTTTTTCAGGCAAATTCTATAATCGTAGTTTCAGGATTTTTCAGAGATTTAACTATTTGTCCTTGAGGAGCTCGTCGAGACGAGTCCGCCGGTACCACGTTCTACTCTCTGGGACCTATACTTTTTGAGTAATTAGCGTTTCAAATCGAGTGGGCGTGGCCAGAGTTTACCTTAGGGCACAGTAATTTATAACAATTGTTCTGATAGAAACTTTATATTGATTTTTTGAACCAAATTTACGGAATAAATACTATAGTGCTATATATTTTTGAATTCGCACCGCTGCCGGCTACACGGCGCGACCGGAAAATTGGAAAATTTCCACGAAAATTCATTGACTTCACCGCTTTTTGTGCAAATTTTGGACAATTCAGCACAGCATATTGCTTGACAATCGAAATTTTTGCACTGATCCCTGATACGCTAGCTATACCAAGTTGTGTGCGACGACGTTCCGCGTCGTCTGATACCATACACGAGTACATCAGGTGGATCCTGTGCATCGTAGGACCGTATTTCGTCTGCGGAATAGGGATTTTCGTCGGTTTCCATCAGTTTATCGTATTTTATTAAATTTTTTACTACTGACTCATAGAACGAATCGCATACCATCAGGTGCGCGAGGACAATACCTGTCCTCCGACTACCCACGCGGGCACATCGTCATCTGTATCGTGCATATCCAGGCCGATTCCTGAAAATTTTTATTACATTTTACAAAAACATTTACTTCTGTAATTTCACATAGGTACAGGGGGGTTCTTGCACCTTGGGAGGTTCAAGGAAGACGGCATCTTCACCGCCGCACCATTTAAACACCTATACTCCGAGAGGATCCCGAGGGAGTGACTGACCCGTTCAGTGCCTACCCATTCAGACTTACCTCCTCGTTTTTGGTCATCCATCTTTACAAACCTGTGCATCTAGTGTTTGGAACGTGTCCACTGGGACGTCATCTGTCCGTAGGTACCGTTCCCGATTCTCTGGGTGGTACAGTTCGCCTGAAAATTAACTTTTTATTCAAATTTTTATTGTATATAAACCGTTTTTCGGCGATATTTCCAAATTTTCACAGGAACGCCTACCTAACCGATTGCACCACCGTGTGGCTGCTGACGAGACCTTTCCGTAGGTACCTCTCGCGACTCGCTGGAGTCAGTACTTTTTTGGCTAATTGCATTTTTAAGAATTTTTGGTTTTTCAGGCAAATTCTATAATCGTAGTTTCAGGATTTTTCAGAGATTTAACTATTTGTCCTTGAGGAGCTCGTCGAGACGAGTCCGCCGGTACCACGTTCTACTCTCTGGGACCTATACTTTTTGAGTAATTAGCGTTTCAAATCGAGTGGGCGTGGCCAGAGTTTACCTTAGGGCACAGTAATTTATAACAATTGTTCTGATAGAAACTTTATATTGATTTTTTGAACCAAATTTACGGAATAAATACTATAGTGCTATATATTTTTGAATTCGCACCGCTGCCGGCTACACGGCGCGACCGGAAAATTGGAAAATTTCCACGAAAATTCATTGACTTCACCGCTTTTTGTGCAAATTTTGGACAATTCAGCACAGCATATTGCTTGACAATCGAAATTTTTGCACTGATCCCTGATGTAACGACGCGCTCTGCGAACGTCGTCACACCTGTTTTAATTCTATTTTTGAACGAAAGGTTTCGGAGCGCGGAGTGAATGACATTTTGACGTATCGCTGTCAAAAGCACCTTTCTTCCTATATTGAGACGGAATGGTCGATATTCATGGCTTCGTAACTTAATTTCAATAAATCTCATAAAAATGAGAGTATTTTGGCCAAAAGGATAATAGTTTGTGTCCTCACAACTATCCTCTTGTGGAATTATAGTTTATTTCTGGTGAGTTGTCATTTTTTAATAAGATTCCCTTTGATGGAAATTCGCCACGCTCCTAATTTGAAAAATAATTGTTAAAATTCTATTGTTTCAGCTCTTAATCTGAAAATATTATGATTTCTTTTGCTATTGGCATTGTTCCAGCAAATTAAGGCGGTAAGTCGCGCAAATTTATAAAAAATTAGGACCTCGTGCCCTATATTGGAGTTTGTTCTAATGACATGCAATTTTATTACAGGTTTCCAAATTGGAACCGCCTTTGTCTTTGCCTTTTCTCTTTTCTTTGGACCTTTTTCGGCGTTCCTTTGTCTTCGGTCATCTGCATTTCCTTATGGAGGGTTTGGACTTTTCACCTCAAACATGGATGTACCGCATGGGCTTAAACTGAAAACTTCGCCTGCTACGAGCTTTCTCGCTGCTGTGTTTACATATACTCGCCGAGGGATGCCGTGAGCTTACTTTAATTATATTTTAAATCTAAACTTCAAAATAACCTAAAAGTGCATTGGTGACATAGAATCATATTGACATAAGATCATTTTGACCTAGCTTATAAAACTCTAATTTTAAATTTAAGGTTAGATATACATTAGGAATGTATCCTTGCAACTATTTCTAAATGCACACTGGAGTGGACAATAAAACCTTAAACCTCACAGTTTGGTTTCATTTAGCTCACCTCCGGAAGATTAAAAGTTTCCAATATCCGCTGATTATCTTAGGCATGTGTATCTCCAAGGCGCCCGAACTTTTATGGTAATGTACTTACAAACCAATTTTATTTATATTTCTTTTAAATAGGAGATTACACACTTACTTTTTTACATTGTCACATGACACCCTTTTTTTATTATTACATCTGACGCTTGCGAACCAATTTTTTTTACTTTGTAATAACACATATTTTTTAATTATTACAATTGGCACTCGCGAACAGGGACATGACAGTGTGCATGTATCTTTATTCCTTGTCACCTTTGCATTATTTTTTACTTTAACATGTTAAGAACAGTGTTTTCTTCATGTATTTTACTGTTACATAACTGTGTATTACAGTAAATCTTTGTTATTGTTTACTTTGCAAAACTAATCATACTACAAGTTAGTACTATTGTTTGTATCTCTCAATTACAGGTGAATGTTTCAATTTGTATAACATGGTTATTGTTATAACTGTTTTATCTTATATAGCTTTTGTTTATTACAGGTAAGATTTTCCACTTAGTAATATTATATAATTACTAGTTCTTAACCTTTATTCACATGTGTGAAAACATAGTAATATTTGAATATTTGCTGTTTACCTTAAGTAGACATAAATAATTTATTTTGTGAATCACTAATGCATTTTTATCTTTATAGGCATTTGACCTAAATAACTTTTGCAACAATAACATTCCATTCTATGAGTTTGTTTGACTTTTGAGTTTAGCGTTTTGCTATCAATGCAATTAACTTCATTCATAATTTAATTAACTTTAATTAGAAACTTTAATTGATACTTTAATTAGAAACTTATAGTGTATTTAATACAACTTTTTATTAGATTTTCACATCCTTTTATAAATCAAACATGGATAAGGAAATACAGGTCCCGCCTTTGTTTGAGAATATTCTAGTTAATGATGTTCCAGTTGGTACTTCTACTCATGAGATGCCTCATGTCATGGCTGATTTGTCTGAAGCTGGTGATCATAGTCTGAGAGCCGCATCTTCATTTAATATGATGAATGTTTTATTGAATGATAATTTGAAGAAAAACTTGCCTTCTGTTACTAAGTTGCCTGATTTAAAACGAAGTAAGCTTTTGTATGATGGTAAATCGTGCGTTAGGGAATTTATTACTCAAGTGGAAGAATATTTCTTGTTTAAAAATTTTAATGAGTATTTTTTGGTTAGTTCATTCTCTGATCTTTTGTCAGGCACTGCGCTTAAATGGTTTCGTAGTGTTCGTATTCGTATTGCTTCTTGGCAGGATTTGAAGGCTGCGTTGTTGAAACGTTTTGATAGAGTTGAATTTGATTATCATTTGGAACAGGAACTCCGTACTCGTAAACAAAAGATAACTGAGTCATTACCAGATTTTATTACAGACATAATGGATATGGCTAGCCGTTTGTCTATGCCTGTTTTTGATGCTACCCTCATAACTATTATTAAACATAATATGTTAAATATTTACACACCTTTTGTGTTTGGTAGAACTATTTCTTCTATCGACGAATTTATTAACCTCAGCAGAGAATTAGAGAATTTTGTGTCAAGAAAGAACTTGAGTGAGAATAAAAGTATTAAAAAAGAAAAATATTCTGCTCAAATTAGTGCTGTTAAATCAGATGATTTAACTTGTTTAAAATGTAAGTCCTCTGGACATTCTTATAAAAATTGCCCTACATTTCCAGGTGTAATTTGTTTTAAATGTCACAAGCTTGGCGTCACTACGAAGAATTGCGAAGTTTGTAATTCAAATACTGTTCAGTCAAAAAACGTATCAGGTCCCATCGAGCCCTAGTTTTTGATAAAACTTCTGGTGACTCGATGTTGAAAAAATTTAGCAATGCTCCGAATGAAGCCACTTGTAAGAAAGAATTTAATGATTGGTTGGATTATTTGAAAGTTTTCTTTAATAATATCAGGGCTGCTCCTATTTTGTTTGTTAAACATAAAGACACTAGACCTTATTTAAATTTTAATATTAATAATAAATTTTATTCAGGTTTGTTAGATAGTGGAGCTTGTAGTTGTGTACTCGGTTCTAATATTCATCAAACATTTTTGCAATTAGGTTATAAATTTATACCTTATAAAGGTAACGCTGTTACTGCTGATGGTTCTGCACACAATGTTATTGGAACTATGGTTTTACCTATCACTTGTGATAACTTAACTAAAAATGTAGATTTTTTGATAATACCTTCTTTTAAACCTTCAATTATTTTGGGATTTGACTTTTGGTTGAAATTTAATCTTGCTAAAGACTTATGGAATAATATTACTTTTGAATATGAATCCACTACTTGTGTAAATGCAGTTACTTCTGTTTCTGAACTTTCTCCTTCTGAGAAACATGAGTTAAATAAAATTATTTCACTTTTTGAAAATATTTCTTATGAAAAGAGAGGCTTAGGTCTTACTCATTTAGTTAAACATAAAATTAATGTTACTGGTGAACCTTTTAAACAACGTTATTGGCCCCTTAGTCCTGCTAAACAAAAAGAACTTTATGATGAAGTGGAAGTTTTATTAAAGGAAAATATTATTGAACCTTCTAAATCTCCTTGGTGTTCTCCAGTGTTAGCCGTTGAAAAACGCGATGGTGGAACAAGATTATGTTTGGACTCTAGACGTTTAAATTCAGTTACTGTTAAAGATTCTTATCCTTTACCTTACCCTTCTAGAATTTTAGATAACCTTCGGGGTGCTAATTATATAACTACTATTGATTTGTCTAAAGCATTTTTGCAAATCGCTTTAGAAGAATCTTCTCGAGAGAAGACTGCTTTTGTTGTTCCTGGGAAAGGTTTATTTCATTTTACCCGGATGGTGTACGGTTTGACTAATGCACCTGCAGAGTTGCAGAGACTCGTAGACAAGTTGTTTGGACCAGAATTTGATAATGTGGCATTCTGTTACTTAGATGATCTCATATTGATAAATTCTACATTCTCTGATCATTTAGATTATTTAAATAAAATTTATAAAATCCTTAAAGATGCTGGGTTAACTATTAATTTAAAAAAGTGTAATTTTTGTAAAGATAAACTGCGTTATCTTGGTTATATTGTTGATAGTAATGGTTTACATACAGACCCCGCTAAATTAGAGTCCATTAAAAGTTTCCCACGCCCAGAAAGCGTTAGACAATTAAGAAGTTTTCTTGGGTTATGTTCTTATTACCGTAGATTCATTGATAAGTTTGCTGATATTGCTTCGCCCTTAACCAAATTAACGGCCGGAAGCAAGAATTCTAAAAAATCTCTTTTCTGGAATGAAGAAGCTGAAGTTGCTTTTCATAATTTAAAACTTGCATTAATTTCTGCACCAGTTTTACATTGTCCGAATTTTGAAAGACCATTCTCTTTACATTGCGATGCTAGTTCTGTTGGAATTGGTAGTGTCCTGAGCCAAGATGATGATAATGGAGATCAACATCCTGTAGCTTATTATTCTAGATCACTTAATAAATGTGAACGTAATTATAGTACAACTGAGAGAGAGTTGTTGTCAATATTGGATTCTATTGAACATTTCAGACCTTATATTGAAGGAATGAAATTTACAGTTATCACTGACCATGCTAGTTTAACTTGGCTTCTTAAACTTAATAATCCTAGTGGTCGTCTTGCACGTTGGGCTGCTAGAATTTCTCAATTTACTTTTGATGTTAAATATAAAAAAGGTTCTTTACATTTAGTTCCAGATTGTTTATCCAGAATAGAAATTTCTGCTATTAATATTCCTGTAAATAATATTATTGTTATGCCAAATGAGGATATCGTTGATCCTTGGTATAGAAAAATATTTGTAAATTGTCAAAAGTTTCCTAGAAAATATAAAAATTTCAAAGTTGAAAGTGATACTTTGTATAGATTTTGTAAAGATAAATATAATCCTAATAATCGTTTAAATTGGAAAATTGTCATACCTAAAGAACACATCTTAGACACTATTAAATCTAATCATGATGATGTTAATTCAGGACATTTAGGAATTCATAAAACTTTAAATAAATTAAAAATACATTATTTTTGGAAAGGTATGTTTATTGATGTTCAAAAATACATTTCTTCTTGTGATACTTGTAAAGCTTATAAATCTTCTACTAATCCACCTCATGGAATTATGGTTAATCCTAAGAAAGTTGATAAACCAATGTTAATGCTTTCTATTGATATTATTGGAACTCTTCCAAAAGCTTATTCTGGCCACAAGTATATACTTTCAATCATAGATGTTTTTACAAAATATTGTTGGATATTTCCTATGACTAGTGCTACCACTAAAGTAATTTGTAGGATACTTGAAAAAGAAATATTTCTTAAGTTTGGAACACCTAAAATTTTTGTTTGTGATAATGGAAGCCAATTTACAGCTAAGCAATTTGTAGATTTTCTAAAAAGTTATAATATTAGTAAAATATTTTATAATACTTTATATACACCTCAAAATAATCCTGTAGAGAGATATAACAAAACAGTCGAAACATGTATTTCTTGTTTTGTTAAAGATGATCATAGAACTTGGTCAAAATATTTGCCTCATGTTCAATTAGCTTTAAATAGTAGTGTGAATCTAGCTACAGATTTCACTCCTAATTTTCTCATGTTCGGTAGAGAACTTATTTTTGATGCTTCATTGCACCGTTTTAGTAATTCTTTTGATAACCTCAATCAACTTGATGTTGTTGATAGGTCTTCATTTGCTTTTTCACTTAAATCACTTAGTGATATTTTTATAAAAGTTCAAGCTTCATTGCTTAAAGCTTATAAGCGTAATGCGCGTTATTATAATATAGGAAGGAAGGTCATTTCTTTTGAAGTGGGAGATATAGTGTGGAGGAGAAGTTTTGTGCAGTCTAATGCTCCTGCATTCTTTTCGGCTAAGTTAGCACCTAAGTTTGTTAAGTGTGAAATAATAGATAAAATTTCCTCTAATGTTTATGTTTTAAAAGACCTTAATAAAAACTATACTGGTCGTTATCATATTAAAGACATAATTAAATATTAAAATTATTCTTGTTTTGACAATGTCTATCTTTGTCTTTGGTACTTTGTTTGAAGTATTGAACCCATTAAAAGGTGATGTTTGATAGGTTTAGGGTTCTTGAAAGGTGATGTATGTTAGGAACTTCACAACAATTTATTAATTTCAATTTTAGTTCCCTTCAAAAATAACTTAGGTCATTTTAGGACTTGTTATTGTGTAACTCTACTCCATATTAACAAATTGTTCCACATCAAAAGATCTTATATTTTTATTTATCTTTGTTGTATAGGATTATTTTCCTGTATATATTTTTATACACTTGTATATTTAATATTGTATATTTTGTACAAATTTGGGAATTTAATTTCTACTCTAATATAGGAGTGAAATTTAATATTCATTTTTCTACATTAAATTCACTTGACTTATTTCCACTCACTTAGGGAATGGAAAATTAAGTTTCTTGAACTTTATTTTTGTACAGTTCTGGGTTATTTTCTTAGTATTAAGATTCTCGGATTGGACGCATTTTATGCATTTTTTACACACCTTGTTATACCATTTTTTGGGAAACTTGTGTCTTACTGGACTTTACAGTTTTTTGTGCTATTGTGTTTCATACACATGGTCACACCTTACGCTTTGCGCACGGGAAGCTGGTGGTGTTGAGCCGGTCGTAATTGTCGTTTTTCTCTTTTTGTACGATTGTGTTTTTATACACATTGTTACATTTTTTATGCTTTGCGCACGGGATGTCGGTGGTGTTGTGCCGGTCGCAAATGTCATACTTTTCTTATGCGGTTGTGCTCAGAAGGTCAGTGGTGTTGTACTGGTCACAATTGTCATATTTTCTTTGTATTTTGCTTGTGCTCGGAAGGTTGGTGGTGTTATGCCGATCACAGTGCTTATAAATATATTATTACGACACTTTTGTTGTGATTTTGTTTTGACGTTTTAGATGTTGGAATAGGAATTTGAGGTCGGCGGCTTTTCGACCTGGCCGACAGTGGGAAAACTTCATTGTTTTTACCGATTTTCTTTCGGATTCGGCGGCGTTGGTGCTTAACCGATATCTTGTTAGTTTCATATTTTTGTTTCAGGAATAGCTGGTATAGAGTCGGTGGCGTAGGAGCTCAACCGCACTTTTGTATTGATGCTAGAAGGCTGGTTAAGATCAAGGATTAGATTCGACGGCGTTGGTTGCCTAATCGATATCTGGAATGGAATTGAGTAGGGATTGTTTAATTTGTTTTATTGAAGGATTTATTTTCACTTTTGTGTTGAAATAAGTTTTTACTCTTTTCTGAGTTTGGTTCTTTACTTTTCGAGTGTTTTCACATTCTTTGATTTTTAGGAGTGCTTTCCCATTCTTTAATTTATAATTATTTCTGCAATACCCAATGCAAGATGCTTTCGCATTGCCCTTTTTGTTTATTGAAAAATGTTGCAAGACATTTTGTCTTTTGAGGTTTTTTGGAATTTTGTTCTGGACTCTCATAATTTTCATTGGAAAGGGAAGTTTCCTTCTTTCTTTTTTTCTTTTTGGGGAGGGATGTAATGTAACGACGCGCTCTGCGAACGTCGTCACACCTGTTTTAATTCTATTTTTGAACGAAAGGTTTCGGAGCGCGGAGTGAATGACATTTTGACGTATCGCTGTCAAAAGCACCTTTCTTCCTATATTGAGACGGAATGGTCGATATTCATGGCTTCGTAACTTAATTTCAATAAATCTCATAAAAATGAGAGTATTTTGGCCAAAAGGATAATAGTTTGTGTCCTCACAACTATCCTCTTGTGGAATTATAGTTTATTTCTGGTGAGTTGTCATTTTTTAATAAGATTCCCTTTGATGGAAATTCGCCACGCTCCTAATTTGAAAAATAATTGTTAAAATTCTATTGTTTCAGCTCTTAATCTGAAAATATTATGATTTCTTTTGCTATTGGCATTGTTCCAGCAAATTAAGGCGGTAAGTCGCGCAAATTTATAAAAAATTAGGACCTCGTGCCCTATATTGGAGTTTGTTCTAATGACATGCAATTTTATTACAGGTTTCCAAATTGGAACCGCCTTTGTCTTTGCCTTTTCTCTTTTCTTTGGACCTTTTTCGGCGTTCCTTTGTCTTCGGTCATCTGCATTTCCTTATGGAGGGTTTGGACTTTTCACCTCAAACATGGATGTACCGCATGGGCTTAAACTGAAAACTTCGCCTGCTACGAGCTTTCTCGCTGCTGTGTTTACATATACTCGCCGAGGGATGCCGTGAGCTTACTTTAATTATATTTTAAATCTAAACTTCAAAATAACCTAAAAGTGCATTGGTGACATAGAATCATATTGACATAAGATCATTTTGACCTAGCTTATAAAACTCTAATTTTAAATTTAAGGTTAGATATACATTAGGAATGTATCCTTGCAACTATTTCTAAATGCACACTGGAGTGGACAATAAAACCTTAAACCTCACAGTTTGGTTTCATTTAGCTCACCTCCGGAAGATTAAAAGTTTCCAATATCCGCTGATTATCTTAGGCATGTGTATCTCCAAGGCGCCCGAACTTTTATGGTAATGTACTTACAAACCAATTTTATTTATATTTCTTTTAAATAGGAGATTACACACTTACTTTTTTACATTGTCACATGACACCCTTTTTTTATTATTACATCTGACGCTTGCGAACCAATTTTTTTTACTTTGTAATAACACATATTTTTTAATTATTACACTGATACGCTAGCTATACCAAGTTGTGTGCGACGACGTTCCGCGTCGTCTGATACCATACACGAGTACATCAGGTGGATCCTGTGCATCGTAGGACCGTATTTCGTCTGCGGAATAGGGATTTTCGTCGGTTTCCATCAGTTTATCGTATTTTATTAAATTTTTTACTACTGACTCATAGAACGAATCGCATACCATCAGGTGCGCGAGGACAATACCTGTCCTCCGACTACCCACGCGGGCACATCGTCATCTGTATCGTGCATATCCAGGCCGATTCCTGAAAATTTTTATTACATTTTACAAAAACATTTACTTCTGTAATTTCACATAGGTACAGGGGGGTTCTTGCACCTTGGGAGGTTCAAGGAAGACGGCATCTTCACCGCCGCACCATTTAAACACCTATACTCCGAGAGGATCCCGAGGGAGTGACTGACCCGTTCAGTGCCTACCCATTCAGACTTACCTCCTCGTTTTTGGTCATCCATCTTTACAAACCTGTGCATCTAGTGTTTGGAACGTGTCCACTGGGACGTCATCTGTCCGTAGGTACCGTTCCCGATTCTCTGGGTGGTACAGTTCGCCTGAAAATTAACTTTTTATTCAAATTTTTATTGTATATAAACCGTTTTTCGGCGATATTTCCAAATTTTCACAGGAACGCCTACCTAACCGATTGCACCACCGTGTGGCTGCTGACGAGACCTTTCCGTAGGTACCTCTCGCGACTCGCTGGAGTCAGTACTTTTTTGGCTAATTGCATTTTTAAGAATTTTTGGTTTTTCAGGCAAATTCTATAATCGTAGTTTCAGGATTTTTCAGAGATTTAACTATTTGTCCTTGAGGAGCTCGTCGAGACGAGTCCGCCGGTACCACGTTCTACTCTCTGGGACCTATACTTTTTGAGTAATTAGCGTTTCAAATCGAGTGGGCGTGGCCAGAGTTTACCTTAGGGCACAGTAATTTATAACAATTGTTCTGATAGAAACTTTATATTGATTTTTTGAACCAAATTTACGGAATAAATACTATAGTGCTATATATTTTTGAATTCGCACCGCTGCCGGCTACACGGCGCGACCGGAAAATTGGAAAATTTCCACGAAAATTCATTGACTTCACCGCTTTTTGTGCAAATTTTGGACAATTCAGCACAGCATATTGCTTGACAATCGAAATTTTTGCACTGATCCCTGATACGCTAGCTATACCAAGTTGTGTGCGACGACGTTCCGCGTCGTCTGATACCATACACGAGTACATCAGGTGGATCCTGTGCATCGTAGGACCGTATTTCGTCTGCGGAATAGGGATTTTCGTCGGTTTCCATCAGTTTATCGTATTTTATTAAATTTTTTACTACTGACTCATAGAACGAATCGCATACCATCAGGTGCGCGAGGACAATACCTGTCCTCCGACTACCCACGCGGGCACATCGTCATCTGTATCGTGCATATCCAGGCCGATTCCTGAAAATTTTTATTACATTTTACAAAAACATTTACTTCTGTAATTTCACATAGGTACAGGGGGGTTCTTGCACCTTGGGAGGTTCAAGGAAGACGGCATCTTCACCGCCGCACCATTTAAACACCTATACTCCGAGAGGATCCCGAGGGAGTGACTGACCCGTTCAGTGCCTACCCATTCAGACTTACCTCCTCGTTTTTGGTCATCCATCTTTACAAACCTGTGCATCTAGTGTTTGGAACGTGTCCACTGGGACGTCATCTGTCCGTAGGTACCGTTCCCGATTCTCTGGGTGGTACAGTTCGCCTGAAAATTAACTTTTTATTCAAATTTTTATTGTATATAAACCGTTTTTCGGCGATATTTCCAAATTTTCACAGGAACGCCTACCTAACCGATTGCACCACCGTGTGGCTGCTGACGAGACCTTTCCGTAGGTACCTCTCGCGACTCGCTGGAGTCAGTACTTTTTTGGCTAATTGCATTTTTAAGAATTTTTGGTTTTTCAGGCAAATTCTATAATCGTAGTTTCAGGATTTTTCAGAGATTTAACTATTTGTCCTTGAGGAGCTCGTCGAGACGAGTCCGCCGGTACCACGTTCTACTCTCTGGGACCTATACTTTTTGAGTAATTAGCGTTTCAAATCGAGTGGGCGTGGCCAGAGTTTACCTTAGGGCACAGTAATTTATAACAATTGTTCTGATAGAAACTTTATATTGATTTTTTGAACCAAATTTACGGAATAAATACTATAGTGCTATATATTTTTGAATTCGCACCGCTGCCGGCTACACGGCGCGACCGGAAAATTGGAAAATTTCCACGAAAATTCATTGACTTCACCGCTTTTTGTGCAAATTTTGGACAATTCAGCACAGCATATTGCTTGACAATCGAAATTTTTGCACTGATCCCTGATACGCTAGCTATACCAAGTTGTGTGCGACGACGTTCCGCGTCGTCTGATACCATACACGAGTACATCAGGTGGATCCTGTGCATCGTAGGACCGTATTTCGTCTGCGGAATAGGGATTTTCGTCGGTTTCCATCAGTTTATCGTATTTTATTAAATTTTTTACTACTGACTCATAGAACGAATCGCATACCATCAGGTGCGCGAGGACAATACCTGTCCTCCGACTACCCACGCGGGCACATCGTCATCTGTATCGTGCATATCCAGGCCGATTCCTGAAAATTTTTATTACATTTTACAAAAACATTTACTTCTGTAATTTCACATAGGTACAGGGGGGTTCTTGCACCTTGGGAGGTTCAAGGAAGACGGCATCTTCACCGCCGCACCATTTAAACACCTATACTCCGAGAGGATCCCGAGGGAGTGACTGACCCGTTCAGTGCCTACCCATTCAGACTTACCTCCTCGTTTTTGGTCATCCATCTTTACAAACCTGTGCATCTAGTGTTTGGAACGTGTCCACTGGGACGTCATCTGTCCGTAGGTACCGTTCCCGATTCTCTGGGTGGTACAGTTCGCCTGAAAATTAACTTTTTATTCAAATTTTTATTGTATATAAACCGTTTTTCGGCGATATTTCCAAATTTTCACAGGAACGCCTACCTAACCGATTGCACCACCGTGTGGCTGCTGACGAGACCTTTCCGTAGGTACCTCTCGCGACTCGCTGGAGTCAGTACTTTTTTGGCTAATTGCATTTTTAAGAATTTTTGGTTTTTCAGGCAAATTCTATAATCGTAGTTTCAGGATTTTTCAGAGATTTAACTATTTGTCCTTGAGGAGCTCGTCGAGACGAGTCCGCCGGTACCACGTTCTACTCTCTGGGACCTATACTTTTTGAGTAATTAGCGTTTCAAATCGAGTGGGCGTGGCCAGAGTTTACCTTAGGGCACAGTAATTTATAACAATTGTTCTGATAGAAAGAAAGAAAGAAAGAAAGAAAGAAAACGCGTTTATTAGATACACACACTCACAAAATACGACATAAAATCAATAACATTAAATACTAAACAAGCATAATAAAATACATAATTATTAAGTAAAACAAACAAAAAATAACAAAAACAACAATCAAACGCTCGCATGCAGTTCGATGCGCACCGCCATGACTCATAATTTATGTAGGAATTGTGTAACGCGAGCGAGCAGCCCGCGCGGGTCGATCAGTGTCGCCCGATTCAACCCACGGGACGCACGCGCCACAAATTACAAATCGAGCCACCGCGGGCGCAGGCAGACGGCGTCCGACAGGTATAGGCACACCCAGATGAACCAACGACCCGTGAATTGGGCAAGATTTAACAAATACGAAGTGACGATCGGTGTAAGCACTCCCAAGTTCACGGAATCGCTGGCCCAGCCACAACAATACTTGCACCTACATCCCCCACACCTGTCGCCAGCCATACAGTGAAACCTCGGCGCCGGTCACATCAGCAAGTCTAATGGCCATTCCATGGAGGTGAGTGTCGTTTCCATTATGTTTTTTTCCGTTTATACGGTCAGTACCTATTTTTTACTTAATTGCAAATTTCATTTTAGGCCACGAAACCGCCGAGTGCCCATCGACGCGGCTCCACACAAGCAGCATGACAAGGAAGGAAAAAATGCCAGTACGAGACGTCAGAACCCAAGCGGCCTCTGCGACGTTATGCATAACTTTACATATAACAACCTTTACATAATTTACATAACAGGTGTGTCATTTTCATGTCGGCCGGTGTGGAGTGTGTGTCTAAATGGCTACAGTTCAGCTATGTGCTACAGATTGGGTACAATCTGCAGCGCTGATTTTCAACCGTAGCCCAGCCCAGTCAGGTAACTTGCTGTACCTACATTGATTAATTAGTATATATCACTCTCGTAGACATTATGCACACAAGAAGTACCTAGGTATGCCCACTGACATAAAAACGTATAAGTTCAGATCATGTTGGGTGTATCATCATACATCATATAACCAGCACATTCACCCAATTTTAGATATCTTTATAGTGTAATTTTAAATATTACATTTTTAATATTATTATTATATATTGATTTACCTACCTTACAATTTTATGTCTATACGTGTGAAATTATTTCATTTAGTCATTATATTCCTATAAATATAAGTACATATTTAGCAATGGTTAATTTTACGGCTCACGGCTTCACAGGCTCAATTTTACGGTTAAAATAATAATAACAACGATTCAGATAGCCATAATCCAAAACGAGCAGTAAAGAGTCTAATTACGGAATTGATTTTTGGGCAATAAGTAGGACATTTCTGTACCCAACTCGGAAGCCATGTACACCTGATAGCCTTCTAAGAGGCGGGGGAATATCATTCCATATCTTACTAGCCCGATATCTGAAACTGCCCTGAAAAGCCGCAGTTCTGTGTTTTGGTACATGTAGGTTTATACGCGATCCTCTTGTCAAATACCTACAATTTTCATGTAGCCATTTAAGTTTAGAGTATAGGTATAAAGGCTTTCCTGTCTTAACAATACCAAAAAGAAGTGTTGCCAGATGTGATTCCCTCCTAAGCTTCATTTTCAGCTTATTGTTAATGTTGAGATATGGTGTCACGTGGCTTCTTGGTGGTATATCATAACAGAAGCGCGCGCATGCATTTTGTACCCTTTGAACTAGATTGGCCGTTTTTGCTAGTAGTCGTGGGCCATAGACCACATCCATGTAGTTAAATTTGGACAGTACCAGGGTGTCAACCAGCCTCTCACGCAGCTCAATACTGAGGAAGCTACGTATTCTATAAAGTAGCTTTAGCCTATAAAAACAGCTCCTCACGCAATCCGCAATATCCCGTTCGAACCTCATAGCGTCATCCATCAACAAGCCCAAGTTTCTAGCTTCATATACTCGCTCAATAAGAGTGTTATCGACATGTATTGCGGGATTTAGATTATTAATATGAGAAATTTGACTTTGTGAGCCAAGTATTAGGTACTTGGACTTATTCCCATTCAACACGAGTGTATTTTGACGGGCCCATCGACAGATGCTGCTCAAGTCCTCATTTACCTTTGCCACGGCTTCCTGAGTTTCATTAGCCGCAAAAGAGAAATAAATCTGGACGTCATCCGCGTATATGTGAAACCTACAGTGCTATATGACTTGAGCTATGTCCGCAGTATAGAGTATGAACAGCAGGGGTCCCAAAACCGACCCCTGCGGCACACCCCTACCCACTGTTGCCAAAGTTGAATGCAGTGTAGATGAGACTGAGCCCGGCCATTCAGATAGGAATGAAACCACTGCACCGTTTCACTGTGGATTTTCTTTGGACCACAAGTGGTGATTTTTTCTGTTGTACATACCGTTATTGGAAAAATTCGTTTCGTCTGACCACAGTATGTAATTTAAAAATTCATGATCTCTGCTTAGTTTTCCTCTTAGCCATCTGCAAAAAGTAAGCGTTCGAACATCATCACCCGGATGTAACACTTGAACTATGCGCCCATATCGATAGCCCTTCTAGCCGTATTTCTTCCATATCTTTATCACAAGGGAGTGGGATACACGTACTTCAAGGGCGACTTGCCTGGACGATACCTCTGAATATGCTTCGACATAAATCAGAACCGCAATCTCCGTGTCCATGTCCACACGAGGCTGCCGCTTTCTTTTGAAAGAACCCTGCAATTCCAGGTTTTTCAAAAGATTTGTAATAACCTTTCTTGTTGGCACATGCCGCAACGGATACTTATTGCGGTACCACACTGATGCAGCTCCCGCATTTCGATTATTGACAAAATACGCTTCTAATAAGTCAAGTTTTTCACGATTAAAAGACATTTTAGCAAAAATCCTTAATTAATAACTCATACGAAGTTTCTCAGCTGAAACTAAGTATAACACACAGATTTTCGAATCAAATTCGAAATTTGAAGGTAAAAATTCTTTTTATTTACTTTACAGTCAATAATTCTACCCACTTCCTGGCCATAACAAAAAGTTAGACCATCGTAGAAATTTGTTTCTGTTGCCGAAATGTATAGGAAACGTTTTTGGCGATTTCTGTCTTTAGTACTGAAAGCTAAAATGGTCTCATAGAGTTTTTTGATCCCCACATGAAATAAAATCGATTGGCATAAAAAAAAAATTTTGGACTTTTTGCATTTTTTTTGCCAACTGTAAGTTTTTTACAAAATCTGTGAATGCAGTTCAAAATAATTATGTCAAAAAGTTAGGGAAGGTCTTCTAAGAACGTTTTGCTGTAACTTTAACGGTTAAGGTACTTGCCCTTACTGCCCCGTTTCAAAAATACACCCTGTATATTTTATAGTATTATATTGACATCTCAAAAAATTTAAGTCGGTAATTGATAGTGTTCCCTTCCGATCACCCTTTAAAATTTTAAGGCATAACTACAAATCATTTTAGCTTCCGAGTCATTTCTACCTATTTGCTACGCCCACTAGGTGGTCCTAGAGCGAGACACATATATTTCACTATTACCACTTTAAAGTGAGCCGTGAGTGGCTGAGATTTAAACCAGTTGCTTGTATAGCTTAAGATTAACAATCACTTTAAACACGTAAAAAATATATAGCAAACAATTATTGCAGTGAGTGCACCGGTTAAGTGTTTAGTGGCTACACGCGTAAGCGCCGCGCTGCGCACGGCGCTTGAGCCCTTTTGGCCGCGAACTATTTTCTGCATTTGTTTGTTGATACGTGCGTTTACTTTGAATAACTTTTATCATACATACCTTCGTTACAATGGCACCTACTAAAAATGTGTGTGCGGGTTGTCGAAATCCTTTTATAAAGAGACATGAATTCCTGTCTTGTTTGCTGTGCAAATTGAAGTATGACTTGGACTGTGCTGGTATGGACTCAAAGAGTTTTATGGCAATGGATACACAACTTAAGAGTAACTGGCAGTGCCCAGAGTGTTGTTGTAAGCAACCTAAGTCTGGAAATGCTAATACACCGGTACGTCCCTCTATTACTGGAGCAGCTGTCCAGACGGAGACCCAAAGTTTCGGCGGAAAACAGATGAGCAAATCACCTACCATTGTTTCAATACAAGGGCCTATTAACACCAAAGAGGGCGTATGGACATCGGAGCAGAGACTTCGGGATATTATTAAGGAAGAACTGTCTACTGCACTGACTTCAACTATTAATACCCTAGTCTCTAATCAATTAAAAAATATAATTGATGAAATGACCTCCTTCCGTGAGTCTATGGCTTTTTTCAATGTACAGTTCGAGTCGATAAGGAAAGCAGTTGACGACAAGAGTAACATTATCACTGAGCTTACTGCCCAAAATCAACAACTGAAGTCATCAGTCCACGACCTCTCAGCGCGAATAAATATCATCGAATTGCATATGAGAGAATGTAATATAGAAATCAATGGAGTACCTGAGCATAGGTCGGAAATATTAACGAACACAATGATGCAATTGTCGAAGGTGATTGAAAGCCCTTTGACATGTGAAGATATTCAATGTGTGACAAGGGTAGCCAAGCTGTCACCAAATAGCGATAGGCCTCGATCTATAGTAGCTAAACTACGCACTCCTCGTCTTCGCGACACAATCTTAGCTGCAGTTTCCAAGTTCAATAAAGCTCACAGTGATGACAAATTGTCATCTCAACATCTTGGAATAGGTGGATCCCGAGTTCCGGTATTTGTAGCAGAGCATCTAACGCCGACAGCCAAGAAATTACATGCCGCGGCAAGGGTAAAAGCTAAGGAGCTCAACTACAGATTTGTCTGGTCGCGATATGGCCGTGTCTACGTGCGTAAAGATGAAGAAAGTCAAGCTTTGCTGATAAAAACCATGGAGAGCTTAAACTTCATGCATTAACTGTTTTTGTTTCTTTGTCATATATTGATATCATATAGTTACTTGGATTTTAATGTATTTTAGATGCTTGATATTTACTATCAAAACGTTCAAGGACTAAGAACAAAGACAAATGATGTACTAAAAAATACCTTAAATGCTAATTACAGCGTCATTGCTTTTACGGAAACCTGGTTAAACTCTAATATCTCTAATAATGAGGTGATCGGTGATGGGTATATCGTTCATCGGCGAGACCGAGTATGCTCAAGGAGTACGAAACTGGATGGTGGAGGGCTGATGATAGCAGTCACCCGGGAAATTCCCTCATTCAGGATTACTACTTTTGAAACGGATGTAGAAAGTTTGTGGGTCTCATTGCATCTGAATATTGGGCATTCCATCAGGAAAGTTACCATTTGTGTGGCTTATCTGCCTCCTCCGGTAAGGTTACAGTCTTTGTCACTTTTAATATCAAGCATAGAATTAGCACTACCCCATACTGACGACTTTATACTGGTGGGGGACTTTAACTTACCTTTCATAAAATGGAATGTTCAAGATAATCTTAATTATCTTATACCATCGAACTATAATAATTCTCTAGGTAATTTGTTGACTGATTTTATGACCACACACCAGTTACATCAATTTAATCCAATTGGCAATAGTGACAATCGGTATTTAGACCTAATCATAACGAACCTCCAACGTACTGAAGTGACTAAAGCCAGTGATACTCTGAGTAAGTGCTACTCTAATCACCCCCCTTTGTTGGCTTCTTTTTCTTACCTTGATGTTAAATACTTAAAACCTTCAACTCATACTGTCTATAATTTTTACAAAGCAGAATACAAAAGCATTATATCTGAGCTAACAAACATTGCCTGGCAGAGTGAGCTATGTGGATTGGAAAATGTGAACGAGATGGTCTGTAAATTCTATAATATTTTACATGATATAATCAGTAGATTCGTGCCAAAGCGTAGGTTGTTCAAGTCTAAATATCCCTCATGGTTCAGCCCCGCTCTAATAAAACTATTGACCGAAAAAAATAAAGCTCACATTAGGCTGCGCAAATACCAAAACCCTCGCGATGAAATTGAATTTAAACTTCTCCATTCTAGATGTCATAAACTATATGATAAATGTTACAAAAATTACAAGCAGACAATTGAGTCTAACATTAAAAGTAAACCAAATGCATTTTGGAGTTTTGTTAAAAATAAAAGAGGTGGTCATCCTGCTATGCCAGCCAAAATGTATCTTAATAATTCTACAGCGGAGACTGGGATAGATATTGTTAATTTGTTCGCTGCTCATTTCTCATCCGTGTACAACTCTCAAACACCGCCTCATAGTAGCACCATAGCTAATAAAATAGATACGAGTAGTACATTCTTAACTAGTATACATCTCACTGAACAGGGGGTTCTCCGAGCCATCAAGAAACTGGATGGCACTAAGGGAGCAGGCCCTGATTCTATACCACCATTATTCGTGAAACGATGTGGATCGGCGTTGTCCTTACCTCTATCTCTTCTATACAATCGCTCACTTATAGAAGGAAATTTTCCCGAAATCTGGAAAAAAGCACGTGTCCTACCAATTTTCAAGAAGGGTAATGAGGCTGATATACAGAATTACCGACCAATTTCTATCCTTTCTTGTTTCTCGAAGCTGTTTGAGGTTCTTTTATACCCTCTGTTGTCTAATTTGGCGGAACCATATCTCTCGGATCATCAGCACGGTTTTCGAGTCGGTCGTTCAATCGAGTCGAATCTTGTTCTGTTTGTCTCGGATCTGTGCCAGCAGGTAGACAGAGGCCTGCAAGTGGATGCTATTTATACTGATTTTAGCAGTGCGTTCGATAAGGTAGATCATGAGATACTTCTGCAAAAGCTAAATAATTTCGGGGTGGGCGGCATCTTGTTAAAGTGGTTCGAATCATATCTCAATAATAGACCGCAGGCCGTTGAGGTATGTGGATATGCATCAGATACTTACCTGGCCAATTCCGGTGTCCCACAGGGATCTCATTTAGGCCCAATTCTCTTTCTAATATTTGTTAACGACATTACTGATCATATCAAGCATTCAAAGTATTTTCTATATGCAGATGATTTGAAAATCTATAATGTCGTAACCAATGACGGGGATGTCGCCTTAATTCAAAGAGATTTGAACAGTATTATGTCGTGGTGTAGTAGCAACCGTATGACTCTTAATGCGAAGAAGTGTTTCTTTATAAAATATTGCAGGAAAATAAAACCGCTTGCTACTAGCTATGAGATAGATGGCGTACAATTAACAGAGGTACATGAAATCCGTGATCTTGGTGTGGTACTCGACAGTCAGCTTAGATTTCACACGCATATTGACGCAATTATTAAAAGGTCAGCACAGTTGCTTGGGTTTATCAAAAGAAACACTAAGGAATTTACTCAGTACCAAACTAAGGTAACTCTTTACAACGCCCTGGTACGTAGCCGACTCGAGTTTGCCTCGGTTGTGTGGAGTCCTTTTTATGACACTCACTCACTGCGCATAGAAAGCATTCAGAGGGCATTCACAAAACACCTTGCTTTTCGGGCCACGGGCTTCTCACATAGGAACTCCTATGACCGTCGTCTTAGTAGGTTTCAAATGAATAGACTACATGACCGAAGACAGATGCTGGATATCTGCTTTCTGCATAGGGTGGTAAACGGTCAGTTTAAATGTAACGAACTTCTCGGTAAGATCATATTCTCCGTCCCTCATGGCTATCCCAGGCAACCGATAGTTAAACTTTTTTACGCACCATTATGTAGAACCAACCTTGGTATGCAATCGCCTTTGATTCGAATTTGCTGCAACTGTAATGACAGGGTCAGCGAAAGCGATGATCTCGACATTTTCAACATCCGCTTAACCGACTTGAAATCAAAGTTACTACCTAGTTGTGTTGCTTGAAAATTTTGGTTTCATGTTTGTACTTTATTTGTAGTCGCCATTACAATTTGTTTTTGCTACTGGCACTAGCACTGTTCTGATATTTTTGTGAATGTTATGTACACCGTAATTGTTATATGTATCGGAGACTTTACCAATGATTGAAATTTGTGTGAATTGTGTAATACATGTAATGTGGTTGTACTTATTTAATAAATAAATAAATAAATAAATATAGCAACGAGTATCAATGTGGCTGTGTATAAACACTACGCGTGATCGACATCTGTTACGTCACTGAGTGCTAAAGTGCTACGGGTGTCTACGCATATAATAATATGTAAGTTTACTGAATGCTATGCAAACACACATTTTAAAATGCAATTATTTACTTAATAAATAATCATCATTTATTTTCTGGGAGTACCTAAATTTTGTTATTATGTCTTCCGATTTACTAATTTTTTTGTATAAGATTTGACTAAGAAAGGGATATTGGCGATGTGCAAATGCTTATCGTATTGTTTTATTAGGGCCTAGATGCCCAGCCATATAAGCCTATGTGACACTGTGTATTATTCGTAAGTATAAGTTCGGCATATCACATATTCACCTCATCGAAAGCTCTGATGAGGCGATTCCTTCGTAGAAGTGTAAGATGACTGCAGTTTTGATAGTTACTATTATATTAGGTATGTTGGAGAATTCAAACTTCTTAAAGTTTGAATTTATGTTTATTATTCAAACTAACTTACTTACTGCCAGCAGAGGACGACAAGGTCGGACGGGTGATCCACCTTTAGGTATGGACCATTTCAATTTTTTTTTTCTCCTGTGGAGGATGTGGGGTATCCGGCGATCGCGGCATTTCGTCAAACCTACCTGTTTCCT
Source organism: Eilema griseolum (assembly GCA_963662185.1). Lineage (NCBI taxonomy): Eukaryota > Metazoa > Arthropoda > Insecta > Lepidoptera > Erebidae > Eilema > Eilema griseolum. The sequence goes on from OY759251.1 coordinate 310,289, forward strand.
TGATGATAATTCATACTTACAATTTTCTAATATTTTTGTATACGCCTGATGTTGTTCAGTTATTACAAATTGACGGCCGTCAATCGACTATATTTTTGAGTATAAAATTTTCCCATACTCAGTATTGATCATGTTGATTAAGTCTACATCGTACATATCCTAAGACTGATCTACAATAGTGTATGAGGGCACATCAATCTATTCCTTCACTACATTATACTTAAAAGCAATTATGGAGTACAGGTTATTTGACGTTCTGGTCCTACCTGTTATGACTTACGTTGCCGAAACGTGGACGCTATGGTGGGGCTAGATCGTAACCTAAAAGTCGCGCGGCATAGACCGAACTATGTTTGGAGTTTCTCCGAATGATAGAGTTTGAAACGAGGTTATACGAGAAAGAACTAAAGTTACCGACATAACTCTCAGAATAAGCATGCTGAAGTGAGAGTGGCCACGTCTGTCGAAGGACCAATGGTCGTTGAAGCTAACGAATCTTAGAGTGGAGACCACAAGAAGGTAAATGAAAGGTAGGACACCCCCTAGCTAGATAGACTGACGATCAGAATAAGGTGGCTGATACAGACTGGATGCGGAAGGCGGAGAATCGGACGAACTGACACCCATTGGGGGAGGTAGTGGACTACGTTGGGCTAATTTATTGATAGTTGACGATATTGATATACAACTTTGCAAGTAGTATATCATGGTGAACGCGGTCAAACGCCTTTTCAAAGTCTGTATAAATTGTATCTACTTGCCCAGCCGACTCCATCCCACACAATACGTAATTGCTAAACAGAGCAAGATTAGAACTAGTGGAACGGCCCTTCATGAAACCGTGCTGGGCATGCGGAATGCTCTGTGAGATGATTGGATAAATGATGTTGTATATGATTCTTTCAAAAACCTTACTAATTATTACAAGGATCGATGTAGGCCGATAATTCTGGATAACTGACTTTGACCCCTTTTTATGGATAGGAATAATATGAGCTTTCTTCCACATGGATGGAAATATACAAAGCTGCAATGATTTTTGGAATATCGAACTTATGGGATATGACAAATTGTTGGCACATTTAGACAAAAATATAGCCGGTATTCCATCATAGCCGGGACCTTTGGTCTTGTCAAGTGTCCTCAACATGTTGAAAACCATATCTTCTGTAATAGTTACTTTTGACAAAACAATAAGATGAGTATCACATTCTGCGTCAAGCGTGGTCTCGGAACCATCAGAAGGGGCATTAATAAACACACTGTGAAAAAAGTCGTTAAAGGCCGCGCATACTGCCTGTCCCTCAGTAAAAGTAACACCGTCTGATACAAACTGGTTAGGGTATTGGCTACCACCTCTCACAGACTTCACGTATGTTTGGACATACGTGAAATCTGTGAGAGGTGGTAGCCCTTTTGGATTACGGCTTATGTTAGATTCAGTCCTAGAAATGAACTCACGAAAACATTTTTCCTGTTCGCGATGTTGCCGGTCACGAAGCATAGCGAACTCTAAGTAATCACGGGGATTGCCAAATTTTTTCCATCTTTTGTGTAATTTATTCTTCTCTTTAATAATTTTTACCATGGATGGACTAAACCATGTAGGATATTGAGAATTATTGTATTTTTTTACTAAAGGGACAAACGTTTCGATACAATCGTTAATTATTGCGTAAAACTCGTTAATTATTGCGTAAAACCTAGTCACGGCATCATCCACAAGCACAAGCATGCAAAACTCCGGACCAATCAGTTTTACTTAAGTGGTTATTTACAGCATCGTAGTCACAATGGTAAAAATTGTGTCGTCTATTAATTTGTTCGGCAAAGGATGTGACATATAAGTCTGCTATTTCGATCGTGAAGGCCGGATGGTGTGTGTCTTCCTTCAAGAGCCTGTTATTGTTGTCGGATTTGAGTACGTTGAGAGGGAGGTTACAAAATGCTAAGTCAAGTGTTCGACCGATGGCGTTTGTAATGCAGTTGTATTGTTGTAGACCTTGGAATAATATGTCTTCAACAAAAGGAGTAGCCGCTGATTGAAGCTCCTTTGTTCCGATGTTGACCAACTGATAACTACCACCGTCTGACCATTGTAAGCAAGGAAGATTAAAATCCCCTACCAGTAAAACCGTGTCAGTCAAATGGGAAGACACAATGTCCTGTAATGATCTTTCAACTTCTTTCAGTTGAGTAGGTATATTAGGGCTGCCGGACGGGATATATGCTAAAATAATGTGTAAATTGACAAATGTGTGTAGAACTTGGGCGGTAATAGTGGCGCAAAGTAGCTCGGCCATAGTATCACTAAAATCAAACCTCACGCTGGCGTTGAATTTACGTTTAATACAAATCATAGCCCCTCCCCCACCCTCTTTATCGATACGAACCAGATCACGGTCGTGACAAAACAATTCGTATCTATTATTGCTCAGCTCGCCATTTAAAATGTCACTTTGTAGCCATGTTTCAGTTATTAAAATTATATCATAGTTATGACTGAGGATATTGTTGTACAGTTCCAAACATTTTGTCCGTAGGCCACGAACATTTTGATAGTAGATACTTACCCCTATACCTTTAGTAGCCATTACGTGTGATTATTGTAGTACCAAGAATCGAGCCCAAGTAGTACCCATGGTCTAGATACCGAATAAAAAGGAACAACTTCAAATATCACACGATAGAAAAGGATTTATGTAAAAACGAAGATTTATGTATAGGAGTCTCACCAAGATCCGCTGTTAAACACTTCACTTCATCATCCCACAGGTTATCAAGTATATTTATGGATATTAGCCTACAACGACTAACACAGAAAATAGCTTCGATTAATATGATAGACAATCCTACCACCTCTCATAAGCACACAGATATAATTAGTATATAGGTAAATCATTACAAGATAACGGACGGTGTATATTAGTTACAGTAAATGGGTTCAATACGTACAAGAAGTTATGTAAATTATGTTTTAATGGAGTGAATTTTAAATTCTAAAAATGAAAATTACGTGCAAATTTTCTCTGATAACAAAAATAATTAAACAAGATACATCTGGCCCAACGGCACACTAACTCAACTTATTCAATATGTCTAGGTTACTTATGTACACAGATTCTGATGTGTCTGACTTCTTGCGCACGTAGACTCGACCTCCGCGTACCCACACGTACTTGTATTTTAGCTGTTTACAGCGTTGACGAGCCGCGGCATGCAATGACTTATTCTCGGGGAAAGGTTTTCTACCACGTAAACAGGTGACTTTGTGGTACCAAAATCCAAGTCGCTAGTATTCAGTTTATCCTGCGCATGTTTCTTGTTGTGTGCTACTACGGCCGATAATAAGGTGTCACGAGTGCGTGGGGAATTTAACTTAACTAAAGTGGAACGGGGGCGACTGTTAGCAGGATTTATTTTTGCAGTGCGTGAGCAGTATAATATCTCGCTATCGTTGATATTGCAGTTGACAGCTCTTTCTAGCTGTTTTACAATACTTAAAACGTTTTCAGATCTCGTTTCCGGGAGGCATACAATTTCGAGGTTAGAGGCTCGAGATACCTGATCCAATATTGACAATTTATTCGATAGCTTAATATTATCAGATCGTAAAGTTTCGTTTTCCCTGCTAAGAGATGTAATACTGGCCCGACATTCCTTTACCGTCGTATTCAGGTTATCGTATTGATCGCTCATAAAGTTTAGGGAGTCCTTAAAACCATTGATCTGTTCCCGCATAGCCTGCAAATTCTCTTTCAGTGTTGTGTTAAGGTCGGCGATACACTCCTTCACAACATTACGCATTTCTTCGCGTATCACATCCCTCAACTCTGTTCGCAAAACGAAATCTGACTGCGAGATACTCATTTGGAGTTGTTCCAGTCTATGTTGTGTTTTGCGCCGAGTAACATTAAAAAATACGTCGGCTGTAGAAGTCGGAGTTGATGGGCGCACTGGTAGATTTATATTACCCCCTTTCGGTTGCTTACTAAAGCACTTGGGACATGACCAGTTACGTCTACTGTCCTGATCGAGAGATGCAACCTGCGCGGGAGACAGGTTCAAGCAAATGTAGTGATAAGCATCGCTGCACCGGGTACATTTCATATATTCTTCGGTATTTAAACCAATAGTGCATTGAGCGGCGCAGCGATTCATAGTGTAGGTGATGTAGGTAGATTTATTATAATTCTTTGCTTCGTATAATTTTATTCGCAGCCGGTCTGACAGAGAAAGCAATTATTTGAATGAAATGAAATAAAATTTATTCACGGAAAACAAGCATTATTACAATAATGTTTTTCTTCTGCCAAACTGTATAACAGTTTGTTGGCAGATGAAGCTCCCTGATTTATTCACTATATTTTTCATTATTTATTTACCAAAACTAGATACATTATATAAATTAGATATAAAAAATTAGACACATTACCAAATTATTATGTATTATTATTATGCTCACCTATTCATATGCTTGAATAAACAGCGTATCACCTTATTGTTAATATTTATAATTTGTTCTGTATAAATTTATAAGAAACGTCTTTGTCAGCCGTATCCGAACGATACGGCTGACAAAGTAGGTACCTACCGCAACAAAAGTACTCATCATGCTCACAGTCGTAATATCCGATACAATGCATTCACATGAAACGACAGAACAACGAAACTTCATGTTTATTTCGTCCTATATGAATTATAGATTACCTATACAGTACTTTAGGTAGGCATGTAATAATAATAATAAAATAAAATAAATTTATTCATGACAGCAAACCGCATCCATCATCACAAGAACATTTCACGTGGTACCTACCTATTCTGTGACGGCGCACTTACAACTATTATCATTACATGCCATTCAAAGAGATGTATTCTTGAAACGTGTCCAGGAGGAATCCACTCAGTCTCTTTTTAAATGCCATTTTTGTCAAGCAGCTGGTATCCAAATCAGGTGGCAAGCTATTATATATGGTAGGAATTGTGAACTTTCGACACCTTCGGCCATAATAGTTATTACAAGCAGGCACTTCAAACCGTTTTCGTATTCTGTTCCTTTGCGGCCTAACGTATGTCGAGTTGATTTTGAACTCATTGTTACCAAATTGTTCCACTGCAGTAGACAACACTACCCGCTCGTGGACCGGCAGCATTTTACATTCTAGGAACAAGTTGTCGTAGTTGGTGTTTTTACAACGTTCCTTAATGTTTTTATCTACTAAAAGTTTCATAAACCTAATTTGTATAGCCTTTAGCTTATCCATATATGTCTTAAAGGTGTTACCATAACACGCCAGCCCATAAGCGAGCAATGAGTCCACCAGCGCGTAGTACACCGTGTAAAGAGTAGCTCTGTTCAGTACACCCCTCAGATGATGGAATTTTGCTAAGGCCGCTCTAAGTTTATCCCCTAGACACACTATATGCATTTTCCAAGAGAAATTGATGTCTATTAGTAATCCTAGGTACTTATATTCGTCCACCACTTCAATGCAGGCGCACGCACACGCCGACATACCGTCGGCATGTAGGCACTCGTAGCTGTGTCCTACAATGCGCGGCAGTCGCACCATAGATTTAAGATAAGGAGATCTAACTAGCATACATTTTGTTTTATTTGTATTGACTATTATGCCGTTGTCGTGAGCCCATTTAATTATGTTGGTGAAATCCTCCTGGACACGTTCCTCTATAATATTTAAGTTTCTATTAGAATACACTAAACATGTGTCGTCAGCATACATATAAACACGGCAGTTGTGCACTACATTGCACATACTATTTACATGCATAATATATCCGATAGGACCGAACACGGAGCCGGTAGGCACGCCACACGTTATGTGTCGCGGCTCACTAGTGACGCCATCAACCACCGTTCGCAGCGTTCTGTTGTATAGGTAGGCGCTAAACCACTTATTTAGTGGTCCCGCGATCCCACATTCCTCCATTGCTTGGAGCAGCTGCTGGTGTTCAAGAGTATCGAATGCTTTTTTGTAGTCAATAAAGACAAGAACTACCTGCTCCCGCTGGTCCAAACAATGATTGACGTCGTCAGCTAGCTGGGCCAACGCCGTCCCCGTGCTGCGCCCTCGCCGAAAGCCGTGTTGAGCATTTGTAATAATGCTATGACTTTCTAGAAAACCACTTACCTGATTTACTATGATTTTTTCTACAATTTTATCTATTACAGAGAGTATAGCTATAGGTCTATAATTAGAATAATCGGTATGCATACCTTGTTTAAAAATCGGTCTTATTATAGCCGCTTTTAATTTATCTGGATAAACTCCCTTTTTTATACACAAATTTATGAACAATGCTATTATCTCACACAGTTCCCATTTTAATAATTTAATCTCATTAACTCTAATTCCATCAATTCCTGCTGATTTCTCACAACTCATCGAATTTATTGTTTTTACAACATCCATTGGACAGACCTTTTGAAATCTTAACGACACTTGACTGTAATTGACATAGGTAGATCTATCTAAAAATTTATGTGTACAGTTATGTTTTATATTTAATATTTCACCAGTAAAAGTATTAGAAAAATTCTCACATATATCAATGGTATTTGTAGTTTTGCCTAAGTATTTCAATATGTTATAATCCGCGTTTTGTTTTTCTCGCCCCAGCCATGAATTAATTTTACCCCAAATTTTTCTAATATTTTTATTACAGTTTATAATCTCTTCTTGACGATATTTGTTTTTAGCCTTACATATAAATTTGTTTACTCTATTTCTATACTCATTATATTGAAGGCGTAGGTTCATGTCCAATGGTTTACTTTTACATTGCCTGAACAAATTATCCCTGCAGTTAATCATACGCATTAGTGATTTTGTAATCCACGGCTTTGGTTTCCTTTTGTTATGAACTGGTACTACAGTTTTAGCAGCATCATAAGCATTAGAAAAAGCTGAACACAATCCAGCATATAACTCAATGGGGCACTTACATGCTAATAGCTCTGTCCATGGGTAATCTTCAAGGCTATTCAATACCTGGTCTTGTCGAATAACAGTTCTAGCACGCCGCACTACACTACCTATCTCGCTCATATTATTCGTAAACTGATCGACGATGTTACCAGGACATGTATTCTTCAGTAAATCTATGTTTGTATCACCTATAAGTAGTAGTTCGGCACTCCTAGAAATCCCAGTCAACACCAACTGTAATTCGTTCATAAACCCTTGTCTAGTCGTTCTAGGTGGCTTGTAGACAATTAAAATGTGTACCACTTTTCTTCCGGCTCGAAATAATTGTCCATGCATCAGTTCACTGTATTTGCAGTTTATTTGTGTAGCTGTGAAATTCAACTTCAACTGTACTGTCTCTTATCGTAGCGGTGAGGTAAACGTCCCCCCGCCGTCGCCACTACAATGCGATGCTTCATACTTTTTATTTATTTAATTGTTTAAATTGAGAATACAGTCACACGAAAATTGAACTTCACTTAAAAACTTTTAGAACCACTATTGATTGCACATTTACCAATTTCTTTAGCGAGAACATTCATGTACGTCCGCCTCTGACAAAATTAAACTTTGAATTTATTTTTTGCTTACTTTATCCTTACTGTTGACAAAGGCTATTTATTTATTTATTTATTCATTACAAACAACATAAACTAATAGTGAAAATCACCAAATCGCTTATAATGTTATGCTAATTCTTACTAACTAAAGCTACTAAGTAGGTACATGGATCGTCTTTCTAATTAATCAATGAGGCTACGGTCAGATACATCAAGACGTTTCTCGCCATTTGATGTACACAGTCGGAGAATATATCAACATCTGGATTTGATTTTAGTAGACCGTTTATGAACTCGATCGCCCTTGCTGTGGGGCAAGTGGCAGCCTGTGGCACACGCCATGTCGGTGGCGTTACGAGAAGGCGATGCTGACGACGCCCAGTGGCGCGCATATAGTTATTATAGTTATTATAAATTAAGACAAGCTAGAACAGTTGAGTTATCTACCTTATTATTAAGTACTAGATAGTAGTGTATTATATGCAAGAAATTTCGCCTGAGCTCTAGGGTTTCAAGACCCACCATCCCTGCAACAAATAGGGAGGGATACAAAAATGGATAGTATCCGTATGAGCATTTGTACAGATACCGGGCGAACCTGCGTTGTATTCTCTCGATCATTAATGTATACGTTCTTTCGTAGGGGTTCCAGACAATAACGTTGTATTCTAACTTGCTTCTCACATATGCATAGTATAGAAGCTTTACTGCAAGTACGTTATTGAAATGGCGTGTTGTCCTTATTATGAACCCTAGAGACCTATTTGCAGCCTTACATGTATTACTCATATGTTCATGGAAGTTCAATCCCGCATCCAGTGTCAGGCCAAGATCACGAACTGATGCAACACGATCAAGCTGAGTCACACCTAACGTATAAGATATTACTATTGGAGAATGTGATCGAGTAAAGGTAATCGGTTTGCATTTCGAGATGTTCAATGACGGTTTGTTAGTTACACTCCACTCTGCAACTGCGTCCATATCTCGTTGCAGAGCTTCACAATCTTTAATTTCTCTTACTGATGTGAACAACTTAAGGTCGTCAGCAAACATCAAACATTCAGATCGGGACAGGACAGTAGGTAGGTCATTAATCATAATAAGAAATAAGGTTGGCCCTAGGGTACTACCCTGACCTCTATTGTATTGGCCACGATGATCTAAAGGTACAACAGTCACAATAAACATTTTAATAAGTTTCATGGAAATACTTATAAATATATATGTAGACTCCGCACAGGTTGTCACCGCATCGTCCTCCCGGAAAATCAGTGCACATACCAACAGCAACGCCACCTATAAAATCCAATAATATTTTCAACCCATGCAGGAACAAATTGAAATATATACATAAAAAATCATCAAATTTGTTTCTCTGATCACAGGGTCATAGTCATAATTTGCGTTGTTTGTATTGCTTTTACACATGTATAAGAGTATTTAACATATTTTTCTGTTACATACTTGTACGTAACAAGACCCCTTCGACATTTTTTTCCATATCATGGAAAACATAATATGGATAGACAGACTTTTGGTACAGGCTCCAAACATCGCCTGGTACAGTAGGATACAACCATGAGTTACTTATCCTCCCTCTATCTGAGCGAGGTCACGGACATTTCACAGAATATCCGGGCCTAGATACCGAGATAGCCGGCGCGTATTGTCCCATATTATGTTTTACCCTTTTGACACAGACTCCACACATTGCCTAGTGCACTCACGGTGGCATAACCGTCCGTTACTTATCCACCCTCTATCTTATTTTCCGTTCAGATATAATATTAATATATCCTAGACACAGACTCAATGTTATACCTCACGAAGGTACAATTATCTCTAAAGTAAAGTTACCTTTCTCTTCTATACAAGTCAATGAGTTAAGGCTTAGAGTGGTCACCTGAAAACCATAAAGAGATAATAAGGAGGTAGGACACGGCAGTATTTCCACCCAATTGAGCATTCCGACTGGGGAAGTACCTCCGCCCTACAGAATACCGCGGTTATAATAACTTCATGTTGTGTTCCCGGCGGTAGTAGGGTAGCCAGAGCTCACTGGAGAGTTTTTGTGCTGTCAGTGGGATGACCAAAGGGTTGTCCTGCTTTGTCCTCTACACTGACAGCACAAAATCTCTGTTCTTACGTGTTGCACACGTTCATAGGTCATGGTAACCACTTTCCATCAGGTGGGCCGTGTGCTTGCCTGCCACCTAAGTTGTGTAAAAAAATAAAATAATTAGAGTAGCCCCCGAGGCTGTAGCAAAACATTACTTACGTTAGCATAGAATAGCATGCTAACGTTAGATGTGGTGGCAGGACGTTAGCGCTGAGCACAACCTATGATGGAATCTCTCAATTCCAGAATTATGGAAGGATTTCATTCAATAACGCTATGCACTCGTCCTCAATAGCACGTCGAGCATGTTTGCTCACCTGTGAGTCATCGTCGTCATCGTCCTCTCTGGCGCGCTTCCACCTGGCCTCATCACGGTGCACCTCATCAATAAGACGACGATACGTGCTGTTGATGCATATTGACCTTCGAAGATCTCTGGTCGGGTCGTTAATGCACTCCAGTTTCTGTAAGCTGATGTCTATTACCAGCTTACGCTCCAGCTCCAGTCAAAGGAATCATCCTCGATGCCGTTGGCCATCTCGGCATCGCGTGAGCTCTCAGGTAGCTCCTGCGGCAAAAGTCTGTAACGAATATGTGGACACATTAAAAGCTATTAGCAATAGTAGTAGTATTTAGTATTGCACTTTAGAGTTCTAATTAAAGTATCGTATTTTTGCATTTTAGTATTTAACAAGCGTTACTTTTCACTCATTAATAAAATTATTCAATACGGCTACTTACTCTTTAGTGATATCGTAATCGATATCCATGTCACCGCCATATATTGTGTGTGCCTCTGTCTCCTTTGAGTCTTCAGCGGGGACATCAACAGAGGCGTTTCCATCTTCGGCAAGTTCACACAGGTCAGGGAATGTCCAATCTCGTTCCATTTTTTTCTATGAAACCTATATCGTAAAAAAGAAAATTAAAATACTGAATATGGTTTTTTTCATTGAATTAAGTCCTTACAATAATATCAAATAAATTTCTGGAGTTCAAGTTGACATTGTTCAAGTTAATAATAAATGAATGTGATAGTAATTTCAGTTAGACAAAAAAATTGTGCAGAGATATTCACCACAATAAATTTTCAAAGCTAGCCGGGCAATAGTGTAAATCTAAGTTTGTAGGGTCTCCCACGGCCGCATCATGCAATAAATGGTGCAAATAAACAAAAAAGAAGAAATTTATTTCAGGTAATCCTAACCCACAAAAGCAAGTCATTTAAAACGTAACACGTCCAATGCAAATTGGAATCTTACACAAAATCTGCTTCATCGGTTTAAAATAATGTCGTTTTAAATTATAAACGTATAGTAATCCTTTATTAAATAATTTGCGTCATTGGTTTAAAAAAATATTAAATATAGGATTACTAAACATTTATAATTTGGAACAATCTTTATTTACATATAGATAAATAGACAGATAAATGGTAATGATTAAATTTTTATCATTAACCTTTATCTGTCTATTTTACGTCACTTATTAAATCTTTAATAATATAACCTATTAATAAAAAATATAAAATAAATAATATAAATTATTATTTTAGAACTTTGTCTGTACTAGTTTTAGAACCAGAATTTGCAGTTTTTTAACCATATTATGTATTTATGTTTACAGCTTTTCGAAACTGACATTATTCTCAAATTCTGTTATACTGATTAGGCTAGAATAAATATTTTATAATTGTTTAAAATAAAAGAATTTATAAATAAAAAAATATTTTCACAGGTAGTTTTTTATTCTGATGAGATGGACTAATCAAAATTTATATTTTATTATATCTGATTCTTTTGAGTATTAATGTTGTAATTCTTTATTTAAATATTTTACATAAATACCAGTGATATCAATAGTCCTACATAACAATTTCAGCTCATTGCAATAGACTTATTTCTAATCAAAATTTTTAAGAATGACTTTATTAATTTAAATTTATATTAATTATTGATTTAGATGAAATTCCTTGTACTAAAATATAAATAAATTAATTTGGATACAAAATACACAATTTTGATATTTAAGTATTCTGGGCTTATTATTATCGAAGGTGAAAAGTTAACGCCAATATTACACATTAATATTAAAATACTTTATTATAATTTTACTGTTTAAATTGACTTCATATAATACACACACTGAACTCAGACAACAGCACTCAATTTCACTGAAGGTAAATCGTAGTCCGCGAGTTAAAGCCTTGGTCGCAATACCAAATCCGACAAATAAAATTTCGCGAACGACGGAACAGGATACGTGTGTCTTCTACAAAACTTTGGAGAACACTGAAGTCATTCCGATGGATTTGCACTTTGCAAAACCCTCCTTTATTATCATTTAATTTTCTAAAGTTTCCATTACTCTGGTTTACCTGCTATTGTTACCCAACTACGGCAAAGATAAAAGGAGGGCTATTTTATGATAAGATAAGGGACACAATATCTTTTTAATATTTTGGGTCCCTTATCAGTATTCATAACTATTCACATTTATTTTGTTTTGAAACGAAACAATAGGATGAAACAACAATTACTTTGTTTTGATTTTTAACTATCTCTTGGTATTACTTTGGTATTATCCTCTGAACTACAACCAGTGTAAGAATGTCCTAAAGAATTTCCTACAAAAATTGACACACGATGAGACACAGAAGTTGACAACGGTGGTGAAATTTATATTGTTAAGTAGTTTAGTAACTAAGATATAAGTTTAGATTTAATTACCAATTCACTTTTTATACATATGAATTATTTATTTGTTTATTTAAAATGTAAAAATTGCACTACCAGCCTGAAAAACAGGATTATCTAGTTCCAGCACAATCTACGTACCTAGCACAGCTTAATAACTATAACGTAAGATTTATTTGACAATTGTAGAGTTTATGTATAAAGTATGCAATAAGTATAAAAGATAGCAATAGATTATGAAACTTTTTTTTTTATGCCACTAAGTTGGCAGACAAGCACACGGCCCACCTGATGGGAAGCGGTTACCGTGGCCTATGGACGTATGCAACACCAGGGGTGTCACACTCGTGCTGCCGACCATGAAGAAACCTTCTGATGCCCCTCTTGAAGAACCACATATTGTAGGCGCTTGGGAAAACCGCAGCAGGGAGGTCATTCCACAGCTTGAGTGTGCGTGGGATGGAGGTCGCAATGTGTGGGGATGAATTCCCTGCCTATGGCGAGAGGTGCGATGATAGAATGTAGCTATGGGCATCATGTCAAACAATTCATCTGAGCACAAACCATTGTATAGGCGGTATAACACACACAGTGAGGCAAAATCCCTCCTAAGGCTAAGAGGTTCCACTCTACCTGTGAGTATGGGATTGTCAACCAGCCTCAATGCCCGTCTTTGCAACGAGTCGAAGGGGTCAAGCTGGTATGCAGGTGCTCCAGCAAAAAGGTGACAGCAGTACTCCATGTGAGGCCGGACCTGTGCCAGTGAAGTACTGCTTCACCCTGTTGAGCACTCCGAGTTTTCTTGATGCCAACTTAACCTTGTCCTGCAAATGACTTCGGTATTGGACGTCGCTGGAGATATCGACACCAAGGATCCCGATACTCGAGGAGATGGTAAGCGGTGTGCCCAGGAATTGCGGCGCTACAATGAATGGGGTTTTCTTAGCGGTGAATACACATACTTGTGTCTTAGTGGGGTTGAATTGGACTAGGTTTAGTCGTCCCCAATCGGATACTCCAGAGAGAGTAGTTTCGATTTTAGACACAAGTTGTTCGCGACTGTTCTCCACCTCGGACTGAGGGATATTTGCACGGCCCGTGTAACACGTGTCCCCGGTACTGTCGTCCGCATAACAATGAATGGAGCCATCAGACAGCATGTCATTGATATGCATCAGAAACAGCATCGGAGACAACACGGAGCCTTGTGGGACACCAGCGTTTATGTTCATGCGGTCCGAGCAGCTGCCGTCGACGACAGCTTGGATGCTTCTGTTGGACAAAAAGCTGGCGATCCATTCGCAAAGTCCCTCGGGGAGTCCATAGTACGGCAACTTCGCAAGAAGACCTTTGTGCCAGACCCGATCGAAGGCCTTTGCTATATCGAGGCTGACCGCTAGTGCCTCACCCCGACTCTCGATGGCTTGCGACCACCGGTTTGTGAGATACACAAGAAGGTCACCGGTTGAGCGACGGTGGCGAAAGCCGTACTGTCGGTCGCTCAGTAGATCGTTTCCTTCAAGGTATCTCAGGAGCTGTGTATTAATGACACGCTCCATAACCTTCGAGAGTAGGGAGGTTATAGCGATAGGCCTGTAATTGGTCGGATCTGTCCTGTCACCTTTCTTAGGTACAGGGTGCACGAATGCGGTCTTTCACGAGGCTGGGACCTGCCGCGCGGAGTATGAGAGTGCGAAAAGGCGTGTAAGTACAGGGCACAGCTCGGGGGCGCAGTGTTTAAGCACCATCGCCGGATTACCATCCGGCCCACTCGACGTCCGAACATCTAGGGACTTAAGCTCACGCCGGACCGCCCGTTGCGTGATTTTAACTTCAGACATGGAAGCACCACAGCTGGGAATTATGGGTGGTTCGGCGTCCCCGTCGTTCATAGTCGAGTTTGACGCAAAGAGATTACCCAACAGATCGGCTTTCTCCTTAGCGCCATGGGCCAGACTACCATCGGATTTTTGCAGCGGTGGAAGGCAAGACTGGCAGAAGTTTCCTTCGGCAGCTTTGGCGAGCGACCAAAATGCACAACTGCCAGATGGGTAGCGCGCAAGCCGCTCGCCAATTCTGCCGATGAACTCAAACTTAGCCCTGGCCGTAGCTTTTTTACTAGACCTCGAGGCGGCATTCAACTTTCGCTTCACTTCAGTGATATTAGGATCTTTATTGGCAAGAGCCGTGGTCCAAGCCCTGTATGCAGATTGCTTGTGGTCTCTTGCTTCTCTGCAGGGCCTATTAAACCAATGGCGTTTGCTCTCTCCTGTTGCGATCCAGCGGTTCGGAATATAGCATTCCATACCCGCTAGGATCGCATCAGCTACTGCTGTTGCACAGGAGCTGGGATCATTTGAAGTGAAGCAAAGCCGCCTCCACGGGTACGACGCGAAGAATTCTCGCAGTCCATCCCAGTCTGCCGATTTGTAGTGCCAGACATGCCGCCATTGAGGTGGCCGCGGTGGTTCAGGCCGCGTGAGAGTCACTTGCGCCCGAACGAGGCTGTGGTCCGAAGTACCAAGTGGTGCTTCCACAGTTACTGAGTATTCGTCCGGGCGTGAAGTCAGCAGAAGGTCCAGTATAGATCTTCTATGGGTCTCTATTTCTGGTGTTCTAGTAATAGAATGCACCAGTTGAGAGAACCCGTAGGTCAGTGCAAAGTCATGAGCAGCCCTTCCCGCAAAATCCGTTCTAGGAAACCCCAGCCACTCTACGTGGTGAACGTTAAAGTCCTTCAAGAATACTAAATCCGCGGTAGGGTATTGCTCAATTACCTTGTCCGCAGACCGCTACAGATGCTCAAACAATTGAGCTGTACCCAAGTCACCGCTATGAGACCTGTAGAGGCACGCAAAGATACGGGTGTGGCCACCGTGATCCGTACGTATAAAGAGTTGACAGGTCCCTGTCTTCAAGGCCTTGAAGACGGCGGCAGCAAATATCATCCCGGACGTACAAGCATACCCCGGCGCGACTCAGGAAGTTATGCTCGAGTTTGTACCCGGGGTACATTAAGTAGGCTGTATCGGCTGGGCATGATATTTGCGTCTCCGTCAGAAAAAACAAGGTGGGCTGCGCGGTCTCTAAATGTAGATGGACCGCGTTGAGGTTGGTGTGTAGGCCCCTGATGTTACAGAAATCCACATGTATTGTGGACGATGGTACCGCTGTAGTAACGTTTTTCTTATTTTTTCCTTTCATGACCTATGTGGGGGGTGGGGGGGGGGAGGAAGCTATAGAGAGTTTCTGTGCTCCCAGTGCAGAAGACAAAGCTAGGCTTCGTACCACCATTGACAAGCTGGGGTTGTGTGAGTGGCTGGCGCGGCGGGCGGAAGGGCCCCCGGTCCCCTCCCAAATACTGTAGCCGAGTCCACTCCGGTTTCCTCCTCCGGCACGACTACAGCATCGGGCACTTTACACTGGTTCAGCCTCCTGGGGCGGAGATTAAGTGATCCCCAGGTTCGGGAACCGTACAACCTGCGGGCGGCCAGCGGATAACCGTTTCACCGGGTCTCCCTGACCGCCTCGCCAACATTTCACGCCTCTACAAGTCAGTGGTGTCAATTTAAGCCTACGGCCTATCCACTGACAGCACAAAACCTCGCCAGTGAGCTCTGGCTACCCTACTCACCACCGGGAACACAACACAAGGTTATTATAACCGCGGTATTCTGTAGGGCGGAGGTACTTCCCCAGACGGACTGCTCAATTTGAGACGGGAGATACCGTCTTGTCCTACCTAACTATGTAACATATACTATTGAATTAATAAAATAAATGTTATAGTATTATTTTTATTTCAAAAGAAAGTCAGAAGGGCTTAGGCATCCGGTGGTTATAGGTGTCGATGATGGTAATGATGTTTTATACCAAATTATTATACTATTATAAAGTTTAAAAGGAAAGAAAAATACTATAACGTGCCTAATAGGCCAGTACAGATAACGTCAAAATTTAGTAAAATGTGAAATAATTAATAACTGCATGAGACCTGTAAGTTGTAAATGAAAGGAAATATGAGCAAAACAGCGGAAAAAATAAATTAAGCTCGCTATGAAGTATGAGGGTGTGATTCATGAAATTAAACCTCCAATAGAAATTAGTTATATACTGTAACTTTTGTATGAATCGTTATTCACATTACTGATAGTTTTCGAGCAAAAAAGTGACATTCTGTTCTTATTTGCCACAAAAAAAATTTTTTCACAATATTTGGTTAAATGTTACCTATTTATATTTTAGGTGGGGTGTTCAGAGCGGGTTTAGGTTTAGGTATCTGGGGCATTGGGTTTCGGCTAACCTCAAATATAACTTGGACATTGAAAGTAACCGCAGATCGTTGGCTGTCCGGTATAACGTGCTCGCCCGCAGGTTTGCACTTTGTGCGAAACAAGTGAAGGTTACGCTGTTCAAAGCATACTGCCAATCCTTTTACACGTGCAGCTTGTAGGTCATCGTAAACTCGATGGGTTTCACGCATTGGGCATACGATGACCAGCGAGTTCAATATAATAACGCATTCAGGATGCTGATGGGGCTGCCAAGGCACTGCAGAGCCTCAGGGATGTTTGCGGAGAAGCGCAACTTTAATAAGAAAGTGTTGTGCTTCCTTATTGAATCGCAAGAAGAGCAGCTCCAATAGCATCCTGGCTGCGTTATCAAACCGGTGGAACTCCCCCCTATTTAAAAGGTGTATAGTGGTCCACACCGAAAAAAACATAAGCCCATATGGACCTTACTAACAATAGTGAAAATTGTATGTCCTAACCTTAATTCTATGGACTTGTTCCGAAATAAACTTTATTAAATGTAATTTAATGTTTATTGGTTTTTTTTTTCAATTTAGTGTAATATACTAGAAGCCTACTTAAATTATTGGTTGAATGGTCTATTTTTAGATATTGTAAACAAAATATAAATTACTGTGGGTAAATTTTTCAGAAAATGTGATGTATGATTTATGATGTATGATTTATGGTATGTAGGTAAATGTACTCTTTATGTAAGTGTAAGTAATTAATTTATAGTACTAGCTACATGCTGTCGAACAATCAAAATCGATTTACCTTATTGAACCTTATTTACACACAGTATACAGTCACTTATACACTGTACACACACACTTATGTACAGTCGTTGTTGTTAGTTGTCGAGAGTAGACGTGTGTCATATTTTTATATTAAAATCAGATTCAGTAACAACGTAAATTGAACCTTATTTATTCTGGATGTGACTTTAGTTCGGATCACTAGTGACTGTCGCGCTTGAGCTGTTTCAACACGGCCAACCAACCGTGCAAGAAAGAGATTGTCTTGATTGCCTGACTCGCTCGCTCGATTCACACGACCGCCAGGGGAGACCAACCTTCGGTATGAACTGCAAGAAATGTAACAACTCTGTTCAGGACGGCGCAATATGTTCGAAGTGTCAGTCCGTTTACCATCTCCACTGTGTGACCTTGTCTGAGGTGGGCTGGAAGAGACTTGGCATAGAGAGACAAGGCGCATGGCTCTGTCCCAACTGTAAAGCCACCGCAAATCTCAGCTCGCCTAGAGCTGTGGCACATCTTAAACCTAGCGAGGACGCCAGGATCGACCCGGTTGCACTTCAAAACATCGAAGCTGTGCTGTCGTCACTGGCCACGTTGCCTGCTGTTGTGGAAAGCCTTCGAAGTGAGGTTAGTGAATTAAGTTCGAGACTCAGCAGCCAGGTAATTGAGGAGCTGTACATTAGGCTGGACGTCATTGAGAAAAAGTTGTCCATGGTGGAAGCAGTGAAAGTCGAGCAGGACAAACTCATCAACAAGATGAAAACTTATGACACTCGCTTTGTGAAGCTGGAAAAAGAGACCAAACAGCAGGGCGAATCAACGACGGATCTCCATCGCCGAATGAAGCTATTAGAGGCAGGGTATAACAGAGCTCAACAGCAGAATCGTTTCCTGAACATTGAAGTGGTAGGAATTCCAGAAAAGAACGAAGAAAACTTACCGCAGCTACTCCTCCAGATTGCGACACTTGTTGGCGCCAATATAAGCAGAGACGACTTGGAATTTATAACGCGTGTGCAGCCCCACCACTCACACCCGGGACGTCCTCGACGTATCGTAGCCAAGTTAAAGAACAGGATGGCCAAGGATAGTTTAATATCTGGATTCAGACAACTGAACAGGAAGAACGGTTTAACATCCAAAGATTTAGGATTTGGAGATAATTCGTTGAAGATCTTCATGAACGAGCATTTGACCATAGCGAATAAAATTCTGTTGAACAATTGTAGACAACGGGCACGGGAGTTGAACGTCAAATTCGTCTGGGTAAAAAACTGCAGTATTTTCATGCGTTACAACGAAACCTCACCCCCGATAGAAATTACCTCAGAAGAAGATATTTCGAAGAAATTTTCAGAGTGAACGGGCCCGATGTCTTTTCCGATCAAGTATTTTTCTTTGTTACTTTTATTATTTATTGTCTCCTATTTTCCAATGTAATGTGCATGAATTCAGAAAGTTTCAAAATTTCACATACACTCATATCAAAAATACACCTCCACACTTACATCAAATTTACACACACCCTAACAGCCTATTACCTAAAGTTGTTGACCACTGATATGTCAATCAGTAGTAATGGTACTGCACTCAGTCGGGTAAGTCCGTCGGCCCCGAGCGTATTCGAAATGATCTCGCTAACATATTTTTACGTACACCCTCCTTGATTTTTTTATCAATACAGTAATTTAATGCCAATACGTAATTTAAACGTTTTTTACCAAAATACGCGCGGGCTAAGGACAAAATTGCAAGAGTTTTACCGATCGATTGAAACTAACTCGTATGATATAATAGTGGTTACTGAAAGCTGGCTATGGGAGGGGATATTAGACACAGAATTGTGCGATAATCGTTATGATGTGTTTAGATCGGATCGGTCGGGATCTCAGATCGGCGGAGGAGTATTAATGTGTATTAAACGTGACCTCTCAGCGGTTGCGCGTCCGGATATAAACACGGGGTGCGCGAACGCATTTTGGATTACAATTAGGAACACAATTTACAACACAGGAACCCACCCGTCCGCCGGTTCAGTGTGTAATCTGCATTTAGGTACGGTTTACATTCCTCCCGCAGACAAATCGCACACCGCTCATGTTATGCTTGGCGACTTCAGACAATCTTTTTCGGCGTTATACTCAGCAAATTCGAATGACACATTTTTAGTAATAGGAGATTTCAACCTACCTTTCGTAACATGGGGGGAGGGTCGCCGTGCGGTGGGCAGTGCCCCGTATACGGATCTGGGTACAGCTACTACTGAGTTCATTCTCAAAGTTAAATATAAATAATTACAGACCGGTCTCTTTACTAAACAACTTTGGAAAAATGTTAGAAAAAATAGTTTATGAAGTAGTATATTCCACTGCACTCCCTAGTATTCCACAATCGCAGCACGGTTTCATTAAAGGCCGCACTGTCAATACAAACCTACTGGTACTAAATAATTACATCGTGTCTAATATGCATGGTGCACAGGTGGACGTTATACTCGTATATACCGACTTCGAAAAAGCGTTCGATCGCGTACCCCATAACGTCTTAATTTCGAAGTTATACGCCATCGGAATAAAGGGTAATCTGCTGCGCTGGTTTGAATCGTATCTCAGAAACAGACGGCAGGCGGTTGTGGTTGGTGGCTTCCGATCTGACTTTGTAGACGTCACATCCGGTGTACCCCAGGGCTCCCTCTTATCTCCGTTACTATACAATATATATTTATTCGATCTACCAAATTGTTTTCAAAACTCTCAGCATCTTTTATATGCCGACGATAAAAAGATTTACCGAAGAATCAACAACACTGCCGACTGCTTGTTGCTCCAATCTGATTTGGATCGACTAACTCAGTATTACCAACTGAATAAAATAAGTGTCAACACCCAGAAATGCTTGTCTATAAGTTTCACGCGAAAAACAGATCCCATTATATTCGATTATAAGCTGAGCTATGATACAGTGCCCAGAACGTCACAAGTCCGAGACTTGGGAGTACTTCTGGACTGTCAATATAGTTTTAAGCCGCACATGCAACTAATGGTCAGTAAAGCGTATAAGTCTCTAGGGTTTGTCTTGCGGAATAGTTCACCATTCAACGACCCGCAGTGCATCAAAATCCTTTATTATTGTTACGTAAGAAGTATATTGGAGTTCGCAAGTATCATCTGGAGCCCTTTCTACACAGTGGATATTGACACTTTAGAAAAAATTCAGAAAAAAATTATTAAACATCTGAACTACAGAGCTCGTATGAATTCCATGTCCTACACTGAATCATGCGTGTACCATAAAATAAACACTCTGGCAGATAGGCGTTTGGTTACCGACATGATGCATTTGTACGATGTCCTTAATGGCAGATTTGACTGTACAGAATTGCTGGGGGACGTCAGGTTCAGCGTGCCTGTGAGACGAACTAGGCACACCCCATTACTGGCTCCCACATCTGCCCCAACAAACTACTTAATGCGATCTCCACTCAGTCGTATTCCAAGCGCCTATAATAAAATTTTCTCATCACTGGATCCATTTAGCACCTCTCGAAACTCATATAAGGCTGCAATACTTCAGCTACTGTCAAACACCAATGTTCCTATCACTCACCACACTCATACATCCTAGCACTCCTCTACACCCACATGCACACACACACAGACACACTTGCATATATACACACCTATCTTCACACAAGTACCTACATACATTCACACTCTTCAGACCATCACACGAAGCATTGCGCTTCATTTTCTTTTGTTATCTTTCTCATTCATCACTCCTTTATTTATTACCTAATTATTTTCTCATGTCTACTTACGCCACACTTTAATTTTAATGTGTACCATAATTTTTGTCGTACCTAATGTTTTTATATTCATGTATTTATTTCTGAACTGTAAGCTGTGAGGTACCTGAAGATAAATAAATAAATAAATAAATAAACTCCTGTACAAATGTGACAAAAAAATTATTTTGGCAGGGGATTTAAATATTAACACACTCAAATTCGAAAAAACCACATTAGAGTTTTTGGATCTGGTAAAGAACTATGACTTGACATTACACATCAAAGACCCAACCAGAAAAAACAACTGTATTGACCATATATTATCATCAGTAACTTCAAAACAGCAACTGGTGAACTTTTGAATTGGGGGTTGTCGGATCACAATACTGCGCAGGTGCTTAACATACCTTTAAAGAGCAAAAATACACCTGGACTGGCATATTACATCACCGTTAGGGACTACAGTAAACCCAATATCTTCAAGTGCCGTGAATGCTTAACAAATCTGTCTTTTCAGGAAATTTACATTGAATCCGATATAAATTCTGCATATAAATACTTTCACGACTTAATCAGATTGTTCTATAACCTATGTTTTCCTAGCATACGAATTAAGAGATGTAATAAGGGCCGATACTCACGGTGGATAACTAAAGGGCTACGGAAAAGTTGTAAACAGAAAAGAAAACTACGTTTTGCATATTACAGTAACACCTCTGTGGAGAACAAAATAATATACAAAAAATACACAAAACTATTAAGACGTTGTATAAATAAATCTATTCAAATGCACAATGACAAACTAATTAGTAACAGTAAGAATATTTGCAAATCTTCATGGAATTTAATAAAAGCAGAATCTGGAAAAAACAGTAAAACTGAACCTATAAAAAACATAATAAATAACGGTGAAATAATATGTAAGTCAAAAGAAATAGCCGACCTTTTAAACGATTATTACATAAACTGTAATATAAACAAGAACAGTTGTGGGACTAAGGTGGAAACAAATTGCAATAGCATATTCCTAAAGCCGTACGACTGTTATGACATTAATAAAATAGTAATGTCCCTAAAGAACACAAAATCGACGGGCTATGATAACATTACGACTGAAATTTTAAAGGCTAGTACGAATGAACTTGTTCCTGTACTAACTCATTTGGTAAATCTATCTTTTACCACAGGCTGTTCCCAGATCTGTTGAAAATATCCATTGTTAAACCACTATATAAAAAAGGAGACAAATCATCAATTTCAAATTACAGACCTATTACTCTTGTGTCTGTTCTCTCTAAAATATTTGAAACAGCCATGTATAAACGTATCATGGAATTTCTAGCCAAACATAATATTCTTAGGAAGGAACAGTTTGGATTCCAAAAAGGGAAGTCAACTACTGCGGCATGTTTCAACCTCATGGCTCAAGTCATTGATAGTGTAGATGATGGTAACGCTACAACTGTCATATTTTTTGATATGACGAAAGCATTTGATTTTGTTTCACATAAAATATTATTAAATAAGCTGGAAAAATACGGTATTCGCGGAAATGCGCTGTCATGGTTGGAAACATATCTAACAAATAGAAAACAATGTGTTCAAATTAGCTCCCTAAATGACAAAAAAGAATTAGAAGCAACTAATTCGAGTCACAGAGTTAACGGCTCTGGCATACCGCAGGGCAGTGTGCTAGGCCCTCTATTATTTCTATTATACATAAATGACCTTCCCGGGGTCACGGAACATCCATGTACACTATTTGCAGATGACATTTCAATAATAATTAAATCCAAATTAACTGACAATTACTTAAATGACACTGACCTTAATAAATATGACATTACTAATTGTGACATTAATAAGCATGACATAAATAAATATAACTATGACATCAATAAATCAATAGAATGCATTATAAAATGGCTGGATGAAAATAGTCTTAATGTTAACCTAACAAAAACTAAATATATACAATTTAGCACATATGGACGTAAACACTTAAACCTTAATATTATGTACAAAGCTATTAAAATCGAGGAAGTAGACCACACTAAATTTTTAGGTATTATTCTGGATAAACATATTAATTGGAAAGCCCACATAAATAACATATGTAGCAAAATAAATAAATTTGTATATGTCTTGGCGAAGTTAAGTAGAATAACGTCGCAAAAGACGGTTCTTAGCGCGTGCGCGTTTGGGGGAACTCAACTGACATAAATAAGGCATTCATTGTTCAAAAAAAATGTATCAGAGCGATTTGCGGTGTGGCCCCCTGGATATCTTGCAGACCTCTATTTCAATCACTTAAACTGTTAACCTTGCCCAGTATGTTTATATTTGAATGTGCAAAATTTGTCAGACTGAATAAGCACATCTTTACAACAGCAAAGGAGATGTACCCCAGAAACACACGCGACCCAGACAGAATAGTTTTATCTAAGGTACCAAAAACAGTTGTATATAAAAA
Source organism: Eilema griseolum (assembly GCA_963662185.1). Classification (NCBI taxonomy): domain Eukaryota; kingdom Metazoa; phylum Arthropoda; class Insecta; order Lepidoptera; family Erebidae; genus Eilema; species Eilema griseolum. The sequence continues at coordinate 333,972 of OY759251.1, forward strand.
GAATTGCCTGTCTATGTGTGGATATATTTATAATTGTGTACCTAGTGAAATCAAAGCTTTACCGTACAAGAAATTTATAAAAGCGTTAAAAGACTGGTTGCTAAACAAATGTTTTTATTCTGTTACAGAGTTTTTATCCATAACCAGTAAAGAGTATAGATAAAAATGTGATTAGGTGGTTTAAAATGTATAAGCTTCCTTATGACTTCGTATCATTTTGTACGCCAAAGTGTATAGATAATAAGGAAAATTTGCATGCCCAATTTAGGCAGAACATGATGTACCTAGTCATAAGACACAATTTGTAACATCCTTATCACAATGTTCTAGCAAATAAAGATCTATTCTATTCTATTCTAAAGAAACGTGAAAGAAATTCAAGAAAAAGTTGGCTAGTTTCGGTGCTTTGCCCTTGCCAGAATGATACGAAATCTATTTCTTCGTCATGTTCCTCGCTTACTGACATCGATTCAAGCTCGCCAAGATTTATTGAACTGGAGGAATTTGCAACGCAATGAACCATCGGTTCAGAAAGAAGACTTGAAATGTGAAAATATTTTTAATTCTTCTGTTTTATTTATGGACGGTAGATATTTCACTTAATTACAACTATTGAATCAAAATATTACTATTACTAGGTATATCAAAGTTAAAAGGCTAACCAACAAAATTTTGTTTCAACTTTAAGGAGATCTTTTTGTGACAGGGTTTTTTTTTTAATTTAATTTTGTTTAACCGTAAAGTAAAGCTTAAAATGTAATAATTCTTTATAAATAAAGTTGAGTTTAAGACTTAGAGCGTACAGAGTACCTGCACATAGCTGTGAGTACTATCTAAGCAATCAGTACCTAGGAATCTCAAACAGCGGACATGTAAAGAGGATTTGTCAATGCTAAACTCACAACTCCGAAGGAACGGAGGAATCTTGAAGATCTAATAAAACATTCAAAATCTTGAATGGATTCTACGATATAAAGAACTTTAATACGCCCTGCTTTATTCGTAACGAGAATGCACATCTCTAAGATGTCTCCCGAGGACCGAAGGAATCGTGGATGGAGATCTATCAGAAACATCCAAAATGAATGAACTTTGACGCGATCTGCTTTATTCGTAACGAGAATGCATATCTTAGTGGACACCATCTGAAGTTATGCACTTGGCTTCTATAACAACAATCCTCACAGACATTTTATCAGTAACAGAGTGGCCAGAACGTGGAACCAGCTCCCAGAACACTTAGTCTCAGCTGACAGTTCAAAAACTGACTTGATACATTTTACCTCAGACTAGAGAAATTGAAGGAATGAAAATGGAAACTGAATACAGGCATCATCAGTTGTCTACGACTGTCTGTCTGCTAACTTACAATAATAATAATAATATTAATTTATGTGTAATATTCTACGCTATTCATATTTCATTTCTTCATCCTAACATGCAAACGATTTTTTAAATTCTTAACTAAAATGTAAACGTAATCGTCAATAGTTTACGACTTAGAGCGGTTTTATGAATTGAGATTGAAACTGTATTAATGAAATAGAACGATTTGTTTGGTAACTAGTCAACCGGTTCCGGGTTCACCCCTGACACATTTTAACATACCTTTTAGTCATACATTCCCACAAATTATTTATTTTCAAATGATGTAAGGGACATTTATGATTACTACTCCGCTCCCTTGAGTAGTAGCATAATGACATATAGCCTGTAACTTTCCTCTATAAACGAGCTATTCAACACAAAAATATTTTTAAAGTCTAACTAGTAGTTCTTGCGATTAGCGCGTTCAACTGATCATACAAACAAACTCTTTAGTTTTTTATTATTATTATTTTTATAACCAATGTGTATATTTATATTGATTTTATAAAATAAAATCGTTTCTTTTTATTATGTTATAAGATGAAATAAAATATTAATAATGTGATATTTTAAGTAGTTTTAAGTGCTCACAGCGATGTGTATGTATTTCATATGATCTGTCTTAAAATTTTGGACATCACGTTTGAATTTCTCTTGTGAACAATTAGTACACTTAAAGCTTTAAAAACTGAAAAATTCAAAGGGTGTAAATTACTCAAAAGCCCATTCGAAATATTATACGTAAAAATTTTTACTCAAACTTAGAATTCGACATTAAATTTAAAAAATCAACGTTTTAGCTACCAGAAATATGATTATATTTTTTTTTAACAATTTATTGATATATTTAACATTGAACTTTTTAGAGGCTCTTTGCAAATTTTTAAATGCTCAGTAATAAAATAAGGAATAAAGACATCACAAGAAAAAAATTGTGTATTCACATCCACGTCTATTAAAAGTATAACTGACCAGAATATAAACAAACTCACGACTTCATATTTTTTCGGTTATCTGTTTGATGTGAAATACCCCATATGCCGTTGTAAATTTTTTAACTGTTTAGACGTCAATACAATAACCAAATAGGTCGTCATCTTCTAAAACTCTTACAGAAAAATTCACAAAACACATTTAGTATTATAACTTAACAAATAGCTCGTACATTAAATGATCTTTCATATTTATCTTAGCTCACATAATATATCGTCGAAATATTCATTTGGAACCGGCAGTTCCTGAGATTAGTTCGCTCAAACAAACAAACGTTTCAGCTTTATAACATAAGTAGGTATAGATAGACAATGTAATACAATAAACGATTTATAGTATTTACGGTCAATCACACGCGTTTTTTGATCTAGAAACAAGTAATGTAATTGTGTCATTATTCTAATAAGTGCTGAGTGCTATAAATTAGTTTTACATTTTAATACGCTAGATATCTAGATAGTGTGATATGTTATAATGTAATAATATTATATCCTGAAGAGTTCGTCAAAATAATTACGCTAATCTTATCAGGATCTAGTCTACGCATTAATTAATTATACTATAGTACTATACATAATTAAAAAAAGAACACATTATCGCGTTATAAAAATATATTTTGACTAATTTGAGCAATATATATAATTCATTTATAGAATATAAATATATACTATACAAAAACATTGAATATAGGCTATCAAAAGGTATATAAAACTGAAGACAAAACATTTGAAACATTGTTTATACCGAAGAATTAAGAAGAGAGCAACACATTTATTCCAACATCACAACAAAAAAGTTAAAAAAGTAAACGACACGCATCTAGTAAAATGTCCCGCATGTTCTTGCGCATCACTGTCTTGTAGAGATGTATTATAGACTTTAGCCAAGTTCACCATATTCGTAAGAGTTGATTTTATAGAACAATGTCTTACGTGTATGATAAAAGTGGCTTTAAAAAGCCTTTTGGAGAACAGCAGGTACATCATAGTGTGAGAGAGAGAGAGAGAGTGTGTGGTGCGACTGCTGAAAAGAAGAAATGTTAACGTTAATTACTATACAAAAGTTACAAGCAATATAATAAAATAATAAATACTAAATTCACACAATAATATAAGTTAAGTTAGCAAACCTGTAAATATCTGACTAAACTGAGAATACCTGTATAATCAATTACAGTTACCTTCTAGGTGTCGGGTAGGTCAGCCTCATTTAGCAAGGGCTCCACTACTGCCCAAAGTTCGTCGGCCTCCTCTGGAGCTATAAAAAAATACCAAGTTGTAATAAGTAACAAACTTTTTTTATAAGAAATAATTTACGCTAAGCTTTTTGAGAAGTGTTATTACTTAGCCGTGGCTCGTCCAGTTGAACATCAGGCAGTACAGGTCCGTCATTTGTTTGTTCCTCCATTTGTTGCATCGGGTGCTGCTCCATTTGCTGTTCCGTTTGCTGCTCCGTTTGCTGCTCTATTTGCTGCTCCATTTGTAAAACTATAACAAAAGTATGATGGTTAAATAAGCGTATCAGCCTCAGTCGTTGTTATTGTTAATCAGTATATGAAACAATTAATATTTACTTTCTGCCTTCATTGCGTCATTTTCACGCTGCAAATCCTCTGCGCTAATGCGTCCTTTCCCTGTCCTCTCTCTGATGAACCTTATCGTGTTAGCCAGCACATCTTGGTTACTCATCTGCAATATGGCAAAATGTACATTATTTCTTGAAGTCTATATTTTTTCAATATTTAATATTCAGCGAGTGAATTATTGGGTTATCTTACATTAGCGTCATCACCAATGGCAATGGCTAGGTCTTTCAACACTATGGCGGTCTCCTCACGGCGCTCTCTCTCATAATGAGCGTTACGCGCTCGCCTTTCCTCCTGCAAACAGAAGAATACCCAATTGAATAACAGCTATTAGCGAATGACAAGAATCTTCAATCGTATTGTCCTCCATAGGATTACTAACGCGTGATAACGGCACACGGTTTCGGCCTGTTGGCCTCCCACGACGCGGCCTGCTCGTCCTCGTGGGCCTGGTCTGGCCGTCATTTCGATCTCGTTTCTGTAAGACAATAAATGAGTAAATTTTAAGACGTGTATAATTTTTACATGTAGATGACCTGCACAAAGCGATGCAGATGCCAACACCACGGTAAAAATAAATCAAGACGATACACGCTAAGTAGATAATTACCGTATGAGATGACATTTTCAATTCGATAACGCGCTCGTTGTCTAGTAAGTAATGAATTCGCTTGTCAAGAAATGAACAAGAAATGAATAATTTCAACGAGACTCCAGCTTATATTGACGCGAAAATCTTACCTGCGCACACGCAGGACGCTCCTGAAGGGTGGGGGTGGGCTATTGTGTAGACAACTGGGCAGTGATAAGATCTCTTTGTGTTTGATTGTAAACTTTAAGTTAGGTTGCTGCATTGAAGTTTCGTGGAAATGACTGTAATGGCTGTATTTTAAAATTCTAAATACTCATCGGTTGAATAGTAGCATTTCTCTATTAAAGATGCTCTAAGCTGGCTAGTGAAAAGTGTCATACTTTCCTGTAGTTTGACATGGTTTGGGAGTTTATTCTAACCACCATATACTACGGACTTTCATTTAGCATTTTTGATTCTCGAAGGCGGTAGGTGTAGTCTCATTTTGTGTCGGGTGTCTTCCTTTGTTTTGGAACTCCTCTTGTTTTTGTATTCAAATGTGCATATGTCGAAAATGTATATTGATCTACAACTTTCTGTGTTTTTTATTTGTGCTATTATTCTGATACACTTTTTTTGGACTATGAACAGATAATTTATATCAACACTATTTCCCCAAAGCATAACCCCATACCTCAGCCACGAATATGCATAAGCGTAGTAGGCTGATAAAGCAGTTTGTGTGTTAGTGTTTTTGTTAATTTGGAAAAGGGCGTATGTGAATTGTGATAGTTTAACTTTGACGTGTTTTATGTGTGTTTTTCAGTTAATGTGTGTGTCTATGTTTATTTCCAGTAATTTAAATGTGTTGACTTCTTCTAAAGATGTATGTTGGTGAGTTATGTTTAAATTTAAGGGGGGCTTTGTGTACGGTCCAAATTGTATGATTTTCGTTTTATTCGAGTTTATTTCTAAGTTGTGTTCTTGTAGCCATTCCGTTATAGTTTGGAGAGTATTTTTTACTATGGTGTTGTGGTTGGTTAAACCGTCGCATTGTATTACAATAGAAATGTCGCCCGCGAAGAGGACGGGTAGTGCCTTTTCCGGGTCTAATGATTTAGGTAAGTCATTTATATAAATCAAGAACAATATACACCCTAGTACACTTCCTTGGGGGATTGAGCAAGTTAAATAATTTTTCTGCGACCGCACAGACTTTGCATTATTTGTGTCCTGTTGTGTAAATATGATTTGAACCATTAGTGGGCGGGTCCGCGTAACCCACAGCCTTTTAATTTCATCAACAGTATGTCATACAGTACCTTATCGTAGGCTTTTGTCATATCAATCAATAGGCCTATAACATGTTTTTTATCATTTATGTGCTGAAGAGCCGTTTGGACGTACTTATAGATGGCCAAAGTAGTTGACCTAGATTTTCTGAAGCCATTCTGAATATTGTCTAGAATTTTATGTTTTTCCAAAAATGCATACAACCGGTTACACATAGCTTTCTCGAATATTTTTGAAAAAGTTGGCAGTGGTGCAATGGGTCTCTAATTGCTAGGGACTTGAGTGTCGCCTTTTAGGGGTTTTACTAGTGAGATTTTTTATGCGTCTGGGAATTGCCCGTCTTCAAAACTTTGATTAATTATTAATAGTGTTAAAGGGACTATGAATTCCATAGCACACTGTTTTAGAAGTAGCAGTGGAATATCATCTATAGCGCAACTATGTTTGTTTTTTGTTATTTTTATAATATTTAGTATTTCTTTGAAGTCCACTGGCTGTAAGTACATTGAGTGTATCGGCGAGGTTATAACAGGTCGTCCGATGAGTGTATTTGTGCAGGTATTGTCTTGACCCACTGAAATGAAAAAAATGTTAAATGTGTTACATATTGTTAAGGGGCATGTCACTACTTCATCATTAATTTTCAACGTCATATTTTCTTTTTCTTAATGTCTGTTTTTCTAGTTATTGTATTTATGATTTTCCACATAGTTTTAACTTTACTATCAGATTTTTTCATCTGGCCTATATTCTCAAATTTTTTTAACACTTTATTACTCGACTCGAATTTAGGTCCCAATGTAATAGGTGGCGAGCTTATTGCTATTCACCAGGCACTCATATATATATATATATATATATAAAGCATATAGACAAAAGCATATCTGGGTTTTATTTTGTTTTACGGAATTTGGGACCACATTGTAATGGCTTCGTATTGTATAGAAACACGATGCCGACACTCAAATTACTTCTTTAATATTTTTCTTCTATAAAAGCGTGAGTTGTAGTCATTCATTGTTTGGTATCAACATCCATCAGACCATCTTATCAAAAACAAGAAATAATTCAATAAGTGATTAACACAATGATTATAGTTTCAGAAAGTTTTTTAAATAAGACAACATCTTTATCACTATGTACAGAGTGGTGTCCCCGTCAAGGGAAATAATAGATTTTATGTATGTATTGAAAATGATTATACACTATAGTAAATATCGACAACACTTGATCATGACGCTTCTTGGTAAATTAGGTATATATTATTTTTCGTAACGTCATTATGATTTTATAATATGAAATGTGTTTGTAGAACGCAAACGGTTGAGACTAATCGAGCGCACCCCTCATCCGGTTTACGGGCACCTAAATTCTGGGAAACAATGGACTCAAACAAAGGGCTAAGGGATTTCACATAATTGTTTTTACAAATAGATAACATTCGTTACAAAAATAAAGGGCTATAGATAAGAAACACGCTTTATCTAATTGGTTTTGTTGTCATATTAACAATGAAGACCAAAACGACGATAGCTACGAAATTGCTGTCTCCGATGGTAAGATTTATTACCTACATTTAGGAGAAAAAAGTAAATATTGCGTCATTTGTATGAGGGCGAAAAATAAAGGACGAAAAGCACATAGGTGACGATTGCACTTATTTATTTGTTACTTTCAGGATATAAGTATTCCAATTAATATTATTAAAGTTTTGGTATATTTACAGGTACCTCTACCAGTACCTTGACTAGCAAAAACTATTTACAACTGACCGTCTCAATCTGTCAAGTTGTCGAACAAAAAAAATCTACAAAATGATACAATAAACCGTCGTTTGAATATTTTTGATAGGCATATTAACTGTGAAGTAAAAGTTACTACAGTCAAAATGATGAAAGGCTGGAGCACACACCACTGTTGCTTGAAAGCTCTGAGCAAAGCAAGTGCTCTGGCTTAGTATGCTAAAAACTTACTGCACAATTGAAACAATAACAGGTTGCTACTCAATTGAAATAACAGTAGTATTTGCTTTGAGAATTGGAGTCCTAGTAATAAAAAGTTTTACAACACCGAGAACCATTGCATTCAATTATCACAAAATGGGTATGATTTTTAACATGAGGTATACTTTCTTTATAGAGCAGAGCAATATAATTCTTTGGTTCCAAAGTACAACGGAGAAATTACGCAATAAACAACTATTATACATAGAGGTGCTTTGCTGAAAGAAACGTGAAAGAAATTCAAGAAAAAGTTGGCTAGTTTCGGTGCTTTGCCCTTGCCAGAATGATACGAAATCTATTTCTTCGTCATGTTCCTCGCTTACTGACATCGATTCAAGCTCACCAAGATTTATTGAACTGGAGGAATTTGCAACGCAATGAACCATCGGTTCAGAAAGAAGACTTGAAATGTGAAAATATTTTTAATTCTTCTGTTTTATTCATGGACGGTAGATATTTCACTTAATTACAACTATTGAATCAAAATATTACTATTACTAGGTATATCAAAGTTAAAAGGCTAACCAACAAAATTTAGTTTCAACTTTAAGGAGAACTTTTTGTGACAGGGTTTTTTTTTAATTTAATTTAGTTTAACCGTAAAGTAAAGCTTAAAATGTAATAATTCTTTATAAAAAAAGTTGAGTTTAAGACTTAGAGCGTACAGAGTACCTGCACATAGCTGTGAGTACTATCTAAGCAATCAGTACCTAGGAATCTCAAACAGCGGACATGTAAAGAGGATTTGTCAATGCTAAACTCACAACTCCGAAGGAACGGAGGAATCTTGAAGATCTAATAAAACATTCAAAATCTTGAATGGATTCTACGATATAAAGAACTTTAATACGCCCTGCTTTATTCGTACCGAGAATACACATCTCTAAGATGTCTCCCGAGGACCGAAGGAATCGTGGATCTATCAGAAACATCCAAAATTAAAGAACTTTGACGCGATCTGCTTTATTCGTAACGAGAATGCATATCTTAGTGGACACGATCTGAAGTTATGCACTTGGCTTCTATAACAACAATCCTCACAGACATTTTATCAGTAACAGAGTGGCCAGAACGTGGAACCAGCTCCCAGAACACTTAGTCTCAGCTGACAGTTCAAAAACAGACTTGATACATTTTACCTCAGACTAGAGAAATTGAAGGAATGAAAATGGAAACTGAATACAGGCATCATCAGTTGTCTACGACTGTCTGTCTGCTAACTTACAATAATAATAATAATAATAATTTATGTGTAATATTCTACGCCATTCATATTTCATTTCTTCATCCTAACATGCAAACGATTTTTTAAATTCTTAACTAAAATGTAAACGTAATCGTCAATAGTTTACGACTTAGAGCGGTTTTATGAATTGAAATTGAAACTGTATTAATAAAATAGAAGGATTTGTTTGGTAACTAGTCAACCGGTTCCGGGTTCACCCGTGACACATTTCAACATACCTTTTAGTCATACATTCCCACAAATTATTTATTTTCAAATGATGTAAGGGACATTTATGATTACTACTCCGCTCCCTTGAGTAGTAGCATAATGACATATATAGCCTGTAACTTTCCTCTATAAACGAGCTATTCAACACAAAAATATTTTTAAAGTCTAACTAGTAGTTCTTGCGATTAGCGCGTTCAACTGATCATACAAACAAACTCTTTAGTTTTTTATTATTATTATTTTTATAACCAATGTGTATATTTATATTGATTTTATAAAATAAAATCGTTTATTTTTATTATGTTATAAAGATGAAATAAAATATTAATAATGTGATATTTTAAGTAGTTTTAAGTGCTCACAGCGATGTGTATGTATTTCACATGATCTGTCTTAAAATTTTGGACATCACGTTTGAATTTCTCTTGTGAACAATTAGTTCACTTAAAGCTTTAAAAACTGAAAAATTCAATGGGTGTGAATTACTCAAAAGCCCATTCGAAATATTATACGTAAAAATTTTTACTCAAACTTAGAATTCGACATTAAATTTAAAAAATCAACGTTTTAGCTACCAGAAATATGATTATATTTTTTTTTAACAATTTATTGATATATTTAACATTGAACTTTTTAGAGATGCTCAGTAATAAAATAAGGAATAAAGACATCACAAGATAAAAATTGTGTATTCACATCCACGTCTATTAAAAGTATAACTGACCAGAATATAAACAAACTCACGACTTCATATTTTTTCGGTTATCTGTTTGATGTGAAATACCCCATATGCCGTTGTAAATTTTTTAACTGTTTAGACGTCAATACAATAACCAAATAGGTCGTCATCTTCTAAAACTCTTACAGAAAAATTCACAAAACACATTTAGTATTATAACTTAACAAATAGCTCGTACATTAAATGATCTTTCATATTTATCTTAGCTCACATAATATATCGTCGAAATATTCATTTGGAACCGGCAGTTCCTGAGATTAGTTCGCTCAAACAAACAAACGTTTCAGCTTTATAACATAAGTAGGTATAGATAGACAATGTTATACAATAAACGATTTATAGTATCTACGGTCAATCACACGCGTTTTTTGGTCTAGAAACAAGTAATGTAATTGTGTCATTATTCTAATAAGTGCTGAGTGCTATAAATTAGTTTTACATTTTAATATGCTAGATATCTAGATAGTGTGGATCTGTTATAATGTAATAATATTATATCCTGAAGAGTTCGTCAAAATAATTACGCTAATCTTATCAGGATCTAGTCTACGCATTAATTAATTATACTATAGTACTATACATAATTAAAAAAAGAACACATTATCGCGTTATAAAAATATATTTTGACTAATTTGAGCAATATATATAATTCATTTATAGAATATATATATATATACTATACAAAAACATTGAATATAGGCTATCAAAAGGTATATAAAACTGAAGACAAAACATTTGAAACATTGTTTATACCGAAGAATTAAGAAGAGAGCAACACATTTATTCCAACATCACAACAAAAAAGTTAAAAAAGTAAACGACACGCATCTAGTAAAATGTCCCGCATGTTCTTGCGCATCACTGTCTTGTAGAGATGTATTATAGACTTTAGCCAAGTTCACCATATTCGTAAGAGTTGATTTTATAGAACAATGTCTTACGTGTATGATAAAAGTGGCTTTAAAAAGCCTTTTGGAGAACAGCAGGTACATCATAGTGTAAGAGAGAGAGAGAGTGTGTGGTGCAACTGCTGAAAAGAAGAAATGTTAACGTTAATTACTATTACAAGCAATATAATAAAATAATAAATACTAAATTCACACAATAATATAAGTTAAGTTAGCAAACCTGTAAATATCTGACTAAACTGAGAACCTGTTACATTGGGACCTAAACATAAACTGGCGAGATGTGGGTGCTAGCACCTCTGCCTACCCCCTCCGGGGATATAGGCGTGAGTTTATGTTATGTTATGTTATGTTATCATTTAAAAAAGTTACAATCGAGTAGTATGTCTTATTCACCAAGAATACTAATAATTCTTTTTTAAATATATTTATATTTGTCTCTAGCCTTATTGATTTTGGCAGTTTGTTATACATTTTTGGTGCCATAGCAAAGATGCTGTTATGGTAAAGTGCCGTTTTGCAGGTAACTAGATGCAATTTATCTGCTCGACGTGCACTACTAACTACCTCAAACTTTTCCATATTTTGCCGAACAAACATAACAGTCTCATAGATGTAAAGGCATGGCATAGTCAATATTTTATGTTTCTTAAAATATGGTACACAACTGTCAGTTCTTCGTAGATGGTACATTGCTCGTATGCATCGTTTTTGTGCTATGAAAACCCTCTCTTTACCAGTAGCATTACCCCAAAATATAATTCCGTACCTTAAAATTGACTTATATATAGTATAGACCATGATATGCTGTAATTAATGTACTTTCATTTACAGTTTTCCTAAGCATGTATAGATTGTAGGAGTTTCCCACAAACTATTTATTTTCAAATGATGTAAGGGACATTTATGATTACTACTCCGCTCCCTTGAGTAGTAGCATAATGATATCTATAGCCAAGCAAGAACTACTAGTTAGACCTTTAAAATATTTTTGTGTTGAATAGCTCGTTTATAGAGGAAAGCTATAACACAAAAATATTTTAAAAGTCTAACTAGTAGTACTTGCGATTAGCGATGATCAGTTGGATCATACAAACAAACTCTTTAGTTTTTTGTTATTATTATTTTTATTACCAATGTGTATATTTATATTGATTTTATAAAATAAAATCGTTTATTTTTGTTATGTTATAAAGATGGAATAAAATATTAATAATAATGGTATTTTAAATAGTTTTGCTCATAGCGATGTGTATGTACACAAGACAAAAACGATAGCCTGTCTAGTGATATAAGTATTATACAGATCGTTATATTGATTTTCGCAAGCAGAAAAAGTCACCAGTATGTTCTACATAAATGTGTGTGTAACAAAACTCGTTTCCTCACTCACAACACACTTGCCAATTACAATTGATTCAAAACCATTCGTATTTATTTATCATCAGTTACACTTTCTTTACTAATAACAATAACTCATAAAATTCTTATTACTGGTATATGAACGTAGTTTTTGTTTAATTCTTGTAAGTCTCCGTAACCCGAGGGTTTACATATTCGCTTTTTAAGTGTTAAAATCCTGCAAAGTTATGAGTTCGAAACCCAGTCAAATTTTACTTTTTGAACTTTTAAATATTTGTATATCTTCATGTTAATTACTTACCTATTAAGGGAATGTTGAGGTAACATCACAACAGTATCTTGATATTTTAGTTATTTTTTATAGCAACTTAAATCAGTAGTATTTTTATTATTACTGAGCGAGTATTGTTGCACACACATTGGATTAATGTTTCTCGTATTGGAATTTATGCTACCCTCATTCTCATGATTAAAATAACATGATCATTTCATTTTTAACTGTCAACAATTGGATGCATTGTGCTTTCCACACGGTTAATTAACAACTTAAACGTTCTTTAATATCACAAACAAAATAAAGAACAAAAACAAAACTATTTATTAACGTAAACGACTACATCAATATAGTAGCGGTTCGAACTCGCTGCCTTCGAAATGTCTTTACGCCTGTAATACCACTCAACTACGTGAGCCTGTGCTAAAATGGTGAAATTTACTTTCTCATTCGATGGCAGGCAAATCACTCACACATATTCAAACGTTCACGATTCACGAATATTCACGATCATGCACACTGGCACACATAAACGTATTACACTAAAACGCCTTTAACGATGACGCACACATGTGACTTCAAAGCAATGTGTTATTGTTGTGTGAACACACATATGTAAAACATACGGGTGCTTCCACTTGACCCAAATCATAAATAGATTTTATTTGATAGATAGGCTATCTTTTTTGTCTTGTGTACTTCATATGATCTAAGTCATAACATTTTGGACATCACGTTTGAATTTCTCTTGTTAACAATTAGCACACTCAAAGCTTTAAAAACTGAAAAATAAAAGGGTGTAAAATCAACGTTTTAGTTACAAGAAATAGGATTTTTAATTTTTATTACCAATTAATTGATATATTCGGGGAGATGGGCCTCGTCAGCATTGGGCTGCAACCCGTCTAAGAGAAGGAAAACTCTGAAATCAAAACCGGGGAGATGGGCCTCGTCAGTATTAGTCTGCAACCATCTAGGAGAAGGTCACCCCGAAATAAAACCAACTCTCAGGGAGCATACCCGAGAAAAAACTCCGATCCAAGGTGTTAGCCGACCCATGCCAATGATTCGTGACCAGAGGGCAAGCTGGTGTAACGGAGGGTGTCTGTGTTGGCGGTCACAGGACACACGTGAGATTCCGCCTTACCTCCGTAAAGGGCTCTGCGGGGGTGGACCATATTTTCCCTATGACTCGTGGGAACGCATTGATGATTCCAAAAATTAATCATCCGCATGGTGGCGACGCGGTACGTCACCCGTCACGTCTCGTTTCCCGTAGGGGCGAAAAGTGGCTCACGGAGAGCCGTTTTGCTACGTTGAATGTTGGAGGAGGAATGGAAGAAAACATGAATGATGTTTGTAAGATGATGGATGAAAGAAGGATTGATGTGCTTTGTGTGAATGAGACGAAGAGGAAAGGATGTGACACCACCAAGCACGGACCCTACACCGCGTACTGGTCGGGAGTACCCAATACCGACAGAGCTTGCCAGGGAGTTGGTGTCATCCTATCTGCTAGAATGGCTGAGTGTGTGAATATATTCGAATGTGTGAATGCTAGACTGATGTGGATGAGAATGAAAGTGGGACTCACTCGTATTTTTGTCGTAGGGGTTTATGCTCCTGTAGACTCCGGTACGAATACGTCCCAGGAAGTACAAGAAGAAAGAGAACAGTTTTGGGAGAGTTTAAGAGATGTATTAAGAGAATGTAAGGATAATGAAAGAATAATAATGCTAGGTGATTTTAATGGATGGGTAGGACTGAAACGAGATGGATTTGAAAGGGTTCTTGGCAAGTACGGAGATGAAAGAGTGAACGAAAATGGTAAAGGTTTGCTTGAAGTATGTTTGGAATGGAACCTTTGTGTGTCAAACACGATGTTTCGACACAAAAGGATTCATATGTATACAAGAGAAGCGAAGAATGTCAGTAAAAGTATGATTGATTTTGTAATAGTGGATGAAAGATTGAGAAAAAATATTCTAGACGCTAGGGTATATCGTGGTGTGGGTATCCATACAGACCACTTTTTGGTTATGTGCCGTATAAGTGATCTCTTTAAAGGATGGAGACGTAGAAGGCGTGAGCCCATAAGTGTTCTAGAAAGAATAAAAGTAGAAAATTTGCAAGAAGATAAAGTGATAGAGGAGTATGGAAGCAAATTGACTGAAAGGTTTCATGATCTTGATAGTATTTGTGAGATTGAGGAGTTATGGAAGGTATTCAAAGATGAGATTGTGAGTGTGACTTCCCAAGTATGTGGTATAAGTAAAAGAAGTAAAGTGCAAAAGGTGAAGCATGCATGGTGGGATAAAGAAGTGCAAAAGTTGGTATGTGAGAAAAAGAAAGCGTGGCTTGACTGGCTCTCAGTCAGAGCTAATGAGAGAATGCAGCAAGCTACAATTGAGAATGTGGATGAAGCGAAATATAAATATAGAAGACTGAAAGGGATAGTGAAAGGAGTGATTGCTAGAAAGAAAAAGGAACAAAAACACGTGTTTGATGAAAGGTTATCTGAGGATTTCCAGACGAACATTAAGTTCTTTTGGAAGTCCATTCGTTTAGCCAGAGGAGAAACACAGAGCTCTGAGCTGAACGCTATTAGAGACCAGAATGGAAGTATTGTAAAAGGTGAGGAATGTGTGTTAAAAAGATGGCAGGACTATTTTGAAAGCTTGTTTGAAAGAGAGGATGATGTACATGTACTAACCTCGGTGATGGATGACTATGTTGATGCTGATAAAAGTGGTATTAGTATGAATGAAGTTGTGAGTGCATTAAAAAGTATGAAAGCTGGTAAAGCAGCGGGATATGATAAGGTGACAGTCGAGATGCTGAAGGCTGGACAGGGCCTTGTAGCAAGTCAGTTGTGCCGCCTTTTCAACATATGTTGGGTTAGCGGTCGTGTACCAAGTGATTGGTGTAAGGCCGTTATAGTTCCACTTTACAAAGGAAAGGGCTCGCATCAAGACTGCAAAAACTACAGGGGCATTAGCCTCCTCAGCGTCGTCGGCAAACTGTATGCGAAAGTGTTGATTAAGAGAGTTATGAAAGAAACCGATGAGAAAATATGGGATGCACAAGCGGGTTTTAGAAAGGGAATGGGATGTACGGATCAGGTCTTTTCATTGCGAAGCATAGCCAAGAAATTTTTGGCCAAGAGTCAAAAGGTCTATTGCGCATTTGTGGATTTGGAAAAGGCCTATGACAAAGTGGTGAGGAATGAACTTTGGTCGGTACTGTCTATGTATGGGGTGAGTAGCAACCTTATTCGAGGTGTGAAGTCTCTCTATGAGGACTCCAGGGCTTGCGTGAGGATACATGGGTCATACACTGAATGGTTTAGTATCCAAAAGGGGGTTAGACAGGGATGTGTAGTGTCACCATGGCTGTTTAACTTATTCATGGACAGTTGTTTGCAAGATTTGAAAGATAAAGAATGTGGTTTAAGAATGAAGAATTTAATCGTCAAATGTCTTCTTTATGCTGATGATCAGGTTTTACTGGCGTCATCGGCAGATGAGTTGCAGGAGATGGTAACAACTATGCATGAAGCTTTTGAGAGGAAAGGAATGAAAGTGAATGTTAGTAAGACAAAAGTTATGGTTTTTGAAAGAGATGAATGCGTGACAGAGTGTAGGATTTGTATAGATGGAGAAAAAGTGGAACAAGTGAATGAGTTCATATATTTGGGAACATTGTTTACGAGAAATGGAAAGCATGAAGAAGATGTTGAAAGGAGAGTGATGGCTGGAAATAGAGTGAATGGGGCACTACACAACTTTATGCGCAGCCGGAAAGTGTCCGAAAAGGCACGACTGGCTGTACATGGAGGAGTATTGGTGCCGACTCTTATGTATGGTAGTGAAAGTTGGGTGTGGCAGAAAAAGCATCAGAGTAGAGTGAATGCAGTAGAAATGCGTGCGTTGCGAAGTATGTGTGGCTTGACCTTGAAAGATAGAGTGAGAAATAGCGTGATAAGAGAACGATGTGGAGTGATAGAAGATGTAGTGATGAGAATTGAGAGAGGAATATTGAGATGGTTTGGTCATGTTGAGAGAATGAATGAAAAAAGACTATGAGGAGGTGTATGAGGCGAGTGTGGATGGTAACGTCGGAAGGGGAAGACCTAGGCGCACATACCTGGACCAAATCGGGGAAGTTTTAGAAAAGGGGCAGGTCAGGAGTACTCTAAACCGACGAGCATGCATGAAGAATGTAATGAGAGTGAATGAAGCGAGAGTAGTATGTCAGGATCGTAGCAAATGGAGATCCGTGATCTCTGCCTACCCCTATGGGAGACGGGCGTGATTTTATGTATGTATGTATGTAATTGATATATTTAAGTTTGAACTTTTTAGAGGCTTACCTCTTTGCAAATTTTGAAATGCTCAGTACTAAGGAATAAAGACATCACAAGAAAAAAATTGTGTATTCACATCGACGTCCATTAAAAGTATAACTGACCAGAATATAGACAAATTATCTGCTTGATATGAAATACCCCATATGTCGTTGTAAATTTTTTAACTGTTTAGACATCAATACAATAACTAAATAGGTCGTCATCTTCTAAAACTCTTACAGAAAAATTCACAACACATTTAGTATTATATCTTAACAAATAGCTCGTACATTAACGAATATTTGAAATGATCTTTCATATTTATCTAAACTCACATAATAAATCGGCGAAATATTCAATTGGAACCGGCAGTTCCTGAGATTAGTTCACTCAAACAAACAAACGCTTCAGTTTTA
The DNA here is from genome assembly GCA_963662185.1 of Eilema griseolum. NCBI lineage: Eukaryota > Metazoa > Arthropoda > Insecta > Lepidoptera > Erebidae > Eilema > Eilema griseolum. The sequence continues at coordinate 351,288 of OY759251.1, forward strand.
TAACACTAGTATAGATAGGGAATGTTATACAATAAACGATTTATAGTATTTACGGTCAATCACACGCATTTTTTTGTCAAGAATCAAGTAATGTAATTGTGACATTATTCTTTATTTTTATTCTTAAGTGCTGATTATAAATAAGTTATACATTTTAATATGCTAGATATCTAGATAGTGTGATATATTATTCAATAATATTATATCCTGAAGAGTTCGTATAAATAATTACGCTAATCTTATCAGGATCTAATCTACGCAATAATTAATTCTACTATAGTAATATACATAATTAAACAAAGAACACATTATCGTGTTATAAAAATATATTTTGACTAATTTGTACAGACTTTAGCCAAGTTCACCCTATTCGTAAGAGTTGATTTTATGGAACAATGTCTTACGTGTATGTTAAAAGCGGCTTTAAAAAGCCATTTGGAGAACAGCAGGCACGCGTAGTGTATGAGAGAGAGAGAGAGTGTGGTGCGACTGCTGAAAAGAAGAAATTTTAACGTTAATTAATATACAAAAGTTACAAGAAATATAATTAAATAATAAATACTAAATTTACACAATAATGTAAGAGGAGATATTAGTTGAAAAAGTTAGCAAACCTGTAAATATCTGACTAAACTGAGAATACCTGCATAATCAATTACAGTTACCTTCTAGGTCTCGGGTGGTTTGTCAGCCTCATGCAGCAAGGGCTCCAAAACTGCCCAAAGTTCGTTGGCCTCCTCTGGGGCTATAAAAAAATACCAAGTTATAATAAGAAACAAACTTCTTTTATAAGAAATAATGTATGCTAAGTATTTTGAGAAGTGTTATTACTTAGCCGTGGCTCGTCCAGATCAAAATCTGGCAGTACAGGTTCGTCGTTTGTTTGTTCCTCCATTTGTTGCATCGGGTACTGCTCCATTTGCTGTTCCGTTTGCTGCTCCGTTTGCTGCTCCGTTTGCTGCTCTAGTTGCTGCTCCATTTGTAAAACTATAACAAAAGTATGATGGTTAAGTAAACGTATCAGTCTCAGTCATTGTCATTGTTAATCAGTATATGAAACAATTAATATTTAATTTCTGCCTCCATTGCGTCATTTTCACGCTGCAAATTCTCTGCGCTAATACGTTTGTAGCGACCAAATACGCTACAACAACAATCGCTTCCGCTTATATTTTACACCTTGTAAAATCACGCCATACACTTAGCGATGACTAATACTGCAGGTGTGCATAGTGCAGTGTGCAAAACAAGAACCTGTTTAAGCCACGCCTCCTGCAGTATAGCGCCGGTGCACCTATTGTTCTAGCAGTGGTAGTTCAAGATGGCCACTACTTCAATTGGCGGCCATAGTGAAAAGGGGCGTCAACAGCTAAGCAAAAACGGTCAAGACCGACCCGTTATTATTATTAGTTGTTAATTATTATTAATAATTTTTATTATATAAATACTCGTGTTGTTCGAAGTAAAGATTATTATGTTTTCATCACTCGGAATAAAAACAATGCAGTTGTAACTGTGTATTATTACTACCTCTAGTATTCTCGCTGCACGTATAGATAGCAAGTGGTTTAGGTACAAAAACCTAAATACCTAACCACTTCACGTTCTTCCCATGTCCTCTCTCTGATGAACCTTAACGTGTTAGCCAGCACATCTTGGTTACTCATCTGCAATATGGCAAAATGTATATTATTTCTTGAAGTCTATATTTTTTCAATATTTAATATTCAGCGAGTGAATTATTGGGTTATCTTACATTAGCGTCACCACCAATGGCAATGGCTAGGTCTTTAATTGCTGTGGCGGTCTCCTCACGGCGCTCTTTCTCAAAATGAGCGTTACGCACTCGCCTTTCCTCCTGCAAACAGAAGAATACTCAATTGAATAACAGCCATTAGCGAATGACAATTAAATAATCTTCAATCGTATTGTCCTCCATAGGATTACTAACGCGTGATAGCGGCACGCGGTTTCGGCCTGTTGGCCTCCCACGGCGCGGCCTGCTCGTACTCGTGGGCCTGGCCTGGCCGTCATTTTGATCTCGTTTCTGTAAGTAACAATAAATGAGTAAATTTTAAGACCTGTATAATTTTAGCATGTAGGCGACCTGCACAAAGCGATGCAGATGCCACGCAAAGTAGATAATTACCGTATGAGATGACATTTACAATTAGATAACGTGCTTGTTGTCTAGTAAGTAATTAATTGGCTCGTTAAGAAATGGACAAGGAATGAATAATTTCAACGAGACTCCAGCATATATTGGCGCGAGAATCTTACCTACGCACACGCAGGACGCTCCTGAAGGGTGGAGGTGGGCTATTGTGTAGACAACTGGGTAGTGATGAGATCAGAATCTCTTAGTGTTTGATTGTAAACTTTAAGTTAGGTTGCTGAAGTGAAGTTTCGTGGAATTGACTGTAACGGTTATATTTTAAAATTACATTCGTTAGATACCTACTAGATACCACCCGCGTAAAATACTGAACAATTATTTAAAATTATAGCACGGGTAGTATCTTGTCCATTTATTAAAAATAGTCTACTTTGAAATTTAATAATCACCGTTTTCATTATTTTAAAAGTTGACCGAGATTTCATTTTATCATCAATTTAATACAAAAACCAATAGTACAAGTGACCTTACACGACTTCCAGAGAGAAAAATCTCTTGACACACAGAAAGACGCATACAGACTGATGGACTAGAGTTCTGTCTTTATCTTTATGATGGCACGTAACCTTCAAAGTAATGCTCGTGAAGGAGGAGGCGGGGTGGGAGCGACGACGGATCGCAAGCCAAGCTGCCCGCGTACGAAAGCAACTCGGGCGTCGGAGGTCGATGAACGACCTCCGTCCCCCATTAGCGCAGGCCCGGAGGTGACTGGTGGAGCCGCCTGCCACCCTGGCAGAAGCAGGCCGCGGCGGTGGCGCGCTCGGTGCGCCTCCCCGTTTTCCGGGGACGAGTTGGGGACTCTGTAGTCCCGACATACCCGAGGAGAGGGCCAGATCGTGAGAGATGGCCCTGGGTCGGCCGGGGTGCGAGGGATATGCCTGTCAACCTCACCTTCGGCAACCAAAACGACCTACAGGCAGCGTGCGTTTCAGTCGGTTCGAGTCCGACATAACCTGTTCCACCGGCTCCGATGGGCAGGTATCCGTGGGGATTTTGCACACGTAAAAACTCTTCGATATCTTTCTTCGAATATTATCTAGCCGGCTTCTATATATTAAAGCATATAGCATAACATAACATAACATAAACTCACGCCGGTATTCCCCGAAGGGTTAGGCAGAGGTGCTAGCACCCACATTTCGCCACAACACAGAACAAGGTAGGTACAATAATAATTATAATTTGGACACAGTTAAATTAAATTAAATCTGTTCTGTTATCAAATATTTAACAATTAATAACATAATCATGATTATTATACAAAGGTTCTACAATTCCTGAATTCAAATTACTCGGTATATTATATTTTTTGCCAAAAAAAAGTTCAAATGGTATGTACTTTGTTTCAGAGTGGACAGTTGTATTATTAGCAAAACAAAAATATGGTAACCATGTACTCCAATATCCAATAAGCATTCAAGTATTTTAACAGAAAACAGAAAAAACATTTATTCACGAACACACAACGTACAGAGAGTCAGACAATATATATATACACAACAAGAAGATATCACAAAAGAACACTCTCACTGCACATCGTGCGCACCCAAATGGGCCACCATCTCAGCATGAATGCCCCGCACACCAGGGTATGCGAAGCGCTGGTTTTCAGATGGCGCCGCTAGTGGCTCCGCCGCCACGCAACGAGTCAGTGACGCATTAACACACGACAACAGATCTCAATACAACACTTAAAACACTTAAAAATAGAGAACACAATGACCAAACCACAAACAACAAACAAAAATGAAAGAAAAATGCATAACGGGATATCTTCCTTTATAAAATTAAATCATCACAGATAATCTGTGGTTGTCTGTGGTTCATTCACCGCTCCCGCGCAGTTATCGATGACATAAGCCACAAGCTCCAACCGCGTTATTGAGTAATACTTAGGTAACATGCGTTGCATACAATTGCGCAACATCATAAGATGGCCGACAAGCAAGAATCAATTATTGTACCATTCCGTCCGTAAGAATGCCATATATTCACTGTGCAATACGCCAATAATAATCGCTGTGCAAGAACAGTGATCATGAATAAATTAGTGCAATGTGATGTGTGTATTTTAGTGTATATGTTCAGTGTTTAAGCCATGTTTATGCAAACAAGCACACGGCGTGCAACCAGTGCAACGCGGAGCATCTTCAGGGACAACAACCACACCCACTGATAACCACGAGCGACCAAGGTTTACCGAACGTCACCTCGGATTTAAATTGTATCATAGCGTACTCCCAGGGTGAGTACAATCCCGCTTCTGTGCAGCCAGCAGATGCAATTGGTATTTATTTTTGAATGAGCTCAATGTTTTTGCAGATCGTATTGGTGGTGGCAGGTCGTTCCATATGCGGCTGGCTGCGAACTTGAAGCTTCCTCGGTACGCCGAGGTTCTATGTCTCGGAGTCAACATAAGGTAGGCAGATGCCCGTGTACTGTGCTTATTTTGGTCTCTCGACCAAAACAGTCTGTCATACAGGTACCTGGGTCTATGTTTTTGCACTACGCCAAAGAGCAATGTTGCAAAATGCAGCTCCCTACGCTGTGCCATTTTCATAATACCGCCGTGGTTCAGAAAAGGCGTTACATGCGTGCGTGGTGGGATTGTGAAGCAGAATCTTGCACAGGCATTCTGCACTCTCTGAATTAGTCGTTCAGTTCTTCGTAGGAGGCAGTTCCCATACACCGTGTCAGCATAGTTGAGTTTTGAAAGGATAAGTGACTCACATAGTATCTTCCTTATGTTCACACTGATGTATGGGCGGATCCTATATAGCACCTTCAGCCTATAAAAGCAGTTCCTGACTGCTTGTAGGATGTGTGTCTCAAATAGCAGCTGCTGGTCAAGAACCACTCCCAGGCTCCGCGCCTCCTTCACCTGTTCCACTGCACTGCCATCAATTTTTATTATGTCTAAACAGAGACAGATGGCGCTGCCGTCAAGTACACATCTTTACTAAAGAGCTCTGTGTTATTATTTCATTTTTAAAATAGCTACGTACATTAAAATGAAAATATTTTAGTGAAATTTAAGAGAAATAAAGTGATAAACCAGCCAAAGTGTTATTAGGTTTCTTAGTTATACAGTGTCTAAATGAAAAGAAAATATAAAAATCAAACCCACATATAAAAATATTTTGCTTAATCTACTGCTAAACACATAACATATCTAATAAAATAAACAAGTGACATACACAACACAACCAGTGACAAGGAAAAGTGTTATACCCAAACTATCACATTTTAAATAACGAAAGTCGTAATGTTATAAAGTCTAAATCTAAATCTATCACAATACCAACAACCTGAACCTTTATAAAGAGTGAACTATTATCGTATTAGGGAATAATAATTACGAGTGAACTGTGAAATAGTGCTAAAAAGTATCCACTATATGAAAAACTTTTTATATTTTTTTTACTAAGTTCTGTGAGTAAGACGTAAAAACTTTTTGTACTTGTGCAAAAAAAAATCCAAATGCATGAGTCATACTAACTCACAGTACTTGTATTACGGTGTATTACGGATGCACTTTTGACGTTTGGCATGGTAGTCACGGTGGACTGACCAGTAGACACGGCGACTTGTAGTCATTGAGGCAGGAGTTCCGAACCTAGCGCTCGTCGAACTTTTTGAGATATTTGTAAGTTCAAAGTAAACTATGAATTTCTTTGAAAATATCACCTTACGTAGAACACGAACAAAATCATCATCAGAGACAGATGGAACAGGTAGTACCGACAACACAATACAAGATGGCAGCACAACTAGTTTACCTGACATATCCGATGACGAAAACGAGGAGATACTAGACTTACGACAACAAATACTAAAATTGAGTTCGGAGCTAAATGCGGCGCGCGAAGTAATAAACCAGCTATCCAATGAAAACACTGATCTCAAAATGACAGTTTCAAAACTAGAGAGAAAAAATAATGAGTTAGAACATAAAGTAGCATCGCAGAAGCCAATCACAAACATAACACCTACTATTAACCCTGACACATCGATTGCAATAAATCCTCAACAAAAAACAGCAAAACAAAACGTGGATGATAAAATTATACCTCCTCAAACGGAAGGCGAATTCATAACAAAACATTTGAAACAAAAAATGTGTATTATAAGCAGCAATAAACTAAATAAAGTATTAAAAATTGCACAAAATACCTTCCCAAGTATTGACATATGTCATTATCTCTCTCCAAATCAGGGTATTTTAAATTTACTTAGTAGTCTTCAAACAAAGCTCAAGAATTTCACCATGAATGATTATTGTATAATTATGATTGGACAAGAAGATTTTCTGAGGAGTTGTAATTATAGTGACATAATTTTTAGGATTAGGAATGCACTTGCTGACATAAAATATACTAATATTATACTTTGTCTACCCACATATAAATTTAGCTACTATAGTACAATGTATAACTGGCGGGTAGACAGTTTTTCTACTCTTCTATGTCGTGATGTAAACATTCATAAATATGCCACATTATTTGACTCTAACTTAAACTTGACCTGTGACTATATTATGTTCTCAAAATATAATAGCATGATAAACAATAATGGTATGAAAAATATTTTTGACAATCTTAGATACTATGTACACATCTCTTGTCCAAATGATTTTATACGTGATAAGTGTGATAACAATATGAGTGAATGTGGATCGTCAGTTGCAAATAGTGATGTGTTTTTTCGTTAGTAAGTCATTGTATGTACTGCATCAGAACATTGCGGGTCTGATAAATAAAGCGGATGCTTTGATGGTCTGCTTAGATGAATTAGCAGATAAGCATAAGATTGTGGATGTTATATATATAACTGAGCATTTTATAGTAGCGGACGATGAATCACATCTTCATATCCCAAACTATTGCTTAGCTGCTTCCTTCTGTAGAACAAACAGAAGAAGGGGTGGATCATGCATATTGGTAAAAACGGGCATCCTATGGCGTGTAATCAATGGTATCGAACAATTGTCTATCAGTGGCATTTTCGAATGTAGCGGAATAGTGTTAACTCAGTATAATATAGCTGTTATCTGTATTTACAGAATACCACAAAATAGGAATGGTACACAATTACTAAATATATTTTTCCAGAAGTTAGACCAAGTATTATCAATTGTGACGAGAAAAAAATATTCAAACATTATAGTGACAGGAGATTTTAACATTGACATTATGAAAAACAATACTATTACTTTGGACTTTAAGTGTTCATTACTAAACTTTAACCTAAAACTAGCCATAGAACAACCAACAAGGCTAATAAGCCAAACTTGTTTAGACAATTTTGCACATGATTTTAAAGAACTATGCTCCGCCGAGATATTAAAGCTTGAATTATCAGATCACACAGCACAACTTCTGACATGTCCAGTTAACAAACAATGTATTTTAAAGCACTGGTACACGAGAAAGCGTAACTTTGCGTCTGAAAATATCCTGAATTTTCAGAAACATATCGAAAGCTTATCATTTTCAGATATCTATAACACAGAAGATTGTAACGTTGCGTATAATATATTTATAGAGCAGTTTAGTCTAATCTACAAACTATGTTTTCCACTAAAGCTTGTCAAAATCAAAGTTTACAAGCGACCGACTTGGATATCACGAGGTATCAAATTATGCAGTAAAAAAAAGAGAGAACTATTATGGACGTATAGGAAAAAACCTACTTCTAGTAATAAGGATCGCTATGTAAATTATACAAAATTATTTAAAAAGATTATATTGTTGACTAAGCGGGCACAAAACATTAATAAAATAAATACCTCAGAAAACAAAAGTAAAACAATATGGAGCATAATAAATAGCACAAAACTGAGTACGCCTAGAGAATCCATCCAAAAAATACGAATAAATAATGAAACAATAGTAGATCCTAAATTAATTGCTTCTAAATTTAACGACTATTTTATAGATAAGGTTAGTCCACTCACAGATTCTGCTAGCAAAGCCACTTCAGGTATGAATAAAATGAAAGACTCAATGTTTATGGCACCCAGCGTACCCCGTGACATCCTAACAATTATTAAAAATTTGAAAAACACCAATAGTGTGGGCTATGATGACATTTCTACAAGGATAGTAAAATCTGTTGCACCTCTAATCTCCGGTCACTTAAGCCAAATTATTAATTTATGCATTTATGTTCGGGCAGTTTCCCTAAACAGCTGAAAATGTCTATAGTGAAACCAATTTTAAAAAAGGGAAATCGAGATTTGATGGAAAATTATAGACCTATTGCACTCCTTTCTGTATTCTTCAAAATAGTTGAAAAATATATATATAAGGAGCTGTATGGTTACCTTGAAACAAATAAAATCATCTGTAACGAACAAAAGGGCTTTCGCAAGAACATAACAATAAATATGGCCATTTACGATTTTTTACAAAAAACAATACCTAATGTTGATGTAAGGAATCCAGTATGTACAATATACTGTGATAAGACCGCGGCATTCGATCATGTCAAACATTCTATATTAGAAGACAAGCTCGCATGCTGTGGTATAAGAGGTAACATACAAAATATGATAGTTTCGTACCTAACGAATAGAAAACAAGTAACCGCCATATCGAGGATTGACTTGAACACAAAACATGAGATAACTTCAATGTCCAGATCGCGTAAAGTGACCTACGGATTACCACAAGGCAGCGTCCTTGGTCCTTTACTTTTTAATTTATATATTAACGACTTACCTAAGGCAATAAGCCAACCCATGACACTATTCGCTGATGACAGTTCAATTACAGTGTCTTCAACAACGCACAGTTGTTACGAGGATGATATAAATAATTCTTTGTCTGGAGTTATAAAATGGCTAAATCATAACAACCTGAAAATTAATCTGAATAAAACCCACATAATGCATTTTAGTCAGCGACAACCCCAAACAAATCAAATTAATGTTAGATATGAAGGAAATGAACTACATCAAGTCGATACTACTAAGTTCCTGGGTATAACTATCGACAGTAAGCTTAATTGGAAGGCTCATATAGAACAATTATGTAAAAAGATTAGTAGTCGTTCGTATGCACTCTATAAACTTTCTCCCACTGTAAGTACATCGGCGTTGTTAACAGCTTACCACGGTTCAGTTGCATCGTTACTTAGGTATGGCATAATTTTTTGGGGTAATTCAACCCTTAAAGATCAAATTTTCAAACAGCAAAAGCGGTGCATTAGAGCTATGTTTGGACTAAGGGTGACCGATAGTTGTAGACCATACTTTATTAAATACAACATCCTAACCTTACCATCACTGTATATTTATGAAACAGTGTTATTTGTCAAACGTAATCCACATCTATTTCCCCGACTATCCGACAACGTCATCCGCAGTCGTCGTGACGAGTATAGATTGTGCATGCGTGGCGCTAGAACAGCACTCATGCGGAACAGTATATTGTGTATGGCACCAAAAATATTCAACAAAATTCCAAATAGCTACAAAGACATGAATACAGATATGTTTGAGCATAAAATAAAAACGCTACTAATTCGAAAGTGCTACTATACAATAAGAGATTATATTAATGATCAGGACATATATTGATTAAATTTTGTTTTTATTTACACTTAATTGACATACAGCACTTTGACATACTTAAATAATTATAAGATTTTGACATCAATCTGTTTCTGATTTGTAATAATATCTCTCTGACTAATATATTTCTTTATGCTGACATTAAACGAATTAATTATATTCTTTATTGACAAATAATGATAAATTTAATCTTGTTACGAATTGAGTAACCTATAATTGTCAAATAACCAAAAATTATATAATTATTAAAGGATCATTATAGAATATTATATTTCTCGTGCTCATACATGAAGTTCACTAATACTCATATTTGTACGTCTACATTGACAGAACGTGTTGAAACTCGCAATGCATTGTAATATACTTTGTAACATCATCTGTACACATGTTTCTACAAATAAATTTATCTTTATCTTTATCTTTATCTTTAATTGATGCTGACATGTACTCTCGACTTGCTGTCTAGTGCCCAGGACCATAAATTTGGACTTACCTGGGTTTAAAACCAGGCAGTTTCTCCTTGACCAGTCTTCAATGTTTCTCAAGTCCTCACTCATTTTCCTCATGGATTCCAGGCAGTCAAATGGAGGAAAAGAGAGATACAGCTGAAGATCATCGGCGTAGAGGTGGAACCTGCAGTTGGCGATCATGCTGGTGATATCTGCACTGTAGAGAATGAAGAGTAGCGGGCCCAAGATAGAGCCCTGCGGAACGCCTCTGGTGACCTGACGATGCGGGGAATCTACCATGTATCCTGTTTTATTGTCCTTTACTTGGACAAATTGATATCTTCGGCTCAGGTAGCTATCGAACCAAGCAACCACTTCTGTGCTGCATCCGTAATATACAAGTTTTGACAAGAGTAGTGAGACATTTATACTGTCGAAGGCACGGGAGTAATCAAGGAGTGTGAGCACCGTGCTCATACCCTGATCCCGGGCTTGCAGTACATTGTCCACAACATCCAATAGGGCAGTAGTCGCGCTGTGCCCTTTTCTGAAGCCAGACTGCATTAGAGGGAGTATATTAGAGTTTTCCAAGTAGATTGTCAGCTGGTTGCTGACAACTCTCTCTAGGATCTTAGACATGCATGGAAGAAGACTAATTGGCCGGAGGTCCTTCGGACCAGTAGGACTTGGTAGTTTGGGTATAGGCCTCACCCTAGCGGTTCTCCAAGAACTAGGAAATGTTGAAGTGGTGATGGATTTATTTATGATGTGTGTTATTGCAGTGAGGGTATTAGGGAGAGTCATCCTCAACATATCCAAGGAGATATCATCCACACCCATTGCATTAGACTTCATACTTCCAATTAATTTATTTACATCATCTTCGCCAACAGTCCTCAACTGAAAGACACCATGACCAAAACGATGAAATTCAAAGAATGTGAGGTCAGATATACTCACCCCCCCATCGCCCGGCACCTTCAGGAAATGCTGGTTTAATTTATCAGGACTACCACATGTAGCTGGCAGTTCATAATTATTGTTCCAGTTCCCCAGAACACTTGACTTAAGGTGACTCCATAGTCTCTTTGGCTGATTGATGCTACTATTTATATGCGTTCTAAAATATGCATGTTTCTCACTTTCTATGGCAGCTCTCACTGTGCTTTTGAGGTCATGATATAGGTTGATATGTGCCTCTTGTTTGGTTGCTTTTGCCCGCTTGTGGTACTTATCCCTAAGACGAATCATGTCCCTGACTGTGCTTGTAATCCAGGGGTTGTTCTTATTTTTAATTAGGGTTCTCTTAATTGGGGCATGAAGGTCAAATAATGACATGCAGTAGTGGTTAAAGGTTTGCACCATGGTGTCGACATGGTCCAAGCTCGCGATCGCCCGCCATTGGATTGCAGCAAGGTCTTGTTCAAACTTATCCATCAGTATATCATGCAAAGGTCTGTAAGTGACCCACTCGGGGCGGGGCTTCTCCACCCTAAAGTCAAACTCCGCCGAGACAATGGCATGCCTCCCCAGATCAGGGAGGTGCAACACTGATACATTGTGTGCTCTAGCATCTGTACAGATCAGATCAATCGCTGTCGCACTATGATCAGTAAAGTGGGTGGCCTCTGCCACTAGATTGACCAAGCTGGTACTGGTAAGGAAGGAGTCAAATAACTTCCATATATATGACGATTTTTCCAGTTGGTCAACATTAAAATCGCCCAGAAGAATAATTTTGTCCGCTCTGGAGAAAGAAGTAATGGAGCTGGTTAATGCCTCTATTAGGAGGTTGATACTATGATGCGGTGGTCTGTAAGCAGTACCAATTATTATTGACTGTGAATTCCTATTAATTCTCAGCCACATCTGTTCCACATTTGCATCAGCTGGGTATGGCTCATTGCGAGCGTGTATCCCGTTGCGTATGTAGAAACCCACACCCCCTCCCCTGCCAGCTATGTGAGTGGGGCGCGGAGTGTTACGTAGCCTGTAGTTAGGCACTGCCGGCGCACGGCCCTCCTCGCCCTCACGTATCCATGTTTCATTTATCGCCATAACATCCACCGCCAGATCCTCCATAGCCACAATGAACTCCTCATGGTTGGTCCCGAGCGACCCCGCGTTGAACAAGCCGACCTTCAAACGCTCCTTCTTGTTATACATGGTAATGTGTGAATGTTACTATCAGCATAAATTGCACCATGAACTTATTTATACAAAGGTTCTGTAGCATTAAACACAAGGCACAGTTCTCTAACACTGTGGTAGCACAGTGCAGCACATCACAAACTATTGTGTTAATAATGTGATAATCACAGTGGTATAAGTATGCAACATGAGTACCAATGTCCATCAGATAATCATTGGACTGCTTACACAATTGATTGGCCTTAGATATAATAAATGTCATATTTAATACAATTACAAATACATAATAGGTAGGTATTCCTGCTGGGGTAATTATATTTAATTTTACCATTAGGATACTAACGTCAATCGGAGGGAGCAGGATGATCGTCGGGCCCAAAAACACGCCGCAGGTCAGCTTCAGTCCGAATACAGTGGATCTGTTTACCGTCGGCTTGCCGGGCTAGTATCCTACCATGACTCGTCCACGTGTACTTCCAGTTAAGCTTGCTCGCAGCTTGTCGTGCTTGGTAAAACAGTATTTTGTTCTGTTTATTCAGCCTCTCATTAACGAAGAATCGGCGCGCGGGCGCGCTCTGGCCGAGGCCCGCGCTGGTGGCGCCGCGCCGCACGCGCGCGCCCTTCAGCAGCTCGTCCCTGAGCGCACGCCGCGCCAGGCGCACCACCAGGCGGCGCGGGCGCCCCACCTCGGCCGGCTGCCCCTCCTTGGTCAGCACTCCTCGCACGGTCGGTGGGCCCACCCTTTCCGCGAACACGATGTCCCTCGCCTCCAACTGCACTCCCAGCTTCCTCGCCACCCCTTCGACAAGGTGCAGGGCGTTTTCACCACTCTCCTCAGGCAGGTTGGTGATCTCGACGTCGGATGCCAGCAGCTCCTGATTTCTATCATTTAGCTCCATCTTGAGTGCGGACACGGTTTTTTCAAGGTCCTCAGCATTCGATTTGTTGCCTTCGAGCTTGTTGACCCGTTCCTCCAGGTTTTGCATGCGTTTCTCGCAAGCCGCTATATTATTTCGTAGATCTCCAACCTCCCGACGCAGGTCCCTGATTTCAGCTCAGCTCTAAAAAGCCTTACTTCCTCAGCAAAGTCCAACCCGCAGGTCGCAGCCACTCCCGAGTGTAGCAGAACTTTTTGCGATGCTCCCGTTCCTGCCGCGACTACATTGGCAGCGCCAGGGCTCGCCATTGGGCTTTTGTCTTTATACTGAGCGGTTTTTAAGGCAATACATTTGCATATAAAAGCGCCATCTTTACCTTTCATGTACTTTCCACATTGGGTACACTTTGCCATGACGCTAGACGATGCCTACCAGGATCGATAGATGGCGTTTGTTCGATTCTAGTAACCGCTCAATAAGACCAGTGTAGGCCCAGCAACTATTTACCTACTGCTGGGATAGATGGCGCTGTACTTAAGAAAGGTTTTAAGACGATATTTGGGGGCTTTTATGCGATTTCCAGGTGTTCGGGAGAATTCAATTATAACGCAGAGTTTGACTGATTGAGGTTTTTAATTTGTACGTTTGTTACAATTTTATAAATATAATATGACCCTTTTTTAAACGGGTGTACGTAAGGTATATTAGATTGATTGTGCCGGCCGACACCCTCCACGCAGGCGCCGATGGTCGACCCCCTCTCCCCGCCGCTCGCACCTATAGGTCTCGCAACCGACGCTAGATGGCGCGTGGCGTAGCGCGGCAACATGGCCCCGGCTTTGAAAACAGCAGGTTTCGAAGGGATGAACACGATGTCACGATGTCATCAGATCACTCGCAGGTAGAACGGGTAATGGGCAGATTTTGGAGAAGGATCTTCGTATGATACCCGAAGCGGTGCGCAGATCAGCTACTCGGGTAATGCCGTCGGTACCCGGGTAGATGCGTATGATTCTACCCAACTTCCATTTTAAAGGTGGAAGATTGTCTTCCTTGATGAGAACGAGACCGTTCAGTTGAACTTCAGCTTGGTGAGTCTTCCACTTGGTACGCGTTTGCAGTTCCGTTACGTACTCGGTTGCCCAACGTTTCCAATAATGCTGTCTCATTTGTTCAATGATATCGTATCGCAGTAGACGATGACTCGGTGTGGCAGTCATGTCCTTGCAGGCTGGAGCAGTCATAGGCCGCCCGATGAGAAAATGAGCAGGAGTAAGCGGTTGTAGATCATTTGGGTCTGTAGACATGGCGGTCAGTGGTCGCGAGTTCAGGATGGCTTCAATTTGCGACAGGACAGTGCTGAACTCCTCGTAGGTAAGCTTCGTGCACCCTACTGCACGTCGCAAGTGATGCTTGCACGATTTCACCCCCGACTCCCACAAACCGCCAAAATGAGGTGAATGAGGAGGAATGAAGCTGAATTTTATACTATTATTTGTTGTAAAATTAATAATGTCGTTACTACTACGCCTAAGGCCTGATACTATTTCTTTTTCAGCTCCTACAAAATTCTTAGCATTATCTGAGATAATCTCGACCGGTTTACCTCGGCGAGATATAAATCGTTTTAAGGCAAGTAAATAATCGCTTGTGGTAAGGCTTGTGACTAATTCTAAGTGTATAGCGCGCGTACTCATACAAATAAATAAACATATATATCCTTTAAGAAGAGTAGATCCTCTCCCTCTCCGGTTTAAGATCATCACAGGCCCTGCGTAGTCTACACCGCAGCGCATGAAAGGGAACCCAAGTTCAAGGCGCTCTGATGGTAGATTACCCATGAGTGGTTGTATTGTTTTCCCTTTCATACGCACGCAGTTGACACAGTTGTGCACAGTTTTCCTGGCCAAGTTTCGTCCTCCGAGTGGCCACCAAGCCTCACGAATAGACGCTAACAACGCTTGTGGTCCACCATGCAACAACTGCTCATGTTCGTATTTAAATAACAATGTTGTAAATCTGTGTCTACTGCACAATAACACGGGATGTTTTTTATTGTAATCAAAATAAGGTGAGTTTTTTAGTCTCCCGCCAACGCGGATTAATTTATTTTCATCAAGAAAAACATTAAGACTAAGTATGCGCTTTGAACGTACTACATTATTTTTAAGTAAACTTTTGTATTCATTACAAAAGGATTCTAATTGTGCAAAGCGCGCGAGCACAATGATCGAAGCATCTAACTCGTCAACTGATAACAAACCGGTTTTACGGAGTTGTTTACTCGAGCGCGCGTTATGTATAAAACGCAGTACGTATGCAGTCGATCGCCGTAACCGATTGAATGATGAAAATTTATTATAATCAATAAAGTCACTTTTATATGTAACATTATTGGAGATCATACATACATTCACTGACTTTAATTCCGGTAATGATTGTTCATCTACCGATGTATCACTAGAATTGGTTAAAGTTACGTCTTTCAAGAACGCGGGACCGTGCCACCACATGTTATTGTTATTAAGATCGGCTATTTTTAAACCTCTAGATAACATATCTGCCGGGTTCTCTGTACCATTTATATGAAACCATGGCGCATCACCAGTCAATTGATTTATCTGAGATACACGATTTTGAACAAAAGTTTTAAGACGATGTGGTGACATTCGAATCCACCCTATGACTATAGTGGAATCAGTCCAAAAGTAAACATTAGGAAATGTCATTCTGAGCGAGCTTATTATTTTATTGTATAATCTTGCGCCTAACAACGCTCCGCATAACTCGAGTCTAGGGATGGTACACACGTTCTTAACTGGTGCAACTTTACTTTTAGCACATAATAATTTTGTATAAACGCATGAATCATTATTATAAGTCCGTATGTATGCACAAGCTCCATATGCATCCTGAGATGCATCGGTGAAAATATGCAATTCTAAATTGTGAGTACAGTCGCTCATGACGTAACGAGGGACACGAACACTATCTATATTTGAAAAATCATTAAGTAATTTATTCCAAGTAACTTGCAAGTCATATGGGATTGCGTCATCCCAGTCGAGCTTTTGTAACCACAATTTTTGAAGCATAATTTTTGCCGTAATTATGACCGGAGACAATAATCCTAAGGGATCATAGATTTGAGATATTACAGACATAATAGTACGTTTAGTAACCTTGGGACTAAATTTTAATTGTGTCGTAAAATGCAATTCATCACTCGTAGCTTGCCAACCTAATCCGAGTGTTTTATTTTGACAATGGTCTCCGATTGCTAATTGTTTGAAAAAATCACCTTTTACATCATGATTAAATGTCCATTTACGCAATGGGAAACAGGCTGACCTTAAAACCTCGGTGGTTTTTTCGCATATTTCTATTAAATTATTTAAACAGTCATGACCGGTTATTAAATCATCAACGTAAAAGTCGTCGTTGATAACCCTAGCTATTACCTTATCATCTGTTTCGTGTGCGAGCTGTCGTAAGCAACGTATACTTAGGTATGGCGCCGACGCTGTACCATACGTAACTGTATTTAATTGATAAATACACAACTCATCAGATGGGTTTTCTCGCCAAAGTATTAATTGCAAATTGCGCTGATCGT
Source organism: Eilema griseolum (assembly GCA_963662185.1). Lineage (NCBI taxonomy): Eukaryota > Metazoa > Arthropoda > Insecta > Lepidoptera > Erebidae > Eilema > Eilema griseolum. The sequence continues at coordinate 368,134 of OY759251.1, forward strand.
GGTGTACCAGTATTTGTCGGTACATTTTCTCCACGTCAGCGCAGGCCACATATTTATACTGTCGAAAACGAAGTAATATGGAGAATATATCGTTTTGAAGTGGCGGGCCTATTAATTGAATGTCATTTAATGACTTATTGGACGTAGTACTGGCACTCGCGTCAAATACTACGCGCAATTTTGTTGTTGTACTATGCTCTCGTAACACCCCATGATGAGGGAGAAAATAATACGGCTTTTTATAATCTTTTATTTGGGACATGTGTCCCAACTCAATGTATTCACGCATAAAATTACAATACATCTTTTTATAAGATGGTGATCGTTCTAATTTACGTTCCAATGAAAGAAAACGCGATTTTGCCATATCGTATGAGTCACCGAGTGTTTCGGCCGACTCCTTGAGTGGTATACGTACCGAAAATCTACCACTACTGTCCCGTACAGTAGTTTTGACGAATGACTTCTCGCATGAACATTCTTCTTTCGTTAAAGTGGAAGTCACCCCTACTTCCTCTAATTCCCAAAATTTGCGAAGTTGATCATCAATAATTGATGTTTGAGCAACATGACAATAGATATTATTTATACGCGAGTTATGATAGAAAACGGGACCCGAAACTAACCACCCTATCTTTGATTTTCGTAGGTATGGTCCATTAGAGAGACGGATCGTATCTTTGTTCAACAAATCCCAAAATATATCAGCCCCAATCAATAAATCGATTTCTGATGAGACGTTAAATGTGGGGTCTGCAAGGCAAACATCTTTCGGAATGCGAAATAAATTTACATCTATGGTTGCTGAGGGTAGATTGGACGTAATACGCGGTAAAACGAAACACCGTAATTGTGTGCTGTATTCATTAATTATAGAACGCATATTTACATCGCATACCTTATTCGACTGTGAGACGGATTGTCCCACACCAGATATATGTATAGTGGACTGTATTACCGGTACGTTTAAACGATTACATAATTTTTCAGAAATGAAACTATTTTGGCTACCACTATCCAACAGCGATCGGGCTGTCTGATAATGATTGTTACTATCCATGACTTCGATTAAGGCAGTGCACAGTAACACTTGTGACGGTACCGATGACGCCGATGCGTTCACGCTCGATACCGTATTCGCATGATTTACGGAATTTAATGTATGTGATACGATTGAAACCGATTTTTCGGCTGATTGCGAGTTAACTGAGCTTGACACTGATGGCTCGCACTTAGACGCATTTAAATAATTATCGCTGTGTAATAAACTATTATGTTTCCTTTGACACTGCCTGCATGGACCGAACCTACACTCAGAAAGTGGGTGTCCCGCACGTAAACAGTTTTTACATATGTTCTTGTTATCAGTAAAGTTAATTCTCTCTGACACAGACAAATTTAGGAAACGAATACAAGAATATAATAAGTGATTATCACCGCACATAATGCATTGGTGAACCAACTTGTTAGATTTAGCCTCATTATTACGCATTGAAACAAAACTATGTGATTTTTGTGGGTGGGAGGTAGTTTTGTGCCTTTTATCCATTGTATTATTTTTAGGTTCAGCTTTGTTTCTATGAATCATATCTAGCGAATTAGCACGGTTTCTTAGAAAATTCAATAAGTTATCTAATTGCAATTTCTCATTTTTCAATTCAGATGGAAATAACCCGATATAATTTTCCCATTCGAGTTCTGTGGATGAGTCTAGTTTTGACACAATTATATATATAATAAGGGTATCCCACGATTCCGTTGGCTCATCCAAGGATTTAAGTGCTCGTAAATTTCGCAATATAATATCAATTAAATTTCGTATTTCTTCAGCTGAAGCCTTTTTAATGGATTGTGCAGTGAAAACAGAACGGACATGATTTTGAATGAGTAACCTATTATTATTAAATCTTTCTTCTAACAGCGCCCACGCGTGGACGTAATTAGAGGCCGTGAAATCTAACTCGCCGATAACCTGGAGAGCTAAACCAGTGAGGGAACGTTTTAAATAATGAAATTTTTCTATTGCATCTAGATCACTTCGCTTATGAATCATAGACAAATACGAATTCCTATATTCGAGCCATTTATCAAACGTGCCATCGAATGAGGGTAACTTAATTTCGGGTAATTTTATTGAAGCTTTCGTTTTATAATGCGGATTTGAACACTGAGAATCGTCACTTTTGCCTTTACCTACATCGATAAGAAATTTTGCAATAGACATTGCGCTATAATATTGATTTTCTACAGCTTCCCTATAGTCGAGCTGTTTTATCATTTCAGTTTCGTCCAGAACACTTTCTATTTTGCTCTGAACATTATTAAATGTATCAAATAAAATCAAATTCGACTCAATACGCATGCTTAAATCAGCTTGCTGCGTTTCAGATAGGGATTTATTTTCAAACTTACCGACATATTTTTCGAACAAAGTTAGTCTACCTTTTAAAGATGCCCTTTGTTTCTTTAATTCAATTAAACTTAAGACATTTCCAGCTTCACTATACTCCTCTTCACTCATCCTAGCAGCTTGCAAGAATCGAAAGCTACTTACGTGGCTGATATCACCCGCAACGTAGATTCAGGTGGCGACGGAATTCTTCTATATTCTTCAGAACGTGGCGTGGTCTGATGATTTCAATTCGGCCGAAGGTCCAGATATGTTCGGGAGAATTCAATTATAACGCAGAGTTTGACTGATTGAGGTTTTTAATTTGTACGTTTGTTACAATTTTATAAATATAATATGACCCTTTTTTAAACGGGTGTACGTAAGGTATATTAGATTGATTGTGCCGGCCGACACCCTCCACGCAGGCGCCGATGGTCGACCCCCTCTCCCCGCCGCTCGCACCTATAGGTCTCGCAACCGACGCTAGATGGCGCGTGGCGTAGCGCGGCAACACCAGGTTTTAATTTATAATGTCTTTACCGCAGCACACCTGACACTTATGTAATTTTTTTTTTTTTTTATATAGTTTAGTTTTCCACAATGTGATTTGATTTATTTGTGTTAACGGGTAGTTTTAAGGAGTTATTTGTATACTTGTATTTAGAATAAGTTTATTCTATTTTAGATATAACACTTGTGAAATTAAGTCACTGTATATAGATGATTAAATTGTTTATCAAACAACACTAGGTCTATTCTTTTAAACACGATCAGCTGATCACAGCTGTTTACCCCGTCACACTCAATGTCACTGCACAGATTTTTCGATGTCCAAAAATTTGGTTTGTTGCCGTTAGACACCGTAGCTAAAACTAGTGGTGGAAGTTTACGAGGTTCCGTTCACTTATTTGCTCTTCACGTCGCATATAACTTAATATATCTATTTTTTATTAATTATTGTAAAATAGCGACACAAACTCGGTAGTTACGAGACGGCAGCGCCATCTAGTCTAGTCTTATTTGTGTGTATTTTCTAAAGCACCGATTGATTGGTGATGATATGCAGTGGAAGACATTTGACTTATATTTAACAGTTTACATACCTCTTTCATAGTAGTTGACAAAAACTCTGTCCCACGATCCGATGCTATTTCTCGGGGTATTCCATACCTTAAGATAAAATTATCAACTAAAGATTTCGCCACACTAACACTATCCTTATTTTCTAAAGGATAAGCTTCTGGAATGGAAGGGGGACTCCCTTGTCCGCACTTAGCCTCCCTTTTGGGCCATTGTGCGTGTAGAGTACTGGCTAGAGTAGCCAGCCTAGCTCCGCCCAGAAGCGCAGAAGCTTACTGGGGGCTTCACAGGCTTCGCGGAGCGACCTCACTGTACCGAGGATTTGTGATCGTTGGTAGGCTACTGCCTCACATTCCAGTACTACGTGGGCGGCCGTTTCCTCGGCAGCAAAACATCCCCTGCAAAGGGGACTGTCCGTGACACCAATGGTGTATAGGTGCTTGTGGAGGGGGCTGTGGCCCGTTATAGTCCCCATTATTGTTCTTAGACTTGTTCTGTCTAGTTTTAGGAGACGTTTCGTGAGTCGTTTGTTTACTGATGGCATAACCACTTTTGACTGCTTGCAGTCGGTGGCTTGTGTCCATCTTTGGTTATGTAGTTCCGCGGATCTCTCGCGTGTCCAAGTGCGGAGTTGCGAGAAAGGGATTGGTAGCAATGGTAGCGGGCCATCGACGCTCATACCAGAGCCTCTCTTCGCAAGTTCGTCCGCGGCATCATTGCCGTAGGACCCGCTATGCCCCTTTATCCATTGCAGCGTTACTGCATTTGGGGTGGATAGCCTGTTCAGGGCTGTTTGGCACTCCGCTACTAGTGTGCTGTTGGTCATTTGCTGTTCCAGCGCTTGCAAAACTGCTATGCTGTCGGTTAGGAATCTTATATTTAAGCCCTTCACCTTCAGTTCGCTTATTGCTGTCGCAGCAGTTGTTATGGCAACACATTCGCATTGAAAGATCGAGCTGTGCTTGCCTAGTGGTAGGTGGATGTTCAAGCCAAGGTCTAGGGAGTGTACGCCGGCTCCTGAGCCATTTTTTGTTTTGGAGCCGTCAGTGTATACGCGTACCTCTCCAATACCGGAGTAGTCCTTTTCCTCGGCCTGTTTTGTTATTTGGTATTTTTTGTTCCAGAAATATTGTTTAAAAGTTCTATCGCAGGGGGCGGCCATCAGTGGCCGATGTTTTAGGGCTCGTCCAAGGATTGTGGTATGGGGACTGTCGTAATAGTTGCCCCAGAGTCCCAGGTGCCACAACCTAATAGCGTTGATGGTGGCCTCCTGTTGGATGAACAGGTCAAGCGGTACTATGTTGAGGGCAATCTCCATAGCAGCGGTAGGAGTGGTTTTCATGCATCCACAGATTGATGAGCAGGCCAGCCTCTGGAAGGATTTTAGCCTGGCAATCACGGTAGACAGCTCTGTTCGAGTCCACCATACTAAAGCCCCATAGGCTAGCATGGGTCTGATCACTGCTGTGTATAGCCACAGAATTATTTTGGGTGAGAGTCCCCATGTAGTGCCCATCATTCTTTTGCATTGGTAAAAGGCTATTGTGCACCTGTTCAGCTTGTGTTCAAGGTGTTTGTTCCAGAGCAATTTGCTGTCGAGAATAACCCCTAGGTATTTGACTTCTTCCCTAAGTGTTAGTTCGGTTGCAAAGAGTTTTGGGAGCTTGTATGGGCCCAGTACTCTTCGGTTTGTGAACATTATTAGTTCCGTTTTCTGGGGGTTGACCGATAGGTCGTGCTTTTCGCACCAGCATTCGATTATTTTGAAAGCCTGTCTCATGCGGTTGCATATGGCACTCTCGAACAACCCCGATACCAGGATCGTAATGTCGTCCGCATAGCCTATAGTGAAGAGGTTATTTGCGTTTAGATCCGTTACAAGCTCGTCCACCACCAGGTTCCATAATAGGGGAGAGAGTACTCCTCCTTGTGGACATCCTCTGCTTACGATACCTCGTGTGGTGGAGTTGACTGTAAGTTGCACCGCCCTCTGTTTAAGCATATTGTCGATCCATTCGACAAGCGTTGAAGGCACGTCATGGTCGTCATACATTTCTGTACGTACTTTTTAACATCGTCCTCCATATTTGGCCAAAAATAATATCTTTTTATATTATTTAGCATTCGTCTTATCCCAGCATGGCCGCTTGTCGGCAATAAATGAAAATCATTCAGAATTACTAGTTTATCATCGTCATTATTTATCCGTATCGCTCCTTTTATAACACAAACTAGTGGAACGTTCCACTTTTTATTAGTATTGGTTAACCATTTATTATATTTCATTGTATCATTGTTTATTTTTACACATACTTCTTTAATATTATTTTCGTTACAAAACCATCCAATATCTCTCACAAAAACGTCTCGCGCTTGACATGATCGAGAATTCAGATTAACACATATGATATATCTCTCTTTAAAATAAATAAAATCTCCTTTCAAATTATTTTTAAATATCAATTCTATGCAATTATTAGGTTTTTTAAGCATCTCCACGACATCCGGGTGATCAATCCGATTGTCAATAGAAACCTTATCGACCAATGATTGGTCAGTCATATCTTGATTCAACGCTCTTGTCATAAATATCTATACGAGATAATGCATCGGCCGCCACATTACTCGTACCTCTAACATACTCAATGTCATAATCATAATCCTCTAAAATTAACCTAAACTTGAAAAGTCTGCTAGATGGATTACTCATAGAAAATAAATAGACAAGTGGTTTATGATCCGTAAATATTTTAAAATGTTTACCATACAAGTATGGTCGAAAATATCGAACAGCCCATACTATAGCCAAAAGTTCCTTCTCTATAGTGGGATAGTTAATTTCACCTTTATTTAAAGTACGACTTGCGTACGCAATAGGTAAATCAGTTTTGTTACATAACACAGCACCAATAGCCTTACCAGAGGCATCAGTACGTAAAATAAACTCATTCTCAGTTGAAAAATCGGGATATTGTAATATAGGGAGTTTACATAGCAACTTTGTCAGATGAATAAACGCATTTTCATATTCATTTGTCCATTCAAATTTAACTGACTTTCGGCATAATTTATTGAGTGGTATTGTGATCTCAGCAAAATTAGGTACAAATTTTCGATAATAATTAGAATAAAAATAGGTAAAAAAACTTTTTAAGGTAAACGGTTTTATGTTAAACATACATTGCAATGTTTAAGATAGATGTACTAAAAACCAAAAAATAATAAAATAGATACAGTCGTGGGAATTATAAACATATGCATAGACTAGACTAAAATATAAAACCGTGGGGCACGTCAATTGTCTAAAATTATCGACTTAATGTGCGATAGAAGAATCGTATAATTCGTCGTTAGGCAGTTGGCCCGCAGACGGTGAGGAAATTACTTAGTATTTTCTTGCTCATGGAAATTCCAATAGTTATACACTCCATGTAAATGCAATATTCCATGCAAAGCCCCACGGTTTTATATTTTAGTCTAGTCTATGCATATGTTTATAATTCCCACGACTGTATCTATTTTATTATTTTTTGGTTTTTAGTACATTTATCTTAAACATTGCAATGTATGTGTAACATAAAACCGTTTAGCTTAAAAAGTTTTTTTTACCTATTTTTATTTTCTAGTTTTTAGTTTTCATTTCGCATTCTGTTTAATTCATTTAGTGCTTCATTATTACAAGGTTTCTTGCCCGTTAGTTTATTGCAGTCCGCTTTCAAGCGGCGGCCATCTTAGATTTCAATTTTGCATAGTAAATTGTATTCTACTTGTTGAGACTTTTCATTTGATACCCATGTTGATGGGATTGATAAAACCTAAGTTATCTGCCATTTTGTAGAGGCTGCCATCTTGGATTTTAATTTTATATAGTACATTGTATTCTTCTGGTTGAGCACTTTCATTTGATACCCATATTGATGGGATTTATAAAACCTACGTTATCCGCCATTTTGTAGCGGCCGCAATCTTGGATTTCAATTTTTTATAGTATATTATATTCTGCTTGTTGAGCCCTTTCATTTGATACCCATATTGATGGGATTATTAAAACATAAATTATCCGCCATTTTGTAGCGGCGGCCATCTTGAATTTATAATGATAATGAATAAACATAATTGTATTGTTACCAAAATCCAAAGTGTATACAAAATTTCAGATTAATCGGTTGACAGGAAGAGGGTGAAATTTGAATTACTAAATTTGACCCAAGAATAAATAGTAAAACAAACGGGGTGAGCTAAATAAAACCGTTTAAAAAGCGACAAAGCGTTTGACTTCGTCACCAGACTGAGGTCTTGGATAATTTTTTATAACTTTAGTTTTTTCTGGATCTGGTTGTACACCATTTGATGATACTACATGTCCTAAATATAATAATTCTTTTTTCAAAAATTGGCACTTACTAGGATTTACTTACAAATTTACTTTTCTTAATCTCTCAAATATATATACTAGATTTTTGTTATGAATATCTAGGCTGCGTCCATAGCAAATTAAATCGTCTAAATAAACTAAAGCTTTTTCATAATTTAAACCAGCCACAGCGACTGTCATTAAACGACTAAAAGCATTCGGACTAATTTTTAAACCCATAGGTAATCTCTTAAGTTGATACTGTTTATCTGTAGTAAAAACTGTATATTTTCTGCTTTCAGGCTCTAATAATAATTGGTAGTATGATTGTGATAAATCTAGAAGACTAAAATATATTGCACCAGACAGAGAATCTAAAATTTCGGTTATATTTGGAAGAGGGAATTTGTCATCCATAATCCTTTCATTTAACTTTCGATAATCTACTACTAAACGCCATTTCTTACTAGAGTCCGCACTCTTCTTTGGTACGAGCAAGATAGGACTATTCCATTCACTCTGACTTTCTTCTACAATATCATCTTTAATCATTTGTTGTATTTGCCTTTCTATTTCCTGTTTTTGTGACCTAGGTAATCTATACGGTTTAACATAAGATGGTGTAACATTTTCCATTAAATAAATTTTCTGGTTATATAAATTTGTAACACCTAACCTATCACCTGACAGCAAAAATATGTCTGAATATTTCGCACAAATATTTTCTATAAATATCTGTTCCTCATAATTTAAATGACTTAAATTTAGCATGGAAAACAATTTCTTTACTCTGTCAGAATTATTCAATTCCTTTTCAAAACTACAAATAGAATAATCGTCTAAACTTATTAATTCCGGAATAAAATAACCAAGAATAACTAACATCATTAACGTCAAATATAACTGAATTAATATTAGCAGAATAACAAGCTAAATTATTAGGCTCGAAAAAAATAATTAGGTAATTCTAATTTTTTCTGACTACCGTTATCATTGTTTGCCTGTGCGTTTGTGGATTTATCATCGTCGTTACTGGCTGATTGTGCCATATTAGCACGGTGACCACGGGAACCCCTAGAGTTCTGAAATCGACGTCCCTCAAATCTAAAATTATTCTGGTGTTGTTGTCTGTAACCACCTTGTCCTCGGTAATTCTGAGGATAACCTCTATAATTTTGGGAATGGCCTTGATAATTAAGGGGATGATTTTGTGAGTTGTAATAATTACGCTTACCTCGGTTACCATAACCACGGTAATTGTTACGAGGCGAAAAATTATTTGACCTACCTCTATTTCGGTGAAAATACATCACTCTGGCGCCATTGTCGGATGACAATGACAATTCTTCGTCCAATACACCACGGATAGCGTCACTCAAAGTAGTATAATTCCTTGCTGCTATAATTGTACTGATTCGACTATTTCTCAGACCATCGGAAAAACGTTTAATAGCGTTCTTTTCGTTCACAGTTTTCAAAATTTCATATTTTTTCGAGTCTCCATCCGCTTGAGAAATAGTTAAATCAACAGATAATTGTTCTATTTACTTACCGAAGTCAGCTACAGTTTTGTCATTCTGCCTAGAGCATTGTAGTTGCTGGTGCAGTGAAGTGTCTGATTTTTTACTTAGAAGTCGGTCCTTCATGTCCTTCACCAGATTTGAAACTGTTGCATAAGTTTCGTGCAATCTTAGTTTTGCACCTTCGGACAACCTTGACCTTAAAACAAAAGTTTAACTTCCAACATATCAGAGTACATTTCAATATTAGAAATTAATTGCTTTGTTACACATTCGGTTTTGTCCATAATCGGTAAAAGACTGACAGCGGTTTTTAATTTAAATTTTTCCATTATAACTAAATTATCTGTAACTGTACCTTTAGAAACAGAATCTATCGCAGTACATAATTCACTTATTTTAGTATAATATTTATCGATACTGGCACATACATTTTCAATTTCCTCTGCTTCTAACTTAGTTATTTTTTCAGTTTCTGACAATACTTTTACATTGTCCAAGATAAAATCAAACTGCCTCTTTAAATTTTCCAATTCAACACTTTTTTCATGCCTTATTTTAGCGGTCCTTCGACTAGGGCCTAATTTAGTTAAATAATCTTTAACGTACTTGAATTTTCCAAATAGTTCTTTGAGCTCGTCTGCCATTTAATTAAAATCAAGCAAGATTTATAACATAAAACATAAAACAAAATAACTTATCAACAAGGACGAATTTAACGTACATTTTACGAAATTATAGTAGGGATTTCGCTCTCTAAAAGAAAAAGTAATAAGCAAATGATGTTATCAATACCAGTTCAAATAATTTGTCGGCATGTTGCACTCGCGCACTTTTTTCGCACTTCTGCACCTTTTACACTTTTGCACGTTTTCGTAGTAGCGAATATGTTTTTTGCGAGAACTAGATTACAGAAACATGGTTGATTACACAGTTGCCTCACTTGAAGGCTGACTCTGGAGCCTTCTAAAATAATTTGCAGATCTCTTCAGCGCGAATTCGCGTATTTGTTGCTCTGTCCAATCGCGATGGCATTTCCGGTACAATTTGTACCCCAAAATTAAAAGAACAACGCCCATAAAAACACAAATGGTTACAAGTATATAGTTGGTATTGGCTGCATGTTGTTGTAGCTGGTCAACAGTCCCTGAATTCGTGCCTGCACCGGCAGTAGTTTTTGCCACCACTACTTGTTCCTTTTCTACAGATTGTTTGTTCCCCATTTTCGATAAAGAAAATCCAACTTGGATACACAGCACCGTACATACGAAAGCACCACAGTATTTTTACACATTGTCACAACGCAGAACGATGCACAGGGCCACTTAGTTCACACGAAATTGTCCACGCTGCAAAAATTGCACCTGCATCGGTTCTCGTTACGGGCGCCGAAGCGATGCGCCGCCGCCGGCGTCGTAACGTTATAGCGTGTCGCTGGCTGGGTCGCCATATGAAGTTGTCGTTAGAGAGTCGAATTAAAAGACGTCCATTACTTGCGACATCCCGTTTATTACTCTCTAATAAGGTGACACAAATAAGTACTTATACAAGGAACTCAACTATAGAGTTTCCACACACATACTATAACATTAGGGCTGTACCACATCATAATCTTATATTCGACGAAGTAGGGTCTACAACTTTCTGTGTTTTTTATTTGTGATATTATACTGATACACTTTTTTGGACTATGAACAGATCATTTATATCAACACTATTTCCCCAAAGCATAACCCCATACTTCAGCCACGAATATGCATATGCGTAGTAGGCTGCTAAAGCAGTTTGTGTGTTAGTGTTTTTGTTAATTTGGAAAAGGGCTTATGTGAATTGTGATAGTTTAGCTTTGACGTGTTCTATGTGTGTTTTTCAGTTAATGTGTGCGTCTATGTTTATTCCCAGTAATTTGAATGTGTGGACTTCTTCTAAAGATGTGTGTTGGTGAGTTATGTTTAAATTTAAGGGGGGCTTTGTGTACGGTCTGAATTGTATGATTTTCGTTTTATTCGAGTTTATATCTAAGTTGTGTTCTTGTAGCCATTCCGTTATAGTTTGGAGAGTATTTTTTACTATGGTGTTGTGGTTGGTTGAACCGTCGCATTGCATTACAATAGAAATAAGTTTGTTTTTTGTTATTTTTATAATATTTAGTATTTCTTTGAAGTCCACTGGTTGTAAGTACATCGAGTGTATTGGCGAGCTTATAACAGGTCGTCAGATGGGTGTATTTGTGCAGGTATTGTCTTGACCCACTGAAATGAAAAAAATGTTAAAATAAATGTGTTACATATTGTTAAGGAGCATGTCACTACTTCATCGTTAACTTTCAACGTCATGTTTTCTTTCTTCTTAATGTCTGTTTTTCTAGTTATTGTATTTATAATTTTCCACATAGTTTTAACTTTATTATCAGATTTTTACATCAGGCCTAAATATTCTAATTTTTTTGACACTTTAATACTCGACTCGAATTTAGGTCCCAATGTAATAGGTGGCGAGCCTATTGCTATTCACCGGGCACTTATATATATGTAAAGCATATAGACAAAACCATATCCGGGTACTATTTTGTTTTAAGGAATTTGGGACCATCGAATGTCATGGCTTCGTATTGTAAAGAAACACGATGCCGACACTAAAATTCCTTCTTTAATATTTTTCTTCTACCTAAATAATGTCCATGCTATAAAAGCGTGAGTTGTAGTCATTCATTGTTTGGTATCAACATCCATCAGACCATCTTATCAAAAACAAGAAATAATTCAATAAGTGATTAACACAATGATTATAGTTTCAGAAAGTTTTTAAATAAGACAACATCTTTATCACTATGTACAGAGTGGTGTCCCCTTCAATCATTTATTTTATGTATGTATTGAAAATGATTATACACTACACTTGATTATTATAATAATAATAATAAAATATTTATTTCAGACCATAGTCCATACTTAAAAAAGAAATACACACACTGAACAAACACATCAAGATACGTGTGTGTGCTCGGATCAAGGCTTTCACTATAGCCGAGTCCTGCTTATCTGCAATGACCTTCAGGATACCGTTAGTGCTACCCCGTATTCTACTTAAGCTGGAAGCGAGTCTTTTTCGCATGATGGCATAAAAGCCGTTGACTCCAGCATCGGCAAACATGCCAGATGCACTACAGAAGCTGGGTAGCCCTAACAACATCCTGAACCCATTATTATATTGGACGCGTAGGGCATTGAGCGTTCGCTGCGTATAGCTGAACCACAGGCTGCACGTGTAGAAGGTCTGACAGTATGCTTTGAACAAGGTAATTTTGACTGCATCACTACATCGTGCAAACCTGCGAGCCAGCATATTGCTTTTGACCGCCAACGCTCTACGCTCCCTCTCAATATCAACTTGGTCTTCAAGGCCCTCGGTAATGTAGTGCCCCAAGTATTTAAACTTGTACACCCGTTTTAGCTCCGTACCATTCAGCTTAATTGCGGGCACAGTTAACGGACATTTACCGGAGGCCCTGAAGAGCATGTATTCACTCTTTACACAGTTATAGATAAGTCCCAGTCTTTGGCTGTGCGACTCACAAATGGCAAGCAGCCGTCTCATTCTGTTTACAGTTGGGGTCAGCAGCACCATGTCAACCGCGTAACTGAAGTTGTTCATTGCTGTATCGTCAATCCAGCATCCGAATCTAGTGCTGCTAAGCCCGACCACAAGGTCATTCACGTACAGGTTGAAGAGTTTGGGAGAACTCAACCCACCTTGTCTCACCCCGCACTCCAACCTGTACGCAGTACTGAGTAGCTGTCCGCCTATCGAACGCAGTTCTTCTGGTTACGGTACCAGAACTGGAACAGTCGTTGCACCTGTGTAGGCACCGCTGTTTTCCCGAGCTTCTCCCATAGTACATCATATGATACTAGATCAAATGCCCTGGAGAGGTCGAGAAAACATTCATACACAGGTGTGTTTCTGTCCGTATAGTATTGAACAGTATGCTTGAGACTAATAATTGCGCTTTCAGTAGATAGTCCGACTCGAAAGCCGAACTGAGCGTCATGTATATTGAGGTGTTTCTCCAATTCTGAGTCAAGCACACTGTCCAACACCTTGGCCACCACCGTAGCCAGAGATATAGGACGATAGTTCTGCTTATCAGATAAATCTCCTGTTTTATTTTTCACAATTGGCACAATTATGGTCCTAATTAGGTCCTCTGGCAAGTAGGAGTGACTCATACAGACATTATAAAACATTGCCAGCACTCGCGGTAGGTGCACACCCGCATATTTCAAGTGTTCAATACTGAGTCCGTCATGACCGGGTGGGTGACTTGCCTTTGGACATGTTACTTACAATTTTACGAACTTGCTTAGCTGTTATATAATACATGTCACCAGTCATGGCGGGCTCAGCATTAAAACCTGAGGAATCCAACGGAGACTTCACAGTGAAATGCTCTTTGAACAATTCGGCAATATCCTTACTATCACTCACCCCTCCCACGCTAACAGGGAGGCCAGGCTCATGGTTTAAGTTACCGGTCGCTTTCCAAAAGTCGGTGAAACTGTTTGAAGCTCGAAATTCAGTAATTGCATCCATTTTTAGCTGTTCTTTATTGTTCTGACAAAACTTTAATTTATTCTTAAACATCTTACGGCTTTCACACATCTCCTCGTATACAGTACCAGATGGCGGCCTATTTTGAGAGACCCAACTTAGAAATTTAATCCTGGCCTCCCTGTGCGCCTGATATACATATTTATTCCATCCTATCATAATACGTTTATTTTTTCGAGCATGACTAGCATTCGACTTAATAGCTGAATCAGTTAAAGTTAATATAATATTTGTATATAATTTATCTATTATGTATCTATGTCTATTATGTTTACACATACCATAACTACAATCTCTAAGTTCTACAGGAAAATCTATTAGTTTAAGTTTATTATTGCACATATCGGTATAATTATTTATTTGTTCAGTCGTTCTGTATCCCCAAATTGCTTTATTATGCCCATTATTTCAACCAAAACCATGTTTATCTACAATCACATTTAACTTACACTCTACAAATAATGGCAGATGATCCGACCAGTAAGTATCGTATTTAATATAAACATTAGTAACAGTTTGCCGCGCGGAGTAGCTAACAACACAGTGATCAAGCCACCGTGTACACCCGTGAGCATCACTAATAAAGGTATAATTATTAGATGAGTTACCTAATATCTCCAAATCTGCACAGGACTACTGCTGATCTGCACACGAATTACTTAGCTCATTACCAAACAGTTCCCCCGGATGAGCATTAAGATCACCTAACACGTAAATAGCCTCCACAGAACCACTTTCAACAATCGCACAAATCTCGCCAAAACACGCTGTAATGTCCTCTAAATTGTCCACCGCATTTGTAGATATACTAAACACAATAAATGACCGTTTATCTATTGACACTTTAATTGCACATAAACGAGGATTATTGCACTCGATCACAGACACTTTAGTAAACACGCTTTTGCGCCACAGTAACGCCACTCCCCCGTACGGTCGACTTCTGAAGATGCCGGTCGAGGTGATGATTATGACGCTTCTTGGTAAATTAGGTATATATTATTTTTCCTAACATCATTATGATTTTATAATATGTAATGTGTTCGTGCAACACATGCGATTGAGACTAATCGAGCGCATACCTGCCCGGCCCCGCACCCCTCGTCCGGTTTACGGGCACCTAAATTCTGGGAAACAATAGACTCAAACAAAGGGCTAAGGGATTTCACATAATCGTTTTCACAAATAGATAACATTTGTTACAAAAATAAAGGGCTAAAGATAAGAAACAATGGCTAATTGGTTTTGTTGTCATGTTAACAATGAAGACCAAAACGACGATAGCTACAAAATTACTGTCTTCGATGATAAGATTTATTACCTACATTTAGGAGTGAAAAGTAAATATTGCGTCATTTGTATGAGGGCGAAAAATAAAGGACGAGAAGCACAAAGGTGACGATTGCACTTATTTATTTGTTGCTTTCAGGATATAAGTATTCCAATGAATATTATTAAAGTTTTGGTATATTTACAGGTTCCTCTACCAGTAGCTTGACTAGCAAAAACTATTTACGACTGACCGTCTCAATAGTCTGCGGATTGCATTTAAATCAACTGTCGAACAAAAAAATCTAAAAAATGATACTATAAACCGTCCTTTGTATATTTTTGATAGGCATATTAACTGTGAAGTAAAAGTTACTACTGTCAAAATGATAAAAAGCTGGAGCACACACCACTGTTGCTTGAAAGCTCTGAGCAAAGTAAGTGTTCTGGCTTTGTACGCTAAAAGCTTACTGCACGATTGAAACAATAACAGGTTGCTAGTCAATGGAAATAACAGTAGTGTTTGCTTTTAGAATAAGAGTCCTACTAATAAGAAAATATTTGAATTAAACCATTTCATTCAATTATCACAAAATGGGTATGATTTTTAACATGAGGTATACTTTTTATATAGAGGAGAGCAATTTGATTCTTTGGTACCAAAGTACATCAGAGAAATTACGCAATAAACAACTATTATGCATTGAGGTGCTTTGCTGAAAGAAACGTAAAAGAAATTCAAGAAAATATTGGCTAGTTTCGGTGCTTTGCCCTTGTCAAAATGATACGCAATCTATTTCTTCGTTATGTTCCTCGCTTACTGACATCGATTCAAGCTCGTGAAGATTTTTTGAACTGGAGAAACTTCTAACGTAATGAACTGATGGTTCATTGCGTTATTACAACTATTGAATCAAAATATTACTATTACTAGGTATATCAAAGTTAAAAGCCTAACCAACAAAATTTAGTTTCAACTTTATGGAGGTTCTTTTTGTGAAAGAGTTTTTTTTTTAATTTAATTTAATAAATTAAAGCCTAAAATGTAATAATTCTTTATAAAAAAAGTTGAGTTCAACATTCAACATATCTTTTAGTCATACATAATCATAATCATAATCATAATATTTATTCTGTGGATCATAGGTTAGTTATAAAGGTCTTATAAGTTATATTACGTACGCTATGTCCTACCACATGTGATTTACAGATTATTATACTAAATGAAAATTTAAATTAATACCCAGCGTGCAAGTATTATATCAACTGCATTATCCAAAAAAATAAAAAATAAAATAAAATAAAAAATAAAAATCAATCAAGCACTAAGTATTATGTCAGTATATGTATAATAGATGTCAGTTAATATTACCAATGTCAATAAATTTAATCAAAAGCATTATTAAACATCAGATACAAATTGGATCATTAAGCAGCTACAGAATATATCCAATAAGCCAATATTCAAATTCAAATACATGATTAATAGAGATAATATAATTCAAATAAATGTCAATTAATATTCCTTGTCAATAAAATTATACATGGGTATATCAAATAATGCATTTAATAGTTATTTAATAGTATTATCATTTAAAAAAGTTACAATCGAGTAGTATGTCTTATTCACCAAGAATACTAATAATTCTTTTTTAAATATATTTATATTTGTCTCTAGCCTTATTGATTTTGGCAGTTTGTTATACATTTTTGGTGCCATAGCAAAGATGCTGTTATGGTAAAGTGCCGTTTTGCAGGTAACTAGATGCAATTTATCTGCTCGACGTGCACTACTAACTACCTCAAACTTTTCCATATTTTGCCGAACAAACATAACAGTCTCATAGATGTAAAGGCATGGCATAGTCAATATTTTATGTTTCTTAAAATATGGTACACAACTGTCAGTTCTTCGTAGATGGTACATTGCTCCTATGCATCGTTTTTGTGCTATGAAAACCCTCTCTTTACCAGTGGCATTACCCGAAAATATAATTCCGTACCTTAAAATTGAAGAGACTAGACCATGATATGCTGTAATTAATGTACTTTCATTTACAGTTTTCCTAAGCATGTATAGATTGTAGGAGTTTCCCACAAATTATTTATTTTCAAATGATGTAAGGGACATTTATGATTACTACTCCGCTCCCTTGAGTAGTAGCATAATGATATCTATAGCCAAGCAAGAACTACTAGTTAGACCTTTAAAATATTTTTGTGTTGAATAGCTAGTTTATAGAGGAAAGCTATAACACAAAAATATTTTAAAGGTCTAACTAGTAGTTCTTGCGATTAGCTATGATCAGTTGGAACAAACAAACAAACTCTTTAGTTTTTTGTTATTATTATTTTTATTACCAATTTGTATTTTTATATTGATTTTATAAAATAAAATCGTTTATTTTTGTTAAGTTATAAAGATGGAATAAAATTTTAATAATATGGTATTTTAAATAGTTTTGCTCATAGCGATGTGTATGTACTTCATATGATCTAAGTCATAAAATTTTGGACATCACGTTTGAATTTCTCTTGTGAACAATTAGCACACTCAAAGCTTTAAAAACTGAAAAATAAAAGGGTGTAAAATCAACGTTTTAGTTACAAGAAATAGGATTTTTAATTTTTATTACCAATTAATTGATATATTTAACTTTGAACTTTTTAGAGGCTTACATCTTTGTAAGGAATAAAGACATCACAAGAAAAAAATTGTGTATTCACATCGACGTCCATTAAAAGTATAACTGACCAGAATATAGACAAATTATCTGCTTGATATGAAATACCCCATATGCCGTTGTAAATTTTTTAACTGTTTAGACGTCAATACAATAACTAAATAGGTCGTCATCTTCTAAAACTCTTACAGAAAAATTCACAACACATTTAGTATTATAACTTAACAAATAGCTCGTACATTAACGAATATTTGAAATGATCTTTCATATTTATCTAAGCTCACATAATAAATCGGCGAAATATTCAATTGGAACCGGCAGTTCCTGAAATTAGTTCACTCAAACAAACAAACGCTTCAGTTTTATAACACTAGTATAGATAGGGAATGTTATACAATAAACGATTTATTGTATTTACGGTCAATCACACGCATTTTTTTGTCAAGAATCAAGTAATGTAATTGTGATATTATTCTTTATTTTGATTCTTAAGTGCTGATTATAAATAAGTTATACATTTTAATATGTTAGATATCTAGATAGTGTGATATGTTATTCAATAATATTATATGCTGAAGAGTTCGTATAAATAATTACGCTAATCTTATCAGGATCTAGTCTACGCAATAATTAATTCTACTATAATAATATACATAATTAAACAAAGAACACATTATCGTGTTATAAATATATATTTTGACTAATTTGTATAGACTTTAACCAAGTTCACCCTATTCGTAAGAGTTGATTTTATGGAACAATGTCTTACGTGTATGATAAAAGCGGCTTTAAAAAGCCATTTGGAGAACAGCAGGCACGCGTAGTGTATGAGAGAGAGAGAGAGAGTGTGTGGTGCGACTGCTGAAAAGAAGAAATTTTAATGTTAATTAATATACAAAAGTTACAAGAAATATAATTAAATAATAAATACAAAATTCACACAATAATGTAAGAGGAGATATTAGTTGAAAAAGTTAGCAAACCTGTAAATATCTGACTAAACTGAGAATACCTGCATAATCAATTACAGTTAATACTACTATAATAGTTACCTTCTAGGTCTCGGGTGGTTTGTCAGCCTCATGCAGCAAGGGCTCCAAAACTGCCCAAAGTTCGTTGGCCTCCTCTGGGGCTATAAAAAAATACCAAGTTGTAATAAGAAACAAACTTTTTTTATAAGAAATAATGTATGCTAAGTATTTTGAGAAGTGTTATTACTTAGCCGTGGCTCGTCCAGATCAAAATCTGGCAGTACAGGTTCGTCGTTTGTTTGTTACTGCTCCATTTGCTGTTCCCTTTGCTGCTCCGTTTGCTGCTCTAGTTGCTGCTCCATATGTAAAACTATAACAAAAGTATGATGGTTAAATAAACGTATCAGCCTCAGTCATTGTCATTGTTAATCAGTATATGAAACAATTAATATTTAATTTCTGCCTCCATTGCGTCATTTTCACGCTGCAAATTCTCTGCGCTAATACGTTCTTCCCATGTCCTCTCTCTGATGAACCTTAACGTGTTAGCCAGCACATCTTGGTTACTCATCTGCAATATGGCAAAATGTATATTATTTCTTGAAGTCTATATTTTTTCAATATTTAATATTCAGCGAGTGAATTATTGGGTTATCTTACATTAGCGTCACCATCAATGGCAATGGCTAGGTCTTTAATTGCTGTGGCGGTCTCCTCACTGCGCTCTTTCTCAAAATGAGCGTTACGCGCTCGCCTTTCCTCCTGCAAACAGAAGAATACTCAATTGAATAACAGCTATTAGCGAATGACAATAATCTTCAATCGTATTGTCCTCCATAGGATTACTAACGCGTGATAGCGGCACGCGGTTTCGGCCTGTTGGCCTCCCACGGCGCGGCCTGCTCGTACTCGTGGGCCTGGCCTGGCCGTCATTTTGATCTCGTTTCTGTAAGTAACAATAAATGAGTAAATTTTAAGACCTGTATAATTTTAGCATGTAGGCGACCTGCACAAAGCGATGCAGATGCCACGCAAAGTAGATAATTACCGTATGAGATGACATTTACAATTAGATAACGTGCTTGTTGTCTAGTAAGTAATTAATTCGCTCGTTAAGAAATGGACAAGGAATGAATAATTTCAACGAGACTCCAGCATATATTGACGCGAGAATCTTACCTGCGTACACGCAGGACGCTCCTGAAGGGTGGAGGTGGGCTATTGTGTAGACAACTGGGCAGTGATGAGATCAGAATCTCTTAGTGTTTGATTGTAAACTTTAAGTTAGGTTGCTGAAGTGAAGTTTCGTGGAATTGACTGTAACGGTTATATTTTAAAATTACATTCGTTAGATACCTACTAGATACCACCCGCGTAGAAAACTGAACAATTATTTAAAATTATAGAACGGGTAGTATCTTGTCCATTTATTAAAAAATAGTCTACTTTGAAATTTAATAATCACCGTTTTAATTATTTTAAAAGTTGACCGAGATTTCATTTAATCATCATTTTAATACAAAAAACAATAGTACAAGTGACCTTACACGACTTCCAGAGAGAAAAATCTCTTGACACACAGAAAGATGCATACAGACTGACGGACTAGAGTTCTGTCTTTATCCTTATGAAGGCACGTAACCTTCAAAGTAATGCTCGTGAAGGAGGAGGCGGGGCGAGAGCGACGACGGATCGCAAGTCAAGCTGCCCGCGTACGAAAGCAACTCGGGCGTCGAAGGTCGATGAACGACCTCCGTCCCCCATTAGCGCAGGCCTGGAGGTGACTCGTGGAGCCACCTGCCACCCTGGCAGAAGCAGGCCGCGGCGGTGGCGCGCTCGGCGCGCCTCCCCGTTTTCCGGGGACGAGTTGGGGACTCTGTAGTCCCGACATACCCGAGGAGAGGGCCAGATCGTGAGAGATGGCCCTGGGTCGGCCGGGTTGCGAGGGATATGCCTGTCAACCTCACCTTCGGCAACCAAAACGACCTACAGGCAGCGTGCGTTTCAGTCGGTTCGAGTCCGACATAACCTGTTCCACCGGCTCCGATGGGCAGGTATCCGTGGGGATTTTGCACACGTAAAAACTCTTCGATATCTTTCTTCGAATATTATCTAGCCGGCTTCTATATTTTAAAGCATATAGCATAACATAACATAACATAAACTCACGCCGGTATTCCCCGAAGGGTTAGGCAGAGGTGCTAGCACCCATATTTCGCCACAACACAGAACAAGGTAGGTACAATAATAATTATAATTTGGACACAGTTAAATTAAATTAAATCTGTTCTGTTATCAAATATTTAACTATTATTAACATAATCATGATTATTATACAAAGGTTCTACAATTCCTGAATTCAAATTACTCGGTATATTATATTTTTTGCCAAAAACAAGTTCAAATGGTGTGTACTTTGTTTCAGAGTGGACAGTTGTATTATTAGCAAAACAAAAATATGGTAACCATGTACTCCAATATCCAATAAGCATTCAAGTATTTGTGTGTATTTTCTAAAGCACCGATTGATTGGTGATGATATGCAGTGGAAGACATTTGACTTATATTTAACAGTTTACATACCTCTTTCATAGTAGTTGACAAAAACTCTGTCCCACGATCCGATGCTATTTCTCGGGGTATTCCATACCTTAAAATTAAATTACATATTATATTATTATTATATTAACACTATCCTTATTTTCTAAAGGATAAGCTTGTATATACTTACTTGGCTCACACTGTAGGGTGAGTATATATGAATAATTATAATAATCCTTACTTAAGGGCCCAACTATATCTAAATATATCTTATCTAAAGCTTACTGCGCAGTGGTTGAAATCTCCATTGGCTGTTTGGTAGGTAAAGAATGTTTTTGTCTTTGACATTTTATACATTTCTGTACGTACTTTTTAACATCGTCCTCCATATTTGGCCAAAAATAATATCTTTTTATATTATTTAGCATTCGTCTTATCCCAGCATGGCCGCTTGTCGGCAATAAATGAAAATCATTCAGAATTACTAGTTTATCATCGTCATTATTTATCCGTATCGCTCCTTTTATAACACAAACTAGTGGAACGTTCCACTTTTTATTAGTATTGGTTAACCATTTATTATATTTCATTGTATCATTGTTTATTTTTACACATACTTCTTTAATATTATTTTCGTTACAAAACCATCCAATATCTCTCACAAAAACGTCTCGCGCTTGACATGATCGAGAATTCAGATTAACACATATGATATATCTCTCTTTAAAATAAATAAAATCTCCTTTCAAATTATTTTTAAATATCAATTCTATGCAATTATTAGGTTTTTTAAGCATCTCCACGACATCCGGGTGATCAATTCGATTGTCAATGGAAACCTTATCGACCAATGAATAGTCAGTCATATCTTGATTCAACGCTCTTGTCATAAATATCTATACGAGATAATGCATCGGCCGCCACATTACTCGTACCTCTAACATACTCAATGTCATAATCATACTCCTCTAAAATTAACCTAAACTTGAAAAGTCTGCTAGATGGATTACTCATAGAAAATAAATAGACAAGTGGTTTATGATCCGTAAATATTTTAAAATGTTTACCATACAAGTATGGTCGAAAATATCGAACAGCCCATACTATAGCCAAAAGTTCCTTCTCTATAGTGGGATAGTTAATTTCACCTTTATTTAAAGTACGACTTGCATACGCAATAAGTAAATCAGTTTTGTTACATAACACAGCACCAATAGCCTTACCAGAGGCATCAGTACGTAAAATAAACTCATTCTCAGTTGAAAAATCGGGATATTGTAATATAGGGAGTTTACATAGCAACTTTGTCAGATGAATAAACGCATTTTCATATTCATTTGTCCATTCAAATTTAACTGACTTTCGGCATAATTTATTGAGTGGTATTGTGATCTCAGCAAAATTAGGTACAAATTTTCGATAATAATTAGAATAAAAATAGGTAAAAAAACTTTTTAAGTTAAATGGTTTTATGTTAAACATACATTGCAATGTTTAAGATAAATGTACTAAAAACCAAAAAATAATAAAATAGATACAGTCGTGGGAATTATAAACATATGCATAGACTAGACTAAAATATAAAACCGTGAGGCACGTCAATTGTCTAAAATTATCGACTTAATGTGCGATAGAAGAATCGTTTAATTCGTCGTTAGGCAGTTGGCCCGCAGACGGTGAGGAAATTACTTACTATTTTCTTGCTCATGGAAATTCCAATAGTTATACACTCCATGTAAACGCAATATTCCATGCAAAGCCCCACGGTTTTATATTTTAGTCTAGTCTATGCATATGTTTATAATTCCCACGACTGTATCTATTTTTTTTTTTTTTTGGTCATTGCAATGTATGTGTAACATAAAACCGTTTAGCTTAAAAAGTTTTTTTACCTATTTTTATTTTCTAGTTTTTAGTTTTCATTTCGCATTCTGTTTAATTCATTTAGTGCTTCATTATTGGAAGGTTTCTTACCCGTTAGTTTATTGCAGTCCGCTTACAAGCGGCGGCCATCTTAGATTTCAATTTTGCATAGTAAATTGTATTCTACTTGTTGAGACTTTTCATTTGATACCCATGTTGATGGGATTGATAAAACCTAAGTTATCTGCCATTTTGTAGAGGCCGCCATCTTGAATTTTAATTTTATATAGTACATTGTATTCTACTGGTTGAGCACTTTCATTTGATACCCATATTGATGGGATTGATAAATATATTGTACAATATATTGTACAACATTCTACACAACGCTATCTAGACCCATGGTAAGCATAGTTTAACTAGCTTATATATAGATAAACATACTTAAATACTTTTTTTTTTGTAAAGACATACATATTATACATAGAAACACCCAGACCAATGCAAATACCCATATTCATGCATACAAATATTTGCACTGAGCGGGGATCGAACCCGCGCCTCCTGCGTAGCAGTCGCGTTCACTACCACCACGCCACAGAGGCTGTCAAAAACCTACGTTATCCGCCATTTTGTAGCGGCCGCAATCTTGGATTTCAATTTTTTATAGTATATTATATTCTGCTTGTTGAGCCCTTTCATTTGATACTCATATTGATGGGATTAATAAAACATAAATTATCCGCCATTTTGTAGTGGCGGCTATCTTGAATTTATAATGATAATGAATAAACATAATTGTATTGTTACCAAAATCCAAAGTGTATACAAAATTTCAGATTAATCGGTTGACAGGAAGAGGGTGAAATTTGAATTACTAAATTTGACCCAAGAATAAATAGTAAAACAAACGGGGTGAGCTAAATAAAACCGTTTAAAAAGCGACAAAGCGTTTGACTTCGTCACCAGACTGAGGTCTTGGATAATTTTTTATAACTTTAGTTTTTTCTGGATCTGGTTGTACACCATTTGATGATACTACATGTCCTAAATATAATAATTCTTTTTTCAAAAATTGGCACTTACTAGGATTTACTTACAAATTTACTTTTCTTAATCTCTCAAATATATATACTAGATTTTTGTTATGAATATCTAGGCTGCGTCCATAGCAAATTAAATCGTCTAAATAAACTAAAGCTTTTTCATAATTTAAACCAGCCATAGCGACTGTCATTAAACGACTAAAAGCATTCGGACTAATTTTTAAACCCATAGGTAATCTCTTAAGTTGATACTGTTTATCTGTAGTAAAAACTGTATATTTTCTGCTTTCAGGCTCTAATAATAATTGGTAGTATGATTGTGATAAATCTAGAAGACTAAAATATATTGCACCAGACAGAGAATCTAAAATTTCGGTTATATTTGGAAGAGGGAATTTGTCATCCATAATCCTTTCATTTAACTTTCGATAATCTACTACTAAACGCCATTTCTTACTAGAGTCCGCACTCTTCTTTGGTACGAGCAAGATAGGACTATTCCATTCACTCTGACTTTCTTCTACAATATCATCTTTAAGCATTTGTTGTATTTGCCTTTTATTTATTGTGCGCGTCCAATGCACCACGGATAGCGTCACTCAAAGTAGTATAATTCCTTGCTGCTATAATTGTACTGATTCGACTATTTCTCAGACCATCGGAAAAACGTTTAATAGCGTTCTTTTCGTTCACAGTTTTCAAAATTTCATATTTTTTCGAGTCTCCATCCGCTTGAGAAATAGTTCTATTGGAGGAAGGACATGACGGTATCTCCCGTCCAAAATTGAGCAGTCCGTCTGGGTAAGTACCTCCGCCCTACAGAATACCCCGGTTATAATAACCTTGTGTTGTGTTCCCGGCGGTGAGTAGGGTAGCCAGAGCTCACTGGAGAGGTTCTGTGCTGTCAGTAGGAAGACCAAAGGCTTAAATTGACCCCACTGACTGGTGGGGGCGTGAAATGTTGGCGTGGTGGTCAGGGAGACCCGGTGAAACGGTTATCCGCTGGCCGCCCGCAGGCTGTACGGTTCCCGAACCTGGGGATTACTTAATCTCCGCCCCAGGAGGCTGAACCAGCAGCCTGTGTAAAGTTCCCGGTGCTGTAGCCATGCCGGAGGAGGAGACCGGAGTGGACCTGGCTTCAGTATCTGGGAGGGGACCGGGGGCCCTTCCGCCCATCGCGCCAGCCAGTCACACAACCCCAACTTGTCTGTGGGGTAGGACGCCTTGCTTTGTCTTCTACACTGGAGGCACAGAATCTCTTTTTACCTTCTCCCCCCCCCTCCCCCCATCTCAAACATGAAAACCAGAAAAGGCAAGAGAACCGTTACCACAGCGGCACCATCATCCACAGTGAATGTGGATTTCTGCAACATCAGGGGCCTACACTCCAACCTTAACGCGGTCCATCTCCACTTGGAGACCGCGCAGCCTACCTTGCTTTTTCTGACGGAGACGCAAATATCATGCCCGGCCGATACAGCCTACCTAATGTACCCCGGGTACAAACTCGAGCATAGCTTTATGAGTCGCGCCGGGGTATGCTTGTACGTCCGGGATGATATTTGCTGCCGCCGTCTCCATGGTCTTGAGGATAGGGACCTGTCAACTTTATGGGTACGCATAGATCACGGTGGCCACACCCGTATCTATGCGTGCCTTTACAGGTCCCATAGCGGTGACCTGGGCACGGCTCAATTGTTTCAGCATCTGCAGCGGTCGGCGGACAGCGTAATTGAGCAGTACCCCACTGCGGAATTAGTATTCTTGAGGGACTTCAACGCCCACCACGTGGAGTGGCTGGGGTCTCCTAGGACTGATTTTGCGGGAAGGGCTGCTCACGACTTCGCTCTAACTTATGGGCTCTCTCAACTGGTGCATTCTATCACTAGAACACCAGAAATTGAGACCCACAGAAGCTCTATACTGGACCTTCTGCTGACTACGCGCCCGGATGAATACTCCATAAGGGTGGAAGCACCTCTCGGTAATTCGGACCACAGCCTCGTCCGGGCGCAAGTGACACTCGCGCGGCCTGAACCACCGCGGCCACCTCAGTGGCGGCATGTGTGGCACTACAAGTCGGCAGACTGGGATGGACTGCGAGAATTCTTCGCGTCGTACCCGTGGAGGCAGCTTTGCTTCTCTTCTGATGATCCAAGCTCCTGTGCAACAGCAGTCGCTGACGCGATTCTAGTGGGTATGGAATGTTACATCCCCAACCGCTGGGTCGCGACAGGAGCGAGCAAACGCCCGTGGTTTAATAGGCCCTGCAGGGAAGCTAGAGACCGCAAGCAATCTGCATACAGGGCTTGGACCACGGCTCTTGCCAATAAGGATCCGAACATCGCTGAAGTGAAGCGGAAGTTGAATGCTGCCTCAAGGTCCAGTAAAAAGGCAACGTCTAGTGCGAAGTTTGAGTTCATCGGCAGAATTGGCGAGCGGCTTGCGCGCTACCCATCTGGCAGTCGTGCATTTTGGTCGCTTGCTAAAGCTGCTGAGGGAAACTTCTGCCAGTCTTGCCTTCCGCCGCTGCAAAAATCCGACGGTAGTCTGGCCCATGGCGCTAAGGAGAAGGCCAATCTTTTGGGTAATCTCTTTGCGTCAAACTCGACTATGAACGACGGGAACGCCGAACCACCCATCATCCCCAGCTGTGGTGCTTCGATGACCGAAATTAAAATCACACAACGGGTGGTCCGGCGCGAGCTTAAGTCCCTAGATGTTCGGAAGTCGAGTGGGCCGGACGGTATACCGGCGATGGTGCTTAAGCACTGTGCCCCCGAGCTGTGCCCTGTACTTACACGCCTTTTCGCACTCTCATACTCCGCGAGGCAGGTCCCGGCCTCGTGGAAGACTGCGTTCGTGCACCCTGTACCTAAGAAAGGTGACAGGACAGATCCGACCAATTACAGGCCTATCGCTATAACCTCCCTTCTCTCGAAGGTTATGGAGCGTGTTATTAATACACAGCTCCTGAGGTACCTTGAAGGAAACGATCTACTGAGCGACCGACAGTACGGTTTTCGCCACCGTCGCTCTACCGGTGACCTTCTTGTGTATCTCACAAACCGGTGGGCGCAAGCCATCGAGAGTCGCGGTGAGGCACTAGCGGTCAGCCTCGATGTAGCGAAGGCCTTCGATCGGGTCTGGCACAAAGGTCTTCTTACGAAGTTGCCATATTATGGACTCCCCGAGGGATTGTGCGAATGGATCTCCAGCTTTTTGTCCAACAGAAGCATCCAAGCCGTCGTCGACGGCAGCTGCTCGGACCGCATGAACATAAACGCTGGTGTCCCACAAGGCTCCGTGTTGTCTCCGACGCTATTTCTGCTGCATATCAATGACATGCTGTCTGATGGCTCCATTCATTGTTATGCGGACGACAGTACCGGGGACACGTGTTACACGGGCCGTGCAAACATCCCTCAGTCCGAGGTGGAGAAGAGTCGCGAACAACTTGTGTCTGAAATCGAGACTACTCTCTCTGGAGTGTCCGATTGGGGTCGACTAAACCTGGTCCAATTCAACCCCACTAAGACACAAGTATGTGTATTCACCGCTAAGAAAACCCCATTCATTGTAGCGCCGCAATTCCTGGGCACACCGCTTACCATCTCCCCGAGTATCGGGATCCTTGGTGTCGATATCTCCAGTGACGTCCAATACCGAAGTCATTTGCAGGACAAGGTTAAGTTGGCATCAAGAAAGCTCGGAGTGCTCAACAGGGCAAAGCGGTATTTCACTGCGGGGCAGCAACTCCTTCTTTATAAAGCACAGGTCCGGCCTCACATGGAGTACTGCTGTCACCTTTTTGCTGGAGCGCCTGCATACCAGCTTGACCCCTTCGACTCGTTGCAAAGACGGGCATTGAGGCTGGTTGACAATCCCATACTCACAGGTAGAGTGGAACCTCTTAGCCTTAGGAGGGATTTTGCCTCACTGTGTGTGTTCTACCGCCTATACAATGGTTTGTGCTCAGATGAATTGTTTGACATGATGCCCGTAGCTACATTCTATCATCGCACCTCTCGCCATAGGCAGGGAATTCATCCCCACACATTGCGACCTGAGACGGTACGCACTGTGCGGTATGAAAGAAACTTCATCCCACGCACACTCAAGCTGTGGAATGACCTCCCTGCTGCGGTTTTCCCAAGCGCCTACAATATGGGGTTCTTCAAGAGGGGCATCAGAAGGTTTCTTCATGGTCGGCAGCGCGAGTGTGACACCCCTGGTGTTGCATACGTCCATAGGCCACGGTAACCGCTTCCCATCAGGTGGGCCGTGTGCTTGTCTGCCAACTAAGTGGTATAAAAAAAAAAAAAAAAAAAAAAAGTTAAATCAACAGACAATTGTTCTATTTGCTTACCGAAGTCAGCTACAGTTTTGTCATTCTGCCTAGAGCATTGTAGTTGCTGGTGCAGTGAAGTGTCTGATTTTTTACTTAGAAGTCGGTCCTTCATGTCCTTCACCAGATCTGAAACTGTTGCATAAGTTTCGTGCAATCTTAGTTTTGCACCTTCGGACAACCTTGACCTTTTAAAACAAAAGTTTAACTTCCAACATATCAGAGTACATTTCAATATTAGAAATTAATTGCTTTGTTACACATTCGGTTTTGTCCATAATCGGTAAAAGACTGACAGCGGTTTTTAATTGAAATTTTTCCATTATAACTAAATTATTTGTAACTGTACCTTTAGAAACAGAATCTATCGCAGTACATAATTCACTTATTTTAATATAATATTTATCGATACTGGCACATACATTTTCAATTTCCTCTGCTTCTAACTTAGTTATTTTTCAGTTTCTGACAATACTTTTACATTGTCCAAGATAAAATCAAACTGCCTCTTTAAATTTTCCATTTCAACACTTTTTTTATGCCTTATTTTAGCGGTCCTTCGACTAGGGCCTAATTTAGTTAAATAATCTTTAACGTACTTGAATTTTCCAAATAGTTCTTTGAGCTCGTCTGCCATTTAATTGAAATCAAGCAAGATTTATAACATAAAACATAAAACAAAATAACTTATCTACAAGGACGAATTTAACGTACATTTTACGAAATTATAGTAGGGATTTCGCTCTCTAAAAGAAAAAGTAATAAGTAAATGATGTTATCAATACCAGTTCAAATAATTTGTCGGCATGTTGCACTCGCGCACTTTTTTCGCACTTCTGCACTTTTGCACGTTTTCGTAGTAGAGAATATGTTTTTTGCGAGAACTAGATTACAGAAACATGGTTGATTACACAGTTGCCTCACTTGAAGGCTGACTCTGGAGCCTTCTAAAATAATTTGCAGATCGCTTCAGCGCGAATTCACGTATTTGTTGCTCTGTCCAATCGCGATGGCTTTTCCGGTACAATTTGTACCCCAAAATTAAAAGAACAACGCCCATAAAAACACAAATGGTTACAAGTATATAGTTGGTATTGGCTGCATGTTGTTGTAGCTGGTCGACAGTCCCTGAATTCGTGCCTGCACCGGCAGCAGTTTTTGCCACCACTACTTGTTCCTTTTCTACAGATTGTTTGTTCCCCATTTTCGATAAAGAAAATCCAACTTGGATACACAGCACCGTACATACGAAAGCACCACAGTATTTTTACACATTGTCACAACCCAGAACGATGCACAGGGCCACTTAGTTCACACGAAATTGTCCACGCTGCAAAAATTGCACCTGCATCGGTTCTAGTTACGGGCGCCGAAGCGATGCGCCGCCGCCGGCGTCGTAACGTGATAGCGTGTCGCTGGCAGGGTCGCCATATGATGTTGTCGTTAGGGAGTCGAATTAAAAGACGTCCATTACTTGCGACATCCCGTTTATTACTCTCTAATAAGGTGACACAAATAAGTACTTATACAAGGAACTTACAACTATAGAGTTTCCACACACATACTATAACATTAGGGCTGTACCACACCATAATCTTATATTCGACGAAGTAGGGTCTACAACTTTCTGTGTTTTTTATTTGTGATATTATACTGATACACTTTTTTGAACTATGAACAGATCATTTATATCAACACTATTTCCCCAAAGCATAACCCCATACTTCAGTCACGAATATGCATATGCGTAGTAGGCTGCTAAAGCAGTTTGTGTGTTAGTGTTTTTGTTAATTTGGAAAAGGGCTTATGTGAATTGTGATAGTTTAGCTTTAACGTGTTCTATGTGTGTTTTTCAGTTAATGTGTGCGTCTATGTTTATTCCCAGTAATTTGAATGTGTGGACTTCTTCTAAAGATGTGTGTTGGTGAGTTATGTTTAAATTTAAGGGGGGCTTTGTGTACGGTCTGAATTGTATGATTTTCGTTTTATTCGAGTTTATATCTAAGTTGTGTTCTTGTAGCCATTCCGTTATAGTTTGGAGAGTATTTTTTACTATGGTGTTGTGGTTGGTTGAACCGTCGCATTGTATTACAATAGAAATATGTTTGCTTTTTGTTATTTTTATAATATTTAGTATTTCTTTGAAGTCCACTGGCTGTAAGTACATCGAGTGTATTGGCGAGCTTATAACAGGTCGTCCGATGGGTGTATTTGTGCAGGTATTGTCTTGACCCACTGAAATGAAAAAAATGTTAAAATAAATGTGTTACATATTGTTAAGGAGCATGTCACTACTTCATCGTTAACTTTCAACGTCATGTTTTCTTTCTTCTTAATGTCTGTTTTTCTAGTTATTGTATTTATAATTTTCCACATAGTTTTAACTTTATTATCAGATTTTTACATCAGGCCTAAATATTCTAATTTTTTTGACACTTTAATACTCGACTCGAATTTAGGTCCCAATGTAATAGGTGGCGAGCCTATTGCTATTCACCGGGCACTTATATATATGTAAAGCATATAGACAAATCCATATCCGGGTACTATTTTGTTTTAAGGAATTTGGGACCATCGAATGTCATGGCTTCGTATTGTAAAGAAACACGATGCCGACACTCAAATTACTTCTTTAATATTTTTCTTCTACCTAAATAATGTCCATGCTATAAAAGCGTGAGTTGTAGTCATTCATTGTTTGGTATCAACATCCATCAGACCATCTTATCAAAAACAAGAAATAATTCAATAAGTGATTAACACAATGATTATAGTTTCAGAAAGTTTTTAAATAAGACAACATCTTTGTACAGAGTGGTGTCCCCTTCAAGGGAAATCATTTATTTTATGTATGTATTGAAAATGATTATACACTACACTTGATTATAATAATAATAATAATAAAATATTTATTTCAGACCATAGTCCATACTTAAAAAAGAAATACACACACTGAACAAACACATCAAGATACGTGTGTGTGCTCGGATCAAGGCTTTCACTATAGCCGAGTCCTGCTTATCTGCAATGACCTTCAGGATACCGTTAGTGCTACCCCGTATTCTACTTAAGCTGGAAGCGAGTATTTTTCGCATGATGGCATGAAAGCCGTCGACTCCAGCATCGGCAAACATGCCAGATGCACTACAGAAGCTGGGTAGCCCTAACAACATCCTGAACCCATTATTATATTGGACGCGTAGGGCATTGAGCGTTCGCTGCGTATAGCTGAACCACAGGCTGCACGTGTAGAAGGTCTGACAGTATGCTTTGAACAAGGTAATTTTGACTGCATCACTACATCGTGCAAACCTGCGAGCCAGCATATTGCTTTTGACCGCCAACGCTCTACGCTCCCTCTCAATATCAACTTGGTCTTCAAGGCCCTCGGTAATGTAGTGCCTCAAGTATTTAAACTTGTACACCCGTTTTAGCTCCGTACCATTCAGCTTAATTGCGGGCACAGTTAACGGACATTTACCGGAGGCCCTGAAGACCATGTATTCACTCTTTACACAGTTATAGATAAGTCCCAGTCTTTGGCTGTGCGATTCACAAATGGCAAGCAGCCGTCTCATTGCGTTTACAGTTGGGGTCAGCAGCACCATGTCATCCGCGTAACTGAAGTTGTTCATTGCTGTATCGTCAATCCAGCATCCGACTCTAGTGCTGCTAAGCCCGACCACAAGGTCATTCACGTACAGGTTGAAGAGTTTGGGAGAACTCAACCCACCTTGTCTCACCCCGCACTCCAACCTGTACGCGTCAGAGTAGCTGTCCGCCCATCGAACGCAGTTCTTCTGGTTACGGTACCAGAACTGGAACAGTCGTTGCACCTGTGTAGGCACCGCTGTTTTCCCGAGCTTCTCCCATAGTACATCATATGATACTAGATCAAATGCCCTGGAGAGGTCGAGAAAACATGCATACACAGGTGTGTTTCTATCCGTATAGTATTGAACAGTATGCTTGAGACTAATAATTGCGCTTTCAGTGGATAGTCCGACTCGAAAGGCGAACTGAGCGTCATGTATATTGAGGTGTTTCTCCAATTCTGAGTCAAGCACACTGTCCAACACCTTGGCCACCACCGTAGCCAGAGATATAGGACGATAGTTCTGTTTATCAGATAAATCTCCTGTTTTATTTTTCACAATTGGCACAATTATGGTCCTAATTAGGTCTTCTGGCAAGTAGGAGTGACTCATACAGACATTATAAAACATTGCCAGCACTCGCGGTAGGTGCACACCCGCATATTTCAAGTGTTCAATACTGAGTCCGTCATGACCGGGTGGGTGACTTGCCTTTGGACATGTTACTTACAATTTTAAGAACTTGCTTAGCTGTTATATAATACATGTCACCTGTCATGGCGGGCTCAGCATTAAAACCTGAGGAACCCAACGGAGACTTCACAGTGAAATGCTCTTTGAACAATTCGGCAATATCTTTACTATCACTCACCCCTCCCACGCTAACAGGGAGGCCAGGCTCATGGTTTAAGTTACCGGTCGCTTTCCAAAAGTCGGTGAAACTGTTTGAAGCTCGAAATTCAGTAATTGCATCCATTTTTAGCTGTTCTTTATTGTTCTGACAAAACTTTAATTTATTCTTAAACATCTTACGGCTTTCACACATCTCCTCGTATACAGTACCAGATGGCGGCCTATTTTGAGAGACCCAACTTAGAAATTTAATCCTGGCCTCCCTGTGCGCCTGATATACATATTTATTCCCTCCTATCACAATACGTTTATTTTTTCGAGCATGACTAGCATTCGACTTAATAGCTGAATCAGTTAAAGTTAATATAATATTTGTATATAATTTATCTATTATGTATCTATGTCTATTATGTTTACACATACCATAACTACAATCTCTAAGTTCTACAGGAAAATCTATTAGTTTAAGTTTAGTATTGCATATATCAGTATAATTATTTATTTGCTCAGTCGTTCTGTATCCCCAAATTGCTTTATTATGCC
The DNA here is from genome assembly GCA_963662185.1 of Eilema griseolum. Classification (NCBI taxonomy): domain Eukaryota; kingdom Metazoa; phylum Arthropoda; class Insecta; order Lepidoptera; family Erebidae; genus Eilema; species Eilema griseolum. The sequence continues at coordinate 401,804 of OY759251.1, forward strand.
CATTATTTCAACCAAAACTATGTTTATCTACAATTACATTTAACTTACACTCTACAAATAATGGCAGATGATCCGACCAGTAAGTATCGTATTTAATATAAACATTAGTAACAGTTTGCCGCGCGGAGTAGCTAACAACACAGTGATCAAGCCACCGTGTACACCCGTGAGCATCACTAATAAAGGTATAATTATTAGATGAGTTACCTAATATCTCCAAATCTGCACAGGACTACTGCTGATCTGCACACGAATTACTTAGCTCATTACCAAACAGATCCCCCGGATGAGCATTAAAATCACCTAACACGTAAATAGCCTCCACAGAACCACTTTCAACAATCGCACAATTCTCGCCAAAACACGCTGTAATGTCCTCTAAATTGTCCATCGCATTTGTAGATATACTAAACACAATAAATGACCGTTTATCTATTGACACTTTAATTGCACATAAACGAGGATTATTGCACTCGATCACAGACACTTTAGTAAACACGCTTTTGCGCCACAGTAACGCCACTCCCCCGTACGGTCGACTTCTGAAGATGCCGGTCGAGGTGATGATTATGACGCTTCTTGGTAAATTAGGTATATATTATTTTTCCTAACATCATTATGATTTTATAATATGTAATGTGTTCGTGCAACACATGCGGTTGAGACTAATCGAGCGCATACCTGCCCGGCCCCGCACCCCTCGTCCGGTTTACGGGCACCTAAATTCTGGGAAACAATAGACTCAAACAAAGGGCTAAGGGATTTCACATAATCGTTTTCACAAATAGATAACATTTGTTACAAAAATAAAGGGCTAAAGATAAGAAACACGCTTTGGCTAATTGGTTTTGTTGTCATGTTAACAATGAAGACCAAAACGACGATAGCTACAAAATTACTGTCTTCGATGATAAGATTTATTACCTACATTTAGGAGTGAAAAGTAAATATTGCGTCATTTGTATGAGGGCGAAAAATAAAGGACGAGAAGCACAAAGGTGACGATTGCACTTATTTATTTGTTGCTTTCAGGATATAAGTATTCCAATGAATATTATTAAAGTTTTGGTATATTTACAGGTTCCTCTACCAGCACCTTGACTAGCAAAAACTATTTACGACTGACCGTCTCAATCGTCTGCGGATTGCATTTAAATCAACTGTCGAACAAAAATAAATCTTAAAAATGATACAATAAACCGTCCTTTGAATATTTTTGATAGGCATATTAACTGTGAAGTAAAAGTTACTACTGTCAAAATGATAAAAAGCTGGAGCACACACTACTGTTGCTTGAAAGCTCTGAGCAAAGCAAGTGCTCTGGCTTTGTACGCTAAAAGCTTACTGCACGATTGAAACAATAACAGGTTGCTAGTCAATTGAAATAACAGTAATGTTTGCTTGTAGAATAAGAGTCCTACTAATAAGAAAATATTTGAATTAAACCATTTCAATCAATTATCACAAAATGAGTATGATTTTTAACATGAGGTATACTTTTTATATAGAAGAGAGCAATTTAATTCTTTGGTACCAAAGTACATCGGAGAAATTACGCAATAAACAACTATTATGCATTGAGGTGCTTTGCTAAAAGAAACGTAAAAGAAATTCAAGAAAATATTGGCTAGTTTCGGTGCTTTGCCCTTGTCAAAATGATACGCAATCTATTTCTTCGTCATGTTCTTCGCTTACTGATATCGATTCAAGTTCGTCAAGATTTTTTAAACTGGAGAAATTTCTAACGTAATGAACTAATGGTATATTGCGTTATCACAACTATTGAATCAAAATATTACTATTACTAGGTATATCAAAGTTAAAAGGCTCACCAACAAAATTTAGTTTCAACTTTATGGAGGTTCTGTTTGTGACAGGGTTTTTTTTTAATTTAATTTAATTTAACCGTAAATTAAAGCTAAAAATGTAATAATTCTTTATAAAAAAAAGTTGAGTTTAAGACTTAGAGCGTACAGAGTACCTGCACATAGCTGTGAGTACTGTCTAAGCAATCAGTGTCTAGGAATGTCAAATAGCGGACATGTAAGGAGGATTTATCAATGCTAAACGGAGTTGTCTCCGAAGGAACGGAGGAATCGTGGAGATTTAATAGAAACATTCAAAATCTTGAATGGATTCTACGATATAAAGAACTATCCTAACCCTAAGAACCATCTAAGATGTCTCCCAAGGACCGGAGGAATCGTGGATGGAGATCTAACAGAAACATTCAAAATTAGAGAACTTTGATGCGACCTGCTTTATTCATAACGAGAATGCACATCTTAGTGGACACCATCTGAAGTTATGCACTTGGCTTCTCCAACAACAATTTATCAGTACAGAGTGGTCAGAACGTGGAACCAGCTCCTAAAACACTCAGACTAGAGAAATTGAAGGAAAGAAAATGGAAACTGAATAGAGGCATTATCAGTTGTCTACGACTGCCTATGTGTAATATTCTACGATATTAATATTTTATTTCTTCATAACAAAAAAACATAATAAAAAAACGATTTTTTAAATTTTTAACTAAAATGTAAACGTAATCGTCAATAGTTTACGACTTAGAGTGGTTTTATGAATTGAGATTGGAACTGTATTAATAAAATAGAACGATTTGTTTGGTGACTAGCCTACCGGTTCCGGGTTCGGCCGTGACACATTCATTCAACATTCAACATACCTTTTAGCAAAACATTCTCACGAAATATTTATTTTCAAATGATGTAAGGGACATTTATGATTACTACTCCGCTCCCTTGAGTAGTAGCATAATGATATATATAGCCTATAGCTTTCCTCTATAAACGAGCTATTCAACACAAAAATATTTTTAAGGTCTAACTAGTAGTTCTTGCGATTAGCGATGATCAGTTGGATCATACAAACAAACTCTTTAGTTTTTTGTTATTATTATTTTTACTACCAATGTGTATATTTATATTGATTTTATAAAATAAAATCGTTTATTTTTGTTATGTTATAAAGATGGAATAAAATATTAATAATATGGTATTTTAAATAGTTTTGCTCATAGCGATGTGTATGTACTTCATATGATCTAAGTCATAAAATTTTGGACATCACGTTTGAATTTCTCTTGTGAACAATTAGCACACATAAAGCTTTAAAAACTGAAAAATAAAAGGGTGTAAAATCAACGTTTTAGTTACAAGAAATAGGATTTTTAATTTTTATTACCAATTAATTGATATATTTAACTTTGAACTTTTTAGAGGCTTACCTCTTTGCAAATTTTTAAATGCTCAGTACTAAGGAATAAAGACATCACAAGAAAAAAATTGTGTATTCACATCGACGTCCATTAAAAGTATAACTGACCAGAATATAGGCAAATTATCTGCTTGATATGAAATACCCATATGTCGTTGTAAATTTTTTAACTGTTTAGACATCAATACAATAACTAAATAGGTCGTCATCTTCTAAAACTCTTACAGAAAAATTCACAACACATTTAGTATTATAACTTAACAAATAGCTCGTACATTAACGAATATTTGAAATGATCTTTGATATTTATCTAAACTCACATAATAAATCGGCGAAATATTCAATTGGAACCGGCAGTTCCTGAGATTAGTTCACTCAAACAAACAAACGCTTCAGTTTTATAACACTAGTATAGATAGGAAATGTTATACAATAAACGATTTATAGTATTTACGGTCAATCACACGCATTTTTTTGTCAAGAATCAAGTAATGTAATTGTGACATTATTCTTTATTTTTATTCTTAAGTGCTGATTATAAATAAGTTATACATTTTAATATGCTAGATATCTAGATAGTGTGATATATTATTCAATAATATTATATCCTGAAGAGTTCGTATAAATAATTACGCTAATCTTATCAGGATCTAGTCTACGCAATAATTAATTCTACTATAGTAATATACATAATTAAACAAAGAACACATTATCGTGTTATAAAAATATATTTTGACTAATTTGTATAGACTTTAGCCAAGTTCACCCTATTCGTAAGAGTTGATTTTATGGAACAATGTCTTACGTGTATGATAAAAGCGGCTTTAAAAAGCCATTTGGAGAACAGCAGGCACGCGTAGTGTATGAGAGAGAGAGAGAGAGAGAGAGAGTGTGGTGCGACTGCTGAAAAAAAGAAATTTTAACGTTAATGAATTAATATACAAAAGTTACAAGAAATATAATTAAATAATAAATACTAAATTCACACAATAATGTAAGAGGAGATATTAGTTGAAAAAGTTAGCAAACCTGTAAATATCTGACTAAACTGAGAATACCTGCATAATCAATTACAGTTACCTTCTAGGTCTCGGGTGGTTTGTCAGCCTCATGCAGCAAGGGCTCCAAAACTGCCCAAAGTTCGTTGGCCTCCTCTGGGGCTATAAAAAATACCAAGTTATAATAAGAATCAAACTTTTTTTATAAGAAATAATGTATGCTAAGTATTTTGAGAATAACACTTCTCAAAATACTACAGTACAGGTTCGTCGTTTGTTTGTTCCTCCATTTGTTGCATCGGGTACTGCTCCATTTGCTGTTCCGTTTGCTGCTCCGTTTGCTGCTCTAGTTGCTGCTCCATTTGCAAAACTATAACAAAAGTATGATGGTTAAATAAACGTATCAGTCTCAGTCATTGTCATTGTTAATCAGTATATGAAACAATTAATATTTAATTTCTGCCTCCATTGCGTCATTTTCACGCTGCAAATTCTCTGCGCTAATACGTTCTTCCCATGACCTCTCTCTGATGAACCTTAACGTGTTAGCCAGCACATCTTGGTTACTCATCTGCAATATGGCAAAATGTATATTATTTCTTGAAGTCTATATTTTTTCAATATTTAATATTCAGCGAGTGAATTATTGGGTTATCTTACATTAGCGTCACCATCAATGGCAATGGCTAGGTCTTTAATTGCTGTGGCGGTCTCCTCACGGCGCTCTTTCTCAAAATGAGCGTTACGCGCTCGTCTTTCCTCCTGCAAACAGAAGAATACTCAATTGAATAACAGCTATTAGCGAATGACAATAATCTTCAATCGTATTGTCCTCCATAGGATTACTAACGCGTGATAGCGGCACGCGGTTTCGGCCTGTTGGCCTCCCACGGCGCGGCCTGCTCGTACTCGTGGGCCTGGCCTGGCCGTCATTTTGATCTCGTTTCTGTAAGTAACAATAAATGAGTAAATTTTAAGACCTGTATAATTTTAGCATGTAGGCGACCTGCACAAAGCGATGCAGATGCCACGCAAAGTAGATAATTACCGTATGAGATGACATTTACAATTAGATAACGTGCTTGTTGTCTAGTAAGTAATTAATTCGCTCGTTAAGAAATGGACAAGGAATGAATAATTTCAACGAGACTCCAGCATATATTGGCGCGAGAATCTTACCTGCGCACACGCAGGACGCTCCTGAAGGGTGGAGGTGGGCTATTGTGTAGACAACTGGGCAGTGATAAGATCAGAATCTCTTAGTGTTTGATTGTAAACTTTAAGTTAGGTTGCTGAAGTGAAGTTTCGTGGAATTGACTGTAACGGTTATATTTTAAAATTACATTCGTTAGATACCTACTAGATACCACCCGCGTAGAATACTGAACAATTATTTAAAATTATAGCACGGGTAGTATCTTGTCCATTTATAAAAAAATAGTCTACTTTGAAATTTAATAATCACCGTTTTAATTATTTTAAAAGTTGACCGAGATTTCATTTAATCATCAATTTAATACAAAAAACAATAGTACAAGTGACCTTACACGACTTCCAGAGAGAAAAATCTCTTGACACACAGAAAGACGCATACAGACTGACGGACTAGAGTTCTGTCTTTATCCTTATGAAGGCACGTAACCTTCAAAGTAATGCTCGTGAAGGAGGATGCGGGGCGGGAGCGACGACGGATCGCAAGCCAAGCTGCCCGCGTACGAAAGCAACTCGGGCGTCGGAGGTCGATGAACGACCTCCGTCCCCCATTAGCGCAGGCCTGGAGGTGACTCGTGGAGCCGCCTGCCACCCTGGCAGAAGCAGGCCGCGGCGGTGGCGCGCTCGGCGCACCTCCCCGTTTTCAGGGGACGAGTTGGGGACTCTGTAGTCCCGACATACCCGAGGAGAGGGCCAGATCGTGAGAGATGGCCCTGGGTCGGCCGGGGTGCGAGGGATATGCCTGTCAACCTCACCTTCGGCAACCAAAACGACCTACAGGCAGCGTGCGTTTCAGTCGGTTCGAGTCCGACACAACCTGTTCCACTGGCTCCGATGGGCAGGTATCCGTGGGGATTTTGCACACGTAAAAACTCTTCGATATCTTTCTTCTAATATTATCTAGCCGGCTTCTATATTTTAAAGCATATAGCATAACATAACATAACATAACATAAACTCACGCCGGTATTCCCCGAAGGGTTAGGCAGAGGTGCTAGCACCCATATTTCGCCACAACACAGAACAAGGTAGGTACAATAATAATTATAATTTGGACACAGTTAAATTAAATTAAATCTGTTCTGTTATCAAATATTTAACAATTATTAACATAATCATGATTATTATACAAAGGTTCTACAATTCCTGAATTCAAATTACTCGGTATATTATATTTTTTGCCAAAAACAAGTTCAAATGGTGTGTACTTTGTTTCAGAGTGGACAGTTGTATTATTAGCAAAACAAAAATATGGTAACCATGTACTCCAATATCCAATAAGCATTCAAGTATTTGTGTGTATTTTCTAAAGCACCGATTGATTGGTGATGATATGCAGTGGAAGACATTTGACTTATATTTAACAGTTTACATACCTCTTTCATAGTAGTTGACAAAAACTCTGTCCCACAATCCGATGCTATTTCCCGGGGTATTCCATACCTTAAGATAAAATTATCAACTAAAGATTTCGCCACACTAACACTATCCTAATTTTCTAAAGGATAAGCTTCTATATACTTACTTAGCTCACACTGTAGGGTGAGTATATATGAATAATTATAATAATCCTTACTTAAGGGCCCAACTATATCTAAATATATCTTATCTAAAGCTTACTGCGTAGTGGTTGAAACCTCCATTGGCTGTTTGGTAGGTAAAGAATGTTTTTGTCTTTGACATTTTATACATTTCTGTACGTACTTTTTAACATCGTCCTCCATATTTGGCCAAAAATAATATCTTTTTATATTATTTAGCATTCGTCTTCTCCCAGCATGGCCGCTTGTCGGCAATAAATGAAAATCATTCAGAATTACTAGTTTATCATCGTCATTATTTATCCGTATCGCTCCTTTTATAACACAAACTAGTGGAACGTTCCACTTTTTATTAGTATTGGTTAACCATTTAATTTATTTCATTGTATCATTGTTTATTTTTACCTATACTTCTTTAATATTATTTTCGTTACAAAACCATCCAATATCTCTCACAAAAACGTCTCGCGCTTGACATGATCGAGAATTCAGATTAACACATATGATATATCTCTCTTTAAAATAAATAAAATCTACTTTCAAATTATTTTTAAATATCAATTCTATGCAATTATTAGGTTTTTTAAGCATATCCACGACATCCGGGTGATCAATCCGATTGTCAATAGAAACCTTATCGACCAATGAATGGTCAGTCATATCTTGATTCAACGCTCTTGTCATAAATATCTATACGAGAAAATGCATCGGCCGCCACATTACTCGTACCGCTAACATACTCAATGTCATAATCATACTCCTCTAAAATTAACCTAAACTTGAAAAGTCTGCTAGATGGATTACTCATAGAAAATAAATAGACAAGTGGTTTATTATCCTATCGAACAGCCCATACTATAGCCAAAAGTTCCTTCTCTATAGTGGGATAGTTAATTTCACCTTTATTTAAAGTACGACTTGCGTACGCAATAGGTAAATCAGTTTCGTTACATAACACAGCACCAATAGCCTTACCAGAGGCATCAGTACGTAAAATAAACTCATTCTCAGTTGAAAAATCGGGATATTGTAATATAGGGAGTTTACATAGCAACTTTGTCAGATGAATAAACGCATTTTCATATTCATTTGTCCATTCAAATTTAACTGACTTTCGGCATAATTTATTGAGTGGTATTGTGATCTCAGCAAAATTGGGTACAAATTTTCGATAATAATTAGAATAAAAATAGGTAAAAAAACTTTTTAAGTTAAACGGATTCTTCTATCGCACATTAAGTCGATAATTTTAGACAATTGACGTGCCCCACGGTTTTATATTTTAGTCTAGTCTATGCATATGTTTATAATTCCCACGACTGTATCTATTTTATTATTTTTTGGGTTTTAGTACATTTATCTTAAACATTGCAATGTATGTGTAACATAAAACCGTTTAGCTTAAAAAGTTTTTTTACCTATTTTTATTTTCTAGTTTTTAGTTTTTATTTCGCATTCTGTTTAATTCATTTAGTGCTTCATTATTGCAAGGTTTCTTGCCCGTTAGTTTATTGCAGTCCGCTTCCAAGCCGCAGCCATCTTAGCTTTCCATTTTGCATAGTAAATTGTATTCTACTTATTGAGTCTTTTCATTTGATACCCATGTTGATGGGATTGATAAAACCTAAGTTATCTGCCATTTTGTAGAGGCCGCCATCTTGGATTTTAATTTTATATAGTACATTGTATTCTACTGGTTGAGCACTTTCATTTGATACCCATATTGATGGGATTGATAAAACCTACGTTATCCGCCATTTTGTAGCGGCCGCAATCTTGGATTTCAATTTTTTATAGTATATTATATTCTGCTTGTTGAGCCCTTTCATTGGATACCCATATTGATGGGATTAATAAAACATAAATTATCCGCCATTTTGTAGCGGCGGCCATCTTGAATTTATAATGATAATGAATAAACATAATTGTATTGTTACCAAAATCCAAAGTGTATACAAAATTTCAGATTAATCGGTTGACAGGAAGAGGGTGAAATTTGAATTACTAAATTTGACCCAAGAATAAATAGTAAAACAAACGGGGTGAGCTAAATAAAACCATTTAAAAAGCGACAAAGCGTTTGACTTCGTCACCAGACTGAGGTCTTGGATAATTTTTTATAACTTTAGTTTTTTCTGGATCTGGTTGTACACCATTTGATGATACTACATGTCCTAAATATAATAATTCTTTTTTCAAAAATTGGCACTTACTAGGATTTACTTACAAATTTACTTTTCTTAATCTCTCAAATATATATACTAGATTTTTGTTATGAATATCTAGGCTGCGTCCATAGCAAATTAAATCATCTAAATAAACTAAAGCTTTTTCATAATTTAAACCAGCCATAGCGACTGTCATTAAACGACTAAAAGCATTCGGACTAATTTTTAAACCCATAGGTAATCTCTTAAGTTGATACTGTTTATCTGTAGTGAAAACTGTATATTTTCTGCTTTCAGGCTCTAATAATAATTGGTAGTATGATTGTGATAAATCTAGATGACTAAAATATATTGCACCAGACAGAGAATCTAAAATTTCGGTTATATTTGGAAGAGGGAATTTGTCATCCATAATCCTTTCATTTAACTTTCGATAATCTACTACTAAACGCCATTTCTTACTAGAGTCCGCACTCTTCTTTGGTACGAGCAAGATAGGACTATTCCATTCACTCTGACTTTCTTCTACAATATCATCTTTAATCATTTGTTGTATTTGCCTTTCTATTTCCTGTTTTTGTGACCTAGGTAATCTATACGGCTTATCATAAGATGGTGTAACATTTTCCATTAAATAAATTTTCTGCTTATATAAATTTGTAACACCTAACCTATCACCTGACAGCAAAAATATGTCTGAATATTTCGCACAAATATTTTCTATAGATATCTGTTCCTCATAATTTAAATGACTTAAATTTAGCATGGAAAACAATTTCTTTACTCTGTCAGAATTATTCAATTCCTTTTCAAAACTACAAATAGAATAATCGTCTAAACTTATTAATTCCGGAATAAAATAACCAAGAATAACTAACATCATTAACGTCAAATATAACTGAATTAATATTAGCATAATAACAAGCTAAATTATTAGGCTCGAAAAAAATAATTAGGTACTTCTAATTTTTTCTGACTACCGTTATCATTGTTTGCCTGTGCGTTTGTGGATTTATCATCGTCGTTACTGGCTGATTGTGCCATATTAGCACGGTGACCACGGGAACCCCTAGAGTTCTGAAATCGACGTCCCTCAAATCTAAAATTATTCTGGTGTTGTTGTCTGTAACCACCTTGTCCTCGGTAATTCTGAGGATCACCTCTATAATTTTCGGAATGGCCTTGATAATTAAGGGGATGATTTTGTGAGTTGTAATAATTACGCTTACCTCGGTTACCATAACCATGGTAATTGTTACGAGGCGAAAAATTATTTGACCTACCTCTATTTCGGTGAAAATACATCACTCTGGCGCCATTGTCGGATGACAATGACAATTCTTCGTCCAATGCACCACGGATAGCGTCACTCAAAGTAGTATAATTCCTTGCTGCTATAATTGTACTGATTCGACTATTTCTCAGACCATCGGAAAAACGTTTAATAGCGTTCTTTTTGTTCACAGTTTTCAAAATTTCATATTTTTCGAGTCTCCATCCAATTGAGAAATAGTTAAATCAACAGATAATTATTCTATTTGCTTACCGAAGTCAGCTACAGTTTTGTCATTCTGCCTAGAGCATTGTAGTTGCTGGTGCAGTTAAGTGTCTGATTTTTTACTTAGAAGTCGGTCCTTCATGTCCTTCACAAGATCTGAAACTGTTGCATAAGTTTCGTGCAATCTTAGTTTTGCACCTTCGGACAACCTTGACCTTAAAACAAAAGTTCAACTTCCAACATATCAGAGTACATTTCAATATTTGAAATTAATTGCTTTGTTACACATTCGGTTTTGTCCATAATCGGTAAAAGACTGACAGCGGTTTTTAATTGAAATTTTTCCATTATAACTAAATTATCTGTAACTGTACCTTTAGAAACAGAATCTATCGCAGTACATAATTCACTTATTTTAATATAATATTTATCGATACTGGCACATACATTTTCAATTTTCTCTGCTTCTAACTTAGTTATTTTTTCAGTTTCTGACAATACTTTTACATTGTCCAAGATAAAATCAAACTGCCTCTTTAAATTTTCCAATTCAACACTTTTTTCATGCCTTATATTAGCGGTCCTTCGACTAGGGCCTAATTTAGTTAAATAATCTTTAACGTACTTGAATATTCCAAATAGTTCTTTGAGCTCGTCTGCCATTTAATTAAAATCAAGCAAGATTTATAACATAAAACATAAAACAAAATAACTTATCTACAAGGACGAATTTAACGTACATTTTACGAAATTATAGTAGGGATTTCGCTCTCTAAAAGAAAAAGTAATAAGTAAATGATGTTATGAATACCAGTTCAAATAATTTGTCGGCATGTTGCACTCGTGCACTTTTTTCGCACTTCTGCACTTTTGCACGTTTTCGTAGTAGCGAATATGTTTTTTGCGAGAACTAGATTACAGAAACATGGTTGATTACACAGTTGCCTCACTTGAAGGCTGACTCTGGAGCCTTCTAAAATAATTTGCAGATCGCTTCAGCACGAATTCGCGTATTTGTTGCTCTGTCCAATGGCGATGGCATTTCCGGTACAATTTGTACCCCAAAATTAAAAGAACAACGCCCATAAAAACACAAATGGTTACAAGTATATAGTTGGTATTGGCTGCATGTTGTTGTAGCTGGTCGACAGTCCCTGAATTCGTGCCTGCACCGGCAGCAGTTTTTGCCACCACTACTTGTTCCTTTTCTACAGATTGTTTGTTCCCCATTTTCGATAAAGAAAATCCAACTTGGATACACAGCACCGTACATACGAAAGCACCACAGTATTTTTACACATTGTCACAACGCAGAACGATGCACAGGGCCACTTAGTTCACACGAAATTGTCCACGCTGCAAAAATTGCACCTGCATCGGTTCTCGTTACGGGCGCCGAAGCGATGCGCCGCCGCCGGCGTCGTAACGTGATAGCGTGTCGCTGGCAGGGTCGCCATATGATGTTGTCGTTAGGGAGTCGAATTAAAAGACGTCCATTACTTGCGACATCCCGTTTATTACTCTCTAATAAGGTGACACAAATAAGTACTTATACAAGGAACTTACAACTATAGAGTTTCCACACACATACTATAACATTAGGGCTGTACCACACCATAATCTTATATTCGACGAAGTAGGGTCTACAACTTTCTGTGTTTTTTATTTGTGATATTATACTGATACACTTTTTTGAACTATGAACAGATCATTTATATCAACACTATTTCCCCAAAGCATAACCCCATACTTCAGCCACGAATATGCATTATGCGTAGTAGGCTGCTAAAGCAGTTTGTGTGTTAGTGTTTTTGTTAATTTGGAAAAGGGCTTATGTGAATTGTGATAGTTTAGCTTTGACGTGTTCTATGTGTGTTTTTCAGTTAATGTGTGCGTCTATGTTTATTCCCAGTAATTTGAATGTGTGGACTTCTTCTAAAGATGTGTGTTGGTGAGTTATGTTTAAATTTAAGGGGGGCTTTGTGTACGGTCTGAATTGTATGATTTTCGTTTTATTCGAGTTTATATCTAAGTTGTGTTCTTGTAGCCATTCCGTTATAGTTTGGAGAGTATTTTTTACTATGGTGTTGTGGTTGGTTGAACCGTCGCATTGTATTACAATAGAAATATGTTTGTTTTTTGTTATTTTTATAATATTTAGTATTTCTTTGAAGTCCACTGGCTGTAAGTACATCGAGTGTATTGGCGAGCTTATAACAGGTCGTCCGATGGGTGTATTTGTGCAGGTATTGTCTTGACCCACTGAAATGAAAAAAATGTTAAAATAAATGTGTTACATATTGTTAAGGAGCATGTCACTACTTCATCGTTAACTTTCAACGTCATGTTTTCTTTCTTCTTAATGTCTGTTTTTCTAGTTATTGTATTTATAATTTTCCACATAGTTTTAACTTTATTATCAGATTTTTACATCAGGCCTAAATATTCTAATTTTTTTGACACTTTAATACTCGACTCGAATTTAGGTCCCAATGTAATAGGTGGCGAGCCTATTGCTATTCACCGGGCACTTATATATATGTAAAGCATATAGACAAAACCATATCCGGGTACTATTTTGTTTTAAGGAATTTGGGACCATCGAATGTCATGGCTTCGTATTGTAAAGAAACACGATGCCGACACTCAAATTACTTCTTTAATATTTTTCTTCTACCTAAATAATGTCCATGCTATAAAAGCGTGAGTTGTAGTCATTCATTGTTTGGTATCAACATCCATCAGACCATCTTATCAAAAACAAGAAATAATTCAATAAGTGATTAACACAATGATTATAGTTTCAGAAAGTTTTTAAATAAGACAACATCTTTATCACTATGTACAGAGTGGTGTCCCCTTCAAGGGAAATCATTTATTTTATGTATGTATTGAAAATGATTATACACTACACTTGATTATTATAATAATAATAATAAAATATTTATTTCAGACCATAGTCCATACTTAAAAAAGAAATACACACACTGAATAAACACATCAAGATACGTGTGTGTGCTCGGATCAAGGCTTTCACTATAGCCGAGTCCTGCTTATCTGCAATGACCTTCAGGATACCGTTAGTGCTACCCCGTATTCTATTTAAGCTGGAAGCGAGTCTTTTTCGCATGATGGCATGAAAGCCGTCGACTCCAGCATCGGCAAACATGCCAGATGCACTACAGAAGCTGGGTAGCCCTAACAAGAACCTGAACCCATTATTATATTAGACGCGTAGGGCATTGAGCGTTCGCTGCGTATAGCAGAACCACAGGCTGCACGTGTAGAAGGTCTGACAGTATGCTTTGAACAAGGTAATTTTGACTGCATCACTACATCGTGCAAACCTGCGAGCCAGCATATTGCTTTTGACCGCCAACGCTCTACGCTCCCTCTCAATATCAACTTGGTCTTCAAGGCCCTCGGTAATGTAGTGCCCCAAGTATTTAAACTTGTGCACCCGTTTTAGCTCCGTACCATTAAGCTTAATTGCGGGCACAGTTAACGGACATTTAAAGGAGGCCCTGAAGACCATGTATTCACTCTTTACACAGTTATAGATAAGTCCCATTCTTTGGTTGTGCGATTCACAAATGGCAAGCAGCCGTCTCATTGCGTTTACAGTTGGGGTCAGCAGCACCATGTCATCCGCGTAACTGAAGTTGTTCATTGCTGTATCGTCAATCCAACATCCGACTCTAGTGCTGCTAAGCCCGACCACAAGATCATTCACGTATAATTATTTATTTGTTCAGTCGTTCTGTATCCCCAAATTGCTTTATTATGCCCATTATTTCAACCAAAACTATGTTTTTCTACAATCACATTTAACTTACACTCTACAAATAATGGCAGATGATCCGACCAGTAAGTATCGTATTTAATATAAACATTAGTAACAGTTTGCCGCGCGGAGTTACTAACAACACAGTGATCAAGCCACCGTGTACACCCGTGAGCATCACTAATAAAGGTATAATTATTAGATGAGTTACCTAATATCTCCAAATCTGCACAGGACTACTGCTGATCTGCACACGAATTACTTAGCTCATTACCAAACAGTTCCCCCAGATGAGCATTAAAATCACCTAACACGTAAATAGCCTCCACAGAACCACTTTCAACAATCGCACAATTCTCGCCAAAACACGCTGTAATGTCCTCTAAATTGTCCATCGCATTTGTAGATATACTAAACACAATAAATGACCGTTTATCTATTGACACTTTAATTGCACATAAACGAGGATTATTGCACTCGATCACAGACACTTTAGTAAACACGCTTTTGCGCCACAGTAACGCCACTCCCCCGTACGGTCGACTTCTGAAGATGCCGGTCGAGGTGATGATTATGACGCTTCTTGGTAAATTAGGTATATATTATTTTTCCTAACATCATTATGATTTTATAATATGTAATGTGTTCGTGCAACACATGCGGTTGAGACTAATCGAGCGCATACCTGCCCGGCCCCGCACCCCTCGTCCGGTTTACGGGCACCTAAATTCTGGGAAACAATAGACTCAAACAAAGGGCTAAGGGATTTCACATAATCGTTTTCACAAATAGATAACATTTGTTACAAAAATAAAGGGCTAAAGATAAGAAACACGCTTTGGCTAATTGGTTTTGTTGTCATGTTAACAATGAAGACCAAAACGACGATAGCTACAAAATTACTGTCTTCGATGATAAGATTTATTACCTACATTTAGGAGTGAAAAGTAAATATTGCGTCATTTGTATGAGGGCGAAAAATAAAGGACGAGAAGCACAAAGGTGACGATTGCACTTATTTATTTGTTGCTTTCAGGATATAAGTATTCCAATGAATATTATTAAAGTTTTGGTATATTTACAGGTTCCTCTACCAGCACCTTGACTAGCAAAAACTATTTACGACTGACCGTCTCAATCGTCTGCGGATTGCATTTAAATCAACTGTCGAACAAAAATAAATCTTAAAAATGATACAATAAACCGTCCTTTGAATATTTTTGATAGGCATATTAACTGTGAAGTAAAAGTTACTACTGTCAAAATGATAAAAAGCTGGAGCACACACTACTGTTGCTTGAAAGCTCTGAGCAAAGCAAGTGCTCTGGCTTTGTACGCTAAAAGCTTACTGCACGATTGAAACAATAACAGGTTGCTAGTCAATTGAAATAACAGTAGTGTTTGCTTTTAGAATAAGAGTCCTACTAATAAGAAAATATTTGAATTAAACCATTTCATTCAATTATCACAAAATGAGTATGATTTTTAACATGAGGTATACTTTTTATATAGAGGAGAGCAATTTAATTCTTTGGTACCAAAGTACATCGGAGAAATTACGCAATAAACAACTATTATGCATTGAGGTGCTTTGCTAAAAGAAACGTAAAAGAAATTCAAGAAAATATTGGCTAGTTTCGGTGCTTTGCCCTTGTCAAAATGATACGCAATCTATTTCTTCGTCATGTTCCTCGCTTACTGATATCGATTCAAGTTCGTCAAGATTTTTTAAACTGGAGAAATTTCTAACGTAATGAACTGATGGTTTATTGCGTTATCACAACTATTGAATCAAAATATTACTATTACTAGGTATATCAAAGTTAAAAGGCTCACCAACAAAATTTAGTTTCAACTTTATGGAGGTTCTGTTTGTGACAGGGTTTTTTTTTTAATTTAATTTAATTTAACCGTAAATTAAAGCTTAAAATGTAATAATTCTTTATAAAAAAAGTTGAGTTCAACATTCAACATACCTTTTAGTCATACATAATCATAATCATAATATTTATTCTGTGGATCATAGGTTAGTTATAAAGGTCTTATAAGTTATATTACGTACGCTATGTCCTACCACATGTGGTTTACAGATTATTATACTAAATGAAAATTTAAATTAATGCCCAGCGTGCAAGTATTATATCAACTGCATTATCCAAAAAAAAAAAAAAAAAAAAAAAAAAAAAAAAAAAAAAAAAAAATCAATCAAGCACTAAGTATTATGTCAGTATATGTATAATAGATGTCAGTTAATATTACCAATGTCAATAAATTTAATCAAAAGCATTATTAAACATCAGATACAAATTGGATCATTAAGCAGCTACAGAATATATCCAATAAGTCAATATTCAAATTCAAATACATGATTAATAGAGATAATATAATTCAAATAAATGTCAATTAATATTCAATGTCAATTATACATGGGTATATCAAATAATGCATTTAATAGTCATTTAATAGTATTATCATTTAAAATGGCAATAGGCTCGCCCACCTGTTACATTGGGCCCTAAACATAAACTGGCGAGATGTGGGTGCTAGCACCTCTGCCTACCCCCTCCGGGGATATAGGCGAGAGTTTATGTTATGTTATGTTATGTTATCATTTAAAAAAGTTACAATCGAGTAGTATGTCTTATTCACCAAGAATACTAATAATTCTTTTTTAAATATATTTATATTTGTCTCTAGCCTTATTGATTTTGGTAGTTTGTTATACATTTTTGGTGCCATAGCAAAGATGCTGTTATGGTAAAGTGCCGTTTTGCAGGTAACTAGATGCAATTTATCTGCTCGACGTGCACTACTAACTACCTCAAACTTTTCCATATTTTGCCGAACAAACATAACAGTCTTATAGATGTAAAGGCATGGCATACTATAGTCAATATTTTATGTTTCTTAAAATATGGTACACAACTGTCAGTTCTTCGTAGATGGTACATTGCTCGTATGCATCGTATAGCCAAGCAAGAACTACTAGTTAGACCTTTAAAATATTTTTGTGTTGATTAGCTCGTTTATAGAGGAAAGCTATAACACAAAAATATTTTAAAGGTCTAACTAGTAGTTCTTGCGATTAGCGATGATCAGTTGGATCATACAAACAAACTCTTTAGTTTTTTGTTATTATTATTTTTATTACCAATGTGTATATTTATATTGATTTTATAAAATAAAATCGTTTATTTTTGTTAAGTTATAAAGATGGAATAATATATTAATAATAAGGTATTTTAAATAGTTTTGCTCATAGCGATGTGTATGTACACAAGACAAAAACGATAGCCTGTCTAGTGATATAAGTATTATACAGATCGTTATATTGATTTTCGCAAGCAGAAAAAGTCACCAGTATGTTCTACATAAATGTGTGTGTAACAAAACTCGTTTCCTCACTCACACACACTTATACACTTGCAAATTACAATTGATTCAAAACCATTCGTATTTATTTATCATCAGTTACACTTTCTTTACTAATAACAATAACTCATAAAATTCTTATTACTGGTATATGAACGTAGTTTTTGTTTAATTCTTGTAAGTCTCCGTGACCCGAGGGTTTACATATTCGCTTTTTAAGTGTTAAAATCCTGCAAAGTTTTGAGTTCGAAACCCAGTCAAATTTTACTTTTTGAACTTTTAAATATTTGTATATCTTCATGTTAATTACTTACCTATTAAGGGAATGTTGAGGTAACATCACAACAGTATCTTGATATTTTAGTTATTTTTTATAGCAACTTAAATCAGTAGTATTTTTATTATTACTGAGCGAGTATTGTTGCACACACATTGGATTAATGTTTCTCGTATTGGAATTTATGCTACCCTCATTCTCATGATTAAAATAACATGATAATTTCATTTTTAACTGTCAACAATTGGATGCATTGTGCTTTCCACACGGTTAATTAACAACTTAAACGTTCTTTAATATCACAAACAAAATAAAGATCAAAAACAAAACTATTTATTAACGTAAACGACTACATCAATATAGTAGCGGTTCGAACTCGCTACCTTCGAAATGTCTTTACGCCTGTAATACCACTCAATTACGTGAGCCTGTGCTAAAATGGTGAAATTTACTTTCTCATTCGATGGCAGGCAAATCACTCACACATATTCAAACGTTCACGATTCACGAATATTCACGATCATGCACACTGGCACACATAAACGTATTACACTAATACGCCTTTAACGATGACGCACACATGTGACTTCAAAGCAATGTGTTATTGTTGTGTGAACACACATATGTAAAACATGCGGGTGCTTCCACTTGACCCAGATCATAGATTTTATTAGATGGATAGGCTATCTTTTTTGTCTTGTGTACTTCATATGATCTAAGTCATAAAATTTTGGACATCACGTTTGAATTTCTCTTGTTAACAATTAGCACACTCAAAGCTTTAAAAACTGAAAAATAAAAGGGTGTAAAATCAACGTTTTAGTTACAAGAAATAGGATTTTTAATTTTTATTACCAATTAATTGATATATTCGGGGAGATGGGCCTCGTCAGCATTGGGCTGCAACCCGTCTAAGAGAAGGAAAACTCTGAAATCAAAACCGGGGAGATGGGCCTCGTCAGTATTGGTCTGCAACCATCTAGGAGAAGGTCACTCCGAAATAAAACCAACTCTCAGGGAGCATACCCGAGAAAAAACCCCGATCCAAGGTGTTAGCCGACCCGTGCCAAGGATTCGTGACCAGAGGGCAAGCTGGTGTAACGGAGGGTGTATGTGTTGGCGGTCACAGGACACACGTGAGATTCCGCCTTACCTCCGTAAAGGGCTCTGCGGGGGTGGACCATATTTTCCCTATGACTCGTGGGAACGCATTGATGATTCCAAAAATTAATCATCCGCATGGCGGTGACGCGGTACGCCACCCGTCACGTCTCGTTTCCCGTGGGGGCGAAGTGGAGTGGCTCACGGAGAGCCGTTGAATGTTGGAGGAGGAATGGAAGAAAAAATGAATGATGTTTGTAAGATGATGGATGAAAGAAGGATTGATGTGCTTTGTGTGAATGAGACGAAGAGGAAAGGATGTGACACCACCAAGCACGGACCCTACACCGCGTACTGGTCGGGAGTACCCAATACCGACAGAGCTTGCCAGGGAGTTGGTGTCATCCTATCTGCTAGAATGGCTGAGTGTGTGAATATATTCGAATGTGTGAATGCTAGACTGATGTGGATGAGAATGAAAATGGGACTCACTCGTATTTTTGTCGTAGGGGTTTATGCTCCTGTAGACTCCGGTACGAATACGTCCCAGGAAGTACAAGAAGAAAAAGAACAGTTTTGGGAGAGTTTAAGAGATGTATTAAGAGAATGTAAGGATAATGAAAGAATAATAATGCTAGGTGATTTTAATGGATGGGTAGGACTGAAACGAGATGGATTTGAAAGGGTTCTTGGCAAGTACGGAGATGAAAGAGTAAACGAAAATGGTAAAGGTTTGCTTGAAGAATGTTTGGAATGGAACCTTTGTGTGTCAAACACGATGTTTCGACACAAAAGGATTCATATGTATACAAGAGAAGCGAAGAATGTCAGTACAAGTATGATTGATTTTGTAATAGTGGATGAAAGATTGAGAAAAAGAAAGCGTGAACGAGAAGAAAAGTTGGTATGTAAGAAAAAGAAAGCGTGGCTTGACTGGCTCTCAGTCAGAGCTAATGAGAGAATGCAGCAAGCTACACTTGAGAATGTGGATGAAGCGAAAGATAAATATAGAAGACTGAAAGGGATAGTGAAAGGAGTGATTGCTAGAAAGAAAAAGGAACAAAAAGACGTGTTTGATGAAAGGTTATCTGAGGATTTCCAGACGAACATTAAGTTCTTTTGGAAGTCCATTCGTTTAGCCAGAGGAGAAACACAGAGCTCCGAGCTGAACGCTATTAGAGACCAGAATGGAAGTATTGTAAAAGGTGAGGAATGTGTGTTAAAAAGATGGCAGGACTATTTTGAAAGCTTGTTTGAAAGAGAGGATGATGTACATGTACTAACCTCGGTGATGGATGACTATGTTGATGCTGATAAAAGTGGTATTAGTATGAATGAAGTTGTGAGTGCATTAAAAAGTATGAAAGCTGGTAAAGCAGCGGGATATGATAAGGTGACAGTCGAGATGCTGAAGGCTGGACAGGGCCTTGTAGCAAGTCAGTTGTGCCGCCTTTTCAACATATGTTGGGTTAGCGGTCGTGTACCAAGTGATTGGTGTAAGGCCGTTATAGTTCCACTTTACAAAGGAAAGGGCTCGCATCAAGACTGCAAAAACTACATGGGCATTAGCCTCCTCAGCGTCGTCGGCAAACTGTATGCGAAAGTGTTGATTGAGAGAGATATGAAAGAAACCGATGAGAAAATATGGGATGCACAAGCGGGTTTTAGAAAGGGAATGGGATGTACGGATCAGGTCTTTTCATTGCGAAGCATAGCCAAGAAATTTTTGGCCAAGAGTCAAAAGGTCTATTGCGCATTTGTGGATTTGGAAAAGGCCTATGACAAAGTGGTGAGGAATGAACTTTGGTCGGTACTGTCTATGTATGGGGTGAGCAGCAACCTTATTCGAGGTGTGAAGTCTCTCTATGAGGACTCCAGGGCTTGCGTGAGGATACATGGGTCATACACTGAATGGTTTAGTATCCAAAAGGGGGTTATACAGGGATGTGTAGCGTCACCATCGCTGTTTAACTTAATCATGGACAGTTGTTTGCAAGATTTGAAAGATAAAGAATGTGGTTTAAGAATGAAGAATTTACTCGTCAAATGTCTTCTTTATGCTGATGATCAGGTTTTACTGGCGTCATCGGCAGATGAGTTGCAGGAGATGGTAACAACTATGCATGAAGCTTTTGAGAGGAAAGGAATGAAAGTGAATGTTAGTAAGACAAAAGTTATGGTTTTTGAAAGAGATGAATGCGTGACAGAGTGTAGGATTTGTATAGATGGAGAAAAAGTGGAACAAGTGAATGAGTTCATATATATTTGGGAACATTGTTTACGAGAGATGGAAAGCATGAAGAAGATGTTGAAAGGAGAGTGATGGCTGGAAATAGAGTGAATGGGGCACTACACAACTTTATGCGCAGCCGGAAAGTGTCCGAAAAGGCACGACTGGCTGTACATGGAGGAGTATTGGTGCCGACTCTTATGTGTGGTAGTGAAAGTTGGGTGTGGCAGAAAAAGCATCAGAGTAGAGTGAATGCAGTAGAAATGCGTGCGTTGCGAAGTATGTGTGGCTTGACCTTGAAAGATAGAGTGAGAAATAGCGTGATAAGAGAACGATGTGGAGTGATAGAAGATGTAGTGATGAGAATTGAGAGAGGAATGTTGAGATGGTTTGGTCATGTTGAGAGAATGAATGAAAAAAGACTATGAGAAGGTGTATGAGGCGAGTGTGGATGGTAACGTCGAAAGGGGAAGACCTAGGCGCACATACCTGGACCAAATCGGGGAAGTTTTAGAAAAGGGGCAGGTCAGGAGTACTCTAAACCGACGAGCATGCATGAAGAATGTAATGAGAGTGAATGAAGCGAGAGTAGTATGTCAAGATCGCAGCAAATGGAGATCCGTGATCTCTGCCTACCCCTATGGGAGACGGGCGTGATTTTATGTATGTATGTATGTAATTGATATATTTAACTTTGAACTTTTTAGAGGCTTACCTCTTTGCAAATTTTGAAATGCTCAGTACTAAGGAATAAAGACATCACAAGAAAAAAATTGTGTATTCACATCGACGTCCATTAAAAGTATAACTGACCAGAATATAGGCAAATTATCTGCTTGATATGAAATACCCATATGTCGTTGTAAATTTTTTAACTGTTTAGACATCAATACAATAACTAAATAGGTCGTCATCTTCTAAAACTCTTACAGAAAAATTCACAACACATTTAGTATTATAACTTAACAAATAGCTCGTACATTAACGAATATTTGAAATGATCTTTGATATTTATCTAAACTCACATAATAAATCGGCGAAATATTCAATTGGAACCGGCAGTTCCTGAGATTAGTTCACTCAAACAAACAAACGCTTCAGTTTTATAACACTAGTATAGATAGGGAATGTTATACAATAAACGATTTATAGTATTTACGGTCAATCACACGCATTTCTTTGTCAAGAATCAAGTAATGTAATTGTGACATTATTCTTTATTTTTATTCTTAAGTGCTGATTATAAATAAGTTATACATTTTAATATGCTAGATATCTAGATAGTGTGATATATTATTCAATAATATTATTTCCTGAAGAGTTCGTATAAATAATTACGCTAATCTTATCAGGATCTAGTCTACGCAATAATTAATTCTACTATAGTAATATACATAATTAAACAAAGAACACATTATCGTGTTATAAAAATATATTTTGACTAATTTGTACAGACTTTAGCCAAGTTCACCCTATTCGTAAGAGTTGATTTTATGGAACAATGTCTTACGTGTATGATAAAAGCGGCTTTAAAAAGCCATTTGGAGAACAGCAGGCACGCGTAGTGTATGAGAGAGAGAGAGAGTGTGGTGCGACTGCTGAAAAGAAGAAATTTTAACGTTAATTAATATACAAAAGTTACAAGAAATATAATTAAATAATAAATACTAAATTCACACAATAATGTAAGAGGAGATATTAGTTGAAAAAGTTAGCAAACCTGTAAATATCTGACTAAACTGAGAATACCTGCATAATCAATTACAGTTACCTTCTAGGTCTCGGGTGGTTTGTCAGCCTCATGCAGCAAGGGCTCCAAAACTGCCCAAAGTTCGTTGGCCTCCTCTGGGGCTATAAAAAATACCAAGTTATAATAAGAAACAAACTTTTTTTATAAGAAATAATGTATGCTAAGTATTTTGAGAAGTGTTATTACTTAGCCGTGGCTCGTCCAGATCAAAATCTGGCAGTACAGGTTCGTCGTTTGTTTGTTCTTCCATTTGTTGCTTCGGGTACTGCTCCATTTGCTGTTCCGTTTGCTGCTCCGTTTGCTGCTCTAGTTGCTGCTCCATTTGTAAAACTATAACAAAAGTATGATGGTTTAATAAACGTATCAGTCTCAGTCATTGTCATTGTTAATCAGTATATGAAACAATTAATCTTTAATTTCTGCCTCCATTGCGTCATTTTCACGCTGCAAATTCTCTGCGCTAATACGTTCTTCCCATGTCCTCTCTCTGATGAACCTTAACGTGTTAGCCAGCACATCTTGGTTACTCATCTGCAATATGGCAAAATGTATATTATTTCTTGAAGTCTATATTTTTTCAATATTTAATATTCAGCGAGTGAATTATTGGGTTATCTTACATTAGCGTCACCATCAATGGCAATGGCTAGGTCTTTAATTGCTGTGGCGGTCTCCTCACGGCGCTCTTTCTCAAAATGAGCGTTACGCGCTCGCCTTTCCTCCTGCAAACAGAAGAATACTCAATTGAATAACAGCTATTAGCGAATGACAATAATCTTCAATCGTATTGTCCTCCATAGGATTACTAACGCGTGATAGCGGCACGCGGTTTCGGCCTGTTGGCCTCCCACGGCGCGGCCTGCTCGTACTCGTGGGCCTGGCCTGGCCGTCATTTTGATCTCGTTTCTGTAAGTAACAATAAATGAGTAAATTTTAAGACCTGTATAATTTTAGCATGTAGGCGACCTGCACAAAGCGATGCAGATGCCACGCAAAGTAGATAATTACCGTATGAGATGACATTTACAATTAGATAGCGTGCTTGTTGTCTAGTAAGTAATTAATTCGCTCGTTAAGAAATGGACAAGGAATGAATAATTTCAACGAGACTCCAGCATATATTGGCGCGAGAATCTTACCTGCGCACACGCAGGACGCTCCTGAAGGGTGGAGGTGGGCTATTGTGTAGACAACTGGGCAGTGATGAGATCAGAATCTCTTAGTGTTTGATTGTAAACTTTAAGTTAGGTTGCTGAAGTGAAGTTTCGTGGAATTGACTGTAACGGTTATATTTTAAAATTACATTCGTTAGATACCTACTAGATACCACCCGCGTAGAATACTGAACAATTATTTAAAATTATAGCACGGGTAGTATCTTGTCCATTTATAAAAAAATAGTCTACTTTGAAATTTAATAATCACCGTTTTAATTATTTTAAAAGTTGACCGAGATTTCATTTAATCATCAATTTAATACAAAAAACAATAGTACAAGTGACCTTACACGACTTCCAGAGAGAAAAATCTCTTGACACACAGAAAGACGCATACAGACTGACGGACTAGAGTTCTGTCTTTATCCTTATGAAGGCACGTAACCTTCAAAGTAATGCTCGTGAAGGAGGAGGCGGGGCGGGAGCGACGACGGATCGCAAGCCAAGCTGCCCGCGTACGAAAGCAACTCGGGCGTCGGAGGTCGATGAACGACCTCCGTCCCCCATTAGCGCAGGCCTGGAGGTGACTCGTGGAGCCACCTGCCACCCTGGCAGAAGCAGGCCGCGGCGGTGGCGCGCTCGGTGCGCCTCCCCGTTTTCCGGGGACGAGTTGGGGACTCTGTAGTCCCGACATACCCGAGGAGAGGGCCAGATCGTGAGAGATGGCCCTGGGTCGGCCGGGGTGCGAGGGATATGCCTGTCAACCTCACCTTCGGCAACCAAAACGACCTACAGGCAGCGTGCGTTTCAGTCGGTTCGAGTCCGACATAACCTGTTCCACCGGCTCCGATGGGCAGGTATCCGTGGGGATTTTGCACACGTAAAAACTCTTCGATATCTTTCTTCGAATATTATCTAGCCGGCTTCTATATTTTAAAGCATATAGCATAACATAACATAACATAAACTCACGCCGGTATTCCCCGAAGGGTTAGGCAGAGGTGCTAGCACCCATATTTCGCCACAACACAGAACAAGGTAGGTACAATAATAATTATAATTTGGACACAGTTAAATTAAATTAAATCTGTTCTGTTATCAAATATTTAACAATTTATTAACATAATCATGATTATTATACAAAGGTTCTACAATTCCTGAATTCAAATTACTCGGTATATTATATTTTTTGCCAAAAACAAGTTCAAATGGTGTGTACTTTGTTTCAGAGTGGACAGTTGTATTATTAGCAAAACAAAAATATGGTAACCATGTACTCCAATATCCAATAAGCATTCAAGTATTTGTGTGTATTTTCTAAAGCACCGATTGATTGGTGATGATATGCAGTGGAAGACATTTGACTTATATTTAACAGTTTACATACCTCTTTCATAGTAGTTGACAAAAACTCTGTCCCACAATCCGATGCTATTTCTCGGGGTATTCCATACCTTAAGATAAAATTATCAACTAAAGATTTCGCCACACTAACACTATCCTTATTTTCTAAAGGATAAGCTTCTATATACTTACTTAGCTCACACTGTAGGGTGAGTATATATGAATAATTATAATAATCCTTACTTAAGGGCCCAACTATATCTAAATATATCTTATCTAAAGCTTACTGCGCAGTGGTTGAAACCTCCATTGGCTGTTTGGTAGGTAAAGAATGTTTTTGTCTTTGACATTTTATACATTTCTGTACGTACTTTTTAACATCGTCCTCCATATTTGGCCAAAAATAATATCTTTTTATATTATTTAGCATTCGTCTTATCCCAGCATGGCCGCTTGTCGGCAATAAATGAAAATCATTCAGAATTACTAGTTTATCATCGTCATTATTTATCCGTATCGCTCCTTTTATAACACAAACTAGTGGAACGTTCCACTTTTTATTAGTATTGGTTAACCATTTAATATATTTCATTGTATCATTGTTTATTTTTACATATACTTCTTTAATATTATTTTCGTTACAAAACCATCCAATATCTCTCACAAAAACGTCTCGCGCTTGACATGATCGAGAATTCAGATTAACACATAATATGATATATCTCTCTTTAAAATAAATAAAATCTACTTTCAATTTTTTTTTTTTATATAGGACACGTCAATTGGACTTCGCCTTGCCTGATGGTAAGCTGAAGGCAAAATGCCAGAAAAGAGGGTCACCATTACTTACACATACCGTGTGACAATGGTGACACTCAGCTTGACGGCCTTATCATATGCTTTTTCACGCCCCGCTTAAAGGACCCGGGACTGTAGGAAGAAGGAAACACGTGAGCTGGTAATGAATTCCAGGCCTTAATGGTGCGACAGAGGAAAGAGTCTCCGAACCGCTTGGTTCTTGATCGGATGTTTTGCACCGTGTGCGGATGACATCTAAGACCTGCACGCGTTGTCCTGTGTAGGAAAGGGGAGGGTGGGACTAATTGGAAGAGCTCATCAGAACACTCCCCATGGTACAGACGGTAAAATACAGCCATGGACGCAACATCTCTACGCAGCTGTAAAGGTTCTAGGGTGTTCGTGATCTCGGGATTCCCAATGATGCGGATCGCACGTCGCTGCAACCTGTCGAGAGCATCTAGTAAGTACTTTGCTGAACCATCCCAGAGATGCGAGCAGTACTCCACACAGGAGCGAATTTGTGTCTTGTATAGAAGACGCCGCTGCTCCGGCGTGAAAAATCGTCTCACTCTGTTCAGGACTCCGAGTTTTCGTGAGGCTGTTTTGATGATGCTTTCGATGTAGTTTTTGTTATTCAGGTTGCAGCGAACATCCATACCTAGGATATTGAGATTGTCCTGCAGTGGCAGTGGCGTGCTCTGAAGAGTGGGGAGGGGAAGGAAAGAAGATACTTTTGCTGTAAACGCACATGCCTGCGTCTTCTTGGCATTGAACTCAACCAGGTTCTCAGAGCCCCATTGAGAAATGTGATTCAGGACCCCGTCAAGCTCAGCGACAAGAAGCTGCCTTTTCTCTGCGATATCTGACTGCTTGGCCGCTGGATGTCCATGATAACTCCCATGTAAAGTGCTATCGTCTGCATAACAATGAACATTGCCGGTAGACAGCATGTCGTTGATATGCAGAAGAAAGAGAGTGGGTGATAAGACGGACCCCTGGGGCACGCCAGCATTAACCTGCAGAAACTCCGAAGCTCGTCCGTCACAAAGGACGCGAATACGGCGCCCCTGCAGGAAGCTAGCAACCCAGTTGCACAGCCCAGAAGGCAGACCAAAGGCAGTTAGCTTAGAAAGAAGCGATTTGTGCCAGACTCTATCGAAAGCTTTGGCGATGTCAAGACTAATTGCCAGTGACTCGCCGTGCTTGTCCATAGCCTCACCCCAAAGATGGGTAACGTATGCTAGAAGATCACCCGTTGACCGTTTCGGTCTGAAGCCATATTGCCGGTCATTAATTAAGGAGTGATCCTCTAGGTGCCGCATGAGCTGTTTGTTAATTATGTGCTCGAACACTTTGCACAGCACTGAGGTGACGGCTATGGGTCGATAGTTGGCTGGCTCCGAGCGATCCCCCTTCTTGGGAATCGGCTGAACATTCGCCTCTTTCCAAGGCAAAGGCACTGTACCCGAACTGTAGGATAGCCGGTACAGGCGCGTAAGCATTGGAGACAACTCCGCTGCACATTTTTTCAAAACTACCGCTGGAATACCATCCGGACCACTGGCTTTCCGGACATCGAGTGATTGCAGCACTGCACGGACATCGCGTTGCCTGATATGGATATCAGGCATCGCGTGGTCACTGTCGGGTAGTGTTGGTGGCTGGGTACCACAATCATCGATTCGGGAGTTGGCCGCAAAGAGATTAGCTAGCAGATTTGCCTTCTCTTGCGGCTCATGGGCCAGGGATCCATCAGGGTTACGCAGCGGAGGCAGCGAAGGCTGACAGAAGTTGGCTTGCACGGCTTTAGCCAGTCGCCAGTAGCCACGGCTTCCCGTGGGATGCATCACTAGCTCTTGACCAAGCCGCGCTATGCGCAGGGCATCCGCTCTGACATAGGCCCTTCTACAGACCTTTGTGGCTCTGTTGTACGCCGCCTTGAAGTGGCCCAGATTGGGATGGCGCGTGGCGCGCGCCCTTACCCAAGCGCGGTACGCAGACTGTTTTTGTTCAACAGCTTCCGCGCACTCGCGCCCGAACCAAGGGCGCACCCCGCGGTCACCGGTGACATCAGTGTATGAGATATAGTATTCCATACCCAGACCGATCTCACCGGCGACAGCAGTAGCACAATCCGATGGGTTCTTACCTTCAAAGCAGCGCTCAACCCACGGGATGGACGCAAAATAGTCACGAAGTCCATCCCAGTCCGCTGACGAGTAGTGCCAGAGACGCCGCTTCCCCCGCACTGGTCGTGGAGGTGCCATAATAGGCACCGTGGAACAGACCAGGCAGTGGTCAGAGTTGCCTAACGCGGCTCGCACCGATACACTGTACCGGTCCGGATCACTCGTCAGCAGAAGGTCTAGCTGAGAAGGTGCTTGGCCCGACCTTCTTGGTATCCTAGTGACCTCGTGCACCAATTGGGTCAGGCCGTGCGCTAGAGCAAATGCGTGGGCGGCTCTTCCCGCATGGTCTGTTTTGGAGGAGCCCAACCAGATCTCGTGGTGGGCGTTAAAATCCCCCAAAAATACCATTTCGGCATTCGGAAATCGCTCCTGCGCATCATCTGCCGCCTGACTCAGATATTCAAAGAGTCGAGTTGTCTCAGCATCTCCTGTATGGGAACGGTAGAGGCACACATAGATCTGACTCGTAGGGCCATGGTCTACGTGTACCCAAAGGACGGAGAAGGATGGGTCCTCTAGGCAGCGCAAACGGCGACAGCAAACATCCGCCCTAACAAACACGCACACCCCGGCTTTTGCACGAAAACTTTCCTCAAGAACATAGCCAGGGTAGAGCAAGTAGGTCGTGTCGTCAGGGCGGTGTATTTGCGTCTCCGTTAGAAAAAACATGGCAGGTTTCGCCGTCTCTAGGTGTTGGTGGACGGCGTTGAGGTTTGCATGGAGCCCACAGATGTTAGTGGACTCCACCTCAAATAGCAAGCTTTTGGGAGTGTGGCGAGCCGCTGTGTTGCCTTTTTCTGTAAATTGCGCTGCCATGAGTTTGGGTGGGAGAAGGCGTGAAAAAAGAAGTGATTGCCGCCGCAGCACCGTGTGACAAAGCGCGGGATATTGGTTTTATCTATGAATGTGAGGCATGGCGAGAGCCGACGCGCCGAACGGAAGGGCCCCCGTACCCCCCCGAGTATGGTCGCCGGGCTCCCAAATCCGGTCACCAACCGGCACGACGAACCATATCGGGATTATGCGCGGCCTGGTGAGGCAGCCTCCCAAGGTGGTTAACCCCAGTTGGGCCCCTGTACTATACCGCGGGCGGCCAGCGGCACCACCGTTTCTACAGGTCTCCCTGTTCGGCGCATCGCCCCGCGCCATCCCCACTAGACTACGCCAAGACCCACTGGTCCCACTAGTGCTGCGACAACCACCACCTCTGCCCGGCTATGCACATGCTGACCCCTGAACACAATCCAACCGAGATTGAATTGCTATGGAGGGTTTTTCGCAATAGTGCACGGTGGTACCTACCCGGTCGAAACTTGAGACAAATTTGTGCCACCAAGTTTCTACCACCAGTAAAATTATTTTTAAATATCAATTCTATGCAATTATTAGGTTTTTTAAGCATATCCACGACATCCGGGTGATCAATCCGATTGTCAATAGAAACCTTATCGACCAATGAATGGTCAGTCATATCTTGATTCAACGCTCTTGTCATAAATATCTATACGAGATAATGCATCGGCCGCCACATTACTCGTACCTCTAACATACTCAATGTCATAATCATACTCCTCTAAAATTAACCTAAACTTGAAAAGTCTGCTAGATGGATTACTCATAGAAAATAAATAGACAAGTGGTTTATGATCCGTAAATATTTTAAAATGTTTACCATACAAGTATGGTCGAAAATATCGAACAGCCCATACTATAGCCAAAAGTTCCTTCTCTATAGTGGGATAGTTAATTTCACCTTTATTTAAAGTACGACTTGCGTACGCAATAGGTAAATCAGTTTTGTTACATAACACAGCACCAATAGCCTTACCAGAGGCATCTGTACGTAAAATAAACTCATTCTCAGTTGAAAAATCGGGATATTGTAATATAAGGGGTTTACATAGCAACTTTGTCAGATGAATAAACGCATTTTCATATTCATTTGTCCATTCAAATTTAACTGACTTTCGGCATAATTTATTGAGTGGTATTGTGATCTCAGCAAAATTAGGTACAAATTTTCGATAATAATTAGAATAAAAATAGGTAAAAAAACTTTTAAGTTAAACGGATTCTTCTATCGCACATTAAGTCGATAATTTTAGACAATTGACGTGCCCCACGGTTTTATATTTTAGTCTAGTCTATGCATATGTTTATAATTCCCACGACTGTATCTATTTTATTATTTTTTGGGTTTTAGTACATTTATCTTAAACATTGCAATGTATGTGTAACATAAAACCGTTTAGCTTAAAAAGTTTTTTTACCTATTTTTATTTTCTAGTTTTTAGTTTTTATTTCGCATTCTGTTTAATTCATTTAGTGCTTCATTATTGCAAGGTTTCTTGCCCGTTAGTTTATTGCAGTCCGCTTCCAAGCCGCAGCCATCTTAGCTTTCCATTTTGCATAGTAAATTGTATTCTACTTGTTGAGACTTTTCATTTGATACCCATGTTGATGGGATTGATAAAACCTAAGTTATCTGCCATTTTGTAGAGGCCGCCATCTTGGATTTTAATTTTATATAGTACATTGTATTCTACTGGTTGAGCACTTTCATTTGATACCCATATTGATGGGATTGATAAAACCTACGTTATCCGCCATTTTGTAGCGGCCGCAATCTTGGATTTCAATTTTTTATAGTATATTATATTCTGCTTGTTGAGCCCTTTCATTCGATACCCATATTGATGGGATTAATAAAACATAAATTATCCGCCATTTTGTAGCGGCGGCCATCTTGAATTTATAATGATAATGAATAAACATAATTGTATTGTTACCAAAATCCAAAGTGTATACAAAATTTCAGATTAATCGGTTGACAGGAAGAGGGTGAAATTTGAATTACTAAATTTGACCCAAGAATAAATAGTAAAACAAACGGGGTGAGCTAAATAAAACCGTTTAAAAAGCGACAAAGCGTTTGACTTCGTCACCAGACTGAGGTCTTGGATAATTTTTTATAACTTTAGTTTTTTCTGGATCTGGTTGTACACCATTTGATGATACTACATGTCCTAAATATAATAATTCTTTTTTCAAAAATTGGCACTTACTAGGATTTACTTACAAATTTACTTTTCTTAATCTCTTGTAACGACGCGCTCTGCAAACGTCGTCACACCGGTTTTAATTCTATTTTTGAACGAAAAGTTTCGGAACGCGGAGTGAATGACATTTTGACGTATAGCTGTCAAGGCACCTTTCTTCCTAGCGTTGAGGCTGGATGGTCGATATTCATGGCTTCGTAACTTAATTTCAATAAATCTCATAAAAATGAGAGTATTTTGGCCTAAAGGATAATAGTTTGTGTCTTCACGACTATCCTCTTGTGGAATTATAGTTTATTTCTGGTGAGTTGTCATTTTTTAATAAGATTCACTTTGTTGGAGTCGCCACGTTCCTGATTTGAAAAATAATTGTTAAAATTCTATTGTTTCAGCTCTTAATCTGAGAATATTATGATTTCTTTTGCTATGGGCATTGTTCCAGCAAATTAAGGCGGTAAGTCGCACAAATTCATAAAAAAATTAGGACCTCGTGTTCATATTGGAGTTTGTTCTAATGACATGCAATTTTGTTACAGGTTTCCAAATTGGAACCGCCTTTTCTTTTTCTCTTTTTGCCTTTGGATCTTTTTTTGGACCTTTGTCTTCGGTCATCTGCATTTCCTTATGGAGGGTTTGGACCTTTCGCCTCAAACCTGGATGTACCGCATGGGCTTAAACTGAAAACTTCGCCTGCTACGAGCTTTCTCGCTGCTGTGTTTACATATACTCGCCGAGGGATGCCGTGAGCTTACTTTAATTATATTTTAAATCTAAACTTCAAAATAACCTAAAAATGCATTGGTGACATAATATCATATTGACATAAGATCATATTGACATAAGATCATATTGACCTAGCTTATAAAACTCTAATTTTAAATTTAAGGTTAGTTATACATTAGGAATGTATCCTTGCAACTATTTCTAAATGCACACTGGAGTGGACAATAAAACCTTAAACCTCACCGTTTGGTTTCATTTAGCTCACCTCCGGCAGATTAAAAGTTTCCAATCTCCGCTGATTATCCTAGGCATGTGTATCTCCAAGGCGCCCGAACTTTTATGGTAATGTACTTACAAACCAATTTTATTTCTATTTCTTTTAAATAGGAGATACGGTAAAATAAAAATCATTTTTTTTATTATTACACTCTCAAATATACAATATACTAGATTTTTGTTATGAATATCTAGGCTGCGTCCGTAGCAAATTAAATCGTCTAAATAAACTAAAGCTTTTTCATAATTTAAACCAGCCATAGCGACTGTCATTAAACGACTAAAAGCATTCGGACTAATTTTTAAACCCATAGGTAATCTCTTAAGTTGATACTGTTTATCTGTAGTAAAAACTGTATATTTTCTGCTTTCAGGCTCTAATAATAATTGGTAGTATGATTGTGATAAATCTAGATGACTAAAATATATTGCACCAGACAGAGAATCTAAAATTTCGGTTATATTTGGAAGAGGGAATTTGTCATCCATAATCCTTTCATTTAACTTTCGATAATCTACTACTAAACGCCATTTCTTACTAGAGTCCGCACTCTTCTTTGGTACGAGCAAGATAGGACTATTCCATTCACTCTGACTTTCTGCTACAATATCATCTTTAATCATTTGTTGTATTTGCCTTTCTATTTCCTGTTTTTGTGACCTAGGTAATCTATACGGTTTATCATAAGATGGTGTAACATTTTCCATTAAATAAATTTTCTGCTTATATAAATTTGTAACACCTAACCTATCACCTGACAGCAAAAATATGTCTGAATATTTCGCACAAATATTTTCTATAGATATCTGTTCCTCATAATTTAAATGACTTAAATTTAGCATGGAAAACAATTTCTTTACTCTGTCAGAATTATTCAATTCCTTTTCAAAACTACAAATAGAATAATCGTCTAAACTTATTAATTCCGGAATAAAATAATCAAGAATAACTAACATCATTAACGTCAAATATAACTGAATTAATATTAGCATAATAACAAGCTAAATATTAGGCTCGAAAAAAATAATTAGGTAATTCTAATTTTTTCTGACTACCGTTATCATTGTTTGCCTGTGCGTTTGTGGATTTATCATCGTCGTTACTGGCTGATTGTGCCATATTAGCACGGTGACCACGGGAACCCCTAGAGTTCTGAAATCGACGTCCCTCAAATCTAAAATTATTCTGGTGTTGTTGTCTGTAACCACCTTGTCCTCGGTAATTCTGAGGATCACCTCTATAATTTTGGGAATGGCCTTGATAATTAAGGGGATGATTTTGTGAGTTGTAATAATTACGCTTACCTCGGTTACCATAACCACGGTAATTGTTACGAGGCGAAAAATTATTTGACCTACCTATATTTCGGTGAAAATACATCACTCTGGCGCCATTGTCGGATGACAATGACAATTCTTCGTCCAATGCACCACGGATAGCGTCACTCAAAGTAGTATAATTCCTTGCTGCTATAATTGTACTGATTCGACTATTTCTCAGACCATCGGAGAAACGTTTAATAGCGTTCTTTTCGTTCACAGTTTTCAAAATTTCATATTTTTCGAGTCTCCATCCAATTGAGAAATAGTTAAATCAACAGATAATTGTTCTATTTGCTTACCGAAGTCAGCTACAGTTTTGTCATTCTGCCTAGAGCATTGTAGTTGCTGGTGCAGTTAAGTGTCTGATTTTTTACTTAGAAGTCGGTCCTTCATGTCCTTCACAAGATCTGAAACTGTTGCATAAGTTTCGTGCAATCTTAGTTTTGCACCTTCGGACAACCTTGACCTTAAAACAAAAGTTCAACTTCCAACATATCAGAGTACATTTCAATATTTGAAATTAATTGCTTTGTTACACATTCGGTTTTGTCCATAATCGGTAAAAGACTGACAGCGGTTTTTAATTGAAATTTTTCCATTATAACTAAATTATCTGTAACTGTACCTTTAGAAACAGAATCTATCGCAGTACATAATTCACTTATTTTAATATAATATTTATCGATACTGGCACATACATTTTCAATTTCCTCTGCTTCTAACTTAGTTATTTTTTCAGTTTCTGACAATACTTTTACATTGTCCAAGATAAAATCAAACTGCCTCTTTAAATTTTCCAA
The DNA here is from genome assembly GCA_963662185.1 of Eilema griseolum. Lineage (NCBI taxonomy): Eukaryota > Metazoa > Arthropoda > Insecta > Lepidoptera > Erebidae > Eilema > Eilema griseolum. The sequence goes on from OY759251.1 coordinate 436,644, forward strand.
TTCAACACTTTTTTCATGCCTTATTTTAGCGGTCCTTCGACTAGGGCCTAATTTAGTTAAATAATCTTTAACGTACTTGAATTTTCCAAATAGTTCTTTGAGCTCGTCTGCCATTTAATTAAAATCAAGCAAGATTTATAACATAAAACATAAAACAAAATAACTTATCTACAAGGACGAATTTAACGTACATTTTACGAAATTATAGTAGGGATTTCGCTCTCTAAAAGAAAAAGTAATAAGTAAATGATGTTATCAATACCAGTTCAAATAATTAGTCGGCATGTTGCACTCGCGCACTTTTTTCGCACTTCTGCACTTTTGCACGTTTTCGTAGTAGCGAATATGTTTATTGCGAGAACTAGATTACAGAAACATGGTTGATTACACAGTTGCCTCACTTGAAGGCTGACTCTGGAGCCTTCTAAAATAATTTTCAGATCGCTTCAGCGCGAATTCGCGTATTTGTTGCTCTGTCCAATCGCGATGGCATTTCCGGTACAATTTGTACCCCAAAATTAAAAGAACAACGCCCATAAAAACACAAATGGTTACAAGTATATAGTTGGTATTGGCTGCATAGCTGGTCGACAGTCCCTGAATTCGTGCCTGCACCGGCAGCAGTTTTTGCCACCACTACTTGTTCCTTTTCTACAGATTGTTTGTTCCCCATTTTCGATAAAGAAAATCCAATTTGGATACACAGCACCGTACATACGAAAGCACCACAGTATTTTTACACATTGTCACAACGCAGAACGATGCACAGGGCCACTTAGTTCACACGAAATTGTCCACGCTGCAAAAATTGCACCTGCATCGGTTCTCGTTACGGGCGCCGAAGCGATGCGCCGCCGCCGGCGTCGTAACGTGATAGCGTGTCGCTGGCAGGGTCGCCATATGATGTTGTCGTTAGGGAGTCGAATTAAAAGACGTCCATTACTTGCGACATCCCGTTTATTACTCTCTAATAAGGTGACACAAATAAGTACTTATACAAGGAACTTACAACTATAGAGTTTCCACACACATACTATAACATTAGGGCTGTACCACACCATAATCTTATATTCGACGAAGTAGGGTCTACAACTTTCTGTGTTTTTTATTTGTGATATTATACTGATACACTTTTTTGGACTATGAACAGATCATTTATATCAACACTATTTCCCCAAAGCATAACCCCATACTTCAGCCACGAATATGCATATGCGTAGTAGGCTGCTAAAGCAGTTTGTGTGTTAGTGTTTTTGTTAATTTGGAAAAGGGCTTATGTGAATTGTGATAGTTTAGCTTTGACGTGTTCTATGTGTGTTTTTCAGTTAATGTGTGCGTCTATGTTTATTCCCAGTAATTTGAATGTGTGGACTTCTTCTAAAGATGTGTGTTGGTGAGTTATGTTTAAATTTAAGGGGGGCTTTGTGTACGGTCTGAATTGTATGATTTTCGTTTTATTCGAGTTTATATCTAAGTTGTGTTCTTGTAACCATTCCGTTATAGTTTGGAGAGTATTTTTTACTATGGTGTTGTGGTTGGTTGAACCGTCGCATTGTATTACAATAGAAATATGTTTGTTTTTTTTTATTTTTATAATATTTAGTATTTCTTTGAAGTCCACTGGCTGTAAGTACATCGAGTGTATTGACGAGCTTATAACAGGTCTTCCGATGGGTGTATTTGTGCAGGTATTGTCTTGACCCACTGAAATGAAAAAAATGTTAAAATAAATGTGTTACATATTGTTAAGGGGCATGTCACTACTTCATCGTTAACTTTCAACGTCATGTTTTCTTTCTTCTTAATGTCTGTTTTTCTAGTTATTGTATTTATAATTTTCCACATAGTTTTAACTTTATTATCAGATTTTTACATCAGGCCTAAATATTCTAATTTTTTTGACACTTTAATACTCGACTCGAATTTAGGTCCCAATGTAATAGGTGGCGAGCCTATTGCTATTCACCGGGCACTTATATATATGTAAAGCATATAGACAAAACCATATCCGGGTACTATTTTGTTTTAAGGAATTTGGGACCATCGAATGTCGTGGCTTCGTATTGTAAAGAAACACGATGCCGACACTCAAATTACTTCTTTAATATTTTTCTTCTACCTAAATAATGTCCATGCCATAAAAGCGTGAGTTGTAGTCATTCATTGTTTGGTATCAACATCCATCAGACCATCTTATCAAAAACAAGAAATAATTCAATAAGTGATTAACACAATGATTATAGTTTCAGAAAGTTTTTAAATAAGACAACATCTTTATCACTATGTACAGAGTGGTGTCCCCTTCAAGGGAAATCATTTATTTTATGTAAGTATTGAAAATGATTATACACTACACTTGATTATAATAATAATAAAATATTTATTTCAGACCATAGTCCATACTTAAAAAAGAAATACACACACTGAACAAACACATCAAGATACGTGTGTGTGCTCGGATCAAGGCTTTCACTATAGCCGAGTCCTGCTTATCTGCAATGACCTTCAGGATACCGTTAGTGCTACCCCGTATTCTACTTAAGCTGGAAGCGAGTCTTTTTCGCATGATGGCATGAAAGCCGTCGACTCCAGCATCGGCAAACATGCCAGATGCACTACAGAAGCTGGGTAGCCCTAACAAGAACCTGAACCCATTATTATATTAGACGCGTAGGGCATTGAGCGTTCGCTGCGTATAGCTGAACCACAGGCTGCACGTGTAGAAGGTCTGACAGTATGCTTTGAACAAGGTAATTTTGACTGCATCACTACATCGTGCAAACCTGCGAGCCAGCATATTGCTTTTGACCGCCAACGCTCTACGCTCCCTCTCAATATCAACTTGGTCTTCAAGGCCCTCGGTAATGTAGTGCCCCAAGTATTTAAACTTGTACACCCGTTTTAGCTCCGTACCATTCAGCTTAATTGCGGGCACAGTTAACGGACATTTAAAGGAGGCCCTGAAGACCATGTATTCACTCTTTACACAGTTATAGATAAGTCCCAGTCTTTGGCTGTGCGATTCACAAATGGCAAGCAGCCGTCTCATTGCGTTTACAGTTGGGGTCAGCAGCACCATGTCATCCGCGTAACTGAAGTTGTTCATTGCTGTATCGTCAATCCAACATCCGACTCTAGTGCTGCTAAGCCCGACCACAAGATCATTCACGTACAGGTTGAAGAGTTTGGGAGAACTCAACCCACCTTGTCTCACCTCGCACTCCAACCTGTACGCGTCAGAGTAGCTGTCCGCCCATCGAACGCAGTTCTTCTGGTTACGGTACCAGAACTGGAACAGTCGTTGAACCTGTGTAGGCACCGCTGTTTTCCCGAGCTTCTCCCATAGTACATCATATGATACTAGATCAAATGCCCTGGAGAGGTCGAGAAAACATGCATACACAGGTGTGTTTCTATCCGTATAGTATTGAACAGTATGCTTGAGACTAATAATTGCGCTTTCAGTAGATAGTCCGACTCGAAAGCCGAACTGAGCGTCATGTATATTGAGGTGTTTCTCCAATTCTGAGTCAAGCACACTGTCCAACACCTTGGCCACCACCGTAGCCAGAGATATAGGACGATAGTTCTGCTTATCAGATAAATCTCCTGTTTTATTTTTCACAATTGGCACAATTATGGTCCTAATTAGGTCCTCTGGCAAGTAGGAGTGACTCATACAGACATTATAAAACATTGCCAGCACTCGCGGTAGGTGCACACCCGCATATTTCAAGTGTTCAACACTGAATCCGTCATGACCGGGTGGGTGACTTGCCTTTGGACATGTTACTTACAATTTTACGAACTTGCTTAGCTGTTATATAATACATGTCACCAGTCATGGCGGGCTCAGCATTAAAACCTGAGGAACCCAACGGAAACTTCACAGTGAAATGCTCTTTGAACAATTCGGCAATATCTTTACTATCACTCACCCCTCCCACGCTAACAGGGAGGCCAGGCTCATGGTTTAAGTTACCGGTCGCTTTCCAAAAGTCGGTGAAACTGTTTGAAGCTCGAAATTCAGTAATTGCATCCATTTTTAGCTGTTCTTTATTGTTCTGACAAAACTTTAATTTATTCTTAAACATCTTACGGCTTTCACACATCTCCTCGTATACAGTACCAGATGGCGGCCTATTTTGAGAGACCCAACTTAGAAATTTAATCCTGGCCTCCCTGTGCGCCTGATATACATATTTATTCCATCCTATCACAATACGTTTATTTTTTCGAGCATGACTAGCATTCGACTTAATAGCTGAATCAGTTAAAGTTAATATAATATTTGTATATAATTTATCTATTATGTATCTATGTCTATTATGTTTACACATACCATAACTACAATCTCTAAGTTCTACAGGAAAATCTATTAGTTTAAGTTTATTATTGCACATATCGGTATAATTATTTATTTGTTCAGTCGTTCTGTATCCCCAAATTGCTTTATTATGCCCATTATTTCAACCAAAACTATGTTTATCTACAATCACATTTAACTTACACTCTACAAATAATGGCAGATGATCCGACCAGTAAGTATCGTATTTAATATAAACATTAGTAACAGTTTGCCGCGCGGAGTAGCTAACAACACAGTGATCAAGCCACCGTGTACACCCGTGAGCATCACTAATAAAGGTATAATTATTAGATGAGTTACCTAATATCTCCAAATCTGCACAGGACTACTGCTGATCTGCACACGAATTACTTAGCTCATTACCAAACAGTTCCCCCAGATGAGCATTAAAATCACCTAACACGTAAATAGCCTCCACAGAACCACTTTCAACAATCGCACAATTCTCGCCAAAACACGCTGTAATGTCCTCTAAATTGTCCATCGCATTTGTAGATATACTAAACCCAATAAATGACCGTTTATCTATTGACACTTTAATTGCACATAAACGAGGATTATTGCACTCGATCACAGACACTTTAGTAAACACGCTTTTGCGCCACAGTAACGCCACTCCCCCGTACGGTCGACTTCTGAAGATGCCGGTCGAGGTGATGATTATGACGCTTCTTGGTAAATTAGGTATATATTATTTTTCCTAACATCATTATGATTTTATAATATGTAATGTGTTCGTGCAACACATGCGGTTGAGACTAATCGAGCGCATACCTGCCCGGCCCCGCACCCCTCGTCCGGTTTACGGGCACCTAAATTCTGGGAAACAATAGACTCAAACAAAGGGCTAAGGGATTTCACATAATCGTTTTCACAAATAGATAACATTTGTTACAAAAATAAAGGGCTAAAGATAAGAAACACGCTTTGGCTAATTGGTTTTGTTGTCATGTTAACAATGAAGACCAAAACGACGATAGCTACAAAATTACTGTCTTCGATGATAAGATTTATTACCTACATTTAGGAGTGAAAAGTAAATATTGCGTCATTTGTATGAGGGCGAAAAATAAAGGACGAGAAGCACAAAGGTGACGATTGCACTTATTTATTTGTTGCTTTCAGGATATAAGTATTCCAATGAATATTATTAAAGTTTTGGTATATTTACAGGTTCCTCTACCAGCACCTTGACTAGCAAAAACTATTTACGACTGACCGTCTCAATCGTCTGCGGATTGCATTTAAATCAACTGTCGAACAAAAATAAATCTTAAAAATGATACAATAAACCGTCCTTTGAATATTTTTGATAGGCATATTAACTGTGAAGTAAAAGTTACTACTGTCAAAATGATAAAAAGCTGGAGCACACACTACTGTTGCTTGAAAGCTCTGAGCAAAGCAAGTGCTCTGGCTTTGTACGCTAAAAGCTTACTGCACGATTGAAACAATAACAGGTTGCTAGTCAATTGAAATAACAGTAGTGTTTGCTTTTAGAATAAGAGTCCTACTAATAAGAAAATATTTGAATTAAACCATTTCATTCAATTATCACAAAATGAGTATGATTTTTAACATGAGGTATACTTTTTATATAGAGGAGAGCAATTTAATTCTTTGGTACCAAAGTACATCGGAGAAATTACGCAATAAACAACTATTATGCATTGAGGTGCTTTGCTAAAAGAAACGTAAAAGAAATTCAAGAAAATATTGGCTAGTTTCGGTGCTTTGCCCTTGTCAAAATGATACGCAATCTATTTCTTCGTCATGTTCCTCGCTTACTGATATCGATTCAAGTTCGTCAAGATTTTTTAAACTGGAGAAATTTCTAACGTAATGAACTGAGGGTTTATTGTGTTATCACAACTATTGAATCAAAATATTACTATTACTAAGTATATCAAAGTTAAAAGGCTCACCAACAAAATTTAGTTTCAACTTTATGGAGGTTCTGTTTGTGACAGGGTTTTTTTTTAAATTTAATTTAATTTAACCGTAAATTAAAGCTTAAAATGTAATAATTCTTTATAAAAAAAAGTTGAGTTTAAGACTTAGAGCGTACAGAGTACCTGCACATAGCTGTGAGTACTGTCTAAGCAATCAGTGTCTAGGAATGTCAAATAGCGGACATATAAGGAGGATTTGTCAATGCTAAACCCACAACTCCGAAGGAACGGAGGAATCGTGGAGATTTAATAGAAACATTCAAAATCTTGAATGGATTCTACGATATAAAGAACTATCCTAACCCTAAGAACCATCTAAGATGTCTCCCAAGGACCGGAGGAATCGTGGATGGAGATCTAACAGAAACATTCAAAATTAGAGAACTTTGATGCGACCTGCTTTATTCATAACGAGAATGCACATCTTAGTGGACACCATCTGAAGTTATGCACTTGGCTTCTCCAACAACAATTTATCAGTAACAGAGTGGTCAGAACGTGGAACCAGCTCCTAGAACACTCAGACTAGAGAAATTGAAGGAAAGAAAATGGAAACTGAATAGAGGCATTATCAGTTGTCTACGACTGCCTATGTGTAATATTCTACGCTATTAATATTTTATTTCTTCATAACAAAAAAACATAATAAAAAAACGATTTTTTAAATTTTTAACTAAAATGTAAACGTAATCGTCAATAGTTTACGACTTAGAGCGGTTTTATGAATTGAAATTGGAACTGTATTAATAAAATAGAACGATTTGTTTGGTGACTAGCCAACCGGTTCCGGGTTCGGCCGTGACACATTCATTCAACATTCAACATACCTTTTAGCAAAACATTCTCACGAAATATTTATTTTCAAATGATGTAAGGGACATTTATGATTACTACTCCGCTCCCTTGAGTAGTAGCATAATGATATATATAGCCTATAGCTTTCCTCTATAAACGAGCTATTCAACACAAAAATATTTTTAAGGTCTAACTAGTAGTTCTTGCGATTAGCGATGATCAGTTGGATCATACAAACAAACTCTTTAGTTTTTTGTTATTATTATTTTTACTACCAATGTGTATATTTATATTGATTTTATAAAATAAAATCGTTTATTTTTGTTACGTTATAAAGATGGAATAAAATATTAATAATATGGTATTTTAAATAGTTTTGCTCATAGCGATGTGTATGTACTTCATATGATCTAAGTCATAAAATTTTGGACATCACGTTTGAATTTCTCTTGTGAACAATTAGCACACTTAAAGCTTTAAAAACTGAAAAATAAAAGGGTGTAAAATCAACGTTTTAGTTACAAGAAATAGGATTTTTAATTTTTATTACCAATTAATTGATATATTTAACTTTGAACTTTTTAGAGGCTTACCTCTTTGCAAATTTTTAAATGCTCAGTACTAAGGAATAAAGACATCACAAGAAAAAAATTGTGTATTCACATCGACGTCCATTAAAAGTATAACTGACCAGAATATAGACAAATTATCTGCTTGATATGAAATACCCCATATGCCGTTGTAAATTTTTTAACTGTTTAGACGTCAATACAATAACTAAATAGGTCGTCATCGTCTAAAACTCTTACAGAAAAATTCACAACACATTTAGTATTATAACTTAACAAATAGCTCGTACATTAACGAATATTTGAAATGATCTTTCATATTTATCTAAAGTCACATAATAAATCGGCGAAATATTCAATTGGAACCGGCAGTTCCTGAGATTAGTTCACTCAAACAAACAAACGCTTCAGTTTTATAACACTAGTATAGATAGGGAATGTTATTCAATAAACGATTTATAGTATTTACGGTCAATCACACGCATTTTTTTGTCAAGAATCAAGTAATGTAATTGTGACATTATTCTTTATTTTTATTCTTAAGTGCTGATTATAAATAGGTAAGTTATACATTTTAATATGCTAGATATCTAGATAGTGTGATATGTTAATCAATAATATTACTTATATCCTGAAGAGTTCGTATAAATAATTACGCTAATCTTATCAGGATCTAGTCTACGCAATAATTAATTCTACTATAATAATATACATAATTAAACAAAGAACATTATCGTGTTATTAAAATATATTTTGACTAATTTGAGCAATATAATATAATTCATTTATAGAATATAAATATATACTATACAAAAATATTCAATATACGCTATCAAAAGGTATATAAAACTGAAGACAAAACATTTGAAACATTGTTTATACCGAAGAATTAAGAAGAGAGCAACACATTTATTCCAACATCACAACATTTAAAAATGTAAACGACACGCATCTAGTAAAATGTCCCGCATGTTCTAGCGCATCACTGTCTTGTAGAGATGTATTATAGACTTTAGCCAAGTTCACCATATTCGTAAGAGTTGATTTTATGGAACAATGTCTTACGTGTATGATAAAAGCGGCTTTAAAAAGCCATTTGGAGAACAGCAGGCATGCGTAGTGTATGAGAGAGAGAAAGAGTGTGGTGCGACTGCTGAAAAGAAGAAATTTTAACGTTACTTAATATACATAAGTTGCAAGAAATATAATTAAATAATAAATACTAAATTCACACAATAATATAAGAGGAGATATTAGTTGAAAAAGTTAGCAAACCTGTAAATATCTGACTAAACTGAGAATACTTGTATAATCAATTACAGTTACCTTCTAGGTCTCGGGTGGTTTGTCAGCCTCATTCAGCAAGGGCTCCAAAACTGCCCAAAGTTCGTTGGCCTCCTCTGGGGCTATAAAAATACCAAGTTGTAATAAGAAACAAACTTTTTTTATAAGAAATAATGTATGCTAAGTAGTTTGAGAAGTGTTATTACTTAGCCGTGGCTCGTCCAGATCAAAATCTGGCAGTACAGGTTCGTCGTTTCTTTGTTCCTCCATTTGTTGCATCGGGTGCTGCTCCATTTGCTGTTCCGTTTGCTGCTCCGTTAGCTGCTCTAATTGCTGCTCCATTTGTAAAACTATAACAAAAGTATGATGGTTAAATAAACGTATCAGCCTCAGTCATTGTCATTGTTAATCAGTATATGAAACAATTAATATTTACTTTCTGCCTCCATTGCGTCATTTTCACGCTGCAAATTCTCTGCGCTAATACGTCCTTCCCATGTCCTCTCTCCGATGAACCTTAACGTGTTAGCCAGCACATCTTGGTTACTCATCTGCAATATGGCAAAATGTATATTATTTCCTGAAGTCACTATTTTTTCAATATTTAATATTCAGCGAGTGAATTATTGGGTTATCTTACATTAGCGTCACCACCAATGGCAATGATTAGGTCTTTAAATGCTATGGCGGTCTCCTCACGGCGCTCTTTTTCATAATGAGCGTTACGCGCTCGCCTTTCCTCCTGCAAACAGAAGAATACTCAATTGAATAACAGCTATTAGCGAATGACAATAATCTTCAATCGTATTGTCCTCCATAGGATTACTAACGCGTGATAGCGGCACGCGGTTTCGGCCTGTTGGCCTCCCACGACGCGGCCTGCTCGTACTCGTGGGCCTGGCCTGGCCGTCATTTTGATCTCGTTTCTGTAAGACAATAAATGAGTAAATTTTAAGACCTGTATAATTTTTGCACGTAGATGACCTGTACAAAGCGATGCAGATGCCACGCAAAGTAGATAATTACCGTATGAGATGACATTTACAATTAGATAACGTGCTCGTTGTCTAGTAAGTAATGAATTCGCTCGTCAAGAAATGAACAAGGAATGAATAATTTCAACGAGACTCCAGCTTACCTTACTTACTGCTTGCTTACCTGCGCACACGCCGGACGCTTTTGAAGGGTAGGGGTGGGCTATTGTGTAGACAACTGGGCAGTGATAAGATCAGAATCTCTTTGTGTTTGATTGTAAACTTTAAGTTAGGTTGCTGAAGTGAAGTTTCGTGGAATTGACTGTAATGGCTATATTTTAAAATTACATTCGTTAGATACCTACTAGGTACCACCCGCGTAGAATACTGAACAATTATTTAAAATTATATCACGGGTACTATCTTGTCCATTTATTAAAAAATAGTCTACTTTGAAATTTAATAATCACCGTCTTAATTATTTTAAAAGTTGACCGAGATTTCATTTAATAATCAATTTAATACAAAAAAACAATAGTACAAGTGACCTTACACGACTTCCAGAGAAAAAAATCTCTTGACACACAGAAAGACGCATACAGACTGACGGACTAGAGTTCTGTCCTTATCCTTATGAAGGCACGTAACCTTCAAAGTAAAGAAGTTCACCCGGGTACTCTTAACTTTATTTTATCTACCAGTCTACATGGCAGTCTGCATGGCCATGTAGACTCTGTAGATATGTCAGTCTGAAATAATCAGTCCACTCCCGTCACAAGATTTATTTCATCGCACATAATTAACTTGAGTTATTCTCATAATGAACTTATTTAATTAACTACATAAGTATTTATGCTGTGTTGCATCAAATCGCTTCATAAATTCCACATTATTTTTTTGTAACCTATACTAATAAAAATGCTATCGCGGTCTTATTTGTTGCCCTTTTTTTGATCTATCTCGTACGGTACCAGTGTTTGTAATGTAATCGCAAAAAAAAAGTAACCACATCAAATTCCTGTTACCACAAATAAAACTATACATAATAACCAAAGTCTAACTAACTCTAACTTCTGCAGTTGATCAGAAGATTGTTCGCTTCTAGTGATGATCGTGGTTTATTGAATTGTACTTTATTGTAATAGAATTATAACTGTCAAAAACTTATTCCTCCCTCCGGCCGGCCGGCGCCTCCTTCTGCGAGCAAGTAATGCTCGTGAAGGAGGAGGCGGGGCGGGAGCGACGACGGATCGCAAGCCAAGCTGCCCGCGTACTGTTATCCGGGGTTTAGAGATTCGCTTTATAAAAAAGAAAGAAAAGCACTTAATCTGGAAACTACTTTTATTGAAAGGATAATAGATAAACACGGGATCGATCTTTAGGCAACCGCGCGGAAAGGAGGATCGAAACAGACTGAGGAGCCCCTATGTCACTGGTCAGAGCCAGTGACTGATAGATGCAAGTCAGCAAGAAATACAGTAAGACAGCATTATCGCTATCATAGTATGGATATAACACCTCCCCGTTCAAGAAGAGACTTTGGGGTTGAGTTTGATCAAAGTCTCTGTTAGATTCTAATCCTGAGTGGAGCAACGGGTGTAACTGTGGCTTCATCAGGGTCTTGTCTGTCAGTCATGGTTATTATTTCTGGAGTAGGTTGGGTTGGTGCTTTACTAAGGTTGAGTTTAAATTGGAAGGAACGGTTGCCGCCGGATTTACAAAATCTCTTAAAAATTAAGTAACTTACAAATACAAATATTAGAACTACCATAATCATTATTGTAATCGAGTAATGTATTCAACAATATGGGGAAGTTGAATATTTTTTAAATCATTAAAAAGGGATTGCAATTTTATTTTATTTCCTTCATTAAGATCATCTAAGTCTATCCCATTTAGATGTATAGGAGGCACATCATTCACTATAGTATTAAGTTTTACCGTATTACAACAAGAGTCATTGATTAAATTGAAGTCTGGCATGTGATTAATAGGTGAAGTTACATTTAAAACGTTATATTTTGGTATTAATGTAGTACTTTTACAATATCCAATACAACCATTTGTGATGTGCAATATACCAGTACCAAGTATGGTAGTCTCATACAGATTAGAGTTTAAACAATCAATAGAAATTTTGATAGTGTCTGATTGTATATAAATCCACTGGTTATTCATTAATGGCTTCCAGATGTCCAGTTTCCCGAAAAGAGTTTTCGTTTGACACTGTGGTGGTTTTTGATTAATCACTTTAGCTAATAATTCACTTTCACATGTAAGTTTTGCTTCGGTAGAGTACACATTCTCTATATCACAAATGTAATTTCCGGTTCCTATTGCCTTGCACTGCTCTAAATCATTTAAAACGTGAGATTTGTCTTTGGTCATTGCTATATATTTAGAATCGGGAATAATTAAGCTGAAGGAGTTTGATTTCTTGACATTATGTGGAGTTGGGAGAGCAATACTGTGGAACAATACATATTCTTTGTTGTTAACCAGTGGTACTTGAAGAACAAACATTAACTTATGACTAATATAATAACATGCTAACTTAGTGATACTTAAAATAAAGTGTACAGAATTAATATCTAGCGTTACAGGAAGCTCGAGGTCGCTCGACAGGTGCCTATAGTTAGTTGTTGACAAGCTCTCTGTGAAGTTGTGCTGGCGTTATGATCGAGGGATGCAATAAATTTTGACCGCTGAATAGAATGGCGTTGACAATATCCTCTAATTGAAAAGATAAAGTAAGTAGAGAGGTCTCTAGAGCGTTTAAAAGTTCGTTGACGTTAGCCTGTACTTGAAGTCCATTTGTAACTTCAGAGATGTTCTTTATGGTAACAGAGAGGTTGTCAACTGCTTCGTTTAATTTAGCTTCGTTGTCCATAATTTTAAACAATGTGTTATTAAAACATGTTATCACCGAGCTTGTGATCAGAATGTTTTCTTTCATTAGTGAAGTCAACCGTTCTTCGTTATATTGTATAGAATTAAGAGCTTTGTCATATCTAATCGCGTCATTCTCATCTAAGGTTCCAAAGATTTGTTTTAAAACCGTTCCTATACCTCCAATCCAAGCGCCACGTTTGACTCTACTATCTACCAGGTGTGAAATGGATTCGAATTCTTTGTTCATGTCTTTGAAGCGAACTATCAATGGCTGCAGCACATTGTAACATTCTGCATTAATTTGTATGATACGCGTTTGTTCACATAAGTGCCTTGTGGTGTTGATAGCAAACTCAATGTTCTTTATGTGTGGTTCAAAGTGTGAAATATCGACAGGTATCAAGACGTTCAATTGTACGTTGTTAATTTTAAGTTTACCTAAGTAGTCAAAATAGAGCCCAGGACTGGTGGTGATCGGCTGGACGAAATCTTGCGGGGATTGACCTCGAACTGGACTGTAATTTAATAACTAGTGTTAACGTTAAGGTAAGTTTTAGCTTAAGTAGCTTTCTATCCTACATCTTACAACTATTTTGTTTGTTAGGTTCCTAACTCAATATTATATATAATTCTTTTACAACCCTGCACTGACGTCAGCGGGTTTCACTTGGTCGAAGTGGTGCGTGACGTGACGTCGGTTGATAAGTAAGGTAAGTGTATTATTACCATTTATTTTTAGTATCTTGTAAGGCCCTTTCCAGACGGGGGAGAGTGCCTTACGTAGTCTAAGATGGTTTTTAATGTAGACATAATCACCCACTTTGTAGTTAGTAGGACGGGTGCGAGCATCGTAGTATCTTTTAGACGATTCTTTGGAATTCCTTATGAATTCGAGAGCTTTTTCTTTTGAGTGTCTTAGTCTGTTTTGCAGCATTCGGACATAATCGGGATATGTTACACCGGGAGGTTCATTATACACAGAGTTTGGGATGAATGGTTTGGTTCCAAACGTTAATTCGTATGGTGTATAATGAGTGGTAGAGTGTGTGGTTGTATTGTAGACGAGCATGGCTGTATAAACGTATCGGGGCCAGTTCGTCTGTTCGTCATTAATATAGGATTTAAGGTATTCTTTGAGCGTCGAATGACTCCTCTCTAAAGCTCCTTGCGTTTGCGGGTGATATGGAGAAGACCAGAGGTTTTTTATTTTCAGAAACTCACAGGTCTTTTTAAAGAGGTCTGCTGTGAAGTTGGTGCCTTGGTCTGTGAGAATTGTTTTAGGGATTCCGAAGATGGATATGTAATGGAGTAGGCACTCGGATGTTTCTTCCGCAGTTGTACTGCGTATGGGATATGCAGAAGAGAATTTAGTGAGGTCATCTTGAATGGTTAGAATATATTTTAGCTTCGCAGGCCCTGCTTCGGGAAGAGGACCTACTATATCAATGGATATCCTTTGAAAGGGTTCTGTTGATGTGCTAGTAATTTGCATTGGTGCACGATTTATTTTCCTAAGTGCTTTGTTCTCTTGACATGGTTTACATTGTTTTACATAAGATTCTATATCACTACGCATGCCTTTCCAATAGTATAGTTCTTTAATTCTATTATACATGCGATTGGAACCCAGGTGACCTGCGATAGGGAGGTCGTGATTATCGGCAAGTATTTTCTTGATTTCGGTTGGAGTTGGGTATAGGATGTTGTTATGATAGATGTTAATTTTAATGTTGGTATTGTGAAAAAGGTATGAAAGAATGTTGTAAATTCTAACAAAAGAATGTTTTTCGAAAGGGTTCTTTAAGTCTGATATACCTATTTCGTTAATGTTCTCAAGAAGCAATTGGTTCTTAACCGTCCGTAATGTGACAAAGATTTCAGGATATGATGCTTCGTCGAAATGGTGCACTCTGGTAAACAGAAGGTAGATTATTTTGTTATTTCTTTCTATCTTCTGGTAGGAGAACAATTCCTTCTCGGAGTTGAGTGCCTGGGTATTTAATTCGGGATCGGCCAGAACGTCCTGAATATATGGATTGGATTCGTCTAAGTCAATAGAGGTAGGCACCAAAATGATTTTTATAGAGGTTTTCATAAGACTTCCATTATGTTCCTCTATAGGAGTGTTAAAGTGTTGATTTTTATCTGCTATTGCCTTCAAGAACGAACTATAGTCGTCATTAGTTGGATTTGAATGTGAGCTTGTCGACGGTTGAGAAAGTGGTTCAGGTTGGGTATTGATTGTTTGTGGTTGTTCGAGTCGAGTTTCAGGGCTTTGGAGCAACTCGTCAATGTTATCGTTCCTTTGTGCGTCTAGGACATCAGGCGACAAATTTAATTCGGGTAGTGGTATGAGATCTTCTACATCGATATCGATGTTTTCCGGATCAGAATGAGTTAGAGGTAGGTCGTCTAGGTTAAAAGAGGGTGGAGAAAGCATTAGGTCCTCTAGGTCGCTATCCAGCTCTAGAGTAGGTTCAGCGGATTCAGGTTGGACCGGGTTAACGGGAAATCTGGATAGAGCGTCGGCATTGGCGTTAATTTTACCTTTCTTATACTGGATGTCGTATTCGAACTCTTCCAGTTTTAAACGCCAACGAATAAGTCGGGATCCGGGATCCTTACAGTTGAATAGCCATTGTAGCGGTTTGTGGTCTGTTACGATTTTGAAACGATAACCGTAAAGGTAAGGTCTGAACGTTTTCGTGCCAAAAATTATAGCAAGGCATTCCTTTTCAGAGACACTGTAATTGCATTCTGCTTTATTAAGTGTTCGTGAAGCATACGCGATTGGTCGGTCTTGCCCGACAGTACCTTGGGATAGTATTGCCGATATGGCGTAGTTAGAGGCATCACAGGTTAAGAGAAATGGCTGGGTAAAATCAGGGTAGGCCAGGATTGGGGCAGTGACGAGTTTAGTTTTTAGGGACTCGAAAGCAAGTTGTTGCTCGTTTCGCCATTCAAATGGGGTATCTTTCTTCAGTAAAGATGTAAGAGGTTTAGCCAATTTGGCGAAGTCAGAAATGAATCTTCTATAATAGGAGACGAGGCCCAAGAACGACTTGATGTCTTTAGGTGATCTTGGCGTAGGGAAATTGGTTACGGCTTTGGTTTTGTCGGGATTGGGTTTAACTCCGTTTTCACTAATGATGTGTCCAAGGTAAGCGACTTCCTTACGGAGAAACTCACACTTCTCCGGCTGCAGTTTCAGGTTAAATTGGCGGAGTCTCTCGAAGACAGCCTTTAAATTGGTTATATGGGAAATTAAGTCTGGGGAATATATGACGATGTCATCCAGGTAGACGAAACACCGTGTTCCCTGAAGGCCAGAGAGGCAGTTATTCATTAATTTTTGGAACGTGCTCGGGGCATTTTTGAGCCCAAAGGGCATCCTATTGAACTGAAAATGACCTTGGGGAACAGAGAATGCCGTTTTAGGGGCGTCTTCGGATGATATCAAGATCTGGTGGAACCCAGAAGTGAGATCTAATGTAGAGAAATATTTACTTTTCCCTAATTGGTCAAGGATTTCTGATATTTGGGGAATAGGGTAGGTTTCTCCTATGGTAATATCGTTCAGTTTGCGGTAATCGATTACTATGCGCCATTTACGGTTCCCTTCCGAATCTGCTTTCTTGGGAACTATCCATATTGGTGAGCTCCAGGGTGAAAGTGAAGGTTCTATGATGTTTTGGTCGAGCATTTTACTGATTTGCGTCTCAACTTCCTTTTTATGACACTCGGGGAACCTATATGATTTGGTGTGGATGGGAGTGTCAGTTGTGGTTTTGATTTGGTGATTAATAGCAGGGGTGTACGTTAGTTGATCGTTGGGCAAATAGAAGATATCTGAATATTGGCAACAAAGGTCTAAGAGGATGTCAGATTCCTCTTGATTTAAATGGTCTAATCTTAACATTTCTATAACTTCGTTAGTTCGCGAGAGTGCGGTTTTGGAGTCATTAACCAGTCTATGGGCATTCGAGTATAAGGGAGTGATATTCAGGTTTAAATTGGATTTAATAGTAGCTGGAAATTCGGATATGTTAGCAACAGTGAGGTTAACGCGGTTGTTATCTTTAACTTTTACGATGCAATTGGATATTAGTAGGTTATCTGAAAGACGCTGGTCTGTGATGACCCCTTCTTTGAGGTTAGTCTTCTGGATTGAACATTCAATAACGGTTTCTGTTCGAGGTGGAATAATATAGAAAGGCTCAGCGAAATTTAGCTTAATTTCGAGGTCTTGTATTTTCAGAATATCGTGGGTGTAGTCGATTTTACAACGGAACTGGGTTAAGAAATCTGTACCTATTATTCCATCGTAAGGTAAGCTAATATTTCTGACAACGTGGAATTTGTATGCGGCGAATTTATTTCCGCCCAAGTTCAACTTGAGTTGGAAGTAGCCTTCCGTTGACGTCGGTGCGTCACCGGGGTCTATACCCTTTAGTTTTATCGATTCTTTGATCAGTTTTGGGCTTTTCAGGATACTGGATTCCTTTAGAAGGCATATGGCGGAACCGGAGTCCACTAATAGAGATAGGGGGCTGTCTGTAACTTGGGTTTGTAATAATACGTGGGGTAACAGCCTTTTCGTTGTGTCGAGGTTGACCTCGTAAATTATCCTAGCCCCAGTGGAAACAGAGGGATTGGAATTTGAATCGGGTGTGGAATTGTAAGTGGAATTGGAAGTGGAAGTGGAAGTGGAAGTGGAATTAATATGGGCGCTTCTTTGGGGCTGGTTACCCGTGTGGTCCCTGGAATTAGAAATGGCAAGGGCTCTTCTTTGGGGCTGGTTACCCGTGTGGTCCCTGGAATTGAAAACGGAATGGGCGCTTCTTTGGGGCTGGTTACCCGTGTGGTCCCTAAAATTGAAAATGGAATGGGCGCTTCTTTGGGGCTGGTTACCCGTGTGGTCCCTGGAATTGATAATGGAATGGGCGCTTCTTTGGGGCTGGTTACCCGTGTGGTCCCTGGAATTGAAAATGGAAGGGGCGCTTCTTTGGGGCTGGTTACCCGTGTGGTCCCTAGAATTGAAAATGGAATGGGCGTCGGCTTCAAGGGCTGGTCTCGTGCGACACCGAGTCGAGACTTTCCTTAGTTTAAATTATCGGGTGTCGATTCGGCAGAGTCTTGTTCAATGGGTTCAACCGGTTCTTCTACGAGGTTTACCCGGTTAAACGGTCTTGTTGAAGTTGGGTTAGTTACTGGGTGTTGCTGAACTTTATATCGGTTATTGTTGTACTCTCGTTTTTTACACACAGAGATATCGTGTCCTGGCGTTTTACAGTAGCGACAGGTAACAGTGGAAGAACTTTGAGAAGCAGTGTTTGGGTTTTGAGGGGAATTTGATGTTGCATCGGGTTTGTATGTGACAGGTTTGGGTTTAAAAGATTTTGGGTCCACTTGTGGACGTCTATATAGTGTTTGTTGTATGCGTTCTTCGGAGACAGCTAAGTTGATGGCTTCGTTTAAGTTTTTAGGCGATCTACATCTTACGATATTTGAGATTCGAGGTTGCAACCCCATTAGGAAATGATGGAGGGCGAGGTCCTCCATAGCAGCAGTACGACCGGCTAGTTCTTTCACTTTAGTGTTAGATAGTGAGATTTCGGTGAGGAGTTGCGAGAGGTAAGTTTCTACGCGTAACGCATACTGACTGACGTTTTCTTGCGGACCTTGTTTGCTTTCTTGAAGGTCCGTTAGAAGGTGTGAATAGTGTTTTCGTTCACTGAATTGAGTTTTTAGAAACTCTTTTAACTGGTCCCAAGTTGAGAATTCTTTTATCGAGCAAGCAACTTCAGCTCTTCCATTTAGTTGACTGAGTATATATTTAAACAAGATTGGTTTCTGAATTTCGGACGCGAGATTGAACGCGTTATCGCAGTTCACTAAAAATGAGTTTAAGGTTTCTCGTTTGCCATCGTAGGCTTTGATGAATTTAAATAATATAGTTAAGTCAATGTCGGTCATTGGAGTGAGTTGAATTTTCCTGGTAGGGCGAGTGGGAAGGGGTGACTTCACAGTCGCCCGATCACTAGTAGTGGCGGTTACAGGAGTATTTGTTTGCAATATACCAGCCTCCTCTTTGGGCAAATCTGGCATAATAGGTGTTGGATACAATGAGCAAAATACAAAATATTGATATAGCAGTAAAATAAAATAATACAAGTTTGAGAACCAGTGATATTTGTAGACTAAACAATGACCAAAGACTCACTGCAGTGTGTGGGCGGCGGAAACAAATGCGACGAGCACGAGGAGCATTCCGATTGATAAGATGCTATGCACGCTGGGAAGAGACGAAATAATATCGCGTAGTTCTGGAAGCCGTGTAGATATTTGCTGGATGTAATGGTAGGCGAGGTATTCGTATAATTACACTCGGGATACACTCTGGTCGCCAGGTAAATAAATCTTCGTTGGACGTAGTAGTTGTACTCGGGATACACTCGGGATACACTCAGGTTACCAGGTAAATGTTCGTAGGACGTAGTAGTTGTACTCGGGGTACACAGGATGTGCGTACAGCCGGTGGATTTATTCTATGAGGACACACGCGAACACAAACAACAATTTTCGGGTTTCTTATATTATGAGGATTCACCTTGTCACTTTTTCACACAAAAATGGTTTTGAAACGGATGCGGTGCGAGTCTGTTAGCGGTTGCCGGCACTGGGGATTTTCGATCCCACCGCTGCCACCAAAATGTTATCCGGGGTTTAGAGATTCGCTTTTTAAAAAAGAAAGAAAAGCACTTAATCTGGAAACTACTTTTATTGAAAGGATAATAGATAAACACGGGATCGATCTTTAGGCAACCGCGCGGAAAGGAGGATCGAAACAGACTGAGGAGCCCCTATGTCACTGGTCAGAGCCAGTGACTGATAGATGCAAGTCAGCAAGAAATACAGTAAGACAGCATTATCGCTATCATAGTATGGATATAACAGTACGAAGGCAACTCGGGCGTCGGAGGTCGATGAACGACCTTCGCCCCCCATTAGCGCAGGCCTGGAGTTGACTGGTGGAGCCGCCTGCCACCCTGGCAGAAGCAGGCCGCGGCGGTGGCGCGCTCGGCGCGCCTTCCCGTTTTCCGGGGACGAGTTGGGGACTCTGCAGTCCCCACACACCCGAGGAGAGGGCCAGATCGTGAGAGATGGCCCTGGGTCGGCCGGAGAGCGAGGGATATGCCTGTCAACCTCACCTTCGGCAACCAAAACGATCCACAAGCAGCGTGCGTTTCAGTCGGTTCGAGTCCGACATAACCTCTTCCACCGACTCCGATGGGCAGGTATCCGTGGGGATTTTGCACACGTAAAAACTCTTCGATATCTTTCTTCGAATATTATCTAGCCGAATCCTATATTTTAAAGCATATAACATAGCATAACATAACATAACATAAACTCACGCCTGTATTCCCCGAAGGGTTAGACAGAGGTGCTAGCACCCACATTTCGCCACAACACAGAACTAGGTAGGTATAATAATAATTATAATTTGGACACAGTTAAATTAAATTAAATCTGTTCTGTTATCAAATATTTGTATTCTAAATATAGGTTTATTTATAAGTACCTACTCTAATTCATATAACTCATATCAAATGTTAAAATAAACACAGAAAAAACTGACAAATTCCAATAAAATAAATTGAACAATTTTGATTAAATGTCAATATACAATATCAATATAGTATAATTATTATGTCAAAAAAATAGCGTATAATATTTTGGTTCTTTATGTCATAGTTGGACTTTACTTATCTTCTAAATACTCATCGGTTGAATAGTAGCATTTTTCTATTAAATATGCTCTAAGCGGGTTAGTGAAGAGTGTCATACTTCCCTGTAGTTTGACATGGGTTTGGGAGTTTATTAAAATTAAATATTCTAACTGCCATATAATACGGAATTTCATTTAGCATTTTTACTCTCGAAGGCGGTAGGTGTAGTCTCTTTTTGTGTCGGGTGTCATCCTTTGTTTCGAAACTCCTCTTGTTTTTGTATTCAAAGTGCATATGTCGAAAATGTATATTGATGGTAATGTCAATATCTTAATATATTCGACGAAGTAGGGTCTACAACTTTCTGTGTTTTTTATTTGTGATATTATTCTGATACACTTTTTTGGACTATGAACAGATCATTTATATCAACACATTATCATTTATATCCAAAGCATAACCCCATACTTCAGCCACGAATATGCATATGCGTAGTAGGCTGATAAAGCAGTTTGTGTGTTAGTGTTTTGTTAATTTGGAAAAGGGCTTATGTGAATTGTGATAGTTTAGCTTTGACGTGTTCTATGTGTGTTTTTCAGTTAATGTGTGCGTCGAAGTTTATTCCCAGTAATTTG
Organism: Eilema griseolum; assembly: GCA_963662185.1. Lineage (NCBI taxonomy): Eukaryota > Metazoa > Arthropoda > Insecta > Lepidoptera > Erebidae > Eilema > Eilema griseolum. Next base: position 457,847 of record OY759251.1, read on the forward strand.
AATGTGTTGACTTCTCCTAAAGATGTGTGTTGGTGAGTTATGTTTAAATTTAAAGGGGGCTTTGTGTACGGTCTGAATTGTTTGATTTTCGTTTTATTCGAGTTTATATCTAAGTTGTGTTCTTGTAGCCATTCCGTTATAGTTTGGAGAGTATTTTTTACTATGGTGTTGTGGTTGGTTGAACCGTCGCATTGTATTACAATAGAAATATGTTTGTTTTTTGTTATTTTTATAATATTTAGTATTTCTTTGAAGTCCACTGGCTGTAAGTACATCGAGTGTATTGGCTAGCTTATAACAGGTCGTCCGATGGGTGTATTTGTGCAGGTATTGTCTTGACCCACTGAAATGAAAAAAATGTTAAAATAAATGTGTTACATATTGTTAAGGGGCATGTCACTACTTCATCGTTAACTTTCAACGTCATGTTTTCTTTCTTCTTAATGTCTGTTTTTCTAGTTATTGTATTTATAATTTTCCACATAGTTTTAACTTTATTATCAGATTTTTACATTAGGCCTAAATATTCTAATGTTTTTGACACTTTTTTTTTTATACCGCTTAGTTGGCAGACAAGCACACGGCCCACCTGATGGAAAGTAGTTACCGTGGCGTATGGACGTCTGTAACACCAGAGGAGTCACAGTCGCGCTGCCAACCCTGTAAGCACATAGTTTCTGTGCCGTCAGTAGAAGACAAATCAGGACAAGCCTTTAGTCTTCCCACTGACGGCACAAATTCTCCAGTGAGCTCTGGCTACCCTACTCACCGCTGGGAACACAACACGAAGTTATTATAATCGCGGTATTCTGTAGGGCGGAGGTACTTCCCCAGTCGGACTGCTCAATCGGGCGGATATACCGCCGTGTCCTACCCCCTACTTTAATACTCGACTCGAATTTAGATCCCAATGTAATAGGTGGCGAGCCTATTGCTATTCACCGGGCACTTATATATATGTAAAGCATGTAGACAAAACCATATCTGGGTACTATTTTGTTTTAAGGAATTTGGGACCATCGAATGTCATGGCTTCGTATTGTAAAGAAACACGATGCCGACACTCAAATTACTTTTTTAATATTTTTCTTCTACCTAAATAATGTCCATGCTATAAAAGCGTGAGTTGTAGTCATTCATTGTTTGGTATCAACATCCATCAGACCATCTTATCAAAAACAAGAAATAATTCAATAAGTGATTAACACAATGATTATAGTTTCAGAAAGTTTTTAAATATGACAACATCTTTATCACTATGTACAGAGTGGTGTCCCCGTCAAGGGAAATAATTTATTTTATGTATTTATTGAAAATGATTATACACTATAGTAAATATCGACAACACTTGATTATGACGCTTCTTGGTAAATTAGGTATATATTATTTTTCCTAACATCATTATGATTTTATAATATGTAATGTGTTCGTGCAACACATGCGGTTGAGACTAATCGAGAGCATACCTGCCCGGCCCCGCACCCCTCGTCCGGTTTACGGGCACCTAAATTCTGGGCAACAATAGACTCAAACAAAGAGCTAAGGGATTTCACATAATCGTTTGCACAAATAGATAACATTCGTTACAAAAATAAAGGGCTAAAGATAAGAAACACGCTTTGGCTAATTGGTTTTGTTGTCATATTAACAATGAAGACCAAAACGACGATAGCCACGAAATTACTGTCTCCGATGATAAGATTTATTACCTACATTTAGGAGTGAAAAGTAAATATTGCGTCATTTGTATGAGGGCGAAAAATAAAGGACGAGAAGCACAAAGGTGACGATTGCACTTATTTATTTGTTGCTTTCAGGATATAAGTATTTCAATGAATATTATTAAAGTTTTGGTATATTTACAGGTTCCTCTACCAGTACCTTGACTAGCAAAAACTATTTACGACTGACCGTCTCAATCGTCTGCGGATTGCATTTAAATCAACTGTCGAACAAAAAAATCTAAAAAATGATACTATAAACCGTCCTTTGTATATTTTTGATAGGCATATTAACTGTGAAGTAAAAGTTACTACTGTCAAAATGATAAAAATCTGGAGCACACACCACTGTTGCTTGAAAGCTCTGAGCAAAGCAAGTGCTCTGGCTTTGTACGCTAAAAGCTTACTGCACGATTGAAACAATAACAGGTTGCTAGTCAATTGAAATAACAGTAGTGTTTGCTTTTAGAATAAGAGTCCTACTAATAAGAAAATATTTGAATTAAACCATTTCATTCAATTATCACAAAATGGGTATGATTTTTAACATGAGGTATACTTTTTATATAGAGGAGAGCAATTTGATTCTTTGGTACCAAAGTACATCGGAGAAATTACGCAATAAACAACTATTATGCATTGAGGTGCTTCGCTGAAAGAAACGTAAAAGAAATTCAAGAAAATATTGGCTAGTTTCGGTGCTTTGCCCTTGTCAAAATGATACGCAATCTATTTCTTCGTCATGTTCCTCGCTTACTGACATCGATTCAAGCTCGTCAAGATTTTTTGAACTGGAGAAATTTCTAACGTAATGAACTGATGGTTCATTGCGTTATTACAACTATTGAATCAAAATATTACTATTACTAGGTATATCAAAGTTAAAAGGCTAACCAACAAAATTTTGTTTCAACTTTATGGAGGTTCTTTTTGTGACAGGGTTTTTTTTTAATTTAATTTAATTTAACCGTAAATTAAAGCTTAAAATATAATAATTCTTTATAAAAAAAGTTGAGTTCAACATTCAACATACCTTTTAGTCATACATAATCATAATCATAATCATAATATTTATTCTGTGGATCATAGGTTAGTTATAAAGGTCTTATAAGTTATATTACGTACGCTATGTCCTACCACATGTGGTTTACAGATTATTATACTAAATGAAAATTTAAATTAATGCCCAGCGTGCAAGTATTATATCAACTGCATTATCCAAAAAAATAAATAAATAAATAAAATAAAAAATAAAAATCAATCAAGCACTAAGTATTAGGTCAGTATATGTATAATAGATGTCAGTTAATATTACCAATGTCAATAAATTTAATCAAAAGCATTATTAAACATCAGTTACAAATTGGATCATTAAACAGCTACAGAATATATCCAATAAGTCAATATTCAAATTCAAATACATGATTAATAGAGATAATATAATTCAAATAAATGTCAATTAATATTCAATGTCAATTATACATGGGTATATCAAATAATGCATTTAATAGTCATTTAATAGTATTATCATTTAAAATGGCAATAGGCTCGCCACCTGTTACATTGGGACCTAAACATAAACTGGCGAGATGTGGGTGCTAGCACCTCTGCCTACCCCCTCCGGGGATATAGGCGTGAGTTTATGTTATGTTATGTTATGTTATGTTATCATTTAAAAAAGTTCCAATCGAGTAGTATGTCTTATTCACCAAGAATACTAATAATTCTTTTTTAAATATATTTATATTTGTCTCTAGCCTTATTGATTTTGGCAGTTTGTTATACATTTTTGGTGCCATAGCAAAGATGCTGTTATGGTAAAGTGCCGTTTTGCAGGTAACTAGATGCAATTTATCTGCTCGACGTGCACTACTAACTACCTCAAACTTTTCCATATTTTGCCGAACAAACATAACAGTCTCATAGATGTAAAGGCATGGCATACTATAGTCAATATTTTATGTTTCTTAAAATATGGTACACAACTGTCAGTTCTTCGTAGATGGTACATTGCTCGTATGCATCGTTTTTGTGCTATGAAAACCCTCTCTTTACCAGTGGCATTACCCGAAAATATAATTCCGTACCTTAAAATTGACTTATATATAGAATAGACCATGATAGGCTGTAATTAATGTACTTTCATTTACAGTTTTCCTAAGCATGTATAGATTGTAGGAGTTTCCCACAAACTATTTATTTTCAAATGATATAAGGGACATTTATGATTACTACTCCGCTCCCTTGAGTAGTAGCATAATGATATCTATAGCCAAGCAAGAACTACTAGTTAGACCTTTAAAATATTTTTGTGTTGAATAGCTCGTTTATAGAGGAAAGCTATAACACAAAAATATTTTAAAGGTCTAACTAGTAGTTCTTGCGATTAGCGATGATCAGTTGGATCATACAAACAAACTCTTTAGTTTTTTGTTATTATTATTTTTATTACCAATGTGTATATTTATATTGATTTTATAAAATAAAATCGTTTATTTTTGTTAAGTTATAAAGATGGAATAATATATTAATAATAAGGTATTTTAAATAGTTTTGCTCATAGCGATGTGTATGTACACAAGACAAAAACGATAGCCTGTCTAGTGATATAAGTATTATACAGATCGTTATATTGATTTTCGCAAGCAGAAAAAGTCACCAGTATGTTCTACATAAATGTGTGTGTAACAAAACTCGTTTCCTCACTCACACATACTTATACACTTGCAAATTACAATTGATTCAAAACCATTCGTATTTATTTATCATCAGTTACACTTTCTTTACTAATAACAATAACTCATAAAATTCTTATTACTGGTATATGAACGTAGTTTTTGTTTAATTCTTGTAAGTCTCCGAGACCCGAGGGTTTACATATTCGCTTTTTAAGTGTTAAAATCCTGCAAAGTTTTGAGTTCGAAACCCAGTCAAATTTTACTTTTTGAACTTTTAAATATTTGTATATGGTTGCGCCGATGTAGAAGCTGTATTTTTTGACGCGGAAACACACTCCTTCTAGACCCGTCTCCCCTCCCGCACTAACCATAGTATAGTACTAGACATAGTTTCCGTCCGCCATTTGTGATATATAGACACTCAGTCCCGCTTTGAACTAGCCAGCGTAAAGGCGGACCGCGAGCGCGTCTCTCAGAAATGAATAATATTTGTTGCATTGTAACCGCTTCATAGACCTTTACCGATCGGATTGTGCCTCTCGTGTGTCCCTCAAGTGATTTAGTGATGTGGACGGCAGCTCCTGAGCAAGGAAGAGAAGATCCGTGTACCGCCTGCGATGAAAACACGTGGTGTCGTGAAGGTTAGTGCATCCTCTCCTAATTTCTCGGGCTGCATTCATTGCCTAGATCACATCCGCGGCAGCCCGGTCACCTGTCTTGTTTGTGTGTAAAGCGTCAATGGAACAGTTAGCTACTTCCCCGCAATACAGTCCACTAGCGCACGTGGCCAATCGCGCCACCATATATCTTCATGTTAATTACTTACCTATTAAGGGAATGTTGAGGTAACATCACAACAGTATCTTGATATTTTAGTTATTTTTTATAGCAACTTAAATCAGTAGTATTTTTATTATTACTGAGCGAGTATTGTTGCACACACATTGGATTAATGTTTCTCGTATTGGAATTTATGCTACCCTCATTCTCATGATTAAAATAACATGATAATTTCATTTTTAACTGTCAACAATTGGATGCATTGTGCTTTCCACACGGTTAATTAACAACTTAAACGTTCTTTAATATCACAAACAAAATAAAGATCAAAAACAAAACTATTTATTAACGTAAACGACTACATCAATATAGTAGCGGTTCGAACTCGCTACCTTCGAAATGTCTTTACGCCTGTAATACCACTCAATTACGTGAGCCTGTGCTAAAATGGTGAAATTTACTTTCTCATTCGATGGCAGGCAAATCACTCACACATATTCAAACGTTCACGATTCACGAATATTCACGATCATGCACACTGGCACACATAAACGTATTACACTAATACGCCTTTAACGATGACGCACACATGTGACTTCAAAGCAATGTGTTATTGTTGTGTGAACACACATATGTAAAACATACGGGTGCTTCCACTTGACCCAGATCATAAATAGATTTTATTAGATGGATAGGCTATCTTTTTTGTCTTGTGTACTTCATATGATCTAAGTCATAAAATTTTGGACATCACGTTTGAATTTCTCTTGTTAACAATTAGCACACTCAAAGCTTTAAAAACTGAAAAATAAAAGGGTGTAAAATCAACGTTTTAGTTACAAGAAATAGGATTTTTAATTTTTATTACCAATTAATTGATATATTCGGGGAGATGGGCCTCGTCAGCATTGGGCTGCAACCCGTCTAAGAGAAGGAAAACTCTGAAATCAAAACCGGGGAGATGGGCCTCGTCAGTATTGGTCTGCAACCATCTAGGAGAAGGTCACTCCGAAATAAAACCAACTCTCAGGGAGCATACCCGAGAAAAAACCCCGATCCAAGGTGTTAGCCGACCCGTGCCAAGGATTCGTGACCAGAGGGCAAGCTGGTGTAACGGAGGGTGTATGTGTTGGCGGTCACAGGACACACGTGAGATTCCGCCTTACCTCCGTAAAGGGCTCTGCGGGGGTGGACCATATTTTCCCTATGACTCGTGGGAACGCATTGATGATTCCAAAAATTAATCATCCGCATGGCGGCGACGCGGTACGCCACCCGTCACGTCTCGTTTCCCGTGGGGGCGAAGTGGAGTGGCTCACGGAGAGCCGTTGAATGTTGGAGGAGGAATGGAAGAAAAAATGAATGATGTTTGTAAGATGATGGATGAAAGAAGGATTGATGTGCTTTGTGTGAATGAGACGAAGAGGAAAGGATGTGACACCACCAAGCACGGACCCTACACCGCGTACTGGTCGGGAGTACCCAATACCGACAGAGCTTGCCAGGGAGTTGGTGTCATCCTATCTGCTAGAATGGCTGAGTGTGTGAATATATTCGAATGTGTGAATGCTAGACTGATGTGGATGAGAATGAAAATGGAACTCACTCATATTTTTGTCGTAGGGGTTTATGCTCCTGTAGACTCCGGTACGAATACGTCCCAGGAAGTACAAGAAGAAAGAGAACAGTTTTGGGAGAGTTTAAGAGATGTATTAAGAGAATGTAAGGATAATGAAAGAATAATAATGCTAGGTGATTTTAATGGATGGGTAGGACTGAAACGAGATAGATTTGAAAGGGTTCTTGGCAAGTACGGAGATGAAAGAGTAAACGAAAATGGTAAAGGTTTGCTTGAAGTATGTTTGGAATGGAACCTTTGTGTGTCAAACACGATGTTTCGACACAAAAGGATTCATATGTATACAAGAGAAGCGAAGAATGTCAGTAAAAGTATGATTGATTTTGTAATAGTGGATGAAAGATTGAGAAAAAGAAAGCGTGAAAGAGAAGAAAAGTTGGTATGTAAGAAAAAGAAAGCGTGGCTTGACTGGCTCTCAGTCAGAGCTAATGAGAGAATGCAGCAAGCTACAATTGAGAATGTGGATGAAGCGAAAGATAAATATAGAAGACTGAAAGGGATAGTGAATAGAGTGATTGCTAGAAAGAAAAAGGAACAAAAAGACGTGTTTGATGAAAGGTTATCTGAGGATTTCCAGACGAACATTAAGTTCTTTTGGAAGTCCATTCGTTTAGCCAGAGGAGAAACACAGAGCTCCGAGCTGAACGCTATTAGAGACCAGAATGGAAGTATTGTAAAAGGTGAGGAATGTGTGTTAAAAAGATGGCAGGACTATTTTGAAAGCTTGTTTGAAAGAGAGGATGATGTACATGTACTAACCTCGGTGATGGATGACTATGTTGATGCTGATAAAAGTGGTATTAGTATGAATGAAGTTGTGAGTGCATTAAAAAGTATGAAAGCTGGTAAAGCAGCGGGATATGATAAGGTGACAGTCGAGATGCTGAAGGCTGGACAGGGCCTTGTAGCAAGTCAGTTGTGCCGCCTTTTCAACATATGTTGGGTTAGCGGTCGTGTACCAAGTGATTGGTGTAAGGCCGTTATAGTTCCACTTTACAAAGGAAAGGGCTCGCATCAAGACTGCAAAAACTACAGGGGCATTAGCCTCCTCAGCGTCGTCGGCAAACTGTATGCGAAAGTGTTGATTGAGAGAGTTATGAAAGAAACCGATGAGAAAATATGGGATGCACAAGCGGGTTTTAGAAAGGGAATGGGATGTACGGATCAGGTCTTTTCATTGCGAAGCATAGCCAAGAAATTTTTGGCCAAGAGTCAAAAGGTCTATTGCGCATTTGTGGATTTGGAAAAGGCCTATGACAAAGTGGTGAGGAATGAACTTTGGTCGGTACTGTCTATGTATGGGGTGAGCAGCAACCTTATTCGAGGTGTGAAGTCTCTCTATGAGGACTCCAGGGCTTGCGTGAGGATACATGGGTCATACACTGAATGGTTTAGTATCCTAAAGGGGGTTAGACAGGGATGTGTAGCGTCACCATCGCTGTTTAACTTATTCATGGACAGTTGTTTGCAAGATTTGAAAGATAAAGAATGTGGTTTAAGAATGAAGAATTTACTCGTCAAATGTCTCTTCTTTATGCTGATGATCAGGTTTTACTGGCGTCATCGGCAGATGAGTTGCAGGAGATGGTAACAACTATGCATGAAGCTTTTGAGAGGAAAGGAATGAAAGTGAATGTTAGTAAGACAAAAGTTATGGTTTTTGAAAGAGATGAATGCGTGACAGAGTGTAGGATTTGTATAGATGGAGAAAAAGTGGAACAAGTGAATGAGTTCATATATTTGGGAACATTGTTTACGAGAGATGGAAAGCATGAAGAAGATGTTGAAAGGAGAGTGATGGCTGGAAATAGAGTGAATGGGGCACTACACAACTTTATGCGCAGCCGGAAAGTGTCCGAAAAGGCACGACTGGCTGTACATGGAGGAGTATTGGTGCCGACTCTTATGTATGGTAGTGAAAGTTGGGTGTGGCAGAAAAAGCATCAGAGTAGAGTGAATGCAGTAGAAATGCGTGCGTTGCGAAGTATGTGTGGCTTGACCTTGAAAGATAGAGTGAGAAATAGCGTGATAAGAGAACGATGTGGAGTGATAGAAGATGTAGTGATGAGAATTGAGAGAGGAATGTTGAGATGGTTTGGTCATGTTGAGAGAATGAATGAAAAAAGACTATGAGAAGGTGTATGAGGCGAGTGTGGATGGTAACGTCGGAAGGGGAAGACCTAGGCGCACATACCTGGACCAAATCGGGGAAGTTTAAGAAAAGGGGCAGGTCAGGAGTACTCTAAACCGACGAGCATGCATGAAGAATGTAACGAGAGTGAATGAAGCGAGAGTAGTATGTCAGGATCGTAGCAAATGGAGATCCGTGATCTCTGCCTACCCCTATGGGAGACGGGCGTGATTTTATGTATGTATGTATGTAATTGATATATTTAACTTTGAACTTTTTAGAGGCTTACCTCTTTGCAAATTTTGAAATGCTCAGTACTAAGGAATAAAGGAATCTCAAGAAAAAAATTGTGTATTCACATCGACGTCCATTAAAAGTATAACTGACCAGAATATAGGCAAATTATCTGCTTGATATGAAATACCCATATGTCGTTGTAAATTTTTTAACTGTTTAGACATCAATACAATAACTAAATAGGTCGTCATCTTCTAAAACTCTTACAGAAAAATTCACAACACATTTAGTATTATAACTTAACAAATAGCTCGTACATTAACGAATATTTGAAATGATCTTTGATATTTATCTAAACTCACATAATAAATCGGCGAAATATTCAATTGGAACCGGCAGTTTCTGAGATTAGTTCACTCAAACAAACAAACGTTTCAGTTTTATAATACTATATAGTATAGATAGGGAATGTTATACACTAAAGGATTTATAGTATTTACGGTCAATCACACGCATTTTTTTGTCAAGAATCAAGTAATGTAATTGTGACATTATTCTTTATTTTTATTCTTAAGTGCTGATTATAAATAAGTTATACATTTTAATATGCTAGATATCTAGATAGTGTGATATATTATTCAATAATATTATATCCTGAAGAGTTCGTATAAATAATTACGCTAATCTTATCAGGATCTAGTCTACGCAATAATTAATTCTACTATAGTAATATACATAATTAAACAAAGAACACATTATCGTGTTATAAAAATATATTTTGACTAATTTGTATAGACTTTAGCCAAGTTCACCCTATTCGTAAGAGTTGATTTTATGGAACAATGTCTTACGTGTATGTTAAAAGCGGCTTTAAAAAGCCATTTGGAGAACAGCAGGCACGCGTAGTGTATGAGAGAGAGAGAGAGTGTGGTGCGACTGCTGAAAAGAAGAAATTTTAACGTTAATTAATATACAAAAGTTACAAGAAATATAATTAAATAATAAATACTAAATTCACACAATAATGTAAGAGGAGATATTAGTTGAAAAAGTTAGCAAACCTGTAAATATCTGACTAAACTGAGAATACCTCCATAATCAATTACAGTTACCTTCTAGGTCTCGGGTGGTTTGTCAGCCTCATGCAGCAAGGGCTCCAAAACTGCCCAAAGTTCGTTGGCCTCCTCTGGGGCTATAAAAAATACCAAGTTATAATAAGAAACAAACTTTTTTTATAAGAAATAATGTATGCTAAGTATTTTGAGAAGTGTTATTACTTAGCCGTGGCTCGTCCAGATCAAAATCTGGCAGTACAGGTTCGTCGTTTGTTTGTTCCTCCATTTGTTGCATCGGGTACTGCTCCATTTGCTGTTCCGTTTGCTGCTCCGTTTGCTGCTCTAGTTGCTGCTCCATTTGTAAAACTATAACAAAAGTATGATGGTTAAATAAACGTATCAGTCTCAGTCATTATCATTGTTAATCAGTATATGAAACAATTAATATTTAATTTCTGCCTCCATTGCGTCATTTTCACGCTGCAAATTCTCTGCGCTAATACGTTCTTCCCATGTCCTCTCTCTGATGAACCTTAACGTGTTAGCCAGCACATCTTGGTTACTCATCTGCAATATGGCAAAATGTATATTATTTCTTGAAGTCTATATTTTTTCAATATTTAATATTCAGCGAGTGAATTATTGGGTTATCTTACATTAGCGTCACCATCAATGGCAATGGCTAGGTCTTTAATTGCTGTGGCGGTCTCCTCACGGCGCTCTTTCTCAAAATGAGCGTTACACGCTCGCCTTTCCTCCTGCAAACAGAAGAATACTCAATTGAATAACAGCTATTAGCGAATGACAATAATCTTCAATCGTATTGATAGCGGCACGCGGTTTCGGCCTGTTGGCCTCCCACGGCGCGGCCTGCTCGTACTCGTGGGCCTGGCCTGGCCGTCATTTTGATCTCGTTTCTGTAAGTAACAATAAATGAGTAAATTTTAAGACCTGTATAATTTTAGCATGTAGGCGACCTGCACAAAGCGATGCAGATGCCACGCAAAGTAGATAATTACCGTATGAGATGACATTTACAATTAGATAACGTGCTTGTTGTCTAGTAAGTAATTAATTCGCTCGTTAAGAAATGGACAAGGAATGAATAATTTCAACGAGCCTTCAGCATATATTGGCGCGAGAATCTTACCTGCGCACACGCAGGACGCTCCTGAAGGGTGGAGGTGGGCTATTGTGTAGACAACTGGGCAGTGATGAGATCAGAATCTCTTAGTGTTTGATTGTAAACTTTAAGTTAGGTTGCTGAAGTGAAGTTTCGTGGAATTGACTGTAACGGTTATATTTTAAAATTACATTCGTTAGATACCTACTAGATACCACCCGCGTAGAATACTGAACAATTATTTAAAATTTTATTATAGCACGGGTCTTGTCCATTTATAAAAAAATAGTCTACTTTGAAATTTAATAATCACCGTTTTAATTATTTTAAAAGTTGACCGAGATTTCATTTAATCATCAATTTAATACAAAAAACAATAGTACAAGTGACCTTACACGACTTCCAGAGAGAAAAATCTCTTGACACACAGAAAGACGCATACAGACTGACGGACTAGAGTTCTGTCTTTATCCTTATGAAGGCACGTAACCTTCAAAGTAATGCTCGTGAAGGAGGAGGCGGGGCGGGAGCGACGACGGATCGCAAGCCAAGCTGCCCGCGTACGAAAGCAACTCGGGCGTCGGAGGTCGATGAACGACCTCCGTCCCCCATTAGCGCAGGCCTGGAGGTGACTCGTGGAGTCACCTGCCACCCTGGCAGAAGCAGGCCGCGGCGGTGGCGCGCTCGGCGCGCCTCCCCGTTTTCCGGGGACGAGTTGGGGACTCTGTAGTCCCGACATACCCGAGGAGAGGGCCAGATCGTGAGAGATGGCCCTGGGTCGGCCGGGGTGCGAGGGATATGCCTGTCAACCTCACCTTCGGCAACCAAAACGACCTACAGGCAGCGTGCGTTTCAGTCGGTTCGAGTCCGACATAACCTGTTCCACCGGCTCCGATGGGCAGGTATCCGTGGGGATTTTGCACACGTAAAAACTCTTCGATATCTTTCTTCGAATATTATCTAGCCGGCTTCTATATTTTAAAGCATATAGCATAACATAACATAACATAAACTCACGCCGGTATTCCCCGAAGGGTTAGGCAGAGGTAATAATAATAATAATAATAATTTAATAATAATAATTTATTGTTTAACATACAAACTGTGACAATATTGTATACATATAACATGAGTTAACGCACACATTGATATCACTTCCATCTAAACACTTATCTGTACCAGACTTTGGCATCATTCACAGTAGGTAATACTAAAATAAATATATAATAATAATAACAAAAAAAAGTTTTTATAAGTGAACTATAGAAAACGAAAAAGGCTTATGCAAAAATCTGTCATAGGTGTCGTATCTACCCCATCAAGAAATAAAATAAAAATACTTCGATTGATGCAGAAGTGGATAAATAATTAGTTATTGTTAAATACTTACAGATTATTCTTAATAATTCAGCCCAATAACCGCACAAAATTTTAGACCTACGCAAAATACGACATCCATGACAACCCCAATAAACAAACCAAATACCGTTACACTTAGCAACTAGCAGAATGTTTAAGCTAGTTCACACACACACACACACACACACACACACATACACACACACATAAACCTCAGTAGGAATCAAGTACAATGCATGTATGTGTTTAGTTGTAGTATTCAGTAATTTCACCAGTTCAATAAATGCATCTAAGGAGAACTCACGTCTTTCGATTATAAGTTCCTCACACACCATACTCCAAGCAAATGTAACCCATACAGCTATCGACATAATGGTCCAAATCGAGCGGATCTATTAAATACATTGGAATGTGTGGTGGTTCAAGCCGGCAAGCGAGAACAAAGGAGTGCTCGGTGCTTATCAGTTGTTTACATTGAAACTAGACACTTTTAAGACTGTGTTAAATTAAAATGAATTATACAAGTTGGTGTTTTAAAATCAAGTCATATCAGTGTTAAAATTATAAGTAAAATGAGTCAACCTACAGAAGAACAAGTTAAATACATAAGCTTTTTGGAGGATAGTGCATCATTATTACAGAAAACACAAGTTAACTACAAGAAATGTCCGAAAGTAAGGCTAACAAAGGGTTATATCAGGGCGAGATTACAATCTGTTGAAGAATATTGGCAAAGGTTTGTGACTACTAATGACAGACTATTACAGTGTACACCTCGAGAACAAAGAGGAGTGTTACCATCCTTTCTAAACGAAGAATTCTTTAAATACGAAGAACTATATTTGTGTTTGAAGGCGGATATGTTAGACCTATTAAATAAATTTGAAGATCAAAGACAGCTGGATGAAACTACCATGATCACTTCAGGTAGCAGCGGAGGGTTATCTGGGATTATTTTACCCAGAATACAGGTACCTCGCTTCTCTGGAAGGTACGATGAGTTTCCAGCCTATCAAGACCTATTCTTGTCGCTTATTCACAATAATACGTCACTAGCAGATGTTCAAAAGCTACACTATCTTAAGACAAGTTTAACTGGAGAAGCCGAATCATTATTACGTCACATTCAAGTAACAGATAAGAACTACATACAAGCATGGGAATTACTGAAAAGTAGATACGGAAATAAAAAACTCATAGCTAATTCAATCTTCAAGCGACTATTTAATCAGAGAAAATTAAATACTCAATCAGCCAATTCAATAAAATCACTATTTGACACTACAACTGAGTGCTTGAATAGCTTAAAGAACCTACAAATAGACACTGATTCTTGGGATCCTGTCATTGTATTTCTCATCGTACAAAAGTTAGATGATCAAACACACAAAGAATGGGAAGAGCATTCATACAACAACAAGTTTGATGAACTATCCAAATGGAGTGACTTACAAGTGTTTTTACAAGGAACATTCCGAACATTAGAACTGATAACACCAACCACAAGTAAAGACAAGACAACTACATCCAAGACGTTTCACGTGTCAAAAGATGAACCTAAGTATAACAAGTCAAGTGAGTCTCAAGTATGTAGCTACTGCAAGGGAAGTCATTACATCTATTCTTGCAAGGACTACATTAAGTTATCTGTGCAAGATCGACACAGTTATGCACTTAAGAATAAGCTTTGCTTCAACTGTCTTGCTCCTAATCACAGTGTATATCAATGTAGAAATCAAACAGTGTGTCGGATCTGTCATAAAGGGAAACATCACTCACTCTTACACTTAGACAAGAAACAAAGCGAAGGAGAGCACACACCTTCGTCTGGGACTTCTGATAACTGTCAGGCAGAGCAAACAACAGTGACATCACATCATGCAAGTACCTACAAGTCTGGTCAACAAGTACTATTAGCCACAGCACTGGTAGACATCATTTCAAGTTCCGGAGATTCTCATGTCTTCCGCTGCCTCATTGACCAAGGCTCTGAAGCTTCATTTGTCACTGCAAGGGTTGTTGATCTATTGAAGATTAAGAAATCAAATATCAGAGTATCAGTGTCTGGTATTGGAGAAGAAAAGTGGTTGCGCCGATGGTAGAATTTATATTTTTCGCTATAGTAATAGTCAAGTCATTGACGCGGACACACACGCTTCCTGTACCCATCTCCCTCCCGCGCTACCTTTTAAAGTGAGATAGCAATAGTTTCCGCACGGCTCAATTGTCAAAATAGACTCATATTCACTTCGCAATTGAACTAAAAACAATGGCCGACGGCGCTCGCGTCTCTCAGAAATTAATAATGTTTGTTGGATTTTAACCGCTTTCATAGACCTTTACCGATCGGATTGTGCCTCTCGTGTGTCCCTCAAGTGATTTAGTGATGTGGGCGGCAACTCCTGAGCCAGGAAGAGAAGATCGGTGCACCGGCTGCGATGGCACGTGGCCCCGTGAAGGTTAGTGCATCCTCTCCTAATTTCTCGGGTTGCATTCATTGCCTAGACCACATCCGCGGCAACCCGATCACCTGTCTTGTTTGTTGTGTAAAGCGTCAATGGAACAGTTAACTTCACCCCCCGCGAAATACAGTCCACTAGCTCACGTGGCGAGAATTGCGCTACCAAAAAGCACCAATAAAACACTTGGTCAACCTCTCTATAAAATCAAGGTCGCAAGTAAACATTCCTGTTAAAGCATATGTTACCAAATCTATATCATCTGTTATACCAGCCAAAGAAGTGAAAATAGATTGGGAAGAAATAAAATCACTAAGCCTAGCTGATCCAAATTGCTACAAACCAGGAAGAATAGACATCCTTTTAGGAGTTGATTTATTTGCTACAATCATAGAAGATGGTCTAGTAAGATTACAAAATGGTTTAGTGGCACAAAACACTGGTTTAGGCTGGATATTGTCAGGCTCAGCAACAGGTAATATAGTTCCAACAAGTACTATCACAACACTTCATATCACCGAAGATAATGACATGCTAAGAAAATTCTGGGAAATAGAAAATGAACCATACACTAGAAAAAAACTACTCTCTAAAGAAGAAGAAGCTTGCGAAGAAATTTACAAAAATACAACAAGTAGAGATACTAAAGGAAGATACATAGTTGAATTACCACTTAAACAAAGTCTTGAAGAAACAGTTCAACTAATTGGTGATACCAAAGAAATAGCAAGAAAAAGATTTAATCAACTAGAAAGAAAATTTGAAAGAGACAGTCATTTCAAACTACAATACAAAAAGATCATTGATGAGTACTTAGATATGGGACACATGATAAAGCTTGATACTACAAAAGAAACTGCCTTCTCATATCTACCCCACCATGCGGTGATACGCAATGATAAAGACACCAGCAAGGTACGCATTGTATACGACGCTTCTGTACGAGGAACAAATGGTCATTCACTCAATAACACCATGATGGTAGGACCAGTCTTACAACTACAAGCTGATTTACGAAGTTTACTAATCGGTTGGAGAACGCACAAGATCTGTATAGTAAGTGACATCGTCAAAATGTTCAGGATGGTGAGGGTGGCTGACAGTCACGCAAATCTACAATGTATATTGTGGCGAAATAATAAAGATGAAGATATAGAAGAATACAAAATCGTTAGAGTCACCTTTGGTACAGCTGCTGCTCCGTATTTAGCTGTACGCACACTTAAACAACTCGCTAATGATGAAGGTAAAGATTATCCTGAAGCTGCTGACACTATAAAACACTGTTTCTACATGGATGATTTGATGACGGGTCATCATGAAGTAGAAGCAGCACAGAAACTATGTGAAAACATCAAAACAATAATGAAAAAGGGAGGCTTCACCATGCAAAAATGGTCAAGTAACAATGAAGAAGTATTGACAAACCTGAAGACAGATGACAAACAAGACAATCTAGAGATTAAATTAGACAAGGTAATAAGAATACTAGGCCTCACGTGGGATAGGAAAGAAGATATGTTTAAGGTAAAGGTAAATTTACCTGAAATGAAACATCCTGTGACAAAACGAGTCATATTATCAGATATTGCTCGGTTGTTTGATCCCTTTGGGTGGTTATCGCCAGTAATCGTGGTAGCAAAGATGATGATACAGAGATTGTGGTTGTACAATTTAGGATGGGATGAAGAACTGCCAGCTAACTTGATTGAGGAATGGATATCATATCGTGATGAACTTACTTATCTCCAGAACGTTGAAGTCCCACGTTGGCTGCACACATCACCACAATGCAAGGAAATCCAAATACATGGGCTAGCTGATGCATCATCTAAATCATACGCAGCAATAGCTTACTTAAGAGTAATAGATGAAAACAATGAAGTTAATGTAACCATCATAGCAGCTCGATCAAAGATAGCACCATTGAAACAACTTACCATACCTCGCCTAGAACTATGCGCTGCACTACTACTAGCAGAACTGATACAAGATATAGTCAATCTCTTGCAGGTACCAATGAACCAAGTTTACGCATACACTGACTCGATGGTGGTATTATCCTGGTTACAATCACAACCCAGTCGATGGCAGACATTCATTGGTAATAGAGTAGCAGCAATCCAAAGAATTGTAAGTAATGATAGATGGACACATATCAAATCAAAAGATAACAGTGCGGACATAGCTACAAGAGGTATTAAAGCAAACGAGATAGTCAATATGAGAGCCTGGTGGAAGGGCCCTGAATGGCTCAGTGAGAGAAACATACAACATGAAAAATATGTAATACCTAACACCGATCTAGAAATGAAGACAATCCTACACCTACATGAGCATGTAGAAGAAAATCCTATATGGGAGAGATTTTCAACACTGACAAGACTCAAGAGAGTTATATCTTACTGTAGAAGACTATACACGAAGACAAGTACAAAACCAAGCTACCTAACAGTTGAAGAAATGAATGATGTTGTTGATAAATATATCAGATATTATCAAGAATATGTATACAGTAAAGAGATTCAAGACATAAGAAAGAATGGAAGGGTTAAAGCTAAAAGTTCACTCATATCACTCACACCATTTCTTGACAAAGAAGGCTTACTAAGAGTTGAAGGAAGGTTACAGAACGCTAATATATCTGATACAGCCAAACACCCGATAATTATTCCTAAGGGCGTACACATAACAAAACTCCTTATTGAAGACGCTCATACAAAAACCATACATGGTGGCATATCACAAACTATGACATACATTAGAAGTAGATATTGGGTGATCGGTTTGAAGTCTGCTGTAAGAAAACACATAAGATCATGTAAAACATGTATAATACAGAAAGCAAAAACAAATACACAAATGATGGGTCAGCTACCAATGCAAAGAGTAAATCAACACAGAGCCTTTCTAAATACTGGAGTCGACTACGCTGGTCCCATCTATCTAAGAACATCAAAGGGCAGAGGTCATCACTCCACTAAGGGATACATCTGTGTATTTGTTTGTATGGCCACAAAGGCTATACACCTAGAAGCTGCATCTGATCTTACATCACAAGCCTTCATAGCTGCTTTTCGAAGATTTGTCGGTCGCAGAGGAATGTGTCGACATCTATGGAGCGACAATGGAACTAACTTCGTTGGCGCAGATAAAGAGCTAAGAAATCTGTTCACAAGAGGAAAAGAAAATCTAGCCAAGGAAGTAGCTGAACTTTTAGCCAATGACGGAACAACCTGGCATTTCATACCTCCAAAAATGCCAAATTATGGGGGTCTCTGGGAAGCTGGGGTCCAGGCGGCCAAACGTCATCTAGGCAAGATAAACACCAGTACTAAGCTGACCTTCGAGGAAATGTTTACCCTTTTGGCTCAAATCGAAGGATGTCTAAATTCCAGGCCGCTGTGCCAGTTAGACGATACGATTGAGACATTGGCACCCTTAACACCTGGACACTTTCTGGTAGGAGAGCCGTTAATAAGTGTTCCAGATGTTAATTACAAGAATTGTACATTAAATTCACTAAGCAGATGGCAATTGATTCAACGATTAACACAGGAGTTTTGGCGAAAATGGCAGTCTGAATATTTAAACACCCTCCAGCAGCGCTACAAGTGTCATTCGAAGTTACCAGCCCCCTCTGAAGGTGATGTAGTGGTTATCAAGGAGGACGACTTACCACCTAGTAAATGGTTATTAGGTCGCGTTAAGGCTATCCATCCTGGTGCGGACAATCTAGTCCGTGTTGAGAGTGTACAATGTAAAGGTGATCACGTTTTAAGGAGACCGCTATCAAGGTTAATTTGTTTACCTAAAGATTAAAAATTTCATTTATATTCATAGATTGTATTATCAAGGAAATTAAATTGTTAAAGTATAAGTTAAGCTAGTAATTACAGTCCATTGCTCTCAAATAAGAAAGTAGTAAATTCTCACGACATTGTACCTAAATTAAAAAAAAGGGGTTGAATAGTTTTCCAAATAACAAAAAAAAATTTTTTTTTTGTATTGTTTTAATTAAGGTTATTTGCTACACATGTACCCAAGGTTATATTATAAAACAATCTGTTTTGGTGGCCGGAATGTTTAAGCTAGTTCACACACACACACACACACACACACACACACACACATACACACACACACACACACACACACACACACACACATACACACACACATAAACCTCAGTAGGAATCAAGTACAATTCATGTATGTGTTTAGTTGTAGTATTCAGTAATTTCACCAGTTCAATAAATGCATCTAAGGAGAACTCACGTCTTTCGATTATAAGTTCCTCACACACCATACTCCAAGCAAATGTAACCCATACAGCTATCGACACAGAATAATGCGCGATTAACGCCATAAAAAAACAAAAACAAAATTAAGACCTTTAGACAAAAAGCTAGTGGACACAGATACATACAGATACATACCTACATATCCACTCTTCAATATATGCTCACTTTTGATTCATTGCTTAAAAAACGTATAACAACTTTTCCACAGTAAAAGGCACCAAAAATAGCCTATAATGAGTCCAAAAATCATAACAAATATAACAATAAAAATTGGTTATAATACTTGTTAATCATTAACAAAACAATTTGGCGGTATACAGATAAATAATCTTTACTTTCCGTGCTAGTCTAAAGACTGTGTTACGGCAAAGTAATGATTCTCGCTTCAGAAATACCAACCTTAAGTTAAGTAAGAAAAGGACGCTTTTTATGAATAGTTGTATTGAGTCGATTAACAATATACCTGCATGCTTTCAAATTGAGTTTAATGCAAATAAGTAGTATATTCATAAATTGCAGAGAAAATTAGAATCTGATACTGTAGCAATATAATAATAGGATAATAAAATACATATCATTTGCAATTAGCAGTGAAATAATGTGATACTTGAAATTAAGTATTAAGAGATATATACATAAATCATAGATACACATACATGCACCCATATGCTCGAGCGTGATCATACCCATGCACCCCTGTACATACGCTACTTACATACATGCATACATACATACATACGCACACACGCATATACAGATGCAAAAATACAAACTACACCTACCGCATGTAAAGATCCATATAATTGTCACGCTTGAAGTACTTTTTCAAATCCGTAAGTATGGGCAAAGCATACAACATAATACATCAATACATATGAGGATACTTCTGCATCTATTACAATTACACTTAATGCGCCTACATAATACATTATCCATATACACACATACAAATACATATATACACACATAAACATACACATACATATGCATATACACATACATATATATACATACACACACACACACACATTCACATATACATATACACAATTTAATCATAGAAAATAAATAGAGATTTACATATATATTTTAATGATATTTTCTGTCTGATCGTAATCCAAGTTGCTCAGATATCCATGTATTGTAGCTTTGCAGACAAATCTTGACATATTTCTTAGAGGTATAACCCTACTAATGTAGTTATAGAGCAGTGGTGCCAGAAAGTACCAAAAACTCTGAGCAAAAGTAGTTCTACATGCTGGAACGTCGTAGATATGGTATGACCTTCTAAGTGATGTATTAGAACGCTTCCGGCAAAAGTGTTGTTTTAGAACAATGCTTTTAATATAAAGTTGACGAATTGTTAACACTTCAAATTCTTTGTACAGTTTTGTCGTAGGGTACCTAAACTGTCTAAAATTAATCACCTTCAAAATACATCGCTGGGCTCTTTCCACTTCTATAAGCGTCGTTTTACCAGCACCGCCCCAAGCGGTAATACCGTAGGAAGCTATAGATTGACATAAAGTAAGATAAACCATCTTACTAGTCTTAGGGTCTTTTAGGTTTCTAATTTTTTTAAAAATCGGTATAAGTTTACGTATTCTAGACCTAAGGTTCCTGACGTGTAATTTCCAGTTCAAATTTTTATCTATTTCTATCCCCAAATATTTCGTGCTGTCTGCAATCGAAAGACTATGACAATTGCTAGCACCCATATTTCGCCACAACACAGAACAAGGTAGGTACAATAATAATTATAATTTGGACACAGTTAAATTAAATTAAATCTGTTCTGTTATCAAATATTTAACTATTATTAACATAATCATGATTATTATACAAAGGTTCTACAATTCCTGAATTCAAATTACTCGGTATATTATATTTTTTGCCAAAAACAAGTTCAAATGGTGTGTACTTTGTTTCAGAGTGGACAGTTGTATTATTAGCAAAACAAAAATATGGTAACCATGTACTCCAATATCCAATAAGCATTCAAGTATTTGTGTGTATTTTCTAAAGCACCGATTGATTGGTGATGATATGCAGTGGAAGACATTTGACTTATATTTAACAGTTTACATACCTCTTTCATAGTAGTTGACAAAAACTCTGTCCCACAATCCGATGCTATTTCTCGGGGTATTCCATACCTTAAGATAAAATTATCAACTAAAGATTTCGCCACACTAACACTATCCTTATTTTCTAAAGGATAAGCTTCTATATACTTACTTAGCTCACACTGTAGGGTGAGTATATATGAATAATTATAATAATCCTTACTTAAGGGCCCAACTATATCTAAATATATCTTATCTAAAGCTTACTGCGCAGTGGTTGAAACCTCCATTGGCTGTTTGGTAGGTAAAGAATGTTTTTGTCTTTGACATTTTATACATTTCTGTACGTACTTTTTAACATCGTCCTCCATATTTGGCCAAAAATAATATCTTTTTATATTATTTAACATTCGTCTTATCCCAGCATGGCCGCTTGTCGGCAATAAATGAAAATCATTCAGAATTACTAGTTTATCATCGTCATTATTTATCCGTATCGCTCCTTTTATAACACAAACTAGTGGAACGTTCCACTTTTTATTAGTATTGGTTAACCATTTAATATATTTCATTGTATCATTGTTTATTTTTACATATACTTCTTTAATATTATTTTCGTTACAAAACCATCCAATATCTCTCACAAAAACGTCTCGCGCTTGACATGATCGAGAATTCAGATTAACACATAATGATATATCTCTCTTTAAAATAAATAAAATCTACTTTCAAATTATTTTTAAATATCAATTCTATGCAATTATTAGGTTTTTTAAGCATATCCACGACATCCGGGTGATCAATCCGATTGTCAATAGAAACCTTATCGACCAATGAATGGTCAGTCATATCTTGATTCAACGCTCTTGTCATAAATATCTATACGAGATAATGCATCGGCCGCCACATTACTCGTACCTCTAACATACTCAATGTCATAATCATACTCCTCTAAAATTAACCTAAACTTGAAAAGTCTGCTAGATGGATTACTCTTAGAAAATAAATAGACAAGTGGTTTATGATCCGTAAATATTTTAAAATGTTTACCATACAAGTATGGTCGAAAATATCGAACAGCCCATACTATAGCCAAAAGTTCCTTCTCTATAGTGGGATAGTTAATTTCACCTTTATTTAAAGTACGACTTGCGTACGCAATAGGTAAATCAGTTTTGTTACATAACACAGCACCAATAGCCTTACCAGAGGCATCAGTACGTAAAATAAACTCATTCTCAGTTGAAAAATCGGGATATTGTAATATAGGGAGTTTACATAGCAACTTTGTCAGATGAATAAACGCATTTTCATATTCATTTGTCCATTCAAATTTAACTGACTTTCGGCATAATTTATTGAGTGGTATTGTGATCTCAGCAAAATTAGGTACAAATTTTCGATAATAATTAGAATAAAAATAGGTAAAAAAACTTTTTAAGTTAAACGGATTCTTCTATCGCACATTAAGTCGATAATTTTAGACAATTGACGTGCCCACGGTTTTATATTTTAGTCTAGTCTATGCATATGTTTATAATTCCCACGACTGTATCTATTTTATTATTTTTTGGGTTTTAGTACATTTATCTTAAACATTGCAATGTATGTGTAACATAAAACCGTTTAGCTTAAAAAGTTTTTTTACCTATTTTTATTTTCTAGTTTTTAGTTTTTATTTCGCATTCTGTTTAATTCATTTATTGCTTCATTATTGCAAGGTTTCTTGCCCGTTAGTTTATTGCAGTCCGCTTCCAAGCCGCAGCCATCTTAGCTTTCCATTTTGCATAGTAAATTGTATTCTACTTGTTGAGACTTTTCATTTGATACCCATGTTGATGGGATTGATAAAACCTAAGTTATCTGCCATTTTGTAGAGGCCGCCATCTTGGATTTTAATTTTATATAGTACATTGTATTCTACTGGTTGAGCACTTTCATTTGATACCCATATTGATGGGATTGATAAAACCTACGTTATCCGCCATTTTGTAGCGGCCGCAATCTTGGATTTCAATTTTTTATAGTATATTATATTCTGCTTGTTGAGCCCTTTCATTCGATACCCATATTGATGGGATTAATAAAACATAAATTATCCGCCATTTTGTAGCGGCGGCCATCTTGAATTTATAATGATAATGAATAAACATAATTGTATTGTTACCAAAATCCAAAGTGTATACAAAATTTCAGATTAATCGGTTGACAGGAAGAGGGTGAAATTTGAATTACTAAATTTGACCCAAGAATAAATAGTAAAACAAACGGGGTGAGCTAAATAAAACCGTTTAAAAAGCGACAAAGCGTTTGACTTCGTCACCAGACTGAGATCTTGGATAATTTTTTATAACTTTAGTTTTTTCTGGATCTGGTTGTACACCATTTGATGATACTACATGTCCTAAATATAATAATTCTTTTTTCAAAAATTGGCACTTACTAGGATTTACTTACAAATTTACTTTTCTTAATCTCTCAAATATATATACTAGATTTTTGTTATGAATATCTAGGCTGCGTCCATAGCAAATTAAATCGTCTAAATAAACTAAAGCTTTTTCATAATTTAAACCAGCCATAGCGACTGTCATTAAACGACTAAAAGCATTCGGACTAATTTTTAAACCCATAGGTAATCTCTTAAGTTGATACTGTTTATCTGTAGTAAAAACTGTATATTTTCTGCTTTCAGGCTCTAATAATAATTGGTAGTATGATTGTGATAAATCTAGATGACTAAAATATATTGCACCAGACAGAGAATCTAAAATTTCGGTTATATTTGGAAGAGGGAATTTGTCATCCATAATCCTTTCATTTAACTTTCGTTATTCTACTACTAAACGCCATTTCTTACTAGAGTCCGCACTCTTCTTTGGTACGAGCAAGATAGGACTATTCCATTCACTCTGACTTTCTTCTACAATATCATCTTTAATCATTTGTTGTATTTGCCTTTCTATTTCCTGTTTTTGTGACCTAGGTAATCTATACGGTTTATCATAAGATGGTGTAACATTTTCCATTAAATAAATTTTCTGCTTATATAAATTTGTAACACCTAACCTATCACCTGACAGCAAAAATATGTCTGAATATTTCGCACAAATATTTTCTATAGATATCTGTTCCTCATAATTTAAATGACTTAAATTTAGCATGGAAAACAATTTCTTTACTCTGTCAGAATAAAGATATTGAATTTGAATAACATATTTTTATATTAAATTACATTTATAACCACAATAAAATGTTGTTACAATACACTACAAAATTCAGGTATGATATTACTCTGAAGCTATATCCATACTAACCTCACTCGTAACAGCACTTTTTGTACTGAAGTTGTTAATTTTGTGATTAATTTATTTTTAAGTTTTTGTATGGTACGGTGCCCTTTTTTGTTTTTGATTTTACTCTTATGTCTTTCATGTTGTGTAATTTAAATGACACAAAGAAAAAAAAACAGCAGAAGTCACTCAAAACTGCTATATTTGAGAGGGCTTCTTTTTTCTGTCATTGTTGCGTGGTTTGTTCATTGTCTACAAATAGAAAGAAAGACATTTCACAGAGCTCTTTATATTTTTCTGGGGTATGTTCAAGAACCAAACTTTAATAATAGCTATTAGTTTTAATTGTTTTGGCACCACATGTTCTCAGAAATTGAGAATATATATCACCCTTCTTTTGTCCAACACAGTCAGTCCCAAGAAACGATAAGATCTTTTGTGGGCTTGGGTATGAAAAAAATGTATTGGTGATACTCATTTTTGTATTGTTTTTATATTGTTATACTATTATTTAATGTAAATAAATTTAAACGCATTCAAATGTTGGTCTAATTTTTTTTTACATGATATTTATCCAAAATTTCGGTAAGAAGTAATTTACTGTAACTTTGAACCAGATTTATAGTACTTAGAATTATCTAATTTCCTTAAATAATCATGTTATATTAATCTACAGACGTTTGAACTTAAAAATATGTGTGTTAAAATTAGTTCCGATGGCAAGTTTTTCAGATAAAAGCATTTTAATCGCAATTAGTCAATACCGCTCACACCCGCCGCTGTACTACTGCCAGTGATGACATTTCGCGCAAGATGGCCGTGCCACTTGGGCGGATAATAACAAGCTAAATTATTAGGCTCGAAAAAAATAATTAGGTAATTCTAATTTTTTCTGACTACCGTTATCATTGTTTGCCTGTGCGTTTGTGGATTTATCATCGTCGTTACTGGCTGATTGTGCCATATTAGCACGGTGACCACGGGAACCCCTAGAGTTCTGAAATCGACGTCCCTCAAATCTAAAATTATTCTGGTGTTGTTGTCTGTAACCACCTTGTCCTCGGTAATTCTGAGGATCACCTCTATAATTTTGGGAATGGCCTTGATAATTAAGGGGATGATTTTGTGAGTTGTAATAATTACGCTTACCTAAAATTATTTGACCTACCTCTATTTCGGTGAAAATACATCACTCTGGCGCCATTGTCGGATGACAATGACAATTCTTCGTCCAATGCACCACGGATAGCGTCACTCAAAGTAGTATAATTCCTTGCTGCTATAATTGTACTGATTCGACTATTTCTCAGACCATCGGAAAAACGTTTAATAGCGTTCTTTTCGTTCACAGTTTTCAAAATTTCATATTTTTCGAGTCTCCATCCAATTGAGAAATAGTTAAATCAACAGATAATTGTTCTATTTGCTTACCGAAGTCAGCTACAGTTTTGTCATTCTGCCTAGAGCATTGTAGTTGCTGGTGCAGTTAAGTGTCTGATTTTTTACTTAGAAGTCGGTCCTTCATGTCCTTCACAAGATCTGAAACTGTTGCATAAGTTTCGTGCAATCTTAGTTTTGCACCTTCGGACAACCTTGACCTTAAAACAAAAGTTCAACTTCCAACATATCAGAGTACATTTCAATATTTGAAATTAATTGCTTTGTTACACATTCGGTTTTGTCCATAATCGGTAAAAGACTGACAGCGGTTTTTAATTTAAATTTTTCCATTATAACTAAATTATCTGTAACTGTACCTTTAGAAACAGAATCTATCGCAGTACATAATTCACTTATTTTAATATAATATTTATCGATACTGGCACATACATTTTCAATTTCCTCTGCTTCTAACTTAGTTATTTTTTCAGTTTCTGACAATACTTTTACATTGTCCAAGATAAAATCAAACTGCCTCTTTAAATTTTCCAATTCAACACTTTTTTCACATAACATAACATAACATAACATAAACTCACGCCTATATCCCCGAAGGGGTAGGCAGAGGTGCTAGCACCCACATTTCGCCAGTTTATGTTTAGGTCCCAATGTAATAGGTGGCGAGCCTATTGCCATTAACCGGGCACTTATAAACCTGCGATAAATACACACATAACTTCGAAAAGCATCGAAAAGTCATTGGTGTGTGCCATGGTGAAACCTGGGATCGAACCCGAGACCTCGTCTCAGCAGTCCATTACCCAAACCACTAGGCTACCGCGGTCCTTCGACTAGGACCTAATTTAGTTAAATAATCTTTAACGTACTTGAATTTTCCAAATAGTTCTTTGAGCTCGTCTGCCATTTAATTAAAATCAAGCAAGATTTATAACATAAAACATAAAACAAAATAACTTATCTACAAGGACGAATTTAACGTACATTTTACGAAATTATAGTAGGAATTTCGCTCTCTAAAAGAAAAAGTAATAAGTAAATGATGTTATCAATACCAGTTCAAATAATTTGTCGGCATGTTGCACTCGCGCACTTTTTTCGCACTTCTGCACTTTTGCACGTTTTCGTAGTAGCGAATATGTTTTTTGCGAGAACTAGATTACAGAAACATGGTTGACTACACAGTTGCCTCACTTGAAGGCTGACTCTGGAGCCTTCTAAAATAATTTGCAGATCGCTTCAGCGCGAATTCGCGTATTTGTTGCTCTGTCCAATCGCGATGGCATTTCCGGTACAATTTGTACCCCAAAATTAAAAGAACAACGCCCATAAAAACACAAATGGTTACAAGTATATAGTTGGTATTGGCTGCATGTTGCTGTAGCTGGTCGACAGTCCCTGAATTCGTGCCTGCACCGGCAGCAGTTTTTGCCACCACTACTTGTTCCTTTTCTACAGATTGTTTGTTCCCCATTTTCGATAAAGAAAATCCAACTTGGATACACAGCACCGTACATACGAAAGCACCACAGTATTTTTACACATTGTCACAACGCAGAACGATGCACAGGGCCACTTAGTTCACACGAAATTGTCCACGCTGCAAAAATTGCACCTGCATCGGTTCTCGTTACGGGCGCCGAAGCGATGCGCCGCCGCCGGCGTCATATGATGTTGTCGTTAGGGAGTCGAATTAAAAGACGTCCATTACTTGCGACATCCCGTTTATTACTCTCTAATAAGGTGACACAAATAAGTACTTATACAAGGAACTTACAACTATAGAGTTTCCACACACATACTATAACATTAGGGCTGTACCACACCATAATCTTATATTCGACGAAGTAGGGTCTACAACTTTCTGTGTTTTTTATTTGTGATATTATACTGATACACTTTTTTGGACTATGAACAGATCATTTATATCAACACTATTTCCCCAAAGCATAACCCCATACTTCAGCCACGAATATGCATATGCGTAGTAGGCTGCTAAAGCAGTTTGTGTGTTAGTGTTTTTGTTAATTTGGAAAAGGGCTTATGTGAATTGTGATAGTTTAGCTTTGACGTGTTCTATGTGTGTTTTTCAGTTAATGTGTGCGTCTATGTTTATTCCCAGTAATTTGAATGTGTGGACTTCTTCTAAAGATGTGTGTTGGTGAGTTATGTTTAAATTTAAGGGGGGCTTTGTGTACGGTCTGAATTGTATGATTTTCGTTTTATTCGAGTTTATATCTAAGTTGTGTTCTTGTAGCCATTCCGTTATAGTTTGGAGAGTATTTTTTACTATGGTGTTGTGGTTGGTTGAACCGTCGCATTGTATTACAATAGAAATATGTTTGTTTTTTGTTATTTTTATAATATTTAGTATTTCTTTGAAGTCCACTGGCTGTAAGTACATCGAGTGTATTGGCGAGCTTATAACGGGTCGTCCGATGGGTGTATTTGTGCAGGTATTGTCTTGACCCACTGAAATGAAAAAAATGTTAAAATAAATGTGTTACATATTGTTAAGGAGCATGTCACTACTTCATCGTTAACTTTCAACGTCATGTTTTCTTTCTTCTTAATGTCTGTTTTTCTAGTTATTGTATTTATAATTTTCCACATAGTTTTAACTTTATTATCAGATTTTTACATCAGGCCTAAATATTCTAATTTTTTTGACACTTTAATACTCGACTCGAATTTAGGTCCCAATGTAATAGGTGGCGAGCCTATTGCTATTCACCGGGCACTCATATATATGTAAAGCATATAGACAAAACCATATCCGGGTACTATTTTGTTTTAAGGAATTTGGGACCATCGAATGTCATGGCTTCGTATTGTAAAGAAACACGATGCCGAAACTCAAATTACTTCTTTAATATTTTTCTTCTACCTAAATAATGTCCATGCTATAAAAGCGTGAGTTGTAGTCATTCATTGTTTGGTATCAACATCCATCAGACCATCTTATCAAAAACAAGAAATAATTCAATAAGTGATTAACACAATGATTATAGTTTCAGAAAGTTTTTAAATAAGACAACATCTTTATCACTATGTACAGAGTGGTGTCCCCTTCAAGGGAAATCATTTATTTTATGTATGTATTGAAAATGATTATACACTACACTTGATTATAATAATAATAATAATAATAATAAAATATTTATTTCAGACCATAGTCCATACTTAAAAAAGAAATACACACACTGAACAAACACATCAAGATACGTGTGTGTGCTCGGATCAAGGCTTTCACTATAGCCGAGTCCTGCTTATCTGCAATGACCTTCAGGATACCGTTAGTGCTACCCCGTATTCTACTTAAGCTGGAAGCGAGTCTTTTTCGCATGATGGCATGAAAGCCGTCGACTCCAGCATCGGCAAACATGCCAGATGCACTACAGAAGCTGGGTAGCCCTAACAAGAACCTGAACCCATTATTATATTAGACGCGTAGGGCATTGAGCGTTCGCTGCGTATAGCTGAACCACAGGCTGCACGTGTAGAAGGTCTGACAGTATGCTTTGAACAAGGTAATTTTGACTGCATCACTACATCGTGCAAACCTGCGAGCCAGCATATTGCTTTTGACCGCCAACGCTCTACGCTCCCTCTCAATATCAACTTGGTCTTCAAGGCCCTCGGTAATGTAGTGCCCCAAGTATTTAAACTTGTACACCCGTTTTAGCTCCGTACCATTCAGCTTAATTGCGGGCACAGTTAACGGACATTTAAAGGAGGCCCTGAAGACCATGTATTCACTCTTTACACAGTTATAGATAAGTCCCAGTCTTTGGCTGTGCGATTCACAAATGGCAAGCAGCCGTCTCATTGCGTTTACAGTTGGGGTCAGCAGCACCATGTCATCGTGCTGTATCGTCAATCCAACATCCGACTCTAGTGCTGCTAAGCCCGACCACAAGATCATTCACGTACAGGTTGAAGAGTTTGGGAGAACTCAACCCACCTTGTCTCACCCCGCACTCCAACCTGTACGCGTCAGAGTAGCTGTCCGCCCATCGAACGCAGTTCTTCTGGTTACGGTACCAGAACTAGAACAGTCGTTGCACCTGTGTAGGCACCGCTGTTTTCCCGAGCTTCTCCCATAGTACATCATATGATACTAGATCAAATGCCCTGGAGAGGTCGAGAAAACATGCATACACAGGTGTGTTTCTATCCGTATAGTATTGAACAGTATGCTTGAGACTAATAATTGCGCTTTCAGTAGATAGTCCGACTCGAAAGCCGAACTGAGCGTCATGTATATTGAGGTGTTTCTCCAATTCTGAGTCAAGCACACTGTCCAACACCTTGGCCACCACCGTAGCCAGAGATATAGGACGATAGTTCTGCTTATCAGATAAATCTCCTGTTTTATTTTTCACAATTGGCACAATTATGGTCCTAGTTAGGTCCTCTGGCAAGTAGGAGTGACTCATACAGACATTATAAAACATTGCCAGCACTTGCGGTAGGTGCACACCCGCATATTTCAAGTGTTCTTTTCGCGTGTGGCAACACTACGACTAACATCTGATTGCATTTCGTCCCGTATTTATTTTAATTTATAATTAATTTTATCAATAATTAGGGTTACAATTCATCACAAAACAACATCTAATAAGTATAAAAGTGTATTTAGGTAAATAAGTGTGTGTAAAAGTGCAATTAATTAGTGAAAATTGCGTCCAGCTGATTTTGCTTACCGGGTAAATGTCAATGACACCGCAAAATTAAAAAATATTATTATATATAACTTTGTCATCTCTTTGGTTACAATTTTAATAGTGATTTTTATACAGATAATCGCACCAATAACTAGTTTCTATCGTATTAATTATTTACAGCGTATTTCCATTTTCGTTTTGAGGTTACATATTTGTTTATGTAGGGTACATATTATTATTGATCAAACTGCCTTTTGGTATTTATTCCAATTATTCTTCTTTGTATCTATTAGATCATAATGCCAGTCACCCGTAGCATGTCTTCAGCACGCCGTGATGAGGCTAAACTAGATAATATATTGAGAAAACTAGACCTAACATTGAAAGAATTGGATGCATCCAAAACGTTGGTTGAGCAGTTGCACAGAGAAAGAGATGACAATGAAAAGGAACTACTGGATAGCTTAAATAAATACGACTTGACAAAAAAGCAGATGGCTGAGCTGCACACAGAGCATAGGTTAGTGTTAGATGAGCGGGACAGATTGCACAACATTGTGAGTGGGTTTAGGGAGTGCAGCGATGAGTATGAACAGGGCCTTAAGCGCCTGTCGGTCTTGGAGCAGGAACTGCAGGAAGCCCATCACCATATTACCCACCTGGAGACCAAAAAACGTGACACCATTGCTTCCCATACCCATAACTTGTTTGAGGAGTTAGTCGGAAGTGTGCCCAGCCTTGTTTCTACTGAACCTAACTTACAACCCACAATTACTATTGACCTCACAAAGGATGATACATTAACATCTTATACCTCCTATCCCAAGATGGGCATAGTTAAGTGCAGTAGAAACAAACTTAAGAAATATGTAAAAATTAATAAATACATAAGAAAAACGCAAAAACTTATCAAAAGACAAAAATGTATGTACAAAAAAGTCAAGTATATTAAAGAAAGAAGGCAACTAGGTGATGAACTTGATATGTATTCGTTGTTAATTGAAAATAACATTTCAGAACATAATAATAATATCTTAAAGTTAGAAACTGAAATTAATAACTTACTGACTGACAGGTACAGTAATGTGAGAGGTGAGTATCAGGAGTATGTTCTGGCTATGAAGGATCTGATGAATCCAAATTCCACATTAACATCGAACATCAATTTACTCAGTCCTGAGCCAGTCTGTAAGTCCTCGCTAACTTCACACATTACCCCTTTAGTTGATTTAAATGAGAAAACAAGTGGTTCCTTCACTGTAAAAAGTAATGTAAAACCTGAAATAGTGATGTATTGTGATGAATTGGGGAAATCAATGGGCCAATTATTAAGTTCATATTTAGAACATAAGGTTACTAACTATTGTACGCCGGGATTAACTTATTGTAACATAATTAAAAAAATTAAGAATTATAGTTTAAACAGCAATAATACGCTTATCATTTTAGTGGGAGACAGGGGAAATGCAGACAGAAATGCACTTATAAATTGTTTTGAATCACTGAAGTCATTAAAGGTTAAAAATATAATACTATTCACACTTCCTTATAGCCGTAGCTTGTCACAGGCAGAAAACAATCTTAGACATAAGCTGAATCAAACTTTACATACAATGGCATTTTATAATCAAAATAAATTCCATTTAGTTGACATAAATGTATATTTAGAAAATAAATTATTATTGACAAAAGATAAATTCTATTTGAATATTTATTTTAAGAGACAGATAGCATCTTTGCTATCATATTATATTACTTGTTCAGCCAAGAACTTGGCTACCCAAGCTGCTCCTTTTGAGCAGAAAAATGACAATGTTTGTCTTGCGACCTTGGAATCTGTTCCAAAAAAGTGTGACAATCATTTAAATATAATTCTAGGACAATAGGGGAGATCTCTAGCAACTTAATCTTAGGGACAAAGGAAAAGTCTATGTACCTGAATATTATTCATCAAAATATTCAAGGTTTTTCTGGCAAAGAGTTAGAACTAGAATTGTTTTTAAATGAAATGCATATTCATATACTTTGTTTGACTGAACACTGGCTAAAAAAACATGAATTATTAGTTAACATTGATAATTATAAAATCATTAGTTCGTTTACTAGAGTTTCTGCTATAAGAGGTGGGTCACTCATTTTAATTAATGCCAAATTAAAATCCAAAGAGAGAAAAGATATAGTAGCACTCTCGAGTGAGCGAAACATTGAACTATCATGTGCAGAGCTTGAGCAACATATTGTTATTAGCGTCTATAGACCTCCTTCTGGAGATTACCACCTTTTTGAGTCTATTATGGAAGAAACCTTAAAAAAAGTATGTAAATGTAAGAAGACGGTAGTTGTATGTGGCGATTTTAATATTGATATTCTCGAAAACTCCCAGAACGCGTTAAGGTTCCTCAATCTTTTCAAATCTTTTAATTTACAAAATCTGTTTTGTGAACCAACTCGCATCACATCCACAACAGCTACCTGCTTGGA
This sequence comes from Eilema griseolum, assembly GCA_963662185.1. Taxonomy (NCBI): domain Eukaryota; kingdom Metazoa; phylum Arthropoda; class Insecta; order Lepidoptera; family Erebidae; genus Eilema; species Eilema griseolum. Next base: position 491,238 of record OY759251.1, read on the forward strand.
TAATATTTTTTCTGATAACAATGTAAATGAGCAATCTTTAATTAATTTTATAAAGTCAGATCATACAGGTCAGTTAGCTAGATTTGAGCACCACCATGTTTCTTTACCAAAAAATACTGTATGTAGACCAATCACAACTTATCGATTAGAGAAATTTAAAGAAAATATTAACAACAAAATACCACTTTTGGAATTAAATAATGATGAAAACCCGGATGTTCTTTACAAAGATTTGTTCGAAATAATCAATTACGAATTTAATAACATTTTCACTAAAAAAACAATAAACACTAATCCATTCAAAATTAAATTTAGTGATTGGGCTACACCTGGAATCTTTAAAAGTAGAAAAAAATTGTATGAATTATATGAGACAAAGGCATGTACAAATGAGCCACAAGTAATCAAACATATTAAAAAATACTCGAAACTGTTTAAGAAAGTCTGTTCAATAGCCAAATCTAATTATATTCGGGCTAAAATAGAAAAATCAGATAATAAAATTAAGGCAACATGGAATGTTATTAACAAGGAAACCTGTAAGACAAAGTCACGTGATCGTTCCTTCGAGTTAGAAATAGATGGTAAACACATTAATACTGATGCTGCTGTGGCTAATGCATTTGAATCTTTTTTCACAAATATTCCAATTACCACTACAAACAGATTAAATTCTTCAAAAAATATAGCTGCTTCTCTTCTTAAATCTAGTGTTGATAAATGTGGTATTAACTTTGATTTTCAGTATATTGACTTTATAACTATACTTAAAACTTTTAAGCAACTAAATGTAAAAAAGACTGAGGATCTTTGGGGCATTTCAATCAATATAATACAATCAATAATGCCCGCTATCGCGCCTTACCTGGCATTCATTTTCAATAAATGTATAGATGAAAACCAATTTCCTAATCTTATGAAGTACAGTAAAATCATTCCGTTATTTAAAGCAGGGGACAAAAGTGATCCTTCAAATTTTAGACCCATCTCCATACTTCCAGCTCTAAGTAAAATTTTTGAAAAAATAATATTTAATCAACTGCTTTCACATTTTACAGAAAATAATTTACTTCATGATAAACAGTTTGGTTTCACTAAAGGTAGAAACACGACAGATGCAGGAGTTGCACTTGTAAAACATATATTTGATGCATGGGAAAAGAAGCAGGATGCCATTGGTATTTTTTGTGATCTATCAAAAGCTTTTGATTGTGTTGATCATGAGACGTTGTTACTAAAATTAGAATATTATGGTGTTTCAAGCGGCTCACTTAGATTACTTACGTCTTACCTCACTGACAGAATTCAAAAAGTTAACGTTAATGGCACTAACTCTTCTGGTGCCCCATTAGTTATGGGAGTACCCCAGGGCTCGATATTAGGACCCCTTCTATTCTTGATTTATGTTAATGATCTTCCTTATTTCGCTACAAATTTTTGTGAAATTGTATTATTTGCTGATGATACATCATTAATTTTTAAGACTGATAGACATAAAATAGTACTTGACGAAGTAAATTATGCCCTTTCTGAAATATTGCATTGGTTTACAAGTAAAAACTTGCTGCTCAATGCGAAGAAAACGAAATGTGTAAAGTTTACTATGCCTAATGTAAGACAGACAGATATTAATATTAAAATGAATAATGAATCTGTCCAAATAATCAATACCACAGTTTTTCTTGGAATAACTTTAGATAGTAAACTGCAATGGGGCTCTCATATCAAAGCCTTGGCAGGAAGACTTAGCTCAGCTGCCTATGCGGTTAGAAAAATAAGGTCACTGACTGATGAGGAAACTGCACGATTAGTTTATTTTAGTTACTTCCATAGCGTTATGTCATACGGTCTGCTGCTGTGGGGCTCGGCTGCCGATATTGAGACTATATTTGTACTACAGAAACGAGCGATACGAGCGATCTATAGCCTCAGACCTCGTGACTCGCTAAAAGAAGTTTTCAAAGAAATTAATATTTTAACAGTTGCTTCTCAATACATTTATGATAATATCATATATGTACGAAAAAACATAAATATTTTCGAAAATTAAAAAAATTAAATTCTTAATTGCGGGCACAGTTAACGGACATTTAAAGGAGGCCCTGAAGACCATGTATTCACTCTTTACACAGTTATAGATAAGTCCCAGTCTTTGGCTGTGCGATTCACAAATGGCAAGCAGCCGTCTCATTGCGTTTACAGTTGGGGTCAGCAGCACCATGTCATCGTGCTGTATCGTCAATCCAACATCCGACTCTAGTGCTGCTAAGCCCGACCACAAGATCATTCACGTACAGGTTGAAGAGTTTGGGAGAACTCAACCCACCTTGTCTCACCCCGCACTCCAACCTGTACGCGTCAGAGTAGCTGTCCGCCCATCGAACGCAGTTCTTCTGGTTACGGTACCAGAACTAGAACAGTCGTTGCACCTGTGTAGGCACCGCTGTTTTCCCGAGCTTCTCCCATAGTACATCATATGATACTAGATCAAATGCCCTGGAGAGGTCGAGAAAACATGCATACACAGGTGTGTTTCTATCCGTATAGTATTGAACAGTATGCTTGAGACTAATAATTGCGCTTTCAGTAGATAGTCCGACTCGAAAGCCGAACTGAGCGTCATGTATATTGAGGTGTTTCTCCAATTCTGAGTCAAGCACACTGTCCAACACCTTGGCCACCACCGTAGCCAGAGATATAGGACGATAGTTCTGCTTATCAGATAAATCTCCTGTTTTATTTTTCACAATTGGCACAATTATGGTCCTAGTTAGGTCCTCTGGCAAGTAGGAGTGACTCATACAGACATTATAAAACATTGCCAGCACTTGCGGTAGGTGCACACCCGCATATTTCAAGTGTTCTTTTCGCGTGTGGCAACACTACGACTAACATCTGATTGCATTTCGTCCCGTATTTATTTTAATTTATAATTAATTTTATCAATAATTAGGGTTACAATTCATCACAAAACAACATCTAATAAGTATAAAAGTGTATTTAGGTAAATAAGTGTGTGTAAAAGTGCAATTAATTAGTGAAAATTGCGTCCAGCTGATTTTGCTTACCGGGTAAATGTCAATGACACCGCAAAATTAAAAAATATTATTATATATAACTTTGTCATCTCTTTGGTTACAATTTTAATAGTGATTTTTATACAGATAATCGCACCAATAACTAGTTTCTATCGTATTAATTATTTACAGCGTATTTCCATTTTCGTTTTGAGGTTACATATTTGTTTATGTAGGCTACATATTATTATTGATCAAACTGCCTTTTGGTATTTATTCCAATTATTCTTCTTTGTATCTATTAGATCATAATGCCAGTCACCCGTAGCATGTCTTCAGCACGCCGTGATGAGGCTAAACTAGATAATATATTGAGAAAACTAGACCTAACATTGAAAGAATTGGATGCATCCAAAACGTTGGTTGAGCAGTTGCACAGAGAAAGAGATGACAATGAAAAGGAACTACTGGATAGCTTAAATAAATACGACTTGACAAAAAAGCAGATGGCTGAGCTGCACACAGAGCATAGGTTAGTGTTAGATGAGCGGGACAGATTGCACAACATTGTGAGTGGGTTTAGGGAGTGCAGCGATGAGTATGAACAGGGCCTTAAGCGCCTGTCGGTCTTGGAGCAGGAACTGCAGGAAGCCCATCACCATATTACCCACCTGGAGACCAAAAAACGTGACACCATTGCTTCCCATACCCATAACTTGTTTGAGGAGTTAGTCGGAAGTGTGCCCAGCCTTGTTTCTACTGAACCTAACTTACAACCCACAATTACTATTGACCTCACAAAGGATGATACATTAACATCTTATACCTCCTATCCCAAGATGGGCATAGTTAAGTGCAGTAGAAACAAACTTAAGAAATATGTAAAAATTAATAAATACATAAGAAAAACGCAAAAACTTATCAAAAGACAAAAATGTATGTACAAAAAAGTCAAGTATATTAAAGAAAGAAGGCAACTAGGTGATGAACTTGATATGTATTCGTTGTTAATTGAAAATAACATTTCAGAACATAATAATAATATCTTAAAGTTAGAAACTGAAATTAATAACTTACTGACTGACAGGTACAGTAATGTGAGAGGTGAGTATCAGGAGTATGTTCTGGCTATGAAGGATCTGATGAATCCAAATTCCACATTAACATCGAACATCAATTTACTCAGTCCTGAGCCAGTCTGTAAGTCCTCGCTAACTTCACACATTACCCCTTTAGTTGATTTAAATGAGAAAACAAGTGGTTCCTTCACTGTAAAAAGTAATGTAAAACCTGAAATAGTGATGTATTGTGATGAATTGGGGAAATCAATGGGCCAATTATTAAGTTCATATTTAGAACATAAGGTTACTAACTATTGTACGCCGGGATTAACTTATTGTAACATAATTAAAAAAATTAAGAATTATAGTTTAAACAGCAATAATACGCTTATCATTTTAGTGGGAGACAGGGGAAATGCAGACAGAAATGCACTTATAAATTGTTTTGAATCACTGAAGTCATTAAAGGTTAAAAATATAATACTATTCACACTTCCTTATAGCCGTAGCTTGTCACAGGCAGAAAACAATCTTAGACATAAGCTGAATCAAACTTTACATACAATGGCATTTTATAATCAAAATAAATTCCATTTAGTTGACATAAATGTATATTTAGAAAATAAATCATTATTGACAAAAGATAAATTCTATTTGAATATTTATTTTAAGAGACAGATAGCATCTTTGCTATCATATTATATTACTTGTTCAGCCAAGAACTTGGCTACCCAAGCTGCTCCTTTTGAGCAGAAAAATGACAATGTTTGTCTTGCGACCTTGGAATCTGTTCCAAAAAAGTGTGACAATCATTTAAATATAATTCTAGGACAATAGGGGAGATCTCTAGCAACTTAATCTTAGGGACAAAGGAAAAGTCTATGTACCTGAATATTATTCATCAAAATATTCAAGGTTTTTCTGGCAAAGAGTTAGAACTAGAATTGTTTTTAAATGAAATGCATATTCATATACTTTGTTTGACTGAACACTGGCTAAAAAAACATGAATTATTAGTTAACATTGATAATTATAAAATCATTAGTTCGTTTACTAGAGTTTCTGCTATAAGAGGTGGGTCACTCATTTTAATTAATGCCAAATTAAAATCCAAAGAGAGAAAAGATATAGTAGCACTCTCGAGTGAGCGAAACATTGAACTATCATGTGCAGAGCTTGAGCAACATATTGTTATTAGCGTCTATAGACCTCCTTCTGGAGATTACCACCTTTTTGAGTCTATTATGGAAGAAACCTTAAAAAAAGTATGTAAATGTAAGAAGACGGTAGTTGTATGTGGCGATTTTAATATTGATATTCTCGAAAACTCCCAGAACGCGTTAAGGTTCCTCAATCTTTTCAAATCTTTTAATTTACAAAATCTGTTTTGTGAACCAACTCGCATCACATCCACAACAGCTACCTGCTTGGATAATATTTTTTCTGATAACAATGTAAATGAGCAATCTTTAATTAATTTTATAAAGTCAGATCATACAGGTCAGTTAGCTAGATTTGAGCACCACCATGTTTCTTTACCAAAAAATACTGTATGTAGACCAATCACAACTTATCGATTAGAGAAATTTAAAGAAAATATTAACAACAAAATACCACTTTTGGAATTAAATAATGATGAAAACCCGGATGTTCTTTACAAAGATTTGTTCGAAATAATCAATTACGAATTTAATAACATTTTCACTAAAAAAACAATAAACACTAATCCATTCAAAATTAAATTTAGTGATTGGGCTACACCTGGAATCTTTAAAAGTAGAAAAAAATTGTATGAATTATATGAGACAAAGGCATGTACAAATGAGCCACAAGTAATCAAACATATTAAAAAATACTCGAAACTGTTTAAGAAAGTCTGTTCAATAGCCAAATCTAATTATATTCGGGCTAAAATAGAAAAATCAGATAATAAAATTAAGGCAACATGGAATGTTATTAACAAGGAAACCTGTAAGACAAAGTCACGTGATCGTTCCTTCGAGTTAGAAATAGATGGTAAACACATTAATACTGATGCTGCTGTGGCTAATGCATTTGAATCTTTTTTCACAAATATTCCAATTACCACTACAAACAGATTAAATTCTTCAAAAAATATAGCTGCTTCTCTTCTTAAATCTAGTGTTGATAAATGTGGTATTAACTTTGATTTTCAGTATATTGACTTTATAACTATACTTAAAACTTTTAAGCAACTAAATGTAAAAAAGACTGAGGATCTTTGGGGCATTTCAATCAATATAATACAATCAATAATGCCCGCTATCGCGCCTTACCTGGCATTCATTTTCAATAAATGTATAGATGAAAACCAATTTCCTAATCTTATGAAGTACAGTAAAATCATTCCGTTATTTAAAGCAGGGGACAAAAGTGATCCTTCAAATTTTAGACCCATCTCCATACTTCCAGCTCTAAGTAAAATTTTTGAAAAAATAATATTTAATCAACTGCTTTCACATTTTACAGAAAATAATTTACTTCATGATAAACAGTTTGGTTTCACTAAAGGTAGAAACACGACAGATGCAGGAGTTGCACTTGTAAAACATATATTTGATGCATGGGAAAAGAAGCAGGATGCCATTGGTATTTTTTGTGATCTATCAAAAGCTTTTGATTGTGTTGATCATGAGACGTTGTTACTAAAATTAGAATATTATGGTGTTTCAAGCGGCTCACTTAGATTACTTACGTCTTACCTCACTGACAGAATTCAAAAAGTTAACGTTAATGGCACTAACTCTTCTGGTGCCCCATTAGTTATGGGAGTACCCCAGGGCTCGATATTAGGACCCCTTCTATTCTTGATTTATGTTAATGATCTTCCTTATTTCGCTACAAATTTTTGTGAAATTGTATTATTTGCTGATGATACATCATTAATTTTTAAGACTGATAGACATAAAATAGTACTTGACGAAGTAAATTATGCCCTTTCTGAAATATTGCATTGGTTTACAAGTAAAAACTTGCTGCTCAATGCGAAGAAAACGAAATGTGTAAAGTTTACTATGCCTAATGTAAGACAGACAGATATTAATATTAAAATGAATAATGAATCTGTCCAAATAATCAATACCACAGTTTTTCTTGGAATAACTTTAGATAGTAAACTGCAATGGGGCTCTCATATCAAAGCCTTGGCAGGAAGACTTAGCTCAGCTGCCTATGCGGTTAGAAAAATAAGGTCACTGACTGATGAGGAAACTGCACGATTAGTTTATTTTAGTTACTTCCATAGCGTTATGTCATACGGTCTGCTGCTGTGGGGCTCGGCTGCCGATATTGAGACTATATTTGTACTACAGAAACGAGCGATACGAGCGATCTATAGCCTCAGACCTCGTGACTCGCTAAAAGAAGTTTTCAAAGAAATTAATATTTTAACAGTTGCTTCTCAATACATTTATGATAATATCATATATGTACGAAAAAACATAAATATTTTCGAAAAACTATCTGATGTACACAATTTTAATACTAGAAGCAAAAATAAACTAGTTGTGCCTAAACTTAGGCTTCACAAGGTTGGTGATTCATTTGTAGGAAGCAGCATAAAAATATTTAATAAAATTCCTCAGGATTCACCGGTAGACTCTGCAAATTCAAAACACAACAATTGGAAACCCGACGCACGTATTTTGATCTGATTTACTTGTACAAGATAATACACTATCTCATAGACTCACCAGGATTAATTTCTCAACTCACTTTTAATATAAAATTTAGCGCCCGTAGGTCTAATGTGACAAATCTATTTTCCCTTCGGATTTATAAGAATAATATATATTTCTATAATCCTTTAACTAGGATGGCGCGCCAATACAACGAGTTGGCAAAGCAGAACAAGCACCTAGATATATTTGATTCCAATTTTAACAGATTTATCAAAATTTCGAAAGACATCCTCCACAATAGTTCGTCCTTGTAAGTAACACTCATCTATATTCTCTTTCCAATTAGTTTGTTTAAGAGCTCTTACTGTTTTTATATGTTGTTTAAATGTGTACACATGTAGTTATGTTACAATCCAGTACGGAACTGTATTTTTATCATATTATTTTTATTTGATTGTAATGTGTTTTGTGTACCTGAATAAATAAATAAATAAAAAAAAAAAATATGCCGATAAATAAATTTAAATTAGAAGTGAAAAAAACTTTAATGAGTAAAGGTTATTATAAAGTGGATGAGTATCTTAATGATATCAATGCGTGGTCAACATAAGTCTCTTGCTTGCTCGCACAAAATAAATTGTAAACTAAAGCAAATTAAAAAAAAAAAAAATAATAATCTAGTTCTAATATAGTTCGCTGAGTTTCTTGCTGGTATCTTCTCAGTAGAACTAACCTACCGAACCAGCGAAAGAATCATTTTCCAATGGTTTATTTGTACATTATTCAATATTTTAATATTATTTCTTGACATACTCAATTGTATAATTTTGACGTTCATATGTGCTCTTTGTGTGCCTAAACTGAATAAATGAAATTGATTCTTTGATTCTTTGATTCTTGATTCTTGTTCAACACTGAATCCGTCATGACCGGGTGGGTGACTTGCCTTTGGACATGTTACTTACAATTTTACGAACTTGCTTAGCTGTTATATAATACATGTCACCAGTCATGGCGGGCTCAGCATTAAAACCTGAGGAACCCAACGGAAACTTCACAGTGAAATGCTCTTTGAACAATTCGGCAATATCTTTACTATCACTCAACCCTCCCACGCTAACAGGGAGGCCAGGCTCATGGTTTAAGTTACCGGTCGCTTTCCAAAAATCGGTGAAACTGTTTGAAGCTCGAAATTCAGTAATTGCATCCATTTTTAGCTGTTCTTTATTGTTCTGACAAAACTTTAATTTATTCTTAAACATCTTACGGCTTTCACACATCTCCTCGTATACAGTACCAGATGGCGGCCTATTTTGAGAGACCCAACTTAGAAATTTAATCCTGGCCTCCCTGTGCGCCTGATATACATATTTATTCCATCCTATCACAATACGTTTATTTTTTCGAGCATGACTAGCATTCGACTTAATAGCTGAATCAGTTAAAGTTAATATAATATTTGTATATAATTTATCTATTATGTATCTATGTCTATTATGTTTACACATACCATAACTACAATCTCTAAGTTCTACAGGAAAATCTATTAGTTTAAGTTTATTATTGCACATATCGGTATAATTATTTATTTGTTCAGTCGTTCTGTATCCCCAAATTGCTTTATTATGCCCATTATTTCAACCAAAACTATGTTTATCTACAATCACATTTAACTTACACTCTACAAATAATGGCAGATGATCCGACCAGTAAGTATCGTATTTAATATAAACATTAGTAACAGTTCAAGCCACCGTGTACACCCGTGAGCATCACTAATAAAGGTATAATTATTAGATGAGTTACCTAATATCTCCAAATCTGCACAGGACTACTGCTGATCTGCACACGAATTACTTAGCTCATTACCAAACAGTTCCCCCAGATGAGCATTAAAATCACCTAACACGTAAATAGCCTCCACAGAACCACTTTCAACAATCGCACAATTCTCGCCAAAACACGCTGTAATGTCCTCTAAATTGTCCATCGCATTTGTAGATATACTAAACACAATAAATGACCGTTTATCTCTTGACACTTTAATTGCACATAAACGAGGATTATCGCACTCGATCACAGACACTTTAGTAAACACGCTTTTGCGCCACAGTAACGCCACTCCCCCGTACGGTCGACTTCTGAAGATGCCGGTCGAGGTGATGATTATGACGCTTCTTGGTAAATTAGGTACATATTATTTTTCCTAACATCATTATGATTTTATAATATGTAATGTGTTCGTGCAACACATGCGGTTGAGACTAATCGAGCGCATACCTGCCCGGCCCCGCACCCCTCGTCCGGTTTACGGGCACCTAAATTCTGGGAAACAATAGACTCAAACAAAGGGCTAAGGGATTTCACATAATCGTTTTCACAAATAGATAACATTTGTTACAAAAATAAAGGGCTAAAGATAAGAAACACGCTTTGGCTAATTGGTTTTGTTGTCATGTTAACAATGAAGACCAAAACGACGATAGCTACAAAATTACTGTCTTCGATGATAAGATTTATTACCTACATTTAGGAGTGAAAAGTAAATATTGCGTCATTTGTATGAGGGCGAAAAATAAAGGACGAGAAGCACAAAGGTGGCGATTGCACTTATTTATTTGTTGCTTTCAGGATATAAGTATTCCAATGAATATTATTAAAGTTTTGGTATATTTACAGGTTCCTCTACCAGCACCTTGACTAGCAAAAACTATTTACGACTGACCGTCTCAATCGTCTGCGGATTGCATTTAAATCAACTGTCGAACAAAAATAAATCTTAAAAATGATACAATAAACCGTCCTTTGAATATTTTTGATAGGCATATTAACTGTGAAGTAAAAGTTACTACTGTCAAAATGATAAAAATCTGGAGCACACACTACTGTTGCTTGAAAGCTCTGAGCAAAGCAAGTGCTCTGGCTTTGAACGCTAAAAGCTTACTGCACGATTGAAACAATAACAGGTTGCTAGTCAATTGAAATAACAGTAGTGTTTGCTTTTAGAATAAGAGTCCTACTAATAAGAAAATATTTGAATTAAACCATTTCATTCAATTATCACAAAATGAGTATGATTTTTAACATGAGGTATACTTTTTGTTGAATTAAATGAAACGAGTATGTACTTGAGCTTATTTATAATTAATACTTTTATTAGGATACATGTACAGCAAGAGAAACGAGCGCGAACAGAGTGCACGAGTACAGTGTTGCAACTCGACATTAGTAAGCAGGCGGGAAATTTAAATACATTTGACACTTTTTGGCAGAGATCCGTGATCTCTGCCTACCCCTATGGGAGACAGGCGTGATTTTATGTATGTATGTATGTATGACACTTTTTATATAGAGGAGAGCAATTTAATTCTTTGGTACCAAAGTACATCGGAGAAATTACGCAATAAACAACTATTATGCATTGAGGTGCTTTGCTAAAAGAAACGTAAAAGAAAATCAAGAAAATATTGGCTAGTTTCGGTGCTTTGCCCTTGTCAAAATGATACGCAATCTATTTCTTCGTCATGTTCCTCGCTTACTGATAAAGTAAGCTATAGTAAAAAAACTTCGTCAAGATTTTTTAAACTAGAGAAATTTCTAACGTAATGAACTGATGGTTTATTGCGTTATCACAACTATTGAATCAAAATATTACTATTACTAGGTATATCAAAGTTAAAAGGCTCACCAACAAAATTTAGTTTCAACTTTATGGAGGTTCTGTTTGTGACAGGGTTTTTTTTTTAATTTAATTTAATTTAACCGTAAATTAAAGCTTAAAATGTAATAATTCTTTATAAAAAAAAGTTGAGTTTAAGACTTAGAGCGTACAGAGTACCTGCACATAGCTGTGAGTACTGTCTAAGCAATCAGTGTTTAGGAATGTCAAATAGCGGACATGTAAGGAGGATTTGTCAATGCTAAACCCACAACTCCGAAGGAACGGAGAAATCGTGGAGATTTAATAGAAACATTCAAAATCTTGAATGGATTCTACGATATAAAGAACTATCCTAACCCTAAGAACCATCTAAGATGTCTCCCAAGGACCGGAGGAATCGTGGATGGAGATCTAACAGAAACATTCAAAATTAGAGAACTTTGATGCGACCTGCTTCATTCATAACGAGAATGCACATCTTAGTGGACACCATCTGAAGTTATGCACTTGGCTTCTCCAACAACAATTTATCAGTAACAGAGTGGTCAGAACGTGGAACCAGCTCCTAGAACACACAGACTAGAGAAATTGAAGGAAAGAAAATGGAAACTGAATAGAGGCATTATCAGTTGTCTACGACTGCCTATGTGTAATATTCTACGCTATTAATATTTTATTTCTTCATAACAAAAAAACATAATAAAAAAACGATTTTTTAAATTTTTAACTAAAATGTAAACGTAATCGTCAATAGTTTACGACTTAGAGCGGTTTTATGAATTGAGATTGGAACTGTATTAATAAAATAGAACGATTTGTTTGGTGACTAGCTAACCGGTTCCGGGTTCGGCCGTGACACATTCATTCAACATTCAACATACCTTTTAGCAAAACATTCTCACGAATTATTTATTTTCAAATGATGTAAGGGACATTTATGATTACTACTCCGCTCCCTTGAGTAGTAGCATAATGATATATATAGCCTATAGCTTTCCTCTATAAACGAGCTATTCAACACAAAAATATTTTTAAGGTCTAACTAGTAGTTCTTGCGATTAGCAATGATCAGTTGGATCATACAAACAAACTCTTTAGTTTTTTGTTATTATTATTTTTACTACCAATGTGTATATTTATATTGATTTTATAAAATAAAATCGTTTATTTTTGTTATGTTATAAAGATGGAATAAAATATTAATAATATGGTATTTTAAATAGTTTTGCTCATAGCGATGTGTATGTACTTCATATGATCTAAGTCATAAAATTTTGGACATCACGTTTGAATTTCTCTTGTGAACAATTAGCACACTTAAAGCTTTAAAAACTGAAAAATAAAAGGGTGTAAAATCAACGTTTTAGTTACAAGAAATAGGATTTTTAATTTTTTTTACCAATTAATTGTATATTTAACTTTGAACTTTTTAGAGGCTTACCTCTTTGCAAATTTTTAAATGCTCAGTACTAAGGAATAAAGACATCACAAGAAAAAAATTGTGTATTCACATCGACGTCCATTAAAAGTATAACTGACCAGAATATAGACAAATTATCTGCTTGATATGAAATACCCCATATGCCGTTGTAAATTTTTTAACTGTTTAGACGTCAATACAATAACTAAATAGGTCGTCATCGTCTAAAACTCTTACAGATAAATTCACAACACATTTAGTATTATTACTTAACTAATAGCTCGTACATTAACGAATATTTGAAATGATCTTTCATATTTATCTAAACTCACATAATAAATCGGCGAAATATTCAATTGGAACCGGCAGTTCCTGAGATTAGTTCACTCAAACAAACAAACGCTTCAGTTTTATAACACTAGTATAGATAGGGAATGTTATTCAATAAACGATTTATAGTATTTACGGTCAATCACACGCATTTTTTTGTCAAGAATCAAGTAATGTAATTGTGACATTATTCTTTATTTTTATTCTTAAGTGCTGATTATAAATAAGTTATACATTTTAATATGCTAGATATCTAGATAGTGTGATATGTTAATCAATAATATTACTTATATCCTGAAGAGTTCGTATAAATAATTACGCTAATCTTATCAGGATCTAGTCTACGCAATAATTAATTCTACTATAGTAATATACATAATTAAACAAAGAACACATTATCGTGTTATTAAAATATATTTTGACTAATTTGAGCAATATAATATAATTCATTTATAGAATATAAATATATACTATACAAAAATATTCAATATACGCTATCAAAAGGTATATAAAACTGAAGACAAAACATTTGAAACATTGTTTATACCGAAGAATTAAGAAGAGAGCAACACATTTATTCCAACATCACAACATTTAAAAATGTAAACGACACGCATCTAGTAAAATGTCCCGCATGTTCTAGCGCATCACTGTCTTGTAGAGATGTATTATAGACTTTAGCCAAGTTCACCATATTCGTAAGAGTTGATTTTATGGAACAATGTCTTACGTGTATGATAAAAGCGGCTTTAAAAAGCCATTTGGAGAACAGCAGGCATGCGTAGTGTATAAGAGAGAGAAAGAGTGTGGTGCGACTGCTGAAAAGAAGAAATTTTAACGTTACTTAATATACATAAGTTGCAAGAAATATAATTAAATAATAAATACTAAATTCACACAATAATATAAGAGGAGATATTAGTTGAAAAAGTTAGCAAACCTGTAAATATCTGACTAAACTGAGAATACTTGCATAAACAATTACAGTTACCTTCTAGGTCTCGGGTGGTTTGTCAGCCTCATTCAGCAAGGGCTCCAAAACTGCCCAAAGTTCGTTGGCCTCCTCTGGGGCTATAAAAAAATACCAAGTTGTAATTAGAAACAAACTTTTTTTATAAGAAATAATGTATGCTAAGTATTTTGAGAAGTGTTATTACTTAGCCGTGGCTCGTCCAGATCAAAATCTGGCAGTACAGGTTCGTCGTTTCTTTGTTCCTCCATTTGTTGCATCGGGTGCTGCTCCATTTGCTGTTCCGTTTGCTGCTCCGTTTGCTGCTCTAATTGCTGCTCCATTTGTAAAACTATAACAAAAGTATGATGGTTTAATAAACGTATCAGTCTCAGTCATTGTCATTGTTAATCAGTATATGAAACAATTAATATTTACTTTTTGCCTCCATTGCGTCATTTTCACGCTGCAAATTCTCTGCGCTAATACGTTCTTCCCATGTCCTCTCTCCGATGAACCTTAACGTGTTAGCCAGCACATCTTGGTTACTCATCTGCAATATGGCAAAATGTATATTATTTCCTGAAGTCAATATTTTTTCAATATTTAATATTCAGCGAGTGAATTATTGGGTTATCTTACATTAGCGTCACCACCAATGGCAATGATTAGGTCTTTAAATGCTATGGCGGTCTCCTCACGGCGCTCTTTCTCATAATGAGCGTTACGCGCTCGCCTTTCCTCCTGCAAACAGAAGAATACTCAATTGAATAACAGCTATTAGCGAATGACAATAATCTTCAATCGTATTGTCATCCATAGGATTACTAACGCGTGATAGCGGCACGCGGTTTCGGCCTGTTGGCCTCCCACGACGCGGCCTGCTCGTACTCGTGGGCCTGGCCTGGCCGTCATTTTGATCTCGTTTCTGTAAGACAATAAATGAGTAAATTTTAAGACCTGTATAATTTTTGCACGTAGATGACCTGTACAAAGCGATGCAGATGCCACGCAAAGTAGATAATTACCGTATGAGATGACATTTACAATTAGATAACGTGCTCGTTGTCTAGTAAGTAATGAATTCGCTCGTCAAGAAATGAACAAGGAATGAATAATTTCAACGAGACTCCAGCTTATATTGGCGCGAGAATCTTACCTGCGCACACGCCGGACGCTCCTGAAGGGTAGGGGTGGGCTATTGTGTAGACAACTGGGCAGTGATAAGATCAGAATCTCTTTGTGTTTGATTGTAAACTTTAAGTTAGGTTGCTGAAGTGAAGTTTCGTGGAATTGACTGTAATGGCTATATTTTAAAATTACATTCGTTAGATACCTACTAGGTACCACCCGCGTAGAATACTGAACAATTATTTAAAATTATAGCACGGGTAGTATCTTGTCCATTTATTAAAAAATAGTCTACTTTGAAATTTAATAATCACCGTCTTAATTATTTTAAAAGTTGACCGAGATTTCATTTAATAATCAATTTAATACAAAAAAACAATAGTACAAGTGACCTTACACGACTTCCAGAGAAAAAAATCTCTTGACACACAGAAAGACGCATACAGACTGACGGACTAGAGTTCTGTCCTTATCCTTATGAAGGCACGTAACCTTCAAAGTAAAGAAGTTCACCCGGGTACTCTTAACTTTATTTATTTTTATCTACCAGTCTATATGGCAGTCTGCATGGCCATGTAGACTCTGTAGATATGTCAGTCTGAAATAATCAGTCCACTCCCGTCACAAGATTTATTACATCGCACATAATTAACTTGAGTTATTCTCATAATGAACTTATTTAATTAACTACATAAGTATTTATGCTGTGTTGCATCAAATCGCTTCATAAATTCCACATTATTTTTTTGTAACCTATACTAATAAAAATGCTATCGCGGTCTTATTTGTTGCCCTTTTTTTGATCTATCTCGTACGGTTCCAGTGTTTGTAATGTAATCGCAAAAAAAAGTAACCACATCAAATTCCTGTTACCACAAATAAAACTATACATAATAACCAAAATCTAACTAACTCTAACTTCTGCAGTTGATCAGAAGATTGTTCGCTTCTAGTGATGATCGTGGTTTATTGAATTGTACTTTATTGTAATAGAATTATAACTGTCAAAAACTTATTCCTCCCTCCGGCCGGCCGGCGCCTCCTTCTGCGAGCAAGTAATGCTCGTGAAGGAGGAGGCGGGGCGGGAGCGACGACGGATCGCAAGCCAAGCTGCCCGCGTACGAAGGCAACTCGGGCGTCGGAGGTCGATGAACGACCTCCGCCCCCCATTAGCGCAGGCCTGGAGGTGACTGGTGGAGCCGCCTGCCACCCTGGCAGAAGCAGGCCGCGGCGGTGGCGCGCTCGGCGCGCCTTCCCGTTTTCCGGGGACGAGTTGGGGACTCTGCAGTCCCCACACACCCGAGGAGAGGGCCAGATCGTGAGAGATGGCCCTGGGTCGGCCGGAGAGCGAGGGATATGCCTGTCAACCTCACCTTCGGCAACCAAAACGATCCACAAGCAGCGTGCGTTTCAGACGGTTCGAGTCCGACATAACCTCTTCCACCGGCTCCGATGGGCAGGTATCCGTGGGGATTTTGCACACGTAAAAACTCTTCGATATCTTTCTTCGAATATTATCTAGCCGAATCCTATATTTTAAAGTATATAACATAGCATAACATGACATAACATAAACTCACGCCTGTATTCCCCGAAGGGTTAGGCAGAGGTGCTAGCACCCACATTTCGCCACAACACAGAACTAGGTAGGTATAATAATAATTATAATTTGGACACAGTTAAATTAAATTAAATCTGTTCTGTTATCAAATATTTGTATTCTAAATATAGGTTTATTTATAAGTACCTACTCTAATTCATATAACTCATATAAAATGTTAAAATAAACACTGAAAAAACTGACAAATTCCAATAAAATAAATTGAACAATTTTGATTAAATGTCAATATACAATATCAATATAGTATAATTATTATGTCAAAAAAATAGCGTATAATATTTTGGTTCTTTATGTCATAGTTGGACTTTACTTATCTTCTAAATACTCATCGGTTGAATAGTAGCATTTTTCTATTAAATATGCTCTAAGCGGGTTAGTGAAGAGTGTCATACTTCCCTGTAGTTTGACATGGGTTTGGGAGTTTATTAAAATTAAATATTCTAACTGCCATATAATACGGAATTTCATTTAGCATTTTTACTCTCGAAGGCGGTAGGTGTAGTCTCTTTTTGTGTCGGGTGTCATCCTTTGTTTCGAAACTCCTCTTGTTTTTGTATTCAAAGTGCATATGTCGAAAATGTATATTGATGGTAATGTCAATATCTTAATATATTCGACGAAGTAGGGTCTACAACTTTCTGTGTTTTTTATTTGTGATATTATTCTGATACACTTTTTTGGACTATGAACAGATCATTTATATCAACACATTATCATTTATATCCAAAGCATAACCCCATACTTCAGCCACGAATATGCATATGCGTAGTAGGCTGATAAAGCAGTTTGTGTGTTAGTGTTTTGTTAATTTGGAAAAGGGCTTATGTGAATTGTGATAGTTTAGCTTTGACGTGTTCTATGTGTGTTTTTCAGTTAATGTGTGCGTCGAAGTTTATTCCCAGTAATTTGAATGTGTTGACTTCTCCTAAAGATGTGTGTTGGTGAGTTATGTTTAAATTTAAAGGGGGCTTTGTGTACGGTCTGAATTGTTTGATTTTCGTTTTATTCGAGTTTATATCTAAGTTGTGTTCTTGTAGCCATTCCGTTATAGTTTGGAGAGTATTTTTTACTATGGTGTTGTGGTTGGTTGAACCGTCGCATTGTATTACAATAGAAATATGTTTGTTTTTTGTTATTTTTATAATATTTAGTATTTCTTTGAAGTCCACTGGCTGTAAGTACATCGAGTGTATTGGCTAGCTTATAACAGGTCGTCCGATGGGTGTATTTGTGCAGGTATTGTCTTGACCCACTGAAATGAAAAAAATGTTAAAATAAATGTGTTACATATTGTTAAGGGGCATGTCACTACTTCATCGTTAACTTTCAACGTCATGTTTTCTTTCTTCTTAATGTCTGTTTTTCTAGTTATTGTATTTATAATTTTCCACATAGTTTTAACTTTATTATCAGATTTTTACATTAGGCCTAAATATTCTAATGTTTTTGACACTTTTTTTTTTATACCGCTTAGTTGGCAGACAAGCACACGGCCCACCTGATGGAAAGTAGTTACCGTGGCGTATGGACGTCTGTAACACCAGAGGAGTCACAGTCGCGCTGCCAACCCTGTAAGTACATAGTTTCTGTGCCGTCAGTAGAAGACAAATCAGGACAAGCCTTTAGTCTTCCCACTGACGGCACAAATTCTCCAGTGAGCTCTGGCTACCCTACTCACCGCTGGGAACACAACACGAAGTTATTATAACCGCGGTATTCTGTAGGGCGGAGGTACTTCCCCAGTCGGACTGCTCAATCGGGCGGATATACCGCCGTGTCCTACCCCCTACTTTAATACTCGACTCGAATTTAGATCAAAATGTAATAGGTGGCGAGCCTATTGCTATTCACCGGGCACTTATATATATGTAAAGCATGTAGACAAAACCATATCTGGGTACTATTTTGTTTTAAGGAATTTGGGACCATCGAATGTCATGGCTTCGTATTGTAAAGAAACACGATGCCGACACTCAAATTACTTCTTTAATATTTTTCTTCTACCTAAATAATGTCCATGCTATAAATGCGTGAGTTGTAGTCATTCATTGTTTGGTATCAACATCCATCAGACCATCTTATCAAAAACAAGAAATAATTCAATAAGTGATTAACACAATGATTATAGTTTCAGAAAGTTTTTAAATAAGACAACATCTTTATCACTATGTACAGAGTGGTGTCCCCGTCAAGGGAAATAATTTATTTTATGTATTTATTGAAAATGATTATACACTATAGTAAATATCGACAACACTTGATTATGACGCTTCTTGGTAAATTAGGTATATATTATTTTTCCTAACATCATTATGATTTTATAATATGTAATGTGTTCGTGCAACACATGCGGTTGAGACTAATCGAGAGCATACCTGCCCGGCCCCGCACCCCTCGTCCGGTTTACGGGCACCTAAATTCAGGGAAACAATAGACTCAAACAAAGAGCTAAGGGATTTCACATAATCGTTTGCACAAATAGATAACATTCGTTACAAAAATAAAGGGCTAAAGATAAGAAACACGCTTTGGCTAATTGGTTTTGTTGTCATATTAACAATGAAGACCAAAACGACGATAGCCACGAAATTACTGTCTCCGATGATAAGATTTATTACCTACATTTAGGAGTGAAAAGTAAATATTGCGTCATTTGTATGAGGGCGAAAAATAAAGGACGAGAAGCACAAAGGTGACGATTGCACTTATTTATTTGTTGCTTTCAGGATATAAGTATTCCAATGAATATTATTAAAGTTTTGGTATATTTACAGGTTCCTCTACCAGTACCTTGACTAGCAAAAACTATTTACGACTGACCGTCTCAATCGTCTGCGGATTGCATTTAAATCAACTGTCGAACAAAAAAATCTAAAAAATGATACTATAAACCGTCCTTTGTATATTTTTGATAGGCATATTAACTGTGAAGTAAAAGTTACTACTGTCAAAATGATAAAAATCTGGAGCACACACCACTGTTGCTTGAAAGCTCTGAGCAAAGCAAGTGCTCTGGCTTTGTACGCTAAAAGCTTACTGCACGATTGAAACAATAACAGGTTGCTAGTCAATTGAAATAACAGTAGTGTTTGCTTTTAGAATAAGAGTCCTACTAATAAGAAAATATTTGAATTAAACCATTTCATTCAATTATCACAAAATGGGTATGATTTTTAACATGAGGTATACTTTTTATATAGAGGAGAGCAATTTGATTCTTTGGTACCAAAGTACATCGGAGAAATTACGCAATAAACAACTATTATGCATTGAGGTGCTTCGCTGAAAGAAACGTAAAAGAAATTCAAGAAAATATTGGCTAGTTTCGGTGCTTTGCCTTTGTCAAAATGATACGCAATCTATTTCTTCGTCATGTTCCTCGCTTACTGACATCGATTCAAGCTCGTCAAGATTTTTTGAACTGGAGAAATTTCTAACGTAATGAACTGATGGTTCATTGCGTTATTACAACTATTGAATCAAAATATTACTATTACTAGGTATATCAAAGTTAAAAGGCTAACCAACAAAATTTAGTTTCAACTTTATGGAGGTTCTTTTTGTGACAGGGTTTTTTTTTAATTTAATTTAATTTAACCGTAAATTAAAGCTTAAAATGTAATAATTCTTTATAAAAAAAGTTGAGTTCAACATTCAACATACCTTTTAGTCATGCATAATCATAATCATAATCATAATATTTATTCTGTGGATCATAGGTTAGTTATAAAGGTCTTATAAGTTATATTACGTACGCTATGTCCTACCACATGTGGTTTACAGATTATTATACTAAATGAAAATTTAAATTAATGCCCAGCGTGCAAGTATTATATCAACTGCATTATCCAAAAAAATAAATAAATAAATAAAATAAAAAATAAAAATCAATCAAGCACTAAGTATTAGGTCAGTATATGTATAATAGATGTCAGTTAATATTACCAATGTCAATAAATTTAATCAAAAGCATTATTAAACATCAGTTACAAATTGGATCATTAAGCAGCTACAGAATATATCCAATAAGTCAATATTCAAATTCAAATACATGATTAATAGAGATAATATAATTCAAATAAATGTCAATTAATATTCAATGTCAATTATACATGGGTATATCAAATAATGCATTTAATAGTCATTTAATAGTATTATCATTTAAAATGGCAATAGGCTCGCCACCTGTTACATTGGGACCTAAACATAAACTGGCGAGATGTGGGTGCTAGCACCTCTGCCTACCCCCTCCGGGGATATAGGCGTGAGTTTATGTTATGTTATGTTATGTTATCATTTAAAAAAGTTACAATCGAGTAGTATGTCTTATTCACCAAGAATACTAATAATTCTTTTTTAAATATATTTATATTTGTCTCTAGCCTTATTGATTTTGGCAGTTTGTTATACATTTTTGGTGCCATAGCAAAGATGCTGTTATGGTAAAGTGCCGTTTTGCAGGTAACTAGATGCAATTTATCTGCTCGACGTGCACTACTAACTACCTCAAACTTTTCCATATTTTGCCGAACAAACATAACAGTCTCATAGATGTAAAGGCATGGCATACTATAGTCAATATTTTATGTTTCTTAAAATATGGTACACAACTGTCAGTTCTTCGTAGATGGTACATTGCTCGTATGCATCGTTTTTGTGCTATGAAAACCCTCTCTTTACCAGTGGCATTACCCGAAAATATAATTCCGTACCTTAAAATTGACTTATATATAGAATAGACCATGATAGGCTGTAATTAATGTACTTTCATTTACAGTTTTCCTAAGCATGTATAGATTGTAGGAGTTTCCCACAAACTATTTATTTTCAAATGATGTAAGGGACATTTATGATTACTACTCCGCTCCCTTGAGTAGTAGCATAATGATATCTATAGCCAAGCAAGAACTACTAGTTAGACCTTTAAAATATTTTTGTGTTGAATAGCTCGTTTATAGAGGAAAGCTATAACACAAAAATATTTTAAAGGTCTAACTAGTAGTTCTTGCGATTAGCGATGATCAGTTGGATCATACAAACAAACTCTTTAGTTTTTTGTTATTATTATTTTTATTACCAATGTGTATATTTATATTGATTTTATAAAATAAAATCGTTTATTTTTGTTAAGTTATAAAGATGGAATAATATATTAATAATAAGGTATTTTAAATAGTTTTGCTCATAGCGATGTGTATGTACACAAGACAAAAACGATAGCCTGTCTAGTGATATAAGTATTATACAGATCGTTATATTGATTTTCGCAAGCAGAAAAAGTCACCAGTATGTTCTACATAAATGTGTGTGTAACAAAACTCGTTTCCTCACTCACACACACTTATACACTTGCAAATTACAATTGATTCAAAACCATTCGTATTTATTTATCATCAGTTACACTTTCTTTACTAATAACAATAACTCATAAAATTCTTATTACTGGTATATGAACGTAGTTTTTGTTTAATTCTTGTAAGTCTCCGTGACCCGAGGGTTTACATATTCGCTTTTTAAGTGTTAAAATCCTGCAAAGTTTTGAGTTCGAAACCCAGTCAAATTTTACTTTTTGAACTTTTAAATATTTGTATATCTTCATGTTAATTACTTACCTATTAAGGGAATGTTGAGGTAACATCACAACAGTATCTTGATATTTTAGTTATTTTTTATAGCAACTTAAATCAGTAGTATTTTTATTATTACTGAGCGAGTATTGTTGCACACACATTGGATTAATGTTTCTCGTATTGGAATTTATGCTACCCTCATTCTCATGATTAAAATAACATGATAATTTCATTTTTAACTGTCAACAATTGGATGCATTGTGCTTTCCACACGGTTAATTAACAACTTAAACGTTCTTTAATATCACAAACAAAATAAAGATCAAAAACAAAACTATTTATTAACGTAAACGACTACATCAATATAGTAGCGGTTCGAACTCGCTACCTTCGAAATGTCTTTACGCCTGTAATACCACTCAATTACGTGAGCCTGTGCTAAAATGGTGAAATTTACTTTCTCATTCGATGGCAGGCAAATCACTCACACATATTCAAACGTTCACGATTCACGAATATTCACGATCATGCACACTGGCACACATAAACGTATTACACTAATACGCCTTTAACGATGACGCACACATGTGACTTCAAAGCAATGTGTTATTGTTGTGTGAACACACATATGTAAAACATACGGGTGCTTCCACTTGACCCAGATCATAAATAGATTTTATTAGATGGATAGGCTATCTTTTTTGTCTTGTGTACTTCATATGATCTAAGTCATAAAATTTTGGACATCACGTTTGAATTTCTCTTGTTAACAATTAGCACACTCAAAGCTTTAAAAACTGAAAAATAAAAGAGTGTAAAATCAACGTTTTAGTTACAAGAAATAGGATTTTTAATTTTTATTACCAATTAATTGATATATTCGGGGAGATGGGCCTCGTCAGCATTGGGCTGCAACCCGTCTAAGAGAAGGAAAACTCTGAAATCAAAACCGGGGAGATGGGCCTCGTCAGTATTGGTCTGCAACCATCTAGGAGAAGGTCACTCCGAAATAAAACCAACTCTCAGGGAGCATACCCGAGAAAAAACCCCGATCCAAGGTGTTAGCCGACCCGTGCCAAGGATTCGTGACCAGAGGGCAAGCTGGTGTAACGGAGGGTGTATGTGTTGGCGGTCACAGGACACACGTGAGATTCCGCCTTACCTCCGTAAAGGGCTCTGCGGGGGTGGACCATATTTTCCCTATGACTCGTGGGAACGCATTGATGATTCCAAAAATTTATCATCCGCATCGCGGCGACGCGGTACGCCACCCGTCACGTCTCGTTTCCCGTGGGGGCGAAAAGTGGCTCACGGAGAGCCGTTTTGCTACGTTGAATGTTGGAGGAGGAATGGAAGAAAAAATGAATGATGTTTGTAAGATGATGGATGAAAGAAGGATTGATGTGCTTTTTGTGAATGAGACGAAGAGGAAAGGATGTGACACCACCAAGCACGGACCCTACACCGCGTACTGGTCGGGAGTACCCAATACCAACAGAGCTTGCCAGGGAGTTGGTGTCATCCTATCTGAGTGTGAATGTGTGAATGCTAGACTGATGTGGATGAGAATGAAAATGGGACTCACTCGTATTTTTGTCGTAGGGGTTTATGCTCCTGTAGACTCCGGTACGAATACGTCCCAGGAAGTACAAGAAGAAAGAGAACAGTTTTGGGAGAGTTTAAGAGATGTATTAAGAGAATGTAAGGATAATGAAAGAATAATAATGCTAGGTGATTTTAATGGATGGGTAGGACTGAAACGAGATGGATTTGAAAGGGTTCTTGGCAAGTACGGAGATGAAAGAGTAAACGAAAATGGTAAAGGTTTGCTTGAAGTATGTTTGGAATGGAACCTTTGTGTGTCAAACACGATGTTTCGACACAAAAGGATTCATATGTATACAAGAGAAGCGAAGAATGTCAGTAAAAGTATGATTGATTTTGTAATAGTGGATGAAAGATTGAGAAAAAGAAAGCGTGAAAGAGAAGAAAAGTTGGTATGTAAGAAAAAGAAAGCGTGGCTTGACTGGCTCTCAGTCAGAGCTAATGAGAGAATGCAGCAAGCTACAATTGAGAATGTGGATGAAGCGAAAGATAAATATAGAAGACTGAAAGGGATAGTGAAAGGAGTGATTGCTAGAAAGAAAAAGGAACAAAAAGACGTGTTTGATGAAAGGTTATCTGAGGATTTCCAGACGAACATTAAGTTCTTTTGGAAGTCCATTCGTTTAGCCAGAGGAGAAACACAGAGCTCCGAGCTGAACGCTATTAGAGACCAGAATGGAAGTATTGTAAAAGGTGAGGAATGTGTGTTAAAAAGATGGCAGGACTATTTTGAAAGCTTGTTTGAAAGAGAGGATGATGTACATGTACTAACCTCGGTGATGGATGACTATGTTGATGCTGATAAAAGTGGTATTAGTATGAATGAAGTTGTGAGTGCATTAAAAAGTATGAAAGCTGGTAAAGCAGCGGGATATGATAAGGTGACAGTCGAGATGCTGAAGGCTGGATAGGGCCTTGTAGCAAGTCAGTTGTGCCGCCTTTTCAACATATGTTGGGTTAGCGGTCGTGTACCAAGTGATTGGTGTAAGGCCGTTATAGTTCTACTTTACAAAGGAAAGGGCTCGCATCAAGACTGCAAAAACTACAGGGGCATTAGCCTCCTCAGCGTCGTCGGCAAACTGTATGCGAAAGTGTTGATTGAGAGAGTTATGAAAGAAACCGATGAGAAAATATGGGATGCACAAGCGGGTTTTAGAAAGGGAATGGGATGTACGGATCAGGTCTTTTCATTGCGAAGCATAGCCAAGAAATTTTTGGCCAAGAGTCAAAAGGTCTATTGCGCATTTGTGGATTTGGAAAAGGCCTATGACAAAGTGGTGAGGAATGAACTTTGGTCGGTACTGTCTATGTATGGGGTGAGCAGCAACCTTATTCGAGGTGTGAAGTCTCTCTATGAGGACTCCAGGGCTTGCGTGAGGATACATGGGTCATACACTGAATGGTTTAGTATCCAAAAGGGGGTTATACAGGGATGTGTAGCGTCACCATCGCTGTTTAACTTATTCATGGACAGTTGTTTGCAAGATTTGAAAGATAAAGAATGTGGTTTAAGAATGAAGAATTTACTCGTCAAATGTCTTCTTTATGCTGATGAGCAGGTTTTACTGGCGTCATCGGCAGATGAGTTGCAGGAGATGGTAACAACTATGCATGAAGTTTTTGAGAGGAAAGGAATGAAAGTGAATGTTAGTAAGACAAAAGTTATGGTTTTTGAAAGAGATGAATGCGTGACAGAGTGTAGGATTTGTATAGATGGAGAAAAAGTGGAACAAGTGAATGAGTTCATATATTTGGGAACATTGTTTACGAGAGATGGAAAGCATGAAGAAGATGTTGAAAGGAGAGTGATGGCTGGAAATAGAGTGAATGGGGCACTACACAACTTTATGCGCAGCCGGAAAGTGTCCGAAAAGGCACGACTGGCTGTACATGGAGGAGTATTGGTGCCGACTCTTATGTATGGTAGTGAAAGTTGGGTGTGGCAGAAAAAGCATCAGAGTAGAGTGAATGCAGTAGAAATGCGTGCGTTGCGAAGTATGTGTGGCTTGACCTTGAAAGATAGAGTGAGAAATAGCGTGATAAGAGAACGATGTGGAGTGATAGAAGATGTAGTGATGAGAATTGAGAGAGGAATGTTGAGATGGTTTGGTCATGTTGAGAGAATGAATGAAAAAAGACTATGAGAAGGTGTATGAGGCGAGTGTGGATGGTAACGTCGGAAGGGGAAGACCTAGGCGCACATACCTGGACCAAATCGGGGAAGTTTTAGAAAAGGGGCAGGTCAGGAGTACTCTAAACCGACGAGCATGCATGAAGAATGTAACGAGAGTGAATGAAGCGAGAGTAGTATGTCAGGATCGTAGCAAATGGAGATCCGTGATCTCTGCCTACCCCTATGGGAGACGGGCGTGATTTTATGTATGTATGTATGTAATTGATATATTTAACTTTGAACTTTTTAGAGGCTTACCTCTTTGCAAATTTTGAAATGCTCAGTACTAAGGAATAAAGACATCACAAGAAAAAAATTGTGTATTCACATCGACGTCCATTAAAAGTATAACTGACCAGAATATAGGCAAATTATCTGCTTGATATGAAATACCCATATGTCGTTGTAAATTTTTTAACTGTTTAGACATCAATACAATAACTAAATAGGTCGTCATCTTCTAAAACTCTTACAGAAAAATTCACAACACATTTAGTATTACAACTTAACAAATAGCTCGTACATTAACGAATATTTGAAATGATCATTGATATTTATCTAAACTCACATAATAAATCGGCGAAATATTCAATAGGAACCGGCAGTTCCTGAGATTAGTTCACTCAAACAAACAAACGCTTCAGTTTTATAACACTAGTATAGATAGGGAATGCTATACAATAAACGATTTATAGTATTTACGGTCCATCTCACGCATTTCTTTGTCAAGAATCAAGTAATGTAATTGTGACATTATTCTTTATTTTTATTCTTAAGTGCTGATTATAAATAAGTTATACATTTTAATATGCTAGATATCTAGATAGTGTGATATATTATTCAATAATATTATATCCTGAAGAGTTCGTATAAATAATTACGCTAATCTTATCAGGATCTAGTCTACGCAATAATTAATTCTACTATAGTAATATACATAATTAAACAAAGAACACATTATCGTGTTATAAAAATATATTTTGACTAATTTGTATAGACGTTAGTCAAGTTCACCCTATTCGTAAGAGTTGATTTTATGGAACAATGTCTTACGTGTATGTTAAAAGCGGCTTTAAAAAGCCATTTGGAGAACAGCAGGCACGCGTAGTGTATGAGAGAGAGAGAGAGAGAGAGAGAGTGTGGTGCGACTGCTGAAAAGAAGAAATTTTAACGTTAATTAATATACATAAGTTACAAGAAATATAATTAAAAAATAATAAATACTAAATTCACACAATAATGTAAGAGGAGATATTAGTTGAAAAAGTTAGCAAACCTGTAAATATCTGACTAAACTGAGAATACCTGCATAATCAATTACAGTTACCTTCTAGGTCTCGGGTGGTTTGTCAGTCTCATGCAGCAAGGGCTCCAAAACTGCCCAAAGTTCGTTGGCCTCCTCTGGGGCTATAAAAAATACCAAGTTATAATAAGAAACAAACTTTTTTTATAAGAAATAATGTATGCTAAGTATTTTGAGAAGTGTTATTACTTAGCCGTGGCTCGTCCAGATCAAAATCTGGCAGTACAGGTTCGTCGTTTGTTTGTTCCTCCATTTGTTGCATCGGGTACTGCTCCATTTGCTGTTCCGTTTGCTGCTCCGTTTGCTGCTCTAGTTGCTGCTCCATTTGTAAAACTATAACAAAAGTATGATGGTTAAATAAACGTATCAGTCTCAGTCATTGTCATTGTTAATCAGTATATGAAACAATTAATATTTAATTTCTGCCTCCATTGCGTCATTTTCACGCTGCAAATTCTCTGCGCTAATACGTTCTTCCCATGTCCTCTCTCTAATGAACCTTAACGTGTTAGCCAGCACATCTTGGTTACTCATCTGCAATATGGCAAAATGTATATTATTTCTTGAAGTCTATATTTTTTCAATATTTAATATTCAGCGAGTGAATTATTGGGTTATCTTACATTAGCGTCACCATCAATGGCAATGGCTAGGTCTTTAATTGCTGTGGCGGTCTCCTCACGGCGCTCTTTCTCAAAATGAGCGTTACGCGCTCGCCTTTCCTCCTGCAAACAGAAGAATACTCAATTGAATAACAGCTATTAGCGAATGACAATAATCTTCAATCGTATTGTCCTCCATAGGATTACTAACGCGTGATAGCGGCACGCGGTTTCGGCCTGTTGGCCTCACACGGCGCGGCCTGCTCGTACTCGTGGGCATGGCCTGGCCGTCATTTTGATCTCGTTTCTGTAAGTAACAATAAATGAGTAAATTTTAAGACCTGTATAATTTTAGCATTTAGGCGACCTGCACAAAGCGATGCAGATGCCACGCAAAGTAGATAATTACCGTATGAGATGACATTTACAATTAGATAACGTGCTTGTTGTCTAGTAAGTAATTAATTCGCTCGTTAAGAAATGGACAAGGAATGAATAATTTCAACGAGACTCCAGCATATATTGGCGCGAGAATCTTACCTGCGCACACGCAGGACGCTCCTGAAGGGTGAAGGTGGGCTATTGTGTAGACAACTGGGCAGTGATGAGATCAGAATCTCTTAGTGTTTGATTGTAAACTTTAAGTTAGGTTGCTGAAGTGAAGTTTCGTGGAATTGACTGTAACGGTTATATTTTAAAATCACATTCGTTAGATACCTACTAGATACCACCCGCGTAGAATACTGAACAATTATTTAAAATTATAGCACGGGTAGTATCTTGTCCATTTATAAAAAAATAGTCTACTTTGAAATTTTTAATCACCGTTTTAATTATTTTAAAAGTTGACCGAGATTTCATTTAATCATCAATTTAATACAAAAAACAATAGTACAAGTGACCTTACACGACTTCCAGAGAGAAAAATCTCTTGACACACAGAAAGACGCATACAGACTGACGGACTAGAGTTCTGTCTTTATCCTTATGAAGGCACGTAACCTTCAAAGTAATGCTCGTGAAGGAGGAGGCGGGGCGGGAGCGACGACGGATCGCAAGCCAAGCTGCCCGCGTACGAAAGCAACTCGGGCGTCGGAGGTCGATGAACGACCTCCGTCCCCCATTAGCGCAGGCCTGGAGGTGACTCGTGGAGCCACCTGCCACCCTGGCAGAAGCAGGCCGCGGCGGTGGCGCGCTCGGCGCGCCTCCCCGTTTTCCGGGGACGAGTTGGGGACTCTGTAGTCCCGACATACCCGAGGAGAGGGCCAGATCGTGAGAGATGGCCCTGCGTCGGCCGGGGTGCGAGGGATATGCCTGTCAACCTCACCTTCGGCAACCAAAACGACCTACAGGCAGAGTGCGTTTCAGTCGGTTCGAGTCCGACATAACCTGTTCCACCGGCTCCGATGGGCAGGTATCCGTGGGGATTTTGCACACGTAAAAACTCTTCGATATCTTTCTTCGAATATTATCTAGCCGGCTTCTATATTTTAAAGCATATAGCATAACATAACATAACATAAACTCACGCCGGTATTCCCCGAAGGGTTAGGCAGAGGTGCTAGCACCCACATTTCGCCATAACACAGAACAAGGTAGGTACAATAATAATTATAATTTGGACACAGTTAAATTAAATTAAATCTGTTCTGTTATCAAATATTTAACAATTATTAACATAATCATGATTATTATACAAAGGTTCTACAATTCCTGAATTCAAATTACTCGGTATATTATATTTTTTGCCAAAAACAAGTTCAAATGGTGTGTACTTTGTTTTAGAGTGGACAGTTGTATTATTAGCAAAACAAAAATATGGTAACCATGTACTCCAATATCCAATAAGCATTCAAGTATTTGTGTGTATTTTCTAAAGCACCGATTGATTGGTGATGATATGCAGTGGAAGACATTTGACTTATATTTAACAGTTTACATACCTCTTTCATAGTAGTTGACAAAAACTCTGTCCCACAATCCGATGCTATTTCTCGGGGTATTCCATACCTTAAGATAAAATTATCAACTAAAGATTTCGCCACACTAACACTATCCTTATTTTCTGAAGGATAAGCTTCTATATACTTACTTAGCTCACACTGTAGGGTGAGTATATATGAATAATTATAATAATCCTTACTTAAGGGCCCAACTATATCTAAATATATCTTATCTAAAGCTTACTGCTCAGTGGTTGAAACCTCCATTGGCTGTTTGGTAGGTAAAGAATGTTTTTGTCTTTGACATTTTATACATTTCTGTACGTACTTTTTAACATCGTCCTCCATATTTGGCCAAAAATAATATCTTTTTATATTATTTAGCATTCGCCTTATACCAGCATGGCCGCTTGTCGGCAATAAATGAAAATCATTCAGAAATACTAGTTTATCATCGTCATTATTTATCCGTATCGCTCCTTTTATAACACAAACTAGTGGAACGTTCCACTTTTTATTAGTATTGGTTAACCATTTAATATATTTCATTGTATCATTGTTTATTTTTACATATACTTCTTTAATATTATTTTCGTTACAAAACCATCCAATATCTCTCACAAAAACGTCTCGCGCTTGACATGACCGAGAATTCAGATTAACACATATGATATATCTCTCTTTAAAATAAATAAAATCTACTTTCAAATTATTTTTAAATATCAATTCTATGCAATTATTAGGTTTTTTAAGCATATCCACGACATCCGGGTGATCAATCCGATTGTCAATAGAAACCTTATCGACCAATGAATGGTCAGTCATATCTTGATTCAACGCTCTTGTCATAAATATCTATACGAGATAATGCATCGGCCGCCACATTACTCGTACCTCTAACATACTCAATGTCATAATCATACTCCTCTAAAATTAACCTAAACTTGAAAAGTCTGCTAGATGGATTACTCATAGAAAATAAATAGACAAGTGGTTTATGATCCGTAAATATTTTAAAATGTTTACCATACAAGTATGGTCGAAAATATCGAACAGCCCATACTATAGCCAAAAGTTCCTTCTCTATAGTGGGATAGTTAATTTCACCTTTATTTAAAGTACGACTTGCGTACGCAATAGGTAAATCAGTTTTGTTACATAACACAGCACCAATAGCCTTACCAGAGGCATCAGTACGTAAAATAAACTCATTCTCAGTTGAAAAATCGGGATATTGTAATATAGGGAGTTTACATAGCAACTTTGTCAGATGAATAAACGCATTTTCATATTCATTTGTCCATTCAAATTTAACTGACTTTCGGCATAATTTATTGAGTGGTATTGTGATCTCAGCAAAATTAGGTACAAATTTTCGATAATAATTAGAATAAAAATAGGTAAAAAAACTTTTTAAGTTAAACGGATTCTTCTATCGCACATTAAGTCGATAATTTTAGACAATTGACGTGCCCACGGTTTTATATTTTAGTCTAGTCTATGCATATGTTTATAATTCCCACGACTGTATCTATTTTATTATTTTTTGGGTTTTAGTACATTTATCTTAAACATTGCAATGTATGTGTAACATAAAACCGTTTAGCTTAAAAAGTTTTTTTACCTATTTTTATTTTCTAGTTTTTAGTTTTTATTTCGCATTCTGTTTAATTCATTTAGTGCTTCATTATTGCAAGGTTTCTTGCCCGTTAGTTTATTGCAGTCCGCTTCCAAGCCGCAGCCATCTTAGCTTTCCATTTTGCATAGTAAATTGTATTCTACTTGTTGAGACTTTTCATTTGATACCCATGTTGATGGGATTGATAAAACCTAAGTTATCTGCCATTTTGTAGAGGCCGCCATCTTGGATTTTAATTTTATATAGTACATGGTATTCTACTGGTTGAGCACTTTCATTTGATACCCATATTGATGGGATTGATAAAACCTACGTTATCCGCCATTTTGTAGCGGCCGCAATCTTGGATTTCAATTTTTTATAGTATATTATATTCTGCTTGTTGAGCCCTTTCATTTGATACCCATATTGATGGGATTAATAAATCATAAATTATCCGCCATTTTGTAGCGGCGGCCATCTTGAATTTATAATGATAATGAATAAACATAATTGTATTGTTTTTTTTTTTAAATTCAAATAAAAACAATTTATTTCTCATAAAAACATAAAGTTCACTTAAAATTAGATTTACAATAATTTAGAAATTAGAGTACGCCAATATATAAAAATTAATTATTACATTATACAATTAAAATATTGTCCACATTTTTGTACAGTCAGAGTGACAGTCTAATCTATTAACCCGCCCCTCATCGTACCTGGTGCAAAGGTACCCATGACACTGGCGGCATTGCCCCGTTGAACAGCTATGGCCAACCGTTGCCCCAGGTACGAGCCGGAGCGGGAGTCACCGGTTTTGTCCCTCAACCTGCGCCCTAATTCGCTCACCAGATTCTTGGCGTCGGTACCCCAACTACCTAGGTATTGTTACCAAAATCCAAAGTGTATACAAAATTTCAGATTAATCGGTTGACAGGAAGAGGGTGAAATTTGAATTACTAAATTTGACCCAAGAATAAATAGTAAAACAAACGGGGTGAGCTAAATAAAACCGTTTAAAAAGCGACAAAGCGTTTGACTTCGTCCCCAGACTGAGGTCTTGGATAATTTTTTATAACTTTAGTTTTTTCTGGATCTGGTTGTACACCATTTGATGATACTACATGTCCTAAATATAATAATTCTTTTTTCAAAAATTGGCACTTACTAGGATTTACTTACAAATTTACTTTTCTTAATCTCTCAAATATATATACTAGATTTTTGTTATGAATATCTAGGCTGCGTCCATAGCAAATTAAATCGTCTAAATAAACTAAAGCTTTTTCATAATTTAAACCAGCCATAGCGACTGTCATTAAACGACTAAAAGCATTCGGACTAATTTTTAAACCCATAGGTAATCTCTTAAGTTGATACTGTTTATCTGTAGTAAAAACTGTATATTTTCTGCTTTCAGGCTCTAATAATAATTGGTAGTATGATTGTGATAAATCTAGATGACTAAAATATATTGCACCAGACAGAGAATCTAAAATTTCGGTTATATTTGGAAGAGGGAATTTGTCATCCATAATCCTTTCATTTAACTTTCGATAATCTACTACTAAACGCCATTTCTTACTAGAGTCCGCACTCTTCTTTGGTACGAGCAAGATAGGACTATTCCATTCACTCTGACTTTCTTCTACAATATCATCTTTAATCATTTGTTGTATTTGCCTTTCTATTTCCTGTTTTTGTGACCTAGGTAATCTATACGGTTTATCATAAGATGGTGTAAGATTTTCCATTAAATAAATTTTCTGCTTATATAAATTTGTAACACCTAACCTATCACCTGACAGCAAAAATATGTCTGAATATTTCGCACAAATATTTTCTATAGATATCTGTTCCTCATAATTTAAATGACTTAAATTTAGCATGGAAAACAATTTCTTTACTCTGTCAGAATTATTCAATTCCTTTTCAAAACTACAAATAGAATAATCGTCTAAACTTATTAATTCCGGAATAAAATAACCAAGAATAACTAACATCATTAACGTCAAATATAACTGAATTAATATTAGCATAATAACAAGCTAAATTATTAGGCTCGAAAAAAATAATTAGGTAATTCTAATTTTTTCTGACTACCGTTATCATTGTTTGCCTGTGCGTTTGTGGATTTATCATCGTCGTTACTGGCTGATTGTGCCATATTAGCACGGTGACCACGGGAACCCCTAGAGTTCTGAAATCGACGTCCCTCAAATCTAAAATTATTCTGGTGTTGTTGTCTGTAACCACCTTGTCCTCGGTAATTCTGAGGATCACCTCTATAATTTTGGGAATGGCCTTGATAATTAAGGGGATGATTTTGTGAGTTGTAATAATTACGCTTACCTAAAATTATTTGACCTACCTCTATTTCGGTGAAAATACATCACTCTGGCGCCATTGTCGGATGACAATGACAATTCTTCGTCCAATGCACCACGGATAGCGTCACTCAAAGTAGTATAATTCCTTGCTGCTATAATTGTACTGATTCGACTATTTCTCAGACCATCGGAAAAACGTTTAATAGCGTTCTTTTCGTTCACAGTTTTCAAAATTTCATATTTTTCGAGTCTCCATCCAATTGAGAAATAGTTAAATCAACAGATAATTGTTCTATTTGCTTACCGAAGTCAGCTACAGTTTTGTCATTCTGCCTAGAGCATTGTAGTTGCTGGTGCAGTTAAGTGTCTGATTTTTTACTTAGAAGTCGGTCCTTCATGTCCTTCACAAGATCTGAAACTGTTGCATAAGTTTCGTGCAATCTTAGTTTTGCACCTTCGGACAACCTTGACCTTAAAACAAAAGTTCAACTTCCAACATATCAGAGTACATTTCAATATTTGAAATTAATTGCTTTGTTACACATTCGGTTTTGTCCATAATCGGTAAAAGACTGACAGCGGTTTTTAATTGAAAATTTTCCATTATAACTAAATTATCTGTAACTGTACCTTTAGCAACAGAATCTATCGCAGTACATAATTCACTTATTTTAATATAATATTTATCGATACTGGCACATACATTTTCAATTTCCTCTGCTTCTAACTTAGTTATTTTTTCAGTTTCTGACAATACTTTTACATTGTCCAAGATAAAATCAAACTGCCTCTTTAAATTTTCCAATTCAACACTTTTTTCATGCCTTATTTTAGCGGTCCTTCGACTAGGGCCTAATTTAGTTAAATAATCTTTAACGTACTTGAATTTTCCAAATAGTTCTTTGAGCTCGTCTGCCATTTAATTAAAATCAAGCAAGATTTATAACATAAAACATAAAACAAAATAACTTATCTACAAGGACGAATTTAACGTACATTTTACGAAATTATAGTAGGGATTTCGCTCTCTAAAAGAAAAAGTAATAAGTAAATGATGTTATCAATACCAGTTCAAATAATTTGTCGGCATGTTGCACTCGCGCACTTTTTTCGCACTTCTGCACTTTTGCACGTTTTCGTAGTAGCAAATATGTTTTTTGCGAGAACTAGATTACAGAAACATGGTTGATTACACAGTTGCCTCACTTGAAGGCTGACTCTGGAGCCTTCTAAAATAATTTGCAGATCGCTTCAGCGCGAATTCGCGTATTTGTTGCTCTGTCCAATCGCGATGGCATTTCCGGTACAATTTGTACCCCAAAATTAAAAGAACAACGCCCATAAAAACACAAATGGTTACAAGTATATAGTTGGTATTGGCTGCATGTTGTTGTAGCTGGTCGACAGTCCCTGAATTCGTGCCTGCACCGGCAGCAGTTTTTGCCACCACTACTTGTTCCTTTTCTACAGATTGTTTGTTCCCCATTTTCGATAAAGAAAATCCAACTTGGATACACAGCACCGTACATACGAAAGCACCACAGTATTTTTACACATTGTCACAACGCAGAACGATGCACAGGGCCACTTAGTTCACCCGAAATTGTCCACGCTGCAAAAATTACACCTGCATCGGTTCTCGTTACGGGCGCCGAAGCGATGCGCCGCCGCCGGCGTAGTAACGTGATAGCGTGTCGCTGGCAGGGTCGCCATTTGATGTTGTCGTTAGGGAGTCGAATTAAAAGACGTCCATTACTTGCGACATCCCGTTTATTACTCTCTAATAAGGTGACACAAATAAGTACTTATACAAGGAACTTACAACTATAGAGTTTCCACACACATACTATAACATTAGGGCTGTACCACACCATAATCTTATATTCGACGAAGTAGGGTCTACAACTTTCTGTGTTTTTTATTTGTGATATTATACTGATACACTTTTTTGGACTATGAACAGATCATTTATATCAACACTATTTCCCCAAAGCATAACCCCATACTTCAGCCACGAATATGCATATGCGTAGTAGGCTGCTAAAGCAGTTTGTGTGTTAGTGTTTTTGTTAATTTGGAAAAGGGCTTATGTGAATTGTGATAGTTTAGCTTTGACGTGTTCTATGTGTGTTTTTCAGTTAATGTGTGCGTCTATGTTTATTCCCAGTAATTTGAAATTCAAATTTAAAGTCTTTAGTTAGAAAGAAGTCCACACATTCAAATTTTGAATGTGTGGACTTCTTCTAAAGATGTGTGTTGGTGAGTTATGTTTAAATTTAAGGGGGGCTTTGTGTACGGTCTGAATTGTATGATTTTCGTTTTATTCGAGTTTATATCGAAGTTGTGTTCTTGTAGCCATTCCGTTATAGTTTGGAGAGTATTTTTTACTGTGGTGTTGTGGTTGGTTGAACCGTCGCATTGTATTACAATAGAAATATGTTTGTTTTTTGTTATTTTTATAATATTTAGTATTTCTTTGAAGTCCACTGGCTGTAAGTACATCGAGTGTATTGGCGAGCTTATAACAGGTTGTCCGATGGGTGTATTTGTGCAGGTATTGTCTTGACCCACTGAAATGAAAAAAATGTTAAAATAAATGTGTTACATATTGTTAAGGAGCATGTCACTACTTCATCGTTAACTTTCAACGTCATGTTTTCTTTCTTCTTAATGTCTGTTTTTCTAGTTATTGTATTTATAATTTTCCACATAGTTTTAACTTTATTATCAGATTTTTACATCAGGCCTAAATATTCTAATTTTTTTGACACTTTAATACTAGACTCGAATTTAGGTCCCAATGTAATACCCACTCATATATATGTAAAGCATATAGACAAAACCATATCCGGGTACTATTTTGTTTTAAGGAATTTGGGACCATCGAATGTCATGGCTTCGTATTGTAAAGAAACACGATGCCGACTCTCAAATTACTTCTTTAATATTTTTCTTCTACCTAAATAATGTCCATGCTATAAAAGCGTGAGTTATAGTCATTCATTGTTTGGTATCAACATCCATCAGACCATCTTATCAAAAACAAGAAATAATTCAATAAGTGATTAACACAATGATTATAGTTTCAGAAAGTTTTTAAATAAGACAACATCTTTATCACTATGTACAGAGTGGTGTCCCCTTCAAGGGAAATCATTTATTTTATGTATGTATTGAAAATGACTTTACACTACACTTGATTATTATAATAATAATAATAAAATATTTATTTCAGACCATAGTCCATACTTAAAAAAGAAATACACACACTGAACAAACACATCAAGATACGTGTGTGTGCTCGGATCAAGGCTTTCACTATAGCCGAGTCCTGCTTATCTGCAATGACCTTCAGGATACCGTTAGTGCTACCCCGTATTCTACTTAAGCTGGAAGCGAGTCTTTTTCGCATGATGGCATGAAAGCCGTCGACTCCAGCATCGGCAAACATGCCAGATGCACTACAGAAGCTGGGTAGCCCTAACAAGAACCTGAACCCATTATTATATTAGACGCGTAGGGCATTGAGCGTTCGCTGCGTATAGCTGAACCACAGGCTGCACGTGTAGAAGGTCTGACAGTATGCTTTGAACAAGGTAATTTTGACTGCATCACTACATCGTGCAAACCTGCGAGCCAGCATATTGCTTTTGACCGCCAACGCTCTACGCTCCCTCTCAATATCAACTTGGTCTTCAAGGCCCTCGGTAATGTAGTGCCCCAAGCATTTAAACTTGTACACCCGTTTTAGCTCCGTACCATTCAGCTTAATTGCGGGCACAGTTAACGGACATTTAAAGGAGGCCCTGAAGACCATGTATTCACTCTTTACACAGTTATAGATAAGTCCCAGTCTTTGGCTGTGCGATTCACAAATGGCAAGCAGCCGTCTCATTGCGTTTACAGTTGGGGTCAGCAGCACCATGTCATCCGCGTAACTGAAGTTGTTCATTGCTGTATCGTCAATCCAACATCCGACTCTAGTGCTGCTAAGCCCGACCACAAGATCATTCACGTACAGGTTGAAGAGTTTGGGAGAACTCAACCCACCTTGTCTCACCCCGCACTCCAACCTGTACGCGTCAGAGTAGCTGTCCGCCCATCGAACGCAGTTCTTCTGGTTACGGTACCAGAACTGGAACAGTCGTTGCACCTGTGTAGGCACCGTTGTTTTCCCGAGCTTCTCCCATAGTACATCATATGATACTAGATCAAATGCCCTGGAGAGGTCGAGAAAACATGCATACACAGGTGTGTTTCTATCCGTATAGTATTGAACAGTATGCTTGAGACTAATAATTGCGCTTTCAGTAGATAGTCCGACTCGAAAGCCGAACTGAGCGTCATGTATATTGAGGTGTTTCTCCAATTCTGAGTCAAGCACACTGTCCAACACCTTGGCCACCACCGTAGCCAGAGATATAGGACGATAGTTCTGCTTATCAGATAAATCTCCTGTTTTATTTTTCACAATTGGCACAATTATGGTCCTAATTAGGTCCTCTGGCAAGTAGGAGTGACTCATACAGACATTATAAAACATTGCCAGCACTCGCGGTAGGTGCACACCCGCATATTTCAAGTGTTCAACACTGAGTCCGTCATGACCAGGTGGGTGACTTGCCTTTGGACATGTTACTTACAATTTTACGAACTTGCTTAGCTGTTATATAATACATGTCACCAGTCATGGCGGGCTCAGCATTAAAACCTGAGGAACCCAACGGAAACTTCACAGTGAAATGCTCTTTGAACAATTCGGCAATATCTTTACTATCACTCACCCCTCCCACGCTAACAGGGAGGCCAGGCTCATGGTTTAAGTTACCGGTCGCTTTCCAAAAGTCGGTGAAACTGTTTGAAGCTGGAAATTCAATAATTGCATCCATTTTTAGCTGTTCTTTATTGTTCTGACAAAACTTTAATTTATTCTTAAACATCTTACGGCTTTCACACATCTCCTCGTATACAGTACCAGATGGCTGCCTATTTTGAGAGACCCAACTTAGAAATTTAATCCTGGCCTCCCTGTGCGCCTGATATACATATTTATTCCATCCTATCACAATACGTTTATTTTTTCGAGCATGACTAGCATTCGACTTAATAGCTGAATCAGTTAAAGTTAATATAATATTTGTATATAATTTATCTCTTATGTATCTATGTCTATTATGTTTACACATACCATAACTACAATCTCTAAGTTCTACAGGAAAATCTATTAGTTTAAGTTTATTATTGCACATATCAGTATAATTATTTATTTGCTCAGTCGTTCTGTATCCCCAAATTGCTTTATTATGCCCATTATTTCAACCAAAACTATGTTTATCTACAATTACATTTAAATTACACTCTACAAATAATGGCAGATGATCCGATCAGTAAGTATAGTATTTAATATAAACATTAGTAACAGTTTGCCGCGCGGAGTAGCTAACAACACAGTGAATAAGCCACCGTGTACACCCGTGAGCATCACTAATAAAGGTATAATTATTAGATGAGTTACCTAATATCTCCAAATCTGCACAGGACTACTGCTGATCTGCACACGAATTACTTAGCTCATTACCAAACAGTTCCCCCAGATGAGCATTAAAATCACCTAACACGTAAATAGCCTCCACAGAACCACTTTCCACAATCGCACAAACTCGCCAAAACACGCTGTAATGTCCTCTAAATTGTCCACCGCATTTGTAGATATACTAAACACAATAAATGACCGTTTATCTATTGACACTTTAATTGCACATAAACGAGGATTATTGCACTCGATCACAGACACTTTAGTAAACACGCTTTTGCGTCACAGTAACGCCACTCCCCCGTACGGTCGACCTCTGAAGATGCCGGTCGAGGTGATGATTATGACGCTTCTTGGTAAATAAGGTATATATTATTTTTCCTAACATCATTATGATTTTATAATATGTAATGTGTTCGTGCAACACATGCGGTTGAGACTAATCGAGTGCATACCTGCCCGGCCCCGCACCCCTCGTCCGGTTTACGGGCACCTAAATTCTGGGAAACAATAGACTCAAACAAAGGGCTAAGGGATTTCACATAATCGTTTTCACAAATAGATACATTCGTTACAAAAATAAAGGGCTAAAGATAAGAAACACGCTTTGGCTAATTGGTTTTGTTGTCATGTTAACAATGAAGACCAAAACGACGATAGCTACAAAATTACTGTCTTCGATGATAAGATTTATTACCTACATTTAGGAGTGAAAAGTAAATATTGCGTCATTTGTATGAGGGCGAAAAATAAAGGACGAGAAGCACAAAGGTGACGATTGCACTTATTTATTTGTTGCTTTCAGGATATAAGTATTCCAATGAATATTATTAAAGTTTTGGTATATTTACAGGTTCCTCTACCAGCACCTTGACTAGCAAAAACTATTTACGACTGACCGTCTCAATCGTCTGCGGATTGCATTTAAATCAACTGAACGAATATAACGAACGAACAAAAATAAATCTTAAAAATGATACAATAAACCGTCCTTTGAATATTTTTGATAGGCATATTAACTGTGAAGTAAAAGTTACTACTGTCAAAATGATAAAAAGCTGGAGCACACACTACTGTTGCTTGAAAGCTCTGAGCAAAGCAAGTGCTCTGGCTTTGTACGCTAAAAGCTTACTGCACGATTGAAACAATAACAGGTTGCTAGTCAATTGAAATAACAGTAGTGTTTGCTTTTAGAATAAGAGTCCTACTAATAAGAAAATATTTGAATTAAACCATTTCATTCAATTATCACAAAATGAGTATGATTTTTAACATGAGGTATACTTTTTATATAGAGGAGAGCAATTT
Source organism: Eilema griseolum (assembly GCA_963662185.1). Taxonomy (NCBI): domain Eukaryota; kingdom Metazoa; phylum Arthropoda; class Insecta; order Lepidoptera; family Erebidae; genus Eilema; species Eilema griseolum. The sequence continues at coordinate 532,057 of OY759251.1, forward strand.
AATTCTTTGGTACCAAAGTACATCGGAGAAATTACGCAATAAACAACTATTATGCATTGAGGTGCTTTGCTAAAAGAAACGTAAAAGAAATTCAAGAAAATATTGGCTAGTTTCGGTGCTTTGCCCTTGTCAAAATGATACGCAATCTATTTCTTCGTCATGTTCCTCGCTTACTGATATCGATTCAAGTTCGTCAAGATTTTTTAAACTGGAGAAATTTCTAACGTAATGAACTGATGGTTTATTGCGTTATCACAACTATTGAATCAAAATATTACTATTACTAGGTATATCAAAGTTAAAAGGCTCACCAACAAAATTTAGTTTCAACTTTATGGAGGTTCTGTTTGTGACAGGGTTTTTTTTTTTAATTTAATTTAATTTAACCGTAAATTAAAGCTTAAAATGTAATAATTCTTTATAAAAAAAAGTTGAGTTTAAGACTTAGAGCGTACAGAGTACCTGCACATAGCTGTGAGTACTGTCTAAGCAATCAGTGTCTAGGAATGTCAAATAGCGGACATGTAAGGAGGATTTGTCAATGCTAAACCCACAACTCCGAAGGAACGGAGGAATCGTGGATATTTAATAGAAACATTCAAAATCTTGAATGGATTCTACGATATAAAGAACTATCCTAACCCTAAGAACCATCTAAGATGTCTCCCAAGGACCGGAGGAATCGTGGATGGAGATCTAACAGAAACATTCAAAATTAGAGAACTTTGATGCGACCTGCTTTATTCATAACGAGAATGCACATCTTAGTGGACACCATCTGAAGTTATGCACTTGGCTTCTCCAACAACAAATTTATCAGTAACAGAGTGGTCAGAACGTGGAACCAGCTCCTAGAACACTCAGACTAGAGAAATTGAAGGAAAGAAAATGGAAACTGAATAGAGGCATTATCAGTTGTCTACGACTGCCTATGTGTAATATTCTACGCTATTAATATTTTATTTCTTCATAACAAAAAAACATAATAAAAAAACGATTTTTTAAATTTTTAACTAAAATGTAAACGTAATCGTCAATAGTTTACGACTTAGAGCGGTTTTATGAATTGAGATTGGAACTGTATTAATAAAATAGAACGATTTGTTTGGTGACTAGCCAACCGGTTCCGGGTTCGGCCGTGACACATTCATTCAACATTCAACATACCTTTTAGCAAAACATTCTCACGAATTATTTATTTTCAAATGATGTAAGGGACATTTATGATTACTACTCCGCTCCCTTGAGTAGTAGCATAATGATATATATAGCCTATAGCTTTCCTCTATAAACGAGCTATTCAACACAAAAATATTTTTAAGGTCTAACTAGTAGTTCTTGCGATTAGCGATGATCAGTTGGATCATACCAACAAACTCTTTAGTTTTTTGTTATTATTATTTTTACTACCAATGTGTATATTTATATTGATTTTATAAAATAAAATCGTTTATTTTTGTTATGTTATAAAGATGGAATAAAATATTAATAATATGGTATTTTAAATAGTTTTGCTCATAGCGATGTGTATGTACTTCATATGATCTAAGTCATAAAATTTTGGACATCACGTTTGAATTTCTCTTGTGAACAATTAGCACACTTAAAGCTTTAAAAACTGAAAAATAAAAGGGTGTAAAATCAACGTTTTAGTTACAAGAAATAGGATTTTTAATTTTTATTACCAATTAATTGTATATTTAACTTTGAACTTTTTAGAGGCTTACCTCTTTGCAAATTTTTAAATGCTCAGTACTAAGGAATAAAGACATCACAAGAAAAAAATTGTGTATTCACATCGACGTCCATTAAAAGTATAACTGACCAGAATATAGACAAATTATCTGCTTGATATGAAATACCCCATATGCCGTTGTAAATTTTTTAACTGTTTAGACGTCAATACAATAACTAAATAGGTCGTCATCGTCTAAAACTCTTACAGATAAATTCACAACACATTTAGTATTATTACTTAACAAATAGCTCGTACATTAACGAATATTTGAAATGATCTTTCATATTTATCTAAACTCACATAATAAATCGGCGAAATATTCAATTGGAACCGGCAGTTCCTGAGATTAGTTCACTCAAACAAACAAACGCTTCAGTTTTATAACACTAGTATAGATAGGGAATGTTATTCAATAAACGATTTATAGTATTTACGGTCAATCACACGCATTTTTTTGTCAAGAATCAAGTAATGTAATTGTGACATTATTCTTTATTTTTATTCTTAAGTGCTGATTATAAATAAGTTATACATTTTAATATGCTAGATATCTAGATAGTGTGATATGTTAATCAATAATATTACTTATATCCTGAAGAGTTCGTATAAATAATTACGCTAATCTTATCAGGATCTAGTCTACGCAATAATTAATTCTACTATAGTAATATACATAATTAAACAAAGAACACATTATCGTGTTATTAAAATATATTTTGACTAATTTGAGCAATATAATATAATTCATTTATAGAATATAAATATATACTATACAAAAATATTCAATATACGCTATCAAAAGGTATATAAAACTGAAGACAAAACATTTGAAACATTGTTTATACCGAAGAATTAAGAAGAGAGCAACACATTTATTCCAACATCACAACATTTAAAAATGTAAACGACACGCATCTAGTAAAATGTCCCGCATGTTCTAGCGCATCACTGTCTTGTAGAGATGTATTATAGACTTTAGCCAAGTTCACCATATTCGTAAGAGTTGATTTTATGGAACAATGTCTTACGTGTATGATAAAAGCGGCTTTAAAAAGCCATTTGGAGAACAGCAGGCATGCGTAGTGTATGAGAGAGAGAGAGAGTGTGGTGCGACTGCTGAAAAGAAGAAATTTTAACGTTACTTAATATACATAAGTTGCAAGAAATATAATTAAATAATAAATACTAAATTCACACAATAATATAAGAGGAGATATTAGTTGAAAAAGTTAGCAAACCTGTAAATATCTGACTAAACTGAGAATACTTGCATAATCAATTACAGTTACCTTCTAGGTCTCGGGTGGTTTGTCAGCCTCATTCAGCAAGGGCTCCAAAACTGCCCAAAGTTCGTTGGCCTCCTCTGGGGCTATAAAAAAATACCAAGTTGTAATTAGAAACAAACTTTTTTTATAAGAAATAATGTATGCTAAGTATTTTGAGAAGTGTTATTACTTAGCCGTGGCTCGTCCAGATCAAAATCTGGCAGTACAGGTTCGTCGTTTCTTTGTTCCTCCATTTGTTGCATCGGGTGCTGCTCCATTTGCTGTTCCGTTTGCTGCTCCGTTTGCTGCTCTAATTGCTGCTCCATTTGTAAAACTATAACAAAAGTATGATGGTTTAATAAACGTATCAGTCTCAGTCATTGTCATTGTTAATCAGTATATGAAACAATTAATATTTACTTTTTGCCTCCATTGCGTCATTTTCACGCTGCAAATTCTCTGCGCTAATACGTTCTTCCCATGTCCTCTCTCCGATGAACCTTAACGTGTTAGCCAGCACATCTTGGTTACTCATCTGCAATATGGCAAAATGTATATTATTTCCTGAAGTCAATATTTTTTCAATATTTAATATTCAGCGAGTGAATTATTGGGTTATCTTACATTAGCGTCACCACCAATGGCAATGATTAGGTCTTTAAATGCTATGGCGGTCTCCTCACGGCGCTCTTTCTCATAATGAGCGTTACGCGCTCGCCTTTCCTCCTGCAAACAGAAGAATACTCAATTGAATAACAGCTATTAGCGAATGACAATAATCTTCAATCGTATTGTCCTCCATAGGATTACTAACGCGTGATAGCGGCACGCGGTTTCGGCCTGTTGGCCTCCCACGACGCGGCCTGCTCGTACTCGTGGGCCTGGCCTGGCCGTCATTTTGATCTCGTTTCTGTAAGACAATAAATGAGTAAATTTTAAGACCTGTATAATTTTTGCACGTAGATGACCTGTACAAAGCGATGCAGATGCCACGCAAAGTAGATAATTACCGTATGAGATGACATTTACAATTAGATAACGTGCTCGTTGTCTAGTAAGTAATGAATTCGCTCGTCAAGAAATGAACAAGGAATGAATAATTTCAACGAGACTCCAGCTTATATTGGCGCGAGAATCTTACCTGCGCACACGCCGGACGCTCCTGAAGGGTAGGGGTGGGCTATTGTGTAGACAACTGGGCAGTGATAAGATCAGAATCTCTTTGTGTTTGATTGTAAACTTTAAGTTAGGTTGCTGAAGTGAAGTTTCGTGGAATTGACTGTAATGGCTATATTTTAAAATTACATTCGTTAGATACCTACTAGGTACCACCCGCGTAGAATACTGAACAATTATTTAAAATTATAGCACGGGTACTATCTTGTCCATTTATTAAAAAATAGTCTACTTTGAAATTTAATAATCACCGTCTTAATTATTTTAAAAGTTGACCGAGATTTCATTTAATAATCAATTTAATACAAAAAAACAATAGTACAAGTGACCTTACACGACTTCCAGAGAAAAAAATCTCTTGACACACAGAAAGACGCATACAGACTGACGGACTAGAGTTCTGTCCTTATCCTTATGAAGGCACGTAACCTTCAAAGTAAAGAAGTTCACCCGGGTACTCTTAACTTTATTTTATCTACCAGTCTACATGGCAGTCTGCATGGCCATGTAGACTCTGTAGATATGTCAGTCTGAAATAATCAGTCCACTCCCGTCACAAGATTTATTTCATCGCACATAATTAACTTGAGTTATTCTCATAATGAACTTATTTAATTAACTACATAAGTATTTATGCTGTGTTGCATCAAATCGCTTCATAAATTCCACATTATTTTTTTGTAACCTATACTAATAAAAATGCTATCGCGGTCTTATTTGTTGCCCTTTTTTTGATCTATCTCGTACGGTTCCAGTGTTTGTAATGTAATCGCAAAAAAAAGTAACCACATCAAATTCCTGTTACCACAAATAAAACTATACATAATAACCAAAGTCTAACTAACTCTAACTTCTGCAGTTGATCAGAAGATTGTTCGCTTCTAGTGATGATCGTGGTTTATTGAATTGTACTTTATTGTAATAGAATTATAACTGTCAAAAACTTATTCCTCCCTCCGGCCGGCCGGCGCCTCCTTCTGCGAGCAAGTAATGCTCGTGAAGGAGGAGGCGGGGCGGGAGCGACGACGGATCGCAAGCCAAGCTGCCTGCGTACGAAGGCAACTCGGGCGTCGGAGGTCGATGAACGACCTCCGCCCCCCATTAGCGCAGGCCTGGAGGTGACTGGTGGAGCCGCCTGCCACCTTGGCAGAAGCAGGCCGCGGCGGTGGCGCGCTCGGCGCGCCTTCCCGTTTTCCGGGGACGAGTTGGGGACTCTGCAGTCCCCACACACCCGAGGAGAGGGCCAGATCGTGAGAGATGGCCCTGGGTCGGCCGGAGAGCGAGGGATATGCCTGTCAACCTCACCTTCGGCAACCAAAACGATCCACAAGCAGCGTGCGTTTCAGTCGGTTCGAGTCCGACATAACCTCTTCCACCGGCTCCGATGGGCAGGTATCCGTGGGGATTTTGCACACGTAAAAACTCTTCGATATCTTTCTTCGAATATTATCTAGCCGAATCCTATATTTTAAAGCATATAACATAGCATAACATGACATAACATAAACTCACGCCTGTATTCCCCGAAGGGTTAGGCAGAGGTGCTAGCACCCACATTTCGCCACAACACAGAACTAGGTAGGTATAATAATAATTATAATTTGGACACAGTTAAATTAAATTAAATCTGTTCTGTTATCAAATATTTCTATTCTAAATATAGGTTTATTTATAAGTACCTACTCTAATTCATATAACTCATCAATCAATCAATCAATCAATCAGCCTTTTATCCTGAACTTTTTTTATTTTTATTTTTTTTATTTTTTATTAGTGTCTTCTCACAGAATGTCTCTCAGTTCAGTGTGCCTCTTGGCATAGGCCTCCTCTAACATTTTCCATTGCTTTCTATCTTTTGCAACTCTTCTCCAGTTGGGTCCAGCTGTTAGTTTTATTTCGTCTTCCCATCTTTTTGCTTGTCTTCCTCTCTTTCTTTTTCCATCTCTAGGGTACCATTCAGTTAATATCTTACTCCATTTTTCCTGGGGACATCTCATTAAATGGCCTGTCCACCTCCACTTTAGTTGATCTATCTTATCTAGCACGTCTGTTACTTTTGTTTTTGATCTTATGAAGGTGTCTTTTTCTATCTTGCTTTTTTACGCCAAGCATGCTCCTCTCCATGGCTCTTTGGCAGTGTACTATACTGTCTCTTTGGAGTTTAGTGAGTGACCAGGTTTCACATCCGTATGTGAGGCAAGGTAGGATACAGGTATCGAAGACCTTCCGTTTGATTCCTATGCTGATGTCTATGGATTTCATTACTTCTTTCAAGGACCAGTATTTTTTCCAGCTGTTGGCTATTCTTCTATTTATTTCTTTGGTTGATTGGTCTGCATGTGAGATGATTTGTCCTAAGTAGGTATACTCTTCTACGTATTCGAGAGGGTGGTTATTTATTTTAATCTCTTGATGTATACTATTTGTTAGTAATTTTGTCTTGGTCAGGTTCATGTATAGTCCGATGCTTTCACTTTGTTTCCTTAGTTCTTCAATCATTTTCTCTAGATTATATGGATCTCTTTCGAATAGGACGATGTCGTCCGCAAACCTCAGATGATTGAGTTTTCTTCCATCTATGCTTAGGCCGTATTGATCCCAGTCTAGTTTACGGAATATATTTTCCAATACCGCGGAGAACAGCTTGGGAGACAGTGGATCTCCCTGTCTGACCCCTCTTCCTATTCTGAACTCGTCACCCAAAGTTTCCAATTGAATTCTTCCTTTGCTATGGTAGTATATGCTTCGTATGATTCTGATGTAGGTGGAGGGGATACCCTGTTTCTCTAGGCTCTCCCAGATGGCTTTGTGACTGATACTGTCGAAAGCCTTGGTGTAGTCTATAAAGACCATGTACAGAGATTTGTTATACTCTTTGTGTTTTTCTATAATTTGTTTCACTGTATGTAGATGGTCTATTGTGGAGAAACTTTTCCTGAAGCCAGCCTGCTCCATGGGTTGGTTTTCATCTAATATTGTGGTTATTCTCCCAAGGATGATTTTCGAAAATACTTTGTATATATTGGACATCAAACTAATTGGTCTATAGTTGTCTATGTCTTCTTTTGGGCCCTTCTTGTGTATTAGTATTATATGTGATGTTTCCCATTGTTGTGGAATGTATTTGGATATTATAATGTCGTTAAAGATTTTAGTTAATATCGGGATAAGTTCTTCCAAGGTTCCTTTCAATAGCTCATTTGTGATCTTGTCAGGGCCTGGCGATTTGTCTAGCTTCTGGCTAAGTATTGCATGTCTCACTTCACTAGGTAAGATTTCAGGTTCGGAACTCAGGATTGGGGGAGAGGTTTCACACCTGTTCTTGTTTGCGGAGTCTCTGTTAGAGTACAGGTTTTGGTAGAATTGTGTTGCTGTTTTGTTAATATCTTTTCGACTCGTAACGTGCATCTGGTGGTTTTTCAAGGTTGGTATCCAATTGCTTGATTCCCGTAATTCTTTAAGAGCTTTCCTGGTTCCGCCTGTTGCTACAATGTGTTTTACAAGAGTTTGGAGTCGCTTCGTTTTTCTATCCTTTCTGATGCCTTCCCTTATTTTTTTACTTAGTTCAGTTATCTTCTGGATATTTTGCTTTTTCATTTTATTATTGAATAGATGTTTTCTCTCATTTATTAATAGCATTGTTGGTTCACTTAAGTTGTACTTTTGTTGGTCGGTTTTTCTAGTATTGAGACAAGTAAGGTTATTATGAAGTTTGTTGTAACTAGATTCGACCTGTTTAATATCTGAGTTTATTATTTCGCTGAGAAGTGTTACCATGGAAGTTGTTTTTGTATTGTTGATTCCTAGTGTAGTTGCAGTGGCAGTATTGACAGCGAGCTTTCTCGTCTTTTTAGGTGGGTTTATATGGAATGAAGCTCTTACCATACGATGATTTGTGTTAAAGTTTAGTCTCGATATTACTGATGTGTCTGTGCAAAATTTTGCGTGACTGCTTGTGATGTAGTCAATTTCGTTTTTATATTTCCCATCGGGAGAAATCCAGGTCCATTTGTTGTTCACATTTTTCTTGAATAAACTGTTCAAAAGTAAAAGATTATGCTCAAGTAAGAAGTCTATTAGTTTTTGGCCATTTTCGCTTCTTTTGCCATGTCCAAACTTGCCCAGCACATATTCATCATTGTTTTGTTTGGCTCCTACTTGGGCATTGAAATCTCCCATTAGTATGAGAATATTTTTTGAATGTTCTGATATAACTTGGCCTAGTTTGTCGTAGAATAGTTGATGTTCAGTTTTGTCGGCTAGTTCAGTCGGCGCATAGACTTGTATGATGGTCCATGTTTTTTTATGACTGGGTATTAGTTAGATGTAGTATTGAAATTCTGTCTGTTACCCCGATGAAGCCTTTTATATACTTTCTGAGGTGTGTTTTGACCATGAATCCAACTCCTTTTTGTCCTCCGGTTTCACCTTTATAGAACAATATGTAACCTGCATATTCTTCTATTGCTTCTCCTGCTCTTCGAATTTCACACATGCCTAGTATATCCCATTTCAGGTCCATCAGTGCTTTTTCCAGTTCTAGCTGAGCTTCTGGTGTTCTCAGGGTTCTAGTATTAAGGGTTGCAATGTATAGTTTTTTTCTTTTTGTTAGAGGGTGATGGTCTATTACTCCCTCGGTGACCAGCCGTGGTGGGAGGATAATTTGATTTTGTTGTATTAGTTGCTTGTTCTGATTTGTATTTGTTGGTTTCCGTTTCCAATCACATTTCTTTAGTTGCTATATTTTTTCCTCTGTTGTTATAGTAGAAAGGGAGTTGGATCTCCCCCTCATTCTTTCAAATGCGTTTATTCGGTTGTTTTTGGGTCCTATCACTGTCTGCTGTTTTCGTGGCTGTGAGTCAGCTCGAGGTGATGTTGAAGCTTCTCTTTTTCTCTTATCATTGGAACTTGTGTTTTCTTTGACGACAAGTTTATCAAATTTTAAGTAAGCAAAGTTACCTTTTTTCCTTTCTTCCATAAGCTTAGGTTGTAGTGCTTTCCTTTTTTCTATAGTTTCTTTTGAGTAATCTTCTGTTAAATATATTTTGTTAAGTTTCTTCTTATTTTTCATTATCTCACTCTTTTTCCAGCCACTAGTTAATCCAAGAAGCGTAGGTCTTGGTTTCTCGTTTTTATTTATTTTTCCGATACGATGTATCTTGTTTACGTCGTAGTCTTTTATTGATATACCTGATTCGTCTAGAAACGTTTTTTTCAAGTTTTCGAGTAGCTCCAATGTAGACTTTTCCTTTTCAGGTAATCCGTGAATTATTATATTGTTACTTTTTTTCTCTCTTTCTAGATATTCTACTCTTCTCTCCAAGTTTTCGACTTTAAGTTTCAAATTTTTATTTTCTTCTACGATAGGTTTTAGTTTCTCATCAATTTTTTCCATTATTGTGTTACTCAACTCCACTGTTTGCTTTTCCATTTCGATTTTCATTTTATCGAATAGTAATTGGAATTGCTCTTCCATATTTATTCTGTTCTTACTTCTTACGTGTAAAGGAACGTTACGTATGTTAGTAGTTTTTAACTGACTACACTGAGGATGTTTCGTAAATTAGTAGCTTTTAACTGGCAACATTGACTATCAGTTTTATTGTGTTGGTACCACTGCTGTACTCTATGATGTCTATTGATATAATATTTCTAACCTCAAAGTTTTGTTGATGTTGTTTTTTCAAAATTCTTCATATAATCGATCAATATGTGATGTGATTATTATTTTAAACTTTGTAACTTCACTTTTTACTGACTTGGATGTGCTTCAGTTGTGCGAAACACCACACTAGATCCACACTGTAATATTACAAAATACGCTTCAATTATATCCAATAATTTCCAATTTGAAGATATTATTAAAGAGAAGTTAACAGTTGCAACTATTTGAAGGTAGGTTAAAAGAGAATTTTTAATAAAAAATGTTTTAAATATGGAGCCAAGTGTTCCGTTGTGTAGTCTAATTTTGACATAGTCACAGTCATATAACTCATATCAAATGTTAAAATAAACACAGAAAAAACTGACAAATTCCAATAAAATAAATTGAACAATTTTGATTAAATGTCAATATACAATATCAATATAGTATAATTATTATGTCAACAAAATAGCGTATAATATTTTGGTTCTTTATGTCATAGTTGGACTTTACTTATCTTCTAAATACTCATCGGTTGAATAGTAGCATTTTTCTATTAAATATGCTCTAAGCGGGTTAGTGAAGAGTGTCATACTTCCCTGTAGTTTGACATGGGTTTGGGAGTTTATTAAAATTAAATATTCTAACTGCCATATAATACGGAATTTCATTTAGCATTTTTACTCTCGAAGGCGGTAGGTGTAGTCTCTTTTTGTGTCGGGTGTCATCCTTTGTTTCGAAACTCCTCTTGTTTTTGTATTCAAAGTGCATATGTCGAAAATGTATATTGATGGTAATGTCAATATCTTAATATATTCGACGAAGTAGGGTCTACAACTTTCTGTGTTTTTTATTTGTGATATTATTCTGATACACTTTTTTGGACTATGAACAGATCATTTATATCAACACATTATCATTTATATCCAAAGCATAACCCCATACTTCAGCCACGAATATGCATATGCGTAGTAGGCTGATAAAGCAGTTTGTGTGTTAGTGTTTTTGTTAATTTGGAAAAGGGCTTATGTGAATTGTGATAGTTTAGCTTTGACGTGTTCTATGTGTGTTTTTCAGTTAATGTGTGCGTCTAAGTTTATTCCCAGTAATTTGAATGTGTTGACTTCTCCTAAAGATGTGTGTTGGTGAGTTATGTTTAAATTTAAAGGGGGCTTTGTGTACGGTCTGAATTGTTTGATTTTCGTTTTATTCGAGTTTATATCTAAGTTGTGTTCTTGTAGCCATTCCGTTATAGTTTGGAGAGTATTTTTTACTATGGTGTTGTGGTTGGTTGAACCGTCGCATTGTACTGGGTGGCGCAAAAGTACTGGCACTAAAGAAAATACCTTTATTTTTTTTATATGACATTTTCTGTACTTCTGTTGTTGAAAATTGTGTAGTGAACAAATGTAAAATACACTGAAAATAAACATGGACCGTTTTACTCCCCAAGAACGTGGAATAATTGTGTCAATGTTCTTAGTGGACGCTTTTCCAGGCCGAGTTATCTCTCGTTTTGGCGATTTGCCTTGGCCTGCAAGATCACCCGATCTGACCAGTCCAGACTTCTTTCTTTGGGGTTTTTTGAAATCTCGGGTGTATGTGAACAAGCCACAGACTCTCGCAGCTCTAAAAGAAAACATTCGTCAAGAAATAACGAACATATCGCAGGAAGTGTCACGGCAAGTTATGCAAAATGTCATAAATAGGGCTCAAATGTGTATCAACTCTGGAGGTCACCATTTAAAAGACATCATCTTTAAATCCTAATGGTACGAAATTTAATGGTACAAATATACATTTAAAAAAACCTAAATCTAGTTTTCTAATTTAGAAAAAATGTTATAGCCGAACCAAATAGGGTCTTTACTTTTGCGCCACCCAGTATTACAATAGAAATATGTTTGTTTTTTGTTATTTTTATAATATTTAGTATTTCTTTGAAGTCCACTGGCTGTAAGTACATCGAGTGTATTGGCTAGCTTATAACAGGTCGTCCGATGGGTGTATTTGTGCAGGTATTGTCTTGACCCACTGAAATGAAAAAAATGTTAAAATAAATGTGTTACATATTGTTAAGGGGCATGTCACTACTTCATCGTTAACTTTCAACGTCATGTTTTCTTTCTTCTTAATGTCTGTTTTTCTAGTTATTGTATTTATAATTTTCCACATAGTTTTAACTTTATTATCAGATTTTTACATTAGGCCTAAATATTCTAATGTTTTTGACACTTTTTTTTTTATACCGCTTAGTTGGCAGACAAGCACACGGCCCACCTGATGGAAAGTAGTTACCGTGGCGTATGGACGTCTGTAACACCAGAGGAGTCACAGTCGCGCTGCCAACCCTGTAAGTACATAGTTTCTGTGCCGTCAGTAGAAGACAAATCAGGACAAGCCTTTAGTCTTCCCACTGACGGCACAAATTCTCCAGTGAGCTCTGGCTACCCTACTCACCGCTGGGAACACAACACGAAGTTATTATAACCGCGGTATTCTGTAGGGCGGAGGTACTTCCCCAGTCGGACTGCTCAATCGGGCGGATATACCGCCATGTCCTACCCCCTACTTTAATACTCGACTCGAATTTAGATCAAAATGTAATAGGTGGCGAGCCTATTGCTATTCACCGGGCACTTATATATATGTAAAGCATATAGACAAAACCATATCTGGGTACTATTTTGTTTTAAGGAATTTGGGACCATCGAATGTCATGGCTTCGTATTGTAAAGAAACACGATGCCGACACTCAAATTACTTCTTTAATATTTTTCTTCTACCTAAATAATGTCCATGCTATAAAAGCGTGAGTTGTAGTCGTTCATTGTTTGGTATCAACATCCATCAGACCATCTTATCAAAAACAAGAAATAATTCAATAAGTGATTAACACAATGATTATAGTTTCAGAAAGTTTTTAAATAAGACAACATCTTTATCACTATGTACAGAGTGGTGTCCCCGTCAAGGGAAATAATTTATTTTATGTATTTATTGAAAATGATTTTACACTATAGTAAATATCGACAACACTTGATTATGACGCTTCTTGGTAAATTAGGTATATATTATTTTTCCTAACATCATTATGATTTTATAATATGTAATGTGTTCGTGCAACACATGCGGTTGAGACTAATCGAGAGCATACCTGCCCGGCCCCGCACCCCTCGTCCGGTTTACGGGCACCTAAATTCTGGGAAACAATAGACTCAAACAAAGAGCTAAGGGATTTCACATAATCGTTTGCACAAATAGATAACATTCGTTACAAAAATAAAGGGCTAAAGATAAGAAACACGCTTTGGCTAATTGGTTTTGTTGTCATATTAACAATGAAGACCAAAACGACGATAGCCACGAAATTACTGTCTCCGATGATAAGATTTATTACCTACATTTAGGAGTGAAAAGTAAATATTGCGTCATTTGTATGAGGGCGAAAAATAAAGGACGAGAAGCACAAAGGTGACGATTGCACTTATTTATTTGTTGCTTTCAGGATATAAGTATTCCAATGAATATTATTAAAGTTTTGGTATATTTACAGGTTCCTCTACCAGTACCTTGACTAGCAAAAACTATTTACGACTGATCGTCTCAATCGTCTGCGGATTGCATTTAAATCAACTGTCGAACAAAAAAATCTAAAAAATGATACTATAAACCGTCCTTTGTATATTTTTGATAGGCATATTAACTGTGAAGTAAAAGTTACTACTGTCAAAATGATAAAAATCTGGAGCACACACCACTGTTGCTTGAAAGCTCTGAGCAAAGCAAGTGCTCTGGTTTTGTACGCTAAAAGCTTACTGCACGATTGAAACAATAACAGGTTGCTAGTCAATTGAAATAACAGTAGTGTTTGCTTTTAGAATAAGAGTCCTACTAATAAGAAAATATTTGAATTAAACCATTTCATTCAATTATCACAAAATGGGTATGATTTTTAACATGAGGTATACTTTTTATATAGAGGAAAGCAATTTGATTCTTTGGTACCAAAGTACATCGGAGAAATTACGCAATAAACAACTATTATGCATTGAGGTGCTTCGCTGAAAGAAACGTAAAAGAAATTCAAGAAAATATTGGCTAGTTTCGGTGCTTTGCCCTTGTCAAAATGATACGCAATCTATTTCTTCGTCATGTTCCTCGCTTACTGACATCGATTCAAGCTCGTCAAGATTTTTTGAACTGGAGAAATTTCTAACGTAATGAACTGATGGTTCATTGCGTTATTACAACTATTGAATCAAAATATTACTATTACTAGGTATATCAAAGTTAAAAGGCTAACCAACAAAATTTAGTTTCAACTTTATGGAGGTTCTTTTTGTGACAGGGTTTTTTTTTAATTTAATTTAATTTAACCGTAAATTAAAGCTTAAAATGTAATAATTCTTTATAAAAAAAGTTGAGTTCAACATTCAACATACCTTTTAGTCATACATAATCATAATCATAATCATAATATTTATTCTGTGGATCATAGGTTAGTTATAAAGGTCTTATAAGTTATATTACGTACGCTATGTCCTACCACATGTGGTTTACAGATTATTATACTAAATGAAAATTTAAATTAATGCCCAGCGTGCAAGTATTATATCAACTGCATTATCCAAAAAAATAAATAAATAAATAAAATAAAAAATAAAAATCAATCAAGCAATAAGTATTATGTCAGTATATGTATAATAGATGTCAGTTAATATTACCAATGTCAATAAATTTAATCAAAAGCATTATTAAACATCAGATACAAATTGGATCATTAAGCAGCTACAGAATATATCCAATAAGTCAATATTCAAATTCAAATACATGATTAATAGAGATAATATAATTCAAATAAATGTCAATTAATATTCAATGTCAATTATACATGGGTATATCAAATAATGCATTTAATAGTCATTTAATAGTATTATCATTTAAAATGGCAATAGGCTCGCCACCTGTTACATTGGGACCTAAACATAAACTGGCGAGATGTGGGTGCTAGCACCTCTGCCTACCCCCTCCGGGGATATAGGCGTGAGTTTATGTTATGTTATGTTATGTTATGTTATCATTTAAAAAAAGTTACAATCGAGTAGTATGTCTTATTCACCAAGAATACTAATAATTCTTTTTTAAATATATTTATATTTGTCTCTAGCCTTATTGATTTTGGCAGTTTGTTATACATTTTTGGTGCCATAGCAAAGATGCTGTTATGGTAAAGTGCCGTTTTGCAGGTAACTAGATGCAATTTATCTGCTCGACGTGCACTACTAACTACCTCAAACTTTTCCATATTTTGCCGAACAAACATAACAGTCTCATAGATGTAAAGGCATGGCATACTATAGTCAATATTTTATGTTTCTTAAAATATGGTACACAACTGTCAGTTCTTCGTAGATGGTACATTGCTCGTATGCATCGTTTTTGTGCTATGAAAACCCTCTCTTTACCAGTGGCATTACCCGAAAATATAATTCCGTACCTTAAAATTGACTTATATATAGAATAGACCATGATAGGCTGTAATTAATGTACTTTCATTTACAGTTTTCCTAAGCATGTATAGATTGTAGGAGTTTCCCACAAACTATTTATTTTCAAATGATGTAAGGGACATTTATGATTACTACTCCGCTCCCTTGAGTAGTAGCATAATGATATCTATAGCCAAGCAAGAACTACTAGTTAGACCTTTAAAATATTTTTGTGTTGATTAGCTCGTTTATAGAGGAAAGCTATAACACAAAAATATTTTAAAGATCTAACTAGTAGTTCTTGCGATTAGCGATGATCAGTTGGATCATACAAACAAACTCTTTAGTTTTTTGTTATTATTATTTTTATTACCAATGTGTATATTTATATTGATTTTATAAAATAAAATTTTTGTTAAGTTATAAAGATGGAATAATATATTAATAATAAGGTATTTTAAATAGTTTTGCTCATAGCGATGTGTATGTACACAAGACAAAAACGATAGCCTGTCTAGTGATATAAGTATTATACAGATCGTTATATTGATTTTCGCAAGCAGAAAAAGTCACCAGTATGTTCTACATAAATGTGTGTGTAACAAAACTCGTTTCCTCACTCACACACACTTATACACTTGCAAATTACAATTGATTCAAAACCATTCGTATTTATTTATCATCAGTTACACTTTCTTTACTAATAACAATAACTCATAAAATTCTTATTACTGGTATATGAACGTAGTTTTTGTTTAATTCTTGTAAGTCTCCGTGACCCGAGGGTTTACATATTCGCTTTTTAAGTGTTAAAATCCTGCAAAGTTTTGAGTTCGAAACCCAGTCAAATTTTACTTTTTGAACTTTTAAATATTTGTATATCTTCATGTTAATTACTTACCTATTAAGGGAATGTTGAGGTAACATCACAACAGTATCTTGATATTTTAGTTATTTTTTATAGCAACTTAAATCAGTAGTATTTTTATTATTACTGAGCGAGTATTGTTGCACACACATTGGATTAATGTTTCTCGGCATTGGAATTTATGCTACCCTCATTCTCATGATTAAAATAACATGATAATTTCATTTTTAACTGTCAACAATTGGATGCATTGTGCTTTCCACACGGTTAATTAACAACTTAAACGTTCTTTAATATCACAAACAAAATAAAGATCAAAAACAAAACTATTTATTAACGTAAACGACTACATCAATATAGTAGCGGTTCGAACTCGCTACCTTCGAAATGTCTTTACGCCTGTAATACCACTCAATTACGTGAGCCTGTGCTAAAATGGTGAAATTTACTTTCTCATTCGATGGCAGGCAAATCACTCACACATATTCAAACGTTCACGATTCACGAATATTCACGATCATGCACACTGGCACACGTAAACGTATTACACTAATACGCCTTTAACGATGACGCACACATGTGACTTCAAAGCAATGTGTTATTGTTGTGTGAACACACATATGTAAAACATACGGGTGCTTCCACTTGACCCAGATCATAAATAGATTTTATTAGATGGATAGGCTATCTTTTTTGTCTTGTGTACTTCATATGATCTAAGTCATAAAATTTTGGACATCACGTTTGAATTTCTCTTGTTAACAATTAGCACACTCAAAGTTTTAAAAACTGAAAAATAAAAGGGTGTAATATCAACGTTTTAGTTACAAGAAATAGGATTTTTAATTTTTATTACCAATTAATTGATATATTCGGGGAGATGGGCCTCGTCAGCATTGGGCTGCAACCCGTCTAAGAGAAGGAAAACTCTGAAATCAAAACCGGGGAGATGGGCCTCGTCAGTATTGGTCTGCAACCATCTAGGAGAAGGTCACTCCGAAATAAAACCAACTCTCAGGGAGCATACCCGAGAAAAAACCCCGATCCAAGGTGTTAGCCGACCCGTGCCAAGGATTCGTGACCAGAGGGCCAGCTGGTGTAACGGAGGGTGTATGTGTTGGCGGTCACAGGACACACGTGAGATTCCGCCTTACCTCAGTAAAGGGCTCTGCGGGGGTGGACCATATTTTCCCTATGACTCGTGGGAACGCATTGATGATTCCAAAAATTAATCATCCGCATGGCGGCGACGCGGTACGCCACCCGTCACGTCTCGTTTCCCGTGGGGGCGAAAAGTGGCTCACGGAGAGCCGTTTTGCTACGTTGAATGTTGGAGGAGGAATGGAAGAAAAAATGAATGATGTTTGTAAGATGATGGATGAAAGAAGGATTGATGTGCTTTGTGTGAATGAGACGAAGAGGAAAGGATGTGACACCACCAAGCACGGACCCTACACCGCGTACTGGTCGGGAGTACCCAATACCGACAGAGCTTGCCAGGGAGTTGGTGTCATCCTATCTGCTAGAATGGCTGAGTGTGTGAATATATTCGAATGTGTGAATGCTAGACTGATGTGGTTGAGAATGAAAATGGGACTCACTCGTATTTTTGTCGTAGGGGTTTATGCTCCTGTAGACTCCGGTACGAATACGTCCCAGGAAGTACAAGAAGAAAGAGAACAGTTTTGGGAGAGTTTAAGAGATGTATTAAGAGAATGTAAGGATAATGAAAGAATGATAATGCTAGGTGATTTTAATGGATGGGTAGGACTGAAACGAGGTGGATTTGAAAGGGTTCTTGGCAAGTACGGAGATGAAAGAGTAAACGAAAATGGTAAAGGTTTGCTTGAAGTATGTTTGGAATGGAACCTTTGTGTGTCAAACACGATGTTTCGACACAAAAGGATTCATATGTATACAAGAGAAGCGAAGAATGTCAGTAAAAGTATGATTGATTTTGTAATAGTGGATGAAAGATTGAGAAAAAGAAAGCGTGAAAGAGAAGAAAAGTTGGTATGTAAGAAAAAGAAAGCGTGGCTTGGCTGGCTCTCAGTCAGAGCTAATGAGAGAATGCAGCAAGCTACAATTGAGAATGTGGCTGAAGCGAAAGATAAATATAGAAGACTGAAAGGGATAGTGAAAGGAGTGATTGCTAGAAAGAAAAAGGAACAAAAAGACGTGTTTGATGAAAGGTTATCTGAGGATTTCCAGACGAACATTAAGTTCTTTTGGAAGTCCATTCGTTTAGCCAGAGGAGAAACACAGAGCTCCGAGCTGAACGCTATTAGAGACCAGAATGGAAGTATTGTAAAAGGTGAGGAATGTGTGTTAAAAAGATGGCAGGACTATTTTGAAAGCTTGTTTGAAAGAGAGGATGATGTACATGTACTAACCTCGGTGATGGATGACTATGTTGATGCTGATAAAAGTGGTATTAGTATGAATGAAGTTGTGAGTGCATTAAAAAGTATGAAAGCTGGTAAAGCAGCGGGATATGATAAGGTGACAGTCGAGATGCTGAAGGCTGGACAGGGCCTTGTAGCAAGTCAGTTGTGCCGCCTTTTCAACATATGTTGGGTTAGCGGTCGTGTACCAAGTGATTGGTGTAAGGCCGTTATAGTTCCACTTTACAAAGGAAAGGGCTCGCATCAAGACTGCAAAAACTACAGGGGCATTAGCCTCCTCAGCGTCGTCGGCAAACTGCATGCGAAAGTGTTGATTGAGAGAGTTATGAAAGAAACCGATGAAAAAATATGGGATGCACAAGCGGGTTTTAGAAAGGGAATGGGATATACGGATCAGGTCTTTTCATTGCGAAGCATAGCCAAGAAATTTTTGGCCAAGAGTCAAAAGGTCTATTGCGCATTTGTGGATTTGGAAAAGGCCTATGACAAAGTGGTGAGGAATGAACTTTGGTCGGTACTGTCTATGTATGGGGTGAGCAGCAACCTTATTCGAGGTGTGAAGTCTCTCTATGAGGACTCCAGGGCTTGCGTGAGGATACATGGGTCATACACTGAATGGTTTAGTATCCAAAAGGGGGTTAGACAGGGATGTGTAGCGTCACCATCGCTGTTTAACTTATTCATGGACAGTTGTTTGCAAGATTTGAAAGATAATGATGATCAGGTTTTACTGGCGTCATCGGCAGATGAGTTGCAGGAGATGGTAACAACTATGCATGAAGCTTTTGAGAGGAAAGGAATGAAAGTGAATGTTAGTAAGACAAAAGTTATGGTTTTTGAAAGAGATGAATGCATGACAGAGTGTAGGATTTGTATAGATGGAGAAAAAGTGGAACAAGTGAATGAGTTCATATATTTGGGAACATTGTTTACGAGAGATGGAAAGCATGAAGAAGATGTTGAAAGGAGAGTGATGGCTGGAAATAGAGTGAATGGGGCACTGCACAACTTTATGCGCAGCCGGAAAGTGTCCGAAAAGGCACGACTGGCTGTACATGGAGGAGTATTGGTGCCGACTCTTATGTATGGTAGTGAAAGTTGGGTGTGGCAGAAAAAGCATCAGAGTAGAGTGAATGCAGTAGAAATGCGTGCGTTGCGAAGTATGTGTGGCTTGACCTTGAAAGATAGAGTGAGAAATAGCGTGCTATGAGAACGATGTGGAGCGATAGAAGATGTAGTGATTAGAATTGAGAGAGGAATGTTGAGATGGTTTGGTCATGTTGAGAGAATGAATGAAAAAAGACTATGAGAAGGTGTATGAGGCGAGTGTGGATGGTAACGTTGGAAGGGGAAGACCTAGGCGCACATACCTGGACCAAATCGGGGAAGTTTTAGAAAAGGGGCAGGTCAGGAGTACTCTAAACCGACGAGCATGCATGAAGAATGTAATGAGAGTGAATGAAGCGAGAGTAGTATGTCAGGATCGTAGCAAATGGAGATCCGTGATCTTTGCCTACCCCTATGGGAGACGGGCGTGATTTTATGTATGTATGTACGTAATTGATATATTTAACTTTGAACTTTTTAGAGGCTTACCTCTTTGCAAATTTTGAAATGCTCAGTACTAAGGAATAAAGACATCACAAGAAAAAAATTGTGTATTCACATCGACGTCCATTAAAAGTATAACTGACCAGAATATAGGCAAATTATCTGCTTGATATGAAATACCCATTAATATAAATTTAAATATATATATAATATAAATACATAAATGTAAATTTTTTAACTGTTTAGACATCAATACAATAACTAAATAGGTCGTCATCTTCTAAAACTCTTACAGAAAAATTCACAACACATTTAGTATTATAACTTAACAAATAGCTCGTACATTAACGAATATTTGAAATGATCTTTGATATTTATCTAAACTCACATAATAAATCGGCGAAATATTCAATTGGAACCGGCAGTTCCTGAGATTAGTTCACTCAAACAAACAAACGCTTCAGTTTTATAACACTAGTATAGATAGGGAATGTTATACAATAAACGATTTATAGTATTTACGGTCAATCACACGCATTTCTTTGTCAAGAATCAAGTAATGTAATTGTGACATTATTCTTTAT
The DNA here is from genome assembly GCA_963662185.1 of Eilema griseolum. Taxonomy (NCBI): domain Eukaryota; kingdom Metazoa; phylum Arthropoda; class Insecta; order Lepidoptera; family Erebidae; genus Eilema; species Eilema griseolum. The sequence continues at coordinate 552,780 of OY759251.1, forward strand.
TTTTATTCTTAAGTGCTGATTATAAATAAGTTATACATTTTAATATGCTAGATATCTAGATAGTGTGATATATTATTCAATAATATTATATCCTGAAGAGTTCGTATAAATAATTACGCTAATCTTATCAGGATCTAGTCTACGCAATAATTAATTCTACTATAGTAATATACATAATTAAACAAAGAACACATTATCGTGTTATAAAAATATATTTTGACTAATTTGTATAGACTTTAGCCAAGTTCACCCTATTCGTAAGAGTTGATTTTATGGAACAATGTCTTACGTGTATGTTAAAAGCGGCTTTAAAAAGCCATTTGGAGAACAGCAGGCACGCGTAGTGTATGAGAGAGAGAGAGTGTGGTGCGACTGCTGAAAAGAAGAAATTTTAACGTTAATTAATATACAAAAGTTACAAGAAATATAATTAAATAATAAATACTAAATTCACACAATAATGTAAGAGGAGATATTGGTTGAAAAAGTTAGCAAACCTGTAAATATCTGACTAAACTGAGAATACCTGCATAATCAATTACAGTTACCTTCTAGGTCTCGGGTGGTTTGTCAGCCTCATGCAGCAAGGGCTCCAAAACTGCCCAAAGTTCGTTGGCCTCCTCTGGGGCTATAAAAAATACCAAGTTATAATAAGAAACAAACTTTTTTTATAAGAAATAATGTATGCTAAGTATTTTGAGAAGTGTTATTACTTAGCCGTGGCTCGTCCAGATCAAAATCTGGCAGTACAGGTTCGTCGTTTGTTTGTTCCTCCATTTGTTGCATCGGGTACTGCTCCATTTGCTGTTCCGTTTGCTGCTCCGTTTGCTGCTCTAGTTGCTGCTCCATTTGTAAAATTATAACAAAAGTATGATGGTTTAATAAACGTATCAGTCTCAGTCATTGTCATTGTTAATCAGTATATGAAACAATTAATATTTAATTTCTGCCTCCATTGCGTCATTTTCACGCTGCAAATTCTCTGCGCTAATACGTTCTTCCCATGTCCTCTCTCTGATGAACCTTAACGTGTTAGCCAGCACATCTTGGTTACTCATCTGCCATATGGCAAAATGTATATTATTTCTTGAAGTCTATATTTTTTCAATATTTAATATTCAGCGAGTGAATTATTGGGTTATCTTACATTAGCGTCACCATCAATGGCAATGGCTAGGTCTTTAATTGCTGTGGCGGTCTCCTCACGGCGCTCTTTCTCAAAATGAGCGTTACGCGCTCGCCTTTCCTCCTGCAAACAGAAGAATACTCAATTGAATAACAGCTATTAGCGAATGACAATAATCTTCAATCGTATTGTCCTCCATAGGATTACTAACGCGTGATAGCGGCACGCGGTTTCAGCCTGTTGGCCTCCCACGGCGCGGCCTGCTCGTACTCGTGGGCCTGGCCTGGCCGTCATTTTGATCTCGTTTCTGTAAGTAACAATAAATGAGTAAATTTTAAGACCTGTATAATTTTAGCATGTAGGCGACCTGCACAAAGCGATGCAGATGCCACGCAAAGTAGATAATTACCGTATGAGATGACATTTACAATTAGATAACGTGCTTGTTGTCTAGTAAGTAATTAATTCGCTCTTTAAGAAATGGACAAGGAATGAATAATTTCAACGAGACTCCAGCATATATTGGCGCGAGAATCTTACCTGCGCACACGCAGGACGCTCCTGAAGGGTGGAGGTGGGCTATTGTGTAGACAACTGGGCAGTGATGAGATCAGAATCTCTTAGTGTTTGATTGTAAACTTTAAGTTAGGTTGCTGAAGTGAAGTTTCGTAGAATTGACTGTAACGGTTATATTTTAAAATTACATTCGTTAGATACCTACTAGATACCACCCGCGTAGAATACTGAACAATTATTTAAAATTATAGCACGGGTAGTATCTTGTCCATTTATAAAAAATTGTCTACTTTGAAATTTAATAATCACCGTTTTAATTATTTTAAAAGTTGACCGATATTTCATTTAATCATCAATTTAATACAAAAAACAATAGTACAAGTGACCTTACACGACTTCCAGAGAGAAAAATCTCTTGACACACAGAAAGACGCATACAGACTGACGGACTAGAGTTCTGTCTTTATCCTTATGAAGGCACGTAACCTTCAAAGTAATGCTCGTGAAGGAGGAGGCGGGGCGGGAGCGACGACGGATCGCAAGCCAAGCTGCCCGCGTACGAAAGCAACTCGGGCGTCGGAGGTCGATGAACGACCTCCGATCCCCATTAGCGCAGGCCTGGAGGTAACTCGTGGTGCCACCTGCCACCCTGGCAGAAGCAGGCCGCGGCGGTGGCGCGCTCGGCGCGCCTCCCCGTTTTCCGGGGACGAGTTGGGGACTCTGTAGTCCCTCTGTAGTCCTCTGTAGATGGCCCTGGGTCGGCCGGGGTGCGAGGGATATGCCTGTCAACCTCACCTTCGGCAACCAAAACGACCTACAGGCAGCGTGCGTTTCAGTCGGTTCGAGTCCGACACAACCTGTTCCACCGGCTCCGATGGGCAGGTATCCGTGGGGATTTTGCACACGTAAAAACTCTTCGATATCTTTCTTCGAATATTATCTAGCCGGTTTCTATATTTTAAAGCATATAGCATAACATAACATAACATAAACTCACGCCGGTATTCCCCGAAGGGTTAGGCAGAGATGCTAGCACCCATATTTCGCCACAACACAGAACAAGGTAGGTACTATAATAATTATAATTTGGACACAGTTAAATTAAATTAAATCTGTTCTGTTATCAAATATTTAACAATTATTAACATAATCATGATTATTATACAAAGGTTCTACAATTCCTGAATTCAAATTACTCGGTATATTATATTTTTTGCCAAAAACAAGTTCAAATGGTGTGTACTTTGTTTCAGAGTGGACAGTTGTATTATTAGCAAAACAAAAATATGGTAACCATGTACTCCAATATCCAATAAGCATTCAAGTATTTGTGTGTATTTTCTAAAGCACCGATTGATTGGTGATAATATGCAGTGGAAGACATTTGACTTATATTTAACAGTTTACATACCTCTTTCATAGTAGTTGACAAAAAATCAATCCGATGCTATTTCTCGGGGTATTCCATACCTTAAGATAAAATTATCAACTAAAGATTTCGCCACACTAACACTATCCTTATTTTCTAAAGGATAAGCTTCTATATACTTACTTAGCTCACACTGTAGGGTGAGTATATATGAATAATTATAATAATCCTTACTAAAGGGCCCAACTATATCTAAATATATCTTATCTAAAGCTTACTGCGCAGTGGTTGAAACCTCCATTGGCTGTTTGGTAGGTAAAGAATGTTTTTGTCTTTGACATTTTATACATTTCTGTACGTACTTTTTAACATCGTCCTCCATATTTGGCCAAAAATAATATCTTTTTATATTATTTAGCATTCGTCTTATCCCAGCATGGCCGCTTGTCGGCAATAAATGAAAATCATTCAGAATTACTAGTTTATCATCGTCATTATTTATCCGTATCGCTCCTTTTATAACACAAACTAGTGGAACGTTCCACTTTTTATTAGTATTGGTTAACCATTTAATATATTTCATTGTATCATTATTTATTTTTACATATACTTCTTTAATATTATTTTCGTTACAAAACCATCCAATATCTCTCACAAAAACGTCTCGCGCTTGACATGATCGAGAATTCAGATTAACACATATGATATATCTCTCTTTAAAATAAATAAAATCTACTTTCAAATTATTAATAGTATATGTTTATAATTCCCACGACTGTATCTATTTTATTATTTTTTGGGTTTTAGTACATTTATCTTAAACATTGCAATGTATGTGTAACATAAAACCGTTTAGCTTAAAAAGTTTTTTTACCTATTTTTATTTTCTAGTTTTTAGTTTTTATTTCGCATTCTGTTTAATTCATTTAGTGCTTCATTATTGCAAGGTTTCTTGCCCGTTAGTTTATTGCAGTCCGCTTCCAAGCCGCAGCCATCTTAGCTTTCCATTTTGCATAGTAAATTATATTCTACTTGTTGAGACTTTTCATTTGATACCCATGTTGATGGGATTGATAAAACCTAAGTTATCTGCCATTTTGTAGAGGCCGCCATCTTGGATTTTAATTTTATATAGTACATTGTATTCTACTGGTTGATCACTTTCATTTGATACCCATATTGATGGGATTGATAAAACCTACGTTATCCGCCATTTTGTAGCGGCCGCAATCTTGGATTTCAATTTTTTATAGTATATTATATTCTGCTTGTTGAGCCCTTTCATTTGATACCCATATTGATGGGATTAATAAAACATAAATTATCCGCCATTTTGTAGCGGCGGCCATCTTGAATTTATAATAATAATGAATAAACATAATTGTATTGTTACCAAAATCCAAAGTGTATACAAAATTTCAGATTAATCGGTTGACAGGAAGAGGGTGAAATTTGAATTACTAAATTTGACCCAAGAATAAATAGTAAAACAAACGGGGTGAGCTAAATAAAACCGTTTAAAAAGCGACAAAGCGTTTGACTTCGTCACCAGACTGAGGTCTTGGATAATTTTTTACAACTTTAGTTTTTTCTGGATCTGGTTGTACACCATTTGATGATACTACATGTCCTAAATATAATAATTCTTTTTTCAAAAATTGGCACTTACTAGGATTTACTTACAAATTTACTTTTCTTAATCTCTCAAATATATATACTAGATTTTTGTTATGAATATCTAGGCTGCGTCCATAGCAAATTAAATCGTCTAAATAAACTAAAGCTTTTTCATAATTTAAACCAGCCATAGCGACTGTCATTAAACGACTAAAAGCATTCGGACTAATTTTTAAACCCATAGGTAATCTCTTAAGTTGATACTGTTTATCTGTAGTAAAAACTGTATATTTTCTGCTTTCAGGCTCTAATAATAATTGGTAGTATGATTGTGATAAATCTAGATGACTAAAATATATTGCACCAGACAGAGAATCTAAAATTTCGGTTATATTTGGAAGAGGGAATTTGTCATCCATAATCCTTTCATTTAACTTTCGATAATCTACTACTAAACGCCATTTCTTACTAGAGTCCGCACTCTTCTTTGGTACGAGCAAGATAGAACTATTCCATTCACTCTGACTTTCTTCTACAATATCATCTTTAATCATTTGTTGTATTTGAATTTCTATTTCCTGTTTTTGTGACCTAGGTAATCTATACGGTTTATCATAAGATGGTGTAAGATTTTCCATTAAATAAATTTTCTGCTTATATAAATTTGTAACACCTAACCTATCACCTGACAGCAAAAATATGTCTGAATATTTCGCACAAATATTTTCTATAGATATCTGTTCCTCATAATTTAAATGACTTAAATTTAGCATGGAAAACAATTTCTTTACTCTGTCAGAATTATTCAATTCCTTTTCAAAACTACAAATAGAATAATCGTCTAAACTTATTAATTCCGGAATAAAATAACCAAGAATAACTAACATCATTAACGTCAAATATAACTGAATTAATATTAGCATAATAACAAGCTAAATTATTAGGCTCGAAAAAAATAATTAGGTAATTCTAATTTTTTCTGACTACCGTTATCATTGTTTGCCTGTGCGTTTGTGGATTTATCATCGTCGTTACTAGCTGATTGTGCCATATTAGCACGGTGACCACGGGAACCCCTAGAGTTCTGAAATCGACGTCCCTCAAATCTAAAATTATTCTGGTGTTGTTGTCTGTAACCACCTTGTCCTCGGTAATTCTGAGGATCACCTCTATAATTTTGGGAATGGCCTTGATAATTAAGGGGATGATTTTGTGAGTTGTAATAATTACGCTTACCTAAAATTATTTGACCTACCTCTATTTCGGTGAAAATACATCACTCTGGCGCCATTGTCGGATGACAATGACAATTCTTCGTCCAATGCACCACGGATAGCGTCACTCAAAGTAGTATAATTCCTTGCTGCTATAATTGTACTGATTCGACTATTTCTCAGACCATCGGAAAAACGTTTAATAGCGTTCTTTTCGTTCACAGTTTTCAAAATTTCATATTTTTCGAGTCTCCATCCAATTGAGAAATAGTTAAATCAACAGATAATTGTTCTATTTGCTTACCGAAGTCAGCTACAGTTTTGTCATTCTGCCTAGAGCATTGTAGTTGCTGGTGCAGTTAAGTGTCTGATTTTTTACTTAGAAGTCGGTCCTTCATGTCCTTCACAAGATCTGAAACTGTTGCATAAGTTTCGTGCAATCTTAGTTTTGCACCTTCGGACAACCTTGACCTTAAAACAAAAGTTCAACTTCCAACATATCAGAGTACATTTCAATATTTGAAATTAATTGCTTTGTTACACATTCGGTTTTGTCCATAATCGGTAAAAGACTGACAGCGGTTTTTAATTGAAATTTTTCCATTATAACTAAATTATCTGTAACTGTACCTTTAGAAACAGAATCTATCGCAGTACATAATTCACTTATTTAAATTTTTTTTTTTTTTTTTTTTACGTGCGCAAAATCCCCACGGATACCTCCCCACCGGAGCCGGTGGAGGAGGTTATGTCGGACCCGAACCGACTAAAACGCACGCCGCCTGTGGGTCGTTTCGGTTGCCGAAGGTGAGGTTGACAGGCATATCCCTCGCACCCCGGCCGACCCAGGGCCATCTCTCACGATCTGGCCCTCTTCTCGGGTGTGGGGACCAGAGAGTCCCCAACTCGTCCCCGGAAACGGGGAGGCGCGCCACGCGCGCCACCGCTGCGGCCTGCTTCTGCAAGGGTGGCAGGCGGCTTCACCTGTCACCCCCAGGCCGGCGCTCATGGGGGCGGAGGTCGTTCATCGACCTCCGACGCCCGAGTTGCCTTCGTGCGCGGGCAGCTTGTCTAGCGATCCTTCGTCGCTCTCGCTGCCGCTCCCGCCCCGCCTCCTCCTTCACGAGCATTACTTGCTCGCAGAAGGAGGCGCCGGCCGCCCACGCATCCGCGCAGCGAACCATCGCCGCGAGCAAGGTGGAGAGCGTGAGAACCCTCACTCCCAGGGCCGCCACAAGCTCCCGCCTCGGCGTCTCCCACGCCGGACACTCGGTGAGCGTGTGCGGACCTGAGTCCTCGCTCGCGTCGCAGTGATGGCACTCGGACGTTGGCTCTTTCTGCATCCGACGCAGATACTTTCCGACACTTATTTTAATATAATATTTATCGATACTGGCACATACATTTTCAATTTCCTCTGCTTCTAACTTATTATTATTCTTATTATTATTATTACTTATTATTAACTTATTGTTATTTTTTCAGTTTCTGACAATACTTTTACATTGTCCAAGATAAAATCAAACTGCCTCTTTAAATTTTCCAATTCAACACTTTTTTCATGCCTTATTTTAGCGGTCCTTCGACTAGGGCCTAATTTAGTTAAATAATCTTTAACGTACTTGAATTTTCCAAATAGTTCTTTGAGCTCGTCTGCCATTTAATTAAAATCAAGCAAGATTTATAACATAAAACATAAAACAAAATAACTTATCTACAAGGACGAATTTAACGTACATTTTACGAAATTATAGTAGGGATTTCGCTCTCTAAAAGAAAAAGTAATAAGTAAATGATGTTATCAATACCAGTTCAAATAATTAGTCGGCATGTTGCACTCGCGCACTTTTTTCGCACTTCTGCACTTTTGCACGTTTTCGTAGTAGCGAATATGTTTATTGCGAGAACTAGATTACAGAAACATGGTTGATTACACAGTTGCCTCACTTGAAGGCTGACTCTGGAGCCTTCTAAAATAATTTTCAGATCGCTTCAGCGCGAATTCGCGTATTTGTTGCTCTGTCCAATCGCGATGGCATTTCCGGTACAATTTGTACCCCAAAATTAAAAGAACAACGCCCATAAAACACAAATGGTTACAAGTATATAGTTGGTATTGGCTGCATGTTGTTGTAGCTGGTCGACAGTCCCTGAATTCGTGCCTGCACCGGCAGCAGTTTTTGCCACCACTACTTGTTCCTTTTCTACAGATTGTTTGTTCCCCATTTTCGATAAAGAAAATCCAATTTGGATACACAGCACCGTACATACGAAAGCACCACAGTATTTTTACACATTGTCACAACGCAGAACGATGCACAGGGCCACTTAGTTCACACGAAATTGTCCACGCTGCAAAAATTGCACCTGCATCGGTTCTCGTTACGGGCGCCGAAGCGATGCGCCGCCGCCGGCGTCGTAACGTGATAGCGTGTCGCTGGCAGGGTCGCCATATGATGTTGTCGTTAGGGAGTCGAATTAAAAGACGTCCATTACTTGCGACATCCCGTTTATTACTCTCTAATAAGGTGACACAAATAAGTACTTATACAAGGAACTTACAACTATAGAGTTTCCACACACATACTATAACATTAGGGCTGTACCACACCATAATCTTATATTCGACGAAGTAGGGTCTACAACTTTCTGTGTTTTTTATTTGTGATATTATACTGATACACTTTTTTGGACTATGAACAGATCATTTATATCAACACTATTTCCCCAAAGCATAACCCCATACTTCAGCCACGAATATGCATATGCGTAGTAGGCTGCTAAAGCAGTTTGTGTGTTAGTGTTTTTGTTAATTTGGAAAAGGGCTTATGTGAATTGTGATAGTTTAGCTTTGACGTGTTCTATGTGTGTTTTTCAGTTAATGTGTGCGTCTATGTTTATTCCCAGTAATTTGAATGTGTGGACTTCTTCTAAAGATGTGTGTTGGTGAGTTATGTTTAAATTTAAGGGGGGCTTTGTGTACGGTCTGAATTGTATGATTTTCGTTTTATTCGAGTTTATATCTAAGTTGTGTTCTTGTAACCATTCCGTTATAGTTTGGAGAGTATTTTTTACTATGGTGTTGTGGTTGGTTGAACCGTCGCATTGTATTACAATAGAAATATGTTTGTTTTTTTTTATTTTTATAATATTTAGTATTTCTTTGAAGTCCACTGGCTGTAAGTACATCGAGTGTATTGACGAGCTTATAACAGGTCTTCCGATGGGTGTATTTGTGCAGGTATTGTCTTGACCCACTGAAATGAAAAAAATGTTAAAATAAATGTGTTACATATTGTTAAGGGGCATGTCACTACTTCATCGTTAACTTTCAACGTCATGTTTTCTTTCTTCTTAATGTCTGTTTTTCTAGTTATTGTATTTATAATTTACCACATAGTTTTAACTTTATTATCAGATTTTTACATCAGGCCTAAATATTCTAATTTTTTTGACACTTTAATACTCGACTCGAATTTAGGTCCCAATGTAATAGGTGGCGAGCCTATTGCTATTCACCGGGCACTTATATATATGTAAAGCATATAGACAAAACCATATCCGGGTACTATTTTGTTTTAAGGAATTTGGGACCATCGAATGTCGTGGTTTCGTATTGTAAAGAAACACGATGCCGACACTCAAATTACTTCTTTAATATTTTTCTTCTACCTAAATAATGTCCATGCTATAAAAGCGTGAGTTGTAGTCATTCATTGTTTGGTATCAACATCCATCAGACCATCTTATCAAAAACAAGAAATAATTCAATAAGTGATTAACACAATGATTATAGTTTCAGAAAGTTTTTAAATAAGACAACATCTTTATCACTATGTACAGAGTGGTGTCCCCTTCAAGGGAAATCATTTATTTTATGTAAGTATTGAAAATGCTTATACACTACACTTGATTATAATAATAATAAAATATTTATTTCAGACCATAGTCCATACTTAAAAAAGAAATACACACACTGAACAAACACATCAAGATACGTGTGTGTGCTCGGATCAAGGCTTTCACTATAGCCGAGTCCTGCTTATCTGCAATGACCTTCAGGATACCGTTAGTGCTACCCCGTATTCTACTTAAGCTGGAAGCGAGTCTTTTTCGCATGATGGCATGAAAGCCGTCGACTCCAGCATCGGCAAACATGCCAGATGCACTACAGAAGCTGGGTAGCCCTAACAAGAACCTGAACCCATTATTATATTAGACGCGTAGGGCATTGAGCGTTCGCTGCGTATAGCTGAACCACAGGCTGCACGTGTAGAAGGTCTGACAGTATGCTTTGAACAAGGTAATTTTGACTGCATCACTACATCGTGCAAACCTGCGAGCCAGCATATTGCTTTTGACCGCCAACGCTCTACGCTCCCTCTCAATATCAACTTGGTCTTCAAGGCCCTCAGTAATGTAGTGCCCCAAGTATTTAAACTTGTACACCCGTTTTAGCTCCGTACCATTCAGCTTAATTGCGGGCACAGTTAACGGACATTTAAAGGAGGCCCTGAAGACCATGTATTCACTCTTTACACAGTTATAGATAAGTCCCAGTCTTTGGCTGTGCGATTCACAAATGGCAAGCAGCCGTCTCATTGCGTTTACAGTTGGGGTCAGCAGCACCATGTCATCCGCGTAACTGAAGTTGTTCATTGCTGTATCGTCAATCCAACATCCGACTCTAGTGCTGCTAAGCCCGACCACAAGATCATTCACGTACAGGTTGAAGAGTTTGGGAGAACTCAACCCACCTTGTCTCACCTCGCACTCCAACCTGTACGCGTCAGAGTAGCTGTCCGCCCATCGAACGCAGTTCTTCTGGTTACGGTACCAGAACTGGAACAGTCGTTGCACCTGTGTAGGCACCGCTGTTTTCCCGAGCTTCTCCCATAGTACATCATATGATACTAGATCAAATGCCCTGGAGAGGTCGAGAAAACATGCATACACAGGTGTGTTTCTATCCGTATAGTATTGAACAGTATGCTTGAGACTAATAATTGCGCTTTCAGTAGATAGTCCGACTCGAAAGCCGAACTGAGCGTCATGTATATTGAGGTGTTTCTCCAATTCTGAGTCAAGCACACTGTCCAACACCTTGGCCACCACCGTAGCCAGAGATATAGGACGATAGTTCTGCTTATCAGATAAATCTCCTGTTTTATTTTTCACAATTGGCACAATTATGGTCCTAATTAGGTCCTCTGGCAAGTAGGAGTGACTCATACAGACATTATAAAACATTGCCAGCACTCGCGGTAGGTGCACACCCGCATATTTCAAGTGTTCAACACTGAATCCGTCATGACCGGGTGGGTGACTTGCCTTTGGACATGTTACTTACAATTTTACGAACTTGCTTAGCTGTTATATAATACATGTCACCAGTCATGGCGGGCTCAGCATTAAAACCTGAGGAACCCAACGGAAACTTCACAGTGAAATGCTCTTTGAACAATTCGGCAATATCTTTACTATCACTCACCCCTCCCACGCTAACAGGGAGGCCAGGCTCATGGTTTAAGTTACCGGTCGCTTTCCAAAAGTCGGTGAAACTGTTTGAAGCTCGAAATTCAGTAATTGCATCCATTTTTAGCTGTTCTTTATTGTTCTGACAAAACTTTAATTTATTCTTAAACATCTTACGGCTTTCACACATCTCCTCGTATACAGTACCAGATGGCGGCCTATTTTGAGAGACCCAACTTAGAAATTTAATCCTGGCCTCCCTGTGCGCCTGATATACATATTTATTCCATCCTATCACAATACGTTTATTTTTTCGAGCATGACTAGCATTCGACTTAATAGCTGAATCAGTTAAAGTTAATGTAATATTTGTATATAATTTATCTATTATGTATCTATGTCTATTATGTTTACACATACCATAACTACAATCTCTAAGTTCTACAGGAAAATCTATTAGTTTAAGTTTATTATTGCACATATCGGTATAATTATTTATTTGTTCAGTCGTTCTGTATCCCCAAATTGCTTTATTATGCCCATTATTTCAACCAAAACTATGTTTATCTACAATCACATTTAACTTACACTCTACAAATAATGGCAGATGATCCGACCAGTAAGTATCGTATTTAATATAAACATTAGTAACAGTTTGCCGCGTGGAGTAGCTAACAACACAGTGATCAAGCCACCGTGTACACCCGTGAGCATCACTAATAAAGGTATAATTATTAGATGAGTTACCTAATATCTCCAAATCTGCACAGGACTACTGCTGATCTGCACACGAATTACTTAGCTCATTACCAAACAGTTCCCCCAGATGAGCATTAAAATCACCTAACACGTAAATAGCCTCCACAGAACCACTTTCAACAATCGCACAATTCTCGCCAAAACACGCTGTAATGTCCTCTAAATTGTCCATCGCATTTGTAGATATACTAAACACAATAAATGACCGTTTATCTATTGACACTTTAATTGCACATAAACGAGGATTATTGCACTCGATCACAGACACTTTAGTAAACACGCTTTTGCGCCACAGTAACGCCACTCCCCCGTACGGTCGACTTCTGAAGATGCCGGTCGAGGTGATGATTATGACGCTTCTTGGTAAATTAGGTATATATTATTTTTCCTAACATCATTATGATTTTATAATATGTAATGTGTTCGTGCAACACATGCGGTTGAGACTAATCGAGCGCATACCTGCCCGGCCCCGCACCCCTCGTCCGGTTTACGGGCACCTAAATTCTGGGAAACAATAGACTCAAACAAAGGGCTAAGGGATTTCACATAATCGTTTTCACAAATAGATAACATTTGTTACAAAAATAAAGGGCTAAAGATAAGAAACACGCTTTGGCTAATTGGTTTTGTTGTCATGTTAACAATGAAGACCAAAACGACGATAGCTACAAAATTACTGTCTTCGATGATAAGATTTATTACCTACATTTAGGAGTGAAAAGTAAATATTGCGTCATTTGTATGAGGGCGAAAAATAAAGGACGAGAAGCACAAAGGTGACGATTGCACTTATTTATTTGTTGCTTTCAGGATATAAGTATTCCAATGAATATTATTAAAGTTTTGGTATATTTACAGGTTCCTCTACCAGCACCTTGACTAGCAAAAACTATTTACGACTGACCGTCTCAATCGTCTGCGGATTGCATTTAAATCAACTGTCGAACAAAAATAAATCTTAAAAATGATACAATAAACCGTCCTTTGAATATTTTTGATAGGCATATTAACTGTGAAGTAAAAGTTACTACTGTCAAAATGATAAAAAGCTGGAGCACACACTACTGTTGCTTGAAAGCTCTGAGCAAAGCAAGTGCTCTGGCTTTGTACGCTAAAAGCTTACTGCACGATTGAAACAATAACAGGTTGCTAGTCAATTGAAATAACAGTAGTGTTTGCTTTTAGAATAAGAGTCCTACTAATAAGAAAATATTTGAATTAAACCATTTCATTCAATTATCACAAAATGAGTATGATTTTTAACATGAGGTATACTTTTTATATAGAGGAGAGCAATTTAATTCTTTGGTACCAAAGTACATCGGAGAAATTACGCAATAAACAACTATTATGCATTGAGGTGCTTTGCTAAAAGAAACGTAAAAGAAATTCAAGAAAATATTGGCTAGTTTCGGTGCTTTGCCCTTGTCAAAATGATACGCAATCTATTTCTTCGTCATGTTCCTCGCTTACTGATATCGATTCAAGTTCGTCAAGATTTTTTAAACTGGAGAAATTTCTAACGTAATGAACTGATGGTTTATTGTGTTATCACAACTATTGAATCAAAATATTACTATTACTAAGTATATCAAAGTTAAAAGGCTCACCAACAAAATTTAGTTTCAACTTTATGGAGGTTCTGTTTGTGACAGGGTTTTTTTTAATTTAATTTAATTTAACCGTAAATTAAAGCTTAAAATGTAATAATTCTTTATAAAAAAAAGTTGAGTTTAAGACTTAGAGCGTACAGAGTACCTGCACATAGCTGTGAGTACTGTCTAAGCAATCAGTGTCTAGGAATGTCAAATAGCGGACATATAAGGAGGATTTGTCAATGCTAAACCCACAACTCCGAAGGAACGGAGGAATCGTGGAGATTTAATAGAAACATTCAAAATCTTGAATGGATTCTACGATATAAAGAACTATCCTAACCCTAAGAACCATCTAAGATGTCTCCCAAGGACCGGAGGAATCGTGGATGGAGATCTAACAGAAACATTCAAAATTAGAGAACTTTGATGCGACCTGCTTTATTCATAACGAGAATGCACATCTTAGTGGACACCATCTGAAGTTATGCACTTGGCTTCTCCAACAACAATTTATCAGTAACAGAGTGGTCAGAACGTGGAACCAGCTCCTAGAACACTCAGACTAGAGAAATTGAAGGAAAGAAAATGGAAACTGAATAGAGGCATTATCAGTTGTCTACGACTGCCTATGTGTAATATTCTACGCTATTAATATTTTATTTCTTCATAACAAAAAAACATAATAAAAAAACGATTTTTTAAATTTTTAACTAAAATGTAAACGTAATCGTCAATAGTTTACGACTTAGAGCGGTTTTATGAATTGAAATTGGAACTGTATTAATAAAATAGAACGATTTGTTTGGTGACTAGCCAACCGGTTCCGGGTTCGGCCGTGACACATTCATTCAACATTCAACATACCTTTTAGCAAAACATTCTCACGAAATATTTATTTTCAAATGATGTAAGGGACATTTATGATTACTACTCCGCTCCCTTGAGTAGTAGCATAATGATATATATAGCCTATAGCTTTCCTCTATAAACGAGCTATTCAACACAAAAATATTTTTAAGGTCTAACTAGTAGTTCTTGCGATTAGCGATGATCAGTTGGATCATACAAACAAACTCTTTAGTTTTTTGTTATTATTATTTTTACTACCAATGTGTATATTTATATTGATTTTATAAAATAAAATCGTTTATTTTTGTTACGTTATAAAGATGGAATAAAATATTAATAATATGGTATTTTAAATAGTTTTGCTCATAGCGATGTGTATGTACTTCATATGATCTAAGTCATAAAATTTTGGACATCACGTTTGAATTTCTCTTGTGAACAATTAGCACACTTAAAGCTTTAAAAACTGAAAAATAAAAGGGTGTAAAATCAACGTTTTAGTTACAAGAAATAGGATTTTTAATTTTTATTACCAATTAATTGATATATTTAACTTTGAACTTTTTAGAGGCTTACCTCTTTGCAAATTTTTAAATGCTCAGTACTAAGGAATAAAGACATCACAAGAAAAAAATTGTGTATTCACATCGACGTCCATTAAAAGTATAACTGACCAGAATATAGACAAATTATCTGCTTGATATGAAATACCCCATATGCCGTTGTAAATTTTTTAACTGTTTAGACGTCAATACAATAACTAAATAGGTCGTCATCGTCTAAAACTCTTACAGAAAAATTCACAACACATTTAGTATTATAACTTAACAAATAGCTCGTACATTAACGAATATTTGAAATGATCTTTCATATTTATCTAAAGTCACATAATAAATCGGCGAAATATTCAATTGGAACCGGCAGTTCCTGAGATTAGTTCACTCAAACAAACAAACGCTTCAGTTTTATAACACTAGTATAGATAGGGAATGTTATTCAATAAACGATTTATAGTATTTACGGTCAATCACACGCATTTTTTTGTCAAGAATCAAGTAATGTAATTGTGACATTATTCTTTATTTTTATTCTTAAGTGCTGATTATAAATAGGTAAGTTATACATTTTAATATGCTAGATATCTAGATAGTGTGATATGTTAATCAATAATATTACTTATATCCTGAAGAGTTCGTATAAATAATTACGCTAATCTTATCAGGATCTAGTCTACGCAATAATTAATTCTACTATAATAATATACATAATTAAACAAAGAACATTATCGTGTTATTAAAATATATTTTGACTAATTTGAGCAATATAATATAATTCATTTATAGAATATAAATATATACTATACAAAAATATTCAATATACGCTATCAAAAGGTATATAAAACTGAAGACAAAACATTTGAAACATTGTTTATACCGAAGAATTAAGAAGAGAGCAACACATTTATTCCAACATCACAACATTTAAAAATGTAAACGACACGCATCTAGTAAAATGTCCCGCATGTTCTAGCGCATCACTGTCTTGTAGAGATGTATTATAGACTTTAGCCAAGTTCACCATATTCGTAAGAGTTGATTTTATGGAACAATGTCTTACGTGTATGATAAAAGCGGCTTTAAAAAGCCATTTGGAGAACAGCAGGCATGCGTAGTGTATGAGAGAGAGAAAGAGTGTG
Source organism: Eilema griseolum (assembly GCA_963662185.1). Classification (NCBI taxonomy): domain Eukaryota; kingdom Metazoa; phylum Arthropoda; class Insecta; order Lepidoptera; family Erebidae; genus Eilema; species Eilema griseolum. The sequence goes on from OY759251.1 coordinate 569,002, forward strand.
GTGCGACTGCTGAAAAGAAGAAATTTTAACGTTACTTAATATACATAAGTTGCAAGAAATATAATTAAATAATAAATACTAAATTCACACAATAATATAAGAGGAGATATTAGTTGAAAAAGTTAGCAAACCTGTAAATATCTGACTAAACTGAGAATACTTGTATAATCAATTACAGTTACCTTCTAGGTCTCGGGTGGTTTGTCAGCCTCATTCAGCAAGGGCTCCAAAACTGCCCAAAGTTCGTTGGCCTCCTCTGGGGCTATAAAAATACCAAGTTGTAATAAGAAACAAACTTTTTTTATAAGAAATAATGTATGCTAAGTAGTTTGAGAAGTGTTATTACTTAGCCGTGGCTCGTCCAGATCAAAATCTGGCAGTACAGGTTCGTCGTTTCTTTGTTCCTCCATTTGTTGCATCGGGTGCTGCTCCATTTGCTGTTCCGTTTGCTGCTCCGTTAGCTGCTCTAATTGCTGCTCCATTTGTAAAACTATAACAAAAGTATGATGGTTAAATAAACGTATCAGCCTCAGTCATTGTCATTGTTAATCAGTATATGAAACAATTAATATTTACTTTCTGCCTCCATTGCGTCATTTTCACGCTGCAAATTCTCTGCGCTAATACGTCCTTCCCATGTCCTCTCTCCGATGAACCTTAACGTGTTAGCCAGCACATCTTGGTTACTCATCTGCAATATGGCAAAATGTATATTATTTCCTGAAGTCACTATTTTTTCAATATTTAATATTCAGCGAGTGAATTATTGGGTTATCTTACATTAGCGTCACCACCAATGGCAATGATTAGGTCTTTAAATGCTATGGCGGTCTCCTCACGGCGCTCTTTTTCATAATGAGCGTTACGCGCTCGCCTTTCCTCCTGCAAACAGAAGAATACTCAATTGAATAACAGCTATTAGCGAATGACAATAATCTTCAATCGTATTGTCCTCCATAGGATTACTAACGCGTGATAGCGGCACGCGGTTTCGGCCTGTTGGCCTCCCACGACGCGGCCTGCTCGTACTCGTGGGCCTGGCCTGGCCGTCATTTTGATCTCGTTTCTGTAAGACAATAAATGAGTAAATTTTAAGACCTGTATAATTTTTGCATGTAGATGACCTGTACAAAGCGATGCAGATGCCACGCAAAGTAGATAATTACCGTATGAGATGACATTTACAATTAGATAACGTGCTCGTTGTCTAGTAAGTAATGAATTCGCTCGTCAAGAAATGAACAAGGAATGAATAATTTCAACGAGACTCCAGCTTATATTGACGCGAGAATCTTACCTGCGCACACGCCGGGCGCTCCTGAAGGGTAGGGGTGGGCTATTGTGTAGACAACTGGGCAGTGATAAGATAAGAATCTCTTTGTGTTTGATTGTAAACTTTAAGTTAGGTTGCTGAAGTGAAGTTTCGTGGAATTGACTGTAATGGCTATATTTTAAAATTACATTCGTTAGATACCTACTAGGTACCACCCGCGTAGAATACTGAACAATTATTTAAAATTATAGCACGGGTACTATCTTGTCCATTTATTAAAAAATAGTCTACTTTGAAATTTAATAATCACCGTCTTAATTATTTTAAAAGTTGACCGAGATTTCATTTAATAATCAATTTAATACAAAAAAACAATAGTACAAGTGACCTTACACGACTTCCAGAGAAAAAAATCTCTTGACACACAGAAAGACGCATACAGACTGACGGACTAGAGTTCTGTCCTTATCCTTATGAAGGCACGTAACCTTCAAAGTAAAGAAGTTCACCCGGGTACTCTTAACTTTATTTTATCTACCAGTCTACATGGCAGTCTGCATGGCCATGTAGACTCTGTAGATATGTCAGTCTGAAATAATCAGTCCACTCCCGTCACAAGATTTATTTCATCGCACATAATTAACTTGAGTTATTCTCATAATGAACTTATTTAATTAACTACATAAGTATTTATGCTGTGTTGCATCAAATCGCTTCATAAATTCCACATTATTTTTTTGTAACCTATACTAATAAAAATGCTATCGCGGTCTTATTTGTTGCCCTTTTTTTGATCTATCTCGTACGGTACCAGTGTTTGTAATGTAATCGCAAAAAAAAAGTAACCACATCAAATTCCTGTTACCACAAATAAAACTATACATAATAACCAAAGTCTAACTAACTCTAACTTCTGCAGTTGATCAGAAGATTGTTCGCTTCTAGTGATGATCGTGGTTTATTGAATTGTACTTTATTGTAATAGAATTATAACTGTCAAAAACTTATTCCTCCCTCCGGCCGGCCGGCGCCTCCTTCTGCGAGCAAGTAATGCTCGTGAAGGAGGAGGCGGGGCGGGAGCGACGACGGATCGCAAGCCAAGCTGCCCGCGTACGAAGGCAACTCGGGCGTCGGAGGTCGATGAACGACCTCCGCCCCCCATTAGCGCAGGCCTGGAGGTGACTGGTGGAGCCGCCTGCCACCCTGGCAGAAGCAGGCCGCGGCGGTGGCGCGCTCGGCGCGCCTTCCCGTTTTCCGGGGACGAGTTGGGGACTCTGCAGTCCCCACACACCCGAGGAGATGGCCAGATCGTGAGAGATGGCACTGGGTCGGCCGGGGTGCGAGGGATATGCCTGTCAACCTCACCTTCGGCAACCAAAACGATCCACAAGCAGCGTGCGTTTCAGTCGGTTCGAGTCCGACATAACCTCTTCCACCGGCTCCGATGGGCAGGTATCCGTGGGGATTTTGCACACGTAAAAACTCTTCGATATCTTTCTTCGAATATTATCAAGCCGACTCCTATATTTTAAAGCATATAACATAGCATAACATGACATAATATAAACTCACGCCTGTATTCCCCGAAGGGTTAGGCAGAGGTACTAGCACCCACATTTCGCCACAACACAGAACTAGGTAGGTACAATAATAATTATAATTTGGACACAGTTAAATTAAATAAATCTGTTGTTATCAAATATTTGTATTCTAAATATAGGTTTATTTATAAGTACCTACTCTAATTCATATAACTCATATCAAAATCAGTTATGAAAGTGAACGAAGCCTTATGGAGGTGGGCTCCATAAGGCTAGAGCTTTGAGAGGCCAGGGCAAGTCAAATGCAATTCGGTATACTTCCAAATTATTTCGCATTTTAATCCTAAAGTAATTAACTGGGTGCTAAGAGGTTAATACATGAAATAATAACGGCTTAGGCGATGAAAGGAAGGTAGGCCAAAAAACAATGTTTGCTATTTTTTTTGCAACTGAAGACAATTCTTGAACCTTCCGAGAGATTTGTATATTTGCAATGTGGTTTACATTACAGAAATACGAACCACTCTCATACACACACATAATATACACGCCTATAATCCCCGAAGTTAATCCCTGAGGTAGAGATGTACTAACACTCGTATTTCACTATTATGTTCAATCCAATTTGATAGACGGATGAGCTTATTGCTTGCCTGTTGCGGCCAGTACTTACTGTAGGTGGCAGTGCCTACCCCGGGTAAGGCCCCCTGGACCTCCGTTGCCCAGCGTGCATGGCATGGGGGTTACCGACCACGCTTTTGAATCACGTTCCCGTTGCGACTTCTGTTCAGCAGACCCTCTGGCATTCTTCGAACCACCATTGCACCCGTTTAACCCATGCCCGTAATTTAATAGTTTTCTTAGAGCTTATTACCGTAAACGGGCACTATATCATGGGCTATATGTTTACTGTCTTATACACAGAAAAAACTGACAAATTCCAATAAAATAAATTGAACAATTTTGATTAAATGTCAATATACAATATCAATATAGTATAATTATTATGTCAAAAAAATAGCGTATAATATTTTGGTTCTTTATGTCATAGTTGGACTTTACTTATCTTCTAAATACTCATCGGTTGAATAGTAGCATTTTTCTATTAAATATGCTCTAAGCGGGTTAGTGAAGAGTGTCATACTTCCCTGTAGTTTGACATGGGTTTGGGAGTTTATTAAAATTAAATATTCTAACTGCCATATAATACGGAATTTCATTTAGCATTTTTACTCTCGAAGGCGGTAGGTGTAGTCTCTTTTTGTGTCGGGTGTCATCCTTTGTTTCGAAACTCCTCTTGTTTTTGTATTCAAAGTGCATATGTCGAAAATGTATATTGATGGTAATGTCAATATCTTAATATATTCGACGAAGTAGGGTCTACAACTTTCTGTGTTTTTTATTTGTGATATTATTCTGATACACTTTTTTGGACTATGAACAGATCATTTATATCAACACATTATCATTTATATCCAAAGCATAACCCCATACTTCAGCCACGAATATGCATATGCGTAGTAGGCTGATAAAGCAGTTTGTGTGTTAGTGTTTTTGTTAATTTGGAAAAGGGCTTATGTGAATTGTGATAGTTTAGCTTTGACGTGTTCTATGTGTGTTTTTCAGTTAATGTGTGCGTCTAAGTTTATTCCCAGTAATTTGAATGTGTTGACTTCTCCTAAAGATGTGTGTTGGTGAGTTATGTTTAAATTTAAAGGGGGCTTTGTGTACGGTCTGAATTGTTTGATTTTCGTTTTATTCGAGTTTATATCTAAGTTGTGTTCTTGTAGCCATTCCGTTATAGTTTGGAGAGTATTTTTTACTATGGTGTTGTGGTTGGTTGAACCGTCGCATTGTATTACAATAGAAATGTGTTTGTTTTTTGTTATTTTTATAATATTTAGTATTTCTTTGAAGTCCACTGGCTGTAAGTACATCGAGTGTATTGGCTAGCTTATACCAGGTCGTCCGATGGGTGTATTTGTGCAGGTATTGTCTTGACCCACTGAAATGAAAAAAATGTTAAAATAAATGTGTTACATATTGTTAAGGGGCATGTCACTACTTCATCGTTAACTTTCAACGTCATGTTTTCTTTCTTCTTAATGTCTGTTTTTCTAGTTATTGTATTTATAATTTTCCACATAGTTTTAACTTTATTATCAGATTTTTACATTAGGCCTAAATATTCTAATGTTTTTGACACTTTTTTTTTTTATACCGCTTAGTTGGCAGACAAGCACACGGCCCACCTGATGGAAAGTAGTTACCGTGCCGTATGGACGTCTGTAACACCAGAGGAGTCACAGTCGCGCTGCCAACCCTGTAAGTACAGAGTTTCTGTGCCGACAGTAGAAGACAAATCAGGACAAGCCTTTAGTCTTCCCACTGACGGCACAAATTCTCCTAAATAAGACAACATCTTTATCACTATGTACAGAGTGGTGTCCCCGTCAAGGGAAATAATTGATTTTATGTATGCATTGAAAATGATTATACACTATAGTAAATATCGACAACACTTGATTATGACGCTTCTTGGTAAATTAGATATATATTATTTTTCCTAACATCATTATGATTTTATAATATGTAATGTGTTCGTGCAACACATGCGGTTGAGACTAATCGAGAGCATACCTGCCCGGCCCCGCACCCCTCGTCCGGTTTACGGGCACCTAAATTCTGGGAAACAATAGACTCAAACAAAGAGCTAAGGGATTTCACATAATCGTTTGCACAAATAGATAACATTCGTTACAAAAATAAAGGGCTAAAGATAAGAAACACGCTTTGGCTAATTGGTTTTGTTGTCATATTAACAATGAAGACCAAAACGACGATAGCTACGAAATTACTGTCTCCGATGATAAGATTTATTACCTACATTTAGGAGTGAAAAGTAAATATTGCGTCATTTGTATGAGGGCGAAAAATAAAGGACGAGAAGCACAAAGGTGACGATTGCACTTATTTATTTGTTGCTTTCAGGATATAAGTATTCCAATGAATATTATTAAAGTTTTGGTATATTTACAGGTTCCTCTACCTGTACCTTGACTAGCAAAAACTATTTACGACTGACCGTCTCAATCGTCTGCGGATTGCATTTAAATCAACTGTCGAATAAAAATAAATCTAAAAAATGATACAATAAACCGTCCTTTGAATATTTTTGATAGGCATATTAACTGTGAAGTAAAAGTTACTACTGTCAAAATGATAAAAAGCTGGAGCACACACTACTGTTGCTTGAAAGCTCTGAGCAAAGCAAGTGCTCTGGCTTTGTACGCTAAAAGCTTACTGCACGATTGAAACAATAACAGGTTGCTAGTCAATTGAAATAACAGTAGTGTTTGCTTTTAGAATAAGAGTCCTACTAATAAGAAAATATTTGAATTAAACCATTTCATTCAATTATCACAAAATGAGTATGATTTTTAACATGAGGTATACTTTTTATATAGAGGAGAGCAATTTAATTCTTTGGTACCAAAGTACATCGGAGAAATTACGCAATAAACAACTATTATGCATTGAGGTGCTTTGCTAAAAGAAACGTAAAAGAAATTCAAGAAAATATTGGCTAGTTTCGGTGCTTTGCCCTTGTCAAAATGATACGCAATCTATTTCTTCGTCATGTTCCTCGCTTACTGATATCGATTCAAGCTCGTCAAGATTTTTTAAACTGGAGAAATTTCTAACGTAATGAACTGATGGTTTATTGCGTTATCACAACTATTGAATCAAAATATTACTATTACTAGGTATATCAAAGTTAAAAGGCTAACCAACAAAATTTAGTTTCAACTTTATGGAGGTTCTTTTTGTGACAGGGTTTTTTTTAATTTAATTTAATTTAACCGTAAATTAAAGCTTAAAATGTAATAATTCTTTATAAAAAAAAGTTGAGTTTAAGACTTAGAGCGTACAGAGTACCTGCACATAGTTGTGAGTACTGTCTAAGCAATCAGTGTCTAGTAATGTCAAATAGCGGACATGTAAGAAGGATTTGTCAATGCTAAACCCACAACTCCGAAGGAACGGAGGAATCGTGGAGATTTAATAGTAACATTCAAAATCTTGAATGGATTCTACGATATAAAGAACTATCCTAACCCTAAGAACCATCTAAGATGTCTCCCAAGGACCGGAGGAATCGTGGATGGAGATCTAACAGAAACATTCAAAATTAGAGAACTTTAATGCGAGTGGACACCATCTGAAGTTATGCACTTGGCTTCTCCAACAACAATTTATCAGTAACAGAGTGGTCAGAACGTGGAACCAGCTCCTAGAACACTTAGTCTCAGCTGACAGTTCAAAAACAGACTTGATACATTTTACCTCAGACTAGAGAAATTGAAGGAAAGAAAATGGAAACTGAATACAGGCATTATCAGTTGTCTACGACTGCCTATGTGTAATATTCTACGCTATTAATATTTTATTTCTTCATAACAAAAAAACATAATAAAAAAACGATTTTTAAAATTTTTAACTAAAATGTAAACGTAATCGTCAATAGTTTACGACTTAGAGCGGTTTTATGAATTGAGATTGGAACTGTATTAATAAAATAGAACGATTTGTTTGGTGACTAGCCAACCGGTTCCGGGTTCGGCCGTGACACATTCATTCAACATTCAACATACCTTTTAGTCGTACATTCTCACAAATTATTTATTTTCAAATGATGTAAGGGACATTTATGATTACTACTCCGCTCCCTTGAGTAGTAGCATAATGGTATATATAGCCTATAGCTTTCCTCTATAAACGAGCTATTCAACACAAAAATATTTTTAAGGTCTAACTAGTAGTTCTTGCGATTAGCGATGATCAGTTGGATCATACAAACAAACTCTTTAGTTTTTTGTTATTATTATTTTTACTACCAATGTGTATATTTATATTGATTTTATAAAATAAAATCGTTTATTTTTGGTATGTTATAAAGATGGAATAAAATATTAATAATATGGTATTTTAAATAGTTTTGCTCATAGCGATGTGTATGTACTTCATATGATCTAAGTCATAAAATTTTGGACATCACGTTTGAATTTCTCTTGTGAACAATTAGCACACTTAAAGCTTTAAAAACTGAAAAATAAAAGGGTGTAAAATGAACGTTTTAGTTACAAGAAATAGCATTTTTAATTTTTATTACCAATTAATTGATATATTTAGCTTTGAACTTTTTAGAGGCTTACCTCTTTGCAAATTTTTAAATGCTCTGTACTAAGGAATAAAGATCACAAGAAAAAAATTGTGTATTCACATCGACGTCCATTAAAAGTATAACTGACCAGAATATAGACAAATTATCTGCTTGATATGAAATACCCCATATGCCGTTGTAATTTTTTTAACTGTTTAGACGTCAATACAATAACTAAATAGGTCGTCATCTTCTAAAACTCTTACAGAAAAATTCACAACACATTTAGTATTATAACTTAACAAATAGCTCGTACATTAACGAATATTTGAAATGATCTTTCATATTTATCTAAACTCACATAATAAATCGGCGAAATATTCAATTGGAACCGGCAGTTCCTGAGATTAGTTCACTCAAACAAACAAACGCTTCAGTTTTATAACACTAGTATAGATAGGGAATGTTATACAATAAACGATTTATAGTATTTACGGTCAATCACACGCATTTTTTTGTCAAGAATCAAGTAATGTAATTGTGACATTATTCTTTATTTTTATTCTTAAGTGCTGATTATAAATAAGTTATACATTTTAATATGCTAGATATCTAGATAGTGTGATATGTTATTCAATAATATTATATCCTGAAGAGTTCGTATAAATAATTACGCTAATCTTATCAGGATCTAGTCTACGCAATAATTAATTCTAACATAACATAACATAACATAAACTCACGCCTATATCCCCGAAGGGGTAGGCAGAGGTGCTAAGCACCCACATTTCGCCAGTTTATGTTTAGGTCCCAATGTAATAGGTGGCGAGCCTATTGCCATTAACCGGGCACTTATAAACCTGCGATAAATACACACATAACTTCGAAAAGCATCTAAAAGTCATTGGTGTGTGCCATGGTAAAACCTGGGATCGAACCCGAGACCTCGTCTCAGCAGTCCATTACCCATACCACTAGGCTACCGCGGTTTCTTTCTACTATAGTAATATACATAATTAAACAAAGAACACATTATCGTGTTATTAAAATATATTTTGACTAATTTGAGCAATATAATATAATTCATTTATAGAATATAAATACACACATCAACAAAGTCTAGGGAACCAGGACATTTCTAGTTTTTATTTAAAAACCCTTTCTTGTAATAGTGAGTGTTTTATATCAGTAGAAGGGTATTTTTAAACCGTTTTTAATTTTAATTTTAATAAAAACATTTTCATACCAAAAATTTTTTTTTTTTAAGAAAGAATTGAATAGTGCCAATATTGAGTATTACAACCTTCTATGATTAGGCACAAAATTAACGAGGTAGTAAGAAATACAGTAATTAACCGTACTTTAAACGTTTTTAATAATCTGTAGGACCTCCTAAAGCATTAGCAACAGCTCGACAACGGCGTGGCATACTTAGTATGAGATTGTCAATCATCGTCTGTGAAATGTGGCTCCATACACATAATAATAATAATAATATATTTCTTTATTTCGAGCAACAAGACTCAATGTGTTAGTAACAATTGAGTTATATAAATCTATGTTAGTATGTATAATAATTTAAGAAAACTCTGGAATTAATTCAACTAAAATCAAAATAAAACTTGCAATATAATATAAAATGTCAACGAAAAATTACAATTTAATTAATTCAATTACAGATTAAAATGTCAAAGAAAATTACAATAAAATCAATTTCAATTAAATTTATTCCGAATCAAATATCAAAAAAACAATTAAATTTACACTTTAATAAAACATGCTCTGCCTCTGAGTCATTTGAATGTTTGTCGGTACATCAACCATGCACGCATGGTTGATGTACCGACAATCAAACCTACTTGCAAATACATTCAGGATAGTGTTACCGCTGCCCCGGATCCTGCGCCCCAGGGATGTGCACCGCTTTCGCATCGTCGTATAGAAACAGTCGATGCGAGCGTCGGCGAACATCCCCGACGCGCTACAGAGAGCACCCGAAACGCATTATTATATTGTACACGAAGGGCGCTGTACTGCTTCTGCGTATACGACACCCACAAGCTGGACGTGTACAGGGACGTACAAAATGCTTTGAAAAGAGTCACCTTGACACTCCCCGAGCAACGCACAAACCTGCGGGCGATCATATTGGCCCTCACAGACAACGCCCTTCGCTCCCTATCGATATCTGCATCGTTTCTCAGGTCAAAGGTCACGATATGCCCGAGATACTTGAAGTTTTGAACCTTTTTCAGTTCGATACCGTTCAGTCTAATTGGTGGAACCGTACTCGGACATTTCCGACCCATGGCCCGAAAGACCATGCACTCACTTTTCGATCCATTATACACCAGACCGTGACTCAGCGCATAACGTTCGCAGACTCTCAATAGCCTAGACAAGCCACACACCGAGGCGCTCAGCAGGACCATGTCGTCAGCATAACTAATGTTATTGATAGCAACTCCATCAATATGGCAACCGACACGAGTGCTACTGAGCTCCTCGATAAGCGCGTTTACGTAAAGGTTGAAGAGTTTCGGCGAGGTCAGTCCTCCCTGCCTCACCCCGCACTCCAGTCTATACGGCTCCGATAACGCGCTCGACCATCTAACGACGTTGACCTGGTTCAGATACCAATACCTTACAATATGTATTAGTTCTCTAGGCATAGAAATATCAGCAAGTTTTTGCCACAGGATGTCATAATTAACCAGGTCAAACGCCTTCGAAAGGTCGAGGAAACAGGCATATACAGATGTACTTCTATCGGCGTAGTATTTGACAGTTTGCTTCAAACATAAAATAGCTGACTCAGTAGACAGTCCTGGTTTAAAACCAACCAATAAAGATGGAATAAAATATTAATAATATGGTATTTTAAATAGTTTTGCTTTTTTTTTTTATTTGGTTCACAAAACTAAATACAACCAGTAATAAATATATGTTATAGTACAATTTACAAAAGTCATAGCGCGATTGTATTCTACTTGATGCGAACACAGCATGCAAAGTAAGGTTATGTTATGTTCAGAACATGAGAGACATTACATTCTATAATATTTCGCTATATAAGTGCTACTTTAATACCAAAAGTCACTAACAGAGTTATACATAAAAAAAAAAACAAAATATGTAAATCATAAAGTAATACAAAAAATCACAATTCGCAGTTAAATACTGATGCTATTTTCTTTCTCAAAGAGGCCAAAGAATCGCAACTAATAAATATATCGATATCATTACGAATGTTATTCATTGAAGCGCTCATGCGATAGATCGGAGAGTGCTGTCCAAGATTAGTTTTAAAATGTGGTAAATGAAAAGTTCTACGATTGCTCAAACGACTCTCGCTACGGGGAACGGACAGTGATACACACTCAAGGACATCCGGAGAATCCACCAAACCATGAATGAGCTTGTACAAGAACATTACATCGGCGACCTTTCGACGTGTGCTCAGTTGATCCATTTCATAAAATGAGAGACGTTGTTTATATGATGGTAACTGTCGACAAATGTTGCTATTATATGATAAGCAGTATAAAAAACGTTTCTGTATGCGTTCTATTCTGTCAACATGTACCTGATAGCGTGGGCTCCAAACAATGCTACAGTATTCCAGAATTCCTCTAACAACAGTGTTGTAAATAAGTATGGTGAGACTTGGTTGCTTAAATATTTTTTTGTCTATTAATGAAGCCAGAAAGTCTCGATGTTCTGCTAGTGATGTTGTCGTAGTGACACCTGAAACTTAATGTGCTATCCAGAATAACACCTAAGTCACGAATAGTAGTCACTTCCTCGAGAGGGACGTTATTAATAACGTAAGTTACGTGAGACGGTAACCTTCTTCTTGTGAATTTTATGTGATAACATTTTGCTAAGTTTAGAATCATGTTATTCTGTGTACACCACTCACCCACTGCATCAATATCCGATTGAAGAGTTGTTATATCATTAGGGTCACTTATAGCTCGATAGATCTTCAAGTCATCGGCATATAATCTAAATTTGGAGGTAATAACATGTTTAATATCGTTAATAAAAACTAAGAAGAGAAGGGGCCCTAGATGAGATCCCTGAGGAACTCCAGAAGGAACAGCACATACCCTAGATTTAAATCCGCGAAGGTGTACCAATTGAGTACGGTTTCGTATATATGATTCGCACCACCGCAGTAACGATCCATGAATACCCAAATTCGCAAGTTTTCTCAAAAGGATGCGGTGATCAACCAGGTCAAATGCTTTTTTGAAATCGGTGTATATGGAATGAATTTCCCCACCCTTGTCCATGGTATCCACAATATCGCATATATAACCAGTCAAATTAGTACAAGTAGACCTGCATGGTAAGAAACCGTGTTGATTTAGATCAATCGACTCGCGAAAATGAGCTAAAAGCTTTTTGTTCACTATGGTCTCTAATACCTTTCCAAATCCCGATAAAATAGAAATTGGTTGGTACTGAGCCACATCCTCCACCCTGCCTCCTTTATGAATTGGAGTTAGATGTGCCAATTTCCACTGTTTAGGAAATACGCCACTTTGGAGTGATTTATTGTAAATTATAGTTAGTGGTTTACTTAGGTTGTCCGCACAGTTCTTTAAGAAAATAGCTGGTATCAAGTCCGGTCCGGGACCCTCATTAATATTCAATCCCTTTAACTGCTTTAGAACTTCATTCTCGTCGACTCTACAGTGGCTGAATGGTGCACCGCAACACGACATGTTAGTATTATAAGGTAGATCAACTGTTAACTGGGTTCCGATGTGGGAGTTGTAAACGCTTCGGAAGTGTTGAGCAGATAATTCACAAATCTCTTGTCCCCCTTTTGCCATTACACGATTGAGAGTCATTGCATTAGGTAAGAAATTACAGTTGCTGGTTTTGTCTTTGAACATTTTCTAGTTTTTGTTTGAGTGCTGTAAGCAATGGACGACTGTACCATGCAGGGTAACAATCATTGCGCTTACGACTGAGTGGAGTATATTGATTTATTAAGAATCTGATCCGGTCGTAAAATACATCCACCATATTGTCGACCGTGTGTGATACTTGTAATATGGAAGGCCAATCAATGCAACGTAGATCCCCGTTCAAAGCCTCGTAGTTAGCTTGGTGGTAATTTAATGTAGGGGTGGAACATGGTTTCATTTCACGTTCGGATACAATTTCTACGTTAATATTCAAAGGTGGATGTTGTTTGTCTTGTAGTGGTGAGAAACTTACCCCAAGAGCAACCGTAACGCACGATTGGATAGATCACCCAAGAGTAGTAGGAATCCTTAAAAAACCAAAAGATTATCCCCAATTATTGTTTACAACTAGAAATGAATGGAATATAGCTACACGAAACTTTTCAGAAATTTCAAATTTATTTGCTTATGATTCAAATAAATTAGTTTTGTATGTTAACCCTTCAGTCCGCTCATACTGTGCACGAGATGCCTTTGTGAGGAAGTTGGGCAACGTATGTAAACATTTAAATCTCGATCGAGTTTATATTATTAAAAATGAATATAATAAAGAAATAATCAAAGAGTTAACTCATATAATAAATGAAATGACGAATTGGTCCGGACCACGGTTATGTGTCTTAAACGATATTCAGCAAATATGTGATGACGATACAAAACGTGTAATTATAAATGACTATCATATTTTGCCTACGAGCGGCCACGCCGGTATCCGCCGTATGATAAATAACATTAAAAAACGTTTCTATTGGCCAGGACTTGAAAAAGACGTGTTTAAATTCGTAAATCGTTGCGATAGATGTTTACGTCAAAAACATTTTAGACATATTAAGGAACCCATGGTTGTAACCGATACGGGTTATTCTGCTTTCGATAGAGTTTATTTAGATTTAGTTGGGCCCTTAAGTAAGGATAGCAATAATTATGTATATATTCTCACACTACAGTGTGACCTTAGCAAATATGTAGAAGCTTATCCACTTAGAAATAAAGACACTATATCTGTAGCAACATCTTTTATAAATAACTTTGTACTACGTTACGGTATTCCTCGAAACATTATATCCGACCGCGGCACGGAGTTTGTTTCGAACGTAATGAAAGAAGTATGTAATATTCTTAAGATTAACCAAATTACGTCAACAGCTTACCATCATCAGACGATTGGAAGTTTAGAAAATACTCACAAAAATTTGTTATCATTTCTTCGAATCCAAACAGAAAATGAACCCCACAATTGGAGTGTCTGGTTGCCGTACTGGTGTTTTGCTTTCAATACAACTGTTCATACCGAAACTCAATATACACCATTCGAACTTGTTTTTGGTAAACTTTGTAACCTGCCAAATAATCTAAATTCCGAAACAGAACCTTTGTATAACCCTTATGATTACCCTAAACAACTAAAGTATAGACTTCAAAAGTCACAACAAGAAGCTAGAAAACATATTGGTTGCGCCGAAGTAGAAACTGTAATTTGACACGGAAACACACTCCTTTTATACCCGTCTTCCCTTCCGCACTAACCATAGATGTAGCTTCCGTCCGCCATTTGTGAAATATAGACACGCAGTCTCGCCTTGAACTAGCCAGCGTGATGACGGACCGCGCTCGCGTCTCTCAAAAATGATTAATATTTGTTACATTTTTACCGCTTCATAGACCTTTACCGATCGGATTGTGCCTCTCGTGTGTTCCTCAAGTGATCTAGTGATGCTGACGGCAGCTCCTGAGCAAGGAAGAGAAGATCCGTGTACCGGCTGCGATGAAAACACGTGTGTCGTGAAGGTTAGTGCATCCTCTCCTAATTTCTCGGGTTGCATTCATTGCTTGGATCACTCCCGCGGCAACCCGACCACCTGTCTTTTGTGTGTAAAGCGTCAATGGAACAGTTAGCTACTTCCCGCAATACAGTCCATTACCGCACGCTGCCAAGCGCCACCATTTTTGGTCCGGATCGAGCCGGATTCTTAGCCGTAGTTCGTATTTTGTTATTATTCTAATGGGAATGAGCGCACCGCACCTAAGTGCCTGGTTATTTTAGTAGAAAACCCCGCATCCAGACACTTAGGATTAGATTTGTTGTCCGTTCGCCGCTGGCTCGCATTGTACCTACCTAATACATAAATAGGTTAGGTATCATATCAACACTTAATCGTAGTTCGCAATTTTCGCATCGCACCTAAGTGCCTGGTTATTTTAGTAGAAAACCCCGCATCCAGACATTTAGGCTTAGATCTTAGGTATACTCAGACACCCTAGTGCATAGGCACAGTGTAATACCTAACGCATTTGGCTTTGTTTTGTTTTTTTCAATTACGTTGTTCTCGGCTCGCGTCGTATTTGCCTAGTACCTGCGTGGGTAGACACGTGGCTGTACCTACCTCGCTCGCATCTCATCCCAATTCATACGAAAGTATTTTAATTTGAATAGATATTACGCAATACTTAATCTCTGAAATAATAGTTGAACCTAGACAGCGACCATCGCGTAGGTACGACCTTGTTGCTATGCGCGTTAGTTCAAGCTTGCACTGGCAGTCATAAGTACCTACCTACCTACGGTTATCGCTCGCGCCGCCTCGCTGCTCTGTACCGCTAGGATTAAGTCATTTCATATTTGTTATTTACCGCACTTTAGTTTGAGATTTAATTGTAAACATGTCCCCAAAGGTTGATAAGACCGGTAAGGTTCAATTGAAACTTTTATACGCTAAAAAAGAAATGATTTACTCTCGCGTACAATCGATCTATGATAATGCACTTAAAACCTCTGATTTGGTCATCAGAGATTCGTTCTTGTGTTCTATAGAAAACTTAGATAGTCTACGCGCGGATTTCGAAACCTTAGTACATGACATCAACGTTTTAGAGTTGAATTTGAATCCCGATTACTCAGTGAGTTATCAAGCCTTGTCGTCGTTTGACGATTTGTATTGTCGTATCAAACGCGTCGCTAGGAGTTTGGAGAAGCCGGCTGACCTACCCAACCCCACTCGCGACCGACCTAAGTTGCCACCAATTCAAATACCCGAGTTTGATGGTAACATTCGCAATTGGTGTCTATTTATAGATAGTTTTGAGAATACAATAGATAAGAACGATTCGTTGACAGATCACGAAAAGTTGCATTATCTCGTTGAAAAATTGACTGGTAAAGCTATAACCGTTTGCGCTGGAATTACGTTTAGTGCCGAGAATTATAATTTAATTTTAAATACTTTGAAAGCTAGGTATGAGGATAAAAGATCGGTAGCTAACGCCTATTTAGATCAGATGTTTGATTTGAAATCTATTGCGGCATGTAACGATCAAAACTTAGAGAAATTTCTAGATACTTTCGCGTCAGCTGTTCGCGCCGTAAAGAACCTAAAGATTGATGACCTCTGCGACTTCGTATTTTTGTATATGGGTTTAAGGAAATTAGATTCCGAAACCATTCGTTTGTTTGAGTCGGATCATCGCGGCAATAAAATTCCTAAGTTCGAAGACTTAGAAAGTTTTGTTCGCGAGCATATAAAAGTATTGCAGCGCTCTTCATCGAAACATGAAGGCGCGAAGATAGTTGTTGATTCTGCACGCAAAGTAGATGCGTCATCGAAGTCACTGAGGTCAACTCATACTTATGTTAGTACCGCACCAGCACGTGTACAGTCACCTGTTTGCTCTTTGTGTAGCACTCATCATTCGCAACTGTACAGGTGTCCTGGTTTTCTAAAATTGTCGCCTAGTGATCGTTATAAATTTGTTCGCGCTAATAATTTTTGTTTTAATTGTCTCGGTACTAAACACCGCGTTGTTTTATGTAATAGTAGAAATAGTTGTCGCAAATGTCAAGCAAGACACCACACTTTGCTTCATTTTGAGAATAGTAATGCCGCATCCAATGTGAGCACGGTTGGCTCGTCGAGCGGTGACACACGGCAGCCTGCGCCGCAGCCGCAGCCCGCGCTCGCGCGCGCTCCGGCCCGCCCGGTGACCGCCGCGGATGACGTCACCTTGTGTTCGTTCTCCGCTAGTGCTGCACTCACTACTGTGTGTCTTGCGACCGCTCGCGTTGTTATTGTTGATGCATTAGGTAAGCCGCGCATTGTTCGAGCGCTGTTAGATGGCGCTTCGCAAAGTAATTTTATTACTCAAGATTGTTGTCGGCGTCTTGGTTTCAATGTTGATAAGCGTTCAACCCGCTCAGTGGTGAAGGGTTTTGGAAGCTTACAGTCAGCTGTTCGTGGCACCGTTAAAACAAGGTTTAGATCTCGTTTTAATAATAATATTTGGTTTGACATGGATTCGCTCGTTATAGATAGAATAGCTGAACAGTTGCCTACCGTCCCGGTTGACACGTCTTTATTAACGAAATTTAAAGACTTGCCTTTAGCAGATGAGACTTACGCTGTTCCTGGAGTCGTCGATATATTGATCGGCGCTTCGATTCTCCCGCACCTCCAGTTATCACGTAAGGTTCAAGGGGGACCGACGTACCCCGCTCCGCACGCACTGGAAACAGTTCTTGGTTTTGTTATAATTGGTTCCGCACCCGCTTCTATAGATAGTTTTAGTCACTCGACTGCTTCGTTCTGTTGCACCGTCGAGCCGCCACTGGAGTCTACCATCCGCAAGTTTTCACTCGGTGGCTCCCGTGTATCCGCTGAAAAACGCTTTCTTTGTTTGGAACGAAAGATGCAGGCGTCCCCAAAGTCGAAGCGGGCCTATGATGAGGTTGTTAACGAATATTTAGATAAAGGTTACATCTCACCTGCGCCTGCGGACACTGGCGGGACCCAGCCTTCGTACATTATCCCGCACCGCGGAGTTATTAGAGAAGATAAGCTTACTACTAAAACTCCGCGTAGTTTTGGATGGCAGTGCTAAGACTAGCACTTCCGTGTCGCTTAATGACATTTGTATTGTGGTCGGAATCTTTAAGGTAATTTATTTGACATAATTGTAAATTTTCGCATTAATATTAGTAGAATTTTAGCTTTTAGGACTCAACAGTCGCTTGTGTTGGGCCCACTCTTCGCCCCATCGTTGGGACACATTCGTCGCTAATAGAGTGGCAAAATTCAATCTGAATTGGCGCCACATAATCTCTTTCACGTTGCTGGCACCGACAACCCAGCCGATTGTCTCTCTCGTGGATTGCTTCCTTCGCAAATTTTGGATCACCCGTTGTGGTTTGGTGGACCGTCCTGGATTCATGCCGCGTTAGATGGGTGGCCAGTTAGTCAATTCAATCCCACTACGGTTTCCGAACCACCCGAGGAGAAGAAGCACTCGCTTGTTGTATCGGTCCCACGTGAAGAGACCCTTATTTTGTTGTTGGCTAATCGCGTCTCGCCTTGGTCGAGACTGTTGCGTTGTGTTGTTTGTTCGCCTCTGCCCGCTGCCTAGCCAGCAGTAGGCACGAGCTCCAATCTAGGTTTATATTTTAGTTGTTATTTCCCAAACCTAGATTTAGATTAGACTTTAGATTTGTTTCGCATTTGTCGTTTCGAAGGTAACCCTTCAAGCCGGGGGGAATGGTTGCGCCGAAGTAGAAACTGTAATTTGACACGGAAACACACTCCTTTTATACCCGTCTTCCCTTCCGCACTAACCATAGATGTAGCTTCCGTCCGCCATTTGTGAAATATAGACACGCAGTCTCGCTTTGAACTAGCCAGCGTGATGACGGACCGCGCTCGCGTCTCTCAAAAATGATTAATATTTGTTACATTTTTACCGCTTCATAGACCTTTACCGATCGGATTGTGCCTCTCGTGTGTTCCTCAAGTGATCTAGTGATGCTGACGGCAGCTCCTGAGCAAGGAAGAGAAGATCCGTGTACCGGCTGCGATGAAAACACGTGTGTCGTGAAGGTTAGTGCATCCTCTCCTAATTTCTCGGGTTGCATTCATTGCTTGGATCACTCCCGCGGCAACCCGACCACCTGTCTTTTGTGTGTAAAGCGTCAATGGAACAGTTAGCTACTTCCCGCAATACAGTCCATTACCGCACGCTGCCAAGCGCCACCACATATAATTGACTCTAAAGAATTAAGAAAGTTGAAATATGATTCTTACATTAACCCTATTAGTTACAAGACAGGTGATAAGATATTACTAAGAAACGAATCTTGTGTAAACAAATTTGATCCATTGTACTTAGGTCCTTTTATTGTATTAGAGGACTGTACACCTAATCTAAAAATAGATTACAAAGGTAAAGAAACACTAGAACATAAAAATAGAACAAGGCCGTATAATTAATATTTATGCTGTCCTTGTATTTTCATTGTATTTATCTTATTATTGTGTCCTTGCATTTTTATTTCTTGTGTATTGTTAGTGTCTTTGTAATTTTTTTTTACTAAGCTTTGTATGTTATATCAAACTGTTATATCATAATAACTTTTTTTTTCTTTATTGTTTAAGAAATAAATAAAAACGAAGGTACTGTTTGAAATACTATTGTTAAAAAAAAACAAATAATTGTACTTTTTTTTCTTTTTTGCCCGTGGGCGTGTACTGTGTAGGTATATCTGTATTGATTATATTATGTAAGTTGTGTACTATTTAAGTAAACACCATTGTTTAACATGAGGCATTAAAGAGTCAACTTCCATACGAGTGTTTCCTTTGATTGCACCGACGTCCCGACCTCACACCCAAACCATTACTTAATACCAAGTCTAGAATTGTATCATTTAAATTAGATATATGATTATGTTGGTAAAGATTACAGTAAGCTACTGCATCCAAAAATTATGTGCTGATAACACCCCCATATGAAGTTGGGGATAGGTAGAGAGCGTTAGCGTCCTTGTGCCATTTAATATTACACATGTTGAAGTCTCCCACCAATAAAAAATGAGGTTCAATTGCATCGTTGCCTCCATCATTATGAATTATCTGAATGGTGTTCTTAAGAAATATATCTAGGTAGTCTTGGTTCACAGGGGAGGGGATATAAGCGGCACAAATATGTATCAAGCTCTTACCAATTTTTAGGCTCAGCCAAAGATCTTCACACTGTGATTCCCAAGCGCTTTGGCGAACCACTTCAAAAGATTTCAATATAGCAAGTAAAACTCCGCCTCCGTCCTTTTTTTACTGTGTGAACAAGTAGAAGACCTGTCCCTTGAACAATTCATGATCAAATACAGTTTCGGTTAGCCAGGACTCAGTTAGTACCATAATATCGTAATCACTTTTCAAAACTAATAGATATATACTTTCTGTTTTCGTTCTTAGGCCTCCTCCAACATTTTGGTAAAATATTTTTAAATTGAATTTTAGTCCCAATTAGTCTTAGGTAACATGAGTATACACTATGGAGAATAGAGTGACTACAACTTGAGTAAACAGTTTACGGTCCTAATGATAATATGATCGGAAGAAGTGTCTTTACGAACGAAGATGCGACCGTTCCGTGTCCACACAAATCTATAGCCCTTTTCCTTGGCGGCGACTCTGGTAGCAGCATGAAGTTGCTTGTTCTCAGGAGACAGATGTTCCGTTACATATATTGGTTGCTTAGGGCCAGGCAATCCAACATGAGATGTGTTGAGTTTGTCATCCTTGTTTTTATTGAACATCTTCACTGAAGCCAGAAAGTTGTCTCGTGTCCGCTGGGCATTAAGTTTGACCACAATGTTCTCAGGACGGCTTGATTGGTTCAGCTTAGCTACTCTATGGAATGACATAATCTCATTATTAACTAAATTGCACGATACCGCTCTCCCAATATCCTCAATTATGGTTAGAAGATTCTCATTTTTGTGCTCAGGTACACCTTGAATTTCCAGGTTACATTCTCTTGCGCACTGTTCAAGTAGTGAAATTTTTGTGTTTAATTCAGACAACTTACACTGTATAGTAGTATTCTGACCAAGCAGGTCTGACACATTAGTGTTAAGTTTATCATTATTTTTTTTCTGATCGTCATGAGATCCAGATAAGAATTCAATAGCGTTTATAGCTTCGTCGAGATCTTCTCGCATTCCAGAATATTTAGATCCTAATTCACTTATATCTGTCTGCATTTTAGATAGCATTGTGCTGAATGTCTGAAATACAGCCTTTTGGCTGTCAAATTTTTCCAGCATTTCGATGCGCAAATTGCGTATTTCCAGCAAAATTGGTTCTTGGCTCACTACGGGTACCTGAGGAGAGTCTAAGTCTGCAGTATTGATTATTTTCGGATTAGGAGTGTTTTCAGCTCTCGGTCGTGCATTAATACATTCGGCACAGATCCACTTGGAACGAGCAGTGGTTGACTCATTATACTTTACAAACTCTTGATGGTATTGGTGCTGACAGTTTGATGTGGAGCATTTTATGCGTTTGTGTGTGACTAAGATGTTCAATTTGCATTCAGTACATTGAACCATAATGTTTAGAAATGATATTTTTAGCACACTAATAAAGGCTCACATACATTACTGAACTATATATTATTTGTACTAGATGTTATTTGAGTGTTTTCTAATGATTCACTGCACCGTCTATCAAAGTAACATGAATTCACTGCAACATTTGCATCCCCTGGTCACGACAATTGATAACACAACCGTACGGAACGAGATTTGACAATTACTTATAGCGCTTATAGCGATGTGTATGTACTTCATATGATCTAAGTCATAAAATTTTGGACATCACGTTTGAATTTCTCTTGTGAACAATTAGCACACTTAAAGCTTTAAAAACTGAAAAATAAAAGGGTGTAAAATCAACGTTTTAGTTACAAGAAATAGGATTTTTAATTTTTATTACCAATTAATTGATATATTTAACTTTGAACTTTTTAGAGGCTTACCTCTTTGCAAATTTTTAAATGCTCAGTACTAAGGAATAAAGACATCACAAGAAAAAAATTGTGTATTCACATCGACGTCCATTAAAAGTATAACTGACCAGAATATAGACAAATTATCTGCTTGATATGAAATACCCCATATGCCGTTGTAAATTTTTTAACTGTTTAGACGTCAATACAATAACTAAATAGGTCGTCATCGTCTAAAACTATTACAGAAAAATTCACAACACATTTAGTATTATAACTTAACAAATAGCTCGTACATTAACGAATATTTGAAATGATCTTTCATATTCATCTAAACTCACATAATAAATCGGCGAAATATTCAATTGGAACCGGCAGTTCCTGAGATTAGTTCACTCAAACAAACAAACGCTTCAGTTTTATAACACTAGTATAGATAGGGAATGTTATACAATAAACGATTTATAGTATTTACGGTCAATCACACGCATTTTTTGTCAAGAATCAAGTAATGTAATTGTGACATTATTCTTTATTTTTATTCTTAAGTGCTGATTATAAATAAGTTATACATTTTAATATGCTAGATATCTAGATAGTGTGATATGTTATTCAATAATATTATATCCTGAAGAGTTCGTATAAATAATTACGCTAATCTTATCAGGATCTAGTCAACGCAATAATTAATTCTACTATAGTAATATACATAATTAAACAAAGAACACATTATCGTGTTATTAAAATATATTTTGACTAATTTGAGCAATATAATATAATTCATTTATAGAATATAAATATATACTATACAAAAATATTGAATATAGGCTATCAAAAGGTATATAAAACTGAAGACAAAACATTTGAAACATTGTTTATACCGAAGAATTAAGAAGAGAGCAACACATTTATTCCAACATCACAACATTTAAAAATGTAAACGACACGCATCTAGTAAAATGTCCCGCATGTTCTTGCGCATCACTGTCTTGTAGAGATGTATTATAGACTTTAGCCAAGTTCACCATATTCGTAAGAGTTGATTTTATAGAACAATGTCTTACGTGTATGATAAAAGTGGCTTTAAAAAGCCATTTGGAGAACAGCAGGCACGCGTAGTGTATGAGAGAGAGAGAGAGAGAGTGTGGTGTGACTGCTGAAAAGAAGAAATTTTAACGTTAACTAATATACAAAAGTTACAAGAAATATAATTAAATAATAAATACTAAATTCATACAATAATATAAGAGGAGATATTAGTTGAAAAAGTTACCAAACCTGTAAATATCTGACTAAACTGAGAATACCTGCATAATCAATTACAGTTACCTTCTAGGTCTCGGGTAGTTTGTCAGCCTCATGCAGCAAGGGCTCCAAAACTGCCCAAAGTTCGTTGGCCTCCTCTGGGGCTATAAAAAAATACCAAGTTGTAATAAGAAACAAACTTTTTTTATAAGAAATAATGTATGCTAAGTATTTTGAGAAGTGTTATTACTTAGCCGTGGCTCGTCCAGATCAAAATCTGGCAGTACAGGTTCGTCGTTTCTTTGTTCCTCCATTTGTTGCATCGGGTGCTGCTCCATTTGCTGTTCCGTTTGCTGCTCCATTTGCTGCTCTATTTGCTGCTCCATTTGTAAAACTATAACAAAAGTATGATGGTTAAATAAACGTATCAGCCTCAGTCATTGTCATTGTTAATCAGTATATGAAACAATTAATATTTACTTTCTGCCTCCATTGCGTCATTTTCACGCTGCAAATTCTCTGCGCTAATACGTTCTTCCCATGTCCTCTCTCCGATGAACCTTAACGTGTTAGCCAGCACATCTTGGTTACTCATCTGCAATATGGCAAAATGTATATTATTTCCTGAAGTCAATATTTTTTCAATATTTAATATTCAGCGAGTGAATTATTGGGTTATCTTACATTAGCGTCACCACCAATGGCAATGATTAGGTCTTTAAATGCTATGGCGGTCTCCTCACGGCGCTCTTTCTCATAATGAGCGTTACGCGCTCGCCTTTCCTCCTGCAAACAGAAGAATACTCAATTGAATAACAGCTATTAGCGAATGACAATAATCTTCAATCGTATTGTCCTCCATAGGATTACTAACGCGTGATAGCGGCACGCGGTTTCGGCCTGTTGGCCTCCCACGACGCGGCCTGCTCGTACTCGTGGGCCTGGCCTGGCCGTCATTTTGATCTCGTTTCTGTAAGACAATAAATGAGTAAATTTTAAGACCTGTATAATTTTTGCATGTAGATGACCTGTACAAAGCGATGCAGATGCCACGCAAAGTAGATAATTACCGTATGAGATGACATTTACAATTAGATAACGTGCTCGTTGTCTAGTAAGTAATGAATTCGCTCGTCAAGAAATGAACAAGGAATGAATAATTTCAACGAGACTCCAGCTTATATTGGCGCGAGAATCTTACCTGCGCACACGCCGGACGCTCCTGAAGGGTAGGGGTGGGCTATTGTGTAGACAACTGGGCAGTGATAAGATCAGAATCTCTTTGTGTTTGATTGTAAACTTTAAGTTAGGTTGCTGAAGTGAAGTTTCGTGGAATTGACTGTAATGGCTATATTTTAAAATTACATTCGTTAGATACCTACTAGGTACCACCCGCGTAGAATACTGAACAATTATTTAAAATTATAGCACGGGTACTATCTTGTCCATTTATTAAAAAATAGTCTACTTTGAAATTTAATAATCACCGTCTTAATTATTTTAAAAGTTGACCGAGATTTCATTTAATAATCAATTTAATACACAAAAACAATAGTACAAGTGACCTTACACGACTTCCAGAGAGAAAAATCTCTTGACACACAGAAAGACGCATACAGACTGACGGACTAGAGTTCTGTCCTTATCCTTATGAAGGCACGTAACCTTCAAAGTAAAGAAGTTCACCCGGGTACTCTTAACTTTATTTTATCTACCAGTCTACATGGCAGTCTGCATGGCCATGTAGACTCTGTAGATATGTCATTCTGAAGTAATCAGTCCACTCCCGTCACAAGATTTATTTCATCGCACATAATTAACTTGAGTTATTCTCATAATGAACTTATTTAATTAACTACATAAGTATTTATGCTGTGTTGCATCAAATCGCTTCATAAATTCCACATTATTTTTTTGTAACCTATACTAATAAAAATGCTATCGCGGTCTTATTTGTTGCCCTTTTTTTGATCTATCTCGTACGGTTCCAGTGTTTGTAATGTAATCGCAAAAAAATAGTAACCTTGATGTGGTTACTATTTTTTTGCGATTACATTACAAACACTGTTATCACAAATAAAACTATACATAATAACCAAAGTCTAACTAACTCTAACTTCTGCAGTTGATCAGAAGATTGTTCGCTTCTAGTGATGATCGTGGTTTATTGAATTGTACTTTATTGTAATAGAATTATAACTGTCAAAAACTTATTCCTCCCTCCGGCCGGCCGGCGCCTCCTTCTGCGAGCAAGTAATGCTCGTGAAGGAGAAGGCGGGGCGGGAGCGACGACGGATCGCAAGCCAAGCTGCCCGCGTACGAAGGCAACTCGGGCGTCGGAGGTCGATGAACGACCTCCGCCCCCCATTAGCGCAGGCCTGGAGGTGACTGGTGGAGCCGCCTGCCACCCTGGCAGAAGCAGGCCGCGGCGGTGGCGCGCTCGGCGCGCCTTCCCGTTTTCCGGGGACGAGTTGGGGACTCTGCAGTCCCCACACACCCGAGGAGAGGGCCAGATCGTGAGAGATGGCCCTGGGTCGGCCGGAGAGCGAGGGATATGCCTGTCAACCTCACCTTCGGCAACCAAAACGATCCACAAGCAGCGTGCGTTTCAGTCGGTTCGAGTCCGACATAACCTCTTCCACCGGCTCCGATGGGCAGGTATCCGTGGGGATTTTGCACACGTAAAAACTCTTCGATATCTTTCTTCGAATATTATCTAGCCGACTCCTATATTTTAAAGCATATAACATAGCATAACATGACATAACATAAACTCACGCCTGTATTCCCCGAAGGGTTAGGCAGAGGTGCTAGCACCCACATTTCGCCACAACACAGAACTAGGTAGGTACAATAATAATTATAATTTGGACACAGTTAAATTAAATTAAATCTGTTCTGTTATCAAATATTTGTATTCTAAATATAGGTTTATTTATAAGTACCTACTCTAATTCATATAACTCATATAAAATGTTAAAATAAACACAGAAAAAACTGACAAATTCCAATAAAATAAATTGAACAATTTTGATTAAATGTCAAAATACAATATCAATATAGTATAATTATTATGTCAAAAAAATACCGTATAATATTTTGGTTCTTTATGTCATAGTTGGACTTTACTTATCTTCTAAATACTCATCGGTTGAATAGTAGCATTTTTCTATTAAATATGCTCTAAGCGGGTTAGTGAAGAGTGTCATACTTCCCTGTAGTTTGACATGGGTTTGGGAGTTTATTAAAATTAAATATTCTAACTGCCATATAATACGGAATTTCATTTAGCATTTTTACTCTCGAAGGCGGTAGGTGTAGTCTCTTTTTGTGTCGGGTGTCATCCATTGTTTCGAAACTCCTCTTGTTTTTGTATTCAAAGTGCATATGTCGAAAATGTATATTGATGGTAATGTCAATATCTCAATATATTCGACGAAGTAGGGTCTACAACTTTCTGTGTTTTTTATTTGTGATATTATTCTGATACACTTTTTTGGACTATGAACAGATCATTTATATCAACACATTATCATTTATATCTAAAGCATAACCCCATACTTCAGCCACGAATATGCATATGCGTAGTAGGCTGATAAAGCAGTTTGTGTGTAGTGTTTTTGTTAATTTGGAAAAGGGCTTATGTGAATTGTGATAGTTTAGCTTTGACGTGTTCTATGTGTGTTTTTCAGTTAATGTGTGCGTCTAAGTTTATTCCCAGTAATTTGAATGTGTTGACTTCTCCTAAAGATGTGTGTTGGTGAGTTATGTTTAAATTTAAAGGGGGCTTTGTGTACGGTCTGAATTGTTTGATTTTCGTTTTATTCGAGTTTATATCTAAGTTGTGCTCTTGTAGCCATTCCGTTATAGTTTGGAGAGTATTTTTTACTATGGTGTTGTGGTTGGTTGAACCGTCGCATTGTATTACAATAGAAATATGTTTGTTTTTTGTTATTTTTATAATATTTAGTATTTCTTTGAAGTCCACTGGCTGTAAGGACATCGAGTGTATTGGCTAGCTTATAACAGGTCGTCCGATGGGTGTATTTGTGCAGGTATTGTCTTGACCCACTGAAATGAAAAAAATGTTAAAATAAATGTGTTACATATTGTTAAGGGGCATGTCACTACTTCATCGTTAACTTTCAACGTCATGTTTTCTTTCTTCTTAATGTCTGTTTTTCTAGTTATTATATTTATAATTTTCCACATAGTTTTAACTTTATTATCAGATTTTTACATTAGGCCTAAATATTCTAATGTTTTTGACACTTTTTTTTTTTATACCGCTTAGTTGGCAGACGAGCACCCGGCTCACATAATCATAATCATAATCATAATCATTTATTTGCGAAAATGGGTACATAAGGTGTTTACATGAAATATTTTTTTTTTATAAACAGCCAAATTCCGCCTGAAGGCATGCAAATATAGGTACTAGGTAAATAATAAAATGAACTAACATTTAAATTTAAATTAACACAATCATTTCAACATTCATAATTAGGGATTCATAATAATGATAATAAATATACAATATCATAATCTCATGAGTAAAATTGAAACATAATAAAACAAACCATAATCAATGTCATAATGAATAAGATTGAAACACAATACAATTGAGTTATACCAAATGGAAAAACAAAATATACCATAAGTCCAATTTTCAAAAACTTAATAACAATGTCAATAATTTTTTTTTTTTTAAGTCAATAAATTAAAAACAATTGAGTTATACCGAATGGAAAAACAAAATATACTATAAATCCAATTTTCATAAAATTAATAACAATGTCAATAAATATGTAATGTCATAATGAATAAAATTTCGAATTATATAATGGTAATTATGTCAATATTTCAAGCCGTGAATAATATCATAATATTACAACGAAATAAAATTAAAATTTTGCCATACATTACACACACTTGTCATCTTTTTTTTTTTTTTTTTTTTTTATATAGGACACGTCAATTGGACCTCGCCTCGCCTGATGGTAAGCTGAAGGCAAAGTCCCAGAAAAGAGGGTCATCATTACTTACACATACCGTGTGACAATGGTGACACTCAGCTTGACGGCCTCATCATATGCTTTTTCACGCCCCGCTTAAAGGACCCTGGACTGTAGGAAGAAGGAAACACGTGAGCTGGTAATGAATTCCAGGCCTTAATGGTGCGACAGAGGAAAGAGTCTCCGAACCGCTTGGTTCTTGATCGGATGTTTTGCACCGTGTGCGGATGACATCTAAGACCTGCACGCGTTGTCCTGTGTAGGAAAGGGGAGGGTGGGACTAATTGGAAGAGCTCATCAGAACACTCCCCATGGTACAAACGGTAAAATACAGCCATGGACGCAACATCTCTACGCAGCTGTAAAGGTTCTAGGGTGTTCGTGATCTCGGGATTCCCAATGATGCGGACCGCACGTCGCTGCAACCTGTCGAGAGCATCTAGTAAGTACTTTGCTGAACCATCCCAGAGATGCGAGCAGTACTCCACACAGGAGCGAATTTGTGTCTTGTATAGAAGACACCGCTGCTCCGGCGTGAAAAACCGTCTCACTCTGTTCAGGACTCCGAGTTTTCGTGAGGCTGTTTTGATGATACTTTCGATGTAGTTTTTGTTATTCAGGTTGCAGCGAACATCCATACCTAGGATATTGAGATTGTCCTGCAGTGGCAGTGGCGTGCTCTGAAGAGTGGGGAGGGGAAGGAAAGAAGATACTTTTGCTGTAAGCGCACATGCCTGCGTCTTCTTGGCATTGAACTCATCCAGGTTCTCAGAGCCCCATTGAGAAATGTGATTCAGGATCCCGTCAAGCTCAGTGACAAGAAGCTGCCTTTTCTCCGCGATATCCGACTGCTTGGCCGCAGGATGTCCATGATAACTCCCATGCAAAGTGCTATCGTCTGCATAACAATGAACATTGCCGGTAGACAGCATGTCGTTGATATGCAGAAGAAAGAGAGTGGGTGATAAGACGGACCCCTGGGGCACGCCAGCATTAACCTGCAGAAACTCCGAAGCTCGTCCGTCATAAAGGACGCGAATACGGCGCCCCTGCAGGAAGCTAGCAACCCAGTTGCACAGCCTAGAAGGCAGACCAAAGGCAGGTAGCTTGGAAAGAAGCGATTTGTGCCAGACTCTATCGAAAGCTTTGGCGATGTCAAGACTAATTGCCAGTGACTCGCCGTGCTTGTCCATAGCCTCACCCCAAAGATGGGCAACGTATGCTAGAAGATCACCCGTTGACCGTTTCGGTCTGAAGCCATATTGCCGGTCATTAATTAAGGAGTGATCCTCTAGGTGCCGCATGAGCTGTTTGTTGATTATGTGCTCGAACACTTTGCACAGCACTGAGGTGACGGCTATGGGTCGATAGTTGGCTGGCTCCGAGCGATCCCCCTTCTTGGGAATCGGCTGAACATTCGCCTCTTTCCAAGGCAAAGGCACTGTACCCGAACTGTAGGATAGCCGGTACAGGCGCGTAAGCATTGGAGACAACTCCGCTGCACATTTTTTCAAGACTACCGCTGGAATACCATCCGGACCACTGGCTTTCCGGACATCGAGTGATTGCAGCACTGCACGGACATCGCGTTGCCTGATATGGATATCAGGCATCGCGTGGTCACTGTCGGGTAGTGTTGGTGGCTGCGTACCACAATCATCGATTCGGGAGTTGGCCGCAAAGAGATTAGCCAGCAGATTTGCCTTCTCTTGCGGCTCATGGGCCAGGGATCCATCAGGGTTACGCAGCGGAGGCAGCGAAGGCTGACAGAAGTTGGCTTGCACGGCTTTAGCCAGTCGCCAGTAGCCACGGCTTCCCGTGGGATGCATCACTAGCTCTTGACCAAGCCGCGCTATGCGCAGGGCATCCGCTCTGACGTAGGCCCTTCTGCAGACCTTTGTGGCTCTGTTGTACGCCGCCTTGAAGTGGCCCAGATTGGGATGGCGCGTGGCGCGCGCCCTTACCCAAGCGCGGTACGCAGACTGTTTTTGTTCAACAGCTTCCGCACACTCGCGCCCGAACCAAGGGCGCACCCCGCGGTCACCGGTGACATCGGTGTATGAGATATAGTATTCCATACCCAGACCGATCTCACCGGCGACAGCAGTAGCACAATCCGATGGGTTCTTACCTTCAAAGCAGCGCTCAACCCACGGGATGGACGCAAAATAGTCACGAAGTCCATCCCAGTCCGCTGACGAGTAGTGCCAGAGACGCCGCTTCCCCTGCACGGGTCGTGGGGGCGCTATAATGGGCACCGTGGAACAGACCAGACAGTGGTCGGAGTTGCCTAAAGCGGCTCGCACCGATACACTGTACCGGTCCGGATCACTCGTCAGCAGAAGGTCTAGCAGAGAAGGTGCTAGGCCCGACCTTCTTGGTATCCTAGTGACCTCGTGCACCAATTGGGTCAGGCCGTGCGCCAGAGCAAACGCGTGGGCGGCTCTTCCCGCATGGTCTGTTTTGGAGGAGCCCAACCAGATCTCGTGGTGGGCGTTAAAATCCCCCAAAAACACCAATTCGGCATTCGGAAATCGCTCCTGCGCATCATCTGCCGCCTGACTCAGATATTCAAAGAGTCGAGTTGTCTCAGCATCTCCTGTATGGGAACGGTAGAGGCACACATAGATCTGACTCGTAGGGCCATGGTCTACGTGTACCCAAAGGATGGAGAAGGATGGGTCCTCTAGGCAGCGCAAACGGCGACAGCAAACATCCGCCCTAACAAACACGCACACCCCGGCTTTTGCACGAAAACTTTCCTCAAGAACATAGCCAGGGTAGAGCAAGTAGGTCGTGTCGTCAGGGCGGTGTATTTGCGTCTCCGTTAGAAAAAACATGGCAGGTTTCGCCGTCTCTAGGTGTTGGTGGACGGCGTTGAGGTTTGCATGGAGCCCACAGATGTTAGTGGACTCCACCTCAAATAGCAAGCTTTTGGGAGTGTGTCGAGCCGCTGTGTTGCCTATTTCCTTTAATTGCGCTGCCATGAGTTTGGGTGGGAGAAGGCGTGAAAAAAGAGGTGATTGCCGCCGCAGCACCGTGTGACAAAGCGCGGGATATTGGTTTTATCTATGAATGTGAGGCATGGCGAGAGCCGACGCGCCGAACGGAAGGGCCCCCGTACCCCCCCGAGTATGGTCGCCGGGCTCCCAATTCCGGTCACCAACCGGCACGACGAACCATATCGGGATTATGCGCGGCCTGGTGAGGCAGCCTCCCAAGGTGGTTAACCCCAGTTGGGCCCCTGTACTATACCGCGGGCGGCCAGCGGCACCACCGTTTCTACAGGTCTCCCTGTTCGGCGCATCGCCCCGCGCCATCCCCACTAGACTACGCCAAGACCCACTGGTCCCACTAGTGCTGCGACAACCACCACCTCTGCCCGGCTATGCACATGCTGACCCCTGAACACAATCCAACCGAGATTGAATTGCTATGGAGGGTTTTTCGCAATAGTGCACGGTGGTACCTACCCGGTCGAAACTTGAGAAAAATTTGTGCCACCAAGTTTCTACCACCAGTAAACCATCTAAATATTCTTGCACACTACAGTATGCCTTTTGTACCAAAATATTTTTCAGCTTATTTTTAAATTCGTATATATTATCGGTGCAGCATAGTTCAGTCGGCAGTTTATTGAAGATCCTTGACGTCATACATAAAATACTTATTTTATTCATTAGAGCAGTTCACCTGATGGAAAGTAGCTACCGTGGCGTATGGACGTCTGTAACACCAGAGGAGTCACAGTCGCGCTGCCAACCCTGTAAGTACAGAGTTTCTGTGCCGTCAGTAGAAGACAAATCAGGACAGCCTTTAGTCTTCCCACTGACGGCACAAATTCTCCAGTGAGCTCTGGCTACCC
Organism: Eilema griseolum; assembly: GCA_963662185.1. Taxonomy (NCBI): domain Eukaryota; kingdom Metazoa; phylum Arthropoda; class Insecta; order Lepidoptera; family Erebidae; genus Eilema; species Eilema griseolum. Next base: position 600,859 of record OY759251.1, read on the forward strand.
TACTCACCGCTGGGAACACAACACGAAGTTATTATAACCGCGGTATTCTGTAGGGCGGAGGTACTTCCCCAGTCGGACTGCTCAATCGGGCGGATATACCGCCGTGTCCTACCCCCTACTTTAATACTCGACTCGAATTTAGATCCCAATGTAATAGGTGGCGAGCCTATTGCTATTCACCGGGCACTTATATATATGTAAAGCATATAGACAAAACCATATCTGGGTACTATTTTTTTTAAGGAATTTGGGACCATCGAATGTCATGGCTTCGTATTGTAAAGAAACACGATGCCGACACTCAAATTACTTCTTTAATATTTTTCTTCTACCTAAATAATGTCCATGCTATAAAAGCGTGAGTTGTAGTCATTCATTGTTTGGTATCAACATCCATCAGACCATCTTATCAAAAACAAGAAATAATTCAATAAGTGATTAACACAATGATTATAGTTTCAGAAAGTTTTTAAATAAGACAACATCTTTATCACTATGTACAGAGTGGTGTCCCCGTCAAGGGAAATAATTTATTTTATGTATGTATTGAAAATGATTATACACTATAGTAAATATCGACAACACTTGATTATGACGCTTCTTGGTAAATTATGTATATATTATTTTTCCTAACATCATTATGATTTTATAATATGTAATGTGTTCGTGCAACACATGCGGTTGAGACTAATCGAGAGCATACCTGCCCGGCCCCGCACCCCTCGTCCGGTTTACGGGCACCTAAATTCTGGGAAACAATAGACTCAAACAAAGAGCTAAGGGATTTCACATAATCGTTTGCACAAATAGATAACATTCGTTACAAAAATAAAGGGCTAAAGATAAGAAACACGCTTTGGCTAATTGGTTTTGTTGTCATATTAACAATGAAGACCAAAACGACGATAGCTACGAAATTACTGTCTCCGATGATAAGATTTATTACCTACATTTAGGAGTGAAAAGTAAATATTGCGTCATTTGTATGAGGGCGAAAAATAAAGGACGAGAAGCACAAAGGTGACGATTGCACTTATTTATTTGTTGCTTTCAGGATATAAGTATTCCAATGAATATTATTAAAGTTTTGGTATATTTACAGGTTCCTCTACCAGTACCTTGACTAGCAAAAACTATTTACGACTAACCGTCTCAATCGTCTGCGGATTGCATTTAAATCAACTGTCGAACAAAAAAATCTAAAAAATGATACTATAAACCGTCCTTTGTATATTTTTGATAGGCATATTAACTGTGAAGTAAAAGTTACTACTGTCAAAATGATAAAAAGCTGGAGCACACACCACTGTTGCTTGAAAGCTCTGAGCAAAGCAAGTGCTCTGGCTTTGTACGCTAAAAGCTTACTGCACGATTGAAACAATAACAGGTTGCTAGTCAATTGAAATAACAGTAGTGTTTGCTTTTAGAATAAGAGTACTACTAATAAGAAAATATTTGAAATAAACCATTTCATTCAATTATCACAAAATGGGTATGATTTTTAACATGAGGTATACTTTTTATATAGAGGAGAGCAATTTGATTCTTTGGTACCAAAGTACATCGGAGAAATTACGCAATAAACAACTATTATGCATTGAGATGCTTCGCTGAAAGAAACGTAAAAGAAATTCAAGAAAATATTGGCTAGTTTCGGTGCTTTGCCCTTGTCAAAATGATACGCAATCTATTTCTTCGTCATGTTCCTCGCTTACTGACATCGATTCAAGCTCGTCAAGATTTTTTAAACTGGAGAAATTTCTAACGTAATGAACTGATGGTTCATTGCGTTATTACAACTATCAAAATATTACTATTACTAGGTATTTCAAAGTTAAAAGGCTAACCAACAAAATTTAGTTTCAACTTTATGGAGGTTCTTTTTGTGACAGGGTTTTTATTTAATTTAATTTAATTTAACCGTAAATTAAAGCTTAAAATGTAATAATTCTTTATAAAAAAAAGTTGAGTTCAACATTCAACATACCTTTTAGTCATACATAATCATAATCATAATATTTATTCTGTGGATCATAGGTTAGTTATAAAGGTCTTATAAGTTATATTACGTACGCTATGTCCTACCACATGTGGTTTACAGATTATTATACTAAATGAAAATTTAAATTAATACCTAGCGTGCAAGTATTATATCAACTGCATTATCCAAAAAAATAAAAAATAAATAAAATAAAAATCAATCAAGCACTAAGTATTATGTCAGTATATGTATAATAGATGTCAGTTAATATTACCAATGTCAATAAATTTAATCAAAAGCATTATTAAACATCAGATACAAATTGGATCATTAAGCAGCTACAGAATATATCCAATAAGTCAATATTCAAATTCAAATACATGATTAATAGAGATAATATAATTCAAATAAATGTCAATTAATATTCAATGTCAATTATACATGGGTATATCAAATAATGCATTTAATAGGCATTTAATAGTATTATCATTTAAAATGGCTATAGGCTCGCCACCTGTTACATTGGGACCTAAACATAAACTGGCGAGATGTGGGTGCTAGCACCTCTGCCTACCCCCTCCGGGGATATAGGCGTGAGTATATGTTATGTTATGTTATCATTTAAAAAAGTTACAATCGAGTAGCATGTCTTATTCACCAAGAATACTAATAATTCTTTTTTAAATATATTTATATTTGTCTCTAGCCTGAACCTGGAACCTTTGTGTGTCAAATACGATGTTTCGACACAAAAAGATTCATATGTATACAAGAGAAGCGAAGAATGTCAGGAAAAGTATGATTGATTTTGTAATAGTGTATGAAAGATTGAGAAAAAATATTCTAGACGCTAGGGTATATCGCGGTGTGGGTATCCATACAGACCACTTTTTGGTTATGTGCCGTATAAGTGATCTCTTTAAAGGATGGAGACGTAGAAGGCGTGAGCCCATAAGTGTTCTAGAAAGAATAAAAGTAGAAAATTTGCAAGAAGATAAAGTGAGAGAGGAGTATGGAAGCAAATTAACTGAAAGGTTTCATGATCTTGATAGTATTTGTGAGATTGAGGAGTTATGGAAGGTATTCAAAGATGAGATAGTGAGTGTGGCTTCCCAAGTATGTGGTATAAGTAAAAGAAGTAAAATGCAAAAGGTGAAGCATGCATGGTGGGATAAAGAAGTGCAAAAGTTGGTATGTGAGAAAAAGAAAGCGTGGCTTGACTGGCTCTCAGTCAGAGCTAATGAGAGAATGCAGCAAGCTACAATTGAGAATGTGGATGAAGCGAAAGATAAATATAGAAGACTGAAAGGGATAGTGAAAGGAGTGATTGCTAGAAAGAAAAAGGAACAAATAGACGTGTTTGATGAAAGGTTATCTGGGGATTTCCAGACGAACATTAAGTTCTTTTGGATGCTATTAGAGACCAAAATGGAAGTATTGTAAAAGGTGAGGAATGTGTGTTAAAAAGATGGCAGGACTATTTTGAAAGCTTGTTTGAAAGAGAGGATGGTGTACATGTACTAACCTCGGTGATGGATGACTATGTTGATGCTGATAAAAGGGGTATTAGTATGAATGAAGTTGTGAGTGCATTAAGAAGTATGAAAGCTGGTAAAGCAGCGGGATATGATAAGGTGACAGTCGAGATGCTGAAGGCTGGATAGGGCCTTGTAGCAAGTCAGTTGTGCCGCCTTTTCAACATATGTTGGGTTAGCGGTCGTGTACCAAGTGATTGGTGTAAGGCCGTTATAGTTCCGCTTTACAAAGGAAAGGGCTCGCATCAAGACTGCAAAAACTACAGGGGCATTAGCCTACTCAGCGTCGTCGGCAAACTGTATGCGAAAGTGTTGATTGAGAGAGTTATGAAAGAAACCGATGAGAAAATATGGGAGGCACAAGCGGGTTTTAGAAAGGGAATGGGATGTACGGATCAGGTCTTTTCATTGCGAAGCATAGCCGAGAAATTTTTGGCCAAGAGTCAAAAGGTCTATTGCGCATTTGTGGATTTGGAAAAGGCCTATGACAAAGTGGTGAGGAATGAACTTTGGTCGGTACTGTCTATGTATGGGGTGAGCAGCAACCTTATTCGAGGTGTGAAGTCTCTCAATGAGGACTCCAGAGCTTGCGTGAGGATACATGGGTCATACACTGAATGGTTTAGTATCCAAAAGGGGGTTAGACAGGGATGTGTAGCGTCACCATGGCTGTTTAACTTATTCATGGACAGTTGTTTGCAAGATTTGAAAGATAAAGAATGTGGTTTAAGAATGAAGAATTTACTCGTCAAATGTCTTCTTTATGCTGATGATCAGGTTTTACTTGCGTCATCGGCAGATGAGTTGCAGGAGATGGTAACAACTATGCATGAAGCTTTTGAGAGGAAAGGAATGAAAGTGAATGTTAGTAAAACAAAAGTTATGGTTTTTGAAAGAGATGAATGCGTGACAGAGTGTAGGATTTGTATAGATGGAGAAAAAGTGGAACAAGTGAATGAGTTCATATATTTGGGAACATTGTTTACGAGAGATGGAAAGCATGAAGAAGATGTTGAAAGGAGAGTGATGGCCGGAAAAAGAGTGAATGGGGCACTACATAACTTTATGAGCAGCCGGAAAGTGTCCGAAAAGGCACGACTGGCTGTACATGGAGGAGTATTGGTGCCGACTCTTATGTATTGTAGTGAAAGTTGGGTGTGGCAGAAAAAGCATCAGAGTAGAGTGAATGCAGTAGAAATGCGTGCGTTGCGAAGTATGTGTGGCTTGACCTTGAAAGATAGAGTGAGAAATAGCGTGATAAGAGAACGATGTGGAGTGATAGAAGATGTAGTGATGAGAATTGAGAGAGGAATGTTAAGATGGTTTGGTCATGTTGAGAGAATGAATGAAAGAAGACTAACGAAACAGGTGTATGAGGCGAGTGTGGATGGTACCGTCGGAAGAGGAAGACCTAGGCGCACATACCTGGACCAAATCGGGGAAGTTTTAGAAAAGGGGCAGGTCAGGAGTACTCTAAACCGACGAGTATGCATGAAGAATGTAATGAGAGTAAATGAAGCGAGAGTAGTATGTCAGGATCGTAGCAAATGGAGATCCGTGATCTCTGCCTACCCCTATGGGAGACAGGCGTGATTTTATGTATGTATGTATGTTATAAAATAAAATCGTTCATTTTTGTTATGTTATAAAGATGGAATAAAATATTAAAAATATGGTATTTTAAATAGTTTTGCTCATAGCGATGTGTATGTACTTCATATGATCTAAGTCATAAAATTTTGGACATCACGTTTGAATTTCTCTTGTTAACAATTAGCACACTCAAAGCTTTAAAAACTGAAAAATAAAAGGTTGTAAAATCAACGTTTTAGTTACAAGAAATAGGATTTTTAATTTTTATTACCAATTAATTGATATATTTAACTTTGAACTTTTTAGAGGCTTACCTCTTTGCAAATTTTTAAATGCTCAGTACTAAGGAATAAAGACATCACAAGAAAAAAATTGTGTATTCACATCGACGTCCATTAAAAGTATAACTGACCAGAATATAGACAAATTATCTGCTTGATATTAAATACCCCATATGCCGCTGTAAATTTTTTAACTGTTTAGACATCAATACAATAACTAAATAGGTCGTCATCTTCTAAAACTCTTACAGAAAAATTCACAACACATTTAGTATTATAACTTAACAAATAGCTCGTACATTAACGAATATTTGAAATGATCTTTCATATTTATCTAAACTCACATAATAAATCGGCGAAATATTCAATTGGAACCGGCAGTTCCTGAGATTAGTTCACTCAAACAAACAAACGCTTCAGTTTTATAACACTAGTATAGATAGGGAATGTTATACAATAAACGATTTATAGTATTTACGGTCAATCACACGCATTTTTTTGTCAAGAATCAAGTAATGTACATACATACATACATAAAATCACGCCTGTCTCCCATAGGGGTAGGCAGAGATCACGGATCTCCATTTGCTACGATCCTGACATATTACTCTCGCTTCATTCACTCTCATTACATTCTTCATGCATGCTCGTCGGTTTAGAGTACTCCTGACCTGCCCCTTTTCTAAAACTTCCCCGATTTGGTCCAGGTATGTGCGCCTAGGTCTTCCCCTTCCGACGGTACCATCCACACTCGCCTCATACACCTGTTTCGTTAGTCTTCTTTCATTCATTCTCTCAACATGACCTAACCATCTCAACATTCCTCTCTCAATTCTCATCACTACATCTTCTATCACTCCACATCGTTCTCTTATCACGCTATTTCTCACTCTATCTTTCAAGGTCAAGCCACACATACTTCGCAACGCACGCATTTCTACTGCATTTACTCTACTCTGATGCTTTTTCTGCCACACCCAACTTTCACTACCATACATAAGACTCGGCACGAATACTCCTCCATGTACAGCCAGTCGTGCCTTTTCGGACACTTTCCGGCTGCTCATAAAGTTGTGTAGTGCCCCATTCACTCTATTTCCAGCCATCACTCTCCTTTCAACATCTTCTTCATGCTTTCCATCTCTCGTAAACAATGTTCCCAAATATATGAACTCATTCACTTGTTCCACTTTTTCTCCATCTATACAAATCCTACACTCTGTCACACATTCATCTCTTTCAAAAACCATAACTTTTGTCTTACTAACATTCACTTTCATTCCTTTCCTCTCAAAAGCTTCATGCATAGTTGTTACCATCTCCTGCAACTCATCTGCCGATGACGCCAGTAAAACCTGATCATCAGCATAAAGAAGACATTTGACGAGTAAATTCTTCATTCTTAAACCACATTCTTTATCTTTCAAATCTTGCAAACAACTGTCCATGAATAAGTTAAACAGCCATGGTGACGCTACACATCCCTGTCTAACCCCTTTTTGGATACTAAACCATTCAGTGTATGACCCATGTATCCTCACGCAAGCTCTGGAGTCCTCATAGAGAGACTTCACAGCTCGAATAAGGTTGCTGCTCACCCCATACATAGACAGTACCGACCAAAGTTCATTCCTCAATGTAATTGTGACATAATTCTTTATTTTTATTCTTAAGTGCTGATTAAATATAAGTTATACATTTTAATATGCTAGATATCTAGATAGTGTGATATGTTATTCAATAATATTATATCCTGAAGAGAGATAAATAACGGCGAACGCGATTATTTATAAAAAAATATTTATTTAATAAAAAGTGTTTACAATAAGAAATGTACTACAAGACTAATTTACTTATTTAATATTCTTATAATCAAAACTATGATGAAATCGATGCGTCGCCAATTCCGGTCGCGCGTGTCGGTGTCGTACGATGCGTCGTCAGCAATCTTGCAGGTCGGCGGATTGCCTAACTCCTCCCTCCTTAAGACAGAAGCGCGTCCCGCAGCTTCCTGCAGCGTCCTCGGTGCGGAGTTCCTGTTGGCTTAGTTTTGCTCGCCTCCATTGCCATGCTTTCCATCCAATTACTGTTGTTAGCGCCAGGTAGAGGCCTAGTGTCGACCAGCTGGGCGTGGCCATCATCATTTGCCAGTCGATGGTGGGTTCTTCTAGTTTTTGGGCACGGTCCATGATCTTGTGGATGCTGTCTAGATCGACATCTTCTAACTGTAAGCTATACTCGATGCTCTGCTCCGTTACAATTGGTTGGCTGGGAAGGGGTATAATCTCATCTATAATAACTGTATTGATGTTCGTCTTCAGCGTCCGGTTGAGCACTTCCAGGTGACAGTCGCTTGTCAAGCTGGTTATATAATATATATTCCCTTGGTCCTTTTGTATTCTGTCTTCCTGCCACAGTGGGTTGTTACGGTTTCTTCCTCTAGGAGAATAATAAGCCACTTATTATCTTGTAACTGTTGGATCTTTCCTTGCTTGATGTCCATCTTGGCACGGGTGCAGTTGGTGTTTTGGTGTTGAATCAGGGATACTACGCAGTCCTCAGATTTGTCCAATGGTTGCGTCGTTAGTGATTGGCAGAGCTGTGTGTCTGGTGTGATTTTCTTACAGTCTTCCTCCAGGTATGAGTACTCGCTGCTTCCCAGTGCTAGGTATTTGGCTTTGGGGATGATGGTAAGGCCTTGTTTGTCGGGAATGGAGTATAGATGGATAAGGTCATAAGGATTTTGATCGGTAGATGGGATATCCAATATGAATGTTAATGTGTGCTCTGTACTATAGGCTTTAACGCTAATAGATTTCTCTATATTGTGTATGTTCTTTATACTAATAATGTCTACTGGCCTAAACTCATTTAATTTTTGTATGGTAATCATCTCTGTAATAAGGCTATGGGGACTTATAATACTAGGATGCATTACCTCTAACTGAGCAAAAGTCATGGCATCTTCTAAGATTAGCAACTTATCTAAAAGAAGTTGTAAACTAAAGTTAATTTGGATATATAAGTCTAGAAAGTGTATCCTATTTATAATTACATTATAATTACGAGTGGTATTTCTTAATATTGAGCTTAATTTCTGTTGATTCTGGTTTACAAGATTGATTTGTTTTGTAAACTCGCTTACAGCGTGTTCGGCTACAAATAGCGTTTGTTTCTGAGATGAAGCTACTTTATTAACTGAATTGCGTAAACCAGAGATTTCGTTTTCAAATTTAACCGCATCGTCGTAATCTAAGTTGCCTGTAATTGTTTTAAGGATAGAGCCTAAACCATTGATAAGACCACGTCTAACTCTATGTTTTGGGGTTATAAATATAATTTTCTTACTTATCAAATTTATACTATTTTCTATTTGATCCTTATAGGTTCTATGTAAATCCTCATCCTCTTCAGCATGCTTAGTATCGGTATATATAAACATAAGCTTAATCGCAGTTTCGTATAAATATGAAACGTTATACACGCAAGCCAAACTAAAAGTGTCAACCTGCTTCAAAAGCTGACCTTGTTTTAGAAGGAGGATTCCATTCACGTTATCTACAGGATTAAGGGTTACGGTTGCGGCTGCGTAGAGCACGAAGGCTCCTGTGACGAGGATTCTGTAACAAGATGGGTCTGCGTAAGAGCTTAAAATGAACTCTTATGGATTTTGAGTTCGGGTGGTTACCTATAATTTCTGCTACGTTGTTAGGGTGTAGGTGAATGATTTTGTAGGGGCCTTTAAATACCGGCTTTGTCTTGTAGTCTTGGCTACCTGCTTATAGACTGTTTCACCTACCTTAAACATCATAGCTTCGGCAGTCTGGTTTCTCTGTTCTATCTGCATTTTTCCGGTGGTTAAGTACATAGTCCTGGTAGAACTCTTTAGGGTAAAACAGTTCTAAGGGGTTCCTGGAAGCTGTGTGACCAAATAAAAGTTCTCGTGGTGTGTATCCTGTTGTGGAGTGGATGGCATTATTATAAGCTATTATTGCGTATTTCATCAGTAGCTGTATCGGGTCGTCTTTGTTGGTCATTCGTTGAATTCTAATGATTTCACCAATAGTTGAATGAAATCGTTCTATTGGGGAGTTTGAGTTTGGGTTGTAGGGTGTTGTAAAGTGGATATTGATATCATGAGAAGCACATATTTCCTTTATTACGTCATTGTCAAATTTTGTGTCGGAATCTGTGGTGATTTTAAGTGGAAAACCTAAGACAGAAAATATTTGCAACAGTGCTTCAGCTATGTGAACACTACTGGATGCGTTTAAGGGTACAGCTTGTGCAAATTTAGAAAAATTATCTATTATTGTCAGAAATGTTGCGCCCCCTGTGGAATATAGATCCATAAATAGGTGTTGAAAAGGTTTAGTGGGTGTTTCTGTTATAGCTAGCGTGGGTCTTACAGGATGTCTTTCATATTTCGCCCTAAGACACACGTCGCATTGATTTATGAATTTTTGGATAGAGAGTAACATATTAGGCCAATGATAATTTCTAAGGAGGTGTTTATGGGTTTCTTGGATACCTCTATGCGATGATTTACCCTCATGGTACCGTTTTATCATCTCTTCTTGTTCAGTTTTATTTTCTATGACTGTAACACGTGACGTACACCTTATTAATTTGGGACCCCTGTCATTAAAGATTGTAGTATAGACTCTAGAAAAAGCTAGATATAGGTTTTCATCATAAAAGTAGCAATGGAAGATACGGTTGGCAATCGTATGTTCCTTTAGGAATCGAATTATTTCCGACTCAGTGTTATTAATTGGGATAAAAACGTCTTTAATAACATTTCTGGAATTAGTGGATCTATCTTCTACCCTACAAGAGGATCCTGGGGTGGATCTAATATAAAATTGTTTAAGCTGTTTGTCTATTGCGTCAGAAAGTATTGGTATACCATTGTTTTCGTTATCAGGCTGTGTGTGATTTGTCGAAACTAACTGGTCGGGGTCAATTATTGTTATGCTCATCGTGTCTGTGTCTTTGTCAGTATTTGACGGCAAAGAGCTACTGGTAGCGATGTCGTCGTCGTCCCTCATGCCCCTATTGATGTCATAAGGACGTAGCGGGTTGTTATCTGCTTCAACATCTCTAAGTACGTCTTCTAATAATCTATTAATGTGTTCATTATCGTCCTCTCCGGGATTTACTGCTAGGGAGTCTACACTGTTATGGAATATTTTGACTCTAGATAGTGCGTCTGCATTGGTGTTTTGTTTGCCCTTTTTATAAACTACTTGGAAATCGTATTCGGCTAATTTTAGTTTCCAACGAGTTAATTTTGAGTTGGGATCTTTTAAGGACATAAGCCACATTAGAGGTCTATGGTCTGTATAGATTGTGAATTTACGACCGTATAAATATGGTCTAAAGTACTTCGTTGCCCAAATGATTGCTAACAGTTCTTTTTCTGTAGTCGAATAACGTGTCTCTGTATCGGATATGTAGTGTTCGGGATGCAAATGCAACTGGCTTGTCTGAGCCGACCGTTCCCTGTGAGAGAACAGCGCCTAAAGCGAAGTCTGATGCGTCTGTTGTCAGGATAAATTGCTTGTCAAAGTCGGGATATTGGAGGATCGGGGCGTTTGTTAGGATTTGTTTACATTTCTTAACCGAGTCAAGGAATTCATCTGTGTGTATGATTTTAGCATTCTTTTTTAGGCAGACTGTCAAAGGTTTTGTCAGTTTAGCGAAGTCCTTAATGAACTTCCTGTAATAGCCAACTAGACCTAGAAATGCTTTAATGTCTTTTTGAGTCTGTGGTATGGGGAAGTTTAAGACTGCTTTTATTTTGTCTTTGTTAGGCTTAAGGCCCAGGTCGGTCAATTCATGTCCTAGGAAGTTAACTTGTTTCTGTAGGAACTCTGACTTGTCCAACTGTATTTTTAAGTTGTGAACTTTAAATCGTTCAAAGACTAACTTAAGAGTTTCGTTGTGGCTTTGTAGCGACGTAGATGCTATTATGACGTCATCGAGATATGTTAATACGTTATTTAGCCCTCTAAGGATGTGGTCCATGAGACGCTGGAACGTACTGGGCGCGTTTTTGAGCCCAAAAGGCATACGCAGGAATTCATAGTGACCTCTCTCGGTGGTAAATGCAGTCTTTTCGATATCGTCAGGGTGCATTTCAAGTTGATGGTAGCCGCTAGCCAGGTCAAGGGTCGTAAAATACTGGGCGCGTCCTAATCGATCAAGAATGTCGTTTATGTTACTTCTATAATTCTGTCATTAAGTCGTCTATAGTCAATTACAAGTCTCCATTTAACCTTTCCAGAAGCGTCGGGTTTCTTTGGGACTATATGAACAGGGCAAGACCATGGTGAGATACTTTCGCGTATGATTCCTTGCTTTAGTAGGTTATCAATTTGTTTCTGAATTTCTATACGCTGTTGAGGGGTTTGTCTGTAACTTCTAACAAAAATCGGAGTGTTGTCAGTTACTCGCAGTTGATGTTTGACCGCACTAGTAAAAGACAATGGTATGTTTTCAGAGTAAAAGATTTCTCTATATTGATAGCAAAGTTTAGTAATTTCACGTCTCTCTTCTTCGTTCATATGGTCAGTTCGAATTTTCTTTAAGTTGTCGCAAAGTTCTTTGTTAATGTCAGTTCGAGTTTCAAGTGTGTTAATTTTGTGAACTGTATAGCTATCTAATAGTTGTGGGGGTAACTGTTCGAGGGGTAAAGTACAATTGTTGCTAATTATCTGTGGTTTATCGGTGTAGTTAATAATAGAAGTCCTAAATGTTCCGTTTTTAACGGTTACGATGGCCGCGGGTGATTTTAGTCCTTTAGTCCACTGAAAGTCGTCATGAATATATTGTCCATCTAAATAGTTAGTTTTTATTACTATAAGTTTCTCGTAATTAGGTTCTACTTTGATGTTTTTTATGGGATAGTCGAAGTAAATTGGAATTTCAGCATTAGTGGATGGAGGATTCAGGATGTCCACTCCTATCAAGCCTTTATATTTTGGGTCAAATTCGAATATTAGGAATTTATGAGATTTATCGGACTTAAACTGGGGTGGTAAGGGTAAGACTATCGTGTGTTCGTGAAAGGATACACCGTGTGCGGTTTTTACCTGGAAGGGTTCGCTTTCGATGTGCTCCTCTAACCAAGTACCTGCTATTGCATCGGGCGATATGATAGATCGTGAGGCTCCTGTATCCAATAAAAACTTACCTTGGAATTCGGGAAGCTCTATGTAAGGAAGATGGTCTTTCCCGTGATGATTAAGGTCTACCGTACTTATTAGCTGTTGTCCAATTGAGTCTCGTCTGCAGGAAAATCCTGATAGCTTGGTCCTCCACTCGATGTCTCCTGTGAGTACTCCTGACTGTAGTCCTGCTCATGATCCTGTAAATTATTACTAGCGTACTCACCGTTGTAGTATGGCTCGTAGTTATCTGGATAACCATGTTCTGGAGTGGGCTGACTGGGCTGTGTATAGAAAAGTTCCTCAGACGTAAAGCTAGGCTTCTCAGGCTTATTCACTGACCTCATAGTGACGTCAGATACCCTCTGCGGTGGGTTCACTTGTTGGCGGGGTATATTTGGTTGAGGTCTAAAATTACCTGAGTTCCTGAAGGTCCCTGAGCCACTAGGCCGGACACCTTGATTGGGTCCATTCCTCCATGGACCTCTGTGCTGATTCTGGTCTGGGACCCAGTTATTACGTGGTGGAAAGTTACGGCTAAATCCTGGTTGGTTAGCTAAGTGCGTCGTGGGGTTAGGCTTAGGCATTTCTTACGGTTTGGCTTGTATGGAAAGCGAATTAAAACTGTTATTTATTCTATTAAATGCTAGACGCGCTTCTTCCTGTCTAGCCGCTACTATTGCCGCTTCTAGGGTCGTAGGTCTCGCTATTCGCACGCCTATAGATACATGGAAGTCGAGATGATTCACATATTGATCTATTACCATATTTTCATAGTATGTTTTATCTGAGTGCCTACCAACTACGTTTAGCGTATCTAACACCTCTCTTAAACGTTTACCAAAAGATTCGGCGTCTTCATTTTTATTGCGCCGCAGGCGGGTCAATTCCTGCATCAACTGAATTTCGTTACGAGGCTCTCCTAACCTACGGGTCAACGCGGCTTTAACGGCCTCCCAGCTGTCTACTATCCCCTCAGACGCTATAGCGTCGACGGCAGAACCGCTCAGTTTGCTTTTAATTAAACATACAACCGCGGGGTTGGCCCTTACGGGAGCCTCTAGCAATGATAGCACATTCTCTACCTCTTTAATGAAATAATTCAGTGTTTTCTTGTTACCATCATATTTCGGTAACAGGTCAGATACGAATTTAAATGTAGCTAACTCAATGGTCGCCATTATATTTGAATTTAATTAAATTAAGTTATAAAATATTTGACACAATTAACAACCTCTCTGCCTACTCTATATATCTGCAGGAGCGTGAAGTTAAAGCAATTAGATCTATGTTAATTTGCTGGCCGTTTTGGCTATAAATAAACACAAAGGTAATGCAATATCATATACCTACTTATTATGCACTGCGAAGCGTATATTGCGAGTTTAGCACGTATACGAACACACTTATTCCTATTTAAGATTATCTATATAAAAATGTTATATGTCTGCAGCGATGTTAGCCTACACACAAACACATAAAACATTCAAAGAATACGACAGGAAATATAGCACAGGAACTGGGAATACAACAAGCACTCACCCTAGTATCCTCTGCATCTCCTAGTCGGGCCTTGTAGTACAGCAGGATCTCCAATTCTCCGGATTTCCCGCAGGGTTGTCGCCGTCCGTAGATTCGTATATGCGATCGCGAAGATAACGATAGATACCGTTCACTCAGGCTGAAGAGTTCTATTCGAAGCTAGAGTGTCGCAATCCTACCGACTGCGCCAGATAAATAACCACTCAAACGTCCGGGCGACTATAGTAGCCTAAAACTTTTTGGAGTTGTACGTTAAGGCGACTATGGCAGCCTCTCTGGCTCGTAAACTTTATATTGAAAAACGAGCTTGATAGAGTTTTAAAAGCTTCATGAGTGGATTACTAGATGGCTCTTTAGTAAAAAACGCGTCTATGTTGTGGTCAAAGAGTGTGCAAGAAGCATCCAACATTTAAAAAAAAATTGTTATACAAACGTTGTGTGAAGTGCTCCGAGGTGTATTCATACTCTGCATTTAACATTCAAGTAATAATTTATTTATTATCTTTCTAAATTAGTGTTATATATTGAAATAATCCTCAAGATTCATTGTTTCAAAATATTATAAGTATTATCAATACAAAGTTTGATAAATTGTCTTTACATGTAAATAAAGTCGACATGAGAAAACTTCGTCTTTGTGTGCCGGTTTTTCGTAAAGTTTTGTGTGATATATTATGCTATTTTATTGAAATTCTTCTTATATTTGGAAGACCAGGGGCATAATTTATATTTAAAATAAATGTAAGCGAAAGAATAATACCGAGAAGAGTTATTAGCCCTTAAGTGGGCGTTTCGTTATCAGGAGCGATACCAGATTACTGCAGGAATGTGTTGGTTATTTTGGTTTAATTTTGATGCAGTGGCAATAGTAGGCTAGAAAATACATTTTGAATCAGAAGCGGCATGGGACGCTCGACGCGGTTTTACACCGACCGCGCGCGCGGACGTACAAGGTGTTGACAGATGTCACACTCGGACGTTTGAGTGGATAACGGCGAACGCGATTATTTATAAAAAAAATATTTATTTAATAAAAAAATTACAATAAGAAATGTACTACAAGACTAATTTACATATTTAATATTCTTATAATCAAAACTATGATGAAACCGATGCGTCGCCAATTCCGGTCGCGCGTGTCGGTGTCGTACGATGCGTCGTCAGCAATCTTGCAGGTCGGCGGATTGCCTAACTAGAGTTCGTATAAATAATTACGATAATCTTATCAGGATCTAGTCTACGCAATAATTAATTCTACTATAGTAATATACATAATTAAACAAAGAACACATTATCGTGTTATAAAAATATATTTTGACTAATTTGTTTAGACTTTAGCCAAGTTCACCCTATTCGTAAGAGTTGATTTTATGGAACAATGTCTTACGTGTATGATAAAAGCGGCTTTAAAAAGCCATTTGGAGAACAGCAGGCACGCGTAGTGTATGAGAGAGAGAGAGAGAGTGTGGTGCGACTGCTGAAAAGAAGAAATTTTAACGTTAATTAATATACAAAAGTTACAAGAAATATAATTAAATAATAAATACTAAATTCACACAATAATGTAAGAGGAGATATTAGTTGAAAAAGTTAGCAAACCTGTAAATATCTGACTAAACTGAGAATACCTGCATAATCAGTTACAGTTACCTTCTAGGTCTCGGGTGGTTTGTCAGCCTCATGCAGCAAGGGCTCCAAAACTGCCCAAAGTTCGTTGGCCTCCTCTGGGGCTATAAAAAAATACCAAGTTGTAATAACAAACAAACTTTTTTTATAAGAAATAATGTATGCTAAGTATTTTGAGAAGTGTTATTACTTAGCCGTGGCTCGTCCAGATCAAAATCTGGCAGTACAGGTTCGTCGTTTGTTTGTTCCTCCATTTGTTGCATCGGGTACTGCTCCATTTGCTGTTCCGTTTGCTGCTCCGTTTGCTGCTCCATTTGTAAAACTATAACAAAAGTATGATGGTTAAATAAACGTATCAGTCTCAGTCATTGTCATTGTTAATCAGTATATGAAACAATTAATATTTAATTTCTGCCTCCATTGCGTCATTTTCACGCTGCAAATTCTCTGCGCTAATACGTTCTTCCCATGTCCTCTCTCTGATGAACCTTAACGTGTTAGCCAGCACATCTTGGTTACTCATCTGCAATATGGCAAAATGTATATTATTTCTTGAAGTCTATATTTTTTCAATATTTAATATTCAGCGAGTGAATTATTGGGTTATCTTACATTAGCGTCACCACCAATGGCAATGGCTAGGTCTTTAATTGCTGTGGCTGTCTCCTCACGGCGCTCTTTCTCAAAATGAGCGTTACGCGCTCGCCTTTCCTCCTGCAAACAGAAGAATACTCAATTGAATAACAGCTATTAGCGAATGACAATAATCTTCAATCGTATTGTCCTCCATAGGATTACTAACGCGTGATAGCGGCACGCGGTTTCGGCCTGTTGGCCTCTCACGGCGCGGTCTGCTCGTACTCGTGGGCCTGGCCTGGCCGTCATTTTGATCTCGTTTCTGTAAGTAACAATAAATGAGTAAATTTTAAGACCTGTATAATTTTTGTATGTAGGCGACCTGCACAAAGCGATGCAGATGCCACGCAAAGTAGATAATTACCGTATGAGATGACATTTACAATTAGATAACGTGCTTGTTGTCTAGTAAGTAATTAATTCGCTCGTTAAGAAATGGACAAGGAATGAATAATTTGCATTTGCACACGCAGGACGCTCCTGAAGGGTGGAGGTGGGCTATTGTGTAGACAACTGGGCAGTGATGAGATCAGAATCTCTTAGTGTTTGATTGTAAACTTTAAGTTAGGTTGCTGAAGTGAAGTTTCGTGGAATTGACTGTAACGGTTATATTTTAAAATTACATTCGTTAGATACCTACTAGATACCACCCGCGTAGAATACTGAACAATTATTTAAAATTATAGCACGGGTAGTATCTTGTCCATTTATTAAAAAATAGTCTACTTTGAAATTTAATAATCACCGTTTAAATTATTTTAAAAGTTGACCGAGATTTCATTTAATCATCAATTTAATACAAAAAATAATAGTACAAGTGACCTTACACGACTTCCAGAGAGAAAAATCTCTTGACACACAGAAAGACGCATACAGACTGACGGACTAGAGTTCTGTCTTTATCCTTATGAAGGCACGTAACCTTCAAAGTAATGCTCGTGAAGGAGGAGGCGGGGCGGGAGCGACGATGGATCGCAAGCCAAGCTGCCCGCGTACGAAAGCAACTCGGGCGTCGGAGGTCGATGAACGACCTCCGTCCCCCATTAGCGCAGGCCTGGAGGTGACTGGTGGAGCCGCCTGCCACCCTGGCAGAAGCAGGCCGCGGCGGTGGCGCGCTCGGCGCGCCTCCCCGTTTTCCGGGGACGAGTTGGGGACTCTGTAGTCCCGACATACCCGAGGAGAGGGCCAGAACGTGAGAGATGGCCCTGGGTCGGCCGGGGTGCGAGGGATATGCCTGTCAACCTCACCTTCGGCAACCAAAACGACCTACAGGCAGCGTGCGTTTCAGTCGGTTCGAGTCCGACATAACCTGTTCCACCGGCTCCGATGGGCAGGTATCCGTGGGGATTTTGCACACGTAAAAACTCTTCGATATCTTTCTTCGAATATTATCTAGCCGGCTTCTATATTTTAAAACATATAGCATAACATAACATAACATAACACTCAAGCCGGTATTCCCCGAAGGGTTAGGCAGAGGTGCTAGCACCCACATTTCGCCACAACACAGAACAAGGTAGGTACAATAATAATTATAATTTGGACACAGTTAAATTAAATTAAATCTGTTCTGTTATCAAATATTTAACAATTATTAACATAATCATGATTATTATACAAAGGTTCTACAATTCCTGAATTCAAATTACTCGGTATATTATATTTTTTGCCAAAAACAAGTTCAAATGGTGTGTACTTTGTTTCAGAGTGGACAGTTGTATTATTAGCAAAACAAAAATATGGTAACCATGTACTCCAATATCCAATAAGCATTCAAGTATTTGTGTGTATTTTCTAAAGCACCGATTGATTGGTGATGATATGCAGTGGAAGACATTTGACTTATATTTAACAGTTTACATACCTCTTTCATAGTAGTTGACAAAAACTCTGTCCCACGATCCGATGCTATTTCTCGGGGTATTCCATACCTTAAGATAAAATTATCAACTAAAGATTTCGCCACACTAACACTATCCTTATTTTCTAAAGGATAAGCTTCTATATACTTACTTATCTCACACTGTAGGGTGAGTATTTATGAATAATTATAATAATCCTTACTTAAGGGCCCAACTATATCTAAATATATCTTATCTAAAGCTTACTGCGCAGTGGTTGAAATCTCCATTGGCTGTTTGGTAGGTAAAGAATGTTTTTGTCTTTGACATTTTATACATTTCTGTACGTACTTTTTAACATCGTCCTCCATATTTGGCCAAAAATAATATCTTTTTATATTATTTAGCATTCGTCTTATCCCAGCATGGCCGCTTGTCGGCAATAAATGAAAATCATTCAGAATTACTAGTTTATCATCGTCATTATTTATCCGTATCGCTCCTTTTATAACACAAACTAGTGGAACGTTCCACTATTTATTAGTATTGGTTAACCATTTAATATATTTCATTGTATCATTGTTTATTTTTACATATACTTCTTTAATATTATTTTCGTTACAAAACCATCCAAAATCTCTCACGAAAACGTCTCGCGCTTGACATGATCGAGAATTCAGATTAACACATATGATATATCTCTCTTTAAAATAAATAAAATCTCCTTTCAAATTATTTTTAAATATCAATTCTATGCAATTATTAGGTTTTCTAAGCATCTCCACGACATCCGGGTGATCAATCCGATTGTCAATAGAAACCTTATCGACCAATGAATGGTCAGTCATATCTTGATTCAACGCTCTTGTCATAAATATCTATACGAGATAATGCATCGGCCGCCACATTACTCGTACCTCTAACATACTCAATGTCATAATCATACTCCTCTAAAATTAACCTAAACTTGAAAAGTCTGCTAGATGGATTACTCATAGAAAATAAATAGACAAGTGGTTTATGATCCGTAAATATTTTAAAATGTTTACCATACAAGTATGGTCGAAAATATCGAACAGCCCATACTATAGCCAAAAGTTCCTTCTCTATAGTGGGATAGTTAATTTCACCTTTATTTAAAGTACGTCTTGCGTACGCAATAGGTAAATCAGTTTTGTTACATAACACAGCACCAATAGCCTTACCAGAGGCATCAGTACGTAAAATAAACTCATTCTCAGTTGAAAAATCGGGATATTGTAATATAGGGGGTTTACATAGCAACTTTGTCAGATGAATAAACGCATTTTCATATTCATTTGTCCATTCAAATTTAACTGACTTTCGGCATAATTTATTGAGTGGTATTGTGATCTCAGCAAAATTAGGTACAAATTTTCGATAATAATTAGAATAAAAATAGGTAAAAAAACTTTTTAAATTAAACGGTTTTATGTTAAACATACATTGCAATGTTTAAGATAAATGTACTAAAAACCAAAAAATAATAAAATAGATACAGTCGTGGGAATTATAAACATATGCATAGACTAGACTAAAATATAAAACCGTGGGGCACGTCAATTGTCTAAAATTATCGACTTAATGTGCGATAGAAGAATCGTTTAATTCGTCGTTAGGCAGTTGGCCCGCAGACGGTGAGGAAATTACTTACTATTTTCTTGCTCATGGAAATTCCAATAGTTATACACTCCATGTAAACGCAATATTCCATGCAAAGCCCCACGGTTTTATATTTTAGTCTAGTTTATGCATATGCTTATAATTCCCACGACTGTATCTATTTTATTATTTTTTGGTTTTTAGTACATCTATCTTCTTTTTGCCCGTTAGTTTATTGCAGTCCACTTCCAAGCGGCGGCCATCTTAGATTTCAATTTTGCATAGTAAATTGTATTTTACTTGTTGAGACCTTTCATTTGATACCCATGTTGATGGGATTGATAAAACCTAAGTTATCTGCCATTTTGTAGAGGCCGCCATCTTGGATTTTAATTTTATATAGTACATTGTATTCTACTGGTTGAGCACTTTCATTTGATACCCATATTGATGGGATTGATAAAACCTATGTTATCCGCCACTTTGTAGCGGCCGCCATCTTGGATTTAAAATTTTTATAGTATATTATATTCTGCTTGTTGAGCCCTTTCATTTGATACCCATATTGATGGGATTAATAAAACATAAATTATCCGCCATTTTGTAGCAGCGGCCATCTTGAATTTATAATGATAATGAATAAACATAATTGTATTGTTACCAAAATCCAAAGTGTATACAAAATATCAGATTAATCGGTTCACAGGAAGAGGGTGAAATTTGAATTACTTAATTTGACCCAAGAATAAATAGTAAAACAAACGGGGTGAGCTAAACAAAACCGTTTAAAAAGCGACAAAGCGTTTGACTTCGTCACCAGACTGAGGTCTTGGATAATTTTTTATAACTTTAGTTTTTTCTGGATCTGGTTGTACACCATTTGATGATACTACATGTCCTAAATATAATAATTCTTTTTTCAAAAATTGGCACTTACTAGGATTTACTTACAAATTTACTTTTCTTAATCTCTCAAATATATATACTAGATTTTTGTTATGAATATCTAGGCTGCGTCCATAGCAAATTAAATCGTCTAAATAAACTAAAGCTTTTTCATAATTTAAACCAGCCATAGCGACTGTCATTAAACGACTAAAAGCATTCGGACTAATTTTTAAACCCATAGGTAATCTCTTAAGTTGATACTGTTTATCTGTAGTAAAAACTGTATATTTTCTGCTTTCAGGCTCTAATAATAATTGGTAGTATGATTGTGATAAATCTAGATGACTAAAATATATTGCACCAGACAGAGAATTTAAAATTTCGGTTATATTTGGAAGAGGGAATTTGTCATCCATAATCCTTTCATTTAACTTTCGATAATCTACTACTAAACGCCATTTCTTACTAGAATCCGCACTCTTCTTTGGTACGAGCAAGATAGGACTATTCCATTCACTCTGACTTTCTTCTACAATATCATCTTTAATCATTTGTTGTATTTGCCTTTCTATTTCCTGTTTTTGTGACCTAGGTAATCTATACGGTTTAACATAAGATGGTGTAACATTTTCCATGAAATAAATTTTCTGCTTATATAAATTTGTAACACCTAACTTATCACCTGACAGCAAAAATATGTCTGAATATTTCGCACAAATATTTTCTATAGATATCTGTTCCTCATAATTTAAATTACTTAAATTTAGCATGGAAAACAATTTCTTTACTCTGTCAGAATTATTCAATTCCTTTTCAAAACTACAAATAGAATAATCGTCTAAACTTATTAATTCCGGAATAAAATAACCAAGAATAACTAACATCATTAACGTCAAATATAACTGAATTAATATTAGCATAATAACAAGCTAAATTATTAGGCTCGAAAAAAATAATTAGGTAATTCTAATTTTTTCTGACTACCGTTATCATTGTTTGCCTGTGCGTTTGTGGATTTATCATCGTCGTTACTGGCTGATTGTGCCATATTAGCACGGTGACCACGGGAACCCCTAGAGTTCTGAAATCGACGTCCCCCAAATCTAAAATTATTCTGGTGTTGTTGTCTGTAACCACCTTGTCCTCGGTAATTCTGAGGATTACCTCTATAATTTTGGGAATGGCCTTGATAATTAAGGGGATGATTTTGTGAGTTGTAATAATTACGCTTACCTCGGTTACCATAACCACGGTAATTGTTACGAGGCGAAAAATTATTTGATCTACCTCTATTGCGGTGAAAATTTATTTATTTATTTATTTATTTCATACATACAATGTCATTACAGGCAGACCCAATGCGACAGAGTAGCAACATAATTTTAATAATTTCATTTACAATATAAATATGTCATTTACATTATCATAATCACACATACCTAATCATGCTTCAAAAACTAAACAATAATTCCACAACATATTATTAATTAAAGTAGATATAATTACCATTTCACCTATTATTCATGAACATGTCATATCAGAAATAATAATTATTCAGTTGATGATGTCAAAGTAATAATTCAAATAATAATGTCAAAGTAATAATTAAGTTAATAAAGTCAAAATAATACTTCAATTCATAGTGTCAAAATAATAATTCGATCAATAATGTCATAATAGTACTTCAAATCAATTGTCAAAATTACATATTTAATGTTAAGTTCACAATAATTTAATGTCAGATGATGAAAATACAATTTAAATTATTAAAATATATTATTTAATACTAGCGATACATAATCAGATTATATCAACTTTACCTAGATTCCTTCACTCAAAACACAGTAACTAGCCCTTGTGAATTCATTCAGGGAGCATGAAAACAAGCACAAATCTAATCTGTCACCCATCATATTAAGCGCACGCAGCGCCCGCGTCAGCGGCGCCCTCTGCAGCAAGTTGGTACGCGCGCGACACACTCGCAGCAACGGGGGGCGCCGCCGCCTCAACGCATACTCCTCCGGTACACACAGCCCTACTTCCCGTAGGATAGCTGGGTTGTGTATAAGCCCACGAAACACTTTAAACAAATAGGTGGCCGTAGCCACCTCCCTCCTCACTTCCAGCTTATAATATCCTGTCATACCCAGAACGAACAACGTAGGATACAACCAGGGATAGCCCGGGTAGACACCATACTGTTTCCAATATAAAAATCGAAGGAACTTATTCTGGGTACGCTCCAACATAACCTTATATTTGTCTTCGTGTGGAGACCATATCAGCGCATTGAATTCTAGGTGACTCTTAACGAGAGCCTCATACAACGCCCTTAATGCCGCAATACTAGTAAACTGGTTTGCTTGACGTAAGACAAACCCTAAATTTCTGAAAGCCTTTTTACAGACACCGGTGATATGGTCACGGAAATTTAAATCAGTGCTAAAGCGCACGCCCAAATCCTTAACCTCGGTTATACACCGCAGAGGGACCCCTTCCATGTGATATTGGTAGTGACTTGGGTTGTGTGCACGGCTGAACGATATCACCGAGCACTTAGCTACATTAACGTAAAGTTTATTTTGTAAGCTCCATCTCACAATCCTATCTACGTCTTGCTGTAGTTCATCATGATCTATCTGGTCCTTAATAACTCGTACCAATTTAAGATCATCTGCGAAAAGAAGGGGCACCGAATGTTTGACCTCCTCCGGTAAGCTATTTATCGTGAGTATGAAGAGAAGAGGCCCCAAGTTACTGCCTTGACTCACTCCAGATCTCGTGAAATATGGTTCGGAAAGGTGTCCCCCACAGTCAACGTATTGGCATCTGTCCCGCAAGTAGCTGGAAAAGAAGGACAGTGTATGCGGCGTACATCCAACGCTAGCTAGTCGTGATAAAAGCACGTCATTATCAACAGTATCAAATGCTTTCCGAAAATCAAAGTACGCCACATCTACCTGTAGACCAGCGTCCACCGCCGGCACCAAACACGATATTAAATGAAGCAGATTGCCCGTATTACCCCGCCCGGGTCGGAACCCGTGTTGCGCATCCGATAGCTGAGTGTCTATCTGTCCGTATAAGCAGTTGTGAATGGTTGCCTCGAACACCTTAGCTGGAGTGCTAAGCACAGCCACGGGCCTGTAATTACTTGGGTTTCTGCCTCCACTACCTTTTGGTACGGGTATCACACGCGTTAGTTTCCAGCGCTCTGGAAATTTTGCGGTCTCAATGCAGGTGTTGAATAAATGCAGCAAAGGTTCAGTGAGTACCATGCGACAATCCCTGAAAATGAACGCTGGTATG
Source organism: Eilema griseolum (assembly GCA_963662185.1). Lineage (NCBI taxonomy): Eukaryota > Metazoa > Arthropoda > Insecta > Lepidoptera > Erebidae > Eilema > Eilema griseolum. Next base: position 624,886 of record OY759251.1, read on the forward strand.
CCGTCCGGTCCCATGGAGCGCTTGGGAGGCAGACGAGCCAGCGCGGTCTTCACATCCCCCAAACGCAGGCTAGTAAGGTCCACCCACGCCCCCGGAGCCGGTGTCCCCACCGAGCTGGCCGCCGCCACGTTCAGTTCAGCGGGTTCCTGGTTGTACACCGAGTGGAAAAACTGAGCGAATTCATTCGCGCATTCCAACTCTGACAAGGTGTGATCATCCTTCACTAACCTGGGCTTACCTTTGTTACCCTTTCTACTTCTCATGTAATTCCAAAAGGCCCGTGGGTCCACAGCCAGATGATGCTGTACGCGCTCACTGTACTGGTCGTGAGCTCGCAGAGTCTCCACCTTCACTGCTGCCCTACACCTGCTAAAAGCTTCATAATCACTAAGAGATCCGGTTTTTTTATATCTTTTATGTAACGTATGCTTATAGCGTAATTCCCTAATAATGTGAGGTGTATACCATACCGGATATATATACCTATTCGTATGTATAGTGTTGATATTCTTATAAGGAATACATAGATCAAATATTTCGTAAATCTTATCATAAAATAAATCTAAAATAATTTCAGGGTCACTAGAAGAATATAAATCGCTCCAATCTATTCTTGTAAACAAATCATATAAATAGTCAAAGTTAGCTTTCTTAAAATTCCATTGTTTACGTGGTAACGGACTCGGTGAGCACTGCATGGGAGAAGAGGGGGACTCGAGGGTCGGGGCCGGCACGTCACGCGGCGACGCCCGCGCACCCAGCTCGACGCGCACGGCGAGCGGAGGATGGTGGCGGTCTACCGGCTCCATCCTGTCGTCCGCCGGAGCCTCGCCCACGAACACGCCGCCCCGCGCGCTCAATACGAGGTCCAACAGTCTACCGTTAGAGTTAGGTATTGCATTATACTGAATAAATTCACAGAAGGCCATAAAAAATTCATAGTAATTAACAATATTTTGACTACATGAAAACAAATTGAAATCACCCAATATGACTAAGTTTTGTTTATATTTTAAACTCAATTTTTCTAAAACACTAAACATTAACATGTATTCATTATCATCTGTACTTGGCGGTATATACACAGTACAACATGTAAACATAAAACGATTATTTACATAAACAGAAGCACAAATTATTTCGAACGCGTGACTGTTTATGTTCGCTTCCATACTATCAGGGAGCGTCACCCGTCTCAACTCAAACTGCGGTGCGGCCACCAAAAGCACGCCGCCCTGCTTACGCCCATCCGCCCGATTGCAGCGCAATGTTTGATAACCAGGGAGCACGAATTTTGCGTTTTGGATACTTTCGTTTAAACCAGTTTCGGTGATAGCGAATATATCCGACGCCGATGATTCAATGAAAGATAAAAACTGCATAGTCTTCGTCCTAAGTCCCGCCACGTTCTGATATAAAATATTAATGTTTCTACTTGGTTTGTCGTTGACCTGCGATGATTGAGCGACGAAAAAAGATCCATTCACTAAACTCAACATTTAACGGCCATACTTGCGAGTCACAAAGTTTATTGTAGTTACCTTCTGTAACGCCAATTTTAAATGAAGCGTAGTCCCTTTCAGTTCTATGTTTTAATTTTTCTACAATAATTTCAGAGTCATTATCCAGTACATTTTTAATATAGTCCTTTAACATAACTTCTGATGTGCTTTTGTCAAGTCTCCAAACGTGAAGGAACTTTTTCCGTTCTACTGCTTTCAGGAGTACAGTCGATGCATTCCCTCCTTTTTTTATAGGGTTATTCCTTTTGTTACTCTTAACTTCCGTCCAAGTATATTGCTTCTTATCATTACCTTCATTCTCTGTTGATTGCTTGGCCACTGCCGCATAACTAACATTAGGCCTCGGCGGAGCCTGTGTCTGCTGTTTAAGGTTACTACGCTCACATCTCGCAACGCCAACCACAGGTGATGACCCGGGAACAGCCGTTACCTCTGGGACACAGACAACCGTCTGACGTGGCCCGCCTGCCTTGTTTACAATATAATCGGTAGTTTGCTTTCCTTTAATTTCATTTTCCTTACTTTTTAAAGCATTAATTTCCTGTTCATACGAGATACATTTTTTATTAACTTCCCTTAACTCTTGTGTCAATTTAGTATTTTCTATCACTAAAATCTTCACCGTGTCCTTGATCTCTTTTATAATTTACGTTTCCAAATCACCTAGTTTTTCCATTACCATTTTATTCACTTTTTCCATAATACCCACTACTTTGTCTGTGTCTTCATATGTTACAATTTTAGAGCCACAGTTTTCTGATGTTTGGTCTACTTCTATATTTAGGAGACTATCCATCATCGCCGTGCGCTGGGAACGTATGGGAGTGTCATCCGTAATCCGTAAACGCTGTGTCACATTTGTACAGGAATCACACTTGAAATAATACATCACTCTGGCGCCATTGTCGGATGACAATGACAATTCTTCGTCCAATGCACCACGGATAGCGTCACTCAAAGTAGTATAATTCCTTGCTGCTATAATTGTACTGATTCGACTATTTCTCAGACCATCAGAAAAACGTTTAATAACGTTCTTTTCGTTCACAGTGGTGGCGCGATTCTCATGCCACCTGAGCTAGTGGACTGTATTTTGCGGGGGGTGAAGCTAACATGTTTCATATGACACTTTACACAACAAACAAGACAGGTGATCGGGTTGCCGCGGAGGTGGTTTAGGCATTGAATGCAACCCAAGAAATTAGGAGAGGATGCACTAACCTTTATGACGCCACGTGCCGTCGAAAGCCGGTGCACCGGTCTTCTCTTCCTGGCTCAGGAGCTGCTGCCCACATCACTAAATCACTTGAGGGACACACGAGAGGCACAATCCGATCGGTAAAGGTCTATGAAAGCGGTTAAAATCCAACAAACATTATTAATTTCTAAGAGTCGCGTGCGCGGCCGCCATTGTTGATTCTAGTTCGATGCGAAGTGAAGATGCGGCTATTTCAACCATTGGCGGGGCGAAACTATTGTTATCTCACTTTAGAGGTAGTGCGGGAGGGAGATGGGTATAGGGAGCGTGTGCTCAGCGTCAACCAATTGAGACGATTTGAATTTACTACTACTGGCGCCACCATTCCCCCCGGCTTGAAGGGTTACCTTCAAAACGAAAAATGCGGAACAAATCTAAAGTCTAATCTAAATCTAGGTTTGGGAAATAACAACTAAAATATAAACCTAGATTTGAACTCGTGCCTACTGCTGGCTAGGCAGAGGGCAGAGGCGAACAACCGGGCGCAGATACGATCCGGTTGCGGTTTTAACCCGTACAACACGAGTTATCCCGCGGGAATCGGGAAAAACTTCCTCTACTACTCCTAGAGGCCAATGTAAAGGAGGCGCATTCTCAGTCATAAGGACTACCACCGTACCTACAGTAATTGGGTTGGATGGAATATTCCATTTTTGACGTGACTGCAGCGTGTGCAAATAATCGGTTCTCCAACGATTCCAAAACGATTGGACTAATCTATCTAAAAGAGCGTGACGAGTTGGTGCATTCCATCGTCATCAACATCTATTGCGGGCAAATATTTTAGCGTACTTAAATCACCGATACAACAAGCGAGTGCTTCTTCCCCTCGGGTCGTTCGGAAACCGTAGTGGGATTGAATTGACCAACTGGCCACTTATCTAACGCGGCATGAATCCAGGACGGTCCACTAAACCATAACGGGTGATCTAAAATTTGCGAAGGAAGCAATCCACGAGAGAGACAATCGGCTGGGTTGTCGGTGCCAGCAACGTGAAAGAGATTTTGTGGCGCTAATTCAGATTGAATTTTTGCCACTCTATTAGCGACGAATGTGTCCCAACGATGGGGCGAAGAGTGGGCCCAACACAAAGCGACTGTTGAGTCCGAAAAAGCTAAAATTCTACTAATATTAATGCGACACGGAAGTGCTAGTCTTAGCACTGCCATCCAAGACTACGCGGAGTTTAGTAGTAAGCCTATCCTCTCTAACAACTCCGTGGTGCGGGATAATGTACGAAGGCTGGGTCTCGTCAGTGTCCGCAGGCGCAGGTGAGATGTAACCCTTATCTAAATATTCGTTAACAACCTCATCATAGGCTTGCTTTAACTTTGGAGACGCCTGCATCTTTCGTTCTAAACAAAGAAAGCGTTTTTCAGCGGATACACGGGAGTCACCAAGCGAAAAAATATCTCCCTTGAAAGGGAGCGCGACAACATAACGACCCTGCTCATCACGAGTAGTCGTGCGACAATAAATCTCCTCAGCCATCTTGTCATCAGGGCTTAGGATAGGTGGGACATTGACCTCTTCAATTTCCCAAAACTTGCGGATGGTAGACTCCAGTGGCGGCTCGACGGTGCAACAGAACGAAGCAGTCGAGTGACTAAAACTATCTATAGAAGCGGGTGCGGAACCAATTATAACAAAACTAAGAACTGTTTCCAGTGCGTGCGGAGCGGGGTACGTCGGTCCCCCTTGAACCTTACGTGATAACTGGAGGTGCGGGAGAATCGAAGCGCCGATCAATATATCGACGACTCCAGGAACAGCGTAAGTCTCATCTGCTAAAGGCAAGTCTTTAAATTTCGTTAATAAAGACGTGTCAACCGGGACGGTAGGCAACTGTTCAGTTATTTTATCTACGAGTATAACGAGCGAATCCATGTCAAACCAAATATTATTATTAAAACGAGATCCAAACCTTGTTCTAACGGTGCCATGAACAGCTGACTGTAAGCCTCCAAAACCCTTCACCACTGAGCGGGTTGAACGCTTATTAACATTGAAACCAAGACGTTGACAACAATCTTGAGTAATAAAATTACTTTGCGAAGCGCCATCTAATAGCGCTCGAACAATGTGCGGTTTACCTAATGCATCAACAATGATAACGCGAGCAGTCGCGAGGACAACAGTAGTGAGCGCAGCACTAGCGGACAACGAACACAAGGTGACGTCATTCGCAGCGGTCTCCGGGCGGGCCGGAGAGCGCGCGAGCGCGGGCTGCGGCTGTGGCGCAGGCCGCCGTGTGTCACCGCTCGACGAACCAACTGTGCTCACATTGGATGCGGCATTACTATTCTCAAAATGAAGTAAAGTGTGGTGTCTCGCTTGACATTTGCGACAACTATTGCTACTATTACATAAAACAACGCGGTGTTTAGTACCGAGACAATTAAAACAAAAATTATTAGCGCGAACAAATTTATAACGATCATTAGGCGATAATTTTAGGAAACCCGGACACTTGTACAATTGCGAATGATGAGTATTACACAAAGAGCAAACAGGTGATTGTACACGTGCTGGTGCGGTATTAACATAAGTATGAGTTGACTTCAGTGACTTCGATGACGCATCTATTCTACGTTCCGAACTAACAACTTTCTTCGCGCCTTCATGTTTCGATGAAGAGCGTTGCAATATTTTTATATGCTCGCGAACAAAACTTTCTAAGTCTTCGAACTTAGGAATTTTATTGCCGCGATGATCCGACTCAAATAAACGAATGGTTTCGGAATCTAATTTCTTTAAACCCATATACAAAAATAAGAAGTCGCAGAGGTCATCGATCTTTAGGTTTTTTACGGCGCGAACAGATGATGCGAAAGTATCTAGAAACTTCTCTAAGTTTTGATCGTTACATGCCGTAATGGCTTTCAAATCAAACATCTGATCCAAATATGCATTAGCTACCGATCTTTTATCCTCATACTTAGCTTTCAAAGTATTTAAAATTAAATTATAATTTTCGGCACTAAACGTAATTCCAGCGCAAACGGTTATAGCTTTACCAGTTAATTTTTCAACGAGATAATGCAATTTTTCGTGATCTGTCAACGAATCGTTCTTATCTATTGTATTCTCAAAACTATCTATAAATAAACACCAATTGCGGATGTTACCATCAAATTCGGGTATCTGAATTGGTGGCAACTTAGGTCGGTCGCGAGTGGGATTGGGTCGGTCAGACGGTTTCTCCAAACTCCTAGCGACGCGTTTGATACGACAATACAAATCGTCAAACGACGACAAGGCCTGATAACTCACTGAGTAATCGGGATTTAAATTTAACTCTAAAACGTTGATGTCATGTACTAAGGATTCGAAATCCGCGCGTAAACTATCCAAGTTTTCTATAGAACACAAGAACGAATCTCTAATAGCCAAATCAGAGGTTTTAAGTGCATTATCACAAATCGATTGTACGCGAGAGTAAATCATTTCTCTTTTAGCGTATAAAAGTTTCAATTGAACTTTACTATCGGTACTACCAACCTTTGGGGGCATTTTTACAAATAAATATCAAACTAAAGTGCGGTAAACAACAAATGAAATTACTTAATCTTAGCGGTACAGAGCAGCGACGCGGCGCGAGCGATATCCGTAGGTAGGTAGGTACTTATGACTGCGCGTGCAAGCTTGAACAAACGCGCATAGCAACAATCCGATCGTACCTACGCGAGCTAGATCGCTGTCTAGGTTCAACTATTATTTCAGGGATTAAGTATTGCGTAATATCTATTCAAATTAAAATACTTTCGTATGAATTTGAATGAAATGCGAGCGAGGTGTAACCGCGTACCTACTCACGTAGGTATTAGGTAAATACGATGCGAGCTAGCGGCGAACGGACAACTTAGAAATTGAAACAAATAAAAACAAAAGCCAAATGCGTTAGGTATTACACTGTGCCTATGCACTAGGGTGTCTAGGATACCTAAGATCTAAACCTAAATGCCTAGATGCGGGGTTTTCTACTAAAATAACTAGGTATTTAGGTGCGGTGCGTTTATTCCCAATGGAATAAACGACAAAATGCGAAACTACGATTAAGGATCGATATGATAAGAGAAATGCGAGCGAGGTATAACCACGTACCTAACCTATGTAGGTATCAGGTAAACACGATGCGAGCCAGCGGCGAACGGACAACTTAGAAATTGAAACAAATAAAACAAAAGCCAAATGCGTTAGGTATTACACTGTGCCTATGTACAGTAAGCTTCAGAGAAAAGGAACCCCCTTGATAATGACATGAATGTATTGAAGTTTTTTGAATTATAATGTAAATGGCATCTTGGTCTAGTGGTTATGACTGATGCCTAGTGAATACGGCAAGCGTGTGTTCAAATCCTCAGACATAAGGTTCTTTTCTTATTCTTATAGTTATTTTTTTATTCTCTTAAGCACTTTTTATTAATTATTACTTAAGGAATAAAATTTTATAGTAGGTATGAGGTATGAGGTTTGTAAGAAAAGATAGGTTTGTTGCATAAACAATATTAATTTATTTCTCTAATTACATTTCTAGGACTACATTGAGTCCATTTCCAGTTGAGTATACAGTTTTTCTATCTGAGTTAAATTGGGGTTACTTATTTTTAGATTTTACCTAACCTAAATTTATTGACAAAACACAATAGCCCTAAGTGAAGTATAAAATGTTTAATATTAGATAACTCTAGAAACATAACTACAATATATATTTACTTATTTATTTAAAGTTGCAAACATTAATTTTTTACACTCTGTATAATCTTCGAATATAAAAGAATGATGAATACCTATAATGAAATGTTATTAGTGCCTTTGTATCACAAAGAAAGAACCAACATGCTAAACTATAACAGTATAGCAATATACATCTTCCTCTTTGATCACATTTTCTGATAAGTAACCCTTTTAACACAACATTAGAAAAATATGTGAGATCAGATGGTGCATCGTGAACAAATTAGAAGATTACTAAACTTGTAAACAAGAGTAATTTGATTAGGTGGTAATAATATAATATTATTATTATGAATGTTAGGACACTTTATACACAGCGTCATCTAGCCCAAAATAAGCATCTGAATGTGATATGGATAATAGACAACTGATATAATACTTATTTTAGATAAACTACACCCAGACACATAACAAATAATCGTGTTCATCACACAAAGATTTGTTCTAGGTAAGAATGGATAATCTGCATTAATAACGGAGCGGATGGCCCTCACTGTCTATCACTTCTTGAAGACGACGAATGAAATTTCATCCCCGAAACCATATTAAAACATACGGCACTATTTCGCATTAGTTCCCAAGTTCTGTTTACCTCTTTATCTAATTATTTTTTTTACTTTATTTCACTTGAGTCCCAGTTTAAAACCATCTGACCCCACAAGTTTTCAATAGGATTAAGATCCGGGCTTTTAGCCGGCCACTCAAACACCGTTAGGTATATCTTCTTGTGCATTTAGCCAGTCTTGCACAATTCGGGACCGATGCACTGAAGAGTTATCCTGAACCAGGTAAATTTGTCCTTCTGGATATGCGACCCACACTGAAGGCAGCATTACGTCTTTCAACACTTCAAGGTATCGCTCACTGTTCATGCGGCCACCTATTTCCACTAGCTCGCCTGGGCCCATTGAAGACATCCATTCCCAGTAATCTAAAATAATAAACCTTTTCAAATCTGTTGCAATATGTAAATCAATGTCAGTAGCAATAATAATTAAAAATATATAATATTATATAATATGTATATAATATGTATATAATATATATGTATATTTCGGGGTAGAGAATAATAATTTAGAATAATCAAATTTTATGTTAAAGGATATAATTATTTGCTTACCTAATGTTAACCGCCCTCTTGTTCTTAAGTCTATTCTTAAGTCTAATCCATTTTTTGGGTTGAACCGTTGGCCACTTCTTCTTCTTCTTCTGACTTGAAGCATTTTTCGTCGGCAAATATAACAATTTCGTTTTCCCAGTAGAAATTTTAATAACGAGTAGCAAAATTTACTCGGTTGGTGCGATGATCGTCAGTAAGTTGTTACTTTCTGGCTGGCTTATAATTATGGATGTTCGCAGCGTGTAGATGTCGTCGAACAGTGCTCAGCGACAACACTCCAAAAGTTTCAGCACTTGAGCGCGTAGTTTTGAAGGGTGCCAGTGATTGAACCTCCACAATATCACGGTGCCGCTCTGAATCATGAGTGTAAGCAACTGGGCGTCCTTGGCGTTCATATTTCATATCACCCATCGCTTGCTACTTTCGAATCCATCTACGCACTGTATTTCTCTGTAATGAAAATGATAATAAATAAAAGAAACTCCAAAATCTAACTTGTAAATGAAAATGTAACATGATTAAGCAATAAATAGGCATATAATATATTTTTATCGTAACTCTTACCGTTATGGCCATATCTCGTGCAATTTTCTTTATGCTTTGTTCTTTGCTCCCAAAGAACAACAATTTTAGCTTTCAAAAATGTTGTTAATCGAACCATACTTTCAATTTACTCAAAAATCTGATCAAAAACTTAATAAATTGAATAATATTACGAGGAGGATCAACACCAATGCAAATTACCACGAATTATAAATTTACCTTCAATCACAGTTTAGTAAATAAGGTAAAGGTATTCTAATTGCAACCTTAGCGCGCTGTCACAGATATTATAATACTATAGCCGCAGCTCATACAGCAAATAAGTTTTTGAAGTAAAACATGACGGTAGTGCAACAAGCTGTATCAAGCGTAATCTATTGAACTAAACGAGAAATTTATACTAATTTCAACCTTATCCTTTAGTCAATTGAGCAGTTATTATTATCATCACATATGGTGAATGTTGAAATTTAAACCTTATGGCCTAGAAAATTACACCGTAATCAACTTTGTTCGGTAATAGGAGTAATGTTATTCATATTTTCACCATTGTCATCAAGTGAACCGATAGCCTAGTGGTATAAGGCACGGTCTAAGTGAACGGCTGGCGCTGGAGATGCGGGTTCGTATCCTTAAGCTGCACATAGATTAATGTGGCATCTTTTTGTGAGTATATTGTATCTTGATTGAATTGAGCCGAAAGACGAAAAATATCAGAAAATTACAAATATGAACATGCAAATAAAAGGCAGACGAAGCTGCTCGCTCGTTTGCAGCTCAGCGACGATCGCATCACGTGACGTCATTCGTGAGTCATGTGACGCGGCAATATTCTTTAAGTATTGAGGGGGTCTGTTTTCTCTGACGCTGTGTGTACTAGGGTGTCTAGGATACCTAAGATCTAAACCTAAATGCTTAGATGCGGGGTTTTCTATTAAAATAACTAGGTATTTAGGTGCGGTGCGTTTATTCCCAATGGAATAAATGACAAAATGCGAAACTACGACTAAGGATCGATACGATAAGAGAAATGCGAGCGAGGTATAGCCGCGTACCTACCCATGTAGGTATTAGGTAAATACGATGCGAGCCAGCGGCGAACGGACAACTTAGAAATTGAAACAAATAAAACAAAAGCCAAATGCGTTAGGTATTACACTGTGCCTATGCACTAGGGTGTCTAGGATACCTAAGATCTAAACCTAAATGCCTAGATGCGGGGTTTTCTACTAAAATAACTAGGTATTTAGGTGCGGTGCGTTTATTCCCCATGGAATAAATAACAAAATGCGAGCTACGACTAAGGATCCGGCTCGACCAGGACCAATAAGAATGGTGGCCCGATTCTCATGCCACCTGAGCTAGTAGACTGTATTTTGCGGGGGGTGAAGTTAACATGTTTCATATGACACTTTACACAACAAACAAGATAGGTGATCGGGTTGCCGCGGAGGTGGTTTAGGCATTGAATGCAACCCGAGAAATTAGGAGAGGATGCACTAACCTTTACTACGCCACGCGCTGTCGTAGCCGGTGCACCGGTCTTCTCTTCCTGGCTCAGGAGTTGCCGCCCACATCACTAAATCACTTGAGGGACACACGCGTTCGTTTCATCTGTTGTAAATAATAATGTGTTAATGTTGTCAAAAGTGTATTATTTACCGATTCATCTGTTGGAAAAGTAGTATATTATTGGGAACGATACCTCACAGAGTGAGGCCTGGCCGAACGATGTGGGGTAGAGTGCCCAATAATATACTACTGATGTAGTGATGCAGTCAAAATTACCTTGTTCAAAGCATACTGTCAGACCTTCTACACGTGCAGCCTGTGGTTCAGCTATACGCAGCGAACGCTCAATGCCCTACGCGTCCAATATAATAATGGGTTCAGGATGTTGTTAGGGCTACCCAGCTTCTGTAGTGCATCTGGCATGTTTGCCGATGCTGGAATCGACGGCTTTCATGCCATCATGCGAAAAAGACTCGCTTCCAGCTTAAGTAGAATACGGGGTAGCACTAACGGTATCCTGAAGGTCATTGCAGATAAGCAGGACTCGGCTATAGTGAAAGCCTTGATCCGAGCACACACACGTATCTTGATGTGTTTGTTCAGTGTGTGTATTTCTTTTTTAAGTATGGACTATGGTCTGAAATAAATATTTTATTATTATTATTATTATAATCAAGTGTAGTGTATAATCATTTTCAAAACATACATAAAATAAATTATTTCCTTTGACGGGGACACCACTCTGTACATAGTGATAAAGATGTTGTCTTATTTAAAAACTTTCTGAAACTATAATCATTGTGTTAATCACTTATTGAATTATTTCTTGTTTTTGAAAAGATGGTCTGATGGATGTTGATACCAAACAATGAATGACTACAACTCACGCTTTTATAGCATGGACATTATTTAGGTAGAAGAAAAATATTAAAGAAGTAATTTGAGTGTCGGCATCGTGTTTCTTTACAATACGAAGCCATGACATTCGATGGTCCCAAATTCCTTAAAACAAAATAGTACCCGGATATGGTTTTGTCTATATGCTTTACATATGTATAAGTGCGCGGTGAATAGCAATAGGCTCGCCACCTATTACATTGGGACCTAAATTCGAGTCGAGTATTAAAGTGTCAAAAAAATTAGAATATTTAGGCCTGATGTAAAAATCTGATAATAAAGTTAAAACTATGTGGAAAATTATAAATACAATAACTAGAAAAACAGACATTAAGAAGAAAGAAAACATGACGTTGAAAGTTAACGATGAAGTAGTGACATGCTCCTTAACAATATGTAACACATTTATTTTAACATTTTTTTCATTTCAGTGGGTCAAGACAATACCTGCACAAATACACCCATCGGACGACCTGTTATAAGCTCGCCAATACACTCGATGTACTTACAGCCAGTGGACTTCAAAGAAATACTAAATATTATAAAAATAACAAAAAACAAACATATTTCTATTGTAATACAATGCGACGGCAACACCATAGTAAAAAATACTCTCCAAACTATAACGGAATGGCTACAAGAACACAACTTAGATATAAACTCGAATAAAACGAAACGAAAACGAAAACGAAAATCATACAATTCAGACCGTACACAAAGCCCCCCTTAAATTTAAACATAACTCACCAACACACATCTTTAGAAGAAGTCCACACATTCAAATTACTGGGAATAAACATAGACGCACACATTAACTGAAAAACACACATAGAACACGTCAAAGCTAAACTATCACAATTCACATAAGCCCTTTTCCAAATTAACAAAAACACTAACACACAAACTGCTTTATCAGCCTACTACGCATATGCATATTCGTGGCTGAAGTAGGGGGTTATGCTTTGGGGAAATAGTGTTGATATAAATGATCTGTTCATAGTCCAAAAAAGTGTATCAGTATAATATCACAAATAAAAAACACAGAAAGTTGTAGACCCTACTTCGTCGAATATAAGATTATGGTGTGGTACAGCCCTAATGTTATAGTATGTGTGTGGAAACTCTATAGTTGTAAGTTCCTTGTATAAGTACTTATTTGTGTCACCTTATTAGAGAGTAATAAACGGGATGTCGCAAGTAATGGACGTCTTTTAATTCGACTCCCTAACGACAACATCATATGGCGACCCTGCCAGCGACACGCTATCACGTTACGACGCCGGCGGCGGCGCATCGCTTCGGCGCCCGTAACTAGAACCGATGCAGGTGCAATTTTTGCAGCGTGGACAATTTCGTGTGAACTAAGTGGCCCTGTGCATCGTTCTGCGTTGTGACAATGTGTAAAAATACTGTGGTGCTTTCGTATGTACGGTGCTGTGTATCCAAGTTGGATTTTCTTTATCGAAAATGGGGAACAAACAATCTGTAGAAAAGGAACAAGTAGTGGTGGCAAAAACTGCTGCCGGTGCAGGCACGAATTCAGGGACTGTCGACCAGCTACGACAACATTCAGCCAATACCAACTATATACTTGTAACCATTTGTGTTTTTATGGGCGTTGTTCTTTTAATTTTGGGGTACAAATTGTACCGGAAATGCCATCGCGATTGGACAGAGCAACAAATACGCGAATTCGCGCTGAAGCGATCTGCAAATTATTTTAGAAGGCTCCAGAGTCAGCCTTCAAGTGAGGCAACTGTGTAATCAACCATGTTTCTGTAATCTAGTTCTCGCAAAAAACATATTCGCTACTACGAAAACGTGCCAAAGTGTAAAAAGTGCAGAAGTGCGAAAAAAGTGCGCTAGTGCAACATGCCGACAAATTATTTGAACTGGTATTGATAACATCATTTACTTATTACTTTTTCTTTTAGAGAGCGAAATCCCTACTATAATTTCGTAAAATGTACGTTAAATTCGTCCTTGTAGATAAGTTATTTTGTTTTATGTTTTATGTTATAAATCTTGCTTGATTTCAATTAAATGGCAGACGAGCTCAAAGAACTATTTAAAAATTCAAGTACGTTAAAGATTATTTAACTAAATTAGGCCCTAGTCGAAGGACCGCTAAAATAAGGCATGAAAAAAGTGTTGAATTGGAAAATTTAAATAGGCAGTTTGATTTTATCTTGGACAATGTAAAAGTATTGTCAGAAACTGAAAAAATAACTAAGTTAGAAGCAGAGGAAATTGAAAATGTATGTGCCAGTATCGATAAATATTATATTAAAATAAGTGAATTATGTACTGCGATAGATTCTGTTTCTAAAGGTACGGTTACAGATAATTTAGTTATAATGGAAAAATTTCAATTAAAAACCGCTGTCAGTCTTTTACCGATTATGGACAAAACCGAATGTGTAACAAAGCAATTAATTTCTAATATTGAAATGTACTCTGATATGTTGGAAGTTGAACTTTTGTTTTAAGGTCAAGGTTGTCCGAAGGTGCAAAACTAAGATTGCACGAAACTTATGCAACAGTTTCAGATCTGGTGAAGGACATGAAGGACCGACTTCTAAGTAAAAAATCAGACACTTCACTGCACCAGCAACTACAATGCTCTAGGCAGAATGACAAAACTGTAGCTGACTTCGGTAAGCAAATAGAACAATTATCTGTTGATTTAACTATTTTTCAAGCGGATGGAGACTCGAAAAAATATGAAATTTTGAAAACTGTGAACGAAAAGAACGTTATTAAACGTTTTTCCGATGGTCTGAGAAATAGTCGAATCAGTACAATTATAGCAGCAAGGAATTATACTACTTTGAGTGACGCTATCCGTGGTGCATTGGACGAAGAATTGTCATTGTCATCCGACAATGGCGCCAGAGTGATGTATTTTCACCGAAATAGAGGTAGGTCAAATAATTTTTCGCCTCGTAACAATTACCGTGGTTATGGTAACCGAGGTAAGCGTAATTATTACAACTCACAAAATCATCCCCTTAATTATCAAGGCCATTCCCAAAATTATAGAGGTAATCCTCAGAATTACCGAGGACAAGGTGGTTACAGACAACAACACCAGAATAATTTTAGATTTGGGGGACGTCGATTTCAGAACTCTAGGGGTTCCCGTGGTCACCGTGCTAATATGGCACAATCAGCCAGTAACGACGATGATAAATCCACAAACGCACAGGCAAACAATGATAACGGTAGTCAGAAAAAATTAGAATTACCTAATTATTTTTTTCGAGACTAATAATTTAGCTTGTTATTATGCTAATATTAATTCAGTTATATTTGACGTTAATGATGTTAGTTATTCTTGGTTATTTTATTCCGTAATTAATAAGTTTAGACGATTATTCTATTTGTAGTTTTGAAAAGGAATTGAATAATTCTGACAGAGTAAAGAAATTGTTTTCCATGCTAAATTTAAGTTATTTAAATTATGAGGAACAGATATCTATAGAAAATATTTGTGCGAAATATTCAGACATATTTTTGCTGTCAGGTGATAAGTTAGGTGTTACAAATTTATATAAGCAGAAAATTTATTTCATGGAAAATGTTACACCATCTTATGTTAAACCGTATAGATTACCTAGGTCACAAAAACAGGAAATAGAAAGGCAAATACAACAAATGATTAAAGATGATATTGTAGAAGAAAGTCAGAGTGAATGGAATAGTCCTATCTTGCTCGTACCAAAGAAGAGTGCGGACTCTAGTAAGAAATGGCGTTTAGTAGTAGATTATCGAAAGTTAAATGAAAGGATTATGGATGACAAATTCCCTCTTCCAAATATAACCGAAATTTTAGATTCTCTGTCTGGTGCAATATATTTTAGTCATCTAGATTTATCACAATCATACTACCAATTATTATTAGAGCCTGAAAGCAGAAAATATACAGTTTTTACTACAGATAAACAGTATCAACTTAAGAGATTACCTATGGGTTTAAAAATTAGTCCGAATGCTTTTAGTCGTTTAATGACAGTCGCTATGGCTGGTTTAAATTATGAAAAAGCTTTAGTTTATTTAGACGATTTAATTTGCTATGGACGCAGCCT
Organism: Eilema griseolum; assembly: GCA_963662185.1. Classification (NCBI taxonomy): domain Eukaryota; kingdom Metazoa; phylum Arthropoda; class Insecta; order Lepidoptera; family Erebidae; genus Eilema; species Eilema griseolum. The sequence goes on from OY759251.1 coordinate 640,565, forward strand.
AGATATTCATAACAAAAATCTAGTATATATATTTGAGAGATTAAGAAAAGTAAATTTGTAAGTAAATCCTAGTAAGTGCCAATTTTTGAAAAAAGAATTATTATATTTAGGACATGTAGTATCATCAAATGGTGTACAACCAGATCCAGAAAAAACTAAAGTTATAAAAAATTATCCAAGACCTCAGTCTGGTGACGAAGTCAAACGCTTTGTCGCTTTTTAAACGGTTTTATTTAGCTCACCCCGTTTGTTTTACTATTTATTCTTGGGTCAACTTTAGTAATTCAAATTTCACCCTCTTCCTGTCAACCGATTAATCTGAAATTTTGAATACACTTTGGATTTTGGTAACAATACAATTATGTTTATTCATTATCATTATAAATTCAAGATGGCCGCCGCTACAAAATGGCGGATAATTTATGTTTTATTAATCCCATCAATATGGGTATCAAATGAAAGGGCTCAACAAGCAGAATATAATATACTATAAAAATTTGAAATCCAAGATGGCGGCCGCTACAAAGTGGCGGATAATGTCTATGCATATGTTTATAATTCCCACGACTGTATCTATTTTATTATTTTATGGTTTTTAGTACATTTATCTTAAACATTGCAATGTATGTTTAACATAAAACCGTTTAACTTAAAAAGTTTTTTTACCTATTTTTATTCTAATTATTATCGAAAATTTGTACCTAATTTTGCTGAGATCACAATACCACTCAATAAATTATGCCGAAAGTCAGTTAAATTTTAATGGACAAATGAATATGAAAATGCGTTTATTCATCTGACAAAGTTGCTATGTAAACCCCCTATATTACAATATCCCGATTTTTCAACTGAGAATGAGCTTATTTTACGTACTGATGCCTCTGGTAAGGCTATTGGTGCTGTGTTATGTAACAAAACTGATTTACCTATTGCGTACGCAAGTCGTACTTTAAATAAAGGTGAAATTAACTATCCCACTATAGAGAAGGAACTTTTGGCTATAGTATGGGCTGTTCGATATTTTCGACCATACTTGTATGGTAAACATTTTAAAATATTTACGGATCATAAACTACTTGTCTATTTATTTTCTATGAGTAATCCATCTAGCAGACTTTTTAAGTTTAGGTTAATTTTAGAGGAGTATGATTATGACATTGAGTATGTTAGAGGTACGAGTAATGTGGCGGCCGATGCATTATCTCGTATAGATATTTATGACAAGAGCGTTGAATCAAGATATGACTGACCATTCATTGGTCGATAAGGTTTCTATTGACAATCGGATTGATCACCCGGATGTCGTGGAGATGCTTAAAAAACCTAATAATTGCATAGAATTGATATTTAAAAATAATTTGAAAGGAGATTTTATTTATTTTAAAGAGAGATATATCATATGTGTTAATCTGAATTCTCGATCATGTCAAGCGCGAGACGTTTTCGTGAGAGATTTTGGATGGTTTTGTAACGAAAATAATATTAAAGAAGTATATGTAAAAATAAACAATGATACAATGAAATATATTAAATGGTTAACCAATACTAATAAAAAGTGGAACGTTCCACTAGTTTGTGTTATAAAAGGAGCGATACGGATAAATAATGACGATGATAAACTAGTAATTCTGAATGATTTTCATTTATTGCCGACAAGCGGTCATGCTGGGATAAGACGAATGCTAAATAATATAAAAGATATTATGTTTGGCCAAATATGGAGGACGATGTTAAAAAGTACGTACAGAAATGTATAAAATGTCAAAGACAAAAACATTATTTACCTACCAAACAGCCAATGGAGATTTCAACCACTGCGCAGTAAGCTTTAGATAACACATATTTAGATATAGTTGGGCCCTTAAGTAAGGATTATTATAATTATTCATATATACTCACCCTACAGTGTGAGCTAAGTAAGTATATAGAAGCTTATCCTTTAGAAAATAAGGATAGTGTTAGTGTGGCGAAATCTTTAGTTGATAATTTTATCTTAAGGTATGGAATACCCCGAGAAATAGCATCGGATCGTGGGACAGAGTTTTTGTCAACTACTATGAAAGAGGTATGTAAACTGTTAAATATAAGTCAAATGTCTTCCACTGCATATCATCACCAATCAATCGGTGCTTTAGAAAATACACACAAATACTTGAATGCTTATTGGATATTGGAGTACATGGTTACCATATTTTTGTTTTGCTAATAATACAACTGTCCACTCTGAAACAAAGTACACACCATTTGAACTTGTTTTTGGCAAAAAATATAATATACCGAGTAATTTGAATTCAGGAATTGTAGAACCTTTGTATAATAATCATGATTATGTTAATAATTGTTAAATATTTGATAACAGAACAGATTTAATTTAATTTAACTGTGTCCAAATTATAATTATTATTGTACCTACCTTGTTCTGTGTTGTGGCGAAATGTGGGTGCTAGCACCTCTGCCTAACCCTTCGGGGAATACCGGCTTGAGTGTTATGTTATGTTATGCTATATGCTTTAAAATATAGAAGCCGGCTAGATAATATTCGAAGAAAGATATCGAAGAGTTTTTACGTGTGCAAAATCCCCACGGATACCTGCCCATCGGAGCCGGTGGAACAGGTTATGTCGGACTCGAACCGACTGAAACGCACGCTGCCTGTAGGTCGTTTTGGTTGCCGAAGGTGAGGTTTACAGGCATATCCCTCGCACCCCGGCCGACCCAGGGCCATCTCTCACGATCTGGCCCTCTCCTCGGGTATGTCGGGACTACAGAGTCCCCAACTCGTCCCCGGAAAACGGGGAGGCGCGCCGAGCGCGCCACCGCCGCGGCCTGCTTCTGCCAGGGTGGCAGGCGGCTCCACGAGTCACCTCCAGGCCTGCGCTAATGGGGGACGGAGGTCGTTCATCGACCTCCGACGCCCGAGTTGCTTTCGTACGCGGGCAGCTTGGCTTGCGATCCGTCGTCGCTCCCGCCCCGCCTCCTCCTTCAAGAGCATTACTTTGAAGGTTACGTGCCTTCATAAGGATAAAGACAGAACTCTAGTCCGTCAGTCTGTATGCGTCTTTCTGTGTGTCAAGAGATTTTTCTCTCTGGAAGTCGTGTAAGGTCACTTGTACTATTGTTTTTTGTATTAAATTGATGATTAAATGAAATCTCGGTCAACTTTTAAAATAATTAAAACGGTGATTATTAAATTTCAAAGTAGACTATTTTTTAATAAATGGATAAGATACTACCCGTGCTATAATTTTAAATAATTGTTCAGTATTCTACGCGGGTGGTATCTAGTAGGTATCTAACGAATGTAATTTTAAAATATAACCGTTACAGTCAATTCCACGAAACTTCACTTCAGCAACCTAACTTAAAGTTTACAATCAAACACTAAGAGATTCTGATCTCATCACTGCCCAGTTGTCTACACAATAGCCCACCTCCACCCTTCAGGAGCGTCCTGCGTGTACGCAGGTAAGATTCTCGCGCCAATATATGCTGGAGTCTCGTTGAAATTATTCATTCCTTGTCCATTTCTTAACGAGCGAATTAATTACTTACTAGACAACAAGCACGTTATCTAATTGTAAATGTCATCTCATACGGTAATTATCTACTTTGCGTGGCATCTGCATCGCTTTGTGCAGGTCACCTACATGCAAAAATTATACAGGTCTTAAAATTTACTCATTTATTGTTACTTACAGAAACGAGATCAAAATGACGGCCAGGCCAGGCCCACGAGTACGAGCAGGCCGCGCCGTGGGAGGCCAACAGGCTGAAACCGCGTGCCGCTATCACGCGTTAGTAATCCTATGGAGGACAATACGATTGAAGATTATTGTCATTCGCTAATAGCTGTTATTCAATTGAGTATTCTTCTGTTTGCAGGAGGAAAGACGAGCGCGTAACGTTCATTTTGAGAAAGAGCGCCGTGAGTAGACCGCCACAGCAATTAAAGACCTAGCCATTGCCATTGGTGGTGACGCTAATGTAAGATAACCCAATAATTCACTCGCTGAATATTAAATATTGAAAAAATAAAGACTTCAAGAAATAATATACATTTTGCCATATGGCAGATGAGTAACCAAGATGTGCTGGCTAACACGTTAAGGTTCATCAGAGAGAGGACATGGGAAGAACGTATTAGCGCAGAGAATTTGCAGCGTGAAAATGACGCAATGGAGGCAGAAAGTAAATATTAATTGTTTCATAATATTGATTAACAATGACAATGACTGAGGCTGATACGTTTATTTAACCATCATACTTTTGTTATAGTTTTACAAATGGAGCAGCAACTAGAGCAGCAAACGGAGCAGCAAACGGAACAGCAAATGGAGCAGTACCCGATGCAACAAATGGAGGAACAAACAAACGACGAACTTGTACTGCCAGATTTTGATCTGGACGAGCCACGGCTAAGTAATAACACTTCTCAAAATACTTAGCATACATTATTTCTTATAAAAAAAAGTTTGTTTCTTATTACAACTTGGTATGTTTTTATAGCCCCAGAGGAGGCCAACGAACTTTGGGCAGTTTTGGAGCTCTTGCTGCATGAGGCTGACAAACCACCCGAGACCTAGAAGGTAACTGTAATTGATTATGCAGGTATTCTCAGTTTAGTCAGATATTTACAGGTTTGCTAACTTTTTCAACTAATATCTCCTCTTATATTATTGTATGAATTTAGTATTTATTATTTAATTATATTTCTTGTAACTTTTGTATATTAGTTAACGTTAAAATTTCTTCTTTTCAGCAGTCACACCACACTCTCTCTCTCTCTCATACACTACGCGTGCCTGCTGTTCTCCAAATGGCTTTTTAAAGCCGCTTTTATCATACACGTAAGACATTGTTCCATAAAATCAACTCTTACGAATATGGTGAACTTGGCTAAAGTCTATAATACATCTCAACAAGACAGTGATGCGCAAGAACATGCGGGACATTTTACTAGATGCGTGTCGTTTACATTTTTAAATGTTGTGATTTTGGAATAAATGTGTTGAATAAATTAATAATCCTATTTCTTGTAACTAAAACGTTGATTTTACACCCTTTTATTTTTCAATTTTTAAAGCTTTAAGTGTCCTAATTGTTCACAAGAGAAATTCAAACGTGATGTCCAAAATTTTATGACTTAGATCATATGAAGTACATACACATCGCTATGAGCAAAACTATTTAAAATACCATATTATTAATATTTTATTCCATCTTTATAACATAACAAAAATAAACGATTTTATTTTATAAAATCAATATAAATATACACATTGGTAATAAAAATAAAAATAACAAAAAACTAAAGAGTTTGTTTGTATGATCCATCTGATCATCGCTAATCGCAAAAACTACTAGTTAGACCTTAAAAATATTTTTGTGTTGAATAGCTCGTTTATAGAGGAAAGCTATAGGCTATATATATCATTATGCTACTACTCATGGGAGCGGAGTAGTAATCATAAATGTCCCTTACATCATTTGAAAATAAATAATTTGTGGGAAACTCCTACAATCTATACATGCTTAGGAAAACTGTAAATTAAAGTACATTAATTACAGCCTATCATGGTCTCGTCTCTTCAATTTTAAGGTACGGAATTCTATTTTGGGGTAATGCCACTGGTAAAGAGAGGGTTTTCATAGCACAAAAACGATGCATACGAGCAATGTACTATCTACGAAGAACTGACAGTTGTGTACCATATTTTAAGAAACATAAAATATTGACTATGCCATGCCTTTACATCTATGAGACTGTTATGTTTGTTAGGCAAACTATGGAAAAGTTTGAGGTAGTTAGTAGTGCACGTCGAGCAGATAAATTGCATCTAGTTACCTGCAAAACGGCACTTTACCATAACAGCATCTTTGCTATGGCACCAAAAATTTATAACAAACTGCCAAAATCAATAAGGCTAGAGACAAATATAAATATATTTAAAAAAGAATTATTAGTATGGTGAATAAGACATACTGCTCGATTGCAACTTTTTTAAATGATAATACTATTAAATGACTAGCATTAATTGATATACCCATGTATAATTGACATTGAATATTAATTGACATTTATTTGAATTATATTATCTCTATTAATCATGTATTTGAATTTGAATATTGACTTATTGGATATATTCTGTAGCTGCTTAATGATCCAATTTGTATCTGATGTTTAATAATGCTTTTGATTAAATTTATTGACATTGGTAATATTAACTGACATCTATTATATATATACTGACATAATACTTGGTGCTTGATTGATTTTTATTTTTTATTTTATTTATTTTTTTATTTTTTTGGATTGGAAGCGCAATTCTCGCCACGTGAGCTAGTGGACTGTATTTCGCGGGGGTTGAAGTTAACTGTTCCATTGACGCTTTACACAACAAACAAGACAGGTGATCGGGTTGCCGCGGATGTGGTTTAGGCAATGAATGCAACCCGAGAAATTAGGAGAGGATGCACTAACCTTCACGGGGCCACGTGCCGTCGCAGCCGGTGCACCGATCTTCTCTTCCTGGCTCAGGAGTTGCCGCCCACATCACTAAATCACTTGAGGGACACACGAGAGGCACAATCCGATCGGTAAAGGTCTATGAAAGCGGTTAAAATCCAACAAACATTATTAATTTCTGAGAGACGCGAGCGCCGCCGGCCATTGTTTATTAGTTCAAAGTGCGAAGTGAATAATGCGGCTACTCTGACCATTGGCGGGCGAAAACTATTGCTATCTTTCACTTAGAGGTAGTGCGGGAGGGAGATGGGTATAGGGAGCGTGTGTTCAGCGCCAACCAATTAAGACGATTTGAGTTACTACTACTGGCGCCACCATTCCCCCCGGCTTGAAGGGTTACCTTCAAAACGAAAAATGCGGAACAAATCTAAAGTTTAATCTAAATCTAGGTTTGGGAAATAACAACTAAAATATAAACCTAGATTTGAACTCGTGCCTACTGCTGGCTAGGCAGAGGGCAGAGGCGAACAACCGTGCGCAGATACGATCCGGTTGCGGGTTTAGCCCGTACAACACGCGCGTCAGGCACGATAAAACGCGGGCGGAGTTTAAAACAAGGTACACATCTGCGTACTCTAGCGCGAATCAAATTACGAGCGGAAATTATCCAGTATTTCTGTCTCAAAATAGACATTAACAAATCGGGACCAGCGTGACAATTCACCTTATGATGATAATCTACTAACAAATCTAATACGTGGTCCTTACGCGGGAGAACTACTGGATGCCTTTGTTCAAATCCTAAACTTGAATTTCTCAAACGACCACCTACTCGAATGAGTCCATCTTCCAAAAATGGTTTCAAGTGTCGGAAAGAACGACTACAAGGTTTGTTAAATTCTAAATTTTTAAATTCAGAAGCAAAATAACATTTCTGCAACTCGCGAAGTATGACCAATTCAGCTTTATCTAAATCAGCGGCGGTTATATGACCGCGCGTAGATAAAATTCTCAAAAATCGGCCTACATAAACAACACAACGCAACAGTCTCGACCAAGACGAGACGCGATTAGCCAACAACAAATAAGGGACTCTTCACGCGGGACCGATACAACAAGCGAGTGCTTCTTCTCCTCGGGTGGTTCGGAAACCGTAGTGGGATTGTATTGACTAACTGGCCACTTATCTAACGCGGCATGAATCCAGGACGGTCCACTAAACCATAACGGGTGATCTAAAATTTGCGAAGGAAGCAATCCACGAGAGAGACAATCGGCTGGGTTGTCGGTGCCAGCAACGTGAAAGAGATTATGTGGCGCTAATTCAGATTGAATTTTTGCCACTCTATTAGCGACGAATGTGTCCCAACGATGGGGCGAAGAGTGGGCCCAACACAAAGCGACTGTTGAGTCCGAAAAAGCTAAAATTCTACTAATATTAATGCGAAAATTTACAATTATGTCAAATAAATTACCTTAAAGATTTTGACCACAATACAAAATGTCATTAAGCGACACGGAAGTGCTAGTCTTAGCACTGCCATCCAAAACTACGCGGAGTTTAGTAGTAAGCTTATCTTCTCTAATAACTCCGTGGTGCGGGATAATGTACGAAAGCTGGGTCCCGTCAGTGTCCGCAGGCGCAGGTGAGATGCAACCTTTATCTAAATATTCGTTAACAACCTCATCACAGGCCCGCTTCAACTTTGGAGACGCCTGCATCTTTCGTTCTAAACAAAGAAAGCGTTTTTCAGCGGATACACGGGAGTCACCGAGCGAAAAAATATCTCCCTTGAAAGGGAGCGCGACAACATAACGACCCTGCTCATCACGAGTAGTCGTGCGACAACAAATCTCCTCAGCCATCTTGTCATCAGAGCTTAGGATAGGTGGGACATTGACCTCTTCAATTTCCCAAAACTTGCGGATGGTAGACTCCAGTGGCGGCTCGACGGTGCAACAGAACGAAGCAGTCGAGTGACTAAAACTATCTATAGAAACGGGTGCGGAACCAATTATAACAAAACCAAGAACTGTTTCCAGTGCGTGCGGAGCGGGGTACGTCGGTCCCCCTTGAACCTTACGTGATAACTGGAGGTGCGGGAGAATCGAAGCGCCGATCAATATATCGACGACTCCAGGAACAGCGTAAGTCTCATCTGCTAAAGGCAAGTCTTTAAATTTCGTTAATAAAGACGTGTCAACCGGGACGGTAGGCAACTGTTCAGTTATTTTATCTATAACGAGCGAATCCATGTCATACCAAATATTATTATTAAAACGAGATCTAAACCTTGTTTTAACGGTGCCATGAACAGCTGACTGTAAGCCTCCAAAACCCTTCACCACTGAGCGGGTTGAACGCTTATTAACATTGAAACCAAGACGTTGACAACAATCTTGAGTAATAAAATTACTTTGCGAAGCGCCATCTAATAGCGCTCGAACAATGCGCGGCTTACCCAATGCATCAACAATAACAACGCGAGCAGTCGCGAGACACACAGTAGTGAGCGCAGCACTAGCGGACAACGAACACAAGGCGACGCCATTCGCAGCGGTCCCCGCGCGGGCAGGAGCGCGCGGGAGCGCGGGCTGCGGCTGTGGCGCAGGCGCCACCGACACGGGCGACCGATGCGACGGTGTGCCACCGCTCGACGAACCAACTGTGCTCACATTGGATGCGGCGTTACTATTTTCAAAATGGAGCAAAGTGTGGTGTCTCGCTGAACATTTGCGACAACTATTTTTACTATTACATAAAACAACGCGGTGTTTAGTACCGAGACAATTAAAACAAAAATTATTAGCGCGAACAAATTTATAACGATCATTAGGCGATAATTTTAGGAAACCCGGACACTTGTACAATTGCGAATGATGAGCATTACACAAAGAGCAAACAGGTGATTGTACATGTGCTGGTGCGGTATTAACATAAGTATGAGTTGACCTCAGTGACCTCGATGACGCATCTATCTTGCGTTCCGAACTAACAACTTTCTTCGCGCCTTCATGTTTCGATGAAGAGCGTTGCAATATTTTTATATGCTCGCGAACAAAACTTTCTAAGTCTTCGAACTTAGGAATTTTATTGCCGCGATGATCCGACTCAAATAAACGAATGGTTTCGGAATCTAATTTCTTTAAACCCATATACAAAAATAAGAAGTCGCAGAGGTCATCGATCTTTAGGTTCTTTACGGCGCGAACAGATGATGCGAAAGTATCTAGAAACTTCTCTAAGTTTTGATCGTTACATGCCGTAATAGATTTCAAGTCAAACATCTGATCCAAATATGCGTTAGCTACCGATCTTTTATCCTCATACTTAGCTTTCAAAGTATTTAAAATTAAATTATAATTTTCGGCACTAAACGTAATTCCAGCGCAAACGGTTATAGCTTTACCAGTCAATTTTTCAACGAGATAATGCAATTTTTCGTGATCTGTCAACGAAACGTTCTTATCTATTGTATTCTCAAAACTATCTATAAATAAACCCCAATTGCGAATGTTACCATCAAATTCAGGTATTTGAATTGGTGGCAACTTAGGTCGGTCGCGAGTGGGATTGGGTCGGTCAGACGGTTTCTCCAAACTCCTAGCGACGCGTTTGATACGACAATACAAATCGTCAAACGACGACAAGGCCTGATAACTCACTGAGTAATCGGGATTTAAATTTAACTCTAAAACGTTGATGTCATGTACCAAGGTTTCGAAATCCGCGCGTAAACTATCTAAGTTTTCTATAGAACACAAGATCGAATCTCTAATGGCCAAATCAGAGGTTTTAAGTGCATTATCACAAATCGATTGTACGCGAGAGTAAATCATTTCTCTTTTAGCGTATAAAAGTTTCAATTGAACCCCACTACCGGTACTACCAACCTTTGGGGGCATGTTTACAATTAAATATCAAACTAAAGTGCGGTAAACAACAAAATATGAAATGACTTAATCTTAGCGGTACCTATAGAACAGCGACGCGGCGCGAGCGATATTTCGTAGGTAGGTAGGTACTTATAACTGCGAGGGCAAGCTTGAACAAACGCGCATAGCAACAAGATCGTACCTACGCGATGGTCGCTGTCTAGGTTCAACTATTATTTCAGGGATTAATTATTGCGTAATATCTATTCAAATTAAAATACTTTCGTATGAATTTGAATGAAATGCGAGCGAGGTACAACTGTGTACCTACCGTATTAGGTAAATACGATGCGAGCTAGCGGTGAACGGACAACTTAGAGATTGTAACAAATAAAAACAAAAGCCAAATGCGTTAGGTATTACACTGTGCCTATGCACTAGGGTGTCTAGTATACCTAAGATCTAAACCTAAATGCCTAGATGCGGGGTTTTCTACTAAAATAACTAGGTATTTAGGTGCGGTGCGTTTATTCTCAATAGAATAATAACAAATGCGAAACTACGACCAAGGATTGATACGATAAGAGAAATGCGAGCGAGGTATAGCCACGTACCTAACCTATGTATGTATTAGGTAGATACGATGCGAGCCAGCGGCGAACGGACAACAAAAAATCTAAACCTAAATGCCTAGATGCGGGGTTTTCTACTAAAATAACTAGGTACACACATCAACAAAGTCTAGGGAACAAGGATATTTCTAGTTTTTATTTAAAAACCCTTTCTTGTAATAGTGAGTGTTTTATATCGATAGAAGGGTATTTTTATACCGTTTTTAAATTTAAATTTTAATAAAAACATTTTAATACCAAATTTTTTTTTTTTAAGAAAGAATTGAATAGTGCCAATATTGAGTATTACAACCTTCTATGATTAGGCACAAAAATAACGAGGTAGTAAGAAATACAGTAATTAACCGTACTTTAAACGTTTTTAATAATCTGTAGGACCTCCTAAAGCATTAGCAACAGCTCGACAACGGCGTGGCATACTTAGTATGAGATTGTCAATCATCGTCTGTGGAATATGGCTCCATACACTGCGAAGGTGTAAAAAAAGTTGTTCTTCAGTGTTCAGATTTTCCAAAGAATCACTGAAAGCTCTTCTCCCAAGCAAATTCCAGGCATGCTCTATGGGATTGAGGTCGGCAGACTGAGCAGGCCATTCCAACGTCGTAATATTGTGCTCGCTTAACGCATTGACCACTACCCTCGCTGTGTGTGACCGTGCATTATCTTGCATGAACATAAAATCTTGACCGAACTGCTGTCGATGAGGGATTACCATGGGGTGTATAACTTCCTGAATGTATTGGTTTGCATTCAAATTGCCCCGTATCCAAACGAGGTCGGTCCTTCCACCAAGGCGAATTCCAGCCCATACCATGATTGTTCCACCTTGGTAAGGATGAACTTCTTGCGGATTCTGGAGACGACTCCGACGTCCAGGAACTCGCCATATACGCACTCTTCTCGAATCAGGATGAAAACCGAAGCGAGATTCGTCGGAAAACAGAACCCGTGCCCATTGATGGTCGGTCCACTGTAAATGTGCGTTAGCCCACAATAAGCGACGACCTCGATTTCCACGTCGAAGAGCTGGAACCCTAAGCGGTCTGGGGTTCTAGGAGCTGGTTCCACGTTCTGACCACGCTGTTACTGATAAAATGTCTGTGAGGATTGTTGTTGGAGTAGCCAAGTGCATAACTTCAGATGGTGTCCACTAAGATGTGCATTCTCGTTACGAATTAAGCAGGTCGCATCAAAGTTCTCTACTTTTGAATGTTTCTGTTAGATCTCCATCCACGATTCCTCCGGTCATTGGGAGACATCTTAGATGGTTCTTAGGGTTAGGATAGTTCTTTATATCGTAGAATCCATTCAAGATTTTGAATGTTTCTATTAGATCTCCACGATTCCTCCGTTCCTTCGGAGTTGTGAGTTTAGCATTGACAAATCCTCCTTACATGTCCGCTGTTTGACATTCCTAGATACTGATTGCTTAGACAGTACTCACAGCTATGTGCAGGTACTCTGTACGCTCTAAGTCTTAAACTCAACTTTTTTTATAAAGAATTATTACATTTTAAGCTTTAATTTACGGTTAAATTAAATTAAATTAAAAAAAAACCCTGTCACAAAAAGAACCTCCATAAAGTTGAAACTAAATTTTGTTGGTTAGCCTTTTAACTTTGATATACCTAGTAATAGTAATATTTTGATTCAATAGTTGTAATGACGCAATGAATCATCAGTTCATTTCGTTAGAAATTTCTCCAGTTCAAAAAATCTTGACGAGCTTGAATCGATGTCAGTAAGCGAGGAACATGACGAAGAAATAGATTGCGTATCATTTTGACAAGGGCAAAGCACCGAAACTAGCCAATATTTTCTTGAATTTCTTTTACGTTTCTTTCAGCGAAGCACCTCAATGCATAATAGTTGTTTATTGCGTAATTTCTTCGATGTACTTTGGTACCAAAGAATCAAATTGCTCTCCTCTATATAAAAAGTATACCTCATGTTAAAAATCATACCCATTTTGTGATAATTGAATGAAATGGTTTAATTCAAATATTTTCTTATTAGTAGGACTCTTATTCTAAAACAAACACTACTGTTATTTCAATTGACTGGCAACCTGTTATTGTTTCAATCGTGCAGTAAGCTTTTAGCGTATAAAGCCAGAGCACTTGCTTTGCTCAGAGCTTTCAAGCAACAGTGGTGTGTGCTCCAGCTTTTTATCATTTTGACAGTAGTAACTTTTACTTCACAGTTAATATGCCTATCAAAAATATACAAAGGACGGTTTATAGTATCATTTTTTTAGATTTTTTTGTTCGACAGTTGATTTAAATGCAATCCGCAGACGATTGAGACGGTCGTAAATAGTTTTTGCTAGTCAAGGTACTAGTAGAGGAACCTGTAAATATACCAAAACTTTAATAATATTCATTGGAATACTTATATCCTGAAAGCAACAAATAAATAAGTGCAATGGTCACCTTTGTGCTTCTCGTCCTTTATTTTTCGCCCTCATACAAATGACGCAATATTTACTTTTCACTCCAAAATGTAGGTAATAAATCTTATCATCGGAGACAGTAATTTCGTAGCTATCGTCGTTTTGGTCTTCATTGTTAATATGACAACAAAACCAATTAGCCAAAGCGTGTTTCTTATCTTTAGCCCTTTATTTTTGTAACGAATGTTATCTATTTGTGCAAACGATTATGTGAAATCCCTTAGCTCTTTGTTTGAGTCTATTGTTTCCCAGAATTTAGGTGCCCGTAAACCGGACGAGGGGTGCGGGGCCGGGCAGGTATGCTCTCGATTAGTCTCAACCGCATGTGTTGCACGAACACATTACATATTATAAAATCATAATGATGTTAGGAAAAATAATATATACCTAATTTACCAAGAAGCGTCATAATCAAGTGTTGTCGATATTTACTATAGTGTATAATCATTTTCAATGCATACATAAAATAAATTACTTCCCTTGACGGGGACACCACTCTGTACATGGTGATAAAGATGTTGTCTTATTTAAAAACTTTCTGAAGCTATAATCATTGTGTTAATCCCTTATTGAATTATTTCTTGTTTTTGATAAGATGGTCTGATGGATGTTGATACCAAACAATGAATGACTACAACTCACGCTTTTACAGCATGGACATTATTTAGGTAGAAGAAAGATATTAAAGAAGTAATTTGAGTGTCGGCATCGTGTTTCTTTACAATACGAAGCCATGACATTCGATGGTCCCAAATTCCTTAAAACAAAATAGTACCCAGATATGGTTTTGTCTATATGCTTTACATATATATAAGTGCCCGATGAATAGCAATAGGCTCGCCACCTATTACATTGGGATCTAAATTCGAGTCGAGTATTAAAGTAGGGGTAGGACACGGCGGTATATCCGCCCGATTGAGCAGTCCGACTGGGGAAGTACCTCCGCCCTACAGAATACCGCGGTTATAATAACTTCGTGTTGTGTTCCCAGCGGTGAGTAGGGTAGCCAGAGCTCACTGGAGAATTTGTGCCGTCAGTGGGAAGACTAAAGGCTTGTCCTGATTTGTCTTCTACTGACGGCACAGAAACTCTGTACTTACAGGGTTGGCAGCGCGACTGTGACTCCTCTGGTGTTACAGACGTCCATACGCCACGGTAACTACTTTCCATCAGGTGGGCCGTGTGCTTGTCTGCCAACTAAGCGGTATAAAAAAAAAAAAGTGTCAAAAACATTAGAATATTTAGGCCTAATGTAAAAATCTGATAATAAAGTTAAAACTATGTGGAAAATTATAAATACAATAACTAGAAAAACAGACATTAAGAAGAAAGAAAACATGACGTTGAAAGTTAACGATGAAGTAGTGACATGCCCCTTAACAATATGTAACACATTTATTTTAACATTTTTTTCATTTCAGTGGGTCAAGACAATACCTGCACAAATACACCCATCGGACGACCTGTTATAAGCTCGCCAATACACTCGATGTACTTACAGCCAGTGGACTTCAAAGAAATACTAAATATTATAAAAATAACAAAAAACAAACATATTTCTATTGTAATACAATGCGACGGTTCAACCAACCACAACACCATAGTAAAAAATACTCTCCAAACTATAACGGAATGGCTACAAGAACACAACTTAGATATAAACTCGAATAAAACGAAAATCATACAATTCAGACCGTACACAAAGCCCCCCTTAAATTTAAACATAACTCACCAACACACATCTTTAGAAGAAGTCCACACATTCAAATTACTGGGAATAAACATAGACGCACACATTAACTGAAAAACACACATAGAACACGTCAAAGCTAAACTATCACAATTCACATAAGCCCTTTTCCAAATTAACAAAAACACTAACACACAAACTGCTTTAGCAGCCTACTACGCATATGCATATTCGTGGCTGAAGTATGGGGTTATGCTTTGGGGAAATAGTGTTGATATAAATGATCTGTTCATAGTCCAAAAAAGTGTATCAGTATAATATCACAAATAAAAAACACAGAAAGTTGTAGACCCTACTTCGTCGAATATAAGATTATGGTGTGGTACAGCCCTAATGTTATAGTATGTGTGTGGAAACTCTATAGTTGTAAGTTCCTTGTATAAGTACTTATTTGTGTCACCTTATTAGAGAGTAATAAACGGGATGTCGCAAGTAATGGACGTCTTTTAATTCGACTCCCTAACGACAACATCATATGGCGACCCTGCCAGCGACACGCTATCACGTTACGACGCCGGCGGCGGCGCATCGCTTCGGCGCCCGTAACGAGAACCGATGCAGGTGCAATTTTTGCAGCGTGGACAATTTTGTGTGAACTAAGTGGCCCTGTGCATCGTTCTGCGTTGTGACAATGTGTAAAAATACTGTGGTGCTTTCGTATGTACGGTGCTGTGTATCCAAGTTGGATTTTCTTTATCGAAAATGGGGAACAAACAATCTGTAGAAAAGGAACAAGTAGTGGTGGCAAAAACTGCTGCCGGTGCAGGCACGAATTCAGGGACTGTCGACCAGCTACAACAACATGCAGCCAATACCAACTATATACTTGTAACCATTTGTGTTTTTATGGGCGTTGTTCTTTTAAATTTGGGGTACAAATTGTACCGGAAATGCCATCGCGATTGGACAGAGCAACAAATACGCGAATTCCCGCTGAAGCGATCTGCAAATTATTTTAGAAGGCTCCAGAGTCAGCCTTCAAGTGAGGCAACTGTGTAATCAACCATGTTTCTGTAATCTAGTTCTCGCAAAAAACATATTCGCTACTACGAAAACGTGCAAAAGTGTAAAAAGTGCAGAAGTGCGAAAAAAGTGCGCGAGTGCAACATGCCGACAAATTATTTGAACTGGTATTGATAACATCATTTACTTATTACTTTTTCTTTTAGAGAGCGAAATCCCTACTATAATTTCGTAAAATGTACGTTAAATTCGTCCTTGTAGATAAGTTATTTTGTTTTATGTTTTATGTTATAAATCTTGCTTGATTTCAATTAAATGGCAGACGAGCTCAAAGAACTATTTGAAAAATTCAAGTACGTTAAAGATTATTTACCTAAATTAGGCCTTAGTCGAAGGACCGCTAAAGTAAGGCATGAAAAAAGTGTTGAAATGGAAAATTTAAAGATGCAGTTTGATTTTATCTTGGACAATGTAAAAGTATTGTCAGAAACTGAAAAAATAACTAAGTTAGAAGCAGAGGAAATTGAAAATGTATGTGCCAGTATCGATAAATATTATATTAAAATAAGTGAATTATGTACTGCGATAGATTCTGTTTCTAAAGGTACAGTTACAGATAATTTAGTTATAATGGAAAAATTTCAATTAAAAACCGCTGTCAGTCTTTTACCGATTATGGACAAAACCGAATGTGTAACAAAGCAATTAATTTCTAATAGTGAAATGTACTCTGATATGTTGGAAGTTGAACTTTTGTTTTAAGGTCAAGGTTGTCCGAAGGTGCAAAACTAAGATTGCACGAAACTTATGCAACAGTTTCAGATCTGGTGAAGGACATGAAGGACCGACTTCTAAGTAAAAAATCAGACACTTCACTGCACCAGCAACTACAATGCTCTAGGCAGAATGACAAAACTGTAGCTGATTTCGGTAAGCAAATAGAACAATTATCTGTTGATTTAACTATTTCTCAAGCGGATGGAGACTCGAAAATATATGAAATTTTGAAAACTGTGTGGTGGCGCCAGTAGTAGTAAATTCAAATCGTCTCAATTGGTTGACGCTGAGCACACGCTCCCTATACCCATCTCCCTCCCGCACTACCTCTAAAGTGAGATAACAATAGTTTCGCCCCGCCAATGGTTGAAATAGCCGCATCTTCACTTCGCATCGAACTAGAATCAACAATGGCGGCCGCGCACGCGACTCTTAGAAATTAATAATGTTTGTTGGATTTTAACCGCTTTCATAGACCTTTACCGATCGGATTGTGCCTCTCGTGTGTCCCTCAAGTGATTTAGTGATGTGGGCAGCAGCTCCTGAGCCAGGAAGAGAAGACCGGTGCACCGGCTTTCGACGGCACGTGGCGTCATAAAGGTTAGTGCATCCTCTCCTAATTTCTTGGGTTGCATTCAATGCCTAAACCACCTCCGCGGCAACCCGATCACCTGTCTTGTTTGTTGTGTAAAGTGTCATATGAAACATGTTAGCTTCACCCCCCGCAAAATACAGTCCACTAGCTCAGGTGGCATGAGAATCGCGCCACTATTCTTTTTGGTCCTGGTCGAGCCGGATCCTTAGTCGTAGCTCGCAATTTGTTATTTATTCCATAGGGAATAAACGCACCGCACCTAAATACCTAGTTATTTTAGTAGAAAACCCCGCATCTAGGCATTTAGGTTTGGATCTTAGGTATTCTAGACACCCTAGTGCATAGGCACAGTGTAATACCTAACGCATTTGGCTATTTCAATTTCTGAGTTGTCCGTTCGCCGCTAGTTTCGCATCGTATTTACCTAATACATACATAGGTAGGTACGCGGTTATACCTCGCTCGTATTTCTCTTATCGTATCGATCCTTAGTCGTAGTTTCGCATTTTGTTATTATTCTATTGGGAATAAACGCACCGCACCTAAATACCTAGTTATTTTAGTAGAAAACCCCGCATCTAGGCATTTAGGTTTAGATCTTAGGTATACTAGACACCCTAGTGCATAGGCACAGTGTAATAGCTAACGCATTTGGCTTTTGTTTTTATTTGTTTCAATTTCTAAGTTATCCGTTCGCCGCTAGCTCGCATCGTATTTACCTAATACCTACGTGGGTAGGTACGTGGTTATACCTCGCTCGCATTTCATTCAAATTCATACGAAAGTATTTTAATTTGAATAGATATTACGCAATACTTAATCCCTGAAATAATAGTTGAACCTAGACAGCGATCTAGCTCGCGTAGGTACGATCTTGTTGCTATGAGCGTTTTGTTCAAGCTTGCACTCGCAGTTATAAGTACCGTCGCTGTACTGTAGGTACCGCTAAGATTAAGTCATTTCATTTGTTGTTTACCGCACTTTAGTTTGATATTAGTTGTAAAAATGCCCCCAAAGGTTGGTAGCACCGATAGTAAAGTTCAATTGAAACTTTTATACGCTAAAAGAGAAATGATTTACTCTCGTGTACAATCGATTTGTGATAATACGCTTAAAACCTCTGATTTGGCTATTAGAGATTCGTTCTTGTGTTCTATAGAAAACTTGGATAGTTTACGCGCGGATTTCGAATCCTTAGTACATGACATCAACGTTTTAGAGTTAAATTTAAATCCCGATTACTCAGTGAGTTATCAGGCCTTGTCGTCGTTTGACGATTTGTATTGTCGTATCAAACGCGTCGCTAGGAGTTTGGAGAAACCGTCTGACCGACCCAATCCCACTCGCGACCGACCTAAGTTGCCACCAATTCAAATACCCGAATTTGATGGTAACATTCGCAATTGGTGTTTATTTATAGATAGTTTTGATAATACAATAGATAAGAACGATTCGTTGACAGATCACGAAAAATTGCATTATCTCGTTGAAAAATTAACTGGTAAAGCTATAACCGTTTGCGCTGGAATTACGTTTAGTGCCGAAAATTATAATTTAATTTTAAATACTTTGAAAGCTAAGTATGAGGATAAAAGATCGGTAGCTAACGCATATTTGGATCAGATGTTTGACTTGAAATCCATTACGGTATGTAACGATCAAAACTTAGAGAAGTTTCTAGATACTTTCGCATTATCTGTTCGCGCCGTAAAGAACCTAAAGATCGATGACCTCTGCGACTTCTTATTTTTGTATATGGGTTTAAAGAAATTAGATTCCGAAACCATTCGTTTATTTGAGTCGGATCATCGCGGCAATAAAATTCCTAAGTTCGAAGACTTAGAAAGTTTTGTTCGCGAGCATATAAAAATATTGCAACGCTCTTCATCGAAACATGAAGGCGCGAAGAAAGTTGTTAGTTCGGAACGTAGAATAGATGCGTCATCGAAGTAGTGACTTCGATGACGCATCTATTCTACGTTCCGAACTAACAACTTTCTACTTACATGTGCTGGTGCGGTATTAACATAAGTATGGGTTGACTTCAGTGGAAGTCAACTCATACTTATGTTAATACCGCACCAGCACATGTACAATCACCTGTTTGCTCTTTGTGTAATGCTCATCATTCGCAATTGTACAAGTGTCCGGGTTTCCTAAAATTATCGCCTAGTGATCGTTATAAATTTGTTCGCGCTAATAATTTTTGTTTTAATTGTCTCGGTACTAAACACCGCGTTGTTTTATGTAATAGTAGCAATAGTTGTCGCAAATGTCCAGCGAGACACCACACTTTACTTCATTTTGAAAATAGTAATGCCGCATCCAATGTGAGCACAGTTGGTTCGTCGAGCGGTGGCACACGGCGGCCTGCGCCACAGCCGCAGCCCGCGCTCGCGCGCGCTCCGGCCCGCCCGGAGACCGCTGCGAATGACGTCACCTTGTGTTCGTTGTCCGCTAGTTCTGCGCTCACTACTGTGGTTCTCGCGACTGCTCGCGTCATTATTGTTGATGCATTAGGTAAACCGCACATTGTTCGAGCGCTATTAGATGGCGCTTCGCAAAGTAATTTTATTACTCAAGATTGTTGTCAACGTGTCTTCGTTTCAATGTTAATAAGCGTTCAACCCGCTCAGTGGTGAAGGGTTTTGGAGGTTTACAGTCAGCTGTTCATGGCACCGTTAAAACAAGGTTTGGATCTCGTTTTAATAATAGTATTTGGTTTGACATGGATTCGCTCGTTATAGATAAAATAACTGAACAGTTGCCTACCGTCCCGGTTGACACGTCTTTATTAACGAAATTTAAAGACTTGCCTTTAGCAGATGAGACTTACGCTGTTCCTGGAGTCGTCGATATATTGATCGGCGCTTCGATTCTCCCGCACCTCCAGTTATCACGTAAGGTTCAAGGGGGACCGACGTACCCCGCTCCGCACGCATTGGAAACAGTTCTTGGGTTTGTTATAATTGGTTCCGCACCCGCTTCTATAGATAGTTTTAGTCACTCGACTGCTTCGTTCTGTTGCACCGTCGAGCCGCCACTGGAGTCTACCATCCGCAAGTTTTGGGAAATTGAAGAGGTCAATGTCCCACCTATCCTAAGCCCTGATGACAAGATGGCTGAGGAGATTTATTGTCGCACGACTACTCGTGATGAGCAGGGTCGTTATGTTGTCGCGCTCCCTTTCAAGGGAGATATTTTTTCGCTCGGTGACTCCCGTGTATCCGCTGAAAAACGCTTTCTTTGTTTAGAACGAAAGATGCAGGCGTCTCCAAAGTTAAAGCAAGCCTATGATGAGGTTGTTAACGAATATTTAGATAAAGGTTACATCTCACCTGCGCCTGCGGACACTGACGAGACCCAGCCTTCGTACATTATCCCGCACCACGGAGTTATTAGAGAAGATAAGCTTACTACTAAACTCCGCGTAGTTTTGGATGGCAGTGCTAAGACTAGCACTTCCGTGTCGCATTAATATTAGTAGAATTTTAGCTTTTTCGGACTCAACAGTCGCTTTGTGTTGGGCCCACTCTTCGCCCCATAGTTGGGACACATTCTTCGCTAATAGAGTGGCAAAAATTCAATCTGAATTAGCGCCACAAAATCTCTTTCACGTTGCTGGCACCGACAACTCAGCCGATTGTCTCTCTCGTGGATTGCTTCCTTCGCAAATTTTGGATCACCCGTTGAGGTTTAGTGGACCGTCCTGGATTCATGCCGCGTTAGATAAGTGGCCAGTTAGTCAATTCAATCCCACTACGGTTTCCGAACCACCCGAGGAGAAGAAGCACTCGCTTGTTGTATCGGTCCCGCGTGAAGAGTCCCTTATTTTGTTGTTGGCTAATCGCGTCTCGTCTTGGTCGAGACTGTTGCGTTGTGTTGTTTATGTAGGCCGATTTTTGAGAATTTTATCTACGCGCGGTCATATAGAGTTGACCGGTGATTTAAGTACGCTAAAATATTTGCCCGCAATAGATGTTGATGACGATAGAATGCACCTTCTAACTCGTCACGCTCTTTTGGATAGATTAGTCCAATCGTTTTGGAATCGTTGGAGAACCGATTGTTTGCACACGCTGCAGTCGCGTCAAAAATGGAATACTCCATCTAACCCAATTACTGTAGGTACGGTGGTAGTCCTTATGACTGGGAATGCGCCTCCTTTGCATTGGCCTCTAGGAGTACTGTAGTAGAAGAAGTTTTTCCCGATTCCCGCGGGATAACTCGTGTTGTACGGGTTAAAACCGCAACCGGATCGTTTCTGCGCCCGGTTGTTCGCCTCTGCCCTCTGCCTAGCCAGCAGTAGGCACGAGTTCAAATCTAGGTTTATATTTTAGTTGTTATTTCCCAAACCTAGATTTAGATTAGACTTTAGATTTGTTCCGCATTTTTCGTTTTGAAGGTAACCCTTCAAGCCGGGGGGAATGGTGGCGCCAGTAGTAGTAAATTCAAATCGTCTCAATTGGTTGACGCTGAGCACACGCTCCCTATACCCATCTCCCTCCCGCACTACCTCTAAAGTGAGATAACAATAGTTTCGCCCCGCCAATGGTTGAAATAGCCGCATCTTCACTTCGCATCGAACTAGAATCAACAATGGCGGCCGCGCACGCGACTCTTAGAAATTAATAATGTTTGTTGGATTTTAACCGCTTTCATAGACCTTTACCGATCGGATTGTGCTTCTCGTGTGTCCCTCAAGTGATTTAGTGATGTGGGCGGCAACTCCTGAGCCAGGAAGAGAAGACCGGTGCACCGGCTACGACAGCGCGTGGCGTAGTAAAGGTTAGTGCATCCTCTCCTAATTTCTCGGGTTGCATTCAATGCCAAAACCACCTCCGCGGCAACCCGATCACCTATCTTGTTTGTTGTGTAAAGTGTCATATGAAACATGTTAACTTCACCCCCCGCAAAATACAGTCCACTAGCTCAGGTGGCATGAGAATCGCGCCACCACTTATGAAGGCACGTAACCTTCAAAGTAAAGAAGTTCACCCGGGTACTCTTAACTTTATTTTATCTACCAGTCTACATGGCAGTCTGCATGGCCATGTAGACTCTGTAGATATGTCAGTCTGAAATAATCAGTCCACTCCCGTCACAAGATTTATTTCATCGCACATAATTAACTTGAGTTATTCTCATAATGAACTTATTTAATTAACTACATAAGTATTTATGCTGTGTTGCATCAAATCGCTTCATAAATTCCACATTATTTTTTTGTAACCTATACTAATAAAAATGCTATCACGGTCTTATTTGTTGCCCTTTTTTTGATCTATCTCGTACGGTTCCAGTGTTTGTAATATAATCGCAAAAAAAAAGTAACCACATCAAATTCCTGTTACCACAAATAAAACTATACATAATAACCAAAGTCTAACTAACTCTAACTTCTGCAGTTGATCAGAAGATTGTTCGCTTCTAGTGATGATCGTGGTTTATTGAATTGTACTTTATTGTAATAGAATTATAACTGTCAAAAACTTATTCCTCCCTCCGGCCGGCCGGCGCCTCCTTCTGCGAGCAAGTAATGCTAGTGAAGGAGGAGGCGGGGCGGGAGCGACGACGGATCGCAAGCCATGCTGCCCGCGTACGAAGGCAACTCGGGCGTCGGAGGTCGATGAACGAACTCCGCCCCCCATTAGCGCAGGCCTGGAGGTGACTGGTGGAGCCACCTGCCACCCTGGCAGAAGCAGGCCGCGGCGGTGGCGCGCTTGGCGCGCCTTCCCGTTTTCCGGGGACGAGTTGGGGACTCTGCAGTCCCCACACACCCGAGGAGAGGGTCAGATCGTGAGAGATGGCCCTGGGTCGGCCGGGGTGCGAGGGATATGCCTGTCAACCTCACCTTCGGCAACCAAAACGATCCACAAGCAGCGTGCGTTTCAGTCGGTTCGAGTCCGACATAACCTCTTCCACCGGCTCCGATGGGCAGGTATCCGTGGGGATTTTGCACACGTAAAAACTCTTCGATATCTTTCTTCGAATATTATCTAGCCGACTCCTATATTTTAAAGCATATAACATAGCATAACATGACATAACATAAACTCACACCTGTATTCCCCGAAGGGTTAGGCAGAGGTGCTAGCACCCACATTTCGCCACAACACAGAACTAGGTAGGTACAATAATAATTATAATTTGGACACAGTTAAATTAAATTAAATCTGTTCTGTTATCAAATATTTGTATTCTAAATATAGGTTTATTTATAAGTACCTACTCTAATTCATATAACTCATATCAAATGTTAAAATAAACACAGAAAAAACTGACAAATTCCAATAAAATAAATTGAACAATTTTGATTAATCAATATCAATATAGTATAATTATTATGTCAAAAAAATAGCGTATAATATTTTGGTTCTTTATGTCATAGTTGGACTTTACTTATCTTCTAAATACTCATCGGTTGAATAGTAGCATTTTTCTATTAAATATGCTCTAAGCGGGTTAGTGAAGAGTGTCATACTTCCCTGTAGTTTGACATGGGTTTGGGAGTTTATTAAAATTAAATATTCTAACTGCCATATAATACGGAATTTCATTTAGCATTTTTACTCTCGAAGGCGGTAGGTGTAGTCTCTTTTTGTGTCGGGTGTCATCCTTTGTTTCGAAACTCCTCTTGTTTTTGTATTCAAAGTGCATATGTCGAAAATGTATATTGATGGTAATGTCAATATCTTAATATATTCGACGAAGTAGGGTCTACAACTTTCTGTGTTTTTTATTTGTGATATTATTCTGATACACTTTTTTGGACTATGAACAGATCATTTATATCAACACATTATCATTTATATCCAAAGCATAACCCCATACTTCAGCCACGAATATGCATATGCGTAGTAGGCTGATAAAGCAGTTTGTGTGTTAGTGTTTTTGTTAATTTGGAAAAGGGCTTATGTGAATTGTGATAGTTTAGCTTTGACGTGTTCTATGTGTGTTTTTCAGTTAATGTGTGCGTCGAAGTTTATTCCCAGTAATTTGAATGTGTTGACTTCTCCTAAAGATGTGTGTTGGTGAGTTATGTTTAAATTTAAAGGGGGCTTTGTGTACGGTCTGAATTGTTTGATTTTCGTTTTATTCGAGTTTATATCTAAGTTGTGTTCTTGTAGCCATTCCGTTATAGTTTGGAGAGTATTTTTTACTATGGTGTTGTGGTTGGTTGAACCGTCGCATTGTATTACAATAGAAATATGTTTGTTTTTTGTTATTTTTATAATATTTAGTATTTCTTTGAAGTCCACTGGCTGTAAGTACATCGAGTGTATTGGCTAGCTTATAACAGGTCGTCCGATGGGTGTATTTGTGCAGGTATTGTCTTGACCCACTGAAATGAAAAAAATGTTAAAATAAATGTGTTACATATTGTTAAGGGGCATGTCACTACTTCATCGTTAACTTTCAACGTCATGTTTTCTTTCTTCTTAATGTCTGTTTTTCTAGTTATTGTATTTATAATTTTCCACATAGTTTTAACTTTATTATCAGATTTTTACATTAGGCCTAAATATTCTAATGTTTTTGACACTTTTTTTTTTATACCGCTTAGTTGGCAGACAAGCACACGGCCCACCTGATGGAAAGTAGTTACCGTGGCGTATGGACGTCTGTAACACCAGAGGAGTCACAGTCGCGCTGCCAACCCTGTAAGTACATAGTTTCTGTGCCGTCAGTAGAAGACAAATCAGGACAAGCCTTTAGTCTTCCCACTGACGGCACAAATTCTCCAGTGAGCTCTGGCTACCCTACTCACCGCTGGGAACACAACACGAAGTTATTATAACCGCGGTATTCTGTAGGGCGGAGGTACTTCCCCAGTCGGACTGCTCAATCGGGCGGATATACCGCCGTGTCCTACCCCCTACTTTAATACTCGACTCGAATTTAGATCAAAATGTAATAGGTGGCGAGCCTATTGCTATTCACCGGGCACTTATATATATGTAAAGCATGTAGACAAAACCATATCTGGGTACTATTTTGTTTTAAGGAATTTGGGACCATCGAATATCATGGCTTCGTATTGTAAAGAAACACGATGCCGACACTCAAATTACTTCTTTAATATTTTTCTTCTACCTAAATAATGTCCATGCTATAAATGCGTGAGTTGTAGTCATTCATTGTTTGGTATCAACATCCATCAGACCATCTTATCAAAAACAAGAAATAATTCAATAAGTGATTAACACAATGATTATAGTTTCAGAAAGTTTTTAAATAAGACAACATCTTTATCACTATGTACAGAGTGGTGTCCCCGTCAAGGGAAATAATTTATTTTATGTATTTATTGAAAATGATTATACACTATAGTAAATATCGACAACACTTGATTATGACGCTTCTTGGTAAATTAGGTATATATTATTTTTCCTAACATCATTATGATTTTATAATATGTAATGTGTTCGTGCAACACATGCGGTTGAGACTAATCGAGAGCATACCTGCCCGGCCCCGCACCCCTCGTCCGGTTTACGGGCACCTAAATTCAGGGAAACAATAGACTCAAACAAAGAGCTAAGGGATTTCACATAATCGTTTGCACAAATAGATAACATTCGTTACAAAAATAAAGGGCTAAAGATAAGAAACACGCTTTGGCTAATTGGTTTTGTTGTCATATTAACAATGAAGACCAAAACGACGATAGCCACGAAATTACTGTCTCCGATGATAAGATTTATTACCTACATTTAGGAGTGAAAAGTAAATATTGCGTCATTTGTATGAGGGCGAAAAATAAAGGACGAGAAGCACAAAGGTGACGATTGCACTTATTTATTTGTTGCTTTCAGGATATAAGTATTCCAATGAATATTATTAAAGTTTTGGTATATTTACAGGTTCCTCTACCAGTACCTTGACTAGCAAAAACTATTTACGACTGACCGTCTCAATCGTCTGCGGATTGCATTTAAATCAACTGTCGAACAAAAAAATCTAAAAAATGATACTATAAACCGTCCTTTGTATATTTTTGATAGGCATATTAACTGTGAAGTAAAAGTTACTACTGTCAAAATGATAAAAATCTGGAGCACACACCACTGTTGCTTGAAAGCTCTGAGCAAAGCAAGTGCTCTGGCTTTGTACGCTAAAAGCTTACTGCACGATTGAAACAATAACAGGTTGCTAGTCAATTGAAATAACAGTAGTGTTTGCTTTTAGAATAAGAGTCCTACTAATAAGAAAATATTTGAATTAAACCATTTCATTCAATTATCACAAAATGGGTATGATTTTTAACATGAGGTATACTTTTTATATAGAGGAGAGCAATTTGATTCTTTGGTACCAAAGTACATCGGAGAAATTACGCAATAAACAACTATTATGCATTGAGGTGCTTCGCTGAAAGAAACGTAAAAGAAATTCAAGAAAATATTGGCTAGTTTCGGTGCTTTGCCCTTGTCAAAATGATACGCAATCTATTTCTTCGTCATGTTCCTCGCTTACTGACATCGATTCAAGCTCGTCAAGATTTTTTGAACTGGAGAAATTTCTAACGTAATGAACTGATGGTTCATTGCGTTATTACAACTATTGAATCAAAATATTACTATTACTAGGTATATCAAAGTTAAAAGGCTAACCAACAAAATTTAGTTTCAACTTTATGGAGGTTCTTTTTGTGACAGGGTTTTTTTTTTATTTAATTTAATTTAACCGTAAATTAAAGCTTAAAATGTAATAATTCTTTATAAAAAAAGTTGAGTTCAACATTCAACATACCTTTTAGTCATGCATAATCATAATCATAATCATAATATTACGTACGCTATGTCCTACCACATGTGGTTTACAGATTATTATACTAAATGAAAATTTAAATTAATGCCCAGCGTGCAAGTATTATATCAACTGCATTATCCAAAAAAATAAATAAATAAATAAAATAAAAAATAAAAATCAATCAAGCACTAAGTATTAGGTCAGTATATGTATAATAGATGTCAGTTAATATTACCAATGTCAATAAATTTAATCAAAAGCATTATTAAACATCAGTTACAAATTGGATCATTAAGCAGCTACAGAATATATCCAATAAGTCAATATTCAAATTCAAATACATGATTAATAGAGATAATATAATTCAAATAAATGTCAATTAATATTCAATGTCAATTATACATGGGTATATCAAATAATGCATTTAATAGTCATTTAATAGTATTATCATTTAAAATGGCAATAGGCTCGCCACCTGTTACATTGGGACCTAAACATAAACTGGCGAGATGTGGGTGCTAGCACCTCTGCCTACCCCCTCCGGGGATATAGGCGTGAGTTTATGTTATGTTATGTTATGTTATCATTTAAAAAAGTTACAATCGAGTAGTATGTCTTATTCACCAAGAATACTAATAATTCTTTTTTAAATATATTTATATTTGTCTCTAGCCTTATTGATTTTGGCAGTTTGTTATACATTTTTGGTGCCATAGCAAAGATGCTGTTATGGTAAAGTGCCGTTTTGCAGGTAACTAGATGCAATTTATCTGCTCGACGTGCACTACTAACTACCTCAAACTTTTCCATATTTTGCCGAACAAACATAACAGTCTCATAGATGTAAAGGCATGGCATACTATAGTCAATATTTTATGTTTCTTAAAATATGGTACACAACTGTCAGTTCTTCGTAGATGGTACATTGCTCGTATGCATCGTTTTTGTGCTATGAAAACCCTCTCTTTACCAGTGGCATTACCCGAAAATATAATTCCGTACCTTAAAATTGACTTATATATAGAATAGACCATGATAGGCTGTAATTAATGTACTTTCATTTACAGTTTTCCTAAGCATGTATAGATTGTAGGAGTTTCCCACAAACTATTTATTTTCAAATGATGTAAGGGACATTTATGATTACTACTCCGCTCCCTTGAGTAGTAGCATAATGATATCTATAGCCAAGCAAGAACTACTAGTTAGACCTTTAAAATATTTTTGTGTTGAATAGCTCGTTTATAGAGGAAAGCTATAACACAAAAATATTTTAAAGGTCTAACTAGTAGTTCTTGCGATTAGCGATGATCAGTTGGATCATACAAACAAACTCTTTAGTTTTTTGTTATTATTATTTTTATTACCAATGTGTATATTTATATTGATTTTATAAAATAAAATCGTTTATTTTTGTTAAGTTATAAAGATGGAATAATATATTAATAATAAGGTATTTTAAATAGTTTTGCTCATAGCGATGTGTATGTACACAAGACAAAAACGATAGCCTGTCTAGTGATATAAGTATTATACAGATCGTTATATTGATTTTCGCAAGCAGAAAAAGTCACCAGTATGTTCTACATAAATGTGTGTGTAACAAAACTCGTTTCCTCACTCACACACACTTATACACTTGCAAATTACAATTGATTCAAAACCATTCGTATTTATTTATCATCAGTTACACTTTCTTTACTAATAACAATAACTCATAAAATTCTTATTACTGGTATATGAACGTAGTTTTTGTTTAATTCTTGTAAGTCTCCGTGACCCGAGGGTTTACATATTCGCTTTTTAAGTGTTAAAATCCTGCAAAGTTTTGAGTTCGAAACCCAGTCAAATTTTACTTTTTGAACTTTTAAATATTTGTATATCTTCATGTTAATTACTTACCTATTAAGGGAATGTTGAGGTAACATCACAACAGTATCTTGATATTTTAGTTATTTTTTATAGCAACTTAAATCAGTA
The DNA here is from genome assembly GCA_963662185.1 of Eilema griseolum. Lineage (NCBI taxonomy): Eukaryota > Metazoa > Arthropoda > Insecta > Lepidoptera > Erebidae > Eilema > Eilema griseolum. The sequence goes on from OY759251.1 coordinate 669,812, forward strand.
GTATTTTTATTATTACTGAGCGAGTATTGTTGCACACACATTGGATTAATGTTTCTCGTATTGGAATTTATGCTACCCTCATTCTCATGATTAAAATAACATGATAATTTCATTTTTAACTGTCAACAATTGGATGCATTGTGCTTTCCACACGGTTAATTAACAACTTAAACGTTCTTTAATATCACAAACAAAATAAAGATCAAAAACAAAACTATTTATTAACGTAAACGACTACATCAATATAGTAGCGGTTCGAACTCGCTACCTTCGAAATGTCTTTACGCCTGTAATACCACTCAATTACGTGAGCCTGTGCTAAAATGGTGAAATTTACTTTCTCATTCGATGGCAGGCAAATCACTCACACATATTCAAACGTTCACGATTCACGAATATTCACGATCATGCACACTGGCACACATAAACGTATTACACTAATACGCCTTTAACGATGACGCACACATGTGACTTCAAAGCAATGTGTTATTGTTGTGTGAACACACATATGTAAAACATACGGGTGCTTCCACTTGACCCAGATCATAAATAGATTTTATTAGATGGATAGGCTATCTTTTTTGTCTTGTGTACTTCATATGATCTAAGTCATAAAATTTTGGACATCACGTTTGAATTTCTCTTGTTAACAATTAGCACACTCAAAGCTTTAAAAACTGAAAAATAAAAGGGTGTAAAATCAACGTTTTAGTTACAAGAAATAGGATTTTTAATTTTTATTACCAATTAATTGATATATTCTGGGAGATGGGCCTCGTCAGCATTGGGCTGCAACCCGTCTAAGAGAAGGAAAACTCTGAAATCAAAACCGGGGAGATAGGCCTCGTCAGTATTGGTCTGCAACCATCTAGGAGAAGGTCACTCCGAAATAAAACCAACTCTCAGGGAGCATACCCGAGAAAAAACCCCGATCCAAGGTGTTAGCCGACCCGTGCCAAGGATTCGTGACCAGAGGGCAAGCTGGTGTAACGGAGGGTGTATGTGTTGGCGGTCACAGGACACACGTGAGATTCCGCCTTACCTCCGTAAAGGGCTCTGCGGGGGTGGACCATATTTTCCCTATGACTCGTGGGAACGCATTGATGATTCCAAAAATTAATCATCCGCATGGCGGCGACGCGGTACGCCACCCGTCACGTCTCGTTTCCCGTGGGGGCGAAAAGTGGCTCACGGAGAGCCGTTTTGCTACGTTGAATGTTGGAGGAGGAATGGAAGAAAAAATGAATGATGTTTGTAAGATGATGGATGAAAGAAGGATTGATGTGCTTTTTGTGAATGAGACGAAGAGGAAAGGATGTGACACCACCAAGCACGGACCCTACACCGCGTACTGGTCGGGAGTACCCAATACCAACAGAGCTTGCCAGGGAGTTGGTGTCATCCTATCTGAGTGTGAATGTGTGAATGCTAGACTGATGTGGATGAGAATGAAAATGGGACTCACTCGTATTTTTGTCGTAGGGGTTTATGCTCCTGTAGACTCCGGTACGAATACGTCCCAGGAAGTACAAGAAGAAAGAGAACAGTTTTGGGAGAGTTTAAGAGATGTATTAAGAGAATGTAAGGATAATGAAAGAATAATAATGCTAGGTGATTTTAATGGATGGGTAGGACTGAAACGAGATGGATTTGAAAGGGTTCTTGGCAAGTACGGAGATGAAAGAGTAAACGAAAATGGTAAAGGTTTGCTTGAAGTATGTTTGGAATGGAACCTTTGTGTGTCAAACACGATGTTTCGACACAAAAGGATTCATATGTATACAAGAGAAGCGAAGAATGTCAGTAAAAGTATGATTGATTTTGTAATAGTGGATGAAAGATTGAGAAAAAGAAAGCGTGAAAGAGAAGAAAAGTTGGTATGTAAGAAAAAGAAAGCGTGGCTTGACTGGCTCTCAGTCAGAGCTAATGAGAGAATGCAGCAAGCTACAATTGAGAATGTGGATGAAGCGAAAGATAAATATAGAAGACTGAAAGGGATAGTGAAAGGAGTGATTGCTAGAAAGAAAAAGGAACAAAAAGACGTGTTTGATGAAAGGTTATCTGAGGATTTCCAGACGAACATTAAGTTCTTTTGGAAGTCCATTCGTTTAGCCAGAGGAGAAACACAGAGCTCCGAGCTGAACGCTATTAGAGACCAGAATGGAAGTATTGTAAAAGGTGAGGAATGTGTGTTAAAAAGATGGCAGGACTATTTTGAAAGCTTGTTTGAAAGAGAGGATGATGTACATGTACTAACCTCGGTGATGGATGACTATGTTGATGCTGATAAAAGTGGTATTAGTATGAATGAAGTTGTGAGTGCATTAAAAAGTATGAAAGCTGGTAAAGCAGCGGGATATGATAAGGTGACAGTCGAGATGCTGAAGGCTGGATAGGGCCTTGTAGCAAGTCAGTTGTGCCGCCTTTTCAACATATGTTGGGTTAGCGGTCGTGTACCAAGTGATTGGTGTAAGGCCGTTATAGTTCTACTTTACAAAGGAAAGGGCTCGCATCAAGACTGCAAAAACTACAGGGGCATTAGCCTCCTCAGCGTCGTCGGCAAACTGTATGCGAAAGTGTTGATTGAGAGAGTTATGAAAGAAACCGATGAGAAAATATGGGATGCACAAGCGGGTTTTAGAAAGGGAATGGGATATACGGATCAGGTCTTTTCATTGCGAAGCATAGCCAAGAAATTTTTGGCCAAGAGTCAAAAGGTCTATTGCGCATTTGTGGATTTGGAAAAGGCCTATGACAAAGTGGTGAGGAATGAACTTTGGTCGGTACTGTCTATGTATGGGGTGAGCAGCAACCTTATCCGAGGTGTGAAGTCTCTCTATGAGGACTCCAGGGCTTGCGTGAGGATACATGGGTCATACACTGAATGGTTTAGTATCCAAAAGGGGGTTATACAGGGATGTGTAGCGTCACCATCGCTGTTTAACTTATTCATGGACAGTTGTTTGCAAGATTTGAAAGATAAAGAATGTGGTTTAAGAATGAAGAATTTACTCGTCAAATGTCTTCTTTATGCTGATGAGCAGGTTTTACTGGCGTCATCGGCAGATGAGTTGCAGGAGATGGTAACAACTATGCATGAAGCTTTTGAGAGGAAAGGAATGAAAGTGAATGTTAGTAAGACAAAAGTTATGGTTTTTGAAAGAGATGAATGCGTGACAGAGTGTAGGATTTGTATAGATGGAGAAAAAGTGGAACAAGTGAATGAGTTCATATATTTGGGAACATTGTTTACGAGAGATGGAAAGCATGAAGAAGATGTTGAAAGGAGAGTGATGGCTGGAAATAGAGTGAATGGGGCACTACACAACTTTATGCGCAGCCGGAAAGTGTCCGAAAAGGCACGACTGGCTGTACATGGAGGAGTATTGGTGCCGACTCTTATGTATGGTAGTGAAAGTTGGGTGTGGCAGAAAAAGCATCAGAGTAGAGTGAATGCAGTAGAAATGCGTGCGTTGCGAAGTATGTGTGGCTTGACCTTGAAAGATAGAGTGAGAAATAGCGTGATAAGAGAACGATGTGGAGTGATAGAAGATGTAGTGATGAGAATTGAGAGAGGAATGTTGAGATGGTTTGGTCATGTTGAGAGAATGAATGAAAAAAGACTATGAGAAGGTGTATGAGGCGAGTGTGGATGGTAACGTCGGAAGGGGAAGACCTAGGCGCACATACCTGGACCAAATCGGGGAAGTTTTAGAAAAGGGGCAGGTCAGGAGTACTCTAAACCGACGAGCATGCATGAAGAATGTAACGAGAGTGAATGAAGCGAGAGTAGTATGTCAGGATCGTAGCAAATGGAGATCCGTGATCTCTGCCTACCCCTATGGGAGACGGGCGTGATTTTATGTATGTATGTATGTAATTGATATATTTAACTTTGAACTTTTTAGAGGCTTACCTCTTTGCAAATTTTGAAATGCTCAGTACTAAGGAATAAAGACATCACAAGAAAAAAATTGTGTATTCACATCGACGTCCATTAAAAGTATAACTGACCAGAATATAGGCAAATTATCTGCTTGATATGAAATACCCATATGTCGTTGTAAATTTTTTAACTGTTTAGACATCAATACAATAACTAAATAGGTCGTCATCTTCTAAAACTCTTACAGAAAAATTCACAACACATTTAGTATTACAACTTAACAAATAGCTCGTACATTAACGAATATTTGAAATGATCATTGATATTTATCTAAACTCACATAATAAATCGGCGAAATATTCAATAGGAACCGGCAGTTCCTGAGATTAGTTCACTCAAACAAACAAACGCTTCAGTTTTATAACACTAGTATAGATAGGGAATGCTATACAATAAACGATTTATAGTATTTACGGTCCATCTCACGCATTTCTTTGTCAAGAATCAAGTAATGTAATTGTGACATTATTCTTTATTTTTATTCTTAAGTGCTGATTATAAATAAGTTATACATTTTAATATGCTAGATATCTAGATAGTGTGATATATTATTCAATAATATTATATCCTGAAGAGTTCGTATAAATAATTACGCTAATCTTATCAGGATCTAGTCTACGCAATAATTAATTCTACTATAGTAATATACATAATTAAACAAAGAACACATTATCGTGTTATAAAAATATATTTTGACTAATTTGTATAGACTTTAGTCAAGTTCACCCTATTCGTAAGAGTTGATTTTATGGAACAATGTCTTACGTGTATGTTAAAAGCGGCTTTAAAAAGCCATTTGGAGAACAGCAGGCACGCGTAGTGTATGAGAGAGAGAGAGAGAGAGAGAGAGTGTGGTGCGACTGCTGAAAAGAAGAAATTTTAACGTTAATTAATATACATAAGTTACAAGAAATATAATTAAAAAATAATAAATACTAAATTCACACAATAATGTAAGAGGAGATATTAGTTGAAAAAGTTAGCAAACCTGTAAATATCTGACTAAACTGAGAATACCTGCATAATCAATTACAGTTACCTTCTAGGTCTCGGGTGGTTTGTCAGTCTCATGCAGCAAGGGCTCCAAAACTGCCCAAAGTTCGTTGGCCTCCTCTGGGGCTATAAAAATACCAAGTTATAATAAGAAACAAACTTTTTTTATAAGAAATAATGTATGCTAAGTATTTTGAGAAGTGTTATTACTTAGCCGTGGCTCGTCCAGATCAAAATCTGGCAGTACAGGTTCGTCGTTTGTTTGTTCCTCCATTTGTTGCATCGGGTACTGCTCCATTTGCTGTTCCGTTTGCTGCTCCGTTTGCTGCTCTAGTTGCTGCTCCATTTGTAAAACTATAACAAAAGTATGATGGTAAAATAAACGTATCAGTCTCAGTCATTGTCATTGTTAATCAGTATATGAAACAATTAATATTTAATTTCTGCCTCCATTGCGTCATTTTCACGCTGCAAATTCTCTGCGCTAATACGTTCTTCCCATGTCCTCTCTCTGATGAACCTTAACGTGTTAGCCAGCACATCTTGGTTACTCATCTGCAATATGGCAAAATGTATATTATTTCTTGAAGTCTATATTTTTTCAATATTTAATATTCAGCGAGTGAATTATTGGGTTATCTTACATTAGCGTCACCATCAATGGCAATGGCTAGGTCTTTAATTGCTGTGGCGGTCTCCTCACGGCGCTCTTTCTCAAAATGAGCGTTACGCGCTCGCCTTTCCTCCTGCAAACAGAAGAATACTCAATTGAATAACAGCTATTAGCGAATGACAATAATCTTCAATCGTATTGTCCTCCATAGGATTACTAACGCGTGATAGCGGCACGCGGTTTCGGCCTGTTGGCCTCACACGGCGCGGCCTGCTCGTACTCGTGGGCATGGCCTGGCCGTCATTTTGATCTCGTTTCTGTAAGTAACAATAAATGAGTAAATTTTAAGACCTGTATAATTTTAGCATTTAGGCGACCTGCACAAAGCGATGCAGATGCCACGCAAAGTAGATAATTACCGTATGAGATGACATTTACAATTAGATAACGTGCTTGTTGTCTAGTAAGTAATTAATTCGCTCGTTAAGAAATGGACAAGGAATGAATAATTTCAACGAGACTCCAGCATATATTGGCGCGAGAATCTTACCTGCGCACACGCAGGACGCTCCTGAAGGGTGAAGGTGGGCTATTGTGTAGACAACTGGGCAGTGATGAGATCAGAATCTCTTAGTGTTTGATTGTAAACTTTAAGTTAGGTTGCTGAAGTGAAGTTTCGTGGAATTGACTGTAACGGTTATATTTTAAAATCACATTCGTTAGATACCTACTAGATACCACCCGCGTAGAATACTGAACAATTATTTAAAATTATAGCACGGGTAGTATCTTGTCCATTTATAAAAAAATAGTCTACTTTGAAATTTTTAATCACCGTTTTAATTATTTTAAAAGTTGACCGAGATTTCATTTAATCATCAATTTAATACAAAAAACAATAGTACAAGTGACCTTACACGACTTCCAGAGAGAAAAATCTCTTGACACACAGAAAGACGCATACAGACTGACGGACTAGAGTTCTGTCTTTATCCTTATGAAGGCACGTAACCTTCAAAGTAATGCTCGTGAAGGAGGAGGCGGGGCGGGAGCGACGACGGATCGCAAGCCAAGCTGCCCGCGTACGAAAGCAACTCGGGCGTCGGAGGTCGATGAACGACCTCCGTCCCCCATTAGCGCAGGCCTGGAGGTGACTCGTGGAGCCACCTGCCACCCTGGCAGAAGCAGGCCGCGGCGGTGGCGCGCTCGGCGCGCCTCCCCGTTTTCCGGGGACGAGTTGGGGACTCTGTAGTCCCGACATACCCGAGGAGAGGGCCAGATCGTGAGAGATGGCCCTGCGTCGGCCGGGGTGCGAGGGATATGCCTGTCAACCTCACCTTCGGCAACCAAAACGACCTACAGGCAGAGTGCGTTTCAGTCGGTTCGAGTCCGACATAACCTGTTCCACCGGCTCCGATGGGCAGGTATCCGTGGGGATTTTGCACACGTAAAAACTCTTCGATATCTTTCTTCGAATATTATCTAGCCGGCTTCTATATTTTAAAGCATATAGCATAACATAACATAACATAAACTCACGCCGGTATTCCCCGAAGGGTTAGGCAGAGGTGCTAGCACCCACATTTCGCCATAACACAGAACAAGGTAGGTACAATAATAATTATAATTTGGACACAGTTAAATTAAATTAAATCTGTTCTGTTATCAAATATTTAACAATTATTAACATAATCATGATTATTATACAAAGGTTCTACAATTCCTGAATTCAAATTACTCGGTATATTATATTTTTTGCCAAAAACAAGTTCAAATGGTGTGTACTTTGTTTTAGAGTGGACAGTTGTATTATTAGCAAAACAAAAATATGGTAACCATGTACTCCAATATCCAATAAGCATTCAAGTATTTGTGTGTATTTTCTAAAGCACCGATTGATTGGTGATGATATGCAGTGGAAGACATTTGACTTATATTTAACAGTTTACATACCTCTTTCATAGTAGTTGACAAAAACTCTGTCCCACAATCCGATGCTATTTCTCGGGGTATTCCATACCTTAAGATAAAATTATCAACTAAAGATTTCGCCACACTAACACTATCCTTATTTTCTGAAGGATAAGCTTCTATATACTTACTTAGCTCACACTGTAGGGTGAGTATATATGAATAATTATAATAATCCTTACTTAAGGGCCCAACTATATCTAAATATATCTTATCTAAAGCTTACTGCTCAGTGGTTGAAACCTCCATTGGCTGTTTGGTAGGTAAAGAATGTTTTTGTCTTTGACATTTTATACATTTCTGTACGTACTTTTTAACATCGTCCTCCATATTTGGCCAAAAATAATATCTTTTTATATTATTTAGCATTCGCCTTATACCAGCATGGCCGCTTGTCGGCAATAAATGAAAATCATTCAGAAATACTAGTTTATCATCGTAATTATTTATCCGTATCGCTCCTTTTATAACACAAACTAGTGGAACGTTCCACTTTTTATTAGTATTGGTTAACCATTTAATATATTTCATTGTATCATTGTTTATTTTTACATATACTTCTTTAATATTATTTTCGTTACAAAACCATCCAATATCTCTCACAAAAACGTCTCGCGCTTGACATGATCGAGAATTCAGATTAACACATATGATATATCTCTCTTTAAAATAAATAAAATCTACTTTCAAATTATTTTTAAATATCAATTCTATGCAATTATTAGGTTTTTTAAGCATATCCACGACATCCGGGTGATCAATCCGATTGTCAATAGAAACCTTATCGACCAATGAATGGTCAGTCATATCTTGATTCAACGCTCTTGTCATAAATATCTATACGAGATAATGCATCGGCCGCCACATTACTCGTACCTCTAACATACTCAATGTCATAATCATACTCCTCTAAAATTAACCTAAACTTGAAAAGTCTGCTAGATGGATTACTCATAGAAAATAAATAGACAAGTGGTTTATGATCCGTAAATATTTTAAAATGTTTACCATACAAGTATGGTCGAAAATATCGAACAGCCCATACTATAGCCAAAAGTTCCTTCTCTATAGTGGGATAGTTAATTTCACCTTTATTTAAAGTACGACTTGCGTACGCAATAGGTAAATCAGTTTTGTTACATAACACAGCACCAATAGCCTTACCAGAGGCATCAGTACGTAAAATAAACTCATTCTCAGTTGAAAAATCGGGATATTGTAATATAGGGAGTTTACATAGCAACTTTGTCAGATGAATAAACGCATTTTCATATTCATTTGTCCATTCAAATTTAACTGACTTTCGGCATAATTTATTGAGTGGTATTGTGATCTCAGCAAAATTAGGTACAAATTTTCGATAATAATTAGAATAAAAATAGGTAAAAAAACTTTTTAAGTTAAACGGATTCTTCTATCGCACATTAAGTCGATAATTTTAGACAATTGACGTGCCCACGGTTTTATATTTTAGTCTAGTCTATGCATATGTTTATAATTCCCACGACTGTATCTATTTTATTATTTTTTGGGTTTTAGTACATTTATCTTAAACATTGCAATGTATGTGTAACATAAAACCGTTTAGCTTAAAAAGTTTTTTTACCTATTTTTATTTTCTAGTTTTTAGTTTTTATTTCGCATTCTGTTTAATTCATTTAGTGCTTCATTATTGCAAGGTTTCTTGCCCGTTAGTTTATTGCAGTCCGCTTCCAAGCCGCAGCCATCTTAGCTTTCCATTTTGCATAGTAAATTGTATTCTACTTGTTGAGACTTTTCATTTGATACCCATGTTGATGGGATTGATAAAACCTAAGTTATCTGCCATTTTGTAGAGGCCGCCATCTTGGATTTTAATTTTATATAGTACATTGTATTCTACTGGTTGAGCACTTTCATTTGATACCCATATTGATGGGATTGATAAAACCTACGTTATCCGCCATTTTGTAGCGGCCGCAATCTTGGATTTCAATTTTTTATAGTATATTATATTCTGCTTGTTGAGCCCTTTCATTTGATACCCATATTGATGGGATTAATAAAACATAAATTATCCGCCATTTTGTAGCGGCGGCCATCTTGAATTTATAATGATAATGAATAAACATAATTGTATTGTTTTTTTTTTTAAATTCAAATAAAAACAATTTATTTCTCATAAAAACATAAAGTTCACTTAAAATTAGATTTACAATAATTTAGAAATTAGAGTACGCCAATATATAAAAATTAATTATTACATTATACAATTAAAATATTGTCCACATTTTTGTACAGTCAGAGTGACAGTCTAATCTATTAACCCGCCCCTCATCGTACCTGGTGCAAAGGTACCCATGACACTGGCGGCATTGCCCCGTTGAACAGCTATGGCCAACCGTTGCCCCAGGTACGAGCCGTAGCGGGAGTCACCGGTTTTGTCCCTCAACCTGCGCCCTAATTCGCTCACCAGATTCTTGGCGTCGGTACCCCAACTACCTAGGTATTGTTACCAAAATCCAAAGTGTATTCAAAATTTCAGATTAATCGGTTGACAGGAAGAGGGTGAAATTTGAATTACTAAAGTTGACCCAAGAATAAATAGTAAAACAAACGGGGTGAGCTAAATAAAACCGTTTAAAAAGCGACAAAGCGTTTGACTTCGTCACCAGACTGAGGTCTTGGATAATTTTTTATAACTTTAGTTTTTTCTGGATCTGGTTGTACACCATTTGATGATACTACATGTCCTAAATATAATAATTCTTTTTTCAAAAATTGGCACTTACTAGGATTTACTTACAAATTTACTTTTCTTAATCTCTCAAATATATATACTAGATTTTTGTTATGAATATCTAGGCTGCGTCCATAGCAAATTAAATCGTCTAAATAAACTAAAGCTTTTTCATAATTTAAACCAGCCATAGCGACTGTCATTAAACGACTAAAAGCATTCGGACTAATTTTTAAACCCATAGGTAATCTCTTAAGTTGATACTGTTTATCTGTAGTAAAAACTGTATATTTTCTGCTTTCAGGCTCTAATAATAATTGGTAGTATGATTGTGATAAATCTAGATGACTAAAATATATTGCACCAGACAGAGAATCTAAAATTTCGGTTATATTTGGAAGAGGGAATTTGTCATCCATAATCCTTTCATTTAACTTTCGATAATCTACTACTAAACGCCATTTCTTACTAGAGTCCGCACTCTTCTTTGGTACGAGCAAGATAGGACTATTCCATTCACTCTGACTTTCTTCTACAATATCATCTTTAATCATTTGTTGTATTTGCCTTTCTATTTCCTGTTTTTGTGACCTAGGTAATCTATACGGTTTATCATAAGATGGTGTAAGATTTTCCATTAAATAAATTTTCTGCTTATATAAATTTGTAACACCTAACCTATCACCTGACAGCAAAAATATGTCTGAATATTTCGCACAAATATTTTCTATAGATATCTGTTCCTCATAATTTAAATGACTTAAATTTAGCATGGAAAACAATTTCTTTACTCTGTCAGAATTATTCAATTCCTTTTCAAAACTACAAATAGAATAATCGTCTAAACTTATTAATTCCGGAATAAAATAACCAAGAATAACTAACATCATTAACGTCAAATATAACTGAATTAATATTAGCATAATAACAAGCTAAATTATTAGGCTCGAAAAAAATAATTAGGTAATTCTAATTTTTTCTGACTACCGTTATCATTGTTTGCCTGTGCGTTTGTGGATTTATCATCGTCGTTACTGGCTGATTGTGCCATATTAGCACGGTGACCACGGGAACCCCTAGAGTTCTGAAATCGACGTCCCTCAAATCTAAAATTATTCTGGTGTTGTTGTCTGTAACCACCTTGTCCTCGGTAATTCTGAGGATCACCTCTATAATTTTGGGAATGGCCTTGATAATTAAGGGGATGATTTTGTGAGTTGTAATAATTACGCTTACCTAAAATTATTTGACCTACCTCTATTTCGGTGAAAATACATCACTCTGGCGCCATTGTCGGATGACAATGACAATTCTTCGTCCAATGCACCACGGATAGCGTCACTCAAAGTAGTATAATTCCTTGCTGCTATAATTGTACTGATTCGACTATTTCTCAGACCATCGGAAAAACGTTTAATAGCGTTCTTTTCGTTCACAGTTTTCAAAATTTCATATTTTTCGAGTCTCCATCCAATTGAGAAATAGTTAAATCAACAGATAATTGTTCTATTTGCTTACCGAAGTCAGCTACAGTTTTGTCATTCTGCCTAGAGCATTGTAGTTGCTGGTGCAGTTAAGTGTCTGATTTTTTACTTAGAAGTCGGTCCTTCATGTCCTTCACAAGATCTGAAACTGTTGCATAAGTTTCGTGCAATCTTAGTTTTGCACCTTCGGACAACCTTGACCTTAAAACAAAAGTTCAACTTCCAACATATCAGAGTACATTTCAATATTTGAAATTAATTGCTTTGTTACACATTCGGTTTTGTCCATAATCGGTAAAAGACTGACAGCGGTTTTTAATTGAAAATTTTCCATTATAACTAAATTATCTGTAACTGTACCTTTAGCAACAGAATCTATCGCAGTACATAATTCACTTATTTTAATATAATATTTATCGATACTGGCACATACATTTTCAATTTCCTCTGCTTCTAACTTAGTTATTTTTTCAGTTTCTGACAATACTTTTACATTGTCCAAGATAAAATCAAACTGCCTCTTTAAATTTTCCAATTCAACACTTTTTTCATGCCTTATTTTAGCGGTCCTTCGACTAGGGCCTAATTTAGTTAAATAATCTTTAACGTACTTGAATTTTCCAAATAGTTCTTTGAGCTCGTCTGCCATTTAATTAAAATCAAGCAAGATTTATAACATAAAACATAAAACAAAATAACTTATCTACAAGGACGAATTTAACGTACATTTTACGAAATTATAGTAGGGATTTCGCTCTCTAAAAGAAAAAGTAATAAGTAAATGATGTTATCAATACCAGTTCAAATAATTTGTCGGCATGTTGCACTCGCGCACTTTTTTCGCACTTCTGCACTTTTGCACGTTTTCGTAGTAGCAAATATGTTTTTTGCGAGAACTAGATTACAGAAACATGGTTGATTACACAGTTGCCTCACTTGAAGGCTGACTCTGGAGCCTTCTAAAATAATTTGCAGATCGCTTCAGCGCGAATTCGCGTATTTGTTGCTCTGTCCAATCGCGATGGCATTTCCGGTACAATTTGTACCCCAAAATTAAAAGAACAACGCCCATAAAAACACAAATGGTTACAAGTATATAGTTGGTATTGGCTGCATGTTGTTGTAGCTGGTCGACAGTCCCTGAATTCGTGCCTGCACCGGCAGCAGTTTTTGCCACCACTACTTGTTCCTTTTCTACAGATTGTTTGTTCCCCATTTTCGATGAAGAAAATCCAACTTGGATACACAGCACCGTACATACGAAAGCACCACAGTATTTTTACACATTGTCACAACGCAGAACGATGCACAGGGCCACTTAGTTCACCCGAAATTGTCCACGCTGCAAAAATTGCACCTGCATCGGTTCTCGTTACGGGCGCCGAAGCGATGCGCCGCCGCCGGCGTAGTAACGTGATAGCGTGTCGCTGGCAGGGTCGCCATTTGATGTTGTCGTTAGGGAGTCGAATTAAAAGACGTCCATTACTTGCGACATCCCGTTTATTACTCTCTAATAAGGTGACACAAATAAGTACTTATACAAGGAACTTATAACTATAGAGTTTCCACACACATACTATAACATTAGGGCTGTACCACACCATAATCTTATATTCGACGAAGTAGGGTCTACAACTTTCTGTGTTTTTTATTTGTGATATTATACTGATACACTTTTTTGGACTATGAACAGATCATTTATATCAACACTATTTCCCCAAAGCATAACCCCATACTTCAGCCACGAATATGCATATGCGTAGTAGGCTGCTAAAGCAGTTTGTGTGTTAGTGTTTTTGTTAATTTGGAAAAGGGCTTATGTGAATTGTGATAGTTTAGCTTTAACGTGTTCTATGTGTGTTTTTCAGTTAATGTGTGCGTCTATGTTTATTCCCAGTAATTTGAAATTCAAATTTAAAGTCTTTAGTTAGAAAGAAGTCCACACATTCAAATTTTGAATGTGTGGACTTCTTCTAAAGATGTGTGTTGGTGAGTTATGTTTAAATTTAAGGGGGGCTTTGTGTACGGTCTGAATTGTATGATTTTCGTTTTATTCGAGTTTATATCGAAGTTGTGTTCTTGTAGCCATTCCGTTATAGTTTGGAGAGTATTTTTTACTGTGGTGTTGTGGTTGGTTGAACCGTCGCATTGTATTACAATAGAAATATGTTTGTTTTTTGTTATTTTTATAATATTTAGTATTTCTTTGAAGTCCACTGGCTGTAAGTACATCGAGTGTATTGGCGAGCTTATAACAGGTTGTCCGATGGGTGTATTTGTGCAGGTATTGTCTTGACCCACTGAAATGAAAAAAATGTTAAAATAAATGTGTTACATATTGTTAAGGAGCATGTCACTACTTCATCGTTAACTTTCAACGTCATGTTTTCTTTCTTCTTAATGTCTGTTTTTCTAGTTATTGTATTTATAATTTTCCACATAGTTTTAACTTTATTATCAGATTTTTACATCAGGCCTAAATATTCTAATTTTTTTGACACTTTAATACTAGACTCGAATTTAGGTCCCAATGTAATACCCACTCATATATATGTAAAGCATATAGACAAAACCATATCCGGGTACTATTTTGTTTTAAGGAATTTGGGACCATCGAATGTCATGGCTTCGTATTGTAAAGAAACACGATGCCGACTCTCAAATTACTTCTTTAATATTTTTCTTCTACCTAAATAATGTCCATGCTATAAAAGCGTGAGTTATAGTCATTCATTGTTTGGTATCAACATCCATCAGACCATCTTATCAAAAACAAGAAATAATTCAATAAGTGATTAACACAATGATTATAGTTTCAGAAAGTTTTTAAATAAGACAACATCTTTATCACTATGTACAGAGTGGTGTCCCCTTCAAGGGAAATCATTTATTTTATGTATGTATTGAAAATGATTTTACACTACACTTGATTATTATAATAATAATAATAAAATATTTATTTCAGACCATAGTCCATACTTAAAAAAGAAATACACACACTGAACAAACACATCAAGATACGTGTGTGTGCTCGGATCAAGGCTTTCACTATAGCCGAGTCCTGCTTATCTGCAATGACCTTCAGGATACCGTTAGTGCTACCCCGTATTCTACTTAAGCTGGAAGCGAGTCTTTTTCGCATGATGGCATGAAAGCCGTCGACTCCAGCATCGGCAAACATGCCAGATGCACTACAGAAGCTGGGTAGCCCTAACAAGAACCTGAACCCATTATTATATTAGACGCGTAGGGCATTGAGCGTTCGCTGCGTATAGCTGAACCACAGGCTGCACGTGTAGAAGGTCTGACAGTATGCTTTGAACAAGGTAATTTTGACTGCATCACTACATCGTGCAAACCTGCGAGCCAGCATATTGCTTTTGACCGCCAACGCTCTACGCTCCCTCTCAATATCAACTTGGTCTTCAAGGCCCTCGGTAATGTAGTGCCCCAAGCATTTAAACTTGTACACCCGTTTTAGCTCCGTACCATTCGGCTTAATTGCGGGCACAGTTAACGGACATTTAAAGGAGGCCCTGAAGACCATGTATTCACTCTTTACACAGTTATAGATAAGTCCCAGTCTTTGGCTGTGCGATTCACAAATGGCAAGCAGCCGTCTCATTGCGTTTACAGTTGGGGTCAGCAGCACCATGTCATCCGCGTAACTGAAGTTGTTCATTGCTGTATCGTCAATCCAACATCCGACTCTAGTGCTGCTAAGCCCGACCACAAGATCATTCACGTACAGGTTGAAGAGTTTGGGAGAACTCAACCCACCTTGTCTCACCCCGCACTCCAACCTGTACGCGTCAGAGTAGCTGTCCGCCCATCGAACGCAGTTCTTCTGGTTACGGTACCAGAACTGGAACAGTCGTTGCACCTGTGTAGGCACCGTTGTTTTCCCGAGCTTCTCCCATAGTACATCATATGATACTAGATCAAATGCCCTGGAGAGGTCGAGAAAACATGCATACACAGGTGTGTTTCTATCCGTATAGTATTGAACAGTATGCTTGAGACTAATAATTGCGCTTTCAGTAGATAGTCCGACTCGAAAGCCGAACTGAGCGTCATGTATATTGAGGTGTTTCTCCAATTCTGAGTCAAGCACACTGTCCAACACCTTGGCCACCACCGTAGCCAGATAATTCGTTATCAGATAAATCTCCTGTTTTATTTTTCACAATTGGCACAATTATGGTCCTAATTAGGTCCTCTGGCAAGTAGGAGTGACTCATACAGACATTATAAAACATTGCCAGCACTCGCGGTAGGTGCACACCCGCATATTTCAAGTGTTCAACACTGAGTCCGTCATGACCGGGTGGGTGACTTGCCTTTGGACATGTTACTTACAATTTTACGAACTTGCTTAGCTGTTATATAATACATGTCACCAGTCATGGCGGGCTCAGCATTAAAACCTGAGGAACCCAACGGAAACTTCACAGTGAAATGCTCTTTGAACAATTCGGCAATATCTTTACTATCACTCACCCCTCCCACGCTAACAGGGAGGCCAGGCTCATGGTTTAAGTTACCGGTCGCTTTCCAAAAGTCGGTGAAACTGTTTGAAGCTGGAAATTCAATAATTGCATCCATTTTTAGCTGTTCTTTATTGTTCTGACAAAACTTTAATTTATTCTTAAACATCTTACGGCTTTCACACATCTCGTATACAGTACCAGATGGCTGCCTATTTTGAGAGACCCAACTTAGAAATTTAATCCTGGCCTCCCTGTGCGCCTGATATACATATTTATTCCATCCTATCACAATACGTTTATTTTTTCGAGCATGACTAGCATTCGACTTAATAGCTGAATCAGTTAAAGTTAATATAATATTTGTATATAATTTATCTCTTATGTATCTATGTCTATTATGTTTACACATACCATAACTACAATCTCTAAGTTCTACAGGAAAATCTATTAGTTTAAGTTTATTATTGCACATATCAGTATAATTATTTATTTGCTCAGTCGTTCTGTATCCCCAAATTGCTTTATTATGCCCATTATTTCAACCAAAACTATGTTTATCTACAATTACATTTAACTTACACTCTACAAATAATGGCAGATGATCCGATCAGTAAGTATAGTATTTAATATAAACATTAGTAACAGTTTGCCGCGCGGAGTAGCTAACAACACAGTGAATAAGCCACCGTGTACACCCGTGAGCATCACTAATAAAGGTATAATTATTAGATGAGTTACCTAATATCTCCAAATCTGCACAGGACTACTGCTGATCTGCACACGAATTACTTAGCTCATTACCAAACAGTTCCCCCAGATGAGCATTAAAATCACCTAACACGTAAATACACTCCACAGAACCACTTTCCACAATCGCACAAACTCGCCAAAACACGCTGTAATGTCCTCTAAATTGTCCACCGCATTTGTAGATATACTAAACACAATAAATGACCGTTTATCTATTGACACTTTAATTGCACATAAACGAGGATTATTGCACTCGATCACAGACACTTTAGTAAACACGCTTTTGCGTCACAGTAACGCCACTCCCCCGTACGGTCGACCTCTGAAGATGCCGGTCGAGGTGATGATTATGACGCTTCTTGGTAAATAAGGTATATATTATTTTTCCTAACATCATTATGATTTTATAATATGTAATGTGTTCGTGCAACACATGCGGTTGAGACTAATCGAGCGCATACCTGCCCGGCCCCGCACCCCTCGTCCGGTTTACGGGCACCTAAATTCTGGGAAACAATAGACTCAAACAAAGGGCTAAGGGATTTCACATAATCGTTTTCACAAATAGATACATTCGTTACAAAAATAAAGGGCTAAAGATAAGAAACACGCTTTGGCTAATTGGTTTTGTTGTCATGTTAACAATGAAGACCAAAACGACGATAGCTACAAAATTACTGTCTTCGATGATAAGATTTATTACCTACATTTAGGAGTGAAAAGTAAATATTGCGTCATTTGTATGAGGGCGAAAAATAAAGGACGAGAAGCACAAAGGTGGCGATTGCACTTATTTATTTGTTGCTTTCAGGATATAAGTATTCCAATGAATATTATTAAAGTTTTGGTATATTTACAGGTTCCTCTACCAGCACCTTGACTAGCAAAAACTATTTACGACTGACCGTCTCAATCGTCTGCGGATTGCATTTAAATAAACTGAACGAATATAACGAACGAACAAAAATAAATCTTAAAAATGATACAATAAACCGTCCTTTGAATATTTTTGATAGGCATATTAACTGTGAAGTAAAAGTTACTACTGTCAAAATGATAAAAAGCTGGAGCACACACTACTGTTGCTTGAAAGCTCTGAGCAAAGCAAGTGCTCTGGCTTTGTACGCTAAAAGCTTACTGCACGATTGAAACAATAACAGGTTGCTAGTCAATTGAAATAACAGTAGTGTTTGCTTTTAGAATAAGAGTCCTACTAATAAGAAAATATTTGAATTAAACCATTTCATTCAATTATCACAAAATGAGTATGATTTTTAACATGAGGTATACTTTTTATATAGAGGAGAGCAATTTAATTCTTTGGTACCAAAGTACATCGGAGAAATTACGCAATAAACAACTATTATGCATTGAGGTGCTTTGCTAAAAGAAACGTAAAAGAAATTCAAGAAAATATTGGCTAGTTTCGGTGCTTTGCCCTTGTCAAAATGATACGCAATCTATTTCTTCGTCATGTTCCTCGCTTACTGATATCGATTCAAGTTCGTCAAGATTTTTTAAACTGGAGAAATTTCTAACGTAATGAACTGATGGTTTATTGCGTTATCACAACTATTGAATCAAAATATTACTATTACTAGGTATATCAAAGTTAAAAGGCTCACCAACAAAATTTAGTTTCAACTTTATGGAGGTTCTGTTTGTGACAGGGTTTTTTTTTTAATTTAATTTAATTTAACCGTAAATTAAAGCTTAAAATGTAATAATTCTTTATAAAAAAAAGTTGAGTTTAAGACTTAGAGCGTACAGAGTACCTGCACATAGCTGTGAGTACTGTCTAAGCAATCAGTGTCTAGGAATGTCAAATAGCGGACATGTAAGGAGGATTTGTCAATGCTAAACCCACAACTCCGAAGGAACGGAGGAATCGTGGATATTTAATAGAAACATTCAAAATCTTGAATGGATTCTACGATATAAAGAACTATCCTAACCCTAAGAACCATCTAAGATGTCTCCCAAGGACCGGAGGAATCGTGGATGGAGATCTAACAGAAACATTCAAAATTAGAGAACTTTGATGCGACCTGCTTTATTCATAACGAGAATGCACATCTTAGTGGACACCATCTGAAGTTATGCACTTGGCTTCTCCAACAACAAATTTATCAGTAACAGAGTGGTCAGAACGTGGAACCAGCTCCTAGAACACTCAGACTAGAGAAATTGAAGGAAAGAAAATGGAAACTGAATAGAGGCATTATTAGTTGTCTACGACTGCCTATGTGTAATATTCTACGCTATTAATATTTTATTTCTTCATAACAAAAAAACATAATAAAAAAACGATTTTTTAAATTTTTAACTAAAATGTAAACGTAATCGTCAATAGTTTACGACTTAGAGCGGTTTTATGAATTGAGATTGGAACTGTATTAATAAAATAGAACGATTTGTTTGGTGACTAGCCAACCGGTTCCGGGTTCGGCCGTGACACATTCATTCAACATTCAACATACCTTTTAGCAAAACATTCTCACGAATTATTTATTTTCAAATGATGTAAGGGACATTTATGATTACTACTCCGCTCCCTTGAGTAGTAGCATAATGATATATATAGCCTATAGCTTTCCTCTATAAACGAGCTATTCAACACAAAAATATTTTTAAGGTCTAACTAGTAGTTCTTGCGATTAGCGATGATCAGTTGGATCATACCAACAAACTCTTTAGTTTTTTGTTATTATTATTTTTACTACCAATGTGTATATTTATATTGATTTTATAAAATAAAATCGTTTATTTTTGTTATGTTATAAAGATGGAATAAAATATTAATAATATGGTATTTTAAATAGTTTTGCTCATAGCGATGTGTATGTACTTCATATGATCTAAGTCATAAAATTTTGGACATCACGTTTGAATTTCTCTTGTGAACAATTAGCACACTTAAAGCTTTAAAAACTGAAAAATAAAAGGGTGTAAAATCAACGTTTTAGTTACAAGAAATAGGATTTTTAATTTTTATTACCAATTAATTGTATATTTAACTTTGAACTTTTTAGAGGCTTACCTCTTTGCAAATTTTTAAATGCTCAGTACTAAGGAATAAAGACATCACAAGAAAAAAATTGTGTATTCACATCGACGTCCATTAAAAGTATAACTGACCAGAATATAGACAAATTATCTGCTTGATATGAAATACCCCATATGCCGTTGTAAATTTTTTAACTGTTTAGACGTCAATACAATAACTAAATAGGTCGTCATCGTCTAAAACTCTTACAGATAAATTCACAACACATTTAGTATTATTACTTAACTAATAGCTCGTACATTAACGAATATTTGAAATGATCTTTCATATTTATCTAAACTCACATAATAAATCGGCGAAATATTCAATTGGAACCGGCAGTTCCTGAGATTAGTTCACTCAAACAAACAAACGCTTCAGTTTTATAACACTAGTATAGATAGGGAATGTTATTCAATAAACGATTTATAGTATTTACGGTCAATCACACGCATTTTTTTGTCAAGAATCAAGTAATGTAATTGTGACATTATTCTTTATTTTTATTCTTAAGTGCTGATTATAAATAAGTTATACATTTTAATATGCTAGATATCTAGATAGTGTGATATGTTAATCAATAATATTACTTATATCCTGAAGAGTTCGTATAAATAATTACGCTAATCTTATCAGGATCTAGTCTACGCAATAATTAATTCTACTATAGTAATATACATAATTAAACAAAGAACACATTATCGTGTTATTAAAATATATTTTGACTAATTTGAGCAATATAATATAATTCATTTATAGAATATAAATATATACTATACAAAAATATTCAATATACGCTATCAAAAGGTATATAAAACTGAAGACAAAACATTTGAAACATTGTTTATACCGAAGAATTAAGAAGAGAGCAACACATTTATTCCAACATCACAACATTTAAAAATGTAAACGACACGCATCTAGTAAAATGTCCCGCATGTTCTAGCGCATCACTGTCTTGTAGAGATGTATTATAGACTTTAGCCAAGTTCACCATATTCGTAAGAGTTGATTTTATGGAACAATGTCTTACGTGTATGATAAAAGCGGCTTTAAAAAGCCATTTGGAGAACAGCAGGCATGCGTAGTGTATGAGAGAGAGAGAGAGTGTGGTGCGACTGCTGAAAAGAAGAAATTTTAACGTTACTTAATATACATAAGTTGCAAGAAATATAATTAAATAATAAATACTAAATTTACACAATAATATAAGAGGAGATATTAGTTGAAAAAGTTAGCAAACCTGTAAATATCTGACTAAACTGAGAATACTTGCATAATCAATTACAGTTACCTTCTAGGTCTCGGGTGGTTTGTCAGCCTCATTCAGCAAGGGCTCCAAAACTGCCCAAAGTTCGTTGGCCTCCTCTGGGGCTATAAAAAAATACCAAGTTGTAATTAGAAACAAACTTTTTTTATAAGAAATAATGTATGCTAAGTATTTTGAGAAGTGTTATTACTTAGCCGTGGCTCGTCCAGATCAAAATCTGGCAGTACAGGTTCGTCGTTTCTTTGTTCCTCCATTTGTTGCATCGGGTGCTGCTCCATTTGCTGTTCCGTTTGCTGCTCCGTTTGCTGCTCTAATTGCTGCTCCATTTGTAAAACTATAACAAAAGTATGATGGTTTAATAAACGTATCAGTCTCAGTCATTGTCATTGTTAATCAGTATATGAAACAATTAATATTTACTTTTTGCCTCCATTGCGTCATTTTCACGCTGCAAATTCTCTGCGCTAATACGTTCTTCCCATGTCCTCTCTCCGATGAACCTTAACGTGTTAGCCAGCACATCTTGGTTACTCATCTGCAATATGGCAAAATGTATATTATTTCCTGAAGTCAATATTTTTTCAATATTTAATATTCAGCGAGTGAATTATTGGGTTATCTTACATTAGCGTCACCACCAATGGCAATGATTAGGTCTTTAAATGCTATGGCGGTCTCCTCACGGCGCTCTTTCTCATAATGAGCGTTACGCGCTCGCCTTTCCTCCTGCAAACAGAAGAATACTCAATTGAATAACAGCTATTAGCGAATGACAATAATCTTCAATCGTATTGTCCTCCATAGGATTACTAACGCGTGATAGCGGCACGCGGTTTCGGCCTGTTGGCCTCCCACGACGCGGCCTGCTCGTACTCGTGGGCCTGGCCTGGCCGTCATTTTGATCTCGTTTCTGTAAGACAATAAATGAGTAAATTTTAAGACCTGTATAATTTTTGCACGTAGATGACCTGTACAAAGCGATGCAGATGCCACGCAAAGTAGATAATTACCGTATGAGATGACATTTACAATTAGATAACGTGCTCGTTGTCTAGTAAGTAATGAATTCGCTCGTCAAGAAATGAACAAGGAATGAATAATTTCAACGAGACTCCAGCTTATATTGGCGCGAGAATCTTACCTGCGCACACGCCGGACGCTCCTGAAGGGTAGGGGTGGGCTATTGTGTAGACAACTGGGCAGTGATAAGATCAGAATCTCTTTGTGTTTGATTGTAAACTTTAAGTTAGGTTGCTGAAGTGAAGTTTCGTGGAATTGACTGTAATGGCTATATTTTAAAATTACATTCGTTAGATACCTACTAGGTACCACCCGCGTAGAATACTGAACAATTATTTAAAATTATAGCACGGGTACTATCTTGTCCATTTATTAAAAAATAGTCTACTTTGAAATTTAATAATCACCGTCTTAATTATTTTAAAAGTTGACCGAGATTTCATTTAATAATCAATTTAATACACAAAAACAATAGTACAAGTGACCTTACACGACTTCCAGAGAAAAAAATCTCTTGACACACAGAAAGACGCATACAGACTGACGGACTAGAGTTCTGTCCTTATCCTTATGAAGGCACGTAACCTTCAAAGTAAAGAAGTTCACCCGGGTACTCTTAACTTTATTTTATCTACCAGTCTACATGGCAGTCTGCATGGCCATGTAGACTCTGTAGATATGTCAGTCTGAAATAATCAGTCCACTCCCGTCACAAGATTTATTTCATCGCACATAATTAACTTGAGTTATTCTCATAATGAACTTATTTAATTAACTACATAAGTATTTATGCTGTGTTGCATCAAATCGCTTCATAAATTCCACATTATTTTTTTGTAGCCTATACTAATAAAAATGCTATCGCGGTCTTATTTGTTGCCCTTTTTTTGATCTATCTCGTACGGTTCCAGTGTTTGTAATGTAATCGCAAAAAAAAAGTAACCACATCAAATTCCTGTTACCACAAATAAAACTATACATAATAACCAAAGTCTAACTAACTCTAACTTCTGCAGTTGATCAGAAGATTGTTCGCTTCTAGTGATGATCGTGGTTTATTGAATTGTACTTTATTGTAATAGAATTATAACTGTCAAAAACTTATTCCTCCCTCCGGCCGGCCGGCGCCTCCTTCTGCGAGCAAGTAATGCTCGTGAAGGAGGAGGCGGGGCGGGAGCGACGACGGATCGCAAGCCAAGCTGCCTGCGTACGAAGGCAACTCGGGCGTCGGAGGTCGATGAACGACCTCCGCCCCCCATTAGCGCAGGCCTGGAGGTGACTGGTGGAGCCGCCTGCCACCTTGGCAGAAGCAGGCCGCGGCGGTGGCGCGCTCGGCGCGCCTTCCCGTTTTCCGGGGACGAGTTGGGGACTCTGCAGTCCCCACACACCCGAGGAGAGGGCCAGATCGTGAGAGATGGCCCTGGGTCGGCCGGAGAGCGAGGGATATGCCTGTCAACCTCACCTTCGGCAACCAAAACGATCCACAAGCAGCGTGCGTTTCAGTCGGTTCGAGTCCGACATAACCTCTTCCACCGGCTCCGATGGGCAGGTATCCGTGGGGATTTTGCACACGTAAAAACTCTTCGATATCTTTCTTCGAATATTATCTAGCCGAATCCTATATTTTAAAGCATATAACATAGCATAACATGACATAACATAAACTCACGCCTGT
Source organism: Eilema griseolum (assembly GCA_963662185.1). Taxonomy (NCBI): domain Eukaryota; kingdom Metazoa; phylum Arthropoda; class Insecta; order Lepidoptera; family Erebidae; genus Eilema; species Eilema griseolum. Next base: position 693,789 of record OY759251.1, read on the forward strand.
ATTCCCCGAAGGGTTAGGCAGAGGTGCTAGCACCCACATTTCGCCACAACACAGAACTAGGTAGGTATAATAATAATTATAATTTGGACACAGTTAAATTAAATTAAATCTGTTCTGTTATCAAATATTTCTATTCTAAATATAGGTTTATTTATAAGTACCTACTCTAATTCATATAACTCATCAATCAATCAATCAATCAATCAGCCTTTTATCCTGAACTTTTTTTATTTTTTTTTTTATTTTTTTTTATTAGTGTCTTCTCACAGAATGTCTCTCAGTTCAGTGTGCCTCTTGGCATAGGCCTCCTCTAACATTTTCCATTGCTTTCTATCTTTTGCAACTCTTCTCCAGTTGGGTCCAGCTGTTAGTTTTATTTCGTCTTCCCATCTTTTTGCTTGTCTTCCTCTCTTTCTTTTTCCATCTCTAGGGTACCATTCAGTTAATATCTTACTCCATTTTTCCTGGGGACATCTCATTAAATGGCCTGTCCACCTCCACTTTAGTTGATCTATCTTATCTAGCACGTCTGTTACTTTTGTTTTTGATCTTATGAAGGTGTGTCTTTTTCTATCTTGCTTTTTTACGCCAAGCATGCTCCTCTCCATGGCTCTTTGGCAGTGTACTATACTGTCTCTTTGGAGTTTAGTGAGTGACCAGGTTTCACATCCGTATGTGAGGCAAGGTAGGATACAGGTATCGAAGACCTTCCGTTTGATTCCTATGCTGATGTCTATGGATTTCATTACTTCTTTCAAGGACCAGTATTTTTTCCAGCTGTTGGCTATTCTTCTATTTATTTCTTTGGTTGATTGGTCTGCATGTGAGATGATTTGTCCTAAGTAGGTATACTCTTCTACGTATTCGAGAGGGTGGTTATTTATTTTAATCTCTTGATGTATACTATTTGTTAGTAATTTTGTCTTGGTCAGGTTCATGTATAGTCCGATGCTTTCACTTTGTTTCCTTAGTTCTTCAATCATTTTCTCTAGATTATATGGATCTCTTTCGAATAGGACGATGTCGTCCGCAAACCTCAGATGATTGAGTTTTCTTCCATCTATGCTTAGGCCGTATTGATCCCAGTCTAGTTTACGGAATATATTTTCCAATACCGCGGAGAACAGCTTGGGAGACAGTGGATCTCCCTGTCTGACCCCTCTTCCTATTCTGAACTCGTCACCCAAAGTTTCCAATTGAATTCTTCCTTTGCTATGGTAGTATATGCTTCGTATGATTCTGATGTAGGTGGAGGGGATACCCTGTTTCTCTAGGCTCTCCCAGATGGCTTTGTGACTGATACTGTCGAAAGCCTTGGTGTAGTCTATAAAGACCATGTACAGAGATTTGTTATACTCTTTGTGTTTTTCTATAATTTGTTTCACTGTATGTAGATGGTCTATTGTGGAGAAACTTTTCCTGAAGCCAGCCTGCTCCATGGGTTGGTTTTCATCTAATATTGTGGTTATTCTCCCAAGGATGATTTTCGAAAATACTTTGTATATATTGGACATCAAACTAATTGGTCTATAGTTGTCTATGTCTTCTTTTGGGCCCTTCTTGTGTATTAGTATTATATGTGATGTTTCCCATTGTTGTGGAATGTATTTGGATATTATAATGTCGTTAAAGATTTTAGTTAATATCGGGATAAGTTCTTCCAAGGTTCCTTTCAATAGCTCATTTGTGATCTTGTCAGGGCCTGGCGATTTGTCTAGCTTCTGGCTAAGTATTGCATGTCTCACTTCACTAGGTAAGATTTCAGGTTCGGAACTCAGGATTGGGGGAGAGGTTTCACACCTGTTCTTGTTTGCGGAGTCTCTGTTAGAGTACAGGTTTTGGTAGAATTGTGTTGCTGTTTTGTTAATATCTTTTCGACTCGTAACGTGCATCTGGTGGTTTTTCAAGGTTGGTATCCAATTGCTTGATTCCCGTAATTCTTTAAGAGCTTTCCTGGTTCCGCCTGTTGCTACAATGTGTTTTACAAGAGTTTGGAGTCGCTTCGTTTTTCTATCCTTTCTGATGCCTTCCCTTATTTTTTTACTTAGTTCAGTTATCTTCTGGATATTTTGCTTTTTCATTTTATTATTGAATAGATGTTTTCTCTCATTTATTAATAGCATTGTTGGTTCACTTAAGTTGTACTTTTGTTGGTCGGTTTTTCTAGTATTGAGACAAGTAAGGTTATTATGAAGTTTGTTGTAACTAGATTCGACCTGTTTAATATCTGAGTTTATTATTTCGCTGAGAAGTGTTACCATGGAAGTTGTTTTTGTATTGTTGATTCCTAGTGTAGTTGCAGTGGCAGTATTGACAGCGAGCTTTCTCGTCTTTTTAGGTGGGTTTATATGGAATGAAGCTCTTACCATACGATGATTTGTGTTAAAGTTTAGTCTCGATATTACTGATGTGTCTGTGCAAAATTTTGCGTGACTGCTTGTGATGTAGTCAATTTCGTTTTTATATTTCCCATCGGGAGAAATCCAGGTCCATTTGTTGTTCACATTTTTCTTGAATAAACTGTTCAAAAGTAAAAGATTATGCTCAAGTAAGAAGTCTATTAGTTTTTGGCCATTTTCGCTTCTTTTGCCATGTCCAAACTTGCCCAGCACATATTCATCATTGTTTTGTTTGGCTCCTACTTGGGCATTGAAATCTCCCATTAGTATGAGAATATTTTTTGAATGTTCTGATATAACTTGGCCTAGTTTGTCGTAGAATAGTTGATGTTCAGTTTTGTCGGCTAGTTCAGTCGGCGCATAGACTTGTATGATGGTCCATGTTTTTTTATGACTGGGTATAGTTAGATGTAGTATTGAAATTCTGTCTGTTACCCCGATGAAGCCTTTTATATACTTTCTGAGGTGTGTTTTGACCATGAATCCAACTCCTTTTTGTCCTCCGGTTTCACCTTTATAGAACAATATGTAACCTGCATATTCTTCTATTGCTTCTCCTGCTCTTCGAATTTCACACATGCCTAGTATATCCCATTTCAGGTCCATCAGTGCTTTTTCCAGTTCTAGCTGAGCTTCTGGTGTTCTCAGGGTTCTAGTATTAAGGGTTGCAATGTATAGTTTTTTTCTTTTTGTTAGAGGGTGATGGTCTATTACTCCCTCGGTGACCAGCCGTGGTGGGAGGATAATTTGATTTTGTTGTATTAGTTGCTTGTTCTGATTTGTATTTGTTGGTTTCCGTTTCCAATCACATTTCTTTAGTTGCTATATTTTTTCCTCTGTTGTTATAGTAGAAAGGGAGTTGGATCTCCCCCTCATTCTTTCAAATGCGTTTATTCGGTTGTTTTTGGGTCCTATCACTGTCTGCTGTTTTCGTGGCTGTGAGTCAGCTCGAGGTGATGTTGAAGCTTCTCTTTTTCTCTTATCATTGGAACTTGTGTTTTCTTTGACGACAAGTTTATCAAATTTTAAGTAAGCAAAGTTACCTTTTTTCCTTTCTTCCATAAGCTTAGGTTGTAGTGCTTTCCTTTTTTCTATAGTTTCTTTTGAGTAATCTTCTGTTAAATATATTTTGTTAAGTTTCTTCTTATTTTTCATTATCTCACTCTTTTTCCAGCCACTAGTTAATCCAAGAAGCGTAGGTCTTGGTTTCTCGTTTTTATTTATTTTTCCGATACGATGTATCTTGTTTACGTCGTAGTCTTTTATTGATATACCTGATTCGTCTAGAAACGTTTTTTTCAAGTTTTCGAGTAGCTCCAATGTAGACTTTTCCTTTTCAGGTAATCCGTGAATTATTATATTGTTACTTTTTTTCTCTCTTTCTAGATATTCTACTCTTCTCTCCAAGTTTTCGACTTTAAGTTTCAAATTTTTATTTTCTTCTACGATAGGTTTTAGTTTCTCATAAATTTTTTCCATTATTGTGTTACTCAACTCCACTGTTTGCTTTTCCATTTCGATTTTCATTTTATCGAATAGTAATTGGAATTGCTCTTCCATGTTTATTCTGTTCTTACTTCTTACGTGTAAAGGAACGTTACGTATGTTAGTAGTTTTTAACTGACTACACTGAGGATGTTTCGTAAATTAGTAGCTTTTAACTGGCAACATTGACTATCAGTTTTATTGTGTTGGTACCACTGCTGTATTCTATGATGTCTATTGATATAATATTTCTAACCTCAAAGTTTTGTTGATGTTGTTTTTTCAAAATTCTTCATATAATCGATCAATATGTGATGTGATTATTATTTTAAACTTTGTAACTTCACTTTTTACTGACTTGGATGTGCTTCAGTTGTGCGAAACACCACACTAGATCCACACTGTAATATTACAAAATACGCTTCAATTATATCCAATAATTTCCAATTTGAAGATATTATTAAAGAGAAGTTAACAGTTGCAACTATTTGAAGGTAGGTTAAAAGAGAATTTTTAATAAAAAATGTTTTAAATATGGAGCCAAGTGTTCCGTTGTGTAGTCTAATTTTGACATAGTCACAGTCATATAACTCATATCAAATGTTAAAATAAACACAGAAAAAACTGACAAATTCCAATAAAATAAATTGAACAATTTTGATTAAATGTCAATATACAATATCAATATAGTATAATTATTATGTCAAAAAAATAGCGTATAATATTTTGGTTCTTTATGTCATAGTTGGACTTTACTTATCTTCTAAATACTCATCGGTTGAATAGTAGCATTTTTCTATTAAATATGCTCTAAGCGGGTTAGTGAAGAGTGTCATACTTCCCTGTAGTTTGACATGGGTTTGGGAGTTTATTAAAATTAAATATTCTAACTGCCATATAATACGGAATTTCATTTAGCATTTTTACTCTCGAAGGCGGTAGGTGTAGTCTCTTTTTGTGTCGGGTGTCATCCTTTGTTTCGAAACTCCTCTTGTTTTTGTATTCAAAGTGCATATGTCGAAAATGTATATTGATGGTAATGTCAATATCTTAATATATTCGACGAAGTAGGGTCTACAACTTTCTGTGTTTTTTATTTGTGATATTATTCTGATACACTTTTTTGGACTATGAACAGATCATTTATATCAACACATTATCATTTATATCCAAAGCATAACCCCATACTTCAGCCACGAATATGCATATGCGTAGTAGGCTGATAAAGCAGTTTGTGTGTTAGTGTTTTTGTTAATTTGGAAAAGGGCTTATGTGAATTGTGATAGTTTAGCTTTGACGTGTTCTATGTGTGTTTTTCAGTTAATGTGTGCGTCTAAGTTTATTCCCAGTAATTTGAATGTGTTGACTTCTCCTAAAGATGTGTGTTGGTGAGTTATGTTTAAATTTAAAGGGGGCTTTGTGTACGGTCTGAATTGTTTGATTTTCGTTTTATTCGAGTTTATATCTAAGTTGTGTTCTTGTAGCCATTCCGTTATAGTTTGGAGAGTATTTTTTACTATGGTGTTGTGGTTGGTTGAACCGTCGCATTGTATTACAATAGAAATATGTTTGTTTTTTGTTATTTTTATAATATTTAGTATTTCTTTGAAGTCCACTGGCTGTAAGTACATCGAGTGTATTGGCTAGCTTATAACAGGTCGTCCGATGGGTGTATTTGTGCAGGTATTGTCTTGACCCACTGAAATGAAAAAAATGTTAAAATAAATGTGTTACATATTGTTAAGGGGCATGTCACTACTTCATCGTTAACTTTCAACGTCATGTTTTCTTTCTTCTTAATGTCTGTTTTTCTAGTTATTGTATTTATAATTTTCCACATAGTTTTAACTTTATTATCAGATTTTTACATTAGGCCTAAATATTCTAATGTTTTTGACACTTTTTTTTTTATACCGCTTAGTTGGCAGACAAGCACACGGCCCACCTGATGGAAAGTAGTTACCGTGGCGTATGGACGTCTGTAACACCAGAGGAGTCACAGTCGCGCTGCCAACCCTGTAAGTACATAGTTTCTGTGCCGTCAGTAGAAGACAAATCAGGACAAGCCTTTAGTCTTCCCACTGACGGCACAAATTCTCCAGTGAGCTCTGGCTACCCTACTCACCGCTGGGAACACAACACGAAGTTATTATAACCGCGGTATTCTGTAGGGCGGAGGTACTTCCCCAGTCGGACTGCTCAATCGGGCGGATATACCGCCATGTCCTACCCCCTACTTTAATACTCGACTCGAATTTAGATCAAAATGTAATAGGTGGCGAGCCTATTGCTATTCACCGGGCACTTATATATATGTAAAGCATATAGACAAAACCATATCTGGGTACTATTTTGTTTTAAGGAATTTGGGACCATCGAATGTCATGGCTTCGTATTGTAAAGAAACACGATGCCGACACTCAAATTACTTCTTTAATATTTTTCTTCTACCTAAATAATGTCCATGCTATAAAAGCGTGAGTTGTAGTCGTTCATTGTTTGGTATCAACATCCATCAGACCATCTTATCAAAAACAAGAAATAATTCAATAAGTGATTAACACAATGATTATAGTTTCAGAAAGTTTTTAAATAAGACAACATCTTTATCACTATGTACAGAGTGGTGTCCCCGTCAAGGGAAATAATTTATTTTATGTATTTATTGAAAATGATTTTACACTATAGTAAATATCGACAACACTTGATTATGACGCTTCTTGGTAAATTAGGTATATATTATTTTTCCTAACATCATTATGATTTTATAATATGTAATGTGTTCGTGCAACACATGCGGTTGAGACTAATCGAGAGCATACCTGCCCGGCCCCGCACCCCTCGTCCGGTTTACGGGCACCTAAATTCTGGGAAACAATAGACTCAAACAAAGAGCTAAGGGATTTCACATAATCGTTTGCACAAATAGATAACATTCGTTACAAAAATAAAGGGCTAAAGATAAGAAACACGCTTTGGCTAATTGGTTTTGTTGTCATATTAACAATGAAGACCAAAACGACGATAGCCACGAAATTACTGTCTCCGATGATAAGATTTATTACCTACATTTAGGAGTGAAAAGTAAATATTGCGTCATTTGTATGAGGGCGAAAAATAAAGGACGAGAAGCACAAAGGTGACGATTGCACTTATTTATTTGTTGCTTTCAGGATATAAGTATTCCAATGAATATTATTAAAGTTTTGGTATATTTACAGGTTCCTCTACCAGTACCTTGACTAGCAAAAACTATTTACGACTGACCGTCTCAATCGTCTGCGGATTGCATTTAAATCAACTGTCGAACAAAAAAATCTAAAAAATGATACTATAAACCGTCCTTTGTATATTTTTGATAGGCATATTAACTGTGAAGTAAAAGTTACTACTGTCAAAATGATAAAAATCTGGAGCACACACCACTGTTGCTTGAAAGCTCTGAGCAAAGCAAGTGCTCTGGTTTTGTACGCTAAAAGCTTACTGCACGATTGAAACAATAACAGGTTGCTAGTCAATTGAAATAACAGTAGTGTTTGCTTTTAGAATAAGAGTCCTACTAATAAGAAAATATTTGAATTAAACCATTTCATTCAATTATCACAAAATGGGTATGATTTTTAACATGAGGTATACTTTTTATATAGAGGAAAGCAATTTGATTCTTTGGTACCAAAGTACATCGGAGAAATTACGCAATAAACAACTATTATGCATTGAGGTGCTTCGCTGAAAGAAACGTAAAAGAAATTCAAGAAAATATTGGCTAGTTTCGGTGCTTTGCCCTTGTCAAAATGATACGCAATCTATTTCTTCGTCATGTTCCTCGCTTACTGACATCGATTCAAGCTCGTCAAGATTTTTTGAACTGGAGAAATTTCTAACGTAATGAACTGATGGTTCATTGCGTTATTACAACTATTGAATCAAAATATTACTATTACTAGGTATATCAAAGTTAAAAGGCTAACCAACAAAATTTAGTTTCAACTTTATGGAGGTTCTTTTTGTGACAGGGTTTTTTTTTAATTTAATTTAATTTAACCGTAAATTAAAGCTTAAAATGTAATAATTCTTTATAAAAAAAGTTGAGTTCAACATTCAACATACCTTTTAGTCATACATAATCATAATCATAATCATAATATTTATTCTGTGGATCATAGGTTAGTTATAAAGGTCTTATAAGTTATATTACGTACGCTATGTCCTACCACATGTGGTTTACAGATTATTATACTAAATGAAAATTTAAATTAATGCCCAGCGTGCAAGTATTATATCAACTGCATTATCCAAAAAAATAAATAAATAAATAAAATAAAAAATAAAAATCAATCAAGCAATAAGTATTATGTCAGTATATGTATAATAGATGTCAGTTAATATTACCAATGTCAATAAATTTAATCAAAAGCATTATTAAACATCAGATACAAATTGGATCATTAAGCAGCTACAGAATATATCCAATAAGTCAATATTCAAATTCAAATACATGATTAATAGAGATAATATAATTCAAATAAATGTCAATTAATATTCAATGTCAATTATACATGGGTATATCAAATAATGCATTTAATAGTCATTTAATAGTATTATCATTTAAAATGGCAATAGGCTCGCCACCTGTTACATTGGGACCTAAACATAAACTGGCGAGATGTGGGTGCTAGCACCTCTGCCTACCCCCTCCGGGGATATAGGCGTGAGTTTATGTTATGTTATGTTATGTTATGTTATGTTATCATTTAAAAAAAGTTACAATCGAGTAGTATGTCTTATTCACCAAGAATACTAATAATTCTTTTTTAAATATATTTATATTTGTCTCTAGCCTTATTGATTTTGGCAGTTTGTTATACATTTTTGGTGCCATAGCAAAGATGCTGTTATGGTAAAGTGCCGTTTTGCAGGTAACTAGATGCAATTTATCTGCTCGACGTGCACTACTAACTACCTCAAACTTTTCCATATTTTGCCGAACAAACATAACAGTCTCATAGATGTAAAGGCATGGCATACTATAGTCAATATTTTATGTTTCTTAAAATATGGTACACAACTGTCAGTTCTTCGTAGATGGTACATTGCTCGTATGCATCGTTTTTGTGCTATGAAAACCCTCTCTTTACCAGTGGCATTACCCGAAAATATAATTCCGTACCTTAAAATTGACTTATATATAGAATAGACCATGATAGGCTGTAATTAATGTACTTTCATTTACAGTTTTCCTAAGCATGTATAGATTGTAGGAGTTTCCCACAAACTATTTATTTTCAAATGATGTAAGGGACATTTATGATTACTACTCCGCTCCCTTGAGTAGTAGCATAATGATATCTATAGCCAAGCAAGAACTACTAGTTAGACCTTTAAAATATTTTTGTGTTGATTAGCTCGTTTATAGAGGAAAGCTATAACACAAAAATATTTTAAAGATCTAACTAGTAGTTCTTGCGATTAGCGATGATCAGTTGGATCATACAAACAAACTCTTTAGTTTTTTGTTATTATTATTTTTATTACCAATGTGTATATTTATATTGATTTTATAAAATAAAATTTTTGTTAAGTTATAAAGATGGAATAATATATTAATAATAAGGTATTTTAAATAGTTTTGCTCATAGCGATGTGTATGTACACAAGACAAAAACGATAGCCTGTCTAGTGATATAAGTATTATACAGATCGTTATATTGATTTTCGCAAGCAGAAAAAGTCACCAGTATGTTCTACATAAATGTGTGTGTAACAAAACTCGTTTCCTCACTCACACACACTTATACACTTGCAAATTACAATTGATTCAAAACCATTCGTATTTATTTATCATCAGTTACACTTTCTTTACTAATAACAATAACTCATAAAATTCTTATTACTGGTATATGAACGTAGTTTTTGTTTAATTCTTGTAAGTCTCCGTGACCCGAGGGTTTACATATTCGCTTTTTAAGTGTTAAAATCCTGCAAAGTTTTGAGTTCGAAACCCAGTCAAATTTTACTTTTTGAACTTTTAAATATTTGTATATCTTCATGTTAATTACTTACCTATTAAGGGAATGTTGAGGTAACATCACAACAGTATCTTGATATTTTAGTTATTTTTTATAGCAACTTAAATCAGTAGTATTTTTATTATTACTGAGCGAGTATTGTTGCACACACATTGGATTAATGTTTCTCGGCATTGGAATTTATGCTACCCTCATTCTCATGATTAAAATAACATGATAATTTCATTTTTAACTGTCAACAATTGGATGCATTGTGCTTTCCACACGGTTAATTAACAACTTAAACGTTCTTTAATATCACAAACAAAATAAAGATCAAAAACAAAACTATTTATTAACGTAAACGACTACATCAATATAGTAGCGGTTCGAACTCGCTACCTTCGAAATGTCTTTACGCCTGTAATACCACTCAATTACGTGAGCCTGTGCTAAAATGGTGAAATTTACTTTCTCATTCGATGGCAGGCAAATCACTCACACATATTCAAACGTTCACGATTCACGAATATTCACGATCATGCACACTGGCACACGTAAACGTATTACACTAATACGCCTTTAACGATGACGCACACATGTGACTTCAAAGCAATGTGTTATTGTTGTGTGAACACACATATGTAAAACATACGGGTGCTTCCACTTGACCCAGATCATAAATAGATTTTATTAGATGGATAGGCTATCTTTTTTGTCTTGTGTACTTCATATGATCTAAGTCATAAAATTTTGGACATCACGTTTGAATTTCTCTTGTTAACAATTAGCACACTCAAAGTTTTAAAAACTGAAAAATAAAAGGGTGTAATATCAACGTTTTAGTTACAAGAAATAGGATTTTTAATTTTTATTACCAATTAATTGATATATTCGGGGAGATGGGCCTCGTCAGCATTGGGCTGCAACCCGTCTAAGAGAAGGAAAACTCTGAAATCAAAACCGGGGAGATGGGCCTCGTCAGTATTGGTCTGCAACCATCTAGGAGAAGGTCACTCCGAAATAAAACCAACTCTCAGGGAGCATACCCGAGAAAAAACCCCGATCCAAGGTGTTAGCCGACCCGTGCCAAGGATTCGTGACCAGAGGGCCAGCTGGTGTAACGGAGGGTGTATGTGTTGGCGGTCACAGGACACACGTGAGATTCCGCCTTACCTCAGTAAAGGGCTCTGCGGGGGTGGACCATATTTTCCCTATGACTCGTGGGAACGCATTGATGATTCCAAAAATTAATCATCCGCATGGCGGCGACGCGGTACGCCACCCGTCACGTCTCGTTTCCCGTGGGGGCGAAAAGTGGCTCACGGAGAGCCGTTTTGCTACGTTGAATGTTGGAGGAGGAATGGAAGAAAAAATGAATGATGTTTGTAAGATGATGGATGAAAGAAGGATTGATGTGCTTTGTGTGAATGAGACGAAGAGGAAAGGATGTGACACCACCAAGCACGGACCCTACACCGCGTACTGGTCGGGAGTACCCAATACCGACAGAGCTTGCCAGGGAGTTGGTGTCATCCTATCTGCTAGAATGGCTGAGTGTGTGAATATATTCGAATGTGTGAATGCTAGACTGATGTGGTTGAGAATGAAAATGGGACTCACTCGTATTTTTGTCGTAGGGGTTTATGCTCCTGTAGACTCCGGTACGAATACGTCCCAGGAAGTACAAGAAGAAAGAGAACAGTTTTGGGAGAGTTTAAGAGATGTATTAAGAGAATGTAAGGATAATGAAAGAATGATAATGCTAGGTGATTTTAATGGATGGGTAGGACTGAAACGAGGTGGATTTGAAAGGGTTCTTGGCAAGTACGGAGATGAAAGAGTAAACGAAAATGGTAAAGGTTTGCTTGAAGTATGTTTGGAATGGAACCTTTGTGTGTCAAACACGATGTTTCGACACAAAAGGATTCATATGTATACAAGAGAAGCGAAGAATGTCAGTAAAAGTATGATTGATTTTGTAATAGTGGATGAAAGATTGAGAAAAAGAAAGCGTGAAAGAGAAGAAAAGTTGGTATGTAAGAAAAAGAAAGCGTGGCTTGGCTGGCTCTCAGTCAGAGCTAATGAGAGAATGCAGCAAGCTACAATTGAGAATGTGGCTGAAGCGAAAGATAAATATAGAAGACTGAAAGGGATAGTGAAAGGAGTGATTGCTAGAAAGAAAAAGGAACAAAAAGACGTGTTTGATGAAAGGTTATCTGAGGATTTCCAGACGAACATTAAGTTCTTTTGGAAGTCCATTCGTTTAGCCAGAGGAGAAACACAGAGCTCCGAGCTGAACGCTATTAGAGACCAGAATGGAAGTATTGTAAAAGGTGAGGAATGTGTGTTAAAAAGATGGCAGGACTATTTTGAAAGCTTGTTTGAAAGAGAGGATGATGTACATGTACTAACCTCGGTGATGGATGACTATGTTGATGCTGATAAAAGTGGTATTAGTATGAATGAAGTTGTGAGTGCATTAAAAAGTATGAAAGCTGGTAAAGCAGCGGGATATGATAAGGTGACAGTCGAGATGCTGAAGGCTGGACAGGGCCTTGTAGCAAGTCAGTTGTGCCGCCTTTTCAACATATGTTGGGTTAGCGGTCGTGTACCAAGTGATTGGTGTAAGGCCGTTATAGTTCCACTTTACAAAGGAAAGGGCTCGCATCAAGACTGCAAAAACTACAGGGGCATTAGCCTCCTCAGCGTCGTCGGCAAACTGCATGCGAAAGTGTTGATTGAGAGAGTTATGAAAGAAACCGATGAAAAAATATGGGATGCACAAGCGGGTTTTAGAAAGGGAATGGGATATACGGATCAGGTCTTTTCATTGCGAAGCATAGCCAAGAAATTTTTGGCCAAGAGTCAAAAGGTCTATTGCGCATTTGTGGATTTGGAAAAGGCCTATGACAAAGTGGTGAGGAATGAACTTTGGTCGGTACTGTCTATGTATGGGGTGAGCAGCAACCTTATTCGAGGTGTGAAGTCTCTCTATGAGGACTCCAGGGCTTGCGTGAGGATACATGGGTCATACACTGAATGGTTTAGTATCCAAAAGGGGGTTAGACAGGGATGTGTAGCGTCACCATCGCTGTTTAACTTATTCATGGACAGTTGTTTGCAAGATTTGAAAGATAATGATGATCAGGTTTTACTGGCGTCATCGGCAGATGAGTTGCAGGAGATGGTAACAACTATGCATGAAGCTTTTGAGAGGAAAGGAATGAAAGTGAATGTTAGTAAGACAAAAGTTATGGTTTTTGAAAGAGATGAATGCATGACAGAGTGTAGGATTTGTATAGATGGAGAAAAAGTGGAACAAGTGAATGAGTTCATATATTTGGGAACATTGTTTACGAGAGATGGAAAGCATGAAGAAGATGTTGAAAGGAGAGTGATGGCTGGAAATAGAGTGAATGGGGCACTGCACAACTTTATGCGCAGCCGGAAAGTGTCCGAAAAGGCACGACTGGCTGTACATGGAGGAGTATTGGTGCCGACTCTTATGTATGGTAGTGAAAGTTGGGTGTGGCAGAAAAAGCATCAGAGTAGAGTGAATGCAGTAGAAATGCGTGCGTTGCGAAGTATGTGTGGCTTGACCTTGAAAGATAGAGTGAGAAATAGCGTGCTATGAGAACGATGTGGAGCGATAGAAGATGTAGTGATTAGAATTGAGAGAGGAATGTTGAGATGGTTTGGTCATGTTGAGAGAATGAATGAAAAAAGACTATGAGAAGGTGTATGAGGCGAGTGTGGATGGTAACGTTGGAAGGGGAAGACCTAGGCGCACATACCTGGACCAAATCGGGGAAGTTTTAGAAAAGGGGCAGGTCAGGAGTACTCTAAACCGACGAGCATGCATGAAGAATGTAATGAGAGTGAATGAAGCGAGAGTAGTATGTCAGGATCGTAGCAAATGGAGATCCGTGATCTTTGCCTACCCCTATGGGAGACGGGCGTGATTTTATGTATGTATGTACGTAATTGATATATTTAACTTTGAACTTTTTAGAGGCTTACCTCTTTGCAAATTTTGAAATGCTCAGTACTAAGGAATAAAGACATCACAAGAAAAAAATTGTGTATTCACATCGACGTCCATTAAAAGTATAACTGACCAGAATATAGGCAAATTATCTGCTTGATATGAAATACCCATTAATATAAATTTAAATATATATATAATATAAATACATAAATGTAAATTTTTTAACTGTTTAGACATCAATACAATAACTAAATAGGTCGTCATCTTCTAAAACTCTTACAGAAAAATTCACAACACATTTAGTATTATAACTTAACAAATAGCTCGTACATTAACGAATATTTGAAATGATCTTTGATATTTATCTAAACTCACATAATAAATCGGCGAAATATTCAATTGGAACCGGCAGTTCCTGAGATTAGTTCACTCAAACAAACAAACGCTTCAGTTTTATAACACTAGTATAGATAGGGAATGTTATACAATAAACGATTTATAGTATTTACGGTCAATCACACGCATTTCTTTGTCAAGAATCAAGTAATGTAATTGTGACATTATTCTTTATTTTTATTCTTAAGTGCTGATTATAAATAAGTTATACATTTTAATATGCTAGATATCTAGATAGTGTGATATATTATTCAATAATATTATATCCTGAAGAGTTCGTATAAATAATTACGCTAATCTTATCAGGATCTAGTCTACGCAATAATTAATTCTACTATAGTAATATACATAATTAAACAAAGAACACATTATCGTGTTATAAAAATATATTTTGACTAATTTGTATAGACTTTAGCCAAGTTCACCCTATTCGTAAGAGTTGATTTTATGGAACAATGTCTTACGTGTATGTTAAAAGCGGCTTTAAAAAGCCATTTGGAGAACAGCAGGCACGCGTAGTGTATGAGAGAGAGAGAGTGTGGTGCGACTGCTGAAAAGAAGAAATTTTAACGTTAATTAATATACAAAAGTTACAAGAAATATAATTAAATAATAAATACTAAATTCACACAATAATGTAAGAGGAGATATTGGTTGAAAAAGTTAGCAAACCTGTAAATATCTGACTAAACTGAGAATACCTGCATAATCAATTACAGTTACCTTCTAGGTCTCGGGTGGTTTGTCAGCCTCATGCAGCAAGGGCTCCAAAACTGCCCAAAGTTCGTTGGCCTCCTCTGGGGCTATAAAAAATACCAAGTTATAATAAGAAACAAACTTTTTTTATAAGAAATAATGTATGCTAAGTATTTTGAGAAGTGTTATTACTTAGCCGTGGCTCGTCCAGATCAAAATCTGGCAGTACAGGTTCGTCGTTTGTTTGTTCCTCCATTTGTTGCATCGGGTACTGCTCCATTTGCTGTTCCGTTTGCTGCTCCGTTTGCTGCTCTAGTTGCTGCTCCATTTGTAAAACTATAACAAAAGTATGATGTTAAAATAAACGTATCAGTCTCAGTCATTGTCATTGTTAATCAGTATATGAAACAATTAATATTTAATTTCTGCCTCCATTGCGTCATTTTCACGCTGCAAATTCTCTGCGCTAATACGTTCTTCCCATGTCCTCTCTCTGATGAACCTTAACGTGTTAGCCAGCACATCTTGGTTACTCATCTGCCATATGGCAAAATGTATATTATTTCTTGAAGTCTATATTTTTTCAATATTTAATATTCAGCGAGTGAATTATTGGGTTATCTTACATTAGCGTCACCATCAATGGCAATGGCTAGGTCTTTAATTGCTGTGGCGGTCTCCTCACGGCGCTCTTTCTCAAA
This sequence comes from Eilema griseolum, assembly GCA_963662185.1. Lineage (NCBI taxonomy): Eukaryota > Metazoa > Arthropoda > Insecta > Lepidoptera > Erebidae > Eilema > Eilema griseolum. Next base: position 709,465 of record OY759251.1, read on the forward strand.
ATGAGCGTTACGCGCTCGCCTTTCCTCCTGCAAACAGAAGAATACTCAATTGAATAACAGCTATTAGCGAATGACAATAATCTTCAATCGTATTGTCCTCCATAGGATTACTAACGCGTGATAGCGGCACGCGGTTTCAGCCTGTTGGCCTCCCACGGCGCGGCCTGCTCGTACTCGTGGGCCTGGCCTGGCCGTCATTTTGATCTCGTTTCTGTAAGTAACAATAAATGAGTAAATTTTAAGACCTGTATAATTTTAGCATGTAGGCGACCTGCACAAAGCGATGCAGATGCCACGCAAAGTAGATAATTACCGTATGAGATGACATTTACAATTAGATAACGTGCTTGTTGTCTAGTAAGTAATTAATTCGCTCGTTAAGAAATGGACAAGGAATGAATAATTTCAACGAGACTCCAGCATATATTGGCGCGAGAATCTTACCTGCGCACACGCAGGACGCTCCTGAAGGGTGGAGGTGGGCTATTGTGTAGACAACTGGGCAGTGATGAGATCAGAATCTCTTAGTGTTTGATTGTAAACTTTAAGTTAGGTTGCTGAAGTGAAGTTTCGTAGAATTGACTGTAACGGTTATATTTTAAAATTACATTCGTTAGATACCTACTAGATACCACCCGCGTAGAATACTGAACAATTATTTAAAATTATAGCACGGGTAGTATCTTGTCCATTTATAAAAAATTGTCTACTTTGAAATTTAATAATCACCGTTTTAATTATTTTAAAAGTTGACCGATATTTCATTTAATCATCAATTTAATACAAAAAACAATAGTACAAGTGACCTTACACGACTTCCAGAGAGAAAAATCTCTTGACACACAGAAAGACGCATACAGACTGACGGACTAGAGTTCTGTCTTTATCCTTATGAAGGCACGTAACCTTCAAAGTAATGCTCGTGAAGGAGGAGGCAGGGCGGGAGCGACGACGGATCGCAAGCCAAGCTGCCCGCGTACGAAAGCAACTCGGGCGTCGGAGGTCGATGAACGACCTCCGATCCCCATTAGCGCAGGCCTGGAGGTGACTCGTGGTGCCACCTGCCACCCTGGCAGAAGCAGGCCGCGGCGGTGGCGCGCTCGGCGCGCCTCCCCGTTTTCCGGGGACGAGTTGGGGACTCTGTAGTCCCTCTGTAGTCCTCTGTAGATGGCCCTGGGTCGGCCGGGGTGCGAGGGATATGCCTGTCAACCTCACCTTCGGCAACCAAAACGACCTACAGGCAGCGTGCGTTTCAGTCGGTTCGAGTCCGACACAACCTGTTCCACCGGCTCCGATGGGCAGGTATCCGTGGGGATTTTGCACACGTAAAAACTCTTCGATATCTTTCTTCGAATATTATCTAGCCGGTTTCTATATTTTAAAGCATATAGCATAACATAACATAACATAAACTCACGCCGGTATTCCCCGAAGGGTTAGGCAGAGATGCTAGCACCCATATTTCGCCACAACACAGAACAAGGTAGGTACTATAATAATTATAATTTGGACACAGTTAAATTAAATTAAATCTGTTCTGTTATCAAATATTTAACAATTATTAACATAATCATGATTATTATACAAAGGTTCTACAATTCCTGAATTCAAATTACTCGGTATATTATATTTTTTGCCAAAAACAAGTTCAAATGGTGTGTACTTTGTTTCAGAGTGGACAGTTGTATTATTAGCAAAACAAAAATATGGTAACCATGTACTCCAATATCCAATAAGCATTCAAGTATTTGTGTGTATTTTCTAAAGCACCGATTGATTGGTGATGATATGCAGTGGAAGACATTTGACTTATATTTAACAGTTTACATACCTCTTTCATAGTAGTTGACAAAAAATCAATCCGATGCTATTTCTCGGGGTATTCCATACCTTAAGATAAAATTATCAACTAAAGATTTCGCCACACTAACACTATCCTTATTTTCTAAAGGATAAGCTTCTATATACTTACTTAGCTCACACTGTAGGGTGAGTATATATGAATAATTATAATAATCCTTACTAAAGGGCCCAACTATATCTAAATATATCTTATCTAAAGCTTACTGCGCAGTGGTTGAAACCTCCATTGGCTGTTTGGTAGGTAAATAATGTTTTTGTCTTTGACATTTTATACATTTCTGTACGTACTTTTTAACATCGTCCTCCATATTTGGCCAAAAATAATATCTTTTTATATTATTTAGCATTCGTCTTATCCCAGCATGGCCGCTTGTCGGCAATAAATGAAAATCATTCAGAATTACTAGTTTATCATCGTCATTATTTATCCGTATCGCTCCTTTTATAACACAAACTAGTGGAACGTTCCACTTTTTATTAGTATTGGTTAACCATTTAATATATTTCATTGTATCATTGTTTATTTTTACATATACTTCTTTAATATTATTTTCGTTACAAAACCATCCAATATCTCTCACAAAAACGTCTCGCGCTTGACATGATCGAGAATTCAGATTAACACATATGATATATCTCTCTTTAAAATAAATAAAATCTACTTTCAAATTATTAATAGTATATGTTTATAATTCCCACGACTGTATCTATTTTATTATTTTTTGGGTTTTAGTACATTTATCTTAAACATTGCAATGTATGTGTAACATAAAACCGTTTAGCTTAAAAAGTTTTTTTACCTATTTTTATTTTCTAGTTTTTAGTTTTTATTTCGCATTCTGTTTAATTCATTTAGTGCTTCATTATTGCAAGGTTTCTTGCCCGTTAGTTTATTGCAGTCCGCTTCCAAGCCGCAGCCATCTTAGCTTTCCATTTTGCATAGTAAATTATATTCTACTTGTTGAGACTTTTCATTTGATACCCATGTTGATGGGATTGATAAAACCTAAGTTATCTGCCATTTTGTAGAGGCCGCCATCTTGGATTTTAATTTTATATAGTACATTGTATTCTACTGGTTGATCACTTTCATTTGATACCCATATTGATGGGATTGATAAAACCTACGTTATCCGCCATTTTGTAGCGGCCGCAATCTTGGATTTCAATTTTTTATAGTATATTATATTCTGCTTGTTGAGCCCTTTCATTTGATACCCATATTGATGGGATTAATAAAACATAAATTATCCGCCATTTTGTAGCGGCGGCCATCTTGAATTTATAATGATAATGAATAAACATAATTGTATTGTTACCAAAATCCAAAGTGTATACAAAATTTCAGATTAATCGGTTGACAGGAAGAGGGTGAAATTTGAATTACTAAATTTGACCCAAGAATAAATAGTAAAACAAACGGGGTGAGCTAAATAAAACCGTTTAAAAAGCGACAAAGCGTTTGACTTCGTCACCAGACTGAGGTCTTGGATAATTTTTTATAACTTTAGTTTTTTCTGGATCTGGTTGTACACCATTTGATGATACTACATGTCCTAAATATAATAATTCTTTTTTCAAAAATTGGCACTTACTAGGATTTACTTACAAATTTACTTTTCTTAATCTCTCAAATATATATACTAGATTTTTGTTATGAATATCTAGGCTGCGTCCATAGCAAATTAAATCGTCTAAATAAACTAAAGCTTTTTCATAATTTAAACCAGCCATAGCGACTGTCATTAAACGACTAAAAGCATTCGGACTAATTTTTAAACCCATAGGTAATCTCTTAAGTTGATACTGTTTATCTGTAGTAAAAACTGTATATTTTCTGCTTTCAGGCTCTAATAATAATTGGTAGTATGATTGTGATAAATCTAGATGACTAAAATATATTGCACCAGACAGAGAATCTAAAATTTCGGTTATATTTGGAAGAGGGAATTTGTCATCCATAATCCTTTCATTTAACTTTCGATAATCTACTACTAAACGCCATTTCTTACTAGAGTCCGCACTCTTCTTTGGTACGAGCAAGATAGAACTATTCCATTCACTCTGACTTTCTTCTACAATATCATCTTTAATCATTTGTTGTATTTGAATTTCTATTTCCTGTTTTTGTGACCTAGGTAATCTGTACGGTTTATCATAAGATGGTGTAAGATTTTCCATTAAATAAATTTTCTGCTTATATAAATTTGTAACACCTAACCTATCACCTGACAGCAAAAATATGTCTGAATATTTCGCACAAATATTTTCTATAGATATCTGTTCCTCATAATTTAAATGACTTAAATTTAGCATGGAAAACAATTTCTTTACTCTGTCAGAATTATTCAATTCCTTTTCAAAACTACAAATAGAATAATCGTCTAAACTTATTAATTCCGGAATAAAATAACCAAGAATAACTAACATCATTAACGTCAAATATAACTGAATTAATATTAGCATAATAACAAGCTAAATTATTAGGCTCGAAAAAAATAATTAGGTAATTCTAATTTTTTCTGACTACCGTTATCATTGTTTGCCTGTGCGTTTGTGGATTTATCATCGTCGTTACTGGCTGATTGTGCCATATTAGCACGGTGACCACGGGAACCCCTAGAGTTCTGAAATCGACGTCCCTCAAATCTAAAATTATTCTGGTGTTGTTGTCTGTAACCACCTTGTCCTCGGTAATTCTGAGGATCACCTCTATAATTTTGGGAATGGCCTTGATAATTAAGGGGATGATTTTGTGAGTTGTAATAATTACGCTTACCTAAAATTATTTGACCTACCTCTATTTCGGTGAAAATACATCACTCTGGCGCCATTGTCGGATGACAATGACAATTCTTCGTCCAATGCACCACGGATAGCGTCACTCAAAGTAGTATAATTCCTTGCTGCTATAATTGTACTGATTCGACTATTTCTCAGACCATCGGAAAAACGTTTAATAGCGTTCTTTTCGTTCACAGTTTTCAAAATTTCATATTTTTCGAGTCTCCATCCAATTGAGAAATAGTTAAATCAACAGATAATTGTTCTATTTGCTTACCGAAGTCAGCTACAGTTTTGTCATTCTGCCTAGAGCATTGTAGTTGCTGGTGCAGTTAAGTGTCTGATTTTTTACTTAGAAGTCGGTCCTTCATGTCCTTCACAAGATCTGAAACTGTTGCATAAGTTTCGTGCAATCTTAGTTTTGCACCTTCGGACAACCTTGACCTTAAAACAAAAGTTCAACTTCCAACATATCAGAGTACATTTCAATATTTGAAATTAATTGCTTTGTTACACATTCGGTTTTGTCCATAATCGGTAAAAGACTGACAGCGGTTTTTAATTGAAATTTTTCCATTATAACTAAATTATCTGTAACTGTACCTTTAGAAACAGAATCTATCGCAGTACATAATTCACTTATTTTAATATTTTTTTTTTTTTTTTTTTTTTACGTGCGCAAAATCCCCACGGATACCTCCCCACCGGAGCCGGTGGAGGAGGTTATGTCGGACCCGAACCGACTAAAACGCACGCCGCCTGTGGGTCGTTTCGGTTGCCGAAGGTGAGGTTGACAGGCATATCCCTCGCACCCCGGCCGACCCAGGGCCATCTCTCACGATCTGGCCCTCTTCTCGGGTGTGGGGACCAGAGAGTCCCCAACTCGTCCCCGGAAACGGGGAGGCGCGCCACGCGCGCCACCGCTGCGGCCTGCTTCTGCAAGGGTGGCAGGCGGCTTCACCTGTCACCCCCAGGCCGGCGCTCATGGGGGGCGGAGGTCGTTCATCGACCTCCGACGCCCGAGTTGCCTTCGTGCGCGGGCAGCTTGTCTAGCGATCCTTCGTCGCTCTCGCTGCCGCTCCCGCCCCGCCTCCTCCTTCACGAGCATTACTTGCTCGCAGAAGGAGGCGCCGGCCGCCCACGCATCCGCGCAGCGAACCATCGCCGCGAGCAAGGTGGAGAGCGTGAGAACCCTCACTCCCAGGGCCGCCACAAGCTCCCGCCTCGGCGTCTCCCACGCCGGACACTCGGTGAGCGTGTGCGGACCTGAGTCCTCGCTCGCGTCGCAGTGATGGCACTCGGACGTTGGCTCTTTCTGCATCCGACGCAGATACTTTCCGACACTTATTTTAATATAATATTTATCGATACTGGCACATACATTTTCAATTTCCTCTGCTTCTAACTTAGTTATTTTTTCAGTTTCTGACAATACTTTTACATTGTCCAAGATAAAATCAAACTGCCTCTTTAAATTTTCCAATTCAACACTTTTTTCATGCCTTATTTTAGCGGTCCTTCGACTAGGGCCTAATTTAGTTAAATAATCTTTAACGTACTTGAATTTTCCAAATAGTTCTTTGAGCTCGTCTGCCATTTAATTAAAATCAAGCAAGATTTATAACATAAAACATAAAACAAAATAACTTATCTACAAGGACGAATTTAACGTACATTTTACGAAATTATAGTAGGGATTTCGCTCTCTAAAAGAAAAAGTAATAAGTAAATGATGTTATCAATACCAGTTCAAATAATTAGTCGGCATGTTGCACTCGCGCACTTTTTTCGCACTTCTGCACTTTTGCACGTTTTCGTAGTAGCGAATATGTTTATTGCGAGAACTAGATTACAGAAACATGGTTGATTACACAGTTGCCTCACTTGAAGGCTGACTCTGGAGCCTTCTAAAATAATTTTCAGATCGCTTCAGCGCGAATTCGCGTATTTGTTGCTCTGTCCAATCGCGATGGCATTTCCGGTACAATTTGTACCCCAAAATTAAAAGAACAACGCCCATAAAAACACAAATGGTTACAAGTATATAGTTGGTATTGGCTGCATGTTGTTGTAGCTGGTCGACAGTCCCTGAATTCGTGCCTGCACCGGCAGCAGTTTTTGCCACCACTACTTGTTCCTTTTCTACAGATTGTTTGTTCCCCATTTTCGATAAAGAAAATCCAATTTGGATACACAGCACCGTACATACGAAAGCACCACAGTATTTTTACACATTGTCACAACGCAGAACGATGCACAGGGCCACTTAGTTCACACGAAATTGTCCACGCTGCAAAAATTGCACCTGCATCGGTTCTCGTTACGGGCGCCGAAGCGATGCGCCGCCGCCGGCGTCGTAACGTGATAGCGTGTCGCTGGCAGGGTCGCCATATGATGTTGTCGTTAGGGAGTCGAATTAAAAGACGTCCATTACTTGCGACATCCCGTTTATTACTCTCTAATAAGGTGACACAAATAAGTACTTATACAAGGAACTTACAACTATAGAGTTTCCACACACATACTATAACATTAGGGCTGTACCACACCATAATCTTATATTCGACGAAGTAGGGTCTACAACTTTCTGTGTTTTTTATTTGTGATATTATACTGATACACTTTTTTGGACTATGAACAGATCATTTATATCAACACTATTTCCCCAAAGCATAACCCCATACTTCAGCCACGAATATGCATATGCGTAGTAGGCTGCTAAAGCAGTTTGTGTGTTAGTGTTTTTGTTAATTTGGAAAAGGGCTTATGTGAATTGTGATAGTTTAGCTTTGACGTGTTCTATGTGTGTTTTTCAGTTAATGTGTGCGTCTATGTTTATTCCCAGTAATTTGAATGTGTGGACTTCTTCTAAAGATGTGTGTTGGTGAGTTATGTTTAAATTTAAGGGGGGCTTTGTGTACGGTCTGAATTGTATGATTTTCGTTTTATTCGAGTTTATATCTAAGTTGTGTTCTTGTAACCATTCCGTTATAGTTTGGAGAGTATTTTTTACTATGGTGTTGTGGTTGGTTGAACCGTCGCATTGTATTACAATAGAAATATGTTTGTTTTTTTTTATTTTTATAATATTTAGTATTTCTTTGAAGTCCACTGGCTGTAAGTACATCGAGTGTATTGACGAGCTTATAACAGGTCTTCCGATGGGTGTATTTGTGCAGGTATTGTCTTGACCCACTGAAATGAAAAAAATGTTAAAATAAATGTGTTACATATTGTTAAGGGGCATGTCACTACTTCATCGTTAACTTTCAACGTCATGTTTTCTTTCTTCTTAATGTCTGTTTTTCTAGTTATTGTATTTATAATTTTCCACATAGTTTTAACTTTATTATCAGATTTTTACATCAGGCCTAAATATTCTAATTTTTTTGACACTTTAATACTCGACTCGAATTTAGGTCCCAATGTAATAGGTGGCGAGCCTATTGCTATTCACCGGGCACTTATATATATGTAAAGCATATAGACAAAACCATATCCGGGTACTATTTTGTTTTAAGGAATTTGGGACCATCGAATGTCGTGGCTTCGTATTGTAAAGAAACACGATGCCGACACTCAAATTACTTCTTTAATATTTTTCTTCTACCTAAATAATGTCCATGCTATAAAAGCGTGAGTTGTAGTCATTCATTGTTTGGTATCAACATCCATCAGACCATCTTATCAAAAACAAGAAATAATTCAATAAGTGATTAACACAATGATTATAGTTTCAGAAAGTTTTTAAATAAGACAACATCTTTATCACTATGTACAGAGTGGTGTCCCCTTCAAGGGAAATCATTTATTTTATGTAAGTATTGAAAATGATTATACACTACACTTGATTATAATAATAATAAAATATTTATTTCAGACCATAGTCCATACTTAAAAAAGAAATACACACACTGAACAAACACATCAAGATACGTGTGTGTGCTCGGATCAAGGCTTTCACTATAGCCGAGTCCTGCTTATCTGCAATGACCTTCAGGATACCGTTAGTGCTACCCCGTATTCTACTTAAGCTGGAAGCGAGTCTTTTTCGCATGATGGCATGAAAGCCGTCGACTCCAGCATCGGCAAACATGCCAGATGCACTACAGAAGCTGGGTAGCCCTAACAAGAACCTGAACCCATTATTATATTAGACGCGTAGGGCATTGAGCGTTCGCTGCGTATAGCTGAACCACAGGCTGCACGTGTAGAAGGTCTGACAGTATGCTTTGAACAAGGTAATTTTGACTGCATCACTACATCGTGCAAACCTGCGAGCCAGCATATTGCTTTTGACCGCCAACGCTCTACGCTCCCTCTCAATATCAACTTGGTCTTCAAGGCCCTCGGTAATGTAGTGCCCCAAGTATTTAAACTTGTACACCCGTTTTAGCTCCGTACCATTCAGCTTAATTGCGGGCACAGTTAACGGACATTTAAAGGAGGCCCTGAAGACCATGTATTCACTCTTTACACAGTTATAGATAAGTCCCAGTCTTTGGCTGTGCGATTCACAAATGGCAAGCAGCCGTCTCATTGCGTTTACAGTTGGGGTCAGCAGCACCATGTCATCCGCGTAACTGAAGTTGTTCATTGCTGTATCGTCAATCCAACATCCGACTCTAGTGCTGCTAAGCCCGACCACAAGATCATTCACGTACAGGTTGAAGAGTTTGGGAGAACTCAACCCACCTTGTCTCACCTCGCACTCCAACCTGTACGCGTCAGAGTAGCTGTCCGCCCATCGAACGCAGTTCTTCTGGTTACGGTACCAGAACTGGAACAGTCGTTGCACCTGTGTAGGCACCGCTGTTTTCCCGAGCTTCTCCCATAGTACATCATATGATACTAGATCAAATGCCCTGGAGAGGTCGAGAAAACATGCATACACAGGTGTGTTTCTATCCGTATAGTATTGAACAGTATGCTTGAGACTAATAATTGCGCTTTCAGTAGATAGTCCGACTCGAAAGCCGAACTGAGCGTCATGTATATTGAGGTGTTTCTCCAATTCTGAGTCAAGCACACTGTCCAACACCTTGGCCACCACCGTAGCCAGAGATATAGGACGATAGTTCTGCTTATCAGATAAATCTCCTGTTTTATTTTTCACAATTGGCACAATTATGGTCCTAATTAGGTCCTCTGGCAAGTAGGAGTGACTCATACAGACATTATAAAACATTGCCAGCACTCGCGGTAGGTGCACACCCGCATATTTCAAGTGTTCAACACTGAATCCGTCATGACCGGGTGGGTGACTTGCCTTTGGACATGTTACTTACAATTTTACGAACTTGCTTAGCTGTTATATAATACATGTCACCAGTCATGGCGGGCTCAGCATTAAAACCTGAGGAACCCAACGGAAACTTCACAGTGAAATGCTCTTTGAACAATTCGGCAATATCTTTACTATCACTCACCCCTCCCACGCTAACAGGGAGGCCAGGCTCATGGTTTAAGTTACCGGTCGCTTTCCAAAAGTCGGTGAAACTGTTTGAAGCTCGAAATTCAGTAATTGCATCCATTTTTAGCTGTTCTTTATTGTTCTGACAAAACTTTAATTTATTCTTAAACATCTTACGGCTTTCACACATCTCCTCGTATACAGTACCAGATGGCGGCCTATTTTGAGAGACCCAACTTAGAAATTTAATCCTGGCCTCCCTGTGCGCCTGATATACATATTTATTCCATCCTATCACAATACGTTTATTTTTTCGAGCATGACTAGCATTCGACTTAATAGCTGAATCAGTTAAAGTTAATGTAATATTTGTATATAATTTATCTATTATGTATCTATGTCTATTATGTTTACACATACCATAACTACAATCTCTAAGTTCTACAGGAAAATCTATTAGTTTAAGTTTATTATTGCACATATCGGTATAATTATTTATTTGTTCAGTCGTTCTGTATCCCCAAATTGCTTTATTATGCCCATTATTTCAACCAAAACTATGTTTATCTACAATCACATTTAACTTACACTCTACAAATAATGGCAGATGATCCGACCAGTAAGTATCGTATTTAATATAAACATTAGTAACAGTTTGCCGCGCGGAGTAGCTAACAACACAGTGATCAAGCCACCGTGTACACCCGTGAGCATCACTAATAAAGGTATAATTATTAGATGAGTTACCTAATATCTCCAAATCTGCACAGGACTACTGCTGATCTGCACACGAATTACTTAGCTCATTACCAAACAGTTCCCCCAGATGAGCATTAAAATCACCTAACACGTAAATAGCCTCCACAGAACCACTTTCAACAATCGCACAATTCTCGCCAAAACACGCTGTAATGTCCTCTAAATTGTCCATCGCATTTGTAGATATACTAAACACAATAAATGACCGTTTATCTATTGACACTTTAATTGCACATAAACGAGGATTATTGCACTCGATCACAGACACTTTAGTAAACACGCTTTTGCGCCACAGTAACGCCACTCCCCCGTACGGTCGACTTCTGAAGATGCCGGTCGAGGTGATGATTATGACGCTTCTTGGTAAATTAGGTATATATTATTTTTCCTAACATCATTATGATTTTATAATATGTAATGTGTTCGTGCAACACATGCGGTTGAGACTAATCGAGCGCATACCTGCCCGGCCCCGCACCCCTCGTCCGGTTTACGGGCACCTAAATTCTGGGAAACAATAGACTCAAACAAAGGGCTAAGGGATTTCACATAATCGTTTTCACAAATAGATAACATTTGTTACAAAAATAAAGGGCTAAAGATAAGAAACACGCTTTGGCTAATTGGTTTTGTTGTCATGTTAACAATGAAGACCAAAACGACGATAGCTACAAAATTACTGTCTTCGATGATAAGATTTATTACCTACATTTAGGAGTGAAAAGTAAATATTGCGTCATTTGTATGAGGGCGAAAAATAAAGGACGAGAAGCACAAAGGTGACGATTGCACTTATTTATTTGTTGCTTTCAGGATATAAGTATTCCAATGAATATTATTAAAGTTTTGGTATATTTACAGGTTCCTCTACCAGCACCTTGACTAGCAAAAACTATTTACGACTGACCGTCTCAATCGTCTGCGGATTGCATTTAAATCAACTGTCGAACAAAAATAAATCTTAAAAATGATACAATAAACCGTCCTTTGAATATTTTTGATAGGCATATTAACTGTGAAGTAAAAGTTACTACTGTCAAAATGATAAAAAGCTGGAGCACACACTACTGTTGCTTGAAAGCTCTGAGCAAAGCAAGTGCTCTGGCTTTGTACGCTAAAAGCTTACTGCACGATTGAAACAATAACAGGTTGCTAGTCAATTGAAATAACAGTAGTGTTTGCTTTTAGAATAAGAGTCCTACTAATAAGAAAATATTTGAATTAAACCATTTCATTCAATTATCACAAAATGAGTATGATTTTTAACATGAGGTATACTTTTTATATAGAGGAGAGCAATTTAATTCTTTGGTACCAAAGTACATCGGAGAAATTACGCAATAAACAACTATTATGCATTGAGGTGCTTTGCTAAAAGAAACGTAAAAGAAATTCAAGAAAATATTGGCTAGTTTCGGTGCTTTGCCCTTGTCAAAATGATACGCAATCTATTTCTTCGTCATGTTCCTCGCTTACTGATATCGATTCAAGTTCGTCAAGATTTTTTAAACTGGAGAAATTTCTAACGTAATGAACTGATGGTTTATTGTGTTATCACAACTATTGAATCAAAATATTACTATTACTAAGTATATCAAAGTTAAAAGGCTCACCAACAAAATTTAGTTTCAACTTTATGGAGGTTCTGTTTGTGACAGGGTTTTTTTTTAAATTTAATTTAATTTAACCGTAAATTAAAGCTTAAAATGTAATAATTCTTTATAAAAAAAAGTTGAGTTTAAGACTTAGAGCGTACAGAGTACCTGCACATAGCTGTGAGTACTGTCTAAGCAATCAGTGTCTAGGAATGTCAAATAGCGGACATATAAGGAGGATTTGTCAATGCTAAACCCACAACTCCGAAGGAACGGAGGAATCGTGGAGATTTAATAGAAACATTCAAAATCTTGAATGGATTCTACGATATAAAGAACTATCCTAACCCTAAGAACCATCTAAGATGTCTCCCAAGGACCGGAGGAATCGTGGATGGAGATCTAACAGAAACATTCAAAATTAGAGAACTTTGATGCGACCTGCTTTATTCATAACGAGAATGCACATCTTAGTGGACACCATCTGAAGTTATGCACTTGGCTTCTCCAACAACAATTTATCAGTAACAGAGTGGTCAGAACGTGGAACCAGCTCCTAGAACACTCAGACTAGAGAAATTGAAGGAAAGAAAATGGAAACTGAATAGAGGCATTATCAGTTGTCTACGACTGCCTATGTGTAATATTCTACGCTATTAATATTTTATTTCTTCATAACAAAAAAACATAATAAAAAAACGATTTTTTAAATTTTTAACTAAAATGTAAACGTAATCGTCAATAGTTTACGACTTAGAGCGGTTTTATGAATTGAAATTGGAACTGTATTAATAAAATAGAACGATTTGTTTGGTGACTAGCCAACCGGTTCCGGGTTCGGCCGTGACACATTCATTCAACATTCAACATACCTTTTAGCAAAACATTCTCACGAAATATTTATTTTCAAATGATGTAAGGGACATTTATGATTACTACTCCGCTCCCTTGAGTAGTAGCATAATGATATATATAGCCTATAGCTTTCCTCTATAAACGAGCTATTCAACACAAAAATATTTTTAAGGTCTAACTAGTAGTTCTTGCGATTAGCGATGATCAGTTGGATCATACAAACAAACTCTTTAGTTTTTTGTTATTATTATTTTTACTACCAATGTGTATATTTATATTGATTTTATAAAATAAAATCGTTTATTTTTGTTACGTTATAAAGATGGAATAAAATATTAATAATATGGTATTTTAAATAGTTTTGCTCATAGCGATGTGTATGTACTTCATATGATCTAAGTCATAAAATTTTGGACATCACGTTTGAATTTCTCTTGTGAACAATTAGCACACTTAAAGCTTTAAAAACTGAAAAATAAAAGGGTGTAAAATCAACGTTTTAGTTACAAGAAATAGGATTTTTAATTTTTATTACCAATTAATTGATATATTTAACTTTGAACTTTTTAGAGGCTTACCTCTTTGCAAATTTTTAAATGCTCAGTACTAAGGAATAAAGACATCACAAGAAAAAAATTGTGTATTCACATCGACGTCCATTAAAAGTATAACTGACCAGAATATAGACAAATTATCTGCTTGATATGAAATACCCCATATGCCGTTGTAAATTTTTTAACTGTTTAGACGTCAATACAATAACTAAATAGGTCGTCATCGTCTAAAACTCTTACAGAAAAATTCACAACACATTTAGTATTATAACTTAACAAATAGCTCGTACATTAACGAATATTTGAAATGATCTTTCATATTTATCTAAAGTCACATAATAAATCGGCGAAATATTCAATTGGAACCGGCAGTTCCTGAGATTAGTTCACTCAAACAAACAAACGCTTCAGTTTTATAACACTAGTATAGATAGGGAATGTTATTCAATAAACGATTTATAGTATTTACGGTCAATCACACGCATTTTTTTGTCAAGAATCAAGTAATGTAATTGTGACATTATTCTTTATTTTTATTCTTAAGTGCTGATTATAAATAGGTAAGTTATACATTTTAATATGCTAGATATCTAGATAGTGTGATATGTTAATCAATAATATTACTTATATCCTGAAGAGTTCGTATAAATAATTACGCTAATCTTATCAGGATCTAGTCTACGCAATAATTAATTCTACTATAATAATATACATAATTAAACAAAGAACATTATCGTGTTATTAAAATATATTTTGACTAATTTGAGCAATATAATATAATTCATTTATAGAATATAAATATATACTATACAAAAATATTCAATATACGCTATCAAAAGGTATATAAAACTGAAGACAAAACATTTGAAACATTGTTTATACCGAAGAATTAAGAAGAGAGCAACACATTTATTCCAACATCACAACATTTAAAAATGTAAACGACACGCATCTAGTAAAATGTCCCGCATGTTCTAGCGCATCACTGTCTTGTAGAGATGTATTATAGACTTTAGCCAAGTTCACCATATTCGTAAGAGTTGATTTTATGGAACAATGTCTTACGTGTATGATAAAAGCGGCTTTAAAAAGCCATTTGGAGAACAGCAGGCATGCGTAGTGTATGAGAGAGAGAAAGAGTGTGGTGCGACTGCTGAAAAGAAGAAATTTTAACGTTACTTAATATACATAAGTTGCAAGAAATATAATTAAATAATAAATACTAAATTCACACAATAATATAAGAGGAGATATTAGTTGAAAAAGTTAGCAAACCTGTAAATATCTGACTAAACTGAGAATACTTGTATAATCAATTACAGTTACCTTCTAGGTCTCGGGTGGTTTGTCAGCCTCATTCAGCAAGGGCTCCAAAACTGCCCAAAGTTCGTTGGCCTCCTCTGGGGCTATAAAAATACCAAGTTGTAATAAGAAACAAACTTTTTTTATAAGAAATAATGTATGCTAAGTAGTTTGAGAAGTGTTATTACTTAGCCGTGGCTCGTCCAGATCAAAATCTGGCAGTACAGGTTCGTCGTTTCTTTGTTCCTCCATTTGTTGCATCGGGTGCTGCTCCATTTGCTGTTCCGTTTGCTGCTCCGTTAGCTGCTCTAATTGCTGCTCCATTTGTAAAACTATAACAAAAGTATGATGGTTAAATAAACGTATCAGCCTCAGTCATTGTCATTGTTAATCAGTATATGAAACAATTAATATTTACTTTCTGCCTCCATTGCGTCATTTTCACGCTGCAAATTCTCTGCGCTAATACGTCCTTCCCATGTCCTCTCTCCGATGAACCTTAACGTGTTAGCCAGCACATCTTGGTTACTCATCTGCAATATGGCAAAATGTATATTATTTCCTGAAGTCACTATTTTTTCAATATTTAATATTCAGCGAGTGAATTATTGGGTTATCTTACATTAGCGTCACCACCAATGGCAATGATTAGGTCTTTAAATGCTATGGCGGTCTCCTCACGGCGCTCTTTTTCATAATGAGCGTTACGCGCTCGCCTTTCCTCCTGCAAACAGAAGAATACTCAATTGAATAACAGCTATTAGCGAATGACAATAATCTTCAATCGTATTGTCCTCCATAGGATTACTAACGCGTGATAGCGGCACGCGGTTTCGGCCTGTTGGCCTCCCACGACGCGGCCTGCTCGTACTCGTGGGCCTGGCCTGGCCGTCATTTTGATCTCGTTTCTGTAAGACAATAAATGAGTAAATTTTAAGACCTGTATAATTTTTGCATGTAGATGACCTGTACAAAGCGATGCAGATGCCACGCAAAGTAGATAATTACCGTATGAGATGACATTTACAATTAGATAACGTGCTCGTTGTCTAGTAAGTAATGAATTCGCTCGTCAAGAAATGAACAAGGAATGAATAATTTCAACGAGACTCCAGCTTATATTGACGCGAGAATCTTACCTGCGCACACGCCGGGCGCTCCTGAAGGGTAGGGGTGGGCTATTGTGTAGACAACTGGGCAGTGATAAGATAAGAATCTCTTTGTGTTTGATTGTAAACTTTAAGTTAGGTTGCTGAAGTGAAGTTTCGTGGAATTGACTGTAATGGCTATATTTTAAAATTACATTCGTTAGATACCTACTAGGTACCACCCGCGTAGAATACTGAACAATTATTTAAAATTATAGCACGGGTACTATCTTGTCCATTTATTAAAAAATAGTCTACTTTGAAATTTAATAATCACCGTCTTAATTATTTTAAAAGTTGACCGAGATTTCATTTAATAATCAATTTAATACAAAAAAACAATAGTACAAGTGACCTTACACGACTTCCAGAGAAAAAAATCTCTTGACACACAGAAAGACGCATACAGACTGACGGACTAGAGTTCTGTCCTTATCCTTATGAAGGCACGTAACCTTCAAAGTAAAGAAGTTCACCCGGGTACTCTTAACTTTATTTTATCTACCAGTCTACATGGCAGTCTGCATGGCCATGTAGACTCTGTAGATATGTCAGTCTGAAATAATCAGTCCACTCCCGTCACAAGATTTATTTCATCGCACATAATTAACTTGAGTTATTCTCATAATGAACTTATTTAATTAACTACATAAGTATTTATGCTGTGTTGCATCAAATCGCTTCATAAATTCCACATTATTTTTTTGTAACCTATACTAATAAAAATGCTATCGCGGTCTTATTTGTTGCCCTTTTTTTGATCTATCTCGTACGGTACCAGTGTTTGTAATGTAATCGCAAAAAAAAAGTAACCACATCAAATTCCTGTTACCACAAATAAAACTATACACAATAACCAAAGTCTAACTAACTCTAACTTCTGCAGTTGATCAGAAGATTGTTCGCTTCTAGTGATGATCGTGGTTTATTGAATTGTACTTTATTGTAATAGAATTATAACTGTCAAAAACTTATTCCTCCCTCCGGCCGGCCGGCGCCTCCTTCTGCGAGCAAGTAATGCTCGTGAAGGAGGAGGCGGGGCGGGAGCGACGACGGATCGCAAGCCAAGCTGCCCGCGTACGAAGGCAACTCGGGCGTCGGAGGTCGATGAACGACCTCCGCCCCCCATTAGCGCAGGCCTGGAGGTGACTGGTGGAGCCGCCTGCCACCCTGGCAGAAGCAGGCCGCGGCGGTGGCGCGCTCGGCGCGCCTTCCCGTTTTCCGGGGACGAGTTGGGGACTCTGCAGTCCCCACACACCCGAGGAGATGGCCAGATCGTGAGAGATGGCACTGGGTCGGCCGGGGTGCGAGGGATATGCCTGTCAACCTCACCTTCGGCAACCAAAACGATCCACAAGCAGCGTGCGTTTCAGTCGGTTCGAGTCCGACATAACCTCTTCCACCGGCTCCGATGGGCAGGTATCCGTGGGGATTTTGCACACGTAAAAACTCTTCGATATCTTTCTTCGAATATTATCAAGCCGACTCCTATATTTTAAAGCATATAACATAGCATAACATGACATAATATAAACTCACGCCTGTATTCCCCGAAGGGTTAGGCAGAGGTACTAGCACCCACATTTCGCCACAACACAGAACTAGGTAGGTACAATAATAATTATAATTTGGACACAGTTAAATTAAATAAATCTGTTGTTATCAAATATTTGTATTCTAAATATAGGTTTATTTATAAGTACCTACTCTAATTCATATAACTCATATCAAAATCAGTTATGAAAGTGAACGAAGCCTTATGGAGGTGGGCTCCATAAGGCTAGAGCTTTGAGAGGCCAGGGCAAGTCAAATGCAATTCGGTATACTTCCAAATTATTTCGCATTTTAATCCTAAAGTAATTAACTGGGTGCTAAGAGGTTAATACATGAAATAATAACGGCTTAGGCGATGAAAGGAAGGTAGGCCAAAAAACAATGTTTGCTATTTTTTTTGCAACTGAAGACAATTCTTGAACCTTCCGAGAGATTTGTATATTTGCAATGTGGTTTACATTACAGAAATACGAACCACTCTCATACACACACATAATATACACGCCTATAATCCCCGAAGTTAATCCCTGAGGTAGAGATGTACTAACACTCGTATTTCACTATTATGTTCAATCCAATTTGATAGACGGATGAGCTTATTGCTTGCCTGTTGCGGCCAGTACTTACTGTAGGTGGCAGTGCCTACCCCGGGTAAGGCCCCCTGGACCTCCGTTGCCCAGCGTGCATGGCATGGGGGTTACCGACCACGCTTTTGAATCACGTTCCCGTTGCGACTTCTGTTCAGCAGACCCTCTGGCATTCTTCGAACCACCATTGCACCCGTTTAACCCATGCCCGTAATTAAATAGTTTTCTTAGAGCTTATTACCGTAAACGGGCACTATATCATGGGCTATATGTTTAATGTCTTATACACAGAAAAAACTGACAAATTCCAATAAAATAAATTGAACAATTTTGATTAAATGTCAATATACAATATCAATATAGTATAATTATTATGTCAAAAAAATAGCGTATAATATTTTGGTTCTTTATGTCATAGTTGGACTTTACTTATCTTCTAAATACTCATCGGTTGAATAGTAGCATTTTTCTATTAAATATGCTCTAAGCGGGTTAGTGAAGAGTGTCATACTTCCCTGTAGTTTGACATGGGTTTGGGAGTTTATTAAAATTAAATATTCTAACTGCCATATAATACGGAATTTCATTTAGCATTTTTACTCTCGAAGGCGGTAGGTGTAGTCTCTTTTTGTGTCGGGTGTCATCCTTTGTTTCGAAACTCCTCTTGTTTTTGTATTCAAAGTGCATATGTCGAAAATGTATATTGATGGTAATGTCAATATCTTAATATATTCGACGAAGTAGGGTCTACAACTTTCTGTGTTTTTTATTTGTGATATTATTCTGATACACTTTTTTGGACTATGAACAGATCATTTATATCAACACATTATCATTTATATCCAAAGCATAACCCCATACTTCAGCCACGAATATGCATATGCGTAGTAGGCTGATAAAGCAGTTTGTGTGTTAGTGTTTTTGTTAATTTGGAAAAGGGCTTATGTGAATTGTGATAGTTTAGCTTTGACGTGTTCTATGTGTGTTTTTCAGTTAATGTGTGCGTCTAAGTTTATTCCCAGTAATTTGAATGTGTTGACTTCTCCTAAAGATGTGTGTTGGTGAGTTATGTTTAAATTTAAAGGGGGCTTTGTGTACGGTCTGAATTGTTTGATTTTCGTTTTATTCGAGTTTATATCTAAGTTGTGTTCTTGTAGCCATTCCGTTATAGTTTGGAGAGTATTTTTTACTATGGTGTTGTGGTTGGTTGAACCGTCGCATTGTATTACAATAGAAATGTGTTTGTTTTTTGTTATTTTTATAATATTTAGTATTTCTTTGAAGTCCACTGGCTGTAAGTACATCGAGTGTATTGGCTAGCTTATACCAGGTCGTCCGATGGGTGTATTTGTGCAGGTATTGTCTTGACCCACTGAAATGAAAAAAATGTTAAAATAAATGTGTTACATATTGTTAAGGGGCATGTCACTACTTCATCGTTAACTTTCAACGTCATGTTTTCTTTCTTCTTAATGTCTGTTTTTCTAGTTATTGTATTTATAATTTTCCACATAGTTTTAACTTTATTATCAGATTTTTACATTAGGCCTAAATATTCTAATGTTTTTGACACTTTTTTTTTTTATACCGCTTAGTTGGCAGACAAGCACACGGCCCACCTGATGGAAAGTAGTTACCGTGCCGTATGGACGTCTGTAACACCAGAGGAGTCACAGTCGCGCTGCCAACCCTGTAAGTACAGAGTTTCTGTGCCGACAGTAGAAGACAAATCAGGACAAGCCTTTAGTCTTCCCACTGACGGCACAAATTCTCCTAAATAAGACAACATCTTTATCACTATGTACAGAGTGGTGTCCCCGTCAAGGGAAATAATTGATTTTATGTATGCATTGAAAATGATTATACACTATAGTAAATATCGACAACACTTGATTATGACGCTTCTTGGTAAATTAGATATATATTATTTTTCCTAACATCATTATGATTTTATAATATGTAATGTGTTCGTGCAACACATGCGGTTGAGACTAATCGAGAGCATACCTGCCCGGCCCCGCACCCCTCGTCCGGTTTACGGGCACCTAAATTCTGGGAAACAATAGACTCAAACAAAGAGCTAAGGGATTTCACATAATCGTTTGCACAAATAGATAACATTCGTTACAAAAATAAAGGGCTAAAGATAAGAAACACGCTTTGGCTAATTGGTTTTGTTGTCATATTAACAATGAAGACCAAAACGACGATAGCTACGAAATTACTGTCTCCGATGATAAGATTTATTACCTACATTTAGGAGTGAAAAGTAAATATTGCGTCATTTGTATGAGGGCGAAAAATAAAGGACGAGAAGCACAAAGGTGACGATTGCACTTATTTATTTGTTGCTTTCAGGATATAAGTATTCCAATGAATATTATTAAAGTTTTGGTATATTTACAGGTTCCTCTACCTGTACCTTGACTAGCAAAAACTATTTACGACTGACCGTCTCAATCGTCTGCGGATTGCATTTAAATCAACTGTCGAATAAAAATAAATCTAAAAAATGATACAATAAACCGTCCTTTGAATATTTTTGATAGGCATATTAACTGTGAAGTAAAAGTTACTACTGTCAAAATGATAAAAAGCTGGAGCACACACTACTGTTGCTTGAAAGCTCTGAGCAAAGCAAGTGCTCTGGCTTTGTACGCTAAAAGCTTACTGCACGATTGAAACAATAACAGGTTGCTAGTCAATTGAAATAACAGTAGTGTTTGCTTTTAGAATAAGAGTCCTACTAATAAGAAAATATTTGAATTAAACCATTTCATTCAATTATCACAAAATGAGTATGATTTTTAACATGAGGTATACTTTTTATATAGAGGAGAGCAATTTAATTCTTTGGTACCAAAGTACATCGGAGAAATTACGCAATAAACAACTATTATGCATTGAGGTGCTTTGCTAAAAGAAACGTAAAAGAAATTCAAGAAAATATTGGCTAGTTTCGGTGCTTTGCCCTTGTCAAAATGATACGCAATCTATTTCTTCGTCATGTTCCTCGCTTACTGATATCGATTCAAGCTCGTCAAGATTTTTTAAACTGGAGAAATTTCTAACGTAATGAACTGATGGTTTATTGCGTTATCACAACTATTGAATCAAAATATTACTATTACTAGGTATATCAAAGTTAAAAGGCTAACCAACAAAATTTAGTTTCAACTTTATGGAGGTTCTTTTTGTGACAGGGTTTTTTTTAATTTAATTTAATTTAACCGTAAATTAAAGCTTAAAATGTAATAATTCTTTATAAAAAAAAGTTGAGTTTAAGACTTAGAGCGTACAGAGTACCTGCACATAGTTGTGAGTACTGTCTAAGCAATCAGTGTCTAGTAATGTCAAATAGCGGACATGTAAGAAGGATTTGTCAATGCTAAACCCACAACTCCGAAGGAACGGAGGAATCGTGGAGATTTAATAGTAACATTCAAAATCTTGAATGGATTCTACGATATAAAGAACTATCCTAACCCTAAGAACCATCTAAGATGTCTCCCAAGGACCGGAGGAATCGTGGATGGAGATCTAACAGAAACATTCAAAATTAGAGAACTTTAATGCGAGTGGACACCATCTGAAGTTATGCACTTGGCTTCTCCAACAACAATTTATCAGTAACAGAGTGGTCAGAACGTGGAACCAG
The DNA here is from genome assembly GCA_963662185.1 of Eilema griseolum. Taxonomy (NCBI): domain Eukaryota; kingdom Metazoa; phylum Arthropoda; class Insecta; order Lepidoptera; family Erebidae; genus Eilema; species Eilema griseolum. The sequence goes on from OY759251.1 coordinate 731,537, forward strand.
CTCCTAGAACACTTAGTCTCAGCTGACAGTTCAAAAACAGACTTGATACATTTTACCTCAGACTAGAGAAATTGAAGGAAAGAAAATGGAAACTGAATACAGGCATTATCAGTTGTCTACGACTGCCTATGTGTAATATTCTACGCTATTAATATTTTATTTCTTCATAACAAAAAAACATAATAAAAAAACGATTTTTAAAATTTTTAACTAAAATGTAAACGTAATCGTCAATAGTTTACGACTTAGAGCGGTTTTATGAATTGAGATTGGAACTGTATTAATAAAATAGAACGATTTGTTTGGTGACTAGCCAACCGGTTCCGGGTTCGGCCGTGACACATTCATTCAACATTCAACATACCTTTTAGTCGTACATTCTCACAAATTATTTATTTTCAAATGATGTAAGGGACATTTATGATTACTACTCCGCTCCCTTGAGTAGTAGCATAATGGTATATATAGCCTATAGCTTTCCTCTATAAACGAGCTATTCAACACAAAAATATTTTTAAGGTCTAACTAGTAGTTCTTGCGATTAGCGATGATCAGTTGGATCATACAAACAAACTCTTTAGTTTTTTGTTATTATTATTTTTACTACCAATGTGTATATTTATATTGATTTTATAAAATAAAATCGTTTATTTTTGGTATGTTATAAAGATGGAATAAAATATTAATAATATGGTATTTTAAATAGTTTTGCTCATAGCGATGTGTATGTACTTCATATGATCTAAGTCATAAAATTTTGGACATCACGTTTGAATTTCTCTTGTGAACAATTAGCACACTTAAAGCTTTAAAAACTGAAAAATAAAAGGGTGTAAAATGAACGTTTTAGTTACAAGAAATAGCATTTTTAATTTTTATTACCAATTAATTGATATATTTAGCTTTGAACTTTTTAGAGGCTTACCTCTTTGCAAATTTTTAAATGCTCTGTACTAAGGAATAAAGATCACAAGAAAAAAATTGTGTATTCACATCGACGTCCATTAAAAGTATAACTGACCAGAATATAGACAAATTATCTGCTTGATATGAAATACCCCATATGCCGTTGTAATTTTTTTAACTGTTTAGACGTCAATACAATAACTAAATAGGTCGTCATCTTCTAAAACTCTTACAGAAAAATTCACAACACATTTAGTATTATAACTTAACAAATAGCTCGTACATTAACGAATATTTGAAATGATCTTTCATATTTATCTAAACTCACATAATAAATCGGCGAAATATTCAATTGGAACCGGCAGTTCCTGAGATTAGTTCACTCAAACAAACAAACGCTTCAGTTTTATAACACTAGTATAGATAGGGAATGTTATACAATAAACGATTTATAGTATTTACGGTCAATCACACGCATTTTTTTGTCAAGAATCAAGTAATGTAATTGTGACATTATTCTTTATTTTTATTCTTAAGTGCTGATTATAAATAAGTTATACATTTTAATATGCTAGATATCTAGATAGTGTGATATGTTATTCAATAATATTATATCCTGAAGAGTTCGTATAAATAATTACGCTAATCTTATCAGGATCTAGTCTACGCAATAATTAATTCTAACATAACATAACATAACATAAACTCACGCCTATATCCCCGAAGGGGTAGGCAGAGGTGCTAAGCACCCACATTTCGCCAGTTTATGTTTAGGTCCCAATGTAATAGGTGGCGAGCCTATTGCCATTAACCGGGCACTTATAAACCTGCGATAAATACACACATAACTTCGAAACGCATCTAAAAGTCATTGGTGTGTGCCATGGTAAAACCTGGGATCGAACCCGAGACCTCGTCTCAGCAGTCCATTACCCATACCACTAGGCTACCGCGGTTTCTTTCTACTATAGTAATATACATAATTAAACAAAGAACACATTATCGTGTTATTAAAATATATTTTGACTAATTTGAGCAATATAATATAATTCATTTATAGAATATAAATACACACATCAACAAAGTCTAGGGAACCAGGACATTTCTAGTTTTTATTTAAAAACCCTTTCTTGTAATAGTGAGTGTTTTATATCAGTAGAAGGGTATTTTTAAACCGTTTTTAATTTTAATTTTAATAAAAACATTTTCATACCAAAAATTTTTTTTTTTTAAGAAAGAATTGAATAGTGCCAATATTGAGTATTACAACCTTCTATGATTAGGCACAAAATTAACGAGGTAGTAAGAAATACAGTAATTAACCGTACTTTAAACGTTTTTAATAATCTGTAGGACCTCCTAAAGCATTAGCAACAGCTCGACAACGGCGTGGCATACTTAGTATGAGATTGTCAATCATCGTCTGTGAAATGTGGCTCCATACACATAATAATAATAATAATATATTTCTTTATTTCGAGCAACAAGACTCAATGTGTTAGTAACAATTGAGTTATATAAATCTATGTTAGTATGTATAATAATTTAAGAAAACTCTGGAATTAATTCAACTAAAATCAAAATAAAACTTGCAATATAATATAAAATGTCAACGAAAAATTACAATTTAATTAATTCAATTACAGATTAAAATGTCAAAGAAAATTACAATAAAATCAATTTCAATTAAATTTATTCCGAATCAAATATCAAAAAAACAATTAAATTTACACTTTAATAAAACATGCTCTGCCTCTGAGTCATTTGAATGTTTGTCGGTACATCAACCATGCACGCATGGTTGATGTACCGACAATCAAACCTACTTGCAAATACATTCAGGATAGTGTTACCGCTGCCCCGGATCCTGCGCCCCAGGGATGTGCACCGCTTTCGCATCGTCGTATAGAAACAGTCGATGCGAGCGTCGGCGAACATCCCCGACGCGCTACAGAGAGCACCCGAAACGCATTATTATATTGTACACGAAGGGCGCTGTACTGCTTCTGCGTATACGACACCCACAAGCTGGACGTGTACAGGGACGTACAAAATGCTTTGAAAAGAGTCACCTTGACACTCCCCGAGCAACGCACAAACCTGCGGGCGATCATATTGGCCCTCACAGACAACGCCCTTCGCTCCCTATCGATATCTGCATCGTTTCTCAGGTCAAAGGTCACGATATGCCCGAGATACTTGAAGTTTTGAACCTTTTTCAGTTCGATACCGTTCAGTCTAATTGGTGGAACCGTACTCGGACATTTCCGACCCATGGCCCGAAAGACCATGCACTCACTTTTCGATCCATTATACACCAGACCGTGACTCAGCGCATAACGTTCGCAGACTCTCAATAGCCTAGACAAGCCACACACCGAGGCGCTCAGCAGGACCATGTCGTCAGCATAACTAATGTTATTGATAGCAACTCCATCAATATGGCAACCGACACGAGTGCTACTGAGCTCCTCGATAAGCGCGTTTACGTAAAGGTTGAAGAGTTTCGGCGAGGTCAGTCCTCCCTGCCTCACCCCGCACTCCAGTCTATACGGCTCCGATAACGCGCTCGACCATCTAACGACGTTGACCTGGTTCAGATACCAATACCTTACAATATGTATTAGTTCTCTAGGCATAGAAATATCAGCAAGTTTTTGCCACAGGATGTCATAATTAACCAGGTCAAACGCCTTCGAAAGGTCGAGGAAACAGGCATATACAGATGTACTTCTATCGGCGTAGTATTTGACAGTTTGCTTCAAACATAAAATAGCTGACTCAGTAGACAGTCCTGGTTTAAAACCAACCAATAAAGATGGAATAAAATATTAATAATATGGTATTTTAAATAGTTTTGCTTTTTTTTTTTATTTGGTTCACAAAACTAAATACAACCAGTAATAAATATATGTTATAGTACAATTTACAAAAGTCATAGCGCGATTGTATTCTACTTGATGCGAACACAGCATGCAAAGTAAGGTTATGTTATGTTCAGAACATGAGAGACATTACATTCTATAATATTTCGCTATATAAGTGCTACTTTAATACCAAAAGTCACTAACAGAGTTATACATAAAAAAAAAAAACAAAATATGTAAATCATAAAGTAATACAAAAAATCACAATTCGCAGTTAAATACTGATGCTATTTTCTTTCTCAAAGAGGCCAAAGAATCGCAACTAATAAATATATCGATATCATTACGAATGTTATTCATTGAAGCGCTCATGCGATAGATCGGAGAGTGCTGTCCAAGATTAGTTTTAAAATGTGGTAAATGAAAAGTTCTACGATTGCTCAAACGACTCTCGCTACGGGGAACGGACAGTGATACACACTCAAGGACATCCGGAGAATCCACCAAACCATGAATGAGCTTGTACAAGAACATTACATCGGCGACCTTTCGACGTGTGCTCAGTTGATCCATTTCATAAAATGAGAGACGTTGTTTATATGATGGTAACTGTCGACAAATGTTGCTATTATATGATAAGCAGTATAAAAAACGTTTCTGTATGCGTTCTATTCTGTCAACATGTACCTGATAGCGTGGGCTCCAAACAATGCTACAGTATTCCAGAATTCCTCTAACAACAGTGTTGTAAATAAGTATGGTGAGACTTGGTTGCTTAAATATTTTTTTGTCTATTAATGAAGCCAGAAAGTCTCGATGTTCTGCTAGTGATGTTGTCGTAGTGACACCTGAAACTTAATGTGCTATCCAGAATAACACCTAAGTCACGAATAGTAGTCACTTCCTCGAGAGGGACGTTATTAATAACGTAAGTTACGTGAGACGGTAACCTTCTTCTTGTGAATTTTATGTGATAACATTTTGCTAAGTTTAGAATCATGTTATTCTGTGTACACCACTCACCCACTGCATCAATATCCGATTGAAGAGTTGTTATATCATTAGGGTCACTTATAGCTCGATAGATCTTCAAGTCATCGGCATATAATCTAAATTTGGAGGTAATAACATGTTTAATATCGTTAATAAAAACTAAGAAGAGAAGGGGCCCTAGATGAGATCCCTGAGGAACTCCAGAAGGAACAGCACATACCCTAGATTTAAATCCGCGAAGGTGTACCAATTGAGTACGGTTTCGTATATATGATTCGCACCACCGCAGTAACGATCCATGAATACCCAAATTCGCAAGTTTTCTCAAAAGGATGCTGTGATCAACCAGGTCAAATGCTTTTTTGAAATCGGTGTATATGGAATGAATTTCCCCACCCTTGTCCATGGTATCCACAATATCGCATATATAACCAGTCAAATTAGTACAAGTAGACCTGCATGGTAAGAAACCGTGTTGATTTAGATCAATCGACTCGCGAAAATGAGCTAAAAGCTTTTTGTTCACTATGGTCTCTAATACCTTTCCAAATCCCGATAAAATAGAAATTGGTTGGTACTGAGCCACATCCTCCACCCTGCCTCCTTTATGAATTGGAGTTAGATGTGCCAATTTCCACTGTTTAGGAAATACGCCACTTTGGAGTGATTTATTGTAAATTATAGTTAGTGGTTTACTTAGGTTGTCCGCACAGTTCTTTAAGAAAATAGCTGGTATCAAGTCCGGTCCGGGACCCTCATTAATATTCAATCCCTTTAACTGCTTTAGAACTTCATTCTCGTCGACTCTACAGTGGCTGAATGGTGCACCGCAACGCGACATGTTAGTATTATAAGGTAGATCAACTGTTAACTGGGTTCCGATGTGGGAGTTGTAAACGCTTCGGAAGTGTTGAGCAGATAATTCACAAATCTCTTGTCCCCCTTTTGCCATTACACGATTGAGAGTCATTGCATTAGGTAAGAAATTACAGTTGCTGGTTTTGTCTTTGAACATTTTCTAGTTTTTGTTTGAGTGCTGTAAGCAATGGACGACTGTACCATGCAGGGTAACAATCATTGCGCTTACGACTGAGTGGAGTATATTGATTTATTAAGAATCTGATCCGGTCGTAAAATACATCCACCATATTGTCGACCGTGTGTGATACTTGTAATATGGAAGGCCAATCAATGCAACGTAGATCCCCGTTCAAAGCCTCGTAGTTAGCTTGGTGGTAATTTAATGTAGGGGTGGAACATGGTTTCATTTCACGTTCGGATACAATTTCTACGTTAATATTCAAAGGTGGATGTTGTTTGTCTTGTAGTGGTGAGAAACTTACCCCAAGAGCAACCGTAACGCACGATTGGATAGATCACCCAAGAGTAGTAGGAATCCTTAAAAAACCAAAAGATTATCCCCAATTATTGTTTACAACTAGAAATGAATGGAATATAGCTACACGAAACTTTTCAGAAATTTCAAATTTATTTGCTTATGATTCAAATAAATTAGTTTTGTATGTTAACCCTTCAGTCCGCTCATACTGTGCACGAGATGCCTTTGTGAGGAAGTTGGGCAACGTATGTAAACATTTAAATCTCGATCGAGTTTATATTATTAAAAATGAATATAATAAAGAAATAATCAAAGAGTTAACTCATATAATAAATGAAATGACGAATTGGTCCGGACCACGGTTATGTGTCTTAAACGATATTCAGCAAATATGTGATGACGATACAAAACGTGTAATTATAAATGACTATCATATTTTGCCTACGAGCGGCCACGCCGGTATCCGCCGTATGATAAATAACATTAAAAAACGTTTCTATTGGCCAGGACTTGAAAAAGACGTGTTTAAATTCGTAAATCGTTGCGATAGATGTTTACGTCAAAAACATTTTAGACATATTAAGGAACCCATGGTTGTAACCGATACGGGTTATTCTGCTTTCGATAGAGTTTATTTAGATTTAGTTGGGCCCTTAAGTAAGGATAGCAATAATTATGTATATATTCTCACACTACAGTGTGACCTTAGCAAATATGTAGAAGCTTATCCACTTAGAAATAAAGACACTATATCTGTAGCAACATCTTTTATAAATAACTTTGTACTACGTTACGGTATTCCTCGAAACATTATATCCGACCGCGGCACGGAGTTTGTTTCGAACGTAATGAAAGAAGTATGTAATATTCTTAAGATTAACCAAATTACGTCAACAGCTTACCATCATCAGACGATTGGAAGTTTAGAAAATACTCACAAAAATTTGTTATCATTTCTTCGAATCCAAACAGAAAATGAACCCCACAATTGGAGTGTCTGGTTGCCGTACTGGTGTTTTGCTTTTAATACAACTGTTCATACCGAAACTCAATATACACCATTCGAACTTGTTTTTGGTAAACTTTGTAACCTGCCAAATAATCTAAATTCCGAAACAGAACCTTTGTATAACCCTTATGATTACCCTAAACAACTAAAGTATAGACTTCAAAAGTCACAACAAGAAGCTAGAAAACATATAATTGACTCTAAAGAATTAAGAAAGTTGAAATATGATTCTTACATTAACCCTATTAGTTACAAGACAGGTGATAAGATATTACTAAGAAACGAATCTTGTGTAAACAAATTTGATCCATTGTACTTAGGTCCTTTTATTGTATTAGAGGACTGTACACCTAATCTAAAAATAGATTACAAAGGTAAAGAAACACTAGAACATAAAAATAGAACAAGGCCGTATAATTAATATTTATGCTGTCCTTGTATTTTCATTGTATTTATCTTATTATTGTGTCCTTGCATTTTTATTTCTTGTGTATTGTTAGTGTCTTTGTAATTTTTTTTTACTAAGCTTTGTATGTTATATCAAACTGTTATATCATAATAACTTTTTTTTTCTTTATTGTTTAAGAAATAAATAAAAACGAAGGTACTGTTTGAAATACTATTGTTAAAAAAAAAACAAATAATTGTACTTTTTTTTCTTTTTTGCCCGTGGGCGTGTACTGTGTAGGTATATCTGTATTGATTATATTATGTAAGTTGTGTACTATTTAAGTAAACACCATTGTTTAACATGAGGCATTAAAGAGTCAACTTCCATACGAGTGTTTCCTTTGATTGCACCGACGTCCCGACCTCACACCCAAACCATTACTTAATACCAAGTCTAGAATTGTATCATTTAAATTAGATATATGATTATGTTGGTAAAGATTACAGTAAGCTACTGCATCCAAAAATTATGTGCTGATAACACCCCCATATGAAGTTGGGGATAGGTTTTTTTTTTTTTTTTTTTTTTTTTTATATAGGACACGCCAACTTGACCTCACCTCGCCTGATGGTAAGCTAAAGGCAAAGAGGTAGAGAGCGTTAGCGTCCTTGTGCCATTTAATATTACACATGTTGAAGTCTCCCACCAATAAAAAATGAGGTTCAATTGCATCGTTGCCTCCATCATTATGAATTATCTGAATGGTGTTCTTAAGAAATATATCTAGGTAGTCTTGGTTCACAGGGGAGGGGATATAAGCGGCACAAATATGTATCAAGCTCTTACCAATTTTTAGGCTCAGCCAAAGATCTTCACACTGTGATTCCCAAGCGCTTTGGCGAACCACTTCAAAAGATTTCAATATAGCAAGTAAAACTCCGCCTCCGTCCTTTTTTTACTGTGTGAACAAGTAGAAGACCTGTCCCTTGAACAATTCATGATCAAATACAGTTTCGGTTAGCCAGGACTCAGTTAGTACCATAATATCGTAATCACTTTTCAAAACTAATAGATATATACTTTCTGTTTTCGTTCTTAGGCCTCCTCCAACATTTTGGTAAAATATTTTTAAATTGAATTTTAGTCCCAATTAGTCTTAGGTAACATGAGTATACACTATGGAGAATAGAGTGACTACAACTTGAGTAAACAGTTTACGGTCCTAATGATAATATGATCGGAAGAAGTGTCTTTACGAACGAAGATGCGACCGTTCCGTGTCCACACAAATCTATAGCCCTTTTCCTTGGCGGCGACTCTGGTAGCAGCATGAAGTTGCTTGTTCTCAGGAGACAGATGTTCCGTTACATATATTGGTTGCTTAGGGCCAGGCAATCCAACATGAGATGTGTTGAGTTTGTCATCCTTGTTTTTATTGAACATCTTCACTGAAGCCAGAAAGTTGTCTCGTGTCCGCTGGGCATTAAGTTTGACCACAATGTTCTCAGGACGGCTTGATTGGTTCAGCTTAGCTACTCTATGGAATGACATAATCTCATTATTAACTAAATTGCACGATACCGCTCTCCCAATATCCTCAATTATGGTTAGAAGATTCTCATTTTTGTGCTCAGGTACACCTTGAATTTCCAGGTTACATTCTCTTGCGCACTGTTCAAGTAGTGAAATTTTTGTGTTTCATTCAGACAACTTACACTGTATAGTAGTATTCTGACCAAGCAGGTCTGACACATTAGTGTTAAGTTTATCATTATTTTTTTTCTGATCGTCATGAGATCCAGATAAGAATTCAATAGCGTTTATAGCTTCGTCGAGATCTTCTCGCATTCCAGAATATTTAGATCCTAATTCACTTATATCTGTCTGCATTTTAGATAGCATTGTGCTGAATGTCTGAAATACAGCCTTTTGGCTGTCAAATTTTTCCAGCATTTCGATGCGCAAATTGCGTATTTCCAGCAAAATTGGTTCTTGGCTCACTACGGGTACCTGAGGAGAGTCTAAGTCTGCAGTATTGATTATTTTCGGATTAGGAGTGTTTTCAGCTCTCGGTCGTGCATTAATACATTCGGCACAGATCCACTTGGAACGAGCAGTGGTTGACTCATTATACTTTACAAACTCTTGATGGTATTGGTGCTGACAGTTTGATGTGGAGCATTTTATGCGTTTGTGTGTGACTAAGATGTTCAATTTGCATTCAGTACATTGAACCATAATGTTTAGAAATGATATTTTTAGCACACTAATAAAGGCTCACATACATTACTGAACTATATATTATTTGTACTAGATGTTATTTGAGTGTTTTCTAATGATTCACTGCACCGTCTATCAAAGTAACATGAATTCACTGCAACATTTGCATCCCCTGGTCACGACAATTGATAACACAACCGTACGGAACGAGATTTGACAATTACTTATAGCGCTTATAGCGATGTGTATGTACTTCATATGATCTAAGTCATAAAATTTTGGACATCACGTTTGAATTTCTCTTGTGAACAATTAGCACACTTAAAGCTTTAAAAACTGAAAAATAAAAGGGTGTAAAATCAACGTTTTAGTTACAAGAAATAGGATTTTTAATTTTTATTACCAATTAATTGATATATTTAACTTTGAACTTTTTAGAGGCTTACCTCTTTGCAAATTTTTAAATGCTCAGTACTAAGGAATAAAGACATCACAAGAAAAAAATTGTGTATTCACATCGACGTCCATTAAAAGTATAACTGACCAGAATATAGACAAATTATCTGCTTGATATGAAATACCCCATATGCCGTTGTAAATTTTTTAACTGTTTAGACGTCAATACAATAACTAAATAGGTCGTCATCGTCTAAAACTATTACAGAAAAATTCACAACACATTTAGTATTATAACTTAACAAATAGCTCGTACATTAACGAATATTTGAAATGATCTTTCATATTCATCTAAACTCACATAATAAATCGGCGAAATATTCAATTGGAACCGGCAGTTCCTGAGATTAGTTCACTCAAACAAACAAACGCTTCAGTTTTATAACACTAGTATAGATAGGGAATGTTATACAATAAACGATTTATAGTATTTACGGTCAATCACACGCGTTTTTTGTCAAGAATCAAGTAATGTAATTGTGACATTATTCTTTATTTTTATTCTTAAGTGCTGATTATAAATAAGTTATACATTTTAATATGCTAGATATCTAGATAGTGTGATATGTTATTCAATAATATTATATCCTGAAGAGTTCGTATAAATAATTACGCTAATCTTATCAGGATCTAGTCAACGCAATAATTAATTCTACTATAGTAATATACATAATTAAACAAAGAACACATTATCGTGTTATTAAAATATATTTTGACTAATTTGAGCAATATAATATAATTCATTTATAGAATATAAATATATACCATACAAAAATATTGAATATAGGCTATCAAAAGGTATATAAAACTGAAGACAAAACATTTGAAACATTGTTTATACCGAAGAATTAAGAAGAGAGCAACACATTTATTCCAACATCACAACATTTAAAAATGTAAACGACACGCATCTAGTAAAATGTCCCGCATGTTCTTGCGCATCACTGTCTTGTAGAGATGTATTATAGACTTTAGCCAAGTTCACCATATTCGTAAGAGTTGATTTTATAGAACAATGTCTTACGTGTATGATAAAAGTGGCTTTAAAAAGCCATTTGGAGAACAGCAGGCACGCGTAGTGTATGAGAGAGAGAGAGAGAGAGTGTGGTGTGACTGCTGAAAAGAAGAAATTTTAACGTTAACTAATATACAAAAGTTACAAGAAATATAATTAAATAATAAATACTAAATTCATACAATAATATAAGAGGAGATATTAGTTGAAAAAGTTACCAAACCTGTAAATATCTGACTAAACTGAGAATACCTGCATAATCAATTACAGTTACCTTCTAGGTCTCGGGTAGTTTGTCAGCCTCATGCAGCAAGGGCTCCAAAACTGCCCAAAGTTCGTTGGCCTCCTCTGGGGCTATAAAAAAATACCAAGTTGTAATAAGAAACAAACTTTTTTTATAAGAAATAATGTATGCTAAGTATTTTGAGAAGTGTTATTACTTAGCCGTGGCTCGTCCAGATCAAAATCTGGCAGTACAGGTTCGTCGTTTCTTTGTTCCTCCATTTGTTGCATCGGGTGCTGCTCCATTTGCTGTTCCGTTTGCTGCTCCATTTGCTGCTCTATTTGCTGCTCCATTTGTAAAACTATAACAAAAGTATGATGGTTAAATAAACGTATCAGCCTCAGTCATTGTCATTGTTAATCAGTATATGAAACAATTAATATTTACTTTCTGCCTCCATTGCGTCATTTTCACGCTGCAAATTCTCTGCGCTAATACGTTCTTCCCATGTCCTCTCTCCGATGAACCTTAACGTGTTAGCCAGCACATCTTGGTTACTCATCTGCAATATGGCAAAATGTATATTATTTCCTGAAGTCAATATTTTTTCAATATTTAATATTCAGCGAGTGAATTATTGGGTTATCTTACATTAGCGTCACCACCAATGGCAATGATTAGGTCTTTAAATGCTATGGCGGTCTCCTCACGGCGCTCTTTCTCATAATGAGCGTTACGCGCTCGCCTTTCCTCCTGCAAACAGAAGAATACTCAATTGAATAACAGCTATTAGCGAATGACAATAATCTTCAATCGTATTGTCCTCCATAGGATTACTAACGCGTGATAGCGGCACGCGGTTTCGGCCTGTTGGCCTCCCACGACGCGGCCTGCTCGTACTCGTGGGCCTGGCCTGGCCGTCATTTTGATCTCGTTTCTGTAAGACAATAAATGAGTAAATTTTAAGACCTGTATAATTTTTGCATGTAGATGACCTGTACAAAGCGATGCAGATGCCACGCAAAGTAGATAATTACCGTATGAGATGACATTTACAATTAGATAACGTGCTCGTTGTCTAGTAAGTAATGAATTCGCTCGTCAAGAAATGAACAAGGAATGAATAATTTCAACGAGACTCCAGCTTATATTGGCGCGAGAATCTTACCTGCGCACACGCCGGACGCTCCTGAAGGGTAGGGGTGGGCTATTGTGTAGACAACTGGGCAGTGATAAGATCAGAATCTCTTTGTGTTTGATTGTAAACTTTAAGTTAGGTTGCTGAAGTGAAGTTTCGTGGAATTGACTGTAATGGCTATATTTTAAAATTACATTCGTTAGATACCTACTAGGTACCACCCGCGTAGAATACTGAACAATTATTTAAAATTATAGCACGGGTACTATCTTGTCCATTTATTAAAAAATAGTCTACTTTGAAATTTAATAATCACCGTCTTAATTATTTTAAAAGTTGACCGAGATTTCATTTAATAATCAATTTAATACACAAAAACAATAGTACAAGTGACCTTACACGACTTCCAGAGAGAAAAATCTCTTGACACACAGAAAGACGCATACAGACTGACGGACTAGAGTTCTGTCCTTATCCTTATGAAGGCACGTAACCTTCAAAGTAAAGAAGTTCACCCGGGTACTCTTAACTTTATTTTATCTACCAGTCTACATGGCAGTCTGCATGGCCATGTAGACTCTGTAGATATGTCATTCTGAAGTAATCAGTCCACTCCCGTCACAAGATTTATTTCATCGCACATAATTAACTTGAGTTATTCTCATAATGAACTTATTTAATTAACTACATAAGTATTTATGCTGTGTTGCATCAAATCGCTTCATAAATTCCACATTATTTTTTTGTAACCTATACTAATAAAAATGCTATCGCGGTCTTATTTGTTGCCCTTTTTTTGATCTATCTCGTACGGTTCCAGTGTTTGTAATGTAATCGCAAAAAAATAGTAACCTTGATGTGGTTACTATTTTTTTGCGATTACATTACAAACACTGTTATCACAAATAAAACTATACATAATAACCAAAGTCTAACTAACTCTAACTTCTGCAGTTGATCAGAAGATTGTTCGCTTCTAGTGATGATCGTGGTTTATTGAATTGTACTTTATTGTAATAGAATTATAACTGTCAAAAACTTATTCCTCCCTCCGGCCGGCCGGCGCCTCCTTCTGCGAGCAAGTAATGCTCGTGAAGGAGAAGGCGGGGCGGGAGCGACGACGGATCGCAAGCCAAGCTGCCCGCGTACGAAGGCAACTCGGGCGTCGGAGGTCGATGAACGACCTCCGCCCCCCATTAGCGCAGGCCTGGAGGTGACTGGTGGAGCCGCCTGCCACCCTGGCAGAAGCAGGCCGCGGCGGTGGCGCGCTCGGCGCGCCTTCCCGTTTTCCGGGGACGAGTTGGGGACTCTGCAGTCCCCACACACCCGAGGAGAGGGCCAGATCGTGAGAGATGGCCCTGGGTCGGCCGGAGAGCGAGGGATATGCCTGTCAACCTCACCTTCGGCAACCAAAACGATCCACAAGCAGCGTGCGTTTCAGTCGGTTCGAGTCCGACATAACCTCTTCCACCGGCTCCGATGGGCAGGTATCCGTGGGGATTTTGCACACGTAAAAACTCTTCGATATCTTTCTTCGAATATTATCTAGCCGACTCCTATATTTTAAAGCATATAACATAGCATAACATGACATAACATAAACTCACGCCTGTATTCCCCGAAGGGTTAGGCAGAGGTGCTAGCACCCACATTTCGCCACAACACAGAACTAGGTAGGTACAATAATAATTATAATTTGGACACAGTTAAATTAAATTAAATCTGTTCTGTTATCAAATATTTGTATTCTAAATATAGGTTTATTTATAAGTACCTACTCTAATTCATATAACTCATATAAAATGTTAAAATAAACACAGAAAAAACTGACAAATTCCAATAAAATAAATTGAACAATTTTGATTAAATGTCAAAATACAATATCAATATAGTATAATTATTATGTCAAAAAAATACCGTATAATATTTTGGTTCTTTATGTCATAGTTGGACTTTACTTATCTTCTAAATACTCATCGGTTGAATAGTAGCATTTTTCTATTAAATATGCTCTAAGCGGGTTAGTGAAGAGTGTCATACTTCCCTGTAGTTTGACATGGGTTTGGGAGTTTATTAAAATTAAATATTCTAACTGCCATATAATACGGAATTTCATTTAGCATTTTTACTCTCGAAGGCGGTAGGTGTAGTCTCTTTTTGTGTCGGGTGTCATCCATTGTTTCGAAACTCCTCTTGTTTTTGTATTCAAAGTGCATATGTCGAAAATGTATATTGATGGTAATGTCAATATCTCAATATATTCGACGAAGTAGGGTCTACAACTTTCTGTGTTTTTTATTTGTGATATTATTCTGATACACTTTTTTGGACTATGAACAGATCATTTATATCAACACATTATCATTTATATCTAAAGCATAACCCCATACTTCAGCCACGAATATGCATATGCGTAGTAGGCTGATAAAGCAGTTTGTGTGTAGTGTTTTTGTTAATTTGGAAAAGGGCTTATGTGAATTGTGATAGTTTAGCTTTGACGTGTTCTATGTGTGTTTTTCAGTTAATGTGTGCGTCTAAGTTTATTCCCAGTAATTTGAATGTGTTGACTTCTCCTAAAGATGTGTGTTGGTGAGTTATGTTTAAATTTAAAGGGGGCTTTGTGTACGGTCTGAATTGTTTGATTTTCGTTTTATTCGAGTTTATATCTAAGTTGTGCTCTTGTAGCCATTCCGTTATAGTTTGGAGAGTATTTTTTACTATGGTGTTGTGGTTGGTTGAACCGTCGCATTGTATTACAATAGAAATATGTTTGTTTTTTGTTATTTTTATAATATTTAGTATTTCTTTGAAGTCCACTGGCTGTAAGGACATCGAGTGTATTGGCTAGCTTATAACAGGTCGTCCGATGGGTGTATTTGTGCAGGTATTGTCTTGACCCACTGAAATGAAAAAAATGTTAAAATAAATGTGTTACATATTGTTAAGGGGCATGTCACTACTTCATCGTTAACTTTCAACGTCATGTTTTCTTTCTTCTTAATGTCTGTTTTTCTAGTTATTATATTTATAATTTTCCACATAGTTTTAACTTTATTATCAGATTTTTACATTAGGCCTAAATATTCTAATGTTTTTGACACTTTTTTTTTTATACCGCTTAGTTGGCAGACGAGCACCCGGCTCACATAATCATAATCATAATCATAATCATTTATTTGCGAAAATGGGTACATAAGGTGTTTACATGAAATATTTTTTTTTTATAAACAGCCAAATTCCGCCTGAAGGCATGCAAATATAGGTACTAGGTAAATAATAAAATGAACTAACATTTAAATTTAAATTAACACAATCATTTCAACATTCATAATTAGGGATTCATAATAATGATAATAAATATACAATATCATAATCTCATGAGTAAAATTGAAACATAATAAAACAAACCATAATCAATGTCATAATGAATAAGATTGAAACACAATACAATTGAGTTATACCAAATGGAAAAACAAAATATACCATAAGTCCAATTTTCAAAAACTTAATAACAATGTCAATAATTTTTTTTTTTTTTAAGTCAATAAATTAAAAACAATTGAGTTATACCGAATGGAAAAACAAAATATACTATAAATCCAATTTTCATAAAATTAATAACAATGTCAATAAATATGTAATGTCATAATGAATAAAATTTCGAATTATATAATGGTAATTATGTCAATATTTCAAGCCGTGAATAATATCATAATATTACAACGAAATAAAATTAAAATTTTGCCATACATTACACACACTTGTCATCTTTTTTTTTTTTTTTTTTTTTATATAGGACACGTCAATTGGACCTCGCCTCGCCTGATGGTAAGCTGAAGGCAAAGTCCCAGAAAAGAGGGTCATCATTACTTACACATACCGTGTGACAATGGTGACACTCAGCTTGACGGCCTCATCATATGCTTTTTCACGCCCCGCTTAAAGGACCCTGGACTGTAGGAAGAAGGAAACACGTGAGCTGGTAATGAATTCCAGGCCTTAATGGTGCGACAGAGGAAAGAGTCTCCGAACCGCTTGGTTCTTGATCGGATGTTTTGCACCGTGTGCGGATGACATCTAAGACCTGCACGCGTTGTCCTGTGTAGGAAAGGGGAGGGTGGGACTAATTGGAAGAGCTCATCAGAACACTCCCCATGGTACAAACGGTAAAATACAGCCATGGACGCAACATCTCTACGCAGCTGTAAAGGTTCTAGGGTGTTCGTGATCTCGGGATTCCCAATGATGCGGACCGCACGTCGCTGCAACCTGTCGAGAGCATCTAGTAAGTACTTTGCTGAACCATCCCAGAGATGCGAGCAGTACTCCACACAGGAGCGAATTTGTGTCTTGTATAGAAGACACCGCTGCTCCGGCGTGAAAAACCGTCTCACTCTGTTCAGGACTCCGAGTTTTCGTGAGGCTGTTTTGATGATACTTTCGATGTAGTTTTTGTTATTCAGGTTGCAGCGAACATCCATACCTAGGATATTGAGATTGTCCTGCAGTGGCAGTGGCGTGCTCTGAAGAGTGGGGAGGGGAAGGAAAGAAGATACTTTTGCTGTAAACGCACATGCCTGCGTCTTCTTGGCATTGAACTCATCCAGGTTCTCAGAGCCCCATTGAGAAATGTGATTCAGGATCCCGTCAAGCTCAGTGACAAGAAGCTGCCTTTTCTCCGCGATATCCGACTGCTTGGCCGCAGGATGTCCATGATAACTCCCATGTAAAGTGCTATCGTCTGCATAACAATGAACATTGCCGGTAGACAGCATGTCGTTGATATGCAGAAGAAAGAGAGTGGGTGATAAGACGGACCCCTGGGGCACGCCAGCATTAACCTGCAGAAACTCCGAAGCTCGTCCGTCACAAAGGACGCGAATACGGCGCCCCTGCAGGAAGCTAGCAACCCAGTTGCACAGCCTAGAAGGCAGACCAAAGGCAGGTAGCTTGGAAAGAAGCGATTTGTGCCAGACTCTATCGAAAGCTTTGGCGATGTCAAGACTAATTGCCAGTGACTCGCCGTGCTTGTCCATAGCCTCACCCCAAAGATGGGCAACGTATGCTAGAAGATCACCCGTTGACCGTTTCGGTCTGAAGCCATATTGCCGGTCATTAATTAAGGAGTGATCCTCTAGGTGCCGCATGAGCTGTTTGTTGATTATGTGCTCGAACACTTTGCACAGCACTGAGGTGACGGCTATGGGTCGATAGTTGGCTGGCTCCGAGCGATCCCCCTTCTTGGGAATCGGCTGAACATTCGCCTCTTTCCAAGGCAAAGGCACTGTACCCGAACTGTAGGATAGCCGGTACAGGCGCGTAAGCATTGGAGACAACTCCGCTGCACATTTTTTCAAGACTACCGCTGGAATACCATCCGGACCACTGGCTTTCCGGACATCGAGTGATTGCAGCACTGCACGGACATCGCGTTGCCTGATATGGATATCAGGCATCGCGTGGTCACTGTCGGGTAGTGTTGGTGGCTGCGTACCACAATCATCGATTCGGGAGTTGGCCGCAAAGAGATTAGCCAGCAGATTTGCCTTCTCTTGCGGCTCATGGGCCAGGGATCCATCAGGGTTACGCAGCGGAGGCAGCGAAGGCTGACAGAAGTTGGCTTGCACGGCTTTAGCCAGTCGCCAGTAGCCACGGCTTCCCGTGGGATGCATCACTAGCTCTTGACCAAGCCGCGCTATGCGCAGGGCATCCGCTCTGACGTAGGCCCTTCTGCAGACCTTTGTGGCTCTGTTGTACGCCGCCTTGAAGTGGCCCAGATTGGGATGGCGCGTGGCGCGCGCCCTTACCCAAGCGCGGTACGCAGACTGTTTTTGTTCAACAGCTTCCGCACACTCGCGCCCGAACCAAGGGCGCACCCCGCGGTCACCGGTGACATCGGTGTATGAGATATAGTATTCCATACCCAGACCGATCTCACCGGCGACAGCAGTAGCACAATCCGATGGGTTCTTACCTTCAAAGCAGCGCTCAACCCACGGGATGGACGCAAA
Organism: Eilema griseolum; assembly: GCA_963662185.1. Classification (NCBI taxonomy): domain Eukaryota; kingdom Metazoa; phylum Arthropoda; class Insecta; order Lepidoptera; family Erebidae; genus Eilema; species Eilema griseolum. Next base: position 750,105 of record OY759251.1, read on the forward strand.
ATAGTCACGAAGTCCATCCCAGTCCGCTGACGAGTAGTGCCAGAGACGCCGCTTCCCCTGCACGGGTCGTGGGGGCGCTATAATGGGCACCGTGGAACAGACCAGACAGTGGTCGGAGTTGCCTAAAGCGGCTCGCACCGATACACTGTACCGGTCCGGATCACTCGTCAGCAGAAGGTCTAGCAGAGAAGGTGCTAGGCCCGACCTTCTTGGTATCCTAGTGACCTCGTGCACCAATTGGGTCAGGCCGTGCGCCAGAGCAAACGCGTGGGCGGCTCTTCCCGCATGGTCTGTTTTGGAGGAGCCCAACCAGATCTCGTGGTGGGCGTTAAAATCCCCCAAAAACACCAATTCGGCATTCGGAAATCGCTCCTGCGCATCATCTGCCGCCTGACTCAGATATTCAAAGAGTCGAGTTGTCTCAGCATCTCCTGTATGGGAACGGTAGAGGCACACATAGATCTGACTCGTAGGGCCATGGTCTACGTGTACCCAAAGGATGGAGAAGGATGGGTCCTCTAGGCAGCGCAAACGGCGACAGCAAACATCCGCCCTAACAAACACGCACACCCCGGCTTTTGCACGAAAACTTTCCTCAAGAACATAGCCAGGGTAGAGCAAGTAGGTCGTGTCGTCAGGGCGGTGTATTTGCGTCTCCGTTAGAAAAAACATGGCAGGTTTCGCCGTCTCTAGGTGTTGGTGGACGGCGTTGAGGTTTGCATGGAGCCCACAGATGTTAGTGGACTCCACCTCAAATAGCAAGCTTTTGGGAGTGTGTCGAGCCGCTGTGTTGCCTATTTCCTTTAATTGCGCTGCCATGAGTTTGGGTGGGAGAAGGCGTGAAAAAAGAGGTGATTGCCGCCGCAGCACCGTGTGACAAAGCGCGGGATATTGGTTTTATCTATGAATGTGAGGCATGGCGAGAGCCGACGCGCCGAACGGAAGGGCCCCCGTACCCCCCCGAGTATGGTCGCCGGGCTCCCAATTCCGGTCACCAACCGGCACGACGAACCATATCGGGATTATGCGCGGCCTGGTGAGGCAGCCTCCCAAGGTGGTTAACCCCAGTTGGGCCCCTGTACTATACCGCGGGCGGCCAGCGGCACCACCGTTTCTACAGGTCTCCCTGTTCGGCGCATCGCCCCGCGCCATCCCCACTAGACTACGCCAAGACCCACTGGTCCCACTAGTGCTGCGACAACCACCACCTCTGCCCGGCTATGCACATGCTGACCCCTGAACACAATCCAACCGAGATTGAATTGCTATGGAGGGTTTTTCGCAATAGTGCACGGTGGTACCTACCCGGTCGAAACTTGAGAAAAAATTGTGCCACCAAGTTTCTACCACCAGTAAACCATCTAAATATTCTTGCACACTACAGTATGCCTTTTGTACCAAAATATTTTTCAGCTTATTTTTAAATTCGTATATATTATCGGTGCAGCATAGTTCAGTCGGCAGTTTATTGAAGATCCTTGACGTCATACATAAAATACTTATTTTATTCATTAGAGCAGTTCACCTGATGGAAAGTAGCTACCGTGGCGTATGGACGTCTGTAACACCAGAGGAGTCACAGTCGCGCTGCCAACCCTGTAAGTACAGAGTTTCTGTGCCGTCAGTAGAAGACAAATCAGGACAGCCTTTAGTCTTCCCACTGACGGCACAAATTCTCCAGTGAGCTCTGGCTACCCTACTCACCGCTGGGAACACAACACGAAGTTATTATAACCGCGGTATTCTGTAGGGCGGAGGTACTTCCCCAGTCGGACTGCTCAATCGGGCGGATATACCGCCGTGTCCTACCCCCTACTTTAATACTCGACTCGAATTTAGATCCCAATGTAATAGGTGGCGAGCCTATTGCTATTCACCGGGCACTTATATATATGTAAAGCATATAGACAAAACCATATCTGGGTACTATTTTTTTTAAGGAATTTGGGACCATCGAATGTCATGGCTTCGTATTGTAAAGAAACACGATGCCGACACTCAAATTACTTCTTTAATATTTTTCTTCTACCTAAATAATGTCCATGCTATAAAAGCGTGAGTTGTAGTCATTCATTGTTTGGTATCAACATCCATCAGACCATCTTATCAAAAACAAGAAATAATTCAATAAGTGATTAACACAATGATTATAGTTTCAGAAAGTTTTTAAATAAGACAACATCTTTATCACTATGTACAGAGTGGTGTCCCCGTCAAGGGAAATAATTTATTTTATGTATGTATTGAAAATGATTATACACTATAGTAAATATCGACAACACTTGATTATGACGCTTCTTGGTAAATTATGTATATATTATTTTTCCTAACATCATTATGATTTTATAATATGTAATGTGTTCGTGCAACACATGCGGTTGAGACTAATCGAGAGCATACCTGCCCGGCCCCGCACCCCTCGTCCGGTTTACGGGCACCTAAATTCTGGGAAACAATAGACTCAAACAAAGAGCTAAGGGATTTCACATAATCGTTTGCACAAATAGATAACATTCGTTACAAAAATAAAGGGCTAAAGATAAGAAACACGCTTTGGCTAATTGGTTTTGTTGTCATATTAACAATGAAGACCAAAACGACGATAGCTACGAAATTACTGTCTCCGATGATAAGATTTATTACCTACATTTAGGAGTGAAAAGTAAATATTGCGTCATTTGTATGAGGGCGAAAAATAAAGGACGAGAAGCACAAAGGTGACGATTGCACTTATTTATTTGTTGCTTTCAGGATATAAGTATTCCAATGAATATTATTAAAGTTTTGGTATATTTACAGGTTCCTCTACCAGTACCTTGACTAGCAAAAACTATTTACGACTGACCGTCTCAATCGTCTGCGGATTGCATTTAAATCAACTGTCGAACAAAAAAATCTAAAAAATGATACTATAAACCGTCCTTTGTATATTTTTGATAGGCATATTAACTGTGAAGTAAAAGTTACTACTGTCAAAATGATAAAAAGCTGGAGCACACACCACTGTTGCTTGAAAGCTCTGAGCAAAGCAAGTGCTCTGGCTTTGTACGCTAAAAGCTTACTGCACGATTGAAACAATAACAGGTTGCTAGTCAATTGAAATAACAGTAGTGTTTGCTTTTAGAATAAGAGTACTACTAATAAGAAAATATTTGAAATAAACCATTTCATTCAATTATCACAAAATGGGTATGATTTTTAACATGAGGTATACTTTTTATATAGAGGAGAGCAATTTGATTCTTTGGTACCAAAGTACATCGGAGAAATTACGCAATAAACAACTATTATGCATTGAGATGCTTCGCTGAAAGAAACGTAAAAGAAATTCAAGAAAATATTGGCTAGTTTCGGTGCTTTGCCCTTGTCAAAATGATACGCAATCTATTTCTTCGTCATGTTCCTCGCTTACTGACATCGATTCAAGCTCGTCAAGATTTTTTAAACTGGAGAAATTTCTAACGTAATGAACTGATGGTTCATTGCGTTATTACAACTATCAAAATATTACTATTACTAGGTATTTCAAAGTTAAAAGGCTAACCAACAAAATTTAGTTTCAACTTTATGGAGGTTCTTTTTGTGACAGGGTTTTTATTTAATTTAATTTAATTTAACCGTAAATTAAAGCTTAAAATGTAATAATTCTTTATAAAAAAAAGTTGAGTTCAACATTCAACATACCTTTTAGTCATACATAATCATAATCATAATATTTATTCTGTGGATCATAGGTTAGTTATAAAGGTCTTATAAGTTATATTACGTACGCTATGTCCTACCACATGTGGTTTACAGATTATTATACTAAATGAAAATTTAAATTAATACCTAGCGTGCAAGTATTATATCAACTGCATTATCCAAAAAAATAAAAAATAAATAAAATAAAAATCAATCAAGCACTAAGTATTATGTCAGTATATGTATAATAGATGTCAGTTAATATTACCAATGTCAATAAATTTAATCAAAAGCATTATTAAACATCAGATACAAATTGGATCATTAAGCAGCTACAGAATATATCCAATAAGTCAATATTCAAATTCAAATACATGATTAATAGAGATAATATAATTCAAATAAATGTCAATTAATATTCAATGTCAATTATACATGGGTATATCAAATAATGCATTTAATAGGCATTTAATAGTATTATCATTTAAAATGGCTATAGGCTCGCCACCTGTTACATTGGGACCTAAACATAAACTGGCGAGATGTGGGTGCTAGCACCTCTGCCTACCCCCTCCGGGGATATAGGCGTGAGTATATGTTATGTTATGTTATCATTTAAAAAAGTTACAATCGAGTAGGATGTCTTATTCACCAAGAATACTAATAATTCTTTTTTAAATATATTTATATTTGTCTCTAGCCTGAACCTGGAACCTTTGTGTGTCAAATACGATGTTTCGACACAAAAAGATTCATATGTATACAAGAGAAGCGAAGAATGTCAGGAAAAGTATGATTGATTTTGTAATAGTGTATGAAAGATTGAGAAAAAATATTCTAGACGCTAGGGTATATCGCGGTGTGGGTATCCATACAGACCACTTTTTGGTTATGTGCCGTATAAGTGATCTCTTTAAAGGATGGAGACGTAGAAGGCGTGAGCCCATAAGTGTTCTAGAAAGAATAAAAGTAGAAAATTTGCAAGAAGATAAAGTGAGAGAGGAGTATGGAAGCAAATTAACTGAAAGGTTTCATGATCTTGATAGTATTTGTGAGATTGAGGAGTTATGGAAGGTATTCAAAGATGAGATAGTGAGTGTGGCTTCCCAAGTATGTGGTATAAGTAAAAGAAGTAAAATGCAAAAGGTGAAGCATGCATGGTGGGATAAAGAAGTGCAAAAGTTGGTATGTGAGAAAAAGAAAGCGTGGCTTGACTGGCTCTCAGTCAGAGCTAATGAGAGAATGCAGCAAGCTACAATTGAGAATGTGGATGAAGCGAAAGATAAATATAGAAGACTGAAAGGGATAGTGAAAGGAGTGATTGCTAGAAAGAAAAAGGAACAAATAGACGTGTTTGATGAAAGGTTATCTGGGGATTTCCAGACGAACATTAAGTTCTTTTGGATGCTATTAGAGACCAAAATGGAAGTATTGTAAAAGGTGAGGAATGTGTGTTAAAAAGATGGCAGGACTATTTTGAAAGCTTGTTTGAAAGAGAGGATGGTGTACATGTACTAACCTCGGTGATGGATGACTATGTTGATGCTGATAAAAGGGGTATTAGTATGAATGAAGTTGTGAGTGCATTAAGAAGTATGAAAGCTGGTAAAGCAGCGGGATATGATAAGGTGACAGTCGAGATGCTGAAGGCTGGATAGGGCCTTGTAGCAAGTCAGTTGTGCCGCCTTTTCAACATATGTTGGGTTAGCGGTCGTGTACCAAGTGATTGGTGTAAGGCCGTTATAGTTCCGCTTTACAAAGGAAAGGGCTCGCATCAAGACTGCAAAAACTACAGGGGCATTAGCCTACTCAGCGTCGTCGGCAAACTGTATGCGAAAGTGTTGATTGAGAGAGTTATGAAAGAAACCGATGAGAAAATATGGGAGGCACAAGCGGGTTTTAGAAAGGGAATGGGATGTACGGATCAGGTCTTTTCATTGCGAAGCATAGCCGAGAAATTTTTGGCCAAGAGTCAAAAGGTCTATTGCGCATTTGTGGATTTGGAAAAGGCCTATGACAAAGTGGTGAGGAATGAACTTTGGTCGGTACTGTCTATGTATGGGGTGAGCAGCAACCTTATTCGAGGTGTGAAGTCTCTCAATGAGGACTCCAGAGCTTGCGTGAGGATACATGGGTCATACACTGAATGGTTTAGTATCCAAAAGGGGGTTAGACAGGGATGTGTAGCGTCACCATGGCTGTTTAACTTATTCATGGACAGTTGTTTGCAAGATTTGAAAGATAAAGAATGTGGTTTAAGAATGAAGAATTTACTCGTCAAATGTCTTCTTTATGCTGATGATCAGGTTTTACTTGCGTCATCGGCAGATGAGTTGCAGGAGATGGTAACAACTATGCATGAAGCTTTTGAGAGGAAAGGAATGAAAGTGAATGTTAGTAAAACAAAAGTTATGGTTTTTGAAAGAGATGAATGCGTGACAGAGTGTAGGATTTGTATAGATGGAGAAAAAGTGGAACAAGTGAATGAGTTCATATATTTGGGAACATTGTTTACGAGAGATGGAAAGCATGAAGAAGATGTTGAAAGGAGAGTGATGGCCGGAAAAAGAGTGAATGGGGCACTACATAACTTTATGAGCAGCCGGAAAGTGTCCGAAAAGGCACGACTGGCTGTACATGGAGGAGTATTGGTGCCGACTCTTATGTATTGTAGTGAAAGTTGGGTGTGGCAGAAAAAGCATCAGAGTAGAGTGAATGCAGTAGAAATGCGTGCGTTGCGAAGTATGTGTGGCTTGACCTTGAAAGATAGAGTGAGAAATAGCGTGATAAGAGAACGATGTGGAGTGATAGAAGATGTAGTGATGAGAATTGAGAGAGGAATGTTAAGATGGTTTGGTCATGTTGAGAGAATGAATGAAAGAAGACTAACGAAACAGGTGTATGAGGCGAGTGTGGATGGTACCGTCGGAAGAGGAAGACCTAGGCGCACATACCTGGACCAAATCGGGGAAGTTTTAGAAAAGGGGCAGGTCAGGAGTACTCTAAACCGACGAGTATGCATGAAGAATGTAATGAGAGTAAATGAAGCGAGAGTAGTATGTCAGGATCGTAGCAAATGGAGATCCGTGATCTCTGCCTACCCCTATGGGAGACAGGCGTGATTTTATGTATGTATGTATGTTATAAAATAAAATCGTTCATTTTTGTTATGTTATAAAGATGGAATAAAATATTAAAAATATGGTATTTTAAATAGTTTTGCTCATAGCGATGTGTATGTACTTCATATGATCTAAGTCATAAAATTTTGGACATCACGTTTGAATTTCTCTTGTTAACAATTAGCACACTCAAAGCTTTAAAAACTGAAAAATAAAAGGTTGTAAAATCAACGTTTTAGTTACAAGAAATAGGATTTTTAATTTTTATTACCAATTAATTGATATATTTAACTTTGAACTTTTTAGAGGCTTACCTCTTTGCAAATTTTTAAATGCTCAGTACTAAGGAATAAAGACATCACAAGAAAAAAATTGTGTATTCACATCGACGTCCATTAAAAGTATAACTGACCAGAATATAGACAAATTATCTGCTTGATATTAAATACCCCATATGCCGCTGTAAATTTTTTAACTGTTTAGACATCAATACAATAACTAAATAGGTCGTCATCTTCTAAAACTCTTACAGAAAAATTCACAACACATTTAGTATTATAACTTAACAAATAGCTCGTACATTAACGAATATTTGAAATGATCTTTCATATTTATCTAAACTCACATAATAAATCGGCGAAATATTCAATTGGAACCGGCAGTTCCTGAGATTAGTTCACTCAAACAAACAAACGCTTCAGTTTTATAACACTAGTATAGATAGGGAATGTTATACAATAAACGATTTATAGTATTTACGGTCAATCACACGCATTTTTTTGTCAAGAATCAAGTAATGTACATACATACATACATAAAATCACGCCTGTCTCCCATAGGGGTAGGCAGAGATCACGGATCTCCATTTGCTACGATCCTGACATATTACTCTCGCTTCATTCACTCTCATTACATTCTTCATGCATGCTCGTCGGTTTAGAGTACTCCTGACCTGCCCCTTTTCTAAAACTTCCCCGATTTGGTCCAGGTATGTGCGCCTAGGTCTTCCCCTTCCGACGCGCCTCATACACCTGTTTCGTTAGTCTTCTTTCATTCATTCTCTCAACATGACCTAACCATCTCAACATTCCTCTCTCAATTCTCATCACTACATCTTCTATCACTCCACATCGTTCTCTTATCACGCTATTTCTCACTCTATCTTTCAAGGTCAAGCCACACATACTTCGCAACGCACGCATTTCTACTGCATTTACTCTACTCTGATGCTTTTTCTGCCACACCCAACTTTCACTACCATACATAAGACTCGGCACGAATACTCCTCCATGTACAGCCAGTCGTGCCTTTTCGGACACTTTCCGGCTGCTCATAAAGTTGTGTAGTGCCCCATTCACTCTATTTCCAGCCATCACTCTCCTTTCAACATCTTCTTCATGCTTTCCATCTCTCGTAAACAATGTTCCCAAATATATGAACTCATTCACTTGTTCCACTTTTTCTCCATCTATACAAATCCTACACTCTGTCACACATTCATCTCTTTCAAAAACCATAACTTTTGTCTTACTAACATTCACTTTCATTCCTTTCCTCTCAAAAGCTTCATGCATAGTTGTTACCATCTCCTGCAACTCATCTGCCGATGACGCCAGTAAAACCTGATCATCAGCATAAAGAAGACATTTGACGAGTAAATTCTTCATTCTTAAACCACATTCTTTATCTTTCAAATCTTGCAAACAACTGTCCATGAATAAGTTAAACAGCCATGGTGACGCTACACATCCCTGTCTAACCCCTTTTTGGATACTAAACCATTCAGTGTATGACCCATGTATCCTCACGCAAGCTCTGGAGTCCTCATAGAGAGACTTCACAGCTCGAATAAGGTTGCTGCTCACCCCATACATAGACAGTACCGACCAAAGTTCATTCCTCAATGTAATTGTGACATAATTCTTTATTTTTATTCTTAAGTGCTGATTAAATATAAGTTATACATTTTAATATGCTAGATATCTAGATAGTGTGATATGTTATTCAATAATATTATATCCTGAAGAGAGATAAATAACGGCGAACGCGATTATTTATAAAAAAATATTTATTTAATAAAAAGTGTTTACAATAAGAAATGTACTACAAGACTAATTTACTTATTTAATATTCTTATAATCAAAACTATGATGAAATCGATGCGTCGCCAATTCCGGTCGCGCGTGTCGGTGTCGTACGATGCGTCGTCAGCAATCTTGCAGGTCGGCGGATTGCCTAACTCCTCCCTCCTTAAGACAGAAGCGCGTCCCGCAGCTTCCTGCAGCGTCCTCGGTGCGGAGTTCCTGTTGGCTTAGTTTTGCTCGCCTCCATTGCCATGCTTTCCATCCAATTACTGTTGTTAGCGCCAGGTAGAGGCCTAGTGTCGACCAGCTGGGCGTGGCCATCATCATTTGCCAGTCGATGGTGGGTTCTTCTAGTTTTTGGGCACGGTCCATGATCTTGTGGATGCTGTCTAGATCGACATCTTCTAACTGTAAGCTATACTCGATGCTCTGCTCCGTTACAATTGGTTGGCTGGGAAGGGGTATAATCTCATCTATAATAACTGTATTGATGTTCGTCTTCAGCGTCCGGTTGAGCACTTCCAGGTGACAGTCGCTTGTCAAGCTGGTTATATAATATATATTCCCTTGGTCCTTTTGTATTCTGTCTTCCTGCCACAGTGGGTTGTTACGGTTTCTTCCTCTAGGAGAATAATAAGCCACTTATTATCTTGTAACTGTTGGATCTTTCCTTGCTTGATGTCCATCTTGGCACGGGTGCAGTTGGTGTTTTGGTGTTGAATCAGGGATACTACGCAGTCCTCAGATTTGTCCAATGGTTGCGTCGTTAGTGATTGGCAGAGCTGTGTGTCTGGTGTGATTTTCTTACAGTCTTCCTCCAGGTATGAGTACTCGCTGCTTCCCAGTGCTAGGTATTTGGCTTTGGGGATGATGGTAAGGCCTTGTTTGTCGGGAATGGAGTATAGATGGATAAGGTCATAAGGATTTTGATCGGTAGATGGGATATCCAATATGAATGTTAATGTGTGCTCTGTACTATAGGCTTTAACGCTAATAGATTTCTCTATATTGTGTATGTTCTTTATACTAATAATGTCTACTGGCCTAAACTCATTTAATTTTTGTATGGTAATCATCTCTGTAATAAGGCTATGGGGACTTATAATACTAGGATGCATTACCTCTAACTGAGCAAAAGTCATGGCATCTTCTAAGATTAGCAACTTATCTAAAAGAAGTTGTAAACTAAAGTTAATTTGGATATATAAGTCTAGAAAGTGTATCCTATTTATAATTACATTATAATTACGAGTGGTATTTCTTAATATTGAGCTTAATTTCTGTTGATTCTGGTTTACAAGATTGATTTGTTTTGTAAACTCGCTTACAGCGTGTTCGGCTACAAATAGCGTTTGTTTCTGAGATGAAGCTACTTTATTAACTGAATTGCGTAAACCAGAGATTTCGTTTTCAAATTTAACCGCATCGTCGTAATCTAAGTTGCCTGTAATTGTTTTAAGGATAGAGCCTAAACCATTGATAAGACCACGTCTAACTCTATGTTTTGGGGTTATAAATATAATTTTCTTACTTATCAAATTTATACTATTTTCTATTTGATCCTTATAGGTTCTATGTAAATCCTCATCCTCTTCAGCATGCTTAGTATCGGTATATATAAACATAAGCTTAATCGCAGTTTCGTATAAATATGAAACGTTATACACGCAAGCCAAACTAAAAGTGTCAACCTGCTTCAAAAGCTGACCTTGTTTTAGAAGGAGGATTCCATTCACGTTATCTACAGGATTAAGGGTTACGGTTGCGGCTGCGTAGAGCACGAAGGCTCCTGTGACGAGGATTCTGTAACAAGATGCTGCGTAAGAGCTTAAAATGAACTCTTATGGATTTTGAGTTCGGGTGGTTACCTATAATTTCTGCTACGTTGTTAGGGTGTAGGTGAATGATTTTGTAGGGGCCTTTAAATACCGGCTTTGTCTTGTAGTCTTGGCTACCTGCTTATAGACTGTTTCACCTACCTTAAACATCATAGCTTCGGCAGTCTGGTTTCTCTGTTCTATCTGCATTTTTCCGGTGGTTAAGTACATAGTCCTGGTAGAACTCTTTAGGGTAAAACAGTTCTAAGGGGTTCCTGGAAGCTGTGTGACCAAATAAAAGTTCTCGTGGTGTGTATCCTGTTGTGGAGTGGATGGCATTATTATAAGCTATTATTGCGTATTTCATCAGTAGCTGTATCGGGTCGTCTTTGTTGGTCATTCGTTGAATTCTAATGATTTCACCAATAGTTGAATGAAATCGTTCTATTGGGGAGTTTGAGTTTGGGTTGTAGGGTGTTGTAAAGTGGATATTGATATCATGAGAAGCACATATTTCCTTTATTACGTCATTGTCAAATTTTGTGTCGGAATCTGTGGTGATTTTAAGTGGAAAACCTAAGACAGAAAATATTTGCAACAGTGCTTCAGCTATGTGAACACTACTGGATGCGTTTAAGGGTACAGCTTGTGCAAATTTAGAAAAATTATCTATTATTGTCAGAAATGTTGCGCCCCCTGTGGAATATAGATCCATAAATAGGTGTTGAAAAGGTTTAGTGGGTGTTTCTGTTATAGCTAGCGTGGGTCTTACAGGATGTCTTTCATATTTCGCCCTAAGACACACGTCGCATTGATTTATGAATTTTTGGATAGAGAGTAACATATTAGGCCAATGATAATTTCTAAGGAGGTGTTTATGGGTTTCTTGGATACCTCTATGCGATGATTTACCCTCATGGTACCGTTTTATCATCTCTTCTTGTTCAGTTTTATTTTCTATGACTGTAACACGTGACGTACACCTTATTAATTTGGGACCCCTGTCATTAAAGATTGTAGTATAGACTCTAGAAAAAGCTAGATATAGGTTTTCATCATAAAAGTAGCAATGGAAGATACGGTTGGCAATCGTATGTTCCTTTAGGAATCGAATTATTTCCGACTCAGTGTTATTAATTGGGATAAAAACGTCTTTAATAACATTTCTGGAATTAGTGGATCTATCTTCTACCCTACAAGAGGATCCTGGGGTGGATCTAATATAAAATTGTTTAAGCTGTTTGTCTATTGCGTCAGAAAGTATTGGTATACCATTGTTTTCGTTATCAGGCTGTGTGTGATTTGTCGAAACTAACTGGTCGGGGTCAATTATTGTTATGCTCATCGTGTCTGTGTCTTTGTCAGTATTTGACGGCAAAGAGCTACTGGTAGCGATGTCGTCGTCGTCCCTCATGCCCCTATTGATGTCATAAGGACGTAGCGGGTTGTTATCTGCTTCAACATCTCTAAGTACGTCTTCTAATAATCTATTAATGTGTTCATTATCGTCCTCTCCGGGATTTACTGCTAGGGAGTCTACACTGTTATGGAATATTTTGACTCTAGATAGTGCGTCTGCATTGGTGTTTTGTTTGCCCTTTTTATAAACTACTTGGAAATCGTATTCGGCTAATTTTAGTTTCCAACGAGTTAATTTTGAGTTGGGATCTTTTAAGGACATAAGCCACATTAGAGGTCTATGGTCTGTATAGATTGTGAATTTACGACCGTATAAATATGGTCTAAAGTACTTCGTTGCCCAAATGATTGCTAACAGTTCTTTTTCTGTAGTCGAATAACGTGTCTCTGTATCGGATATGTAGTGTTCGGGATGCAAATGCAACTGGCTTGTCTGAGCCGACCGTTCCCTGTGAGAGAACAGCGCCTAAAGCGAAGTCTGATGCGTCTGTTGTCAGGATAAATTGCTTGTCAAAGTCGGGATATTGGAGGATCGGGGCGTTTGTTAGGATTTGTTTACATTTCTTAACCGAGTCAAGGAATTCATCTGTGTGTATGATTTTAGCATTCTTTTTTAGGCAGACTGTCAAAGGTTTTGTCAGTTTAGCGAAGTCCTTAATGAACTTCCTGTAATAGCCAACTAGACCTAGAAATGCTTTAATGTCTTTTTGAGTCTGTGGTATGGGGAAGTTTAAGACTGCTTTTATTTTGTCTTTGTTAGGCTTAAGGCCCAGGTCGGTCAATTCATGTCCTAGGAAGTTAACTTGTTTCTGTAGGAACTCTGACTTGTCCAACTGTATTTTTAAGTTGTGAACTTTAAATCGTTCAAAGACTAACTTAAGAGTTTCGTTGTGGCTTTGTAGCGACGTAGATGCTATTATGACGTCATCGAGATATGTTAATACGTTATTTAGCCCTCTAAGGATGTGGTCCATGAGACGCTGGAACGTACTGGGCGCGTTTTTGAGCCCAAAAGGCATACGCAGGAATTCATAGTGACCTCTCTCGGTGGTAAATGCAGTCTTTTCGATATCGTCAGGGTGCATTTCAAGTTGATGGTAGCCGCTAGCCAGGTCAAGGGTCGTAAAATACTGGGCGCGTCCTAATCGATCAAGAATGTCGTTTATGTTACTTCTATAATTCTGTCATTAAGTCGTCTATAGTCAATTACAAGTCTCCATTTAACCTTTCCAGAAGCGTCGGGTTTCTTTGGGACTATATGAACAGGGCAAGACCATGGTGAGATACTTTCGCGTATGATTCCTTGCTTTAGTAGGTTATCAATTTGTTTCTGAATTTCTATACGCTGTTGAGGGGTTTGTCTGTAACTTCTAACAAAAATCGGAGTGTTGTCAGTTACTCGCAGTTGATGTTTGACCGCACTAGTAAAAGACAATGGTATGTTTTCAGAGTAAAAGATTTCTCTATATTGATAGCAAAGTTTAGTAATTTCACGTCTCTCTTCTTCGTTCATATGGTCAGTTCGAATTTTCTTTAAGTTGTCGCAAAGTTCTTTGTTAATGTCAGTTCGAGTTTCAAGTGTGTTAATTTTGTGAACTGTATAGCTATCTAATAGTTGTGGGGGTAACTGTTCGAGGGGTAAAGTACAATTGTTGCTAATTATCTGTGGTTTATCGGTGTAGTTAATAATAGAAGTCCTAAATGTTCCGTTTTTAACGGTTACGATGGCCGCGGGTGATTTTAGTCCTTTAGTCCACTGAAAGTCGTCATGAATATATTGTCCATCTAAATAGTTAGTTTTTATTACTATAAGTTTCTCGTAATTAGGTTCTACTTTGATGTTTTTTATGGGATAGTCGAAGTAAATTGGAATTTCAGCATTAGTGGATGGAGGATTCAGGATGTCCACTCCTATCAAGCCTTTATATTTTGGGTCAAATTCGAATATTAGGAATTTATGAGATTTATCGGACTTAAACTGGGGTGGTAAGGGTAAGACTATCGTGTGTTCGTGAAAGGATACACCGTGTGCGGTTTTTACCTGGAAGGGTTCGCTTTCGATGTGCTCCTCTAACCAAGTACCTGCTATTGCATCGGGCGATATGATAGATCGTGAGGCTCCTGTATCCAATAAAAACTTACCTTGGAATTCGGGAAGCTCTATGTAAGGAAGATGGTCTTTCCCGTGATGATTAAGGTCTACCGTACTTATTAGCTGTTGTCCAATTGAGTCTCGTCTGCAGGAAAATCCTGATAGCTTGGTCCTCCACTCGATGTCTCCTGTGAGTACTCCTGACTGTAGTCCTGCTCATGATCCTGTAAATTATTACTAGCGTACTCACCGTTGTAGTATGGCTCGTAGTTATCTGGATAACCATGTTCTGGAGTGGGCTGACTGGGCTGTGTATAGAAAAGTTCCTCAGACGTAAAGCTAGGCTTCTCAGGCTTATTCACTGACCTCATAGTGACGTCAGATACCCTCTGCGGTGGGTTCACTTGTTGGCGGGGTATATTTGGTTGAGGTCTAAAATTACCTGAGTTCCTGAAGGTCCCTGAGCCACTAGGCCGGACACCTTGATTGGGTCCATTCCTCCATGGACCTCTGTGCTGATTCTGGTCTGGGACCCAGTTATTACGTGGTGGAAAGTTACGGCTAAATCCTGGTTGGTTAGCTAAGTGCGTCGTGGGGTTAGGCTTAGGCATTTCTTACGGTTTGGCTTGTATGGAAAGCGAATTAAAACTGTTATTTATTCTATTAAATGCTAGACGCGCTTCTTCCTGTCTAGCCGCTACTATTGCCGCTTCTAGGGTCGTAGGTCTCGCTATTCGCACGCCTATAGATACATGGAAGTCGAGATGATTCACATATTGATCTATTACCATATTTTCATAGTATGTTTTATCTGAGTGCCTACCAACTACGTTTAGCGTATCTAACACCTCTCTTAAACGTTTACCAAAAGATTCGGCGTCTTCATTTTTATTGCGCCGCAGGCGGGTCAATTCCTGCATCAACTGAATTTCGTTACGAGGCTCTCCTAACCTACGGGTCAACGCGGCTTTAACGGCCTCCCAGCTGTCTACTATCCCCTCAGACGCTATAGCGTCGACGGCAGAACCGCTCAGTTTGCTTTTAATTAAACATACAACCGCGGGGTTGGCCCTTACGGGAGCCTCTAGCAATGATAGCACATTCTCTACCTCTTTAATGAAATAATTCAGTGTTTTCTTGTTACCATCATATTTCGGTAACAGGTCAGATACGAATTTAAATGTAGCTAACTCAATGGTCGCCATTATATTTGAATTTAATTAAATTAAGTTATAAAATATTTGACACAATTAACAACCTCTCTGCCTACTCTATATATCTGCAGGAGCGTGAAGTTAAAGCAATTAGATCTATGTTAATTTGCTGGCCGTTTTGGCTATAAATAAACACAAAGGTAATGCAATATCATATACCTACTTATTATGCACTGCGAAGCGTATATTGCGAGTTTAGCACGTATACGAACACACTTATTCCTATTTAAGATTATCTATATAAAAATGTTATATGTCTGCAGCGATGTTAGCCTACACACAAACACATAAAACATTCAAAGAATACGACAGGAAATATAGCACAGGAACTGGGAATACAACAAGCACTCACCCTAGTATCCTCTGCATCTCCTAGTCGGGCCTTGTAGTACAGCAGGATCTCCAATTCTCCGGATTTCCCGCAGGGTTGTCGCCGTCCGTAGATTCGTATATGCGATCGCGAAGATAACGATAGATACCGTTCACTCAGGCTGAAGAGTTCTATTCGAAGCTAGAGTGTCGCAATCCTACCGACTGCGCCAGATAAATAACCACTCAAACGTCCGGGCGACTATAGTAGCCTAAAACTTTTTGGAGTTGTACGTTAAGGCGACTATGGCAGCCTCTCTGGCTCGTAAACTTTATATTGAAAAACGAGCTTGATAGAGTTTTAAAAGCTTCATGAGTGGATTACTAGATGGCTCTTTAGTAAAAAACGCGTCTATGTTGTGGTCAAAGAGTGTGCAAGAAGCATCCAACATTTAAAAAAAAATTGTTATACAAACGTTGTGTGAAGTGCTCCGAGGTGTATTCATACTCTGCATTTAACATTCAAGTAATAATTTATTTATTATCTTTCTAAATTAGTGTTATATATTGAAATAATCCTCAAGATTCATTGTTTCAAAATATTATAAGTATTATCAATACAAAGTTTGATAAATTGTCTTTACATGTAAATAAAGTCGACATGAGAAAACTTCGTCTTTGTGTGCCGGTTTTTCGTAAAGTTTTGTGTGATATATTATGCTATTTTATTGAAATTCTTCTTATATTTGGAAGACCAGGGGCATAATTTATATTTAAAATAAATGTAAGCGAAAGAATAATACCGAGAAGAGTTATTAGCCCTTAAGTGGGCGTTTCGTTATCAGGAGCGATACCAGATTACTGCAGGAATGTGTTGGTTATTTTGGTTTAATTTTGATGCAGTGGCAATAGTAGGCTAGAAAATACATTTTGAATCAGAAGCGGCATGGGACGCTCGACGCGGTTTTACACCGACCGCGCGCGCGGACGTACAAGGTGTTGACAGATGTCACACTCGGACGTTTGAGTGGATAACGGCGAACGCGATTATTTATAAAAAAAATATTTATTTAATAAAAAAATTACAATAAGAAATGTACTACAAGACTAATTTACATATTTAATATTCTTATAATCAAAACTATGATGAAACCGATGCGTCGCCAATTCCGGTCGCGCGTGTCGGTGTCGTACGATGCGTCGTCAGCAATCTTGCAGGTCGGCGGATTGCCTAACTAGAGTTCGTATAAATAATTACGATAATCTTATCAGGATCTAGTCTACGCAATAATTAATTCTACTATAGTAATATACATAATTAAACAAAGAACACATTATCGTGTTATAAAAATATATTTTGACTAATTTGTTTAGACTTTAGCCAAGTTCACCCTATTCGTAAGAGTTGATTTTATGGAACAATGTCTTACGTGTATGATAAAAGCGGCTTTAAAAAGCCATTTGGAGAACAGCAGGCACGCGTAGTGTATGAGAGAGAGAGAGAGAGTGTGGTGCGACTGCTGAAAAGAAGAAATTTTAACGTTAATTAATATACAAAAGTTACAAGAAATATAATTAAATAATAAATACTAAATTCACACAATAATGTAAGAGGAGATATTAGTTGAAAAAGTTAGCAAACCTGTAAATATCTGACTAAACTGAGAATACCTGCATAATCAGTTACAGTTACCTTCTAGGTCTCGGGTGGTTTGTCAGCCTCATGCAGCAAGGGCTCCAAAACTGCCCAAAGTTCGTTGGCCTCCTCTGGGGCTATAAAAAAATACCAAGTTGTAATAACAAACAAACTTTTTTTATAAGAAATAATGTATGCTAAGTATTTTGAGAAGTGTTATTACTTAGCCGTGGCTCGTCCAGATCAAAATCTGGCAGTACAGGTTCGTCGTTTGTTTGTTCCTCCATTTGTTGCATCGGGTACTGCTCCATTTGCTGTTCCGTTTGCTGCTCCGTTTGCTGCTCCATTTGTAAAACTATAACAAAAGTATGATGGTTAAATAAACGTATCAGTCTCAGTCATTGTCATTGTTAATCAGTATATGAAACAATTAATATTTAATTTCTGCCTCCATTGCGTCATTTTCACGCTGCAAATTCTCTGCGCTAATACGTTCTTCCCATGTCCTCTCTCTGATGAACCTTAACGTGTTAGCCAGCACATCTTGGTTACTCATCTGCAATATGGCAAAATGTATATTATTTCTTGAAGTCTATATTTTTTCAATATTTAATATTCAGCGAGTGAATTATTGGGTTATCTTACATTAGCGTCACCACCAATGGCAATGGCTAGGTCTTTAATTGCTGTGGCTGTCTCCTCACGGCGCTCTTTCTCAAAATGAGCGTTACGCGCTCGCCTTTCCTCCTGCAAACAGAAGAATACTCAATTGAATAACAGCTATTAGCGAATGACAATAATCTTCAATCGTATTGTCCTCCATAGGATTACTAACGCGTGATAGCGGCACGCGGTTTCGGCCTGTTGGCCTCTCACGGCGCGGTCTGCTCGTACTCGTGGGCCTGGCCTGGCCGTCATTTTGATCTCGTTTCTGTAAGTAACAATAAATGAGTAAATTTTAAGACCTGTATAATTTTTGTATGTAGGCGACCTGCACAAAGCGATGCAGATGCCACGCAAAGTAGATAATTACCGTATGAGATGACATTTACAATTAGATAACGTGCTTGTTGTCTAGTAAGTAATTAATTCGCTCGTTAAGAAATGGACAAGGAATGAATAATTTGCATTTGCACACGCAGGACGCTCCTGAAGGGTGGAGGTGGGCTATTGTGTAGACAACTGGGCAGTGATGAGATCAGAATCTCTTAGTGTTTGATTGTAAACTTTAAGTTAGGTTGCTGAAGTGAAGTTTCGTGGAATTGACTGTAACGGTTATATTTTAAAATTACATTCGTTAGATACCTACTAGATACCACCCGCGTAGAATACTGAACAATTATTTAAAATTATAGCACGGGTAGTATCTTGTCCATTTATTAAAAAATAGTCTACTTTGAAATTTAATAATCACCGTTTAAATTATTTTAAAAGTTGACCGAGATTTCATTTAATCATCAATTTAATACAAAAAATAATAGTACAAGTGACCTTACACGACTTCCAGAGAGAAAAATCTCTTGACACACAGAAAGACGCATACAGACTGACGGACTAGAGTTCTGTCTTTATCCTTATGAAGGCACGTAACCTTCAAAGTAATGCTCGTGAAGGAGGAGGCGGGGCGGGAGCGACGATGGATCGCAAGCCAAGCTGCCCGCGTACGAAAGCAACTCGGGCGTCGGAGGTCGATGAACGACCTCCGTCCCCCATTAGCGCAGGCCTGGAGGTGACTGGTGGAGCCGCCTGCCACCCTGGCAGAAGCAGGCCGCGGCGGTGGCGCGCTCGGCGCGCCTCCCCGTTTTCCGGGGACGAGTTGGGGACTCTGTAGTCCCGACATACCCGAGGAGAGGGCCAGAACGTGAGAGATGGCCCTGGGTCGGCCGGGGTGCGAGGGATATGCCTGTCAACCTCACCTTCGGCAACCAAAACGACCTACAGGCAGCGTGCGTTTCAGTCGGTTCGAGTCCGACATAACCTGTTCCACCGGCTCCGATGGGCAGGTATCCGTGGGGATTTTGCACACGTAAAAACTCTTCGATATCTTTCTTCGAATATTATCTAGCCGGCTTCTATATTTTAAAACATATAGCATAACATAACATAACATAACACTCAAGCCGGTATTCCCCGAAGGGTTAGGCAGAGGTGCTAGCACCCACATTTCGCCACAACACAGAACAAGGTAGGTACAATAATAATTATAATTTGGACACAGTTAAATTAAATTAAATCTGTTCTGTTATCAAATATTTAACAATTATTAACATAATCATGATTATTATACAAAGGTTCTACAATTCCTGAATTCAAATTACTCGGTATATTATATTTTTTGCCAAAAACAAGTTCAAATGGTGTGTACTTTGTTTCAGAGTGGACAGTTGTATTATTAGCAAAACAAAAATATGGTAACCATGTACTCCAATATCCAATAAGCATTCAAGTATTTGTGTGTATTTTCTAAAGCACCGATTGATTGGTGATGATATGCAGTGGAAGACATTTGACTTATATTTAACAGTTTACATACCTCTTTCATAGTAGTTGACAAAAACTCTGTCCCACGATCCGATGCTATTTCTCGGGGTATTCCATACCTTAAGATAAAATTATCAACTAAAGATTTCGCCACACTAACACTATCCTTATTTTCTAAAGGATAAGCTTCTATATACTTACTTATCTCACACTGTAGGGTGAGTATTTATGAATAATTATAATAATCCTTACTTAAGGGCCCAACTATATCTAAATATATCTTATCTAAAGCTTACTGCGCAGTGGTTGAAATCTCCATTGGCTGTTTGGTAGGTAAAGAATGTTTTTGTCTTTGACATTTTATACATTTCTGTACGTACTTTTTAACATCGTCCTCCATATTTGGCCAAAAATAATATCTTTTTATATTATTTAGCATTCGTCTTATCCCAGCATGGCCGCTTGTCGGCAATAAATGAAAATCATTCAGAATTACTAGTTTATCATCGTCATTATTTATCCGTATCGCTCCTTTTATAACACAAACTAGTGGAACGTTCCACTATTTATTAGTATTGGTTAACCATTTAATATATTTCATTGTATCATTGTTTATTTTTACATATACTTCTTTAATATTATTTTCGTTACAAAACCATCCAAAATCTCTCACGAAAACGTCTCGCGCTTGACATGATCGAGAATTCAGATTAACACATATGATATATCTCTCTTTAAAATAAATAAAATCTCCTTTCAAATTATTTTTAAATATCAATTCTATGCAATTATTAGGTTTTCTAAGCATCTCCACGACATCCGGGTGATCAATCCGATTGTCAATAGAAACCTTATCGACCAATGAATGGTCAGTCATATCTTGATTCAACGCTCTTGTCATAAATATCTATACGAGATAATGCATCGGCCGCCACATTACTCGTACCTCTAACATACTCAATGTCATAATCATACTCCTCTAAAATTAACCTAAACTTGAAAAGTCTGCTAGATGGATTACTCATAGAAAATAAATAGACAAGTGGTTTATGATCCGTAAATATTTTAAAATGTTTACCATACAAGTATGGTCGAAAATATCGAACAGCCCATACTATAGCCAAAAGTTCCTTCTCTATAGTGGGATAGTTAATTTCACCTTTATTTAAAGTACGTCTTGCGTACGCAATAGGTAAATCAGTTTTGTTACATAACACAGCACCAATAGCCTTACCAGAGGCATCAGTACGTAAAATAAACTCATTCTCAGTTGAAAAATCGGGATATTGTAATATAGGGGGTTTACATAGCAACTTTGTCAGATGAATAAACGCATTTTCATATTCATTTGTCCATTCAAATTTAACTGACTTTCGGCATAATTTATTGAGTGGTATTGTGATCTCAGCAAAATTAGGTACAAATTTTCGATAATAATTAGAATAAAAATAGGTAAAAAAACTTTTTAAATTAAACGGTTTTATGTTAAACATACATTGCAATGTTTAAGATAAATGTACTAAAAACCAAAAAATAATAAAATAGATACAGTCGTGGGAATTATAAACATATGCATAGACTAGACTAAAATATAAAACCGTGGGGCACGTCAATTGTCTAAAATTATCGACTTAATGTGCGATAGAAGAATCGTTTAATTCGTCGTTAGGCAGTTGGCCCGCAGACGGTGAGGAAATTACTTACTATTTTCTTGCTCATGGAAATTCCAATAGTTATACACTCCATGTAAACGCAATATTCCATGCAAAGCCCCACGGTTTTATATTTTAGTCTAGTTTATGCATATGCTTATAATTCCCACGACTGTATCTATTTTATTATTTTTTGGTTTTTAGTACATCTATCTTCTTTTTGCCCGTTAGTTTATTGCAGTCCACTTCCAAGCGGCGGCCATCTTAGATTTCAATTTTGCATAGTAAATTGTATTTTACTTGTTGAGACCTTTCATTTGATACCCATGTTGATGGGATTGATAAAACCTAAGTTATCTGCCATTTTGTAGAGGCCGCCATCTTGGATTTTAATTTTATATAGTACATTGTATTCTACTGGTTGAGCACTTTCATTTGATACCCATATTGATGGGATTGATAAAACCTATGTTATCCGCCACTTTGTAGCGGCCGCCATCTTGGATTTAAAATTTTTATAGTATATTATATTCTGCTTGTTGAGCCCTTTCATTTGATACCCATATTGATGGGATTAATAAAACATAAATTATCCGCCATTTTGTAGCAGCGGCCATCTTGAATTTATAATGATAATGAATAAACATAATTGTATTGTTACCAAAATCCAAAGTGTATACAAAATATCAGATTAATCGGTTCACAGGAAGAGGGTGAAATTTGAATTACTTAATTTGACCCAAGAATAAATAGTAAAACAAACGGGGTGAGCTAAACAAAACCGTTTAAAAAGCGACAAAGCGTTTGACTTCGTCACCAGACTGAGGTCTTGGATAATTTTTTATAACTTTAGTTTTTTCTGGATCTGGTTGTACACCATTTGATGATACTACATGTCCTAAATATAATAATTCTTTTTTCAAAAATTGGCACTTACTAGGATTTACTTACAAATTTACTTTTCTTAATCTCTCAAATATATATACTAGATTTTTGTTATGAATATCTAGGCTGCGTCCATAGCAAATTAAATCGTCTAAATAAACTAAAGCTTTTTCATAATTTAAACCAGCCATAGCGACTGTCATTAAACGACTAAAAGCATTCGGACTAATTTTTAAACCCATAGGTAATCTCTTAAGTTGATACTGTTTATCTGTAGTAAAAACTGTATATTTTCTGCTTTCAGGCTCTAATAATAATTGGTAGTATGATTGTGATAAATCTAGATGACTAAAATATATTGCACCAGACAGAGAATTTAAAATTTCGGTTATATTTGGAAGAGGGAATTTGTCATCCATAATCCTTTCATTTAACTTTCGATAATCTACTACTAAACGCCATTTCTTACTAGAATCCGCACTCTTCTTTGGTACGAGCAAGATAGGACTATTCCATTCACTCTGACTTTCTTCTACAATATCATCTTTAATCATTTGTTGTATTTGCCTTTCTATTTCCTGTTTTTGTGACCTAGGTAATCTATACGGTTTAACATAAGATGGTGTAACATTTTCCATGAAATAAATTTTCTGCTTATATAAATTTGTAACACCTAACTTATCACCTGACAGCAAAAATATGTCTGAATATTTCGCACAAATATTTTCTATAGATATCTGTTCCTCATAATTTAAATTACTTAAATTTAGCATGGAAAACAATTTCTTTACTCTGTCAGAATTATTCAATTCCTTTTCAAAACTACAAATAGAATAATCGTCTAAACTTATTAATTCCGGAATAAAATAACCAAGAATAACTAACATCATTAACGTCAAATATAACTGAATTAATATTAGCATAATAACAAGCTAAATTATTAGGCTCGAAAAAAATAATTAGGTAATTCTAATTTTTTCTGACTACCGTTATCATTGTTTGCCTGTGCGTTTGTGGATTTATCATCGTCGTTACTGGCTGATTGTGCCATATTAGCACGGTGACCACGGGAACCCCTAGAGTTCTGAAATCGACGTCCCCCAAATCTAAAATTATTCTGGTGTTGTTGTCTGTAACCACCTTGTCCTCGGTAATTCTGAGGATTACCTCTATAATTTTGGGAATGGCCTTGATAATTAAGGGGATGATTTTGTGAGTTGTAATAATTACGCTTACCTCGGTTACCATAACCACGGTAATTGTTACGAGGCGAAAAATTATTTGATCTACCTCTATTGCGGTGAAAATTTATTTATTTATTTATTTATTTCATACATACAATGTCATTACAGGCAGACCCAATGCGACAGAGTAGCAACATAATTTTAATAATTTCATTTACAATATAAATATGTCATTTACATTATCATAATCACACATACCTAATCATGCTTCAAAAACTAAACAATAATTCCACAACATATTATTAATTAAAGTAGATATAATTACCATTTCACCTATTATTCATGAACATGTCATATCAGAAATAATAATTATTCAGTTGATGATGTCAAAGTAATAATTCAAATAATAATGTCAAAGTAATAATTAAGTTAATAAAGTCAAAATAATACTTCAATTCATAGTGTCAAAATAATAATTCGATCAATAATGTCATAATAGTACTTCAAATCAATTGTCAAAATTACATATTTAATGTTAAGTTCACAATAATTTAATGTCAGATGATGAAAATACAATTTAAATTATTAAAATATATTATTTAATACTAGCGATACATAATCAGATTATATCAACTTTACCTAGATTCCTTCACTCAAAACACAGTAACTAGCCCTTGTGAATTCATTCAGGGAGCATGAAAACAAGCACAAATCTAATCTGTCACCCATCATATTAAGCGCACGCAGCGCCCGCGTCAGCGGCGCCCTCTGCAGCAAGTTGGTACGCGCGCGACACACTCGCAGCAACGGGGGGCGCCGCCGCCTCAACGCATACTCCTCCGGTACACACAGCCCTACTTCCCGTAGGATAGCTGGGTTGTGTATAAGCCCACGAAACACTTTAAACAAATAGGTGGCCGTAGCCACCTCCCTCCTCACTTCCAGCTTATAATATCCTGTCATACCCAGAACGAACAACGTAGGATACAACCAGGGATAGCCCGGGTAGACACCATACTGTTTCCAATATAAAAATCGAAGGAACTTATTCTGGGTACGCTCCAACATAACCTTATATTTGTCTTCGTGTGGAGACCATATCAGCGCATTGAATTCTAGGTGACTCTTAACGAGAGCCTCATACAACGCCCTTAATGCCGCAATACTAGTAAACTGGTTTGCTTGACGTAAGACAAACCCTAAATTTCTGAAAGCCTTTTTACAGACACCGGTGATATGGTCACGGAAATTTAAATCAGTGCTAAAGCGCACGCCCAAATCCTTAACCTCGGTTATACACCGCAGAGGGACCCCTTCCATGTGATATTGGTAGTGACTTGGGTTGTGTGCACGGCTGAACGATATCACCGAGCACTTAGCTACATTAACGTAAAGTTTATTTTGTAAGCTCCATCTCACAATCCTATCTACGTCTTGCTGTAGTTCATCATGATCTATCTGGTCCTTAATAACTCGTACCAATTTAAGATCATCTGCGAAAAGAAGGGGCACCGAATGTTTGACCTCCTCCGGTAAGCTATTTATCGTGAGTATGAAGAGAAGAGGCCCCAAGTTACTGCCTTGACTCACTCCAGATCTCGTGAAATATGGTTCGGAAAGGTGTCCCCCACAGTCAACGTATTGGCATCTGTCCCGCAAGTAGCTGGAAAAGAAGGACAGTGTATGCGGCGTACATCCAACGCTAGCTAGTCGTGATAAAAGCACGTCATTATCAACAGTATCAAATGCTTTCCGAAAATCAAAGTACGCCACATCTACCTGTAGACCAGCGTCCACCGCCGGCACCAAACACGATATTAAATGAAGCAGATTGCCCGTATTACCCCGCCCGGGTCGGAACCCGTGTTGCGCATCCGATAGCTGAGTGTCTATCTGTCCGTATAAGCAGTTGTGAATGGTTGCCTCGAACACCTTAGCTGGAGTGCTAAGCACAGCCACGGGCCTGTAATTACTTGGGTTTCTGCCTCCACTACCTTTTGGTACGGGTATCACACGCGTTAGTTTCCAGCGCTCTGGAAATTTTGCGGTCTCAATGCAGGTGTTGAATAAATGCAGCAAAGGTTCAGTGAGTACCATGCGACAATCCCTGAAAATGAACGCTGGTATGCCGTCCGGTCCCATGGAGCGCTTGGGAGGCAGACGAGCCAGCGCGGTCTTCACATCCCCCAAACGCAGGCTAGTAAGGTCCACCCACGCCCCCGGAGCCGGTGTCCCCACCGAGCTGGCCGCCGCCACGTTCAGTTCAGCGGGTTCCTGGTTGTACACCGAGTGGAAAAACTGAGCGAATTCATTCGCGCATTCCAACTCTGACAAGGTGTGATCATCCTTCACTAACCTGGGCTTACCTTTGTTACCCTTTCTACTTCTCATGTAATTCCAAAAGGCCCGTGGGTCCACAGCCAGATGATGCTGTACGCGCTCACTGTACTGGTCGTGAGCTCGCAGAGTCTCCACCTTCACTGCTGCCCTACACCTGCTAAAAGCTTCATAATCACTAAGAGATCCGGTTTTTTTATATCTTTTATGTAACGTATGCTTATAGCGTAATTCCCTAATAATGTGAGGTGTATACCATACCGGATATATATACCTATTCGTATGTATAGTGTTGATATTCTTATAAGGAA
Organism: Eilema griseolum; assembly: GCA_963662185.1. Lineage (NCBI taxonomy): Eukaryota > Metazoa > Arthropoda > Insecta > Lepidoptera > Erebidae > Eilema > Eilema griseolum. The sequence goes on from OY759251.1 coordinate 776,332, forward strand.
TACATAGATCAAATATTTCGTAAATCTTATCATAAAATAAATCTAAAATAATTTCAGGGTCACTAGAAGAATATAAATCGCTCCAATCTATTCTTGTAAACAAATCATATAAATAGTCAAAGTTAGCTTTCTTAAAATTCCATTGTTTACGTGGTAACGGACTCGGTGAGCACTGCATGGGAGAAGAGGGGGACTCGAGGGTCGGGGCCGGCACGTCACGCGGCGACGCCCGCGCACCCAGCTCGACGCGCACGGCGAGCGGAGGATGGTGGCGGTCTACCGGCTCCATCCTGTCGTCCGCCGGAGCCTCGCCCACGAACACGCCGCCCCGCGCGCTCAATACGAGGTCCAACAGTCTACCGTTAGAGTTAGGTATTGCATTATACTGAATAAATTCACAGAAGGCCATAAAAAATTCATAGTAATTAACAATATTTTGACTACATGAAAACAAATTGAAATCACCCAATATGACTAAGTTTTGTTTATATTTTAAACTCAATTTTTCTAAAACACTAAACATTAACATGTATTCATTATCATCTGTACTTGGCGGTATATACACAGTACAACATGTAAACATAAAACGATTATTTACATAAACAGAAGCACAAATTATTTCGAACGCGTGACTGTTTATGTTCGCTTCCATACTATCAGGGAGCGTCACCCGTCTCAACTCAAACTGCGGTGCGGCCACCAAAAGCACGCCGCCCTGCTTACGCCCATCCGCCCGATTGCAGCGCAATGTTTGATAACCAGGGAGCACGAATTTTGCGTTTTGGATACTTTCGTTTAAACCAGTTTCGGTGATAGCGAATATATCCGACGCCGATGATTCAATGAAAGATAAAAACTGCATAGTCTTCGTCCTAAGTCCCGCCACGTTCTGATATAAAATATTAATGTTTCTACTTGGTTTGTCGTTGACCTGCGATGATTGAGCGACGAAAAAAGATCCATTCACTAAACTCAACATTTAACGGCCATACTTGCGAGTCACAAAGTTTATTGTAGTTACCTTCTGTAACGCCAATTTTAAATGAAGCGTAGTCCCTTTCAGTTCTATGTTTTAATTTTTCTACAATAATTTCAGAGTCATTATCCAGTACATTTTTAATATAGTCCTTTAACATAACTTCTGATGTGCTTTTGTCAAGTCTCCAAACGTGAAGGAACTTTTTCCGTTCTACTGCTTTCAGGAGTACAGTCGATGCATTCCCTCCTTTTTTTATAGGGTTATTCCTTTTGTTACTCTTAACTTCCGTCCAAGTATATTGCTTCTTATCATTACCTTCATTCTCTGTTGATTGCTTGGCCACTGCCGCATAACTAACATTAGGCCTCGGCGGAGCCTGTGTCTGCTGTTTAAGGTTACTACGCTCACATCTCGCAACGCCAACCACAGGTGATGACCCGGGAACAGCCGTTACCTCTGGGACACAGACAACCGTCTGACGTGGCCCGCCTGCCTTGTTTACAATATAATCGGTAGTTTGCTTTCCTTTAATTTCATTTTCCTTACTTTTTAAAGCATTAATTTCCTGTTCATACGAGATACATTTTTTATTAACTTCCCTTAACTCTTGTGTCAATTTAGTATTTTCTATCACTAAAATCTTCACCGTGTCCTTGATCTCTTTTATAATTTACGTTTCCAAATCACCTAGTTTTTCCATTACCATTTTATTCACTTTTTCCATAATACCCACTACTTTGTCTGTGTCTTCATATGTTACAATTTTAGAGCCACAGTTTTCTGATGTTTGGTCTACTTCTATATTTAGGAGACTATCCATCATCGCCGTGCGCTGGGAACGTATGGGAGTGTCATCCGTAATCCGTAAACGCTGTGTCACATTTGTACAGGAATCACACTTGAAATAATACATCACTCTGGCGCCATTGTCGGATGACAATGACAATTCTTCGTCCAATGCACCACGGATAGCGTCACTCAAAGTAGTATAATTCCTTGCTGCTATAATTGTACTGATTCGACTATTTCTCAGACCATCAGAAAAACGTTTAATAACGTTCTTTTCGTTCACAGTGGTGGCGCGATTCTCATGCCACCTGAGCTAGTGGACTGTATTTTGCGGGGGGTGAAGCTAACATGTTTCATATGACACTTTACACAACAAACAAGACAGGTGATCGGGTTGCCGCGGAGGTGGTTTAGGCATTGAATGCAACCCAAGAAATTAGGAGAGGATGCACTAACCTTTATGACGCCACGTGCCGTCGAAAGCCGGTGCACCGGTCTTCTCTTCCTGGCTCAGGAGCTGCTGCCCACATCACTAAATCACTTGAGGGACACACGAGAGGCACAATCCGATCGGTAAAGGTCTATGAAAGCGGTTAAAATCCAACAAACATTATTAATTTCTAAGAGTCGCGTGCGCGGCCGCCATTGTTGATTCTAGTTCGATGCGAAGTGAAGATGCGGCTATTTCAACCATTGGCGGGGCGAAACTATTGTTATCTCACTTTAGAGGTAGTGCGGGAGGGAGATGGGTATAGGGAGCGTGTGCTCAGCGTCAACCAATTGAGACGATTTGAATTTACTACTACTGGCGCCACCATTCCCCCCGGCTTGAAGGGTTACCTTCAAAACGAAAAATGCGGAACAAATCTAAAGTCTAATCTAAATCTAGGTTTGGGAAATAACAACTAAAATATAAACCTAGATTTGAACTCGTGCCTACTGCTGGCTAGGCAGAGGGCAGAGGCGAACAACCGGGCGCAGATACGATCCGGTTGCGGTTTTAACCCGTACAACACGAGTTATCCCGCGGGAATCGGGAAAAACTTCCTCTACTACTCCTAGAGGCCAATGTAAAGGAGGCGCATTCTCAGTCATAAGGACTACCACCGTACCTACAGTAATTGGGTTGGATGGAATATTCCATTTTTGACGTGACTGCAGCGTGTGCAAATAATCGGTTCTCCAACGATTCCAAAACGATTGGACTAATCTATCTAAAAGAGCGTGACGAGTTGGTGCATTCCATCGTCATCAACATCTATTGCGGGCAAATATTTTAGCGTACTTAAATCACCGATACAACAAGCGAGTGCTTCTTCCCCTCGGGTCGTTCGGAAACCGTAGTGGGATTGAATTGACCAACTGGCCACTTATCTAACGCGGCATGAATCCAGGACGGTCCACTAAACCATAACGGGTGATCTAAAATTTGCGAAGGAAGCAATCCACGAGAGAGACAATCGGCTGGGTTGTCGGTGCCAGCAACGTGAAAGAGATTTTGTGGCGCTAATTCAGATTGAATTTTTGCCACTCTATTAGCGACGAATGTGTCCCAACGATGGGGCGAAGAGTGGGCCCAACACAAAGCGACTGTTGAGTCCGAAAAAGCTAAAATTCTACTAATATTAATGCGACACGGAAGTGCTAGTCTTAGCACTGCCATCCAAGACTACGCGGAGTTTAGTAGTAAGCCTATCCTCTCTAACAACTCCGTGGTGCGGGATAATGTACGAAGGCTGGGTCTCGTCAGTGTCCGCAGGCGCAGGTGAGATGTAACCCTTATCTAAATATTCGTTAACAACCTCATCATAGGCTTGCTTTAACTTTGGAGACGCCTGCATCTTTCGTTCTAAACAAAGAAAGCGTTTTTCAGCGGATACACGGGAGTCACCAAGCGAAAAAATATCTCCCTTGAAAGGGAGCGCGACAACATAACGACCCTGCTCATCACGAGTAGTCGTGCGACAATAAATCTCCTCAGCCATCTTGTCATCAGGGCTTAGGATAGGTGGGACATTGACCTCTTCAATTTCCCAAAACTTGCGGATGGTAGACTCCAGTGGCGGCTCGACGGTGCAACAGAACGAAGCAGTCGAGTGACTAAAACTATCTATAGAAGCGGGTGCGGAACCAATTATAACAAAACTAAGAACTGTTTCCAGTGCGTGCGGAGCGGGGTACGTCGGTCCCCCTTGAACCTTACGTGATAACTGGAGGTGCGGGAGAATCGAAGCGCCGATCAATATATCGACGACTCCAGGAACAGCGTAAGTCTCATCTGCTAAAGGCAAGTCTTTAAATTTCGTTAATAAAGACGTGTCAACCGGGACGGTAGGCAACTGTTCAGTTATTTTATCTATAACGAGCGAATCCATGTCAAACCAAATATTATTATTAAAACGAGATCCAAACCTTGTTCTAACGGTGCCATGAACAGCTGACTGTAAGCCTCCAAAACCCTTCACCACTGAGCGGGTTGAACGCTTATTAACATTGAAACCAAGACGTTGACAACAATCTTGAGTAATAAAATTACTTTGCGAAGCGCCATCTAATAGCGCTCGAACAATGTGCGGTTTACCTAATGCATCAACAATGATAACGCGAGCAGTCGCGAGGACAACAGTAGTGAGCGCAGCACTAGCGGACAACGAACACAAGGTGACGTCATTCGCAGCGGTCTCCGGGCGGGCCGGAGAGCGCGCGAGCGCGGGCTGCGGCTGTGGCGCAGGCCGCCGTGTGTCACCGCTCGACGAACCAACTGTGCTCACATTGGATGCGGCATTACTATTCTCAAAATGAAGTAAAGTGTGGTGTCTCGCTTGACATTTGCGACAACTATTGCTACTATTACATAAAACAACGCGGTGTTTAGTACCGAGACAATTAAAACAAAAATTATTAGCGCGAACAAATTTATAACGATCATTAGGCGATAATTTTAGGAAACCCGGACACTTGTACAATTGCGAATGATGAGTATTACACAAAGAGCAAACAGGTGATTGTACACGTGCTGGTGCGGTATTAACATAAGTATGAGTTGACTTCAGTGACTTCGATGACGCATCTATTCTACGTTCCGAACTAACAACTTTCTTCGCGCCTTTATGTTTCGATGAAGAGCGTTGCAATATTTTTATATGCTCGCGAACAAAACTTTCTAAGTCTTCGAACTTAGGAATTTTATTGCCGCGATGATCCGACTCAAATAAACGAATGGTTTCGGAATCTAATTTCTTTAAACCCATATACAAAAATAAGAAGTCGCAGAGGTCATCGATCTTTAGGTTTTTTACGGCGCGAACAGATGATGCGAAAGTATCTAGAAACTTCTCTAAGTTTTGATCGTTACATGCCGTAATGGCTTTCAAATCAAACATCTGATCCAAATATGCATTAGCTACCGATCTTTTATCCTCATACTTAGCTTTCAAAGTATTTAAAATTAAATTATAATTTTCGGCACTAAACGTAATTCCAGCGCAAACGGTTATAGCTTTACCAGTTAATTTTTCAACGAGATAATGCAATTTTTCGTGATCTGTCAACGAATCGTTCTTATCTATTGTATTCTCAAAACTATCTATAAATAAACACCAATTGCGGATGTTACCATCAAATTCGGGTATCTGAATTGGTGGCAACTTAGGTCGGTCGCGAGTGGGATTGGGTCGGTCAGACGGTTTCTCCAAACTCCTAGCGACGCGTTTGATACGACAATACAAATCGTCAAACGACGACAAGGCCTGATAACTCACTGAGTAATCGGGATTTAAATTTAACTCTAAAACGTTGATGTCATGTACTAAGGATTCGAAATCCGCGCGTAAACTATCCAAGTTTTCTATAGAACACAAGAACGAATCTCTAATAGCCAAATCAGAGGTTTTAAGTGCATTATCACAAATCGATTGTACGCGAGAGTAAATCATTTCTCTTTTAGCGTATAAAAGTTTCAATTGAACTTTACTATCGGTACTACCAACCTTTGGGGGCATTTTTACAAATAAATATCAAACTAAAGTGCGGTAAACAACAAATGAAATTACTTAATCTTAGCGGTACAGAGCAGCGACGCGGCGCGAGCGATATCCGTAGGTAGGTAGGTACTTATGACTGCGCGTGCAAGCTTGAACAAACGCGCATAGCAACAACCCGATCGTACCTACGCGAGCTAGATCGCTGTCTAGGTTCAACTATTATTTCAGGGATTAAGTATTGCGTAATATCTATTCAAATTAAAATACTTTCGTATGAATTTGAATGAAATGCGAGCGAGGTGTAACCGCGTACCTACTCACGTAGGTATTAGGTAAATACGATGCGAGCTAGCGGCGAACGGACAACTTAGAAATTGAAACAAATAAAAACAAAAGCCAAATGCGTTAGGTATTACACTGTGCCTATGCACTAGGGTGTCTAGGATACCTAAGATCTAAACCTAAATGCCTAGATGCGGGGTTTTCTACTAAAATAACTAGGTATTTAGGTGCGGTGCGTTTATTCCCAATGGAATAAACGACAAAATGCGAAACTACGATTAAGGATCGATATGATAAGAGAAATGCGAGCGAGGTATAACCACGTACCTAACCTATGTAGGTATCAGGTAAACACGATGCGAGCCAGCGGCGAACGGACAACTTAGAAATTGAAACAAATAAAACAAAAGCCAAATGCGTTAGGTATTACACTGTGCCTATGTACAGTAAGCTTCAGAGAAAAGGAACCCCCTTGATAATGACATGAATGTATTGAAGTTTTTTGAATTATAATGTAAATGGCATCTTGGTCTAGTGGTTATGACTGATGCCTAGTGAATACGGCAAGCGTGTGTTCAAATCCTCAGACATAAGGTTCTTTTCTTATTCTTATAGTTATTTTTTTATTCTCTTAAGCACTTTTTATTAATTATTACTTAAGGAATAAAATTTTATAGTAGGTATGAGGTATGAGGTTTGTAAGAAAAGATAGGTTTGTTGCATAAACAATATTAATTTATTTCTCTAATTACATTTCTAGGACTACATTGAGTCCATTTCCAGTTGAGTATACAGTTTTTCTATCTGAGTTAAATTGGGGTTACTTATTTTTAGATTTTACCTAACCTAAATTTATTGACAAAACACAATAGCCCTAAGTGAAGTATAAAATGTTTAATATTAGATAACTCTAGAAACATAACTACAATATATATTTACTTATTTATTTAAAGTTGCAAACATTAATTTTTTACACTCTGTATAATCTTCGAATATAAAAGAATGATGAATACCTATAATGAAATGTTATTAGTGCCTTTGTATCACAAAGAAAGAACCAACATGCTAAACTATAACAGTATAGCAATATACATCTTCCTCTTTGATCACATTTTCTGATAAGTAACCCTTTTAACACAACATTAGAAAAATATGTGAGATCAGATGGTGCATCGTGAACAAATTAGAAGATTACTAAACTTGTAAACAAGAGTAATTTGATTAGGTGGTAATAATATAATATTATTATTATGAATGTTAGGACACTTTATACACAGCGTCATCTAGCCCAAAATAAGCATCTGAATGTGATATGGATAATAGACAACTGATATAATACTTATTTTAGATAAACTACACCCAGACACATAACAAATAATCGTGTTCATCACACAAAGATTTGTTCTAGGTAAGAATGGATAATCTGCATTAATAACGGAGCGGATGGCCCTCACTGTCTATCACTTCTTGAAGACGACGAATGAAATTTCATCCCCGAAACCATATTAAAACATACGGCACTATTTCGCATTAGTTCCCAAGTTCTGTTTACCTCTTTATCTAATTATTTTTTTTACTTTATTTCACTTGAGTCCCAGTTTAAAACCATCTGACCCCACAAGTTTTCAATAGGATTAAGATCCGGGCTTTTAGCCGGCCACTCAAACACCGTTAGGTATATCTTCTTGTGCATTTAGCCAGTCTTGCACAATTCGGGACCGATGCACTGAAGAGTTATCCTGAACCAGGTAAATTTGTCCTTCTGGATATGCGACCCACACTGAAGGCAGCATTACGTCTTTCAACACTTCAAGGTATCGCTCACTGTTCATGCGGCCACCTATTTCCACTAGCTCGCCTGGGCCCATTGAAGACATCCATTCCCAGTAATCTAAAATAATAAACCTTTTCAAATCTGTTGCAATATGTAAATCAATGTCAGTAGCAATAATAATTAAAAATATATAATATTATATAATATGTATATAATATGTATATAATATATATGTATATTTCGGGGTAGAGAATAATAATTTAGAATAATCAAATTTTATGTTAAAGGATATAATTATTTGCTTACCTAATGTTAACCGCCCTCTTGTTCTTAAGTCTATTCTTAAGTCTAATCCATTTTTTGGGTTGAACCGTTGGCCACTTCTTCTTCTTCTTCTGACTTGAAGCATTTTTCGTCGGCAAATATAACAATTTCGTTTTCCCAGTAGAAATTTTAATAACGAGTAGCAAAATTTACTCGGTTGGTGCGATGATCGTCAGTAAGTTGTTACTTTCTGGCTGGCTTATAATTATGGATGTTCGCAGCGTGTAGATGTCGTCGAACAGTGCTCAGCGACAACACTCCAAAAGTTTCAGCACTTGAGCGCGTAGTTTTGAAGGGTGCCAGTGATTGAACCTCCACAATATCACGGTGCCGCTCTGAATCATGAGTGTAAGCAACTGGGCGTCCTTGGCGTTCATATTTCATATCACCCATCGCTTGCTACTTTCGAATCCATCTACGCACTGTATTTCTCTGTAATGAAAATGATAATAAATAAAAGAAACTCCAAAATCTAACTTGTAAATGAAAATGTAACATGATTAAGCAATAAATAGGCATATAATATATTTTTATCGTAACTCTTACCGTTATGGCCATATCTCGTGCAATTTTCTTTATGCTTTGTTCTTTGCTCCCAAAGAACAACAATTTTAGCTTTCAAAAATGTTGTTAATCGAACCATACTTTCAATTTACTCAAAAATCTGATCAAAAACTTAATAAATTGAATAATATTACGAGGAGGATCAACACCAATGCAAATTACCACGAATTATAAATTTACCTTCAATCACAGTTTAGTAAATAAGGTAAAGGTATTCTAATTGCAACCTTAGCGCGCTGTCACAGATATTATAATACTATAGCCGCAGCTCATACAGCAAATAAGTTTTTGAAGTAAAACATGACGGTAGTGCAACAAGCTGTATCAAGCGTAATCTATTGAACTAAACGAGAAATCTATACTAATTTCAACCTTATCCTTTAGTCAATTGAGCAGTTATTATTATCATCACATATGGTGAATGTTGAAATTTAAACCTTATGGCCTAGAAAATTACACCGTAATCAACTTTGTTCGGTAATAGGAGTAATGTTATTCATATTTTCACCATTGTCATCAAGTGAACCGATAGCCTAGTGGTATAAGGCACGGTCTAAGTGAACGGCTGGCGCTGGAGATGCGGGTTCGTATCCTTAAGCTGCACATAGATTAATGTGGCATCTTTTTGTGAGTATATTGTATCTTGATTGAATTGAGCCGAAAGACGAAAAATATCAGAAAATTACAAATATGAACATGCAAATAAAAGGCAGACGAAGCTGCTCGCTCGTTTGCAGCTCAGCGACGATCGCATCACGTGACGTCATTCGTGAGTCATGTGACGCGGCAATATTCTTTAAGTATTGAGGGGGTCTGTTTTCTCTGACGCTGTGTGTACTAGGGTGTCTAGGATACCTAAGATCTAAACCTAAATGCTTAGATGCGGGGTTTTCTATTAAAATAACTAGGTATTTAGGTGCGGTGCGTTTATTCCCAATGGAATAAATGACAAAATGCGAAACTACGACTAAGGATCGATACGATAAGAGAAATGCGAGCGAGGTATAGCCGCGTACCTACCCATGTAGGTATTAGGTAAATACGATGCGAGCCAGCGGCGAACGGACAACTTAGAAATTGAAACAAATAAAACAAAAGCCAAATGCGTTAGGTATTACACTGTGCCTATGCACTAGGGTGTCTAGGATACCTAAGATCTAAACCTAAATGCCTAGATGCGGGGTTTTCTACTAAAATAACTAGGTATTTAGGTGCGGTGCGTTTATTCCCCATGGAATAAATAACAAAATGCGAGCTACGACTAAGGATCCGGCTCGACCAGGACCAATAAGAATGGTGGCCCGATTCTCATGCCACCTGAGCTAGTAGACTGTATTTTGCGGGGGGTGAAGTTAACATGTTTCATATGACACTTTACACAACAAACAAGATAGGTGATCGGGTTGCCGCGGAGGTGGTTTAGGCATTGAATGCAACCCGAGAAATTAGGAGAGGATGCACTAACCTTTACTACGCCACGCGCTGTCGTAGCCGGTGCACCGGTCTTCTCTTCCTGGCTCAGGAGTTGCCGCCCACATCACTAAATCACTTGAGGGACACACGCGTTCGTTTCATCTGTTGTAAATAATAATGTGTTAATGTTGTCAAAAGTGTATTATTTACCGATTCATCTGTTGGAAAAGTAGTATATTATTGGGAACGATACCTCACAGAGTGAGGCCTGGCCGAACGATGTGGGGTAGAGTGCCCAATAATATACTACTGATGTAGTGATGCAGTCAAAATTACCTTGTTCAAAGCATACTGTCAGACCTTCTACACGTGCAGCCTGTGGTTCAGCTATACGCAGCGAACGCTCAATGCCCTACGCGTCCAATATAATAATGGGTTCAGGATGTTGTTAGGGCTACCCAGCTTCTGTAGTGCATCTGGCATGTTTGCCGATGCTGGAATCGACGGCTTTCATGCCATCATGCGAAAAAGACTCGCTTCCAGCTTAAGTAGAATACGGGGTAGCACTAACGGTATCCTGAAGGTCATTGCAGATAAGCAGGACTCGGCTATAGTGAAAGCCTTGATCCGAGCACACACACGTATCTTGATGTGTTTGTTCAGTGTGTGTATTTCTTTTTTAAGTATGGACTATGGTCTGAAATAAATATTTTATTATTATTATTATTATAATCAAGTGTAGTGTATAATCATTTTCAAAACATACATAAAATAAATTATTTCCTTTGACGGGGACACCACTCTGTACATAGTGATAAAGATGTTGTCTTATTTAAAAACTTTCTGAAACTATAATCATTGTGTTAATCACTTATTGAATTATTTCTTGTTTTTGAAAAGATGGTCTGATGGATGTTGATACCAAACAATGAATGACTACAACTCACGCTTTTATAGCATGGACATTATTTAGGTAGAAGAAAAATATTAAAGAAGTAATTTGAGTGTCGGCATCGTGTTTCTTTACAATACGAAGCCATGACATTCGATGGTCCCAAATTCCTTAAAACAAAATAGTACCCGGATATGGTTTTGTCTATATGCTTTACATATGTATAAGTGCGCGGTGAATAGCAATAGGCTCGCCACCTATTACATTGGGACCTAAATTCGAGTCGAGTATTAAAGTGTCAAAAAAATTAGAATATTTAGGCCTGATGTAAAAATCTGATAATAAAGTTAAAACTATGTGGAAAATTATAAATACAATAACTAGAAAAACAGACATTAAGAAGAAAGAAAACATGACGTTGAAAGTTAACGATGAAGTAGTGACATGCTCCTTAACAATATGTAACACATTTATTTTAACATTTTTTTCATTTCAGTGGGTCAAGACAATACCTGCACAAATACACCCATCGGACGACCTGTTATAAGCTCGCCAATACACTCGATGTACTTACAGCCAGTGGACTTCAAAGAAATACTAAATATTATAAAAATAACAAAAAACAAACATATTTCTATTGTAATACAATGCGACGGCAACACCATAGTAAAAAATACTCTCCAAACTATAACGGAATGGCTACAAGAACACAACTTAGATATAAACTCGAATAAAACGAAACGAAAACGAAAACGAAAATCATACAATTCAGACCGTACACAAAGCCCCCCTTAAATTTAAACATAACTCACCAACACACATCTTTAGAAGAAGTCCACACATTCAAATTACTGGGAATAAACATAGACGCACACATTAACTGAAAAACACACATAGAACACGTCAAAGCTAAACTATCACAATTCACATAAGCCCTTTTCCAAATTAACAAAAACACTAACACACAAACTGCTTTATCAGCCTACTACGCATATGCATATTCGTGGCTGAAGTAGGGGGTTATGCTTTGGGGAAATAGTGTTGATATAAATGATCTGTTCATAGTCCAAAAAAGTGTATCAGTATAATATCACAAATAAAAAACACAGAAAGTTGTAGACCCTACTTCGTCGAATATAAGATTATGGTGTGGTACAGCCCTAATGTTATAGTATGTGTGTGGAAACTCTATAGTTGTAAGTTCCTTGTATAAGTACTTATTTGTGTCACCTTATTAGAGAGTAATAAACGGGATGTCGCAAGTAATGGACGTCTTTTAATTCGACTCCCTAACGACAACATCATATGGCGACCCTGCCAGCGACACGCTATCACGTTACGACGCCGGCGGCGGCGCATCGCTTCGGCGCCCGTAACTAGAACCGATGCAGGTGCAATTTTTGCAGCGTGGACAATTTCGTGTGAACTAAGTGGCCCTGTGCATCGTTCTGCGTTGTGACAATGTGTAAAAATACTGTGGTGCTTTCGTATGTACGGTGCTGTGTATCCAAGTTGGATTTTCTTTATCGAAAATGGGGAACAAACAATCTGTAGAAAAGGAACAAGTAGTGGTGGCAAAAACTGCTGCCGGTGCAGGCACGAATTCAGGGACTGTCGACCAGCTACGACAACATTCAGCCAATACCAACTATATACTTGTAACCATTTGTGTTTTTATGGGCGTTGTTCTTTTAATTTTGGGGTACAAATTGTACCGGAAATGCCATCGCGATTGGACAGAGCAACAAATACGCGAATTCGCGCTGAAGCGATCTGCAAATTATTTTAGAAGGCTCCAGAGTCAGCCTTCAAGTGAGGCAACTGTGTAATCAACCATGTTTCTGTAATCTAGTTCTCGCAAAAAACATATTCGCTACTACGAAAACGTGCCAAAGTGTAAAAAGTGCAGAAGTGCGAAAAAAGTGCGCTAGTGCAACATGCCGACAAATTATTTGAACTGGTATTGATAACATCATTTACTTATTACTTTTTCTTTTAGAGAGCGAAATCCCTACTATAATTTCGTAAAATGTACGTTAAATTCGTCCTTGTAGATAAGTTATTTTGTTTTATGTTTTATGTTATAAATCTTGCTTGATTTCAATTAAATGGCAGACGAGCTCAAAGAACTATTTAAAAATTCAAGTACGTTAAAGATTATTTAACTAAATTAGGCCCTAGTCGAAGGACCGCTAAAATAAGGCATGAAAAAAGTGTTGAATTGGAAAATTTAAATAGGCAGTTTGATTTTATCTTGGACAATGTAAAAGTATTGTCAGAAACTGAAAAAATAACTAAGTTAGAAGCAGAGGAAATTGAAAATGTATGTGCCAGTATCGATAAATATTATATTAAAATAAGTGAATTATGTACTGCGATAGATTCTGTTTCTAAAGGTACGGTTACAGATAATTTAGTTATAATGGAAAAATTTCAATTAAAAACCGCTGTCAGTCTTTTACCGATTATGGACAAAACCGAATGTGTAACAAAGCAATTAATTTCTAATATTGAAATGTACTCTGATATGTTGGAAGTTGAACTTTTGTTTTAAGGTCAAGGTTGTCCGAAGGTGCAAAACTAAGATTGCACGAAACTTATGCAACAGTTTCAGATCTGGTGAAGGACATGAAGGACCGACTTCTAAGTAAAAAATCAGACACTTCACTGCACCAGCAACTACAATGCTCTAGGCAGAATGACAAAACTGTAGCTGACTTCGGTAAGCAAATAGAACAATTATCTGTTGATTTAACTATTTTTCAAGCGGATGGAGACTCGAAAAAATATGAAATTTTGAAAACTGTGAACGAAAAGAACGTTATTAAACGTTTTTCCGATGGTCTGAGAAATAGTCGAATCAGTACAATTATAGCAGCAAGGAATTATACTACTTTGAGTGACGCTATCCGTGGTGCATTGGACGAAGAATTGTCATTGTCATCCGACAATGGCGCCAGAGTGATGTATTTTCACCGAAATAGAGGTAGGTCAAATAATTTTTCGCCTCGTAACAATTACCGTGGTTATGGTAACCGAGGTAAGCGTAATTATTACAACTCACAAAATCATCCCCTTAATTATCAAGGCCATTCCCAAAATTATAGAGGTAATCCTCAGAATTACCGAGGACAAGGTGGTTACAGACAACAACACCAGAATAATTTTAAATTTGGGGGACGTCGATTTCAGAACTCTAGGGGTTCCCGTGGTCACCGTGCTAATATGGCACAATCAGCCAGTAACGACGATGATAAATCCACAAACGCACAGGCAAACAATGATAACGGTAGTCAGAAAAAATTAGAATTACCTAATTATTTTTTTCGAGACTAATAATTTAGCTTGTTATTATGCTAATATTAATTCAGTTATATTTGACGTTAATGATGTTAGTTATTCTTGGTTATTTTATTCCGTAATTAATAAGTTTAGACGATTATTCTATTTGTAGTTTTGAAAAGGAATTGAATAATTCTGACAGAGTAAAGAAATTGTTTTCCATGCTAAATTTAAGTTATTTAAATTATGAGGAACAGATATCTATAGAAAATATTTGTGCGAAATATTCAGACATATTTTTGCTGTCAGGTGATAAGTTAGGTGTTACAAATTTATATAAGCAGAAAATTTATTTAATGGAAAATGTTACACCATCTTATGTTAAACCGTATAGATTACCTAGGTCACAAAAACAGGAAATAGAAAGGCAAATACAACAAATGATTAAAGATGATATTGTAGAAGAAAGTCAGAGTGAATGGAATAGTCCTATCTTGCTCGTACCAAAGAAGAGTGCGGACTCTAGTAAGAAATGGCGTTTAGTAGTAGATTATCGAAAGTTAAATGAAAGGATTATGGATGACAAATTCCCTCTTCCAAATATAACCGAAATTTTAGATTCTCTGTCTGGTGCAATATATTTTAGTCATCTAGATTTATCACAATCATACTACCAATTATTATTAGAGCCTGAAAGCAGAAAATATACAGTTTTTACTACAGATAAACAGTATCAACTTAAGAGATTACCTATGGGTTTAAAAATTAGTCCGAATGCTTTTAGTCGTTTAATGACAGTCGCTATGGCTGGTTTAAATTATGAAAAAGCTTTAGTTTATTTAGACGATTTAATTTGCTATGGACGCAGCCTAGATATTCATAACAAAAATCTAGTATATATATTTGAGAGATTAAGAAAAGTAAATTTGTAAGTAAATCCTAGTAAGTGCCAATTTTTGAAAAAAGAATTATTATATTTAGGACATGTAGTATCATCAAATGGTGTACAACCAGATCCAGAAAAAACTAAAGTTATAAAAAATTATCCAAGACCTCAGTCTGGTGACGAAGTCAAACGCTTTGTCGCTTTTTAAACGGTTTTATTTAGCTCACCCCGTTTGTTTTACTATTTATTCTTGGGTCAACTTTAGTAATTCAAATTTCACCCTCTTCCTGTCAACCGATTAATCTGAAATTTTGAATACACTTTGGATTTTGGTAACAATACAATTATGTTTATTCATTATCATTATAAATTCAAGATGGCCGCCGCTACAAAATGGCGGATAATTTATGTTTTATTAATCCCATCAATATGGGTATCAAATGAAAGGGCTCAACAAGCAGAATATAATATACTATAAAAATTTGAAATCCAAGATGGCGGCCGCTACAAAGTGGCGGATAATGTCTATGCATATGTTTATAATTCCCACGACTGTATCTATTTTATTATTTTATGGTTTTTAGTACATTTATCTTAAACATTGCAATGTATGTTTAACATAAAACCGTTTAACTTAAAAAGTTTTTTTACCTATTTTTATTCTAATTATTATCGAAAATTTGTACCTAATTTTGCTGAGATCACAATACCACTCAATAAATTATGCCGAAAGTCAGTTAAATTTTAATGGACAAATGAATATGAAAATGCGTTTATTCATCTGACAAAGTTGCTATGTAAACCCCCTATATTACAATATCCCGATTTTTCAACTGAGAATGAGCTTATTTTACGTACTGATGCCTCTGGTAAGGCTATTGGTGCTGTGTTATGTAACAAAACTGATTTACCTATTGCGTACGCAAGTCGTACTTTAAATAAAGGTGAAATTAACTATCCCACTATAGAGAAGGAACTTTTGGCTATAGTATGGGCTGTTCGATATTTTCGACCATACTTGTATGGTAAACATTTTAAAATATTTACGGATCATAAACTACTTGTCTATTTATTTTCTATGAGTAATCCATCTAGCAGACTTTTTAAGTTTAGGTTAATTTTAGAGGAGTATGATTATGACATTGAGTATGTTAGAGGTACGAGTAATGTGGCGGCCGATGCATTATCTCGTATAGATATTTATGACAAGAGCGTTGAATCAAGATATGACTGACCATTCATTGGTCGATAAGGTTTCTATTGACAATCGGATTGATCACCCGGATGTCGTGGAGATGCTTAAAAAACCTAATAATTGCATAGAATTGATATTTAAAAATAATTTGAAAGGAGATTTTATTTATTTTAAAGAGAGATATATCATATGTGTTAATCTGAATTCTCGATCATGTCAAGCGCGAGACGTTTTCGTGAGAGATTTTGGATGGTTTTGTAACGAAAATAATATTAAAGAAGTATATGTAAAAATAAACAATGATACAATGAAATATATTAAATGGTTAACCAATACTAATAAAAAGTGGAACGTTCCACTAGTTTGTGTTATAAAAGGAGCGATACGGATAAATAATGACGATGATAAACTAGTAATTCTGAATGATTTTCATTTATTGCCGACAAGCGGTCATGCTGGGATAAGACGAATGCTAAATAATATAAAAGATATTATGTTTGGCCAAATATGGAGGACGATGTTAAAAAGTACGTACAGAAATGTATAAAATGTCAAAGACAAAAACATTATTTACCTACCAAACAGCCAATGGAGATTTCAACCACTGCGCAGTAAGCTTTAGATAACACATATTTAGATATAGTTGGGCCCTTAAGTAAGGATTATTATAATTATTCATATATACTCACCCTACAGTGTGAGCTAAGTAAGTATATAGAAGCTTATCCTTTAGAAAATAAGGATAGTGTTAGTGTGGCGAAATCTTTAGTTGATAATTTTATCTTAAGGTATGGAATACCCCGAGAAATAGCATCGGATCGTGGGACAGAGTTTTTGTCAACTACTATGAAAGAGGTATGTAAACTGTTAAATATAAGTCAAATGTCTTCCACTGCATATCATCACCAATCAATCGGTGCTTTAGAAAATACACACAAATACTTGAATGCTTATTGGATATTGGAGTACATGGTTACCATATTTTTGTTTTGCTAATAATACAACTGTCCACTCTGAAACAAAGTACACACCATTTGAACTTGTTTTTGGCAAAAAATATAATATACCGAGTAATTTGAATTCAGGAATTGTAGAACCTTTGTATAATAATCATGATTATGTTAATAATTGTTAAATATTTGATAACAGAACAGATTTAATTTAATTTAACTGTGTCCAAATTATAATTATTATTGTACCTACCTTGTTCTGTGTTGTGGCGAAATGTGGGTGCTAGCACCTCTGCCTAACCCTTCGGGGAATACCGGCTTGAGTGTTATGTTATGTTATGCTATATGCTTTAAAATATAGAAGCCGGCTAGATAATATTCGAAGAAAGATATCGAAGAGTTTTTACGTGTGCAAAATCCCCACGGATACCTGCCCATCGGAGCCGGTGGAACAGGTTATGTCGGACTCGAACCGACTGAAACGCACGCTGCCTGTAGGTCGTTTTGGTTGCCGAAGGTGAGGTTTACAGGCATATCCCTCGCACCCCGGCCGACCCAGGGCCATCTCTCACGATCTGGCCCTCTCCTCGGGTATGTCGGGACTACAGAGTCCCCAACTCGTCCCCGGAAAACGGGGAGGCGCGCCGAGCGCGCCACCGCCGCGGCCTGCTTCTGCCAGGGTGGCAGGCGGCTCCACGAGTCACCTCCAGGCCTGCGCTAATGGGGGACGGAGGTCGTTCATCGACCTCCGACGCCCGAGTTGCTTTCGTACGCGGGCAGCTTGGCTTGCGATCCGTCGTCGCTCCCGCCCCGCCTCCTCCTTCAAGAGCATTACTTTGAAGGTTACGTGCCTTCATAAGGATAAAGACAGAACTCTAGTCCGTCAGTCTGTATGCGTCTTTCTGTGTGTCAAGAGATTTTTCTCTCTGGAAGTCGTGTAAGGTCACTTGTACTATTGTTTTTTGTATTAAATTGATGATTAAATGAAATCTCGGTCAACTTTTAAAATAATTAAAACGGTGATTATTAAATTTCAAAGTAGACTATTTTTTAATAAATGGATAAGATACTACCCGTGCTATAATTTTAAATAATTGTTCAGTATTCTACGCGGGTGGTATCTAGTAGGTATCTAACGAATGTAATTTTAAAATATAACCGTTACAGTCAATTCCACGAAACTTCACTTCAGCAACCTAACTTAAAGTTTACAATCAAACACTAAGAGATTCTGATCTCATCACTGCCCAGTTGTCTACACAATAGCCCACCTCCACCCTTCAGGAGCGTCCTGCGTGTACGCAGGTAAGATTCTCGCGCCAATATATGCTGGAGTCTCGTTGAAATTATTCATTCCTTGTCCATTTCTTAACGAGCGAATTAATTACTTACTAGACAACAAGCACGTTATCTAATTGTAAATGTCATCTCATACGGTAATTATCTACTTTGCGTGGCATCTGCATCGCTTTGTGCAGGTCACCTACATGCAAAAATTATACAGGTCTTAAAATTTACTCATTTATTGTTACTTACAGAAACGAGATCAAAATGACGGCCAGGCCAGGCCCACGAGTACGAGCAGGCCGCGCCGTGGGAGGCCAACAGGCTGAAACCGCGTGCCGCTATCACGCGTTAGTAATCCTATGGAGGACAATACGATTGAAGATTATTGTCATTCGCTAATAGCTGTTATTCAATTGAGTATTCTTCTGTTTGCAGGAGGAAAGACGAGCGCGTAACGTTCATTTTGAGAAAGAGCGCCGTGAGTAGACCGCCACAGCAATTAAAGACCTAGCCATTGCCATTGGTGGTGACGCTAATGTAAGATAACCCAATAATTCACTCGCTGAATATTAAATATTGAAAAAATAAAGACTTCAAGAAATAATATACATTTTGCCATATGGCAGATGAGTAACCAAGATGTGCTGGCTAACACGTTAAGGTTCATCAGAGAGAGGACATGGGAAGAACGTATTAGCGCAGAGAATTTGCAGCGTGAAAATGACGCAATGGAGGCAGAAAGTAAATATTAATTGTTTCATAATATTGATTAACAATGACAATGACTGAGGCTGATACGTTTATTTAACCATCATACTTTTGTTATAGTTTTACAAATGGAGCAGCAACTAGAGCAGCAAACGGAGCAGCAAACGGAACAGCAAATGGAGCAGTACCCGATGCAACAAATGGAGGAACAAACAAACGACGAACTTGTACTGCCAGATTTTGATCTGGACGAGCCACGGCTAAGTAATAACACTTCTCAAAATACTTAGCATACATTATTTCTTATAAAAAAAAGTTTGTTTCTTATTACAACTTGGTATGTTTTTATAGCCCCAGAGGAGGCCAACGAACTTTGGGCAGTTTTGGAGCTCTTGCTGCATGAGGCTGACAAACCACCCGAGACCTAGAAGGTAACTGTAATTGATTATGCAGGTATTCTCAGTTTAGTCAGATATTTACAGGTTTGCTAACTTTTTCAACTAATATCTCCTCTTATATTATTGTATGAATTTAGTATTTATTATTTAATTATATTTCTTGTAACTTTTGTATATTAGTTAACGTTAAAATTTCTTCTTTTCAGCAGTCACACCACACTCTCTCTCTCTCTCATACACTACGCGTGCCTGCTGTTCTCCAAATGGCTTTTTAAAGCCGCTTTTATCATACACGTAAGACATTGTTCCATAAAATCAACTCTTACGAATATGGTGAACTTGGCTAAAGTCTATAATACATCTCAACAAGACAGTGATGCGCAAGAACATGCGGGACATTTTACTAGATGCGTGTCGTTTACATTTTTAAATGTTGTGATTTTGGAATAAATGTGTTGAATAAATTAATAATCCTATTTCTTGTAACTAAAACGTTGATTTTACACCCTTTTATTTTTCAATTTTTAAAGCTTTAAGTGTCCTAATTGTTCACAAGAGAAATTCAAACGTGATGTCCAAAATTTTATGACTTAGATCATATGAAGTACATACACATCGCTATGAGCAAAACTATTTAAAATACCATATTATTAATATTTTATTCCATCTTTATAACATAACAAAAATAAACGATTTTATTTTATAAAATCAATATAAATATACACATTGGTAATAAAAATAAAAATAACAAAAAACTAAAGAGTTTGTTTGTATGATCCATCTGATCATCGCTAATCGCAAAAACTACTAGTTAGACCTTAAAAATATTTTTGTGTTGAATAGCTCGTTTATAGAGGAAAGCTATAGGCTATATATATCATTATGCTACTACTCATGGGAGCGGAGTAGTAATCATAAATGTCCCTTACATCATTTGAAAATAAATAATTTGTGGGAAACTCCTACAATCTATACATGCTTAGGAAAACTGTAAATTAAAGTACATTAATTACAGCCTATCATGGTCTCGTCTCTTCAATTTTAAGGTACGGAATTCTATTTTGGGGTAATGCCACTGGTAAAGAGAGGGTTTTCATAGCACAAAAACGATGCATACGAGCAATGTACTATCTACGAAGAACTGACAGTTGTGTACCATATTTTAAGAAACATAAAATATTGACTATGCCATGCCTTTACATCTATGAGACTGTTATGTTTGTTAGGCAAACTATGGAAAAGTTTGAGGTAGTTAGTAGTGCACGTCGAGCAGATAAATTGCATCTAGTTACCTGCAAAACGGCACTTTACCATAACAGCATCTTTGCTATGGCACCAAAAATTTATAACAAACTGCCAAAATCAATAAGGCTAGAGACAAATATAAATATATTTAAAAAAGAATTATTAGTATGGTGAATAAGACATACTGCTCGATTGCAACTTTTTTAAATGATAATACTATTAAATGACTAGCATTAATTGATATACCCATGTATAATTGACATTGAATATTAATTGACATTTATTTGAATTATATTATCTCTATTAATCATGTATTTGAATTTGAATATTGACTTATTGGATATATTCTGTAGCTGCTTAATGATCCAATTTGTATCTGATGTTTAATAATGCTTTTGATTAAATTTATTGACATTGGTAATATTAACTGACATCTATTATATATATACTGACATAATACTTGGTGCTTGATTGATTTTTATTTTTTATTTTATTTATTTTTTTATTTTTTTGGATTGGAAGCGCAATTCTCGCCACGTGAGCTAGTGGACTGTATTTCGCGGGGGTTGAAGTTAACTGTTCCATTGACGCTTTACACAACAAACAAGACAGGTGATCGGGTTGCCGCGGATGTGGTTTAGGCAATGAATGCAACCCGAGAAATTAGGAGAGGATGCACTAACCTTCACGGGGCCACGTGCCGTCGCAGCCGGTGCACCGATCTTCTCTTCCTGGCTCAGGAGTTGCCGCCCACATCACTAAATCACTTGAGGGACACACGAGAGGCACAATCCGATCGGTAAAGGTCTATGAAAGCGGTTAAAATCCAACAAACATTATTAATTTCTGAGAGACGCGAGCGCCGCCGGCCATTGTTTATTAGTTCAAAGTGCGAAGTGAATAATGCGGCTACTCTGACCATTGGCGGGCGAAAACTATTGCTATCTTTCACTTAGAGGTAGTGCGGGAGGGAGATGGGTATAGGGAGCGTGTGTTCAGCGCCAACCAATTAAGACGATTTGAGTTACTACTACTGGCGCCACCATTCCCCCCGGCTTGAAGGGTTACCTTCAAAACGAAAAATGCGGAACAAATCTAAAGTTTAATCTAAATCTAGGTTTGGGAAATAACAACTAAAATATAAACCTAGATTTGAACTCGTGCCTACTGCTGGCTAGGCAGAGGGCAGAGGCGAACAACCGTGCGCAGATACGATCCGGTTGCGGGTTTAGCCCGTACAACACGCGCGTCAGGCACGATAAAACGCGGGCGGAGTTTAAAACAAGGTACACATCTGCGTACTCTAGCGCGAATCAAATTACGAGCGGAAATTATCCAGTATTTCTGTCTCAAAATAGACATTAACAAATCGGGACCAGCGTGACAATTCACCTTATGATGATAATCTACTAACAAATCTAATACGTGGTCCTTACGCGGGAGAACTACTGGATGCCTTTGTTCAAATCCTAAACTTGAATTTCTCAAACGACCACCTACTCGAATGAGTCCATCTTCCAAAAATGGTTTCAAGTGTCGGAAAGAACGACTACAAGGTTTGTTAAATTCTAAATTTTTAAATTCAGAAGCAAAATAACATTTCTGCAACTCGCGAAGTATGACCAATTCAGCTTTATCTAAATCAGCGGCGGTTATATGACCGCGCGTAGATAAAATTCTCAAAAATCGGCCTACATAAACAACACAACGCAACAGTCTCGACCAAGACGAGACGCGATTAGCCAACAACAAATAAGGGACTCTTCACGCGGGACCGATACAACAAGCGAGTGCTTCTTCTCCTCGGGTGGTTCGGAAACCGTAGTGGGATTGTATTGACTAACTGGCCACTTATCTAACGCGGCATGAATCCAGGACGGTCCACTAAACCATAACGGGTGATCTAAAATTTGCGAAGGAAGCAATCCACGAGAGAGACAATCGGCTGGGTTGTCGGTGCCAGCAACGTGAAAGAGATTATGTGGCGCTAATTCAGATTGAATTTTTGCCACTCTATTAGCGACGAATGTGTCCCAACGATGGGGCGAAGAGTGGGCCCAACACAAAGCGACTGTTGAGTCCGAAAAAGCTAAAATTCTACTAATATTAATGCGAAAATTTACAATTATGTCAAATAAATTACCTTAAAGATTTTGACCACAATACAAAATGTCATTAAGCGACACGGAAGTGCTAGTCTTAGCACTGCCATCCAAAACTACGCGGAGTTTAGTAGTAAGCTTATCTTCTCTAATAACTCCGTGGTGCGGGATAATGTACGAAAGCTGGGTCCCGTCAGTGTCCGCAGGCGCAGGTGAGATGCAACCTTTATCTAAATATTCGTTAACAACCTCATCACAGGCCCGCTTCAACTTTGGAGACGCCTGCATCTTTCGTTCTAAACAAAGAAAGCGTTTTTCAGCGGATACACGGGAGTCACCGAGCGAAAAAATATCTCCCTTGAAAGGGAGCGCGACAACATAACGACCCTGCTCATCACGAGTAGTCGTGCGACAACAAATCTCCTCAGCCATCTTGTCATCAGAGCTTAGGATAGGTGGGACATTGACCTCTTCAATTTCCCAAAACTTGCGGATGGTAGACTCCAGTGGCGGCTCGACGGTGCAACAGAACGAAGCAGTCGAGTGACTAAAACTATCTATAGAAACGGGTGCGGAACCAATTATAACAAAACCAAGAACTGTTTCCAGTGCGTGCGGAGCGGGGTACGTCGGTCCCCCTTGAACCTTACGTGATAACTGGAGGTGCGGGAGAATCGAAGCGCCGATCAATATATCGACGACTCCAGGAACAGCGTAAGTCTCATCTGCTAAAGGCAAGTCTTTAAATTTCGTTAATAAAGACGTGTCAACCGGGACGGTAGGCAACTGTTCAGTTATTTTATCTATAACGAGCGAATCCATGTCATACCAAATATTATTATTAAAACGAGATCTAAACCTTGTTTTAACGGTGCCATGAACAGCTGACTGTAAGCCTCCAAAACCCTTCACCACTGAGCGGGTTGAACGCTTATTAACATTGAAACCAAGACGTTGACAACAATCTTGAGTAATAAAATTACTTTGCGAAGCGCCATCTAATAGCGCTCGAACAATGCGCGGCTTACCCAATGCATCAACAATAACAACGCGAGCAGTCGCGAGACACACAGTAGTGAGCGCAGCACTAGCGGACAACGAACACAAGGCGACGCCATTCGCAGCGGTCCCCGCGCGGGCAGGAGCGCGCGGGAGCGCGGGCTGCGGCTGTGGCGCAGGCGCCACCGACACGGGCGACCGATGCGACGGTGTGCCACCGCTCGACGAACCAACTGTGCTCACATTGGATGCGGCGTTACTATTTTCAAAATGGAGCAAAGTGTGGTGTCTCGCTGAACATTTGCGACAACTATTTTTACTATTACATAAAACAACGCGGTGTTTAGTACCGAGACAATTAAAACAAAAATTATTAGCGCGAACAAATTTATAACGATCATTAGGCGATAATTTTAGGAAACCCGGACACTTGTACAATTGCGAATGATGAGCATTACACAAAGAGCAAACAGGTGATTGTACATGTGCTGGTGCGGTATTAACATAAGTATGAGTTGACCTCAGTGACCTCGATGACGCATCTATCTTGCGTTCCGAACTAACAACTTTCTTCGCGCCTTCATGTTTCGATGAAGAGCGTTGCAATATTTTTATATGCTCGCGAACAAAACTTTCTAAGTCTTCGAACTTAGGAATTTTATTGCCGCGATGATCCGACTCAAATAAACGAATGGTTTCGGAATCTAATTTCTTTAAACCCATATACAAAAATAAGAAGTCGCAGAGGTCATCGATCTTTAGGTTCTTTACGGCGCGAACAGATGATGCGAAAGTATCTAGAAACTTCTCTAAGTTTTGATCGTTACATGCCGTAATAGATTTCAAGTCAAACATCTGATCCAAATATGCGTTAGCTACCGATCTTTTATCCTCATACTTAGCTTTCAAAGTATTTAAAATTAAATTATAATTTTCGGCACTAAACGTAATTCCAGCGCAAACGGTTATAGCTTTACCAGTCAATTTTTCAACGAGATAATGCAATTTTTCGTGATCTGTCAACGAAACGTTCTTATCTATTGTATTCTCAAAACTATCTATAAATAAACCCCAATTGCGAATGTTACCATCAAATTCAGGTATTTGAATTGGTGGCAACTTAGGTCGGTCGCGAGTGGGATTGGGTCGGTCAGACGGTTTCTCCAAACTCCTAGCGACGCGTTTGATACGACAATACAAATCGTCAAACGACGACAAGGCCTGATAACTCACTGAGTAATCGGGATTTAAATTTAACTCTAAAACGTTGATGTCATGTACCAAGGTTTCGAAATCCGCGCGTAAACTATCTAAGTTTTCTATAGAACACAAGATCGAATCTCTAATGGCCAAATCAGAGGTTTTAAGTGCATTATCACAAATCGATTGTACGCGAGAGTAAATCATTTCTCTTTTAGCGTATAAAAGTTTCAATTGAACCCCACTACCGGTACTACCAACCTTTGGGGGCATGTTTACAATTAAATATCAAACTAAAGTGCGGTAAACAACAAAATATGAAATGACTTAATCTTAGCGGTACCTATAGAACAGCGACGCGGTGCGAGCGATATTTCGTAGGTAGGTAGGTACTTATAACTGCGAGGGCAAGCTTGAACAAACGCGCATAGCAACAAGATCGTACCTACGCGATGGTCGCTGTCTAGGTTCAACTATTATTTCAGGGATTAATTATTGCGTAATATCTATTCAAATTAAAATACTTTCGTATGAATTTGAATGAAATGCGAGCGAGGTACAACTGTGTACCTACCGTATTAGGTAAATACGATGCGAGCTAGCGGTGAACGGACAACTTAGAGATTGTAACAAATAAAAACAAAAGCCAAATGCGTTAGGTATTACACTGTGCCTATGCACTAGGGTGTCTAGTATACCTAAGATCTAAACCTAAATGCCTAGATGCGGGGTTTTCTACTAAAATAACTAGGTATTTAGGTGCGGTGCGTTTATTCTCAATAGAATAATAACAAATGCGAAACTACGACCAAGGATTGATACGATAAGAGAAATGCGAGCGAGGTATAGCCACGTACCTAACCTATGTATGTATTAGGTAGATACGATGCGAGCCAGCGGCGAACGGACAACAAAAAATCTAAACCTAAATGCCTAGATGCGGGGTTTTCTACTAAAATAACTAGGTACACACATCAACAAAGTCTAGGGAACAAGGATATTTCTAGTTTTTATTTAAAAACCCTTTCTTGTAATAGTGAGTGTTTTATATCGATAGAAGGGTATTTTTATACCGTTTTTAAATTTAAATTTTAATAAAAACATTTTAATACCAAATTTTTTTTTTTTAAGAAAGAATTGAATAGTGCCAATATTGAGTATTACAACCTTCTATGATTAGGCACAAAAATAACGAGGTAGTAAGAAATACAGTAATTAACCGTACTTTAAACGTTTTTAATAATCTGTAGGACCTCCTAAAGCATTAGCAACAGCTCGACAACGGCGTGGCATACTTAGTATGAGATTGTCAATCATCGTCTGTGGAATATGGCTCCATACACTGCGAAGGTGTAAAAAAAGTTGTTCTTCAGTGTTCAGATTTTCCAAAGAATCACTGAAAGCTCTTCTCCCAAGCAAATTCCAGGCATGCTCTATGGGATTGAGGTCGGCAGACTGAGCAGGCCATTCCAACGTCGTAATATTGTGCTCGCTTAACGCATTGACCACTACCCTCGCTGTGTGTGACCGTGCATTATCTTGCATGAACATAAAATCTTGACCGAACTGCTGTCGATGAGGGATTACCATGGGGTGTATAACTTCCTGAATGTATTGGTTTGCATTCAAATTGCCCCGTATCCAAACGAGGTCGGTCCTTCCACCAAGGCGAATTCCAGCCCATACCATGATTGTTCCACCTTGGTAAGGATGAACTTCTTGCGGATTCTGGAGACGACTCCGACGTCCAGGAACTCGCCATATACGCACTCTTCTCGAATCAGGATGAAAACCGAAGCGAGATTCGTCGGAAAACAGAACCCGTGCCCATTGATGGTCGGTCCACTGTAAATGTGCGTTAGCCCACAATAAGCGACGACCTCGATTTCCACGTCGAAGAGCTGGAACCCTAAGCGGTCTGGGGTTCTAGGAGCTGGTTCCACGTTCTGACCACGCTGTTACTGATAAAATGTCTGTGAGGATTGTTGTTGGAGTAGCCAAGTGCATAACTTCAGATGGTGTCCACTAAGATGTGCATTCTCGTTACGAATTAAGCAGGTCGCATCAAAGTTCTCTACTTTTGAATGTTTCTGTTAGATCTCCATCCACGATTCCTCCGGTCATTGGGAGACATCTTAGATGGTTCTTAGGGTTAGGATAGTTCTTTATATCGTAGAATCCATTCAAGATTTTGAATGTTTCTATTAGATCTCCACGATTCCTCCGTTCCTTCGGAGTTGTGAGTTTAGCATTGACAAATCCTCCTTACATGTCCGCTGTTTGACATTCCTAGATACTGATTGCTTAGACAGTACTCACAGCTATGTGCAGGTACTCTGTACGCTCTAAGTCTTAAACTCAACTTTTTTTATAAAGAATTATTACATTTTAAGCTTTAATTTACGGTTAAATTAAATTAAATTAAAAAAAAACCCTGTCACAAAAAGAACCTCCATAAAGTTGAAACTAAATTTTGTTGGTTAGCCTTTTAACTTTGATATACCTAGTAATAGTAATATTTTGATTCAATAGTTGTAATGACGCAATGAATCATCAGTTCATTTCGTTAGAAATTTCTCCAGTTCAAAAAATCTTGACGAGCTTGAATCGATGTCAGTAAGCGAGGAACATGACGAAGAAATAGATTGCGTATCATTTTGACAAGGGCAAAGCACCGAAACTAGCCAATATTTTCTTGAATTTCTTTTACGTTTCTTTCAGCGAAGCACCTCAATGCATAATAGTTGTTTATTGCGTAATTTCTTCGATGTACTTTGGTACCAAAGAATCAAATTGCTCTCCTCTATATAAAAAGTATACCTCATGTTAAAAATCATACCCATTTTGTGATAATTGAATGAAATGGTTTAATTCAAATATTTTCTTATTAGTAGGACTCTTATTCTAAAACAAACACTACTGTTATTTCAATTGACTGGCAACCTGTTATTGTTTCAATCGTGCAGTAAGCTTTTAGCGTATAAAGCCAGAGCACTTGCTTTGCTCAGAGCTTTCAAGCAACAGTGGTGTGTGCTCCAGCTTTTTATCATTTTGACAGTAGTAACTTTTACTTCACAGTTAATATGCCTATCAAAAATATACAAAGGACGGTTTATAGTATCATTTTTTTAGATTTTTTTGTTCGACAGTTGATTTAAATGCAATCCGCAGACGATTGAGACGGTCGTAAATAGTTTTTGCTAGTCAAGGTACTAGTAGAGGAACCTGTAAATATACCAAAACTTTAATAATATTCATTGGAATACTTATATCCTGAAAGCAACAAATAAATAAGTGCAATGGTCACCTTTGTGCTTCTCGTCCTTTATTTTTCGCCCTCATACAAATGACGCAATATTTACTTTTCACTCCAAAATGTAGGTAATAAATCTTATCATCGGAGACAGTAATTTCGTAGCTATCGTCGTTTTGGTCTTCATTGTTAATATGACAACAAAACCAATTAGCCAAAGCGTGTTTCTTATCTTTAGCCCTTTATTTTTGTAACGAATGTTATCTATTTGTGCAAACGATTATGTGAAATCCCTTAGCTCTTTGTTTGAGTCTATTGTTTCCCAGAATTTAGGTGCCCGTAAACCGGACGAGGGGTGCGGGGCCGGGCAGGTATGCTCTCGATTAGTCTCAACCGCATGTGTTGCACGAACACATTACATATTATAAAATCATAATGATGTTAGGAAAAATAATATATACCTAATTTACCAAGAAGCGTCATAATCAAGTGTTGTCGATATTTACTATAGTGTATAATCATTTTCAATGCATACATAAAATAAATTACTTCCCTTGACGGGGACACCACTCTGTACATGGTGATAAAGATGTTGTCTTATTTAAAAACTTTCTGGTTGCGCCGATGTAGAAGCTGTATTTCTTGACGTGGAAACACACCCTTTCTATACCCATCTCCCCGCCCGCACTAACCATAGTGTAGTTCGTCCATCCGCCATTTTGTGATATAGACACTCAGTCTCGCTTTGAACTAGCCAGCGTGATGACGGACCGCGCTCGCGTCTCTCAGAAATGTATAATATTTGTTACATTTTTACCGCTTCATAGACCTTTACCGATCGGATTGTGCCTCTCGTGTGTTCCTCAAGCGATCTAGTGATGCTGACGGCAGCTCCTGAGCAAGGAAGAGAAGATCCGTGTACCGGCTGCGATGAAAACACGTGTGTCGTGAAGGTTAGTGCATCCTCTCCTAATTTCTCGGGCTGCATTCACTGCCTGGATCGAAATCCGCGGCAGCCCGGCCACCTGTCTTGTTTTGTGTGTAAAGCGTCAATAGAACAGTTAGCTACTTCCCGCAATACAGTCCATTACCGCACTCGGCCATGCGCCACCATTTTTGGTCCTTCGAGCCGGATTCTTAGCCGTAGTTCGTATTTTGTTATTATTCTAATGGGAATGAGCGCACCGCACCTAAGTGCCTGGTTATTTTAGTAGAAAACCCCGCATCCAGACACTTAGGCTTAGAATTTGTTGTCCGTTCGCCGCTGGCTCGCATTGTACCTACCTAATACATAAATAGGTTAGGTATCATATCAACACTTAATCGTAGTTCGCAATTTTCGCATCACACCTAAGTGCCTGGTTATTTTAGTAGAAAACCCCGCATCCAGACATTTAGGCTTAGATCTTAGGTATACTCAGACACCCTAGTGCATAGGCACAGTGTAATACCTAACGCATTTGGCTTTGTTTTGTTTTTTTCAATTACGTTGTTCTCGGTTCACGTCGTATTTGCCTAGTACCTGCGTGGGTAGACACGTGGCTGTGCCTACCTCGCTCGCATCTCATCCCAATTCATACGAAAGTATTTTAATTTGAATAGATATTACGCAATACTTAATCTCGGAAATAATGGTTGAATCTAGACAGCGACCATCGCGTAGGTGCGACCTTGTTGCTATGCGCGTTTGTTCAAGCGTGCATTCACAGTTGTAAGCACCTACCTACCTACATAGTTAACGCTCGCGCCGCCTCGCTGCTCTGTACCGCTAGGATTAAGTCATTTCATACTTATTGTTTACCGCACTTTAGTTTGAGATTTAATTGTAAACATGTCCCCAAAGGTTGATAGGACCGGTAAGGTTCAATTGAAACTTTTAAACGCTAAAAAAGAAATGATTTACTCTCGCGTACAATCGATTTATGATAATGCACTTAAAACCTTTGATTTGGTCATCAGAGATTCGTTCTTGTGTTCTATAGAAAACTTAGATAGTCTACGCGCGGATTTCGAAACCTTAGTACATGACATCAACGTTTTAGAGTTGAATTTGAATCCCGATTACTCAGTGAGTTATCAGGCCTTGTCGTCGTTTGACGATTTGTATTGTCGTATCAAACGCGTCGCTAGGAGTTTGGAGAAACCGGCTGACCTACCCAACCCCACTCGCGACCGACCTAAGTTGCCACCAATTCAAATACCAGAATTTGATGGTAACATTCGCAATTGGTGTCTATTTATAGATAGTTTTGAGAATACAATAGATAAGAACGATTCGTTGACAGATCACGAAAAATTGCATTATCTCGTTGAAAAATTGACTGGTAAAGCTATAACCGTTTGCGCTGGAATTACGTTTAGTGCCGAGAATTATAATTTAATTTTAAATACTTTGAAAGCTAGGTATGAGGATAAAAGATCGGTAGCTAACGCCTATTTAGATCAGATGTTTGATTTGAAATCTATTACGGCATGTAACGATCGAAACTTAGAGAAATTTCTAGATACTTTCGCGTCAGCTGTTCGCGCCGTAAATAACCTAAAGGTCGATGACCTCTGCGACTTCGTATTTTTGTATATGGGTTTAAGGAAATTAGATTCCGAAACCATTCGTTTGTTTGAGTCGGATCATCGCGGCAATAGGATTCCTAAGTTCGAAGACTTGGAAAGTTTTGTTCGCGAGCATATAAAGGTATTGCAACGCTCTTCATCGAAACATGAAGGCGCGAAGATAGTTGCTGATTCTGCACGCAAAGTAGATGCGTCATCGAAGTCACTGAGGTCAACTCATACTTATGTTAGTACCGCACCAGCACATGTACAATCACCTGTTTGCTCTTTGTGTAGTACTCATCATTCGCAACTGTACAGGTGTCCTGGTTTTCTAAAGTTGTCGCCTAGTGATCGTTATAAATTTGTTCGCGCTAATAATTTTTGTTTTAATTGTCTCGGTACTAAACACCGCGTTGTTTTATGTAATAGTAGAAATAGTTGTCGCAAATGTCAAGCGAGACACCACACCTTGCTTCATTTTGAGAATAGTAATGCCGCATCCAATGTGAGCACGGTTGGCTCGTCGAGCGGTGACACACGGCGGCCTGCGCCGCAGCCGCAGCCCGCGCTCGCGCGCGCTCCGGCCCGCCCGGTGACCGCCGCGGATGACGTCACCTTGTGTTCGTTCTCCGCTAGTGCTGCACTCACTACTGTGTGTCTTGCGACCGCTCGCGTTGTTATTGTTGATGCATTAGGTAAGCCGCGCATTGTTCGAGCGCTGTTAGATGGCGCTTCGCAAAGTAATTTTATTACTCAAGATTGTTGTCGGCGTCTTGGTTTCAATGTTGATAAGCGTTCAACCCGCTCAGTGGTGAAGGGTTTTGGAAGCTTACGGTCAGCTGTTCGTGGCACCGTTAAAACAAGGTTTAGATCTCGTTTTAATAATAATATTTGGTTTGACATGGATTCGCTCGTTATAGATAGAATAGCTGAACAGTTGCCTACCGTCCCGGTTGACACGTCTTTATTAAGGAAATTTAAAGATTTGCCTTTAGCAGATGAGACTTACGCTGTTCCTGGAGTCGTCGATATATTGATCGGCGCTTCGATTCTCCCGCACCTCCAGCTATCACGTAAGGTTCAAGGGGGACCGACGTACCCCGCTCCGCACGCCCTGGAAACAGTTCTGGGTTTTGTTATAATTGGTTCCGCACCCGCTTCTATAGATAGTTTTAGTCACTCGACTGCTTCGTTCTGTTGCACCGTCGAGCCGCCACTGGAGTCTACCATCCGCAAGTTTTCGCTCGGTGGCTCCCGTGTATCCGCTGAAAAACGTCTTTGTTTGGAACGAAAGATGCAGGCGTCCCCAAAGTCGAAGCGGGCCTATGATGAGGTTGTTAACGAATATTTAGATAAAGGTTACATCTCACCTGCGCCTGCGGACACTGGCGGGACCCAGCCTTCGTACATTATCCCGCACCGAGGAGTAGTAGAGGAAGTTTTTCCCGATTCCCGCGGGGTAACTCGTGTTGTACGGGTTAAAACTGCAACCGGATCGTATCTGCGCCCGGTTGTTCGCCTCTGCCCTCTGCCTAGCCAGCAGTAGGCACGAGTTCCAATCTAGGTTTATATTTTAGTTGTTATTCCCCAAACCTAGATTTAGATTAGACTTTAGATTTGTTTCGCATTTGTCGTTTCGAAGGTAACCCTTCAAGCCGGGGGGAATGGTTGCGCCGATGTAGAAGCTGTATTTCTTGACGTGGAAACACACCCTTTCTATACCCATCTCCCCGCCCGCACTAACCATAGTGTAGTTCGTCCATCCGCCATTTTGTGATATAGACACTCAGTCTCGCTTTGAACTAGCCAGCGTGATGACGGACCGCGCTCGCGTCTCTCAGAAATGTATAATATTTGTTACATTTTTACCGCTTCATAGACCTTTACCGATCGGATTGTGCCTCTCGTGTGTTCCTCAAGCGATCTAGTGATGCTGACGGCAGCTCCTGAGCAAGGAAGAGAAGATCCGTGTACCGGCTGCGATGAAAACACGTGTGTCGTGAAGGTTAGTGCATCCTCTCCTAATTTCTCGGGCTGCATTCACTGCCTGGATCGAAATCCGCGGCAGCCCGGCCACCTGTCTTGTTTTGTGTGTAAAGCGTCAATAGAACAGTTAGCTACTTCCCGCAATACAGTCCATTACCGCACTCGGCCATGCGCCACCACTTTCTGAAGCTATAATCATTGTGTTAATCCCTTATTGAATTATTTCTTGTTTTTGATAAGATGGTCTGATGGATGTTGATACCAAACAATGAATGACTACAACTCACGCTTTTACAGCATGGACATTATTTAGGTAGAAGAAAGATATTAAAGAAGTAATTTGAGTGTCGGCATCGTGTTTCTTTACAATACGAAGCCATGACATTCGATGGTCCCAAATTCCTTAAAACAAAATAGTACCCAGATATGGTTTTGTCTATATGCTTTACATATATATAAGTGCCCGATGAATAGCAATAGGCTCGCCACCTATTACATTGGGATCTAAATTCGAGTCGAGTATTAAAGTAGGGGTAGGACACGGCGGTATATCCGCCCGATTGAGCAGTCCGACTGGGGAAGTACCTCCGCCCTACAGAATACCGCGGTTATAATAACTTCGTGTTGTGTTCCCAGCGGTGAGTAGGGTAGCCAGAGCTCACTGGAGAATTTGTGCCGTCAGTGGGAAGACTAAAGGCTTGTCCTGATTTGTCTTCTACTGACGGCACAGAAACTCTGTACTTACAGGGTTGGCAGCGCGACTGTGACTCCTCTGGTGTTACAGACGTCCATACGCCACGGTAACTACTTTCCATCAGGTGGGCCGTGTGCTTGTCTGCCAACTAAGCGGTATAAAAAAAAAAAAGTGTCAAAAACATTAGAATATTTAGGCCTAATGTAAAAATCTGATAATAAAGTTAAAACTATGTGGAAAATTATAAATACAATAACTAGAAAAACAGACATTAAGAAGAAAGAAAACATGACGTTGAAAGTTAACGATGAAGTAGTGACATGCCCCTTAACAATATGTAACACATTTATTTTAACATTTTTTTCATTTCAGTGGGTCAAGACAATACCTGCACAAATACACCCATCGGACGACCTGTTATAAGCTCGCCAATACACTCGATGTACTTACAGCCAGTGGACTTCAAAGAAATACTAAATATTATAAAAATAACAAAAAACAAACATATTTCTATTGTAATACAATGCGACGGTTCAACCAACCACAACACCATAGTAAAAAATACTCTCCAAACTATAACGGAATGGCTACAAGAAGACAACTTAGATATAAACTCGAATAAAACGAAAATCATACAATTCAGACCGTACACAAAGCCCCCCTTAAATTTAAACATAACTCACCAACACACATCTTTAGAAGAAGTCCACACATTCAAATTACTGGGAATAAACATAGACGCACACATTAACTGAAAAACACACATAGAACACGTCAAAGCTAAACTATCACAATTCACATAAGCCCTTTTCCAAATTAACAAAAACACTAACACACAAACTGCTTTAGCAGCCTACTACGCATATGCATATTCGTGGCTGAAGTATGGGGTTATGCTTTGGGGAAATAGTGTTGATATAAATGATCTGTTCATAGTCCAAAAAAGTGTATCAGTATAATATCACAAATAAAAAACACAGAAAGTTGTAGACCCTACTTCGTCGAATATAAGATTATGGTGTGGTACAGCCCTAATGTTATAGTATGTGTGTGGAAACTCTATAGTTGTAAGTTCCTTGTATAAGTACTTATTTGTGTCACCTTATTAGAGAGTAATAAACGGGATGTCGCAAGTAATGGACGTCTTTTAATTCGACTCCCTAACGACAACATCATATGGCGACCCTGCCAGCGACACGCTATCACGTTACGACGCCGGCGGCGGCGCATCGCTTCGGCGCCCGTAACGAGAACCGATGCAGGTGCAATTTTTGCAGCGTGGACAATTTTGTGTGAACTAAGTGGCCCTGTGCATCGTTCTGCGTTGTGACAATGTGTAAAAATACTGTGGTGCTTTCGTATGTACGGTGCTGTGTATCCAAGTTGGATTTTCTTTATCGAAAATGGGGAACAAACAATCTGTAGAAAAGGAACAAGTAGTGGTGGCAAAAACTGCTGCCGGTGCAGGCACGAATTCAGGGACTGTCGACCAGCTACAACAACATGCAGCCAATACCAACTATATACTTGTAACCATTTGTGTTTTTATGGGCGTTGTTCTTTTAAATTTGGGGTACAAATTGTACCGGAAATGCCATCGCGATTGGACAGAGCAACAAATACGCGAATTCCCGCTGAAGCGATCTGCAAATTATTTTAGAAGGCTCCAGAGTCAGCCTTCAAGTGAGGCAACTGTGTAATCAACCATGTTTCTGTAATCTAGTTCTCGCAAAAAACATATTCGCTACTACGAAAACGTGCAAAAGTGTAAAAAGTGCAGAAGTGCGAAAAAAGTGCGCGAGTGCAACATGCCGACAAATTATTTGAACTGGTATTGATAACATCATTTACTTATTACTTTTTCTTTTAGAGAGCGAAATCCCTACTATAATTTCGTAAAATGTACGTTAAATTCGTCCTTGTAGATAAGTTATTTTGTTTTATGTTTTATGTTATAAATCTTGCTTGATTTCAATTAAATGGCAGACGAGCTCAAAGAACTATTTGAAAAATTCAAGTACGTTAAAGATTATTTACCTAAATTAGGCCTTAGTCGAAGGACCGCTAAAGTAAGGCATGAAAAAAGTGTTGAAATGGAAAATTTAAAGATGCAGTTTGATTTTATCTTGGACAATGTAAAAGTATTGTCAGAAACTGAAAAAATAACTAAGTTAGAAGCAGAGGAAATTGAAAATGTATGTGCCAGTATCGATAAATATTATATTAAAATAAGTGAATTATGTACTGCGATAGATTCTGTTTCTAAAGGTACAGTTACAGATAATTTAGTTATAATGGAAAAATTTCAATTAAAAACCGCTGTCAGTCTTTTACCGATTATGGACAAAACCGAATGTGTAACAAAGCAATTAATTTCTAATAGTGAAATGTACTCTGATATGTTGGAAGTTGAACTTTTGTTTTAAGGTCAAGGTTGTCCGAAGGTGCAAAACTAAGATTGCACGAAACTTATGCAACAGTTTCAGATCTGGTGAAGGACATGAAGGACCGACTTCTAAGTAAAAAATCAGACACTTCACTGCACCAGCAACTACAATGCTCTAGGCAGAATGACAAAACTGTAGCTGATTTCGGTAAGCAAATAGAACAATTATCTGTTGATTTAACTATTTCTCAAGCGGATGGAGACTCGAAAATATATGAAATTTTGAAAACTGTGTGGTGGCGCCAGTAGTAGTAAATTCAAATCGTCTCAATTGGTTGACGCTGAGCACACGCTCCCTATACCCATCTCCCTCCCGCACTACCTCTAAAGTGAGATAACAATAGTTTCGCCCCGCCAATGGTTGAAATAGCCGCATCTTCACTTCGCATCGAACTAGAATCAACAATGGCGGCCGCGCACGCGACTCTTAGAAATTAATAATGTTTGTTGGATTTTAACCGCTTTCATAGACCTTTACCGATCGGATTGTGCCTCTCGTGTGTCCCTCAAGTGATTTAGTGATGTGGGCAGCAGCTCCTGAGCCAGGAAGAGAAGACCGGTGCACCGGCTTTCGACGGCACGTGGCGTCATAAAGGTTAGTGCATCCTCTCCTAATTTCTTGGGTTGCATTCAATGCCTAAACCACCTCCGCGGCAACCCGATCACCTGTCTTGTTTGTTGTGTAAAGTGTCATATGAAACATGTTAGCTTCACCCCCCGCAAAATACAGTCCACTAGCTCAGGTGGCATGAGAATCGCGCCACTATTCTTTTTGGTCCTGGTCGAGCCGGATCCTTAGTCGTAGCTCGCAATTTGTTATTTATTCCATAGGGAATAAACGCACCGCACCTAAATACCTAGTTATTTTAGTAGAAAACCCCGCATCTAGGCATTTAGGTTTGGATCTTAGGTATTCTAGACACCCTAGTGCATAGGCACAGTGTAATACCTAACGCATTTGGCTATTTCAATTTCTGAGTTGTCCGTTCGCCGCTAGTTTCGCATCGTATTTACCTAATACATACATAGGTAGGTACGCGGTTATACCTCGCTCGTATTTCTCTTATCGTATCGATCCTTAGTCGTAGTTTCGCATTTTGTTATTATTCTATTGGGAATAAACGCACCGCACCTAAATACCTAGTTATTTTAGTAGAAAACCCCGCATCTAGGCATTTAGGTTTAGATCTTAGGTATACTAGACACCCTAGTGCATAGGCACAGTGTAATAGCTAACGCATTTGGCTTTTGTTTTTATTTGTTTCAATTTCTAAGTTATCCGTTCGCCGCTAGCTCGCATCGTATTTACCTAATACCTACGTGGGTAGGTACGTGGTTATACCTCGCTCGCATTTCATTCAAATTCATACGAAAGTATTTTAATTTGAATAGATATTACGCAATACTTAATCCCTGAAATAATAGTTGAACCTAGACAGCGATCTAGCTCGCGTAGGTACGATCTTGTTGCTATGAGCGTTTTGTTCAAGCTTGCACTCGCAGTTATAAGTACCGTCGCTGTACTGTAGGTACCGCTAAGATTAAGTCATTTCATTTGTTGTTTACCGCACTTTAGTTTGATATTAGTTGTAAAAATGCCCCCAAAGGTTGGTAGCACCGATAGTAAAGTTCAATTGAAACTTTTATACGCTAAAAGAGAAATGATTTACTCTCGTGTACAATCGATTTGTGATAATACGCTTAAAACCTCTGATTTGGCTATTAGAGATTCGTTCTTGTGTTCTATAGAAAACTTGGATAGTTTACGCGCGGATTTCGAATCCTTAGTACATGACATCAACGTTTTAGAGTTAAATTTAAATCCCGATTACTCAGTGAGTTATCAGGCCTTGTCGTCGTTTGACGATTTGTATTGTCGTATCAAACGCGTCGCTAGGAGTTTGGAGAAACCGTCTGACCGACCCAATCCCACTCGCGACCGACCTAAGTTGCCACCAATTCAAATACCCGAATTTGATGGTAACATTCGCAATTGGTGTTTATTTATAGATAGTTTTGATAATACAATAGATAAGAACGATTCGTTGACAGATCACGAAAAATTGCATTATCTCGTTGAAAAATTAACTGGTAAAGCTATAACCGTTTGCGCTGGAATTACGTTTAGTGCCGAAAATTATAATTTAATTTTAAATACTTTGAAAGCTAAGTATGAGGATAAAAGATCGGTAGCTAACGCATATTTGGATCAGATGTTTGACTTGAAATCCATTACGGTATGTAACGATCAAAACTTAGAGAAGTTTCTAGATACTTTCGCATTATCTGTTCGCGCCGTAAAGAACCTAAAGATCGATGACCTCTGCGACTTCTTATTTTTGTATATGGGTTTAAAGAAATTAGATTCCGAAACCATTCGTTTATTTGAGTCGGATCATCGCGGCAATAAAATTCCTAAGTTCGAAGACTTAGAAAGTTTTGTTCGCGAGCATATAAAAATATTGCAACGCTCTTCATCGAAACATGAAGGCGCGAAGAAAGTTGTTAGTTCGGAACGTAGAATAGATGCGTCATCGAAGTCACTGAAGTCAACTCATACTTATGTTAATACCGCACCAGCACATGTACAATCACCTGTTTGCTCTTTGTGTAATGCTCATCATTCGCAATTGTACAAGTGTCCGGGTTTCCTAAAATTATCGCCTAGTGATCGTTATAAATTTGTTCGCGCTAATAATTTTTGTTTTAATTGTCTCGGTACTAAACACCGCGTTGTTTTATGTAATAGTAGCAATAGTTGTCGCAAATGTCCAGCGAGACACCACACTTTACTTCATTTTGAAAATAGTAATGCCGCATCCAATGTGAGCACAGTTGGTTCGTCGAGCGGTGGCACACGGCGGCCTGCGCCACAGCCGCAGCCCGCGCTCGCGCGCGCTCCGGCCCGCCCGGAGACCGCTGCGAATGACGTCACCTTGTGTTCGTTGTCCGCTAGTTCTGCGCTCACTACTGTGGTTCTCGCGACTGCTCGCGTCATTATTGTTGATGCATTAGGTAAACCGCACATTGTTCGAGCGCTATTAGATGGCGCTTCGCAAAGTAATTTTATTACTCAAGATTGTTGTCAACGTGTCTTCGTTTCAATGTTAATAAGCGTTCAACCCGCTCAGTGGTGAAGGGTTTTGGAGGTTTACAGTCAGCTGTTCATGGCACCGTTAAAACAAGGTTTGGATCTCGTTTTAATAATAGTATTTGGTTTGACATGGATTCGCTCGTTATAGATAAAATAACTGAACAGTTGCCTACCGTCCCGGTTGACACGTCTTTATTAACGAAATTTAAAGACTTGCCTTTAGCAGATGAGACTTACGCTGTTCCTGGAGTCGTCGATATATTGATCGGCGCTTCGATTCTCCCGCACCTCCAGTTATCACGTAAGGTTCAAGGGGGACCGACGTACCCCGCTCCGCACGCATTGGAAACAGTTCTTGGGTTTGTTATAATTGGTTCCGCACCCGCTTCTATAGATAGTTTTAGTCACTCGACTGCTTCGTTCTGTTGCACCGTCGAGCCGCCACTGGAGTCTACCATCCGCAAGTTTTGGGAAATTGAAGAGGTCAATGTCCCACCTATCCTAAGCCCTGATGACAAGATGGCTGAGGAGATTTATTGTCGCACGACTACTCGTGATGAGCAGGGTCGTTATGTTGTCGCGCTCCCTTTCAAGGGAGATATTTTTTCGCTCGGTGACTCCCGTGTATCCGCTGAAAAACGCTTTCTTTGTTTAGAACGAAAGATGCAGGCGTCTCCAAAGTTAAAGCAAGCCTATGATGAGGTTGTTAACGAATATTTAGATAAAGGTTACATCTCACCTGCGCCTGCGGACACTGACGAGACCCAGCCTTCGTACATTATCCCGCACCACGGAGTTATTAGAGAAGATAAGCTTACTACTAAACTCCGCGTAGTTTTGGATGGCAGTGCTAAGACTAGCACTTCCGTGTCGCATTAATATTAGTAGAATTTTAGCTTTTTCGGACTCAACAGTCGCTTTGTGTTGGGCCCACTCTTCGCCCCATAGTTGGGACACATTCTTCGCTAATAGAGTGGCAAAAATTCAATCTGAATTAGCGCCACAAAATCTCTTTCACGTTGCTGGCACCGACAACTCAGCCGATTGTCTCTCTCGTGGATTGCTTCCTTCGCAAATTTTGGATCACCCGTTGAGGTTTAGTGGACCGTCCTGGATTCATGCCGCGTTAGATAAGTGGCCAGTTAGTCAATTCAATCCCACTACGGTTTCCGAACCACCCGAGGAGAAGAAGCACTCGCTTGTTGTATCGGTCCCGCGTGAAGAGTCCCTTATTTTGTTGTTGGCTAATCGCGTCTCGTCTTGGTCGAGACTGTTGCGTTGTGTTGTTTATGTAGGCCGATTTTTGAGAATTTTATCTACGCGCGGTCATATAGAGTTGACCGGTGATTTAAGTACGCTAAAATATTTGCCAGCAATAGATGTTGATGACGATAGAATGCACCTTCTAACTCGTCACGCTCTTTTGGATAGATTAGTCCAATCGTTTTGGAATCGTTGGAGAACCGATTGTTTGCACACGCTGCAGTCGCGTCAAAAATGGAATACTCCATCTAACCCAATTACTGTAGGTACGGTGGTAGTCCTTATGACTGGGAATGCGCCTCCTTTGCATTGGCCTCTAGGAGTACTGTAGTAGAAGAAGTTTTTCCCGATTCCCGCGGGATAACTCGTGTTGTACGGGTTAAAACCGCAACCGGATCGTTTCTGCGCCCGGTTGTTCGCCTCTGCCCTCTGCCTAGCCAGCAGTAGGCACGAGTTCAAATCTAGGTTTATATTTTAGTTGTTATTTCCCAAACCTAGATT
The DNA here is from genome assembly GCA_963662185.1 of Eilema griseolum. Lineage (NCBI taxonomy): Eukaryota > Metazoa > Arthropoda > Insecta > Lepidoptera > Erebidae > Eilema > Eilema griseolum. Next base: position 817,374 of record OY759251.1, read on the forward strand.
TAGATTAGACTTTAGATTTGTTCCGCATTTTTCGTTTTGAAGGTAACCCTTCAAGCCGGGGGGAATGGTGGCGCCAGTAGTAGTAAATTCAAATCGTCTCAATTGGTTGACGCTGAGCACACGCTCCCTATACCCATCTCCCTCCCGCACTACCTCTAAAGTGAGATAACAATAGTTTCGCCCCGCCAATGGTTGAAATAGCCGCATCTTCACTTCGCATCGAACTAGAATCAACAATGGCGGCCGCGCACGCGACTCTTAGAAATTAATAATGTTTGTTGGATTTTAACCGCTTTCATAGACCTTTACCGATCGGATTGTGCTTCTCGTGTGTCCCTCAAGTGATTTAGTGATGTGGGCGGCAACTCCTGAGCCAGGAAGAGAAGACCGGTGCACCGGCTACGACAGCGCGTGGCGTAGTAAAGGTTAGTGCATCCTCTCCTAATTTCTCGGGTTGCATTCAATGCCAAAACCACCTCCGCGGCAACCCGATCACCTATCTTGTTTGTTGTGTAAAGTGTCATATGAAACATGTTAACTTCACCCCCCGCAAAATACAGTCCACTAGCTCAGGTGGCATGAGAATCGCGCCACCACTTATGAAGGCACGTAACCTTCAAAGTAAAGAAGTTCACCCGGGTACTCTTAACTTTATTTTATCTACCAGTCTACATGGCAGTCTGCATGGCCATGTAGACTCTGTAGATATGTCAGTCTGAAATAATCAGTCCACTCCCGTCACAAGATTTATTTCATCGCACATAATTAACTTGAGTTATTCTCATAATGAACTTATTTAATTAACTACATAAGTATTTATGCTGTGTTGCATCAAATCGCTTCATAAATTCCACATTATTTTTTTGTAACCTATACTAATAAAAATGCTATCACGGTCTTATTTGTTGCCCTTTTTTTGATCTATCTCGTACGGTTCCAGTGTTTGTAATATAATCGCAAAAAAAAAGTAACCACATCAAATTCCTGTTACCACAAATAAAACTATACATAATAACCAAAGTCTAACTAACTCTAACTTCTGCAGTTGATCAGAAGATTGTTCGCTTCTAGTGATGATCGTGGTTTATTGAATTGTACTTTATTGTAATAGAATTATAACTGTCAAAAACTTATTCCTCCCTCCGGCCGGCCGGCGCCTCCTTCTGCGAGCAAGTAATGCTAGTGAAGGAGGAGGCGGGGCGGGAGCGACGACGGATCGCAAGCCATGCTGCCCGCGTACGAAGGCAACTCGGGCGTCGGAGGTCGATGAACGAACTCCGCCCCCCATTAGCGCAGGCCTGGAGGTGACTGGTGGAGCCACCTGCCACCCTGGCAGAAGCAGGCCGCGGCGGTGGCGCGCTTGGCGCGCCTTCCCGTTTTCCGGGGACGAGTTGGGGACTCTGCAGTCCCCACACACCCGAGGAGAGGGTCAGATCGTGAGAGATGGCCCTGGGTCGGCCGGGGTGCGAGGGATATGCCTGTCAACCTCACCTTCGGCAACCAAAACGATCCACAAGCAGCGTGCGTTTCAGTCGGTTCGAGTCCGACATAACCTCTTCCACCGGCTCCGATGGGCAGGTATCCGTGGGGATTTTGCACACGTAAAAACTCTTCGATATCTTTCTTCGAATATTATCTAGCCGACTCCTATATTTTAAAGCATATAACATAGCATAACATGACATAACATAAACTCACACCTGTATTCCCCGAAGGGTTAGGCAGAGGTGCTAGCACCCACATTTCGCCACAACACAGAACTAGGTAGGTACAATAATAATTATAATTTGGACACAGTTAAATTAAATTAAATCTGTTCTGTTATCAAATATTTGTATTCTAAATATAGGTTTATTTATAAGTACCTACTCTAATTCATATAACTCATATCAAATGTTAAAATAAACACAGAAAAAACTGACAAATTCCAATAAAATAAATTGAACAATTTTGATTAATCAATATCAATATAGTATAATTATTATGTCAAAAAAATAGCGTATAATATTTTGGTTCTTTATGTCATAGTTGGACTTTACTTATCTTCTAAATACTCATCGGTTGAATAGTAGCATTTTTCTATTAAATATGCTCTAAGCGGGTTAGTGAAGAGTGTCATACTTCCCTGTAGTTTGACATGGGTTTGGGAGTTTATTAAAATTAAATATTCTAACTGCCATATAATACGGAATTTCATTTAGCATTTTTACTCTCGAAGGCGGTAGGTGTAGTCTCTTTTTGTGTCGGGTGTCATCCTTTGTTTCGAAACTCCTCTTGTTTTTGTATTCAAAGTGCATATGTCGAAAATGTATATTGATGGTAATGTCAATATCTTAATATATTCGACGAAGTAGGGTCTACAACTTTCTGTGTTTTTTATTTGTGATATTATTCTGATACACTTTTTTGGACTATGAACAGATCATTTATATCAACACATTATCATTTATATCCAAAGCATAACCCCATACTTCAGCCACGAATATGCATATGCGTAGTAGGCTGATAAAGCAGTTTGTGTGTTAGTGTTTTTGTTAATTTGGAAAAGGGCTTATGTGAATTGTGATAGTTTAGCTTTGACGTGTTCTATGTGTGTTTTTCAGTTAATGTGTGCGTCGAAGTTTATTCCCAGTAATTTGAATGTGTTGACTTCTCCTAAAGATGTGTGTTGGTGAGTTATGTTTAAATTTAAAGGGGGCTTTGTGTACGGTCTGAATTGTTTGATTTTCGTTTTATTCGAGTTTATATCTAAGTTGTGTTCTTGTAGCCATTCCGTTATAGTTTGGAGAGTATTTTTTACTATGGTGTTGTGGTTGGTTGAACCGTCGCATTGTATTACAATAGAAATATGTTTGTTTTTTGTTATTTTTATAATATTTAGTATTTCTTTGAAGTCCACTGGCTGTAAGTACATCGAGTGTATTGGCTAGCTTATAACAGGTCGTCCGATGGGTGTATTTGTGCAGGTATTGTCTTGACCCACTGAAATGAAAAAAATGTTAAAATAAATGTGTTACATATTGTTAAGGGGCATGTCACTACTTCATCGTTAACTTTCAACGTCATGTTTTCTTTCTTCTTAATGTCTGTTTTTCTAGTTATTGTATTTATAATTTTCCACATAGTTTTAACTTTATTATCAGATTTTTACATTAGGCCTAAATATTCTAATGTTTTTGACACTTTTTTTTTTATACCGCTTAGTTGGCAGACAAGCACACGGCCCACCTGATGGAAAGTAGTTACCGTGGCGTATGGACGTCTGTAACACCAGAGGAGTCACAGTCGCGCTGCCAACCCTGTAAGTACATAGTTTCTGTGCCGTCAGTAGAAGACAAATCAGGACAAGCCTTTAGCCTTCCCACTGACGGCACAAATTCTCCAGTGAGCTCTGGCTACCCTACTCACCGCTGGGAACACAACACGAAGTTATTATAACCGCGGTATTCTGTAGGGCGGAGGTACTTCCCCAGTCGGACTGCTCAATCGGGCGGATATACCGCCGTGTCCTACCCCCTACTTTAATACTCGACTCGAATTTAGATCAAAATGTAATAGGTGGCGAGCCTATTGCTATTCACCGGGCACTTATATATATGTAAAGCATGTAGACAAAACCATATCTGGGTACTATTTTGTTTTAAGGAATTTGGGACCATCGAATGTCATGGCTTCGTATTGTAAAGAAACACGATGCCGACACTCAAATTACTTCTTTAATATTTTTCTTCTACCTAAATAATGTCCATGCTATAAATGCGTGAGTTGTAGTCATTCATTGTTTGGTATCAACATCCATCAGACCATCTTATCAAAAACAAGAAATAATTCAATAAGTGATTAACACAATGATTATAGTTTCAGAAAGTTTTTAAATAAGACAACATCTTTATCACTATGTACAGAGTGGTGTCCCCGTCAAGGGAAATAATTTATTTTATGTATTTATTGAAAATGATTATACACTATAGTAAATATCGACAACACTTGATTATGACGCTTCTTGGTAAATTAGGTATATATTATTTTTCCTAACATCATTATGATTTTATAATATGTAATGTGTTCGTGCAACACATGCGGTTGAGACTAATCGAGAGCATACCTGCCCGGCCCCGCACCCCTCGTCCGGTTTACGGGCACCTAAATTCAGGGAAACAATAGACTCAAACAAAGAGCTAAGGGATTTCACATAATCGTTTGCACAAATAGATAACATTCGTTACAAAAATAAAGGGCTAAAGATAAGAAACACGCTTTGGCTAATTGGTTTTGTTGTCATATTAACAATGAAGACCAAAACGACGATAGCCACGAAATTACTGTCTCCGATGATAAGATTTATTACCTACATTTAGGAGTGAAAAGTAAATATTGCGTCATTTGTATGAGGGCGAAAAATAAAGGACGAGAAGCACAAAGGTGACGATTGCACTTATTTATTTGTTGCTTTCAGGATATAAGTATTCCAATGAATATTATTAAAGTTTTGGTATATTTACAGGTTCCTCTACCAGTACCTTGACTAGCAAAAACTATTTACGACTGACCGTCTCAATCGTCTGCGGATTGCATTTAAATCAACTGTCGAACAAAAAAATCTAAAAAATGATACTATAAACCGTCCTTTGTATATTTTTGATAGGCATATTAACTGTGAAGTAAAAGTTACTACTGTCAAAATGATAAAAATCTGGAGCACACACCACTGTTGCTTGAAAGCTCTGAGCAAAGCAAGTGCTCTGGCTTTGTACGCTAAAAGCTTACTGCACGATTGAAACAATAACAGGTTGCTAGTCAATTGAAATAACAGTAGTGTTTGCTTTTAGAATAAGAGTCCTACTAATAAGAAAATATTTGAATTAAACCATTTCATTCAATTATCACAAAATGAGTATGATTTTTAACATGAGGTATACTTTTTATATAGAGGAGAGCAATTTGATTCTTTGGTACCAAAGTACATCGGAGAAATTACGCAATAAACAACTATTATGCATTGAGGTGCTTCGCTGAAAGAAACGTAAAAGAAATTCAAGAAAATATTGGCTAGTTTCGGTGCTTTGCCCTTGTCAAAATGATACGCAATCTATTTCTTCGTCATGTTCCTCGCTTACTGACATCGATTCAAGCTCGTCAAGATTTTTTGAACTGGAGAAATTTCTAACGTAATGAACTGATGGTTCATTGCGTTATTACAACTATTGAATCAAAATATTACTATTACTAGGTATATCAAAGTTAAAAGGCTAACCAACAAAATTTAGTTTCAACTTTATGGAGGTTCTTTTTGTGACAGGGTTTTTTTTTTATTTAATTTAATTTAACCGTAAATTAAAGCTTAAAATGTAATAATTCTTTATAAAAAAAGTTGAGTTCAACATTCAACATACCTTTTAGTCATGCATAATCATAATCATAATTATTAATTAAATTAGCGTACGTAATTATAAATTAATTACGTACGCTATGTCCTACCACATGTGGTTTACAGATTATTATACTAAATGAAAATTTAAATTAATGCCCAGCGTGCAAGTATTATATCAACTGCATTATCCAAAAAAATAAATAAATAAATAAAATAAAAAATAAAAATCAATCAAGCACTAAGTATTAGGTCAGTATATGTATAATAGATGTCAGTTAATATTACCAATGTCAATAAATTTAATCAAAAGCATTATTAAACATCAGTTACAAATTGGATCATTAAGCAGCTACAGAATATATCCAATAAGTCAATATTCAAATTCAAATACATGATTAATAGAGATAATATAATTCAAATAAATGTCAATTAATATTCAATGTCAATTATACATGGGTATATCAAATAATGCATTTAATAGTCATTTAATAGTATTATCATTTAAAATGGCAATAGGCTCGCCACCTGTTACATTGGGACCTAAACATAAACTGGCGAGATGTGGGTGCTAGCACCTCTGCCTACCCCCTCCGGGGATATAGGCGTGAGTTTATGTTATGTTATGTTATGTTATCATTTAAAAAAGTTACAATCGAGTAGTATGTCTTATTCACCAAGAATACTAATAATTCTTTTTTAAATATATTTATATTTGTCTCTAGCCTTATTGATTTTGGCAGTTTGTTATACATTTTTGGTGCCATAGCAAAGATGCTGTTATGGTAAAGTGCCGTTTTGCAGGTAACTAGATGCAATTTATCTGCTCGACGTGCACTACTAACTACCTCAAACTTTTCCATATTTTGCCGAACAAACATAACAGTCTCATAGATGTAAAGGCATGGCATACTATAGTCAATATTTTATGTTTCTTAAAATATGGTACACAACTGTCAGTTCTTCGTAGATGGTACATTGCTCGTATGCATCGTTTTTGTGCTATGAAAACCCTCTCTTTACCAGTGGCATTACCCGAAAATATAATTCCGTACCTTAAAATTGACTTATATATAGAATAGACCATGATAGGCTGTAATTAATGTACTTTCATTTACAGTTTTCCTAAGCATGTATAGATTGTAGGAGTTTCCCACAAACTATTTATTTTCAAATGATGTAAGGGACATTTATGATTACTACTCCGCTCCCTTGAGTAGTAGCATAATGATATCTATAGCCAAGCAAGAACTACTAGTTAGACCTTTAAAATATTTTTGTGTTGAATAGCTCGTTTATAGAGGAAAGCTATAACACAAAAATATTTTAAAGGTCTAACTAGTAGTTCTTGCGATTAGCGATGATCAGTTGGATCATACAAACAAACTCTTTAGTTTTTTGTTATTATTATTTTTATTACCAATGTGTATATTTATATTGATTTTATAAAATAAAATCGTTTATTTTTGTTAAGTTATAAAGATGGAATAATATATTAATAATAAGGTATTTTAAATAGTTTTGCTCATAGCGATGTGTATGTACACAAGACAAAAACGATAGCCTGTCTAGTGATATAAGTATTATACAGATCGTTATATTGATTTTCGCAAGCAGAAAAAGTCACCAGTATGTTCTACATAAATGTGTGTGTAACAAAACTCGTTTCCTCACTCACACACACTTATACACTTGCAAATTACAATTGATTCAAAACCATTCGTATTTATTTATCATCAGTTACACTTTCTTTACTAATAACAATAACTCATAAAATTCTTATTACTGGTATATGAACGTAGTTTTTGTTTAATTCTTGTAAGTCTCCGTGACCCGAGGGTTTACATATTCGCTTTTTAAGTGTTAAAATCCTGCAAAGTTTTGAGTTCGAAACCCAGTCAAATTTTACTTTTTGAACTTTTAAATATTTGTATATCTTCATGTTAATTACTTACCTATTAAGGGAATGTTGAGGTAACATCACAACAGTATCTTGATATTTTAGTTATTTTTTATAGCAACTTAAATCAGTAGTATTTTTATTATTACTGAGCGAGTATTGTTGCACACACATTGGATTAATGTTTCTCGTATTGGAATTTATGCTACCCTCATTCTCATGATTAAAATAACATGATAATTTCATTTTTAACTGTCAACAATTGGATGCATTGTGCTTTCCACACGGTTAATTAACAACTTAAACGTTCTTTAATATCACAAACAAAATAAAGATCAAAAACAAAACTATTTATTAACGTAAACGACTACATCAATATAGTAGCGGTTCGAACTCGCTACCTTCGAAATGTCTTTACGCCTGTAATACCACTCAATTACGTGAGCCTGTGCTAAAATGGTGAAATTTACTTTCTCATTCGATGGCAGGCAAATCACTCACACATATTCAAACGTTCACGATTCACGAATATTCACGATCATGCACACTGGCACACATAAACGTATTACACTAATACGCCTTTAACGATGACGCACACATGTGACTTCAAAGCAATGTGTTATTGTTGTGTGAACACACATATGTAAAACATACGGGTGCTTCCACTTGACCCAGATCATAAATAGATTTTATTAGATGGATAGGCTATCTTTTTTGTCTTGTGTACTTCATATGATCTAAGTCATAAAATTTTGGACATCACGTTTGAATTTCTCTTGTTAACAATTAGCACACTCAAAGCTTTAAAAACTGAAAAATAAAAGGGTGTAAAATCAACGTTTTAGTTACAAGAAATAGGATTTTTAATTTTTATTACCAATTAATTGATATATTCGGGGAGATGGGCCTCGTCAGCATTGGGCTGCAACCCGTCTAAGAGAAGGAAAACTCTGAAATCAAAACCGGGGAGATAGGCCTCGTCAGTATTGGTCTGCAACCATCTAGGAGAAGGTCACTCCGAAATAAAACCAACTCTCAGGGAGCATACCCGAGAAAAAACCCCGATCCAAGGTGTTAGCCGACCCGTGCCAAGGATTCGTGACCAGAGGGCAAGCTGGTGTAACGGAGGGTGTATGTGTTGGCGGTCACAGGACACACGTGAGATTCCGCCTTACCTCCGTAAAGGGCTCTGCGGGGGTGGACCATATTTTCCCTATGACTCGTGGGAACGCATTGATGATTCCAAAAATTAATCATCCGCATGGCGGCGACGCGGTACGCCACCCGTCACGTCTCGTTTCCCGTGGGGGCGAAAAGTGGCTCACGGAGAGCCGTTTTGCTACGTTGAATGTTGGAGGAGGAATGGAAGAAAAAATGAATGATGTTTGTAAGATGATGGATGAAAGAAGGATTGATGTGCTTTTTGTGAATGAGACGAAGAGGAAAGGATGTGACACCACCAAGCACGGACCCTACACCGCGTACTGGTCGGGAGTACCCAATACCAACAGAGCTTGCCAGGGAGTTGGTGTCATCCTATCTGAGTGTGAATGTGTGAATGCTAGACTGATGTGGATGAGAATGAAAATGGGACTCACTCGTATTTTTGTCGTAGGGGTTTATGCTCCTGTAGACTCCGGTACGAATACGTCCCAGGAAGTACAAGAAGAAAGAGAACAGTTTTGGGAGAGTTTAAGAGATGTATTAAGAGAATGTAAGGATAATGAAAGAATAATAATGCTAGGTGATTTTAATGGATGGGTAGGACTGAAACGAGATGGATTTGAAAGGGTTCTTGGCAAGTACGGAGATGAAAGAGTAAACGAAAATGGTAAAGGTTTGCTTGAAGTATGTTTGGAATGGAACCTTTGTGTGTCAAACACGATGTTTCGACACAAAAGGATTCATATGTATACAAGAGAAGCGAAGAATGTCAGTAAAAGTATGATTGATTTTGTAATAGTGGATGAAAGATTGAGAAAAAGAAAGCGTGAAAGAGAAGAAAAGTTGGTATGTAAGAAAAAGAAAGCGTGGCTTGACTGGCTCTCAGTCAGAGCTAATGAGAGAATGCAGCAAGCTACAATTGAGAATGTGGATGAAGCGAAAGATAAATATAGAAGACTGAAAGGGATAGTGAAAGGAGTGATTGCTAGAAAGAAAAAGGAACAAAAAGACGTGTTTGATGAAAGGTTATCTGAGGATTTCCAGACGAACATTAAGTTCTTTTGGAAGTCCATTCGTTTAGCCAGAGGAGAAACACAGAGCTCCGAGCTGAACGCTATTAGAGACCAGAATGGAAGTATTGTAAAAGGTGAGGAATGTGTGTTAAAAAGATGGCAGGACTATTTTGAAAGCTTGTTTGAAAGAGAGGATGATGTACATGTACTAACCTCGGTGATGGATGACTATGTTGATGCTGATAAAAGTGGTATTAGTATGAATGAAGTTGTGAGTGCATTAAAAAGTATGAAAGCTGGTAAAGCAGCGGGATATGATAAGGTGACAGTCGAGATGCTGAAGGCTGGATAGGGCCTTGTAGCAAGTCAGTTGTGCCGCCTTTTCAACATATGTTGGGTTAGCGGTCGTGTACCAAGTGATTGGTGTAAGGCCGTTATAGTTCTACTTTACAAAGGAAAGGGCTCGCATCAAGACTGCAAAAACTACAGGGGCATTAGCCTCCTCAGCGTCGTCGGCAAACTGTATGCGAAAGTGTTGATTGAGAGAGTTATGAAAGAAACCGATGAGAAAATATGGGATGCACAAGCGGGTTTTAGAAAGGGAATGGGATGTACGGATCAGGTCTTTTCATTGCGAAGCATAGCCAAGAAATTTTTGGCCAAGAGTCAAAAGGTCTATTGCGCATTTGTGGATTTGGAAAAGGCCTATGACAAAGTGGTGAGGAATGAACTTTGGTCGGTACTGTCTATGTATGGGGTGAGCAGCAACCTTATCCGAGGTGTGAAGTCTCTCTATGAGGACTCCAGGGCTTGCGTGAGGATACATGGGTCATACACTGAATGGTTTAGTATCCAAAAGGGGGTTATACAGGGATGTGTAGCGTCACCATCGCTGTTTAACTTATTCATGGACAGTTGTTTGCAAGATTTGAAAGATAAAGAATGTGGTTTAAGAATGAAGAATTTACTCGTCAAATGTCTTCTTTATGCTGATGAGCAGGTTTTACTGGCGTCATCGGCAGATGAGTTGCAGGAGATGGTAACAACTATGCATGAAGCTTTTGAGAGGAAAGGAATGAAAGTGAATGTTAGTAAGACAAAAGTTATGGTTTTTGAAAGAGATGAATGCGTGACAGAGTGTAGGATTTGTATAGATGGAGAAAAAGTGGAACAAGTGAATGAGTTCATATATTTGGGAACATTGTTTACGAGAGATGGAAAGCATGAAGAAGATGTTGAAAGGAGAGTGATGGCTGGAAATAGAGTGAATGGGGCACTACACAACTTTATGCGCAGCCGGAAAGTGTCCGAAAAGGCACGACTGGCTGTACATGGAGGAGTATTGGTGCCGACTCTTATGTATGGTAGTGAAAGTTGGGTGTGGCAGAAAAAGCATCAGAGTAGAGTGAATGCAGTAGAAATGCGTGCGTTGCGAAGTATGTGTGGCTTGACCTTGAAAGATAGAGTGAGAAATAGCGTGATAAGAGAACGATGTGGAGTGATAGAAGATGTAGTGATGAGAATTGAGAGAGGAATGTTGAGATGGTTTGGTCATGTTGAGAGAATGAATGAAAAAAGACTATGAGAAGGTGTATGAGGCGAGTGTGGATGGTAACGTCGGAAGGGGAAGACCTAGGCGCACATACCTGGACCAAATCGGGGAAGTTTTAGAAAAGGGGCAGGTCAGGAGTACTCTAAACCGACGAGCATGCATGAAGAATGTAACGAGAGTGAATGAAGCGAGAGTAGTATGTCAGGATCGTAGCAAATGGAGATCCGTGATCTCTGCCTACCCCTATGGGAGACGGGCGTGATTTTATGTATGTATGTATGTAATTGATATATTTAACTTTGAACTTTTTAGAGGCTTACCTCTTTGCAAATTTTGAAATGCTCAGTACTAAGGAATAAAGACATCACAAGAAAAAAATTGTGTATTCACATCGACGTCCATTAAAAGTATAACTGACCAGAATATAGGCAAATTATCTGCTTGATATGAAATACCCATATGTCGTTGTAAATTTTTTAACTGTTTAGACATCAATACAATAACTAAATAGGTCGTCATCTTCTAAAACTCTTACAGAAAAATTCACAACACATTTAGTATTACAACTTAACAAATAGCTCGTACATTAACGAATATTTGAAATGATCATTGATATTTATCTAAACTCACATAATAAATCGGCGAAATATTCAATAGGAACCGGCAGTTCCTGAGATTAGTTCACTCAAACAAACAAACGCTTCAGTTTTATAACACTAGTATAGATAGGGAATGCTATACAATAAACGATTTATAGTATTTACGGTCCATCTCACGCATTTCTTTGTCAAGAATCAAGTAATGTAATTGTGACATTATTCTTTATTTTTATTCTTAAGTGCTGATTATAAATAAGTTATACATTTTAATATGCTAGATATCTAGATAGTGTGATATATTATTCAATAATATTATATCCTGAAGAGTTCGTATAAATAATTACGCTAATCTTATCAGGATCTAGTCTACGCAATAATTAATTCTACTATAGTAATATACATAATTAAACAAAGAACACATTATCGTGTTATAAAAATATATTTTGACTAATTTGTATAGACTTTAGTCAAGTTCACCCTATTCGTAAGAGTTGATTTTATGGAACAATGTCTTACGTGTATGTTAAAAGCGGCTTTAAAAAGCCATTTGGAGAACAGCAGGCACGCGTAGTGTATGAGAGAGAGAGAGAGAGAGAGAGAGTGTGGTGCGACTGCTGAAAAGAAGAAATTTTAACGTTAATTAATATACATAAGTTACAAGAAATATAATTAAAAAATAATAAATACTAAATTCACACAATAATGTAAGAGGAGATATTAGTTGAAAAAGTTAGCAAACCTGTAAATATCTGACTAAACTGAGAATACCTGCATAATCAATTACAGTTACCTTCTAGGTCTCGGGTGGTTTGTCAGTCTCATGCAGCAAGGGCTCCAAAACTGCCCAAAGTTCGTTGGCCTCCTCTGGGGCTATAAAAATACCAAGTTATAATAAGAAACAAACTTTTTTTATAAGAAATAATGTATGCTAAGTATTTTGAGAAGTGTTATTACTTAGCCGTGGCTCGTCCAGATCAAAATCTGGCAGTACAGGTTCGTCGTTTGTTTGTTCCTCCATTTGTTGCATCGGGTACTGCTCCATTTGCTGTTCCGTTTGCTGCTCCGTTTGCTGCTCTAGTTGCTGCTCCATTTGTAAAACTATAACAAAAGTATGATGGTAAAATAAACGTATCAGTCTCAGTCATTGTCATTGTTAATCAGTATATGAAACAATTAATATTTAATTTCTGCCTCCATTGCGTCATTTTCACGCTGCAAATTCTCTGCGCTAATACGTTCTTCCCATGTCCTCTCTCTGATGAACCTTAACGTGTTAGCCAGCACATCTTGGTTACTCATCTGCAATATGGCAAAATGTATATTATTTCTTGAAGTCTATATTTTTTCAATATTTAATATTCAGCGAGTGAATTATTGGGTTATCTTACATTAGCGTCACCATCAATGGCAATGGCTAGGTCTTTAATTGCTGTGGCGGTCTCCTCACGGCGCTCTTTCTCAAAATGAGCGTTACGCGCTCGCCTTTCCTCCTGCAAACAGAAGAATACTCAATTGAATAACAGCTATTAGCGAATGACAATAATCTTCAATCGTATTGTCCTCCATAGGATTACTAACGCGTGATAGCGGCACGCGGTTTCGGCCTGTTGGCCTCACACGGCGCGGCCTGCTCGTACTCGTGGGCATGGCCTGGCCGTCATTTTGATCTCGTTTCTGTAAGTAACAATAAATGAGTAAATTTTAAGACCTGTATAATTTTAGCATTTAGGCGACCTGCACAAAGCGATGCAGATGCCACGCAAAGTAGATAATTACCGTATGAGATGACATTTACAATTAGATAACGTGCTTGTTGTCTAGTAAGTAATTAATTCGCTCGTTAAGAAATGGACAAGGAATGAATAATTTCAACGAGACTCCAGCATATATTGGCGCGAGAATCTTACCTGCGCACACGCAGGACGCTCCTGAAGGGTGAAGGTGGGCTATTGTGTAGACAACTGGGCAGTGATGAGATCAGAATCTCTTAGTGTTTGATTGTAAACTTTAAGTTAGGTTGCTGAAGTGAAGTTTCGTGGAATTGACTGTAACGGTTATATTTTAAAATCACATTCGTTAGATACCTACTAGATACCACCCGCGTAGAATACTGAACAATTATTTAAAATTATAGCACGGGTAGTATCTTGTCCATTTATAAAAAAATAGTCTACTTTGAAATTTTTAATCACCGTTTTAATTATTTTAAAAGTTGACCGAGATTTCATTTAATCATCAATTTAATACAAAAAACAATAGTACAAGTGACCTTACACGACTTCCAGAGAGAAAAATCTCTTGACACACAGAAAGACGCATACAGACTGACGGACTAGAGTTCTGTCTTTATCCTTATGAAGGCACGTAACCTTCAAAGTAATGCTCGTGAAGGAGGAGGCGGGGCGGGAGCGACGACGGATCGCAAGCCAAGCTGCCCGCGTACGAAAGCAACTCGGGCGTCGGAGGTCGATGAACGACCTCCGTCCCCCATTAGCGCAGGCCTGGAGGTGACTCGTGGAGCCACCTGCCACCCTGGCAGAAGCAGGCCGCGGCGGTGGCGCGCTCGGCGCGCCTCCCCGTTTTCCGGGGACGAGTTGGGGACTCTGTAGTCCCGACATACCCGAGGAGAGGGCCAGATCGTGAGAGATGGCCCTGCGTCGGCCGGGGTGCGAGGGATATGCCTGTCAACCTCACCTTCGGCAACCAAAACGACCTACAGGCAGAGTGCGTTTCAGTCGGTTCGAGTCCGACATAACCTGTTCCACCGGCTCCGATGGGCAGGTATCCGTGGGGATTTTGCACACGTAAAAACTCTTCGATATCTTTCTTCGAATATTATCTAGCCGGCTTCTATATTTTAAAGCATATAGCATAACATAACATAACATAAACTCACGCCGGTATTCCCCGAAGGGTTAGGCAGAGGTGCTAGCACCCACATTTCGCCATAACACAGAACAAGGTAGGTACAATAATAATTATAATTTGGACACAGTTAAATTAAATTAAATCTGTTCTGTTATCAAATATTTAACAATTATTAACATAATCATGATTATTATACAAAGGTTCTACAATTCCTGAATTCAAATTACTCGGTATATTATATTTTTTGCCAAAAACAAGTTCAAATGGTGTGTACTTTGTTTTAGAGTGGACAGTTGTATTATTAGCAAAACAAAAATATGGTAACCATGTACTCCAATATCCAATAAGCATTCAAGTATTTGTGTGTATTTTCTAAAGCACCGATTGATTGGTGATGATATGCAGTGGAAGACATTTGACTTATATTTAACAGTTTACATACCTCTTTCATAGTAGTTGACAAAAACTCTGTCCCACAATCCGATGCTATTTCTCGGGGTATTCCATACCTTAAGATAAAATTATCAACTAAAGATTTCGCCACACTAACACTATCCTTATTTTCTGAAGGATAAGCTTCTATATACTTACTTAGCTCACACTGTAGGGTGAGTATATATGAATAATTATAATAATCCTTACTTAAGGGCCCAACTATATCTAAATATATCTTATCTAAAGCTTACTGCTCAGTGGTTGAAACCTCCATTGGCTGTTTGGTAGGTAAAGAATGTTTTTGTCTTTGACATTTTATACATTTCTGTACGTACTTTTTAACATCGTCCTCCATATTTGGCCAAAAATAATATCTTTTTATATTATTTAGCATTCGCCTTATACCAGCATGGCCGCTTGTCGGCAATAAATGAAAATCATTCAGAAATACTAGTTTATCATCGTCATTATTTATCCGTATCGCTCCTTTTATAACACAAACTAGTGGAACGTTCCACTTTTTATTAGTATTGGTTAACCATTTAATATATTTCATTGTATCATTGTTTATTTTTACATATACTTCTTTAATATTATTTTCGTTACAAAACCATCCAATATCTCTCACAAAAACGTCTCGCGCTTGACATGATCGAGAATTCAGATTAACACATATGATATATCTCTCTTTAAAATAAATAAAATCTACTTTCAAATTATTTTTAAATATCAATTCTATGCAATTATTAGGTTTTTTAAGCATATCCACGACATCCGGGTGATCAATCCGATTGTCAATAGAAACCTTATCGACCAATGAATGGTCAGTCATATCTTGATTCAACGCTCTTGTCATAAATATCTATACGAGATAATGCATCGGCCGCCACATTACTCGTACCTCTAACATACTCAATGTCATAATCATACTCCTCTAAAATTAACCTAAACTTGAAAAGTCTGCTAGATGGATTACTCATAGAAAATAAATAGACAAGTGGTTTATGATCCGTAAATATTTTAAAATGTTTACCATACAAGTATGGTCGAAAATATCGAACAGCCCATACTATAGCCAAAAGTTCCTTCTCTATAGTGGGATAGTTAATTTCACCTTTATTTAAAGTACGACTTGCGTACGCAATAGGTAAATCAGTTTTGTTACATAACACAGCACCAATAGCCTTACCAGAGGCATCAGTACGTAAAATAAACTCATTCTCAGTTGAAAAATCGGGATATTGTAATATAGGGAGTTTACATAGCAACTTTGTCAGATGAATAAACGCATTTTCATATTCATTTGTCCATTCAAATTTAACTGACTTTCGGCATAATTTATTGAGTGGTATTGTGATCTCAGCAAAATTAGGTACAAATTTTCGATAATAATTAGAATAAAAATAGGTAAAAAAACTTTTTAAGTTAAACGGATTCTTCTATCGCACATTAAGTCGATAATTTTAGACAATTGACGTGCCCACGGTTTTATATTTTAGTCTAGTCTATGCATATGTTTATAATTCCCACGACTGTATCTATTTTATTATTTTTTGGGTTTTAGTACATTTATCTTAAACATTGCAATGTATGTGTAACATAAAACCGTTTAGCTTAAAAAGTTTTTTTACCTATTTTTATTTTCTAGTTTTTAGTTTTTATTTCGCATTCTGTTTAATTCATTTAGTGCTTCATTATTGCAAGGTTTCTTGCCCGTTAGTTTATTGCAGTCCGCTTCCAAGCCGCAGCCATCTTAGCTTTCCATTTTGCATAGTAAATTGTATTCTACTTGTTGAGACTTTTCATTTGATACCCATGTTGATGGGATTGATAAAACCTAAGTTATCTGCCATTTTGTAGAGGCCGCCATCTTGGATTTTAATTTTATATAGTACATTGTATTCTACTGGTTGAGCACTTTCATTTGATACCCATATTGATGGGATTGATAAAACCTACGTTATCCGCCATTTTGTAGCGGCCGCAATCTTGGATTTCAATTTTTTATAGTATATTATATTCTGCTTGTTGAGCCCTTTCATTTGATACCCATATTGATGGGATTAATAAAACATAAATTATCCGCCATTTTGTAGCGGCGGCCATCTTGAATTTATAATGATAATGAATAAACATAATTGTATTGTTTTTTTTTTTAAATTCAAATAAAAACAATTTATTTCTCATAAAAACATAAAGTTCACTTAAAATTAGATTTACAATAATTTAGAAATTAGAGTACGCCAATATATAAAAATTAATTATTACATTATACAATTAAAATATTGTCCACATTTTTGTACAGTCAGAGTGACAGTCTAATCTATTAACCCGCCCCTCATCGTACCTGGTGCAAAGGTACCCATGACACTGGCGGCATTGCCCCGTTGAACAGCTATGGCCAACCGTTGCCCCAGGTACGAGCCGTAGCGGGAGTCACCGGTTTTGTCCCTCAACCTGCGCCCTAATTCGCTCACCAGATTCTTGGCGTCGGTACCCCAACTACCTAGGTATTGTTACCAAAATCCAAAGTGTATTCAAAATTTCAGATTAATCGGTTGACAGGAAGAGGGTGAAATTTGAATTACTAAAGTTGACCCAAGAATAAATAGTAAAACAAACGGGGTGAGCTAAATAAAACCGTTTAAAAAGCGACAAAGCGTTTGACTTCGTCACCAGACTGAGGTCTTGGATAATTTTTTATAACTTTAGTTTTTTCTGGATCTGGTTGTACACCATTTGATGATACTACATGTCCTAAATATAATAATTCTTTTTTCAAAAATTGGCACTTACTAGGATTTACTTACAAATTTACTTTTCTTAATCTCTCAAATATATATACTAGATTTTTGTTATGAATATCTAGGCTGCGTCCATAGCAAATTAAATCGTCTAAATAAACTAAAGCTTTTTCATAATTTAAACCAGCCATAGCGACTGTCATTAAACGACTAAAAGCATTCGGACTAATTTTTAAACCCATAGGTAATCTCTTAAGTTGATACTGTTTATCTGTAGTAAAAACTGTATATTTTCTGCTTTCAGGCTCTAATAATAATTGGTAGTATGATTGTGATAAATCTAGATGACTAAAATATATTGCACCAGACAGAGAATCTAAAATTTCGGTTATATTTGGAAGAGGGAATTTGTCATCCATAATCCTTTCATTTAACTTTCGATAATCTACTACTAAACGCCATTTCTTACTAGAGTCCGCACTCTTCTTTGGTACGAGCAAGATAGGACTATTCCATTCACTCTGACTTTCTTCTACAATATCATCTTTAATCATTTGTTGTATTTGCCTTTCTATTTCCTGTTTTTGTGACCTAGGTAATCTATACGGTTTATCATAAGATGGTGTAAGATTTTCCATTAAATAAATTTTCTGCTTATATAAATTTGTAACACCTAACCTATCACCTGACAGCAAAAATATGTCTGAATATTTCGCACAAATATTTTCTATAGATATCTGTTCCTCATAATTTAAATGACTTAAATTTAGCATGGAAAACAATTTCTTTACTCTGTCAGAATTATTCAATTCCTTTTCAAAACTACAAATAGAATAATCGTCTAAACTTATTAATTCCGGAATAAAATAACCAAGAATAACTAACATCATTAACGTCAAATATAACTGAATTAATATTAGCATAATAACAAGCTAAATTATTAGGCTCGAAAAAAATAATTAGGTAATTCTAATTTTTTCTGACTACCGTTATCATTGTTTGCCTGTGCGTTTGTGGATTTATCATCGTCGTTACTGGCTGATTGTGCCATATTAGCACGGTGACCACGGGAACCCCTAGAGTTCTGAAATCGACGTCCCTCAAATCTAAAATTATTCTGGTGTTGTTGTCTGTAACCACCTTGTCCTCGGTAATTCTGAGGATCACCTCTATAATTTTGGGAATGGCCTTGATAATTAAGGGGATGATTTTGTGAGTTGTAATAATTACGCTTACCTAAAATTATTTGACCTACCTCTATTTCGGTGAAAATACATCACTCTGGCGCCATTGTCGGATGACAATGACAATTCTTCGTCCAATGCACCACGGATAGCGTCACTCAAAGTAGTATAATTCCTTGCTGCTATAATTGTACTGATTCGACTATTTCTCAGACCATCGGAAAAACGTTTAATAGCGTTCTTTTCGTTCACAGTTTTCAAAATTTCATATTTTTCGAGTCTCCATCCAATTGAGAAATAGTTAAATCAACAGATAATTGTTCTATTTGCTTACCGAAGTCAGCTACAGTTTTGTCATTCTGCCTAGAGCATTGTAGTTGCTGGTGCAGTTAAGTGTCTGATTTTTTACTTAGAAGTCGGTCCTTCATGTCCTTCACAAGATCTGAAACTGTTGCATAAGTTTCGTGCAATCTTAGTTTTGCACCTTCGGACAACCTTGACCTTAAAACAAAAGTTCAACTTCCAACATATCAGAGTACATTTCAATATTTGAAATTAATTGCTTTGTTACACATTCGGTTTTGTCCATAATCGGTAAAAGACTGACAGCGGTTTTTAATTGAAAATTTTCCATTATAACTAAATTATCTGTAACTGTACCTTTAGCAACAGAATCTATCGCAGTACATAATTCACTTATTTTAATATAATATTTATCGATACTGGCACATACATTTTCAATTTCCTCTGCTTCTAACTTAGTTATTTTTTCAGTTTCTGACAATACTTTTACATTGTCCAAGATAAAATCAAACTGCCTCTTTAAATTTTCCAATTCAACACTTTTTTCATGCCTTATTTTAGCGGTCCTTCGACTAGGGCCTAATTTAGTTAAATAATCTTTAACGTACTTGAATTTTCCAAATAGTTCTTTGAGCTCGTCTGCCATTTAATTAAAATCAAGCAAGATTTATAACATAAAACATAAAACAAAATAACTTATCTACAAGGACGAATTTAACGTACATTTTACGAAATTATAGTAGGGATTTCGCTCTCTAAAAGAAAAAGTAATAAGTAAATGATGTTATCAATACCAGTTCAAATAATTTGTCGGCATGTTGCACTCGCGCACTTTTTTCGCACTTCTGCACTTTTGCACGTTTTCGTAGTAGCAAATATGTTTTTTGCGAGAACTAGATTACAGAAACATGGTTGATTACACAGTTGCCTCACTTGAAGGCTGACTCTGGAGCCTTCTAAAATAATTTGCAGATCGCTTCAGCGCGAATTCGCGTATTTGTTGCTCTGTCCAATCGCGATGGCATTTCCGGTACAATTTGTACCCCAAAATTAAAAGAACAACGCCCATAAAAACACAAATGGTTACAAGTATATAGTTGGTATTGGCTGCATGTTGTTGTAGCTGGTCGACAGTCCCTGAATTCGTGCCTGCACCGGCAGCAGTTTTTGCCACCACTACTTGTTCCTTTTCTACAGATTGTTTGTTCCCCATTTTCGATAAAGAAAATCCAACTTGGATACACAGCACCGTACATACGAAAGCACCACAGTATTTTTACACATTGTCACAACGCAGAACGATGCACAGGGCCACTTAGTTCACCCGAAATTGTCCACGCTGCAAAAATTGCACCTGCATCGGTTCTCGTTACGGGCGCCGAAGCGATGCGCCGCCGCCGGCGTAGTAACGTGATAGCGTGTCGCTGGCAGGGTCGCCATTTGATGTTGTCGTTAGGGAGTCGAATTAAAAGACGTCCATTACTTGCGACATCCCGTTTATTACTCTCTAATAAGGTGACACAAATAAGTACTTATACAAGGAACTTATAACTATAGAGTTTCCACACACATACTATAACATTAGGGCTGTACCACACCATAATCTTATATTCGACGAAGTAGGGTCTACAACTTTCTGTGTTTTTTATTTGTGATATTATACTGATACACTTTTTTGGACTATGAACAGATCATTTATATCAACACTATTTCCCCAAAGCATAACCCCATACTTCAGCCACGAATATGCATATGCGTAGTAGGCTGCTAAAGCAGTTTGTGTGTTAGTGTTTTTGTTAATTTGGAAAAGGGCTTATGTGAATTGTGATAGTTTAGCTTTAACGTGTTCTATGTGTGTTTTTCAGTTAATGTGTGCGTCTATGTTTATTCCCAGTAATTTGAAATTCAAATTTAAAGTCTTTAGTTAGAAAGAAGTCCACACATTCAAATTTTGAATGTGTGGACTTCTTCTAAAGATGTGTGTTGGTGAGTTATGTTTAAATTTAAGGGGGGCTTTGTGTACGGTCTGAATTGTATGATTTTCGTTTTATTCGAGTTTATATCGAAGTTGTGTTCTTGTAGCCATTCCGTTATAGTTTGGAGAGTATTTTTTACTGTGGTGTTGTGGTTGGTTGAACCGTCGCATTGTATTACAATAGAAATATGTTTGTTTTTTGTTATTTTTATAATATTTAGTATTTCTTTGAAGTCCACTGGCTGTAAGTACATCGAGTGTATTGGCGAGCTTATAACAGGTTGTCCGATGGGTGTATTTGTGCAGGTATTGTCTTGACCCACTGAAATGAAAAAAATGTTAAAATAAATGTGTTACATATTGTTAAGGAGCATGTCACTACTTCATCGTTAACTTTCAACGTCATGTTTTCTTTCTTCTTAATGTCTGTTTTTCTAGTTATTGTATTTATAATTTTCCACATAGTTTTAACTTTATTATCAGATTTTTACATCAGGCCTAAATATTCTAATTTTTTTGACACTTTAATACTAGACTCGAATTTAGGTCCCAATGTAATACCCACTCATATATATGTAAAGCATATAGACAAAACCATATCCGGGTACTATTTTGTTTTAAGGAATTTGGGACCATCGAATGTCATGGCTTCGTATTGTAAAGAAACACGATGCCGACTCTCAAATTACTTCTTTAATATTTTTCTTCTACCTAAATAATGTCCATGCTATAAAAGCGTGAGTTATAGTCATTCATTGTTTGGTATCAACATCCATCAGACCATCTTATCAAAAACAAGAAATAATTCAATAAGTGATTAACACAATGATTATAGTTTCAGAAAGTTTTTAAATAAGACAACATCTTTATCACTATGTACAGAGTGGTGTCCCCTTCAAGGGAAATCATTTATTTTATGTATGTATTGAAAATGATTTTACACTACACTTGATTATTATAATAATAATAATAAAATATTTATTTCAGACCATAGTCCATACTTAAAAAAGAAATACACACACTGAACAAACACATCAAGATACGTGTGTGTGCTCGGATCAAGGCTTTCACTATAGCCGAGTCCTGCTTATCTGCAATGACCTTCAGGATACCGTTAGTGCTACCCCGTATTCTACTTAAGCTGGAAGCGAGTCTTTTTCGCATGATGGCATGAAAGCCGTCGACTCCAGCATCGGCAAACATGCCAGATGCACTACAGAAGCTGGGTAGCCCTAACAAGAACCTGAACCCATTATTATATTAGACGCGTAGGGCATTGAGCGTTCGCTGCGTATAGCTGAACCACAGGCTGCACGTGTAGAAGGTCTGACAGTATGCTTTGAACAAGGTAATTTTGACTGCATCACTACATCGTGCAAACCTGCGAGCCAGCATATTGCTTTTGACCGCCAACGCTCTACGCTCCCTCTCAATATCAACTTGGTCTTCAAGGCCCTCGGTAATGTAGTGCCCCAAGCATTTAAACTTGTACACCCGTTTTAGCTCCGTACCATTCGGCTTAATTGCGGGCACAGTTAACGGACATTTAAAGGAGGCCCTGAAGACCATGTATTCACTCTTTACACAGTTATAGATAAGTCCCAGTCTTTGGCTGTGCGATTCACAAATGGCAAGCAGCCGTCTCATTGCGTTTACAGTTGGGGTCAGCAGCACCATGTCATCCGCGTAACTGAAGTTGTTCATTGCTGTATCGTCAATCCAACATCCGACTCTAGTGCTGCTAAGCCCGACCACAAGATCATTCACGTACAGGTTGAAGAGTTTGGGAGAACTCAACCCACCTTGTCTCACCCCGCACTCCAACCTGTACGCGTCAGAGTAGCTGTCCGCCCATCGAACGCAGTTCTTCTGGTTACGGTACCAGAACTGGAACAGTCGTTGCACCTGTGTAGGCACCGTTGTTTTCCCGAGCTTCTCCCATAGTACATCATATGATACTAGATCAAATGCCCTGGAGAGGTCGAGAAAACATGCATACACAGGTGTGTTTCTATCCGTATAGTATTGAACAGTATGCTTGAGACTAATAATTGCGCTTTCAGTAGATAGTCCGACTCGAAAGCCGAACTGAGCGTCATGTATATTGAGGTGTTTCTCCAATTCTGAGTCAAGCACACTGTCCAACACCTTGGCCACCACCGTAGCCAGATAATTCGTTATCAGATAAATCTCCTGTTTTATTTTTCACAATTGGCACAATTATGGTCCTAATTAGGTCCTCTGGCAAGTAGGAGTGACTCATACAGACATTATAAAACATTGCCAGCACTCGCGGTAGGTGCACACCCGCATATTTCAAGTGTTCAACACTGAGTCCGTCATGACCGGGTGGGTGACTTGCCTTTGGACATGTTACTTACAATTTTACGAACTTGCTTAGCTGTTATATAATACATGTCACCAGTCATGGCGGGCTCAGCATTAAAACCTGAGGAACCCAACGGAAACTTCACAGTGAAATGCTCTTTGAACAATTCGGCAATATCTTTACTATCACTCACCCCTCCCACGCTAACAGGGAGGCCAGGCTCATGGTTTAAGTTACCGGTCGCTTTCCAAAAGTCGGTGAAACTGTTTGAAGCTGGAAATTCAATAATTGCATCCATTTTTAGCTGTTCTTTATTGTTCTGACAAAACTTTAATTTATTCTTAAACATCTTACGGCTTTCACACATCTCCTCGTATACAGTACCAGATGGCTGCCTATTTTGAGAGACCCAACTTAGAAATTTAATCCTGGCCTCCCTGTGCGCCTGATATACATATTTATTCCATCCTATCACAATACGTTTATTTTTTCGAGCATGACTAGCATTCGACTTAATAGCTGAATCAGTTAAAGTTAATATAATATTTGTATATAATTTATCTCTTATGTATCTATGTCTATTATGTTTACACATACCATAACTACAATCTCTAAGTTCTACAGGAAAATCTATTAGTTTAAGTTTATTATTGCACATATCAGTATAATTATTTATTTGCTCAGTCGTTCTGTATCCCCAAATTGCTTTATTATGCCCATTATTTCAACCAAAACTATGTTTATCTACAATTACATTTAACTTACACTCTACAAATAATGGCAGATGATCCGATCAGTAAGTATAGTATTTAATATAAACATTAGTAACAGTTTGCCGCGCGGAGTAGCTAACAACACAGTGAATAAGCCACCGTGTACACCCGTGAGCATCACTAATAAAGGTATAATTATTAGATGAGTTACCTAATATCTCCAAATCTGCACAGGACTACTGCTGATCTGCACACGAATTACTTAGCTCATTACCAAACAGTTCCCCCAGATGAGCATTAAAATCACCTAACACGTAAATACACTCCACAGAACCACTTTCCACAATCGCACAAACTCGCCAAAACACGCTGTAATGTCCTCTAAATTGTCCACCGCATTTGTAGATATACTAAACACAATAAATGACCGTTTATCTATTGACACTTTAATTGCACATAAACGAGGATTATTGCACTCGATCACAGACACTTTAGTAAACACGCTTTTGCGTCACAGTAACGCCACTCCCCCGTACGGTCGACCTCTGAAGATGCCGGTCGAGGTGATGATTATGACGCTTCTTGGTAAATAAGGTATATATTATTTTTCCTAACATCATTATGATTTTATAATATGTAATGTGTTCGTGCAACACATGCGGTTGAGACTAATCGAGCGCATACCTGCCCGGCCCCGCACCCCTCGTCCGGTTTACGGGCACCTAAATTCTGGGAAACAATAGACTCAAACAAAGGGCTAAGGGATTTCACATAATCGTTTTCACAAATAGATACATTCGTTACAAAAATAAAGGGCTAAAGATAAGAAACACGCTTTGGCTAATTGGTTTTGTTGTCATGTTAACAATGAAGACCAAAACGACGATAGCTACAAAATTACTGTCTTCGATGATAAGATTTATTACCTACATTTAGGAGTGAAAAGTAAATATTGCGTCATTTGTATGAGGGCGAAAAATAAAGGACGAGAAGCACAAAGGTGGCGATTGCACTTATTTATTTGTTGCTTTCAGGATATAAGTATTCCAATGAATATTATTAAAGTTTTGGTATATTTACAGGTTCCTCTACCAGCACCTTGACTAGCAAAAACTATTTACGACTGACCGTCTCAATCGTCTGCGGATTGCATTTAAATCAACTGAACGAATATAACGAACGAACAAAAATAAATCTTAAAAATGATACAATAAACCGTCCTTTGAATATTTTTGATAGGCATATTAACTGTGAAGTAAAAGTTACTACTGTCAAAATGATAAAAAGCTGGAGCACACACTACTGTTGCTTGAAAGCTCTGAGCAAAGCAAGTGCTCTGGCTTTGTACGCTAAAAGCTTACTGCACGATTGAAACAATAACAGGTTGCTAGTCAATTGAAATAACAGTAGTGTTTGCTTTTAGAATAAGAGTCCTACTAATAAGAAAATATTTGAATTAAACCATTTCATTCAATTATCACAAAATGAGTATGATTTTTAACATGAGGTATACTTTTTATATAGAGGAGAGCAATTTAATTCTTTGGTACCAAAGTACATCGGAGAAATTACGCAATAAACAACTATTATGCATTGAGGTGCTTTGCTAAAAGAAACGTAAAAGAAATTCAAGAAAATATTGGCTAGTTTCGGTGCTTTGCCCTTGTCAAAATGATACGCAATCTATTTCTTCGTCATGTTCCTCGCTTACTGATATCGATTCAAGTTCGTCAAGATTTTTTAAACTGGAGAAATTTCTAACGTAATGAACTGATGGTTTATTGCGTTATCACAACTATTGAATCAAAATATTACTATTACTAGGTATATCAAAGTTAAAAGGCTCACCAACAAAATTTAGTTTCAACTTTATGGAGGTTCTGTTTGTGACAGGGTTTTTTTTTTAATTTAATTTAATTTAACCGTAAATTAAAGCTTAAAATGTAATAATTCTTTATAAAAAAAAGTTGAGTTTAAGACTTAGAGCGTACAGAGTACCTGCACATAGCTGTGAGTACTGTCTAAGCAATCAGTGTCTAGGAATGTCAAATAGCGGACATGTAAGGAGGATTTGTCAATGCTAAACCCACAACTCCGAAGGAACGGAGGAATCGTGGATATTTAATAGAAACATTCAAAATCTTGAATGGATTCTACGATATAAAGAACTATCCTAACCCTAAGAACCATCTAAGATGTCTCCCAAGGACCGGAGGAATCGTGGATGGAGATCTAACAGAAACATTCAAAATTAGAGAACTTTGATGCGACCTGCTTTATTCATAACGAGAATGCACATCTTAGTGGACACCATCTGAAGTTATGCACTTGGCTTCTCCAACAACAAATTTATCAGTAACAGAGTGGTCAGAACGTGGAACCAGCTCCTAGAACACTCAGACTAGAGAAATTGAAGGAAAGAAAATGGAAACTGAATAGAGGCATTATTAGTTGTCTACGACTGCCTATGTGTAATATTCTACGCTATTAATATTTTATTTCTTCATAACAAAAAAACATAATAAAAAAACGATTTTTTAAATTTTTAACTAAAATGTAAACGTAATCGTCAATAGTTTACGACTTAGAGCGGTTTTATGAATTGAGATTGGAACTGTATTAATAAAATAGAACGATTTGTTTGGTGACTAGCCAACCGGTTCCGGGTTCGGCCGTGACACATTCATTCAACATTCAACATACCTTTTAGCAAAACATTCTCACGAAATATTTATTTTCAAATGATGTAAGGGACATTTATGATTACTACTCCGCTCCCTTGAGTAGTAGCATAATGATATATATAGCCTATAGCTTTCCTCTATAAACGAGCTATTCAACACAAAAATATTTTTAAGGTCTAACTAGTAGTTCTTGCGATTAGCGATGATCAGTTGGATCATACCAACAAACTCTTTAGTTTTTTGTTATTATTATTTTTACTACCAATGTGTATATTTATATTGATTTTATAAAATAAAATCGTTTATTTTTGTTATGTTATAAAGATGGAATAAAATATTAATAATATGGTATTTTAAATAGTTTTGCTCATAGCGATGTGTATGTACTTCATATGATCTAAGTCATA
Source organism: Eilema griseolum (assembly GCA_963662185.1). Lineage (NCBI taxonomy): Eukaryota > Metazoa > Arthropoda > Insecta > Lepidoptera > Erebidae > Eilema > Eilema griseolum. The sequence continues at coordinate 844,612 of OY759251.1, forward strand.
AAATTTTGGACATCACGTTTGAATTTCTCTTGTGAACAATTAGCACACTTAAAGCTTTAAAAACTGAAAAATAAAAGGGTGTAAAATCAACGTTTTAGTTACAAGAAATAGGATTTTTAATTTTTATTACCAATTAATTGTATATTTAACTTTGAACTTTTTAGAGGCTTACCTCTTTGCAAATTTTTAAATGCTCAGTACTAAGGAATAAAGACATCACAAGAAAAAAATTGTGTATTCACATCGACGTCCATTAAAAGTATAACTGACCAGAATATAGACAAATTATCTGCTTGATATGAAATACCCCATATGCCGTTGTAAATTTTTTAACTGTTTAGACGTCAATACAATAACTAAATAGGTCGTCATCGTCTAAAACTCTTACAGATAAATTCACAACACATTTAGTATTATTACTTAACTAATAGCTCGTACATTAACGAATATTTGAAATGATCTTTCATATTTATCTAAACTCACATAATAAATCGGCGAAATATTCAATTGGAACCGGCAGTTCCTGAGATTAGTTCACTCAAACAAACAAACGCTTCAGTTTTATAACACTAGTATAGATAGGGAATGTTATTCAATAAACGATTTATAGTATTTACGGTCAATCACACGCATTTTTTTGTCAAGAATCAAGTAATGTAATTGTGACATTATTCTTTATTTTTATTCTTAAGTGCTGATTATAAATAAGTTATACATTTTAATATGCTAGATATCTAGATAGTGTGATATGTTAATCAATAATATTACTTATATCCTGAAGAGTTCGTATAAATAATTACGCTAATCTTATCAGGATCTAGTCTACGCAATAATTAATTCTACTATAGTAATATACATAATTAAACAAAGAACACATTATCGTGTTATTAAAATATATTTTGACTAATTTGAGCAATATAATATAATTCATTTATAGAATATAAATATATACTATACAAAAATATTCAATATACGCTATCAAAAGGTATATAAAACTGAAGACAAAACATTTGAAACATTGTTTATACCGAAGAATTAAGAAGAGAGCAACACATTTATTCCAACATCACAACATTTAAAAATGTAAACGACACGCATCTAGTAAAATGTCCCGCATGTTCTAGCGCATCACTGTCTTGTAGAGATGTATTATAGACTTTAGCCAAGTTCACCATATTCGTAAGAGTTGATTTTATGGAACAATGTCTTACGTGTATGATAAAAGCGGCTTTAAAAAGCCATTTGGAGAACAGCAGGCATGCGTAGTGTATGAGAGAGAGAGAGAGTGTGGTGCGACTGCTGAAAAGAAGAAATTTTAACGTTACTTAATATACATAAGTTGCAAGAAATATAATTAAATAATAAATACTAAATTTACACAATAATATAAGAGGAGATATTAGTTGAAAAAGTTAGCAAACCTGTAAATATCTGACTAAACTGAGAATACTTGCATAATCAATTACAGTTACCTTCTAGGTCTCGGGTGGTTTGTCAGCCTCATTCAGCAAGGGCTCCAAAACTGCCCAAAGTTCGTTGGCCTCCTCTGGGGCTATAAAAAAATACCAAGTTGTAATTAGAAACAAACTTTTTTTATAAGAAATAATGTATGCTAAGTATTTTGAGAAGTGTTATTACTTAGCCGTGGCTCGTCCAGATCAAAATCTGGCAGTACAGGTTCGTCGTTTCTTTGTTCCTCCATTTGTTGCATCGGGTGCTGCTCCATTTGCTGTTCCGTTTGCTGCTCCGTTTGCTGCTCTAATTGCTGCTCCATTTGTAAAACTATAACAAAAGTATGATGGTTTAATAAACGTATCAGTCTCAGTCATTGTCATTGTTAATCAGTATATGAAACAATTAATATTTACTTTTTGCCTCCATTGCGTCATTTTCACGCTGCAAATTCTCTGCGCTAATACGTTCTTCCCATGTCCTCTCTCCGATGAACCTTAACGTGTTAGCCAGCACATCTTGGTTACTCATCTGCAATATGGCAAAATGTATATTATTTCCTGAAGTCAATATTTTTTCAATATTTAATATTCAGCGAGTGAATTATTGGGTTATCTTACATTAGCGTCACCACCAATGGCAATGATTAGGTCTTTAAATGCTATGGCGGTCTCCTCACGGCGCTCTTTCTCATAATGAGCGTTACGCGCTCGCCTTTCCTCCTGCAAACAGAAGAATACTCAATTGAATAACAGCTATTAGCGAATGACAATAATCTTCAATCGTATTGTCCTCCATAGGATTACTAACGCGTGATAGCGGCACGCGGTTTCGGCCTGTTGGCCTCCCACGACGCGGCCTGCTCGTACTCGTGGGCCTGGCCTGGCCGTCATTTTGATCTCGTTTCTGTAAGACAATAAATGAGTAAATTTTAAGACCTGTATAATTTTTGCACGTAGATGACCTGTACAAAGCGATGCAGATGCCACGCAAAGTAGATAATTACCGTATGAGATGACATTTACAATTAGATAACGTGCTCGTTGTCTAGTAAGTAATGAATTCGCTCGTCAAGAAATGAACAAGGAATGAATAATTTCAACGAGACTCCAGCTTATATTGGCGCGAGAATCTTACCTGCGCACACGCCGGACGCTCCTGAAGGGTAGGGGTGGGCTATTGTGTAGACAACTGGGCAGTGATAAGATCAGAATCTCTTTGTGTTTGATTGTAAACTTTAAGTTAGGTTGCTGAAGTGAAGTTTCGTGGAATTGACTGTAATGGCTATATTTTAAAATTACATTCGTTAGATACCTACTAGGTACCACCCGCGTAGAATACTGAACAATTATTTAAAATTATAGCACGGGTACTATCTTGTCCATTTATTAAAAAATAGTCTACTTTGAAATTTAATAATCACCGTCTTAATTATTTTAAAAGTTGACCGAGATTTCATTTAATAATCAATTTAATACACAAAAACAATAGTACAAGTGACCTTACACGACTTCCAGAGAAAAAAATCTCTTGACACACAGAAAGACGCATACAGACTGACGGACTAGAGTTCTGTCCTTATCCTTATGAAGGCACGTAACCTTCAAAGTAAAGAAGTTCACCCGGGTACTCTTAACTTTATTTTATCTACCAGTCTACATGGCAGTCTGCATGGCCATGTAGACTCTGTAGATATGTCAGTCTGAAATAATCAGTCCACTCCCGTCACAAGATTTATTTCATCGCACATAATTAACTTGAGTTATTCTCATAATGAACTTATTTAATTAACTACATAAGTATTTATGCTGTGTTGCATCAAATCGCTTCATAAATTCCACATTATTTTTTTGTAGCCTATACTAATAAAAATGCTATCGCGGTCTTATTTGTTGCCCTTTTTTTGATCTATCTCGTACGGTTCCAGTGTTTGTAATGTAATCGCAAAAAAAAAGTAACCACATCAAATTCCTGTTACCACAAATAAAACTATACATAATAACCAAAGTCTAACTAACTCTAACTTCTGCAGTTGATCAGAAGATTGTTCGCTTCTAGTGATGATCGTGGTTTATTGAATTGTACTTTATTGTAATAGAATTATAACTGTCAAAAACTTATTCCTCCCTCCGGCCGGCCGGCGCCTCCTTCTGCGAGCAAGTAATGCTCGTGAAGGAGGAGGCGGGGCGGGAGCGACGACGGATCGCAAGCCAAGCTGCCTGCGTACGAAGGCAACTCGGGCGTCGGAGGTCGATGAACGACCTCCGCCCCCCATTAGCGCAGGCCTGGAGGTGACTGGTGGAGCCGCCTGCCACCTTGGCAGAAGCAGGCCGCGGCGGTGGCGCGCTCGGCGCGCCTTCCCGTTTTCCGGGGACGAGTTGGGGACTCTGCAGTCCCCACACACCCGAGGAGAGGGCCAGATCGTGAGAGATGGCCCTGGGTCGGCCGGAGAGCGAGGGATATGCCTGTCAACCTCACCTTCGGCAACCAAAACGATCCACAAGCAGCGTGCGTTTCAGTCGGTTCGAGTCCGACATAACCTCTTCCACCGGCTCCGATGGGCAGGTATCCGTGGGGATTTTGCACACGTAAAAACTCTTCGATATCTTTCTTCGAATATTATCTAGCCGAATCCTATATTTTAAAGCATATAACATAGCATAACATGACATAACATAAACTCACGCCTGTATTCCCCGAAGGGTTAGGCAGAGGTGCTAGCACCCACATTTCGCCACAACACAGAACTAGGTAGGTATAATAATAATTATAATTTGGACACAGTTAAATTAAATTAAATCTGTTCTGTTATCAAATATTTCTATTCTAAATATAGGTTTATTTATAAGTACCTACTCTAATTCATATAACTCATCAATCAATCAATCAATCAATCAGCCTTTTATCCTGAACTTTTTTTTTTTTTTTTTTTATTATTTTTTATTAGTGTCTTCTCACAGAATGTCTCTCAGTTCAGTGTGCCTCTTGGCATAGGCCTCCTCTAACATTTTCCATTGCTTTCTATCTTTTGCAACTCTTCTCCAGTTGGGTCCAGCTGTTAGTTTTATTTCGTCTTCCCATCTTTTTGCTTGTCTTCCTCTCTTTCTTTTTCCATCTCTAGGGTACCATTCAGTTAATATCTTACTCCATTTTTCCTGGGGACATCTCATTAAATGGCCTGTCCACCTCCACTTTAGTTGATCTATCTTATCTAGCACGTCTGTTACTTTTGTTTTTGATCTTATGAAGGTGTGTCTTTTTCTATCTTGCTTTTTTACGCCAAGCATGCTCCTCTCCATGGCTCTTTGGCAGTGTACTATACTGTCTCTTTGGAGTTTAGTGAGTGACCAGGTTTCACATCCGTATGTGAGGCAAGGTAGGATACAGGTATCGAAGACCTTCCGTTTGATTCCTATGCTGATGTCTATGGATTTCATTACTTCTTTCAAGGACCAGTATTTTTTCCAGCTGTTGGCTATTCTTCTATTTATTTCTTTGGTTGATTGGTCTGCATGTGAGATGATTTGTCCTAAGTAGGTATACTCTTCTACGTATTCGAGAGGGTGGTTATTTATTTTAATCTCTTGATGTATACTATTTGTTAGTAATTTTGTCTTGGTCAGGTTCATGTATAGTCCGATGCTTTCACTTTGTTTCCTTAGTTCTTCAATCATTTTCTCTAGATTATATGGATCTCTTTCGAATAGGACGATGTCGTCCGCAAACCTCAGATGATTGAGTTTTCTTCCATCTATGCTTAGGCCGTATTGATCCCAGTCTAGTTTACGGAATATATTTTCCAATACCGCGGAGAACAGCTTGGGAGACAGTGGATCTCCCTGTCTGACCCCTCTTCCTATTCTGAACTCGTCACCCAAAGTTTCCAATTGAATTCTTCCTTTGCTATGGTAGTATATGCTTCGTATGATTCTGATGTAGGTGGAGGGGATACCCTGTTTCTCTAGGCTCTCCCAGATGGCTTTGTGACTGATACTGTCGAAAGCCTTGGTGTAGTCTATAAAGACCATGTACAGAGATTTGTTATACTCTTTGTGTTTTTCTATAATTTGTTTCACTGTATGTAGATGGTCTATTGTGGAGAAACTTTTCCTGAAGCCAGCCTGCTCCATGGGTTGGTTTTCATCTAATATTGTGGTTATTCTCCCAAGGATGATTTTCGAAAATACTTTGTATATATTGGACATCAAACTAATTGGTCTATAGTTGTCTATGTCTTCTTTTGGGCCCTTCTTGTGTATTAGTATTATATGTGATGTTTCCCATTGTTGTGGAATGTATTTGGATATTATAATGTCGTTAAAGATTTTAGTTAATATCGGGATAAGTTCTTCCAAGGTTCCTTTCAATAGCTCATTTGTGATCTTGTCAGGGCGTGGCGATTTGTCTAGCTTCTGGCTAAGTATTGCATGTCTCACTTCACTAGGTAAGATTTCAGGTTCGGAACTCAGGATTGGGGGAGAGGTTTCACACCTGTTCTTGTTTGCGGAGTCTCTGTTAGAGTACAGGTTTTGGTAGAATTGTGTTGCTGTTTTGTTAATATCTTTTCGACTCGTAACGTGCATCTGGTGGTTTTTCAAGGTTGGTATCCAATTGCTTGATTCCCGTAATTCTTTAAGAGCTTTCCTGGTTCCGCCTGTTGCTACAATGTGTTTTACAAGAGTTTGGAGTCGCTTCGTTTTTCTATCCTTTCTGATGCCTTCCCTTATTTTTTTACTTAGTTCAGTTATCTTCTGGATATTTTGCTTTTTCATTTTATTATTGAATAGATGTTTTCTCTCATTTATTAATAGCATTGTTGGTTCACTTAAGTTGTACTTTTGTTGGTCGGTTTTTCTAGTATTGAGACAAGTAAGGTTATTATGAAGTTTGTTGTAACTAGATTCGACCTGTTTAATATCTGAGTTTATTATTTCGCTGAGAAGTGTTACCATGGAAGTTGTTTTTGTATTGTTGATTCCTAGTGTAGTTGCAGTGGCAGTATTGACAGCGAGCTTTCTCGTCTTTTTAGGTGGGTTTATATGGAATGAAGCTCTTACCATACGATGATTTGTGTTAAAGTTTAGTCTCGATATTACTGATGTGTCTGTGCAAAATTTTGCGTGACTGCTTGTGATGTAGTCAATTTCGTTTTTATATTTCCCATCGGGAGAAATCCAGGTCCATTTGTTGTTCACATTTTTCTTGAATAAACTGTTCAAAAGTAAAAGATTATGCTCAAGTAAGAAGTCTATTAGTTTTTGGCCATTTTCGCTTCTTTTGCCATGTCCAAACTTGCCCAGCACATATTCATCATTGTTTTGTTTGGCTCCTACTTGGGCATTGAAATCTCCCATTAGTATGAGAATATTTTTTGAATGTTCTGATATAACTTGGCCTAGTTTGTCGTAGAATAGTTGATGTTCAGTTTTGTCGGCTAGTTCAGTCGGCGCATAGACTTGTATGATGGTCCATGTTTTTTTATGACTGGGTATAGTTAGATGTAGTATTGAAATTCTGTCTGTTACCCCGATGAAGCCTTTTATATACTTTCTGAGGTGTGTTTTGACCATGAATCCAACTCCTTTTTGTCCTCCGGTTTCACCTTTATAGAACAATATGTAACCTGCATATTCTTCTATTGCTTCTCCTGCTCTTCGAATTTCACACATGCCTAGTATATCCCATTTCAGGTCCATCAGTGCTTTTTCCAGTTCTAGCTGAGCTTCTGGTGTTCTCAGGGTTCTAGTATTAAGGGTTGCAATGTATAGTTTTTTTCTTTTTGTTAGAGGGTGATGGTCTATTACTCCCTCGGTGACCAGCCGTGGTGGGAGGATAATTTGATTTTGTTGTATTAGTTGCTTGTTCTGATTTGTATTTGTTGGTTTCCGTTTCCAATCACATTTCTTTAGTTGCTATATTTTTTCCTCTGTTGTTATAGTAGAAAGGGAGTTGGATCTCCCCCTCATTCTTTCAAATGCGTTTATTCGGTTGTTTTTGGGTCCTATCACTGTCTGCTGTTTTCGTGGCTGTGAGTCAGCTCGAGGTGATGTTGAAGCTTCTCTTTTTCTCTTATCATTGGAACTTGTTTTCTTTGACGACAAGTTTATCAAATTTTAAGTAAGCAAAGTTACCTTTTTTCCTTTCTTCCATAAGCTTAGGTTGTAGTGCTTTCCTTTTTTCTATAGTTTCTTTTGAGTAATCTTCTGTTAAATATATTTTGTTAAGTTTCTTCTTATTTTTCATTATCTCACTCTTTTTCCAGCCACTAGTTAATCCAAGAAGCGTAGGTCTTGGTTTCTCGTTTTTATTTATTTTTCCGATACGATGTATCTTGTTTACGTCGTAGTCTTTTATTGATATACCTGATTCGTCTAGAAACGTTTTTTTCAAGTTTTCGAGTAGCTCCAATGTAGACTTTTCCTTTTCAGGTAATCCGTGAATTATTATATTGTTACTTTTTTTCTCTCTTTCTAGATATTCTACTCTTCTCTCCAAGTTTTCGACTTTAAGTTTCAAATTTTTATTTTCTTCTACGATAGGTTTTAGTTTCTCATAAATTTTTTCCATTATTGTGTTACTCAACTCCACTGTTTGCTTTTCCATTTCGATTTTCATTTTATCGAATAGTAATTGGAATTGCTCTTCCATGTTTATTCTGTTCTTACTTCTTACGTGTAAAGGAACGTTACGTATGTTAGTAGTTTTTAACTGACTACACTGAGGATGTTTCGTAAATTAGTAGCTTTTAACTGGCAACATTGACTATCAGTTTTATTGTGTTGGTACCACTGCTGTATTCTATGATGTCTATTGATATAATATTTCTAACCTCAAAGTTTTGTTGATGTTGTTTTTTCAAAATTCTTCATATAATCGATCAATATGTGATGTGATTATTATTTTAAACTTTGTAACTTCACTTTTTACTGACTTGGATGTGCTTCAGTTGTGCGAAACACCACACTAGATCCACACTGTAATATTACAAAATACGCTTCAATTATATCCAATAATTTCCAATTTGAAGATATTATTAAAGAGAAGTTAACAGTTGCAACTATTTGAAGGTAGGTTAAAAGAGAATTTTTAATAAAAAATGTTTTAAATATGGAGCCAAGTGTTCCGTTGTGTAGTCTAATTTTGACATAGTCACAGTCATATAACTCATATCAAATGTTAAAATAAACACAGAAAAAACTGACAAATTCCAATAAAATAAATTGAACAATTTTGATTAAATGTCAATATACAATATCAATATAGTATAATTATTATGTCAAAAAAATAGCGTATAATATTTTGGTTCTTTATGTCATAGTTGGACTTTACTTATCTTCTAAATACTCATCGGTTGAATAGTAGCATTTTTCTATTAAATATGCTCTAAGCGGGTTAGTGAAGAGTGTCATACTTCCCTGTAGTTTGACATGGGTTTGGGAGTTTATTAAAATTAAATATTCTAACTGCCATATAATACGGAATTTCATTTAGCATTTTTACTCTCGAAGGCGGTAGGTGTAGTCTCTTTTTGTGTCGGGTGTCATCCTTTGTTTCGAAACTCCTCTTGTTTTTGTATTCAAAGTGCATATGTCGAAAATGTATATTGATGGTAATGTCAATATCTTAATATATTCGACGAAGTAGGGTCTACAACTTTCTGTGTTTTTTATTTGTGATATTATTCTGATACACTTTTTTGGACTATGAACAGATCATTTATATCAACACATTATCATTTATATCCAAAGCATAACCCCATACTTCAGCCACGAATATGCATATGCGTAGTAGGCTGATAAAGCAGTTTGTGTGTTAGTGTTTTTGTTAATTTGGAAAAGGGCTTATGTGAATTGTGATAGTTTAGCTTTGACGTGTTCTATGTGTGTTTTTCAGTTAATGTGTGCGTCTAAGTTTATTCCCAGTAATTTGAATGTGTTGACTTCTCCTAAAGATGTGTGTTGGTGAGTTATGTTTAAATTTAAAGGGGGCTTTGTGTACGGTCTGAATTGTTTGATTTTCGTTTTATTCGAGTTTATATCTAAGTTGTGTTCTTGTAGCCATTCCGTTATAGTTTGGAGAGTATTTTTTACTATGGTGTTGTGGTTGGTTGAACCGTCGCATTGTATTACAATAGAAATATGTTTGTTTTTTGTTATTTTTATAATATTTAGTATTTCTTTGAAGTCCACTGGCTGTAAGTACATCGAGTGTATTGGCTAGCTTATAACAGGTCGTCCGATGGGTGTATTTGTGCAGGTATTGTCTTGACCCACTGAAATGAAAAAAATGTTAAAATAAATGTGTTACATATTGTTAAGGGGCATGTCACTACTTCATCGTTAACTTTCAACGTCATGTTTTCTTTCTTCTTAATGTCTGTTTTTCTAGTTATTGTATTTATAATTTTCCACATAGTTTTAACTTTATTATCAGATTTTTACATTAGGCCTAAATATTCTAATGTTTTTGACACTTTTTTTTTTATACCGCTTAGTTGGCAGACAAGCACACGGCCCACCTGATGGAAAGTAGTTACCGTGGCGTATGGACGTCTGTAACACCAGAGGAGTCACAGTCGCGCTGCCAACCCTGTAAGTACATAGTTTCTGTGCCGTCAGTAGAAGACAAATCAGGACAAGCCTTTAGTCTTCCCACTGACGGCACAAATTCTCCAGTGAGCTCTGGCTACCCTACTCACCGCTGGGAACACAACACGAAGTTATTATAACCGCGGTATTCTGTAGGGCGGAGGTACTTCCCCAGTCGGACTGCTCAATCGGGCGGATATACCGCCATGTCCTACCCCCTACTTTAATACTCGACTCGAATTTAGATCAAAATGTAATAGGTGGCGAGCCTATTGCTATTCACCGGGCACTTATATATATGTAAAGCATATAGACAAAACCATATCTGGGTACTATTTTGTTTTAAGGAATTTGGGACCATCGAATGTCATGGCTTCGTATTGTAAAGAAACACGATGCCGACACTCAAATTACTTCTTTAATATTTTTCTTCTACCTAAATAATGTCCATGCTATAAAAGCGTGAGTTGTAGTCGTTCATTGTTTGGTATCAACATCCATCAGACCATCTTATCAAAAACAAGAAATAATTCAATAAGTGATTAACACAATGATTATAGTTTCAGAAAGTTTTTAAATAAGACAACATCTTTATCACTATGTACAGAGTGGTGTCCCCGTCAAGGGAAATAATTTATTTTATGTATTTATTGAAAATGATTTTACACTATAGTAAATATCGACAACACTTGATTATGACGCTTCTTGGTAAATTAGGTATATATTATTTTTCCTAACATCATTATGATTTTATAATATGTAATGTGTTCGTGCAACACATGCGGTTGAGACTAATCGAGAGCATACCTGCCCGGCCCCGCACCCCTCGTCCGGTTTACGGGCACCTAAATTCTGGGAAACAATAGACTCAAACAAAGAGCTAAGGGATTTCACATAATCGTTTGCACAAATAGATAACATTCGTTACAAAAATAAAGGGCTAAAGATAAGAAACACGCTTTGGCTAATTGGTTTTGTTGTCATATTAACAATGAAGACCAAAACGACGATAGCCACGAAATTACTGTCTCCGATGATAAGATTTATTACCTACATTTAGGAGTGAAAAGTAAATATTGCGTCATTTGTATGAGGGCGAAAAATAAAGGACGAGAAGCACAAAGGTGACGATTGCACTTATTTATTTGTTGCTTTCAGGATATAAGTATTCCAATGAATATTATTAAAGTTTTAGTATATTTACAGGTTCCTCTACCAGTACCTTGACTAGCAAAAACTATTTACGACTGACCGTCTCAATCGTCTGCGGATTGCATTTAAATCAACTGTCGAACAAAAAAATCTAAAAAATGATACTATAAACCGTCCTTTGTATATTTTTGATAGGCATATTAACTGTGAAGTAAAAGTTACTACTGTCAAAATGATAAAAATCTGGAGCACACACCACTGTTGCTTGAAAGCTCTGAGCAAAGCAAGTGCTCTGGTTTTGTACGCTAAAAGCTTACTGCACGATTGAAACAATAACAGGTTGCTAGTCAATTGAAATAACAGTAGTGTTTGCTTTTAGAATAAGAGTCCTACTAATAAGAAAATATTTGAATTAAACCATTTCATTCAATTATCACAAAATGGGTATGATTTTTAACATGAGGTATACTTTTTATATAGAGGAAAGCAATTTGATTCTTTGGTACCAAAGTACATCGGAGAAATTACGCAATAAACAACTATTATGCATTGAGGTGCTTCGCTGAAAGAAACGTAAAAGAAATTCAAGAAAATATTGGCTAGTTTCGGTGCTTTGCCCTTGTCAAAATGATACGCAATCTATTTCTTCGTCATGTTCCTCGCTTACTGACATCGATTCAAGCTCGTCAAGATTTTTTGAACTGGAGAAATTTCTAACGTAATGAACTGATGGTTCATTGCGTTATTACAACTATTGAATCAAAATATTACTATTACTAGGTATATCAAAGTTAAAAGGCTAACCAACAAAATTTAGTTTCAACTTTATGGAGGTTCTTTTTGTGACAGGGTTTTTTTTTAATTTAATTTAATTTAACCGTAAATTAAAGCTTAAAATGTAATAATTCTTTATAAAAAAAGTTGAGTTCAACATTCAACATACCTTTTAGTCATACATAATCATAATCATAATCATAATATTTATTCTGTGGATCATAGGTTAGTTATAAAGGTCTTATAAGTTATATTACGTACGCTATGTCCTACCACATGTGGTTTACAGATTATTATACTAAATGAAAATTTAAATTAATGCCCAGCGTGCAAGTATTATATCAACTGCATTATCCAAAAAAATAAATAAATAAATAAAATAAAAAATAAAAATCAATCAAGCAATAAGTATTATGTCAGTATATGTATAATAGATGTCAGTTAATATTACCAATGTCAATAAATTTAATCAAAAGCATTATTAAACATCAGATACAAATTGGATCATTAAGCAGCTACAGAATATATCCAATAAGTCAATATTCAAATTCAAATACATGATTAATAGAGATAATATAATTCAAATAAATGTCAATTAATATTCAATGTCAATTATACATGGGTATATCAAATAATGCATTTAATAGTCATTTAATAGTATTATCATTTAAAATGGCAATAGGCTCGCCACCTGTTACATTGGGACCTAAACATAAACTGGCGAGATGTGGGTGCTAGCACCTCTGCCTACCCCCTCCGGGGATATAGGCGTGAGTTTATGTTATGTTATGTTATGTTATGTTATGTTATCATTTAAAAAAAGTTACAATCGAGTAGTATGTCTTATTCACCAAGAATACTAATAATTCTTTTTTAAATATATTTATATTTGTCTCTAGCCTTATTGATTTTGGCAGTTTGTTATACATTTTTGGTGCCATAGCAAAGATGCTGTTATGGTAAAGTGCCGTTTTGCAGGTAACTAGATGCAATTTATCTGCTCGACGTGCACTACTAACTACCTCAAACTTTTCCATATTTTGCCGAACAAACATAACAGTCTCATAGATGTAAAGGCATGGCATACTATAGTCAATATTTTATGTTTCTTAAAATATGGTACACAACTGTCAGTTCTTCGTAGATGGTACATTGCTCGTATGCATCGTTTTTGTGCTATGAAAACCCTCTCTTTACCAGTGGCATTACCCGAAAATATAATTCCGTACCTTAAAATTGACTTATATATAGAATAGACCATGATAGGCTGTAATTAATGTACTTTCATTTACAGTTTTCCTAAGCATGTATAGATTGTAGGAGTTTCCCACAAACTATTTATTTTCAAATGATGTAAGGGACATTTATGATTACTACTCCGCTCCCTTGAGTAGTAGCATAATGATATCTATAGCCAAGCAAGAACTACTAGTTAGACCTTTAAAATATTTTTGTGTTGATTAGCTCGTTTATAGAGGAAAGCTATAACACAAAAATATTTTAAAGATCTAACTAGTAGTTCTTGCGATTAGCGATGATCAGTTGGATCATACAAACAAACTCTTTAGTTTTTTGTTATTATTATTTTTATTACCAATGTGTATATTTATATTGATTTTATAAAATAAAATTTTTGTTAAGTTATAAAGATGGAATAATATATTAATAATAAGGTATTTTAAATAGTTTTGCTCATAGCGATGTGTATGTACACAAGACAAAAACGATAGCCTGTCTAGTGATATAAGTATTATACAGATCGTTATATTGATTTTCGCAAGCAGAAAAAGTCACCAGTATGTTCTACATAAATGTGTGTGTAACAAAACTCGTTTCCTCACTCACACACACTTATACACTTGCAAATTACAATTGATTCAAAACCATTCGTATTTATTTATCATCAGTTACACTTTCTTTACTAATAACAATAACTCATAAAATTCTTATTACTGGTATATGAACGTAGTTTTTGTTTAATTCTTGTAAGTCTCCGTGACCCGAGGGTTTACATATTCGCTTTTTAAGTGTTAAAATCCTGCAAAGTTTTGAGTTCGAAACCCAGTCAAATTTTACTTTTTGAACTTTTAAATATTTGTATATCTTCATGTTAATTACTTACCTATTAAGGGAATGTTGAGGTAACATCACAACAGTATCTTGATATTTTAGTTATTTTTTATAGCAACTTAAATCAGTAGTATTTTTATTATTACTGAGCGAGTATTGTTGCACACACATTGGATTAATGTTTCTCGGCATTGGAATTTATGCTACCCTCATTCTCATGATTAAAATAACATGATAATTTCATTTTTAACTGTCAACAATTGGATGCATTGTGCTTTCCACACGGTTAATTAACAACTTAAACGTTCTTTAATATCACAAACAAAATAAAGATCAAAAACAAAACTATTTATTAACGTAAACGACTACATCAATATAGTAGCGGTTCGAACTCGCTACCTTCGAAATGTCTTTACGCCTGTAATACCACTCAATTACGTGAGCCTGTGCTAAAATGGTGAAATTTACTTTCTCATTCGATGGCAGGCAAATCACTCACACATATTCAAACGTTCACGATTCACGAATATTCACGATCATGCACACTGGCACACGTAAACGTATTACACTAATACGCCTTTAACGATGACGCACACATGTGACTTCAAAGCAATGTGTTATTGTTGTGTGAACACACATATGTAAAACATACGGGTGCTTCCACTTGACCCAGATCATAAATAGATTTTATTAGATGGATAGGCTATCTTTTTTGTCTTGTGTACTTCATATGATCTAAGTCATAAAATTTTGGACATCACGTTTGAATTTCTCTTGTTAACAATTAGCACACTCAAAGTTTTAAAAACTGAAAAATAAAAGGGTGTAATATCAACGTTTTAGTTACAAGAAATAGGATTTTTAATTTTTATTACCAATTAATTGATATATTCGGGGAGATGGGCCTCGTCAGCATTGGGCTGCAACCCGTCTAAGAGAAGGAAAACTCTGAAATCAAAACCGGGGAGATGGGCCTCGTCAGTATTGGTCTGCAACCATCTAGGAGAAGGTCACTCCGAAATAAAACCAACTCTCAGGGAGCATACCCGAGAAAAAACCCCGATCCAAGGTGTTAGCCGACCCGTGCCAAGGATTCGTGACCAGAGGGCCAGCTGGTGTAACGGAGGGTGTATGTGTTGGCGGTCACAGGACACACGTGAGATTCCGCCTTACCTCAGTAAAGGGCTCTGCGGGGGTGGACCATATTTTCCCTATGACTCGTGGGAACGCATTGATGATTCCAAAAATTAATCATCCGCATGGCGGCGACGCGGTACGCCACCCGTCACGTCTCGTTTCCCGTGGGGGCGAAAAGTGGCTCACGGAGAGCCGTTTTGCTACGTTGAATGTTGGAGGAGGAATGGAAGAAAAAATGAATGATGTTTGTAAGATGATGGATGAAAGAAGGATTGATGTGCTTTGTGTGAATGAGACGAAGAGGAAAGGATGTGACACCACCAAGCACGGACCCTACACCGCGTACTGGTCGGGAGTACCCAATACCGACAGAGCTTGCCAGGGAGTTGGTGTCATCCTATCTGCTAGAATGGCTGAGTGTGTGAATATATTCGAATGTGTGAATGCTAGACTGATGTGGTTGAGAATGAAAATGGGACTCACTCGTATTTTTGTCGTAGGGGTTTATGCTCCTGTAGACTCCGGTACGAATACGTCCCAGGAAGTACAAGAAGAAAGAGAACAGTTTTGGGAGAGTTTAAGAGATGTATTAAGAGAATGTAAGGATAATGAAAGAATGATAATGCTAGGTGATTTTAATGGATGGGTAGGACTGAAACGAGGTGGATTTGAAAGGGTTCTTGGCAAGTACGGAGATGAAAGAGTAAACGAAAATGGTAAAGGTTTGCTTGAAGTATGTTTGGAATGGAACCTTTGTGTGTCAAACACGATGTTTCGACACAAAAGGATTCATATGTATACAAGAGAAGCGAAGAATGTCAGTAAAAGTATGATTGATTTTGTAATAGTGGATGAAAGATTGAGAAAAAGAAAGCGTGAAAGAGAAGAAAAGTTGGTATGTAAGAAAAAGAAAGCGTGGCTTGGCTGGCTCTCAGTCAGAGCTAATGAGAGAATGCAGCAAGCTACAATTGAGAATGTGGCTGAAGCGAAAGATAAATATAGAAGACTGAAAGGGATAGTGAAAGGAGTGATTGCTAGAAAGAAAAAGGAACAAAAAGACGTGTTTGATGAAAGGTTATCTGAGGATTTCCAGACGAACATTAAGTTCTTTTGGAAGTCCATTCGTTTAGCCAGAGGAGAAACACAGAGCTCCGAGCTGAACGCTATTAGAGACCAGAATGGAAGTATTGTAAAAGGTGAGGAATGTGTGTTAAAAAGATGGCAGGACTATTTTGAAAGCTTGTTTGAAAGAGAGGATGATGTACATGTACTAACCTCGGTGATGGATGACTATGTTGATGCTGATAAAAGTGGTATTAGTATGAATGAAGTTGTGAGTGCATTAAAAAGTATGAAAGCTGGTAAAGCAGCGGGATATGATAAGGTGACAGTCGAGATGCTGAAGGCTGGACAGGGCCTTGTAGCAAGTCAGTTGTGCCGCCTTTTCAACATATGTTGGGTTAGCGGTCGTGTACCAAGTGATTGGTGTAAGGCCGTTATAGTTCCACTTTACAAAGGAAAGGGCTCGCATCAAGACTGCAAAAACTACAGGGGCATTAGCCTCCTCAGCGTCGTCGGCAAACTGCATGCGAAAGTGTTGATTGAGAGAGTTATGAAAGAAACCGATGAAAAAATATGGGATGCACAAGCGGGTTTTAGAAAGGGAATGGGATATACGGATCAGGTCTTTTCATTGCGAAGCATAGCCAAGAAATTTTTGGCCAAGAGTCAAAAGGTCTATTGCGCATTTGTGGATTTGGAAAAGGCCTATGACAAAGTGGTGAGGAATGAACTTTGGTCGGTACTGTCTATGTATGGGGTGAGCAGCAACCTTATTCGAGGTGTGAAGTCTCTCTATGAGGACTCCAGGGCTTGCGTGAGGATACATGGGTCATACACTGAATGGTTTAGTATCCAAAAGGGGGTTAGACAGGGATGTGTAGCGTCACCATCGCTGTTTAACTTATTCATGGACAGTTGTTTGCAAGATTTGAAAGATAATGATGATCAGGTTTTACTGGCGTCATCGGCAGATGAGTTGCAGGAGATGGTAACAACTATGCATGAAGCTTTTGAGAGGAAAGGAATGAAAGTGAATGTTAGTAAGACAAAAGTTATGGTTTTTGAAAGAGATGAATGCATGACAGAGTGTAGGATTTGTATAGATGGAGAAAAAGTGGAACAAGTGAATGAGTTCATATATTTGGGAACATTGTTTACGAGAGATGGAAAGCATGAAGAAGATGTTGAAAGGAGAGTGATGGCTGGAAATAGAGTGAATGGGGCACTGCACAACTTTATGCGCAGCCGGAAAGTGTCCGAAAAGGCACGACTGGCTGTACATGGAGGAGTATTGGTGCCGACTCTTATGTATGGTAGTGAAAGTTGGGTGTGGCAGAAAAAGCATCAGAGTAGAGTGAATGCAGTAGAAATGCGTGCGTTGCGAAGTATGTGTGGCTTGACCTTGAAAGATAGAGTGAGAAATAGCGTGCTATGAGAACGATGTGGAGCGATAGAAGATGTAGTGATTAGAATTGAGAGAGGAATGTTGAGATGGTTTGGTCATGTTGAGAGAATGAATGAAAAAAGACTATGAGAAGGTGTATGAGGCGAGTGTGGATGGTAACGTTGGAAGGGGAAGACCTAGGCGCACATACCTGGACCAAATCGGGGAAGTTTTAGAAAAGGGGCAGGTCAGGAGTACTCTAAACCGACGAGCATGCATGAAGAATGTAATGAGAGTGAATGAAGCGAGAGTAGTATGTCAGGATCGTAGCAAATGGAGATCCGTGATCTTTGCCTACCCCTATGGGAGACGGGCGTGATTTTATGTATGTATGTACGTAATTGATATATTTAACTTTGAACTTTTTAGAGGCTTACCTCTTTGCAAATTTTGAAATGCTCAGTACTAAGGAATAAAGACATCACAAGAAAAAAATTGTGTATTCACATCGACGTCCATTAAAAGTATAACTGACCAGAATATAGGCAAATTATCTGCTTGATATGAAATACCCATTAATATAAATTTAAATATATATATAATATAAATACATAAATGTAAATTTTTTAACTGTTTAGACATCAATACAATAACTAAATAGGTCGTCATCTTCTAAAACTCTTACAGAAAAATTCACAACACATTTAGTATTATAACTTAACAAATAGCTCGTACATTAACGAATATTTGAAATGATCTTTGATATTTATCTAAACTCACATAATAAATCGGCGAAATATTCAATTGGAACCGGCAGTTCCTGAGATTAGTTCACTCAAACAAACAAACGCTTCAGTTTTATAACACTAGTATAGATAGGGAATGTTATACAATAAACGATTTATAGTATTTACGGTCAATCACACGCATTTCTTTGTCAAGAATCAAGTAATGTAATTGTGACATTATTCTTTATTTTTATTCTTAAGTGCTGATTATAAATAAGTTATACATTTTAATATGCTAGATATCTAGATAGTGTGATATATTATTCAATAATATTATATCCTGAAGAGTTCGTATAAATAATTACGCTAATCTTATCAGGATCTAGTCTACGCAATAATTAATTCTACTATAGTAATATACATAATTAAACAAAGAACACATTATCGTGTTATAAAAATATATTTTGACTAATTTGTATAGACTTTAGCCAAGTTCACCCTATTCGTAAGAGTTGATTTTATGGAACAATGTCTTACGTGTATGTTAAAAGCGGCTTTAAAAAGCCATTTGGAGAACAGCAGGCACGCGTAGTGTATGAGAGAGAGAGAGTGTGGTGCGACTGCTGAAAAGAAGAAATTTTAACGTTAATTAATATACAAAAGTTACAAGAAATATAATTAAATAATAAATACTAAATTCACACAATAATGTAAGAGGAGATATTGGTTGAAAAAGTTAGCAAACCTGTAAATATCTGACTAAACTGAGAATACCTGCATAATCAATTACAGTTACCTTCTAGGTCTCGGGTGGTTTGTCAGCCTCATGCAGCAAGGGCTCCAAAACTGCCCAAAGTTCGTTGGCCTCCTCTGGGGCTATAAAAAATACCAAGTTATAATAAGAAACAAACTTTTTTTATAAGAAATAATGTATGCTAAGTATTTTGAGAAGTGTTATTACTTAGCCGTGGCTCGTCCAGATCAAAATCTGGCAGTACAGGTTCGTCGTTTGTTTGTTCCTCCATTTGTTGCATCGGGTACTGCTCCATTTGCTGTTCCGTTTGCTGCTCCGTTTGCTGCTCTAGTTGCTGCTCCATTTGTAAAACTATAACAAAAGTATGATGGTAAAATAAACGTATCAGTCTCAGTCATTGTCATTGTTAATCAGTATATGAAACAATTAATATTTAATTTCTGCCTCCATTGCGTCATTTTCACGCTGCAAATTCTCTGCGCTAATACGTTCTTCCCA
Source organism: Eilema griseolum (assembly GCA_963662185.1). Classification (NCBI taxonomy): domain Eukaryota; kingdom Metazoa; phylum Arthropoda; class Insecta; order Lepidoptera; family Erebidae; genus Eilema; species Eilema griseolum. The sequence goes on from OY759251.1 coordinate 864,211, forward strand.
TGTCCTCTCTCTGATGAACCTTAACGTGTTAGCCAGCACATCTTGGTTACTCATCTGCCATATGGCAAAATGTATATTATTTCTTGAAGTCTATATTTTTTCAATATTTAATATTCAGCGAGTGAATTATTGGGTTATCTTACATTAGCGTCACCATCAATGGCAATGGCTAGGTCTTTAATTGCTGTGGCGGTCTCCTCACGGCGCTCTTTCTCAAAATGAGCGTTACGCGCTCGCCTTTCCTCCTGCAAACAGAAGAATACTCAATTGAATAACAGCTATTAGCGAATGACAATAATCTTCAATCGTATTGTCCTCCATAGGATTACTAACGCGTGATAGCGGCACGCGGTTTCAGCCTGTTGGCCTCCCACGGCGCGGCCTGCTCGTACTCGTGGGCCTGGCCTGGCCGTCATTTTGATCTCGTTTCTGTAAGTAACAATAAATGAGTAAATTTTAAGACCTGTATAATTTTAGCATGTAGGCGACCTGCACAAAGCGATGCAGATGCCACGCAAAGTAGATAATTACCGTATGAGATGACATTTACAATTAGATAACGTGCTTGTTGTCTAGTAAGTAATTAATTCGCTCGTTAAGAAATGGACAAGGAATGAATAATTTCAACGAGACTCCAGCATATATTGGCGCGAGAATCTTACCTGCGCACACGCAGGACGCTCCTGAAGGGTGGAGGTGGGCTATTGTGTAGACAACTGGGCAGTGATGAGATCAGAATCTCTTAGTGTTTGATTGTAAACTTTAAGTTAGGTTGCTGAAGTGAAGTTTCGTAGAATTGACTGTAACGGTTATATTTTAAAATTACATTCGTTAGATACCTACTAGATACCACCCGCGTAGAATACTGAACAATTATTTAAAATTATAGCACGGGTAGTATCTTGTCCATTTATAAAAAATTGTCTACTTTGAAATTTAATAATCACCGTTTTAATTATTTTAAAAGTTGACCGATATTTCATTTAATCATCAATTTAATACAAAAAACAATAGTACAAGTGACCTTACACGACTTCCAGAGAGAAAAATCTCTTGACACACAGAAAGACGCATACAGACTGACGGACTAGAGTTCTGTCTTTATCCTTATGAAGGCACGTAACCTTCAAAGTAATGCTCGTGAAGGAGGAGGCAGGGCGGGAGCGACGACGGATCGCAAGCCAAGCTGCCCGCGTACGAAAGCAACTCGGGCGTCGGAGGTCGATGAACGACCTCCGATCCCCATTAGCGCAGGCCTGGAGGTGACTCGTGGTGCCACCTGCCACCCTGGCAGAAGCAGGCCGCGGCGGTGGCGCGCTCGGCGCGCCTCCCCGTTTTCCGGGGACGAGTTGGGGACTCTGTAGTCCCTCTGTAGTCCTCTGTAGATGGCCCTGGGTCGGCCGGGGTGCGAGGGATATGCCTGTCAACCTCACCTTCGGCAACCAAAACGACCTACAGGCAGCGTGCGTTTCAGTCGGTTCGAGTCCGACACAACCTGTTCCACCGGCTCCGATGGGCAGGTATCCGTGGGGATTTTGCACACGTAAAAACTCTTCGATATCTTTCTTCGAATATTATCTAGCCGGTTTCTATATTTTAAAGCATATAGCATAACATAACATAACATAAACTCACGCCGGTATTCCCCGAAGGGTTAGGCAGAGATGCTAGCACCCATATTTCGCCACAACACAGAACAAGGTAGGTACTATAATAATTATAATTTGGACACAGTTAAATTAAATTAAATCTGTTCTGTTATCAAATATTTAACAATTATTAACATAATCATGATTATTATACAAAGGTTCTACAATTCCTGAATTCAAATTACTCGGTATATTATATTTTTTGCCAAAAACAAGTTCAAATGGTGTGTACTTTGTTTCAGAGTGGACAGTTGTATTATTAGCAAAACAAAAATATGGTAACCATGTACTCCAATATCCAATAAGCATTCAAGTATTTGTGTGTATTTTCTAAAGCACCGATTGATTGGTGATGATATGCAGTGGAAGACATTTGACTTATATTTAACAGTTTACATACCTCTTTCATAGTAGTTGACAAAAAATCAATCCGATGCTATTTCTCGGGGTATTCCATACCTTAAGATAAAATTATCAACTAAAGATTTCGCCACACTAACACTATCCTTATTTTCTAAAGGATAAGCTTCTATATACTTACTTAGCTCACACTGTAGGGTGAGTATATATGAATAATTATAATAATCCTTACTAAAGGGCCCAACTATATCTAAATATATCTTATCTAAAGCTTACTGCGCAGTGGTTGAAACCTCCATTGGCTGTTTGGTAGGTAAAGAATGTTTTTGTCTTTGACATTTTATACATTTCTGTACGTACTTTTTAACATCGTCCTCCATATTTGGCCAAAAATAATATCTTTTTATATTATTTAGCATTCGTCTTATCCCAGCATGGCCGCTTGTCGGCAATAAATGAAAATCATTCAGAATTACTAGTTTATCATCGTCATTATTTATCCGTATCGCTCCTTTTATAACACAAACTAGTGGAACGTTCCACTTTTTATTAGTATTGGTTAACCATTTAATATATTTCATTGTATCATTGTTTATTTTTACATATACTTCTTTAATATTATTTTCGTTACAAAACCATCCAATATCTCTCACAAAAACGTCTCGCGCTTGACATGATCGAGAATTCAGATTAACACATATGATATATCTCTCTTTAAAATAAATAAAATCTACTTTCAAATTATTAATAGTATATGTTTATAATTCCCACGACTGTATCTATTTTATTATTTTTTGGGTTTTAGTACATTTATCTTAAACATTGCAATGTATGTGTAACATAAAACCGTTTAGCTTAAAAAGTTTTTTTACCTATTTTTATTTTCTAGTTTTTAGTTTTTATTTCGCATTCTGTTTAATTCATTTAGTGCTTCATTATTGCAAGGTTTCTTGCCCGTTAGTTTATTGCAGTCCGCTTCCAAGCCGCAGCCATCTTAGCTTTCCATTTTGCATAGTAAATTATATTCTACTTGTTGAGACTTTTCATTTGATACCCATGTTGATGGGATTGATAAAACCTAAGTTATCTGCCATTTTGTAGAGGCCGCCATCTTGGATTTTAATTTTATATAGTACATTGTATTCTACTGGTTGATCACTTTCATTTGATACCCATATTGATGGGATTGATAAAACCTACGTTATCCGCCATTTTGTAGCGGCCGCAATCTTGGATTTCAATTTTTTATAGTATATTATATTCTGCTTGTTGAGCCCTTTCATTTGATACCCATATTGATGGGATTAATAAAACATAAATTATCCGCCATTTTGTAGCGGCGGCCATCTTGAATTTATAATGATAATGAATAAACATAATTGTATTGTTACCAAAATCCAAAGTGTATACAAAATTTCAGATTAATCGGTTGACAGGAAGAGGGTGAAATTTGAATTACTAAATTTGACCCAAGAATAAATAGTAAAACAAACGGGGTGAGCTAAATAAAACCGTTTAAAAAGCGACAAAGCGTTTGACTTCGTCACCAGACTGAGGTCTTGGATAATTTTTTATAACTTTAGTTTTTTCTGGATCTGGTTGTACACCATTTGATGATACTACATGTCCTAAATATAATAATTCTTTTTTCAAAAATTGGCACTTACTAGGATTTACTTACAAATTTACTTTTCTTAATCTCTCAAATATATATACTAGATTTTTGTTATGAATATCTAGGCTGCGTCCATAGCAAATTAAATCGTCTAAATAAACTAAAGCTTTTTCATAATTTAAACCAGCCATAGCGACTGTCATTAAACGACTAAAAGCATTCGGACTAATTTTTAAACCCATAGGTAATCTCTTAAGTTGATACTGTTTATCTGTAGTAAAAACTGTATATTTTCTGCTTTCAGGCTCTAATAATAATTGGTAGTATGATTGTGATAAATCTAGATGACTAAAATATATTGCACCAGACAGAGAATCTAAAATTTCGGTTATATTTGGAAGAGGGAATTTGTCATCCATAATCCTTTCATTTAACTTTCGATAATCTACTACTAAACGCCATTTCTTACTAGAGTCCGCACTCTTCTTTGGTACGAGCAAGATAGAACTATTCCATTCACTCTGACTTTCTTCTACAATATCATCTTTAATCATTTGTTGTATTTGAATTTCTATTTCCTGTTTTTGTGACCTAGGTAATCTGTACGGTTTATCATAAGATGGTGTAAGATTTTCCATTAAATAAATTTTCTGCTTATATAAATTTGTAACACCTAACCTATCACCTGACAGCAAAAATATGTCTGAATATTTCGCACAAATATTTTCTATAGATATCTGTTCCTCATAATTTAAATGACTTAAATTTAGCATGGAAAACAATTTCTTTACTCTGTCAGAATTATTCAATTCCTTTTCAAAACTACAAATAGAATAATCGTCTAAACTTATTAATTCCGGAATAAAATAACCAAGAATAACTAACATCATTAACGTCAAATATAACTGAATTAATATTAGCATAATAACAAGCTAAATTATTAGGCTCGAAAAAAATAATTAGGTAATTCTAATTTTTTCTGACTACCGTTATCATTGTTTGCCTGTGCGTTTGTGGATTTATCATCGTCGTTACTGGCTGATTGTGCCATATTAGCACGGTGACCACGGGAACCCCTAGAGTTCTGAAATCGACGTCCCTCAAATCTAAAATTATTCTGGTGTTGTTGTCTGTAACCACCTTGTCCTCGGTAATTCTGAGGATCACCTCTATAATTTTGGGAATGGCCTTGATAATTAAGGGGATGATTTTGTGAGTTGTAATAATTACGCTTACCTAAAATTATTTGACCTACCTCTATTTCGGTGAAAATACATCACTCTGGCGCCATTGTCGGATGACAATGACAATTCTTCGTCCAATGCACCACGGATAGCGTCACTCAAAGTAGTATAATTCCTTGCTGCTATAATTGTACTGATTCGACTATTTCTCAGACCATCGGAAAAACGTTTAATAGCGTTCTTTTCGTTCACAGTTTTCAAAATTTCATATTTTTCGAGTCTCCATCCAATTGAGAAATAGTTAAATCAACAGATAATTGTTCTATTTGCTTACCGAAGTCAGCTACAGTTTTGTCATTCTGCCTAGAGCATTGTAGTTGCTGGTGCAGTTAAGTGTCTGATTTTTTACTTAGAAGTCGGTCCTTCATGTCCTTCACAAGATCTGAAACTGTTGCATAAGTTTCGTGCAATCTTAGTTTTGCACCTTCGGACAACCTTGACCTTAAAACAAAAGTTCAACTTCCAACATATCAGAGTACATTTCAATATTTGAAATTAATTGCTTTGTTACACATTCGGTTTTGTCCATAATCGGTAAAAGACTGACAGCGGTTTTTAATTGAAATTTTTCCATTATAACTAAATTATCTGTAACTGTACCTTTAGAAACAGAATCTATCGCAGTACATAATTCACTTATTTTAATATTTTTTTTTTTTTTTTTTTTTTTTACGTGCGCAAAATCCCCACGGATACCTCCCCACCGGAGCCGGTGGAGGAGGTTATGTCGGACCCGAACCGACTAAAACGCACGCCGCCTGTGGGTCGTTTCGGTTGCCGAAGGTGAGGTTGACAGGCATATCCCTCGCACCCCGGCCGACCCAGGGCCATCTCTCACGATCTGGCCCTCTTCTCGGGTGTGGGGACCAGAGAGTCCCCAACTCGTCCCCGGAAACGGGGAGGCGCGCCACGCGCGCCACCGCTGCGGCCTGCTTCTGCAAGGGTGGCAGGCGGCTTCACCTGTCACCCCCAGGCCGGCGCTCATGGGGGGCGGAGGTCGTTCATCGACCTCCGACGCCCGAGTTGCCTTCGTGCGCGGGCAGCTTGTCTAGCGATCCTTCGTCGCTCTCGCTGCCGCTCCCGCCCCGCCTCCTCCTTCACGAGCATTACTTGCTCGCAGAAGGAGGCGCCGGCCGCCCACGCATCCGCGCAGCGAACCATCGCCGCGAGCAAGGTGGAGAGCGTGAGAACCCTCACTCCCAGGGCCGCCACAAGCTCCCGCCTCGGCGTCTCCCACGCCGGACACTCGGTGAGCGTGTGCGGACCTGAGTCCTCGCTCGCGTCGCAGTGATGGCACTCGGACGTTGGCTCTTTCTGCATCCGACGCAGATACTTTCCGACACTTATTTTAATATAATATTTATCGATACTGGCACATACATTTTCAATTTCCTCTGCTTCTAACTTAGTTATTTTTTCAGTTTCTGACAATACTTTTACATTGTCCAAGATAAAATCAAACTGCCTCTTTAAATTTTCCAATTCAACACTTTTTTCATGCCTTATTTTAGCGGTCCTTCGACTAGGGCCTAATTTAGTTAAATAATCTTTAACGTACTTGAATTTTCCAAATAGTTCTTTGAGCTCGTCTGCCATTTAATTAAAATCAAGCAAGATTTATAACATAAAACATAAAACAAAATAACTTATCTACAAGGACGAATTTAACGTACATTTTACGAAATTATAGTAGGGATTTCGCTCTCTAAAAGAAAAAGTAATAAGTAAATGATGTTATCAATACCAGTTCAAATAATTAGTCGGCATGTTGCACTCGCGCACTTTTTTCGCACTTCTGCACTTTTGCACGTTTTCGTAGTAGCGAATATGTTTATTGCGAGAACTAGATTACAGAAACATGGTTGATTACACAGTTGCCTCACTTGAAGGCTGACTCTGGAGCCTTCTAAAATAATTTTCAGATCGCTTCAGCGCGAATTCGCGTATTTGTTGCTCTGTCCAATCGCGATGGCATTTCCGGTACAATTTGTACCCCAAAATTAAAAGAACAACGCCCATAAAAACACAAATGGTTACAAGTATATAGTTGGTATTGGCTGCATGTTGTTGTAGCTGGTCGACAGTCCCTGAATTCGTGCCTGCACCGGCAGCAGTTTTTGCCACCACTACTTGTTCCTTTTCTACAGATTGTTTGTTCCCCATTTTCGATAAAGAAAATCCAATTTGGATACACAGCACCGTACATACGAAAGCACCACAGTATTTTTACACATTGTCACAACGCAGAACGATGCACAGGGCCACTTAGTTCACACGAAATTGTCCACGCTGCAAAAATTGCACCTGCATCGGTTCTCGTTACGGGCGCCGAAGCGATGCGCCGCCGCCGGCGTCGTAACGTGATAGCGTGTCGCTGGCAGGGTCGCCATATGATGTTGTCGTTAGGGAGTCGAATTAAAAGACGTCCATTACTTGCGACATCCCGTTTATTACTCTCTAATAAGGTGACACAAATAAGTACTTATACAAGGAACTTACAACTATAGAGTTTCCACACACATACTATAACATTAGGGCTGTACCACACCATAATCTTATATTCGACGAAGTAGGGTCTACAACTTTCTGTGTTTTTTATTTGTGATATTATACTGATACACTTTTTTGGACTATGAACAGATCATTTATATCAACACTATTTCCCCAAAGCATAACCCCATACTTCAGCCACGAATATGCATATGCGTAGTAGGCTGCTAAAGCAGTTTGTGTGTTAGTGTTTTTGTTAATTTGGAAAAGGGCTTATGTGAATTGTGATAGTTTAGCTTTGACGTGTTCTATGTGTGTTTTTCAGTTAATGTGTGCGTCTATGTTTATTCCCAGTAATTTGAATGTGTGGACTTCTTCTAAAGATGTGTGTTGGTGAGTTATGTTTAAATTTAAGGGGGGCTTTGTGTACGGTCTGAATTGTATGATTTTCGTTTTATTCGAGTTTATATCTAAGTTGTGTTCTTGTAACCATTCCGTTATAGTTTGGAGAGTATTTTTTACTATGGTGTTGTGGTTGGTTGAACCGTCGCATTGTATTACAATAGAAATATGTTTGTTTTTTTTTATTTTTATAATATTTAGTATTTCTTTGAAGTCCACTGGCTGTAAGTACATCGAGTGTATTGACGAGCTTATAACAGGTCTTCCGATGGGTGTATTTGTGCAGGTATTGTCTTGACCCACTGAAATGAAAAAAATGTTAAAATAAATGTGTTACATATTGTTAAGGGGCATGTCACTACTTCATCGTTAACTTTCAACGTCATGTTTTCTTTCTTCTTAATGTCTGTTTTTCTAGTTATTGTATTTATAATTTTCCACATAGTTTTAACTTTATTATCAGATTTTTACATCAGGCCTAAATATTCTAATTTTTTTGACACTTTAATACTCGACTCGAATTTAGGTCCCAATGTAATAGGTGGCGAGCCTATTGCTATTCACCGGGCACTTATATATATGTAAAGCATATAGACAAAACCATATCCGGGTACTATTTTGTTTTAAGGAATTTGGGACCATCGAATGTCGTGGCTTCGTATTGTAAAGAAACACGATGCCGACACTCAAATTACTTCTTTAATATTTTTCTTCTACCTAAATAATGTCCATGCTATAAAAGCGTGAGTTGTAGTCATTCATTGTTTGGTATCAACATCCATCAGACCATCTTATCAAAAACAAGAAATAATTCAATAAGTGATTAACACAATGATTATAGTTTCAGAAAGTTTTTAAATAAGACAACATCTTTATCACTATGTACAGAGTGGTGTCCCCTTCAAGGGAAATCATTTATTTTATGTAAGTATTGAAAATGATTATACACTACACTTGATTATAATAATAATAAAATATTTATTTCAGACCATAGTCCATACTTAAAAAAGAAATACACACACTGAACAAACACATCAAGATACGTGTGTGTGCTCGGATCAAGGCTTTCACTATAGCCGAGTCCTGCTTATCTGCAATGACCTTCAGGATACCGTTAGTGCTACCCCGTATTCTACTTAAGCTGGAAGCGAGTCTTTTTCGCATGATGGCATGAAAGCCGTCGACTCCAGCATCGGCAAACATGCCAGATGCACTACAGAAGCTGGGTAGCCCTAACAAGAACCTGAACCCATTATTATATTAGACGCGTAGGGCATTGAGCGTTCGCTGCGTATAGCTGAACCACAGGCTGCACGTGTAGAAGGTCTGACAGTATGCTTTGAACAAGGTAATTTTGACTGCATCACTACATCGTGCAAACCTGCGAGCCAGCATATTGCTTTTGACCGCCAACGCTCTACGCTCCCTCTCAATATCAACTTGGTCTTCAAGGCCCTCGGTAATGTAGTGCCCCAAGTATTTAAACTTGTACACCCGTTTTAGCTCCGTACCATTCAGCTTAATTGCGGGCACAGTTAACGGACATTTAAAGGAGGCCCTGAAGACCATGTATTCACTCTTTACACAGTTATAGATAAGTCCCAGTCTTTGGCTGTGCGATTCACAAATGGCAAGCAGCCGTCTCATTGCGTTTACAGTTGGGGTCAGCAGCACCATGTCATCCGCGTAACTGAAGTTGTTCATTGCTGTATCGTCAATCCAACATCCGACTCTAGTGCTGCTAAGCCCGACCACAAGATCATTCACGTACAGGTTGAAGAGTTTGGGAGAACTCAACCCACCTTGTCTCACCTCGCACTCCAACCTGTACGCGTCAGAGTAGCTGTCCGCCCATCGAACGCAGTTCTTCTGGTTACGGTACCAGAACTGGAACAGTCGTTGCACCTGTGTAGGCACCGCTGTTTTCCCGAGCTTCTCCCATAGTACATCATATGATACTAGATCAAATGCCCTGGAGAGGTCGAGAAAACATGCATACACAGGTGTGTTTCTATCCGTATAGTATTGAACAGTATGCTTGAGACTAATAATTGCGCTTTCAGTAGATAGTCCGACTCGAAAGCCGAACTGAGCGTCATGTATATTGAGGTGTTTCTCCAATTCTGAGTCAAGCACACTGTCCAACACCTTGGCCACCACCGTAGCCAGAGATATAGGACGATAGTTCTGCTTATCAGATAAATCTCCTGTTTTATTTTTCACAATTGGCACAATTATGGTCCTAATTAGGTCCTCTGGCAAGTAGGAGTGACTCATACAGACATTATAAAACATTGCCAGCACTCGCGGTAGGTGCACACCCGCATATTTCAAGTGTTCAACACTGAATCCGTCATGACCGGGTGGGTGACTTGCCTTTGGACATGTTACTTACAATTTTACGAACTTGCTTAGCTGTTATATAATACATGTCACCAGTCATGGCGGGCTCAGCATTAAAACCTGAGGAACCCAACGGAAACTTCACAGTGAAATGCTCTTTGAACAATTCGGCAATATCTTTACTATCACTCACCCCTCCCACGCTAACAGGGAGGCCAGGCTCATGGTTTAAGTTACCGGTCGCTTTCCAAAAGTCGGTGAAACTGTTTGAAGCTCGAAATTCAGTAATTGCATCCATTTTTAGCTGTTCTTTATTGTTCTGACAAAACTTTAATTTATTCTTAAACATCTTACGGCTTTCACACATCTCCTCGTATACAGTACCAGATGGCGGCCTATTTTGAGAGACCCAACTTAGAAATTTAATCCTGGCCTCCCTGTGCGCCTGATATACATATTTATTCCATCCTATCACAATACGTTTATTTTTTCGAGCATGACTAGCATTCGACTTAATAGCTGAATCAGTTAAAGTTAATGTAATATTTGTATATAATTTATCTATTATGTATCTATGTCTATTATGTTTACACATACCATAACTACAATCTCTAAGTTCTACAGGAAAATCTATTAGTTTAAGTTTATTATTGCACATATCGGTATAATTATTTATTTGTTCAGTCGTTCTGTATCCCCAAATTGCTTTATTATGCCCATTATTTCAACCAAAACTATGTTTATCTACAATCACATTTAACTTACACTCTACAAATAATGGCAGATGATCCGACCAGTAAGTATCGTATTTAATATAAACATTAGTAACAGTTTGCCGCGCGGAGTAGCTAACAACACAGTGATCAAGCCACCGTGTACACCCGTGAGCATCACTAATAAAGGTATAATTATTAGATGAGTTACCTAATATCTCCAAATCTGCACAGGACTACTGCTGATCTGCACACGAATTACTTAGCTCATTACCAAACAGTTCCCCCAGATGAGCATTAAAATCACCTAACACGTAAATAGCCTCCACAGAACCACTTTCAACAATCGCACAATTCTCGCCAAAACACGCTGTAATGTCCTCTAAATTGTCCATCGCATTTGTAGATATACTAAACACAATAAATGACCGTTTATCTATTGACACTTTAATTGCACATAAACGAGGATTATTGCACTCGATCACAGACACTTTAGTAAACACGCTTTTGCGCCACAGTAACGCCACTCCCCCGTACGGTCGACTTCTGAAGATGCCGGTCGAGGTGATGATTATGACGCTTCTTGGTAAATTAGGTATATATTATTTTTCCTAACATCATTATGATTTTATAATATGTAATGTGTTCGTGCAACACATGCGGTTGAGACTAATCGAGCGCATACCTGCCCGGCCCCGCACCCCTCGTCCGGTTTACGGGCACCTAAATTCTGGGAAACAATAGACTCAAACAAAGGGCTAAGGGATTTCACATAATCGTTTTCACAAATAGATAACATTTGTTACAAAAATAAAGGGCTAAAGATAAGAAACACGCTTTGGCTAATTGGTTTTGTTGTCATGTTAACAATGAAGACCAAAACGACGATAGCTACAAAATTACTGTCTTCGATGATAAGATTTATTACCTACATTTAGGAGTGAAAAGTAAATATTGCGTCATTTGTATGAGGGCGAAAAATAAAGGACGAGAAGCACAAAGGTGACGATTGCACTTATTTATTTGTTGCTTTCAGGATATAAGTATTCCAATGAATATTATTAAAGTTTTGGTATATTTACAGGTTCCTCTACCAGCACCTTGACTAGCAAAAACTATTTACGACTGACCGTCTCAATCGTCTGCGGATTGCATTTAAATCAACTGTCGAACAAAAATAAATCTTAAAAATGATACAATAAACCGTCCTTTGAATATTTTTGATAGGCATATTAACTGTGAAGTAAAAGTTACTACTGTCAAAATGATAAAAAGCTGGAGCACACACTACTGTTGCTTGAAAGCTCTGAGCAAAGCAAGTGCTCTGGCTTTGTACGCTAAAAGCTTACTGCACGATTGAAACAATAACAGGTTGCTAGTCAATTGAAATAACAGTAGTGTTTGCTTTTAGAATAAGAGTCCTACTAATAAGAAAATATTTGAATTAAACCATTTCATTCAATTATCACAAAATGAGTATGATTTTTAACATGAGGTATACTTTTTATATAGAGGAGAGCAATTTAATTCTTTGGTACCAAAGTACATCGGAGAAATTACGCAATAAACAACTATTATGCATTGAGGTGCTTTGCTAAAAGAAACGTAAAAGAAATTCAAGAAAATATTGGCTAGTTTCGGTGCTTTGCCCTTGTCAAAATGATACGCAATCTATTTCTTCGTCATGTTCCTCGCTTACTGATATCGATTCAAGTTCGTCAAGATTTTTTAAACTGGAGAAATTTCTAACGTAATGAACTGATGGTTTATTGTGTTATCACAACTATTGAATCAAAATATTACTATTACTAAGTATATCAAAGTTAAAAGGCTCACCAACAAAATTTAGTTTCAACTTTATGGAGGTTCTGTTTGTGACAGGGTTTTTTTTTAAATTTAATTTAATTTAACCGTAAATTAAAGCTTAAAATGTAATAATTCTTTATAAAAAAAAGTTGAGTTTAAGACTTAGAGCGTACAGAGTACCTGCACATAGCTGTGAGTACTGTCTAAGCAATCAGTGTCTAGGAATGTCAAATAGCGGACATATAAGGAGGATTTGTCAATGCTAAACCCACAACTCCGAAGGAACGGAGGAATCGTGGAGATTTAATAGAAACATTCAAAATCTTGAATGGATTCTACGATATAAAGAACTATCCTAACCCTAAGAACCATCTAAGATGTCTCCCAAGGACCGGAGGAATCGTGGATGGAGATCTAACAGAAACATTCAAAATTAGAGAACTTTGATGCGACCTGCTTTATTCATAACGAGAATGCACATCTTAGTGGACACCATCTGAAGTTATGCACTTGGCTTCTCCAACAACAATTTATCAGTAACAGAGTGGTCAGAACGTGGAACCAGCTCCTAGAACACTCAGACTAGAGAAATTGAAGGAAAGAAAATGGAAACTGAATAGAGGCATTATCAGTTGTCTACGACTGCCTATGTGTAATATTCTACGCTATTAATATTTTATTTCTTCATAACAAAAAAACATAATAAAAAAACGATTTTTTAAATTTTTAACTAAAATGTAAACGTAATCGTCAATAGTTTACGACTTAGAGCGGTTTTATGAATTGAAATTGGAACTGTATTAATAAAATAGAACGATTTGTTTGGTGACTAGCCAACCGGTTCCGGGTTCGGCCGTGACACATTCATTCAACATTCAACATACCTTTTAGCAAAACATTCTCACGAAATATTTATTTTCAAATGATGTAAGGGATATTTATGATTACTACTCCGCTCCCTTGAGTAGTAGCATAATGATATATATAGCCTATAGCTTTCCTCTATAAACGAGCTATTCAACACAAAAATATTTTTAAGGTCTAACTAGTAGTTCTTGCGATTAGCGATGATCAGTTGGATCATACAAACAAACTCTTTAGTTTTTTGTTATTATTATTTTTACTACCAATGTGTATATTTATATTGATTTTATAAAATAAAATCGTTTATTTTTGTTACGTTATAAAGATGGAATAAAATATTAATAATATGGTATTTTAAATAGTTTTGCTCATAGCGATGTGTATGTACTTCATATGATCTAAGTCATAAAATTTTGGACATCACGTTTGAATTTCTCTTGTGAACAATTAGCACACTTAAAGCTTTAAAAACTGAAAAATAAAAGGGTGTAAAATCAACGTTTTAGTTACAAGAAATAGGATTTTTAATTTTTATTACCAATTAATTGATATATTTAACTTTGAACTTTTTAGAGGCTTACCTCTTTGCAAATTTTTAAATGCTCAGTACTAAGGAATAAAGACATCACAAGAAAAAAATTGTGTATTCACATCGACGTCCATTAAAAGTATAACTGACCAGAATATAGACAAATTATCTGCTTGATATGAAATACCCCATATGCCGTTGTAAATTTTTTAACTGTTTAGACGTCAATACAATAACTAAATAGGTCGTCATCGTCTAAAACTCTTACAGAAAAATTCACAACACATTTAGTATTATAACTTAACAAATAGCTCGTACATTAACGAATATTTGAAATGATCTTTCATATTTATCTAAAGTCACATAATAAATCGGCGAAATATTCAATTGGAACCGGCAGTTCCTGAGATTAGTTCACTCAAACAAACAAACGCTTCAGTTTTATAACACTAGTATAGATAGGGAATGTTATTCAATAAACGATTTATAGTATTTACGGTCAATCACACGCATTTTTTTGTCAAGAATCAAGTAATGTAATTGTGACATTATTCTTTATTTTTATTCTTAAGTGCTGATTATAAATAGGTAAGTTATACATTTTAATATGCTAGATATCTAGATAGTGTGATATGTTAATCAATAATATTACTTATATCCTGAAGAGTTCGTATAAATAATTACGCTAATCTTATCAGGATCTAGTCTACGCAATAATTAATTCTACTATAATAATATACATAATTAAACAAAGAACATTATCGTGTTATTAAAATATATTTTGACTAATTTGAGCAATATAATATAATTCATTTATAGAATATAAATATATACTATACAAAAATATTCAATATACGCTATCAAAAGGTATATAAAACTGAAGACAAAACATTTGAAACATTGTTTATACCGAAGAATTAAGAAGAGAGCAACACATTTATTCCAACATCACAACATTTAAAAATGTAAACGACACGCATCTAGTAAAATGTCCCGCATGTTCTAGCGCATCACTGTCTTGTAGAGATGTATTATAGACTTTAGCCAAGTTCACCATATTCGTAAGAGTTGATTTTATGGAACAATGTCTTACGTGTATGATAAAAGCGGCTTTAAAAAGCCATTTGGAGAACAGCAGGCATGCGTAGTGTATGAGAGAGAGAAAGAGTGTGGTGCGACTGCTGAAAAGAAGAAATTTTAACGTTACTTAATATACATAAGTTGCAAGAAATATAATTAAATAATAAATACTAAATTCACACAATAATATAAGAGGAGATATTAGTTGAAAAAGTTAGCAAACCTGTAAATATCTGACTAAACTGAGAATACTTGTATAATCAATTACAGTTACCTTCTAGGTCTCGGGTGGTTTGTCAGCCTCATTCAGCAAGGGCTCCAAAACTGCCCAAAGTTCGTTGGCCTCCTCTGGGGCTATAAAAATACCAAGTTGTAATAAGAAACAAACTTTTTTTATAAGAAATAATGTATGCTAAGTAGTTTGAGAAGTGTTATTACTTAGCCGTGGCTCGTCCAGATCAAAATCTGGCAGTACAGGTTCGTCGTTTCTTTGTTCCTCCATTTGTTGCATCGGGTGCTGCTCCATTTGCTGTTCCGTTTGCTGCTCCGTTAGCTGCTCTAATTGCTGCTCCATTTGTAAAACTATAACAAAAGTATGATGGTTAAATAAACGTATCAGCCTCAGTCATTGTCATTGTTAATCAGTATATGAAACAATTAATATTTACTTTCTGCCTCCATTGCGTCATTTTCACGCTGCAAATTCTCTGCGCTAATACGTCCTTCCCATGTCCTCTCTCCGATGAACCTTAACGTGTTAGCCAGCACATCTTGGTTACTCATCTGCAATATGGCAAAATGTATATTATTTCCTGAAGTCACTATTTTTTCAATATTTAATATTCAGCGAGTGAATTATTGGGTTATCTTACATTAGCGTCACCACCAATGGCAATGATTAGGTCTTTAAATGCTATGGCGGTCTCCTCACGGCGCTCTTTTTCATAATGAGCGTTACGCGCTCGCCTTTCCTCCTGCAAACAGAAGAATACTCAATTGAATAACAGCTATTAGCGAATGACAATAATCTTCAATCGTATTGTCCTCCATAGGATTACTAACGCGTGATAGCGGCACGCGGTTTCGGCCTGTTGGCCTCCCACGACGCGGCCTGCTCGTACTCGTGGGCCTGGCCTGGCCGTCATTTTGATCTCGTTTCTGTAAGACAATAAATGAGTAAATTTTAAGACCTGTATAATTTTTGCATGTAGATGACCTGTACAAAGCGATGCAGATGCCACGCAAAGTAGATAATTACCGTATGAGATGACATTTACAATTAGATAACGTGCTCGTTGTCTAGTAAGTAATGAATTCGCTCGTCAAGAAATGAACAAGGAATGAATAATTTCAACGAGACTCCAGCTTATATTGACGCGAGAATCTTACCTGCGCACACGCCGGGCGCTCCTGAAGGGTAGGGGTGGGCTATTGTGTAGACAACTGGGCAGTGATAAGATAAGAATCTCTTTGTGTTTGATTGTAAACTTTAAGTTAGGTTGCTGAAGTGAAGTTTCGTGGAATTGACTGTAATGGCTATATTTTAAAATTACATTCGTTAGATACCTACTAGGTACCACCCGCGTAGAATACTGAACAATTATTTAAAATTATAGCACGGGTACTATCTTGTCCATTTATTAAAAAATAGTCTACTTTGAAATTTAATAATCACCGTCTTAATTATTTTAAAAGTTGACCGAGATTTCATTTAATAATCAATTTAATACAAAAAAACAATAGTACAAGTGACCTTACACGACTTCCAGAGAAAAAAATCTCTTGACACACAGAAAGACGCATACAGACTGACGGACTAGAGTTCTGTCCTTATCCTTATGAAGGCACGTAACCTTCAAAGTAAAGAAGTTCACCCGGGTACTCTTAACTTTATTTTATCTACCAGTCTACATGGCAGTCTGCATGGCCATGTAGACTCTGTAGATATGTCAGTCTGAAATAATCAGTCCACTCCCGTCACAAGATTTATTTCATCGCACATAATTAACTTGAGTTATTCTCATAATGAACTTATTTAATTAACTACTGGTGGCGCGTGGGCCAACGTGTGCGAGTGGACTGTATTGCGGAGAAGCAGATAACTGTTCTATTGACACTTTACACACAAAACAAGACAGGTGGCCGGGCTGCCGCGGATTCGATCCAGGCAGTGAATGCAGCCCGAGAAATTAGGAGAGGATGCACTAACCTTCACGACCCACGTGTTTTTCATAGCAGCCGGTACACGGATCTTCTCTTCCTTGCTCAGGAGCTGCCGTCAGCGTCACTAGATCCCTTGAGGAACACACGAGAGGCACCATCCGATCGGTAAAGGTCTATGAGGCGGTTAAAATACAACAAATATTATTCATTTCTGAGAGACGCGCGCGCGCGATCGCCTTTACGCTGGCTAGTTCAAAGCGGCACTGAGTGTCTATATTTCACAAATGGCGGACGGACGAACTACACTATGGTTAGTGCGGGCGGGGAGATGGGTATAGAAAGGGTGTGTTTCCATGTCAAAAAATACAGTTTCCACATCGGCGCAACCATTCCCCCCGGCTTGAAGGGTTACCTTCGAAACGAAAAATGTGGAACAAACTAATGTCTAATCTAAATCTAGGTTTGCGAAATAACAACTAAAATATAAACATAGATTGGAACTCGTGCCTACTGCTGGCTAGGCAGAGGGCAGAGGCGAACAACCGGGCGCAGATACGATCCGGTTGCAGTTTTAACCCGTACAACACGAGTTATCCCGCGGGCATCGGGAAAAATTTCCTCTACTACTCCTAGAGGCCAATGTAAAGGAGGCGCATTCTCAGTCATAAGGACTACCACCGTACCTACAGTAATTGGGTTGGATGGAGTATTCCATTTTTGACGTGACTGCAGCGTGTGCAAATAATCGGTTCTCCAACGATTCCAAAACGATTGGACCATCTTATCTAAAAGAGCGTGACGAGTTAGGAGGTGTATTCTATCGTCATCAACATCTATTGCGGGCAAATATTTTAAAGGAGTCATATTTAAGAAGTGAGCTGGCGTCAGCGCTAACGGCTCTGACGGATCGCTAGATAGAGTCCGACACAGCGGACGCGTGTTCATCACCGCCTCTACTTGCGCGAGTACGGTACTCAACTCCTCGAACGAGAGAATCTGTTCGCCTATGACGCGAAACAGATGCGACTTAAGGCTTTTAATATTCGCTTCCCAATTACCACCAAAATGACTAGCTGCAGGCGTGTTAAAGTACCATTCAATGCGATTTTCGGCTAAGATGTGAGCGAATTCACTTTGGTAGTACTTAGACCGTAAGAATGTGTGCAATTCCGAAATACTACGTCGGGCCCCTACATAGTTTGTACCGTTGTCCGAATACATGCGCTTAACCGGACCCCGACGCGACAAAAAACGTTTAAAAGCGGACATAAAATTTGGCGTACTTAAATCACCGGTCAACTCTATATGAACCGCGCGAGTTGTCATACAAATGAACAAACAAACATAAGCTTTCGTGGAGCGAATGCCACGACCACGAGCAATGGTGACCTTGAAAGGCCCAGCAAAGTCTGTGCCGGTGTGTACGAAAGGTTTTGCGGATTGAACAACACGACAAGAGCGATGATCGGCCATTTCAGGCGCGATAAAACGCGGGCGGAGTTTAAAACAAGGTACACATCTGTGTACCCTAGCGCGAATCAAATTACGAGCGGAAATTATCCAGTATTTCTGTCTCAAAATAGACATTAACAAATCGGGACCAGCGTGACAATTCACTTTGTGATGATAATCTACTAACAAATCTAATACGTGGTCCTTACGCGGGAGAATTACTGGGTGCCTTTGTTCAAATCCTAAACCTGAATTTCTCAAACGACCACCTACTCGAATGAGTCCATCTTCCAAAAATGGTTTCAAGTGTCGGAAAGAACGACTACAAGGTTTGTTAAATTCTAAATTTTTAAATTCAGAAGCAAAATAACACTTCTGCAATTCGCGAAGTATGATCAATTCAGCCTTATCTAAATCAGCGGCGGTTATATGACCGCGTGTAGATAAAATTCTCAAAAATCGGCCTACATAAACAACACAACGCAACAGTCTCGACCAAGACGAGACGCGATTAGCCAACAACAAAACCAGGGACTCTTCACGCGGGACCGACACCACAAGCGAGTGCTTCTTTTCCTCGGGTGGTTCGGAAACCGTAGTGGGATTGAATTGACTAACTGGCCACTTATCTAACGCGGCATGAATCCAGGACGGTCCACTAAACCATAACGGGTGATCTAATATTTGCGAAGGAAGCAGTCCTCGAGAGAGACAATCGGCTGGGTTGTCGGTGCCAGCAACGTGAAAGAGATTTTTTGGCGCTAATTCCGATTGAATTTTTGCCACTCTATTAGCGACGAAGGTGTCCCAACGATGGGGCGAAGAGTGGGCCCAACACAAAGCGACTGTTGAGTCCGAAAAAGCTAAAATTCTATTAATATTAATGCGACTACTACAAGCATTGGCGATAGAGGTGATCAATCTAACCAACAATAGTAAAGCGCACAGCTCGAGGCGTGCCAGAGAGACGACCTTACGGGGAGAGACCTTCGATTTCGCGCTTATAAGGCTAATTGAAACCTTACCTACATTCGAGACATGAAAATAGACTACTCCTCCATACGCCCTCTCACTAGCGTCCGCGAAGCCTACTACCGTAACAACACTAGGTTGCGATATACCTACATGACGCGGAATTTGTACTTGGTCAAGCACAGAGAGTTCTTTTCTAAAGCGAGCCCACAACTTAGCAATGTTGTCGGGCGCGGTGTCGTCCCAATCACAATTCGAAAGCCAAAGCTCTTTTATAAGTAGTTTGGCGTACAGAACGACAGGAGCTACGAATCCCATTACGTCCCATATCCGTGCCACACACGACAGGATAATGCGTTTAGTACAAGTTTGCGGGGTCGAACTACTTTTCAAACTAAACGTATCAGATGCGGGCGACCAGCTTAAACCAAGCACCTTGTGCGTATCACTTTCATCGAACTCCTTAACCGAAGACAATCGGTGCGACGGTGGAATCGACTCTAACGCTGTTTGCGAGTTGCTCGTCCATTTCACGAGATCAAATTGACCCGCCTTCATGAGACTTATAACCTGAGCGGCCGTCTCGACAGCCTCGGCCTCGCTATCTACACTATACACGAAGTCGTCCATGTATAAGCCAGTCTCAATGGTGGCTCTCGCTTTAGGAAATGCATCGCCCTCGTCAGCGGCCAACTGCTTGACGGTGCGAAGTGCGTGAAAAGGGCTAGATTTAAGCCCGAAGCAAACACGATTAAACTCGTAAACCATTAAAGGTTCTTGCGGTGAAAATCTATACAAAAATCGTTGAAACCTACGATCGGGTTCGCGCACTTCAAGGCACAAAAACATTTGTCGAATATCTGCAGAGAGTGCCACAGCGAATAAACGAAAATTTACAATTATGTCAAATAAATTACCTTGAAGATTTTGACCACAATACAAAATGTCATTAAGCGACACGGAAGTGCTAGTCTTAGCACTGCCATCTAAAACTACGCGGAGTTTAGTAGTAAGCTTATCTTCTCTAATAACTCCGTGGTGCGGGATAACGTACGAAGGCTGGGTCTCGTCAGTGTCCGCAGGCGCAGGTGAGATGTAACCTTTATCTAAATATTCGTTAACAACCTCATCATAGGCTTGCTTTAACTTTGGAGACGCCTGCATCTTTCGTTCTAAACAAAGAAAGCGTCTTTCAGCGGATGCACGGGAGTCCCCGAGCGAAAAAATATCTCCCTTGAAAGGGAGCGCGACCACATAACGACCCTGCTCATCACGAGTAGTCGTGCGACAATAAATCTCCTCAGCCATCTTGTCATCGGGGCTTAGGATTGGTGGGACATTGACCTCTTCAATCTCCCAAAACTTGCGGATGGTAGACTCCAGTGGCGGCTCGACGGTGCAACAGAACGAGGCAGTCGAGTGACTAAAACTATCTATAGAAGCGGGTGCGGAACCAATTATAACAAAACCCAGTACTGTTTCCAGGGCGTGCGGAGCGGGGTACGTCGGTCCCCCTTTGACCTTACGTGATAACTGGAGGTGCGGGAGAATCGAAGCGCCGATCAATATATCGACGACTCCAGGAACAGCGTAAGTCTCATCAGCTAAAGGCAAGTCTTTAAATTTCGTTAATAAAGACGTGTCAACTGGGACGGTAGGCAACTGTTCAGTTATTTTATCTGTAACGAGCGAATCCATGTCAAACCAAATTTTATTATTAAAACGAGATCCAAACCTCGTTTTAACTGTGCCATGAACAGCTGACCGTAAACCTCCAAAACCCGTCACCACTGAGTAGGTTGAACGCCTATCAACATTGAAACCAAGACGTTGACAACAATCTTGAGTAATAAAATTACTTTGCGAAGCGCCATCTAATAGCGCTCGAACAATGTGCGGTTTACCTAATGCATCAACAATAACCACGCGAGCGGTCGCAAGACAAACCGTAGTGAGGGCAGCACTAGCGGAGAACGAACACAAGGTGACGTCATTCGTAGCGGTCCCCGGGCAGGCCGGAGCGCGTGCGAGCTCGGGCTGCGGCTGCGGCGCAGGCTGCCGCGCGTCACCGCTCGACGAACCAACTGTGCTCACCTTGGATGCGGCATTACTATTTTCAAAATGAAGCAAAGTGTGGTGTCTCGCTTGACATTTGCGACAACCATTTCCACTATTACATAAACCCACGCGGTGTTTAGTACCGAGACAATTAAAACAAAGATTATTAGCGCGAACAAATTTATAACGATCACTAGGCGACAATTTTAGGAAACCAGGACACTTGTACAGTTGCGAGTGATGAGTACTACACAAAGAGCAAACAGGTGATTGTACACGTGCTGGTGCGGTATTAACATAAGTATGGGTTGACCTCAGTGACTTCGATGACGCATCTATTTTGCGTTCAGAAGTAACAACCTTCTTCGCGCCTTCATGTTTCGATGAAGAGCGTTGCAATACCTTTATATGCTCGCGAACAAAACTTTCTAAGTCTTCGAACTTAGGAATTTTACTGCCGCGATGATCCGACTCAAACAAACGAATGGTTTCGGAATCTAATTTCTTTAAACCCATATACAAAAATACGAAGTCGCAGAGGTCATCGATCTTCAAGTTCTTTACGGCGCGAACAGCTGACGCGAAAGTATCTAGAAATTTCTCTAAGTTTTGATCGTTACATGCCGTAATAGATTTCAAATCAGACATCTGATCTAAATAGGCGTTAGCTACCGATCTTTTATCCTCATACTTAGCTTTCAAAGTATTTAAAATTAAATTATAATTCCCGGCACTAAACGTAATTCCAGCGCAAGCGGTTATAGCTTTACCAGTCAATTTTTCAACGAGATAATGCAATTTTTCGTGATCTGTCAACGAATCGTTCTTATCTATTGTATTCTCAAAACTATCTATAAATCGACACCAATTGCGAATGTTACCATCAAACTCGGGTATTTGAATTGGTGGCAACTTAGGTCGGTCGCGAGTGGGGTTGGGTCGGTCAGACGGCTTCTCCAAACTCCTCGCGACGCGCTTGATACGACAATACAAATCGTCAAACGACGACAAGGCTTGATAACTCACTGAGTAATCGGGATCCAAATTCAACTCTAAAACGTTGATGTCATGCACTAAGGTTTCGAAATCCGCGCGTAGACTATCTAAGTTTTCTATAGAACACAAGAACGAATCTCTGATGACCAAATCAGAGGTTTTAAGTGCACTATCATAAATCGATTGTACGCGAGAGTAAATCATTTCTTTTTTAGCGTATAAAAGTTTCAATTGAACCTTACCGGTCTTATCAACCTTTGGGGACATGTTTACAATTAAATATGAAATGACTTAATCCTAGCGGTACAGAGCAGCGAAGCGGCGCGAGCGTTAACTATGTAGGTAGGTAGGTGCTTACAACTGTGAATGCACGCTTGAACAAACGCGCATAGCAACAAGGTCGCACCTGCGCGATGGTCGCTGTCTAGATTCAACTATTATTTCCGAGATTAAGTATTGCGTAATATCTATTCAAATTAAAATACTTTCGTATGAATTGGGATGAGATGCGAGCGAGGTAGGCACAGCCACGTGTCTACCCACGCAGGTACTAGGCAAATACGACGTGAGCCGAGAACAACGTAATTGAAAAAAACAAAACAAAGCCAAATGCGTTAGGTATTACACTGTGCCTATGCACTAGGGTGTCTGAGTATACCTAAGATCTAAGCCTAAATGTCTGGATGCGGGGTTTTCTACTAAAATAACCAGGCACTTAGGTGCGATGCGAAAATTGTGAACTACGATTAAGTGTTGATATGATACCTAACCTATTTATGTATTAGGTAGGTACAATGCGAGCCAGCGGCGAACGGACAACAAATTCTAAGCCTAAGTGTCTGGATGCGGGGTTTTCTACTAAAATAACCAGGCACTTAGGTGCGGTGCGCTCATTCCCATTAGAATAATAACAAAATACGAACTACGGCTAAGAATCCGGCTCGATCCGGACCAAAAATGGTGGCGCGTGGGCCCAACATGTGCGAGTGGACTGTATTGCGGAGAAGCAGATAACTGTTCTATTGACACTTTACACACAAAACAAGACAGGTGGCCGGGCTGCCGCGGATTCGATCCAGGCAGTGAATGCAGCCCGAGAAATTAGGAGAGGATGCACTAACCTTCACGACCCACGTGTTTTTCATAGCAGCCGGTACACGGATCTTCTCTTCCTTGCTCAGGAGCTGCCGTCAGCGTCACTAGATCCCTTGAGGAACACACGAGAGGCACCATCCGATCGGTAAAGGTCTATGAGGCGGTTAAAATACAACAAATATTATTCATTTCTGAGAGACGCGCGCGCGCGATCGCCTTTACGCTGGCTAGTTCAAAGCGGCACTGAGTGTCTATATTTCACAAATGGCGGACGGACGAACTACACTATGGTTAGTGCGGGCGGGGAGATGGGTATAGAAAGGGTGTGTTTCCATGTCAAAAAATACAGTTTCCACATCGGCGCAACCAACTACATAAGTATTTATGCTGTGTTGCATCAAATCGCTTCATAAATTCCACATTATTTTTTTGTAACCTATACTAATAAAAATGCTATCGCGGTCTTATTTGTTGCCCTTTTTTTGATCTATCTCGTACGGTACCAGTGTTTGTAATGTAATCGCAAAAAAAAAGTAACCACATCAAATTCCTGTTACCACAAATAAAACTATACACAATAACCAAAGTCTAACTAACTCTAACTTCTGCAGTTGATCAGAAGATTGTTCGCTTCTAGTGATGATCGTGGTTTATTGAATTGTACTTTATTGTAATAGAATTATAACTGTCAAAAACTTATTCCTCCCTCCGGCCGGCCGGCGCCTCCTTCTGCGAGCAAGTAATGCTCGTGAAGGAGGAGGCGGGGCGGGAGCGACGACGGATCGCAAGCCAAGCTGCCCGCGTACGAAGGCAACTCGGGCGTCGGAGGTCGATGAACGACCTCCGCCCCCCATTAGCGCAGGCCTGGAGGTGACTGGTGGAGCCGCCTGCCACCCTGGCAGAAGCAGGCCGCGGCGGTGGCGCGCTCGGCGCGCCTTCCCGTTTTCCGGGGACGAGTTGGGGACTCTGCAGTCCCCACACACCCGAGGAGATGGCCAGATCGTGAGAGATGGCACTGGGTCGGCCGGGGTGCGAGGGATATGCCTGTCAACCTCACCTTCGGCAACCAAAACGATCCACAAGCAGCGTGCGTTTCAGTCGGTTCGAGTCCGACATAACCTCTTCCACCGGCTCCGATGGGCAGGTATCCGTGGGGATTTTGCACACGTAAAAACTCTTCGATATCTTTCTTCGAATATTATCAAGCCGACTCCTATATTTTAAAGCATATAACATAGCATAACATGACATAATATAAACTCACGCCTGTATTCCCCGAAGGGTTAGGCAGAGGTACTAGCACCCACATTTCGCCACAACACAGAACTAGGTAGGTACAATAATAATTATAATTTGGACACAGTTAAATTAAATAAATCTGTTGTTATCAAATATTTGTATTCTAAATATAGGTTTATTTATAAGTACCTACTCTAATTCATATAACTCATATCAAAATCAGTTATGAAAGTGAACGAAGCCTTATGGAGGTGGGCTCCATAAGGCTAGAGCTTTGAGAGGCCAGGGCAAGTCAAATGCAATTCGGTATACTTCCAAATTATTTCGCATTTTAATCCTAAAGTAATTAACTGGGTGCTAAGAGGTTAATACATGAAATAATAACGGCTTAGGCGATGAAAGGAAGGTAGGCCAAAAAACAATGTTTGCTATTTTTTTTGCAACTGAAGACAATTCTTGAACCTTCCGAGAGATTTGTATATTTGCAATGTGGTTTACATTACAGAAATACGAACCACTCTCATACACACACATAATATACACGCCTATAATCCCCGAAGTTAATCCCTGAGGTAGAGATGTACTAACACTCGTATTTCACTATTATGTTCAATCCAATTTGATAGACGGATGAGCTTATTGCTTGCCTGTTGCGGCCAGTACTTACTGTAGGTGGCAGTGCCTACCCCGGGTAAGGCCCCCTGGACCTCCGTTGCCCAGCGTGCATGGCATGGGGGTTACCGACCACGCTTTTGAATCACGTTCCCGTTGCGACTTCTGTTCAGCAGACCCTCTGGCATTCTTCGAACCACCATTGCACCCGTTTAACCCATGCCCGTAATTAAATAGTTTTCTTAGAGCTTATTACCGTAAACGGGCACTATATCATGGGCTATATGTTTAATGTCTTATACACAGAAAAAACTGACAAATTCCAATAAAATAAATTGAACAATTTTGATTAAATGTCAATATACAATATCAATATAGTATAATTATTATGTCAAAAAAATAGCGTATAATATTTTGGTTCTTTATGTCATAGTTGGACTTTACTTATCTTCTAAATACTCATCGGTTGAATAGTAGCATTTTTCTATTAAATATGCTCTAAGCGGGTTAGTGAAGAGTGTCATACTTCCCTGTAGTTTGACATGGGTTTGGGAGTTTATTAAAATTAAATATTCTAACTGCCATATAATACGGAATTTCATTTAGCATTTTTACTCTCGAAGGCGGTAGGTGTAGTCTCTTTTTGTGTCGGGTGTCATCCTTTGTTTCGAAACTCCTCTTGTTTTTGTATTCAAAGTGCATATGTCGAAAATGTATATTGATGGTAATGTCAATATCTTAATATATTCGACGAAGTAGGGTCTACAACTTTCTGTGTTTTTTATTTGTGATATTATTCTGATACACTTTTTTGGACTATGAACAGATCATTTATATCAACACATTATCATTTATATCCAAAGCATAACCCCATACTTCAGCCACGAATATGCATATGCGTAGTAGGCTGATGAAGCAGTTTGTGTGTTAGTGTTTTTGTTAATTTGGAAAAGGGCTTATGTGAATTGTGATAGTTTAGCTTTGACGTGTTCTATGTGTGTTTTTCAGTTAATGTGTGCGTCTAAGTTTATTCCCAGTAATTTGAATGTGTTGACTTCTCCTAAAGATGTGTGTTGGTGAGTTATGTTTAAATTTAAAGGGGGCTTTGTGTACGGTCTGAATTGTTTGATTTTCGTTTTATTCGAGTTTATATCTAAGTTGTGTTCTTGTAGCCATTCCGTTATAGTTTGGAGAGTATTTTTTACTATGGTGTTGTGGTTGGTTGAACCGTCGCATTGTATTACAATAGAAATGTGTTTGTTTTTTGTTATTTTTATAATATTTAGTATTTCTTTGAAGTCCACTGGCTGTAAGTACATCGAGTGTATTGGCTAGCTTATACCAGGTCGTCCGATGGGTGTATTTGTGCAGGTATTGTCTTGACCCACTGAAATGAAAAAAATGTTAAAATAAATGTGTTACATATTGTTAAGGGGCATGTCACTACTTCATCGTTAACTTTCAACGTCATGTTTTCTTTCTTCTTAATGTCTGTTTTTCTAGTTATTGTATTTATAATTTTCCACATAGTTTTAACTTTATTATCAGATTTTTACATTAGGCCTAAATATTCTAATGTTTTTGACACTTTTTTTTTTTATACCGCTTAGTTGGCAGACAAGCACACGGCCCACCTGATGGAAAGTAGTTACCGTGCCGTATGGACGTCTGTAACACCAGAGGAGTCACAGTCGCGCTGCCAACCCTGTAAGTACAGAGTTTCTGTGCCGACAGTAGAAGACAAATCAGGACAAGCCTTTAGTCTTCCCACTGACGGCACAAATTCTCCTAAATAAGACAACATCTTTATCACTATGTACAGAGTGGTGTCCCCGTCAAGGGAAATAATTGATTTTATGTATGCATTGAAAATGATTATACACTATAGTAAATATCGACAACACTTGATTATGACGCTTCTTGGTAAATTAGATATATATTATTTTTCCTAACATCATTATGATTTTATAATATGTAATGTGTTCGTGCAACACATGCGGTTGAGACTAATCGAGAGCATACCTGCCCGGCCCCGCACCCCTCGTCCGGTTTACGGGCACCTAAATTCTGGGAAACAATAGACTCAAACAAAGAGCTAAGGGATTTCACATAATCGTTTGCACAAATAGATAACATTCGTTACAAAAATAAAGGGCTAAAGATAAGAAACACGCTTTGGCTAATTGGTTTTGTTGTCATATTAACAATGAAGACCAAAACGACGATAGCTACGAAATTACTGTCTCCGATGATAAGATTTATTACCTACATTTAGGAGTGAAAAGTAAATATTGCGTCATTTGTATGAGGGCGAAAAATAAAGGACGAGAAGCACAAAGGTGACGATTGCACTTATTTATTTGTTGCTTTCAGGATATAAGTATTCCAATGAATATTATTAAAGTTTTGGTATATTTACAGGTTCCTCTACCTGTACCTTGACTAGCAAAAACTATTTACGACTGACCGTCTCAATCGTCTGCGGATTGCATTTAAATCAACTGTCGAATAAAAATAAATCTAAAAAATGATACAATAAACCGTCCTTTGAATATTTTTGATAGGCATATTAACTGTGAAGTAAAAGTTACTACTGTCAAAATGATAAAAAGCTGGAGCACACACTACTGTTGCTTGAAAGCTCTGAGCAAAGCAAGTGCTCTGGCTTTGTACGCTAAAAGCTTACTGCACGATTGAAACAATAACAGGTTGCTAGTCAATTGAAATAACAGTAGTGTTTGCTTTTAGAATAAGAGTCCTACTAATAAGAAAATATTTGAATTAAACCATTTCATTCAATTATCACAAAATGAGTATGATTTTTAACATGAGGTATACTTTTTATATAGAGGAGAGCAATTTAATTCTTTGGTACCAAAGTACATCGGAGAAATTACGCAATAAACAACTATTATGCATTGAGGTGCTTTGCTAAAAGAAACGTAAAAGAAATTCAAGAAAATATTGGCTAGTTTCGGTGCTTTGCCCTTGTCAAAATGATACGCAATCTATTTCTTCGTCATGTTCCTCGCTTACTGATATCGATTCAAGCTCGTCAAGATTTTTTAAACTGGAGAAATTTCTAACGTAATGAACTGATGGTTTATTGCGTTATCACAACTATTGAATCAAAATATTACTATTACTAGGTATATCAAAGTTAAAAGGCTAACCAACAAAATTTAGTTTCAACTTTATGGAGGTTCTTTTTGTGACAGGGTTTTTTTTAATTTAATTTAATTTAACCGTAAATTAAAGCTTAAAATGTAATAATTCTTTATAAAAAAAAGTTGAGTTTAAGACTTAGAGCGTACAGAGTACCTGCACATAGTTGTGAGTACTGTCTAAGCAATCAGTGTCTAGTAATGTCAAATAGCGGACATGTAAGAAGGATTTGTCAATGCTAAACCCACAACTCCGAAGGAACGGAGGAATCGTGGAGATTTAATAGTAACATTCAAAATCTTGAATGGATTCTACGATATAAAGAACTATCCTAACCCTAAGAACCATCTAAGATGTCTCCCAAGGACCGGAGGAATCGTGGATGGAGATCTAACAGAAACATTCAAAATTAGAGAACTTTAATGCGAGTGGACACCATCTGAAGTTATGCACTTGGCTTCTCCAACAACAATTTATCAGTAACAGAGTGGTCAGAACGTGGAACCAGCTCCTAGAACACTTAGTCTCAGCTGACAGTTCAAAAACAGACTTGATACATTTTACCTCAGACTAGAGAAATTGAAGGAAAGAAAATGGAAACTGAATACAGGCATTATCAGTTGTCTACGACTGCCTATGTGTAATATTCTACGCTATTAATATTTTATTTCTTCATAACAAAAAAACATAATAAAAAAACGATTTTTAAAATTTTTAACTAAAATGTAAACGTAATCGTCAATAGTTTACGACTTAGAGCGGTTTTATGAATTGAGATTGGAACTGTATTAATAAAATAGAACGATTTGTTTGGTGACTAGCCAACCGGTTCCGGGTTCGGCCGTGACACATTCATTCAACATTCAACATACCTTTTAGTCGTACATTCTCACAAATTATTTATTTTCAAATGATGTAAGGGACATTTATGATTACTACTCCGCTCCCTTGAGTAGTAGCATAATGGTATATATAGCCTATAGCTTTCCTCTATAAACGAGCTATTCAACACAAAAATATTTTTAAGGTCTAACTAGTAGTTCTTGCGATTAGCGATGATCAGTTGGATCATACAAACAAACTCTTTAGTTTTTTGTTATTATTATTTTTACTACCAATGTGTATATTTATATTGATTTTATAAAATAAAATCGTTTATTTTTGGTATGTTATAAAGATGGAATAAAATATTAATAATATGGTATTTTAAATAGTTTTGCTCATAGCGATGTGTATGTACTTCATATGATCTAAGTCATAAAATTTTGGACATCACGTTTGAATTTCTCTTGTGAACAATTAGCACACTTAAAGCTTTAAAAACTGAAAAATAAAAGGGTGTAAAATGAACGTTTTAGTTACAAGAAATAGCATTTTTAATTTTTATTACCAATTAATTGATATATTTAGCTTTGAACTTTTTAGAGGCTTACCTCTTTGCAAATTTTTAAATGCTCTGTACTAAGGAATAAAGATCACAAGAAAAAAATTGTGTATTCACATCGACGTCCATTAAAAGTATAACTGACCAGAATATAGACAAATTATCTGCTTGATATGAAATACCCCATATGCCGTTGTAATTTTTTTAACTGTTTAGACGTCAATACAATAACTAAATAGGTCGTCATCTTCTAAAACTCTTACAGAAAAATTCACAACACATTTAGTATTATAACTTAACAAATAGCTCGTACATTAACGAATATTTGAAATGATCTTTCATATTTATCTAAACTCACATAATAAATCGGCGAAATATTCAATTGGAACCGGCAGTTCCTGAGATTAGTTCACTCAAACAAACAAACGCTTCAGTTTTATAACACTAGTATAGATAGGGAATGTTATACAATAAACGATTTATAGTATTTACGGTCAATCACACGCATTTTTTTGTCAAGAATCAAGTAATGTAATTGTGACATTATTCTTTATTTTTATTCTTAAGTGCTGATTATAAATAAGTTATACATTTTAATATGCTAGATATCTAGATAGTGTGATATGTTATTCAATAATATTATATCCTGAAGAGTTCGTATAAATAATTACGCTAATCTTATCAGGATCTAGTCTACGCAATAATTAATTCTAACATAACATAACATAACATAAACTCACGCCTATATCCCCGAAGGGGTAGGCAGAGGTGCTAAGCACCCACATTTCGCCAGTTTATGTTTAGGTCCCAATGTAATAGGTGGCGAGCCTATTGCCATTAACCGGGCACTTATAAACCTGCGATAAATACACACATAACTTCGAAACGCATCTAAAAGTCATTGGTGTGTGCCATGGTAAAACCTGGGATCGAACCCGAGACCTCGTCTCAGCAGTCCATTACCCATACCACTAGGCTACCGCGGTTTCTTTCTACTATAGTAATATACATAATTAAACAAAGAACACATTATCGTGTTATTAAAATATATTTTGACTAATTTGAGCAATATAATATAATTCATTTATAGAATATAAATACACACATCAACAAAGTCTAGGGAACCAGGACATTTCTAGTTTTTATTTAAAAACCCTTTCTTGTAATAGTGAGTGTTTTATATCAGTAGAAGGGTATTTTTAAACCGTTTTTAATTTTAATTTTAATAAAAACATTTTCATACCAAAAATTTTTTTTTTTTAAGAAAGAATTGAATAGTGCCAATATTGAGTATTACAACCTTCTATGATTAGGCACAAAATTAACGAGGTAGTAAGAAATACAGTAATTAACCGTACTTTAAACGTTTTTAATAATCTGTAGGACCTCCTAAAGCATTAGCAACAGCTCGACAACGGCGTGGCATACTTAGTATGAGATTGTCAATCATCGTCTGTGAAATGTGGCTCCATACACATAATAATAATAATAATATATTTCTTTATTTCGAGCAACAAGACTCAATGTGTTAGTAACAATTGAGTTATATAAATCTATGTTAGTATGTATAATAATTTAAGAAAACTCTGGAATTAATTCAACTAAAATCAAAATAAAACTTGCAATATAATATAAAATGTCAACGAAAAATTACAATTTAATTAATTCAATTACAGATTAAAATGTCAAAGAAAATTACAATAAAATCAATTTCAATTAAATTTATTCCGAATCAAATATCAAAAAAACAATTAAATTTACACTTTAATAAAACATGCTCTGCCTCTGAGTCATTTGAATGTTTGTCGGTACATCAACCATGCACGCATGGTTGATGTACCGACAATCAAACCTACTTGCAAATACATTCAGGATAGTGTTACCGCTGCCCCGGATCCTGCGCCCCAGGGATGTGCACCGCTTTCGCATCGTCGTATAGAAACAGTCGATGCGAGCGTCGGCGAACATCCCCGACGCGCTACAGAGAGCACCCGAAACGCATTATTATATTGTACACGAAGGGCGCTGTACTGCTTCTGCGTATACGACACCCACAAGCTGGACGTGTACAGGGACGTACAAAATGCTTTGAAAAGAGTCACCTTGACACTCCCCGAGCAACGCACAAACCTGCGGGCGATCATATTGGCCCTCACAGACAACGCCCTTCGCTCCCTATCGATATCTGCATCGTTTCTCAGGTCAAAGGTCACGATATGCCCGAGATACTTGAAGTTTTGAACCTTTTTCAGTTCGATACCGTTCAGTCTAATTGGTGGAACCGTACTCGGACATTTCCGACCCATGGCCCGAAAGACCATGCACTCACTTTTCGATCCATTATACACCAGACCGTGACTCAGCGCATAACGTTCGCAGACTCTCAATAGCCTAGACAAGCCACACACCGAGGCGCTCAGCAGGACCATGTCGTCAGCATAACTAATGTTATTGATAGCAACTCCATCAATATGGCAACCGACACGAGTGCTACTGAGCTCCTCGATAAGCGCGTTTACGTAAAGGTTGAAGAGTTTCGGCGAGGTCAGTCCTCCCTGCCTCACCCCGCACTCCAGTCTATACGGCTCCGATAACGCGCTCGACCATCTAACGACGTTGACCTGGTTCAGATACCAATACCTTACAATATGTATTAGTTCTCTAGGCATAGAAATATCAGCAAGTTTTTGCCACAGGATGTCATAATTAACCAGGTCAAACGCCTTCGAAAGGTCGAGGAAACAGGCATATACAGATGTACTTCTATCGGCGTAGTATTTGACAGTTTGCTTCAAACATAAAATAGCTGACTCAGTAGACAGTCCTGGTTTAAAACCAACCAATAAAGATGGAATAAAATATTAATAATATGGTATTTTAAATAGTTTTGCTTTTTTTTTTTATTTGGTTCACAAAACTAAATACAACCAGTAATAAATATATGTTATAGTACAATTTACAAAAGTCATAGCGCGATTGTATTCTACTTGATGCGAACACAGCATGCAAAGTAAGGTTATGTTATGTTCAGAACATGAGAGACATTACATTCTATAATATTTCGCTATATAAGTGCTACTTTAATACCAAAAGTCACTAACAGAGTTATACATAAAAAAAAAAAACAAAATATGTAAATCATAAAGTAATACAAAAAATCACAATTCGCAGTTAAATACTGATGCTATTTTCTTTCTCAAAGAGGCCAAAGAATCGCAACTAATAAATATATCGATATCATTACGAATGTTATTCATTGAAGCGCTCATGCGATAGATCGGAGAGTGCTGTCCAAGATTAGTTTTAAAATGTGGTAAATGAAAAGTTCTACGATTGCTCAAACGACTCTCGCTACGGGGAACGGACAGTGATACACACTCAAGGACATCCGGAGAATCCACCAAACCATGAATGAGCTTGTACAAGAACATTACATCGGCGACCTTTCGACGTGTGCTCAGTTGATCCATTTCATAAAATGAGAGACGTTGTTTATATGATGGTAACTGTCGACAAATGTTGCTATTATATGATAAGCAGTATAAAAAACGTTTCTGTATGCGTTCTATTCTGTCAACATGTACCTGATAGCGTGGGCTCCAAACAATGCTACAGTATTCCAGAATTCCTCTAACAACAGTGTTGTAAATAAGTATGGTGAGACTTGGTTGCTTAAATATTTTTTTGTCTATTAATGAAGCCAGAAAGTCTCGATGTTCTGCTAGTGATGTTGTCGTAGTGACACCTGAAACTTAATGTGCTATCCAGAATAACACCTAAGTCACGAATAGTAGTCACTTCCTCGAGAGGGACGTTATTAATAACGTAAGTTACGTGAGACGGTAACCTTCTTCTTGTGAATTTTATGTGATAACATTTTGCTAAGTTTAGAATCATGTTATTCTGTGTACACCACTCACCCACTGCATCAATATCCGATTGAAGAGTTGTTATATCATTAGGGTCACTTATAGCTCGATAGATCTTCAAGTCATCGGCATATAATCTAAATTTGGAGGTAATAACATGTTTAATATCGTTAATAAAAACTAAGAAGAGAAGGGGCCCTAGATGAGATCCCTGAGGAACTCCAGAAGGAACAGCACATACCCTAGATTTAAATCCGCGAAGGTGTACCAATTGAGTACGGTTTCGTATATATGATTCGCACCACCGCAGTAACGATCCATGAATACCCAAATTCGCAAGTTTTCTCAAAAGGATGCTGTGATCAACCAGGTCAAATGCTTTTTTGAAATCGGTGTATATGGAATGAATTTCCCCACCCTTGTCCATGGTATCCACAATATCGCATATATAACCAGTCAAATTAGTACAAGTAGACCTGCATGGTAAGAAACCGTGTTGATTTAGATCAATCGACTCGCGAAAATGAGCTAAAAGCTTTTTGTTCACTATGGTCTCTAATACCTTTCCAAATCCCGATAAAATAGAAATTGGTTGGTACTGAGCCACATCCTCCACCCTGCCTCCTTTATGAATTGGAGTTAGATGTGCCAATTTCCACTGTTTAGGAAATACGCCACTTTGGAGTGATTTATTGTAAATTATAGTTAGTGGTTTACTTAGGTTGTCCGCACAGTTCTTTAAGAAAATAGCTGGTATCAAGTCCGGTCCGGGACCCTCATTAATATTCAATCCCTTTAACTGCTTTAGAACTTCATTCTCGTCGACTCTACAGTGGCTGAATGGTGCACCGCAACGCGACATGTTAGTATTATAAGGTAGATCAACTGTTAACTGGGTTCCGATGTGGGAGTTGTAAACGCTTCGGAAGTGTTGAGCAGATAATTCACAAATCTCTTGTCCCCCTTTTGCCATTACACGATTGAGAGTCATTGCATTAGGTAAGAAATTACAGTTGCTGGTTTTGTCTTTGAACATTTTCTAGTTTTTGTTTGAGTGCTGTAAGCAATGGACGACTGTACCATGCAGGGTAACAATCATTGCGCTTACGACTGAGTGGAGTATATTGATTTATTAAGAATCTGATCCGGTCGTAAAATACATCCACCATATTGTCGACCGTGTGTGATACTTGTAATATGGAAGGCCAATCAATGCAACGTAGATCCCCGTTCAAAGCCTCGTAGTTAGCTTGGTGGTAATTTAATGTAGGGGTGGAACATGGTTTCATTTCACGTTCGGATACAATTTCTACGTTAATATTCAAAGGTGGATGTTGTTTGTCTTGTAGTGGTGAGAAACTTACCCCAAGAGCAACCGTAACGCACGATTGGATAGATCACCCAAGAGTAGTAGGAATCCTTAAAAAACCAAAAGATTATCCCCAATTATTGTTTACAACTAGAAATGAATGGAATATAGCTACACGAAACTTTTCAGAAATTTCAAATTTATTTGCTTATGATTCAAATAAATTAGTTTTGTATGTTAACCCTTCAGTCCGCTCATACTGTGCACGAGATGCCTTTGTGAGGAAGTTGGGCAACGTATGTAAACATTTAAATCTCGATCGAGTTTATATTATTAAAAATGAATATAATAAAGAAATAATCAAAGAGTTAACTCATATAATAAATGAAATGACGAATTGGTCCGGACCACGGTTATGTGTTTTAAACGATATTCAGCAAATATGTGATGACGATACAAAACGTGTAATTATAAATGACTATCATATTTTGCCTACGAGTGGCCACGCCGGTATCCGCCGTATGATAAATAACATTAAAAAACGTTTCTATTGGCCAGGACTTGAAAAAGACGTGTTTAAATTCGTAAATCGTTGCGATAGATGTTTACGTCAAAAACATTTTAGACATATTAAGGAACCCATGGTTGTAACCGATACGGGTTATTCTGCTTTCGATAGAGTTTATTTAGATTTAGTTGGGCCCTTAAGTAAGGATAGCAATAATTATGTATATATTCTCACACTACAGTGTGACCTTAGCAAATATGTAGAAGCTTATCCACTTAGAAATAAAGACACTATATCTGTAGCAACATCTTTTATAAATAACTTTGTACTACGTTACGGTATTCCTCGAAACATTATATCCGACCGCGGCACGGAGTTTGTTTCGAACGTAATGAAAGAAGTATGTAATATTCTTAAGATTAACCAAATTACGTCAACAGCTTACCATCATCAGACGATTGGAAGTTTAGAAAATACTCACAAAAATTTGTTATCATTTCTTCGAATCCAAACAGAAAATGAACCCCACAATTGGAGTGTCTGGTTGCCGTACTGGTGTTTTGCTTTTAATACAACTGTTCATACCGAAACTCAATATACACCATTCGAACTTGTTTTTGGTAAACTTTGTAACCTGCCAAATAATCTAAATTCCGAAACAGAACCTTTGTATAACCCTTATGATTACCCTAAACAACTAAAGTATAGACTTCAAAAGTCACAACAAGAAGCTAGAAAACATATAATTGACTCTAAAGAATTAAGAAAGTTGAAATATGATTCTTACATTAACCCTATTAGTTACAAGACAGGTGATAAGATATTACTAAGAAACGAATCTTGTGTAAACAAATTTGATCCATTGTACTTAGGTCCTTTTATTGTATTAGAGGACTGTACACCTAATCTAAAAATAGATTACAAAGGTAAAGAAACACTAGAACATAAAAATAGAACAAGGCCGTATAATTAATATTTATGCTGTCCTTGTATTTTCATTGTATTTATCTTATTATTGTGTCCTTGCATTTTTATTTCTTGTGTATTGTTAGTGTCTTTGTAATTTTTTTTTACTAAGCTTTGTATGTTATATCAAACTGTTATATCATAATAACTTTTTTTTTCTTTATTGTTTAAGAAATAAATAAAAACGAAGGTACTGTTTGAAATACTATTGTTAAAAAAAAAACAAATAATTGTACTTTTTTTTCTTTTTTGCCCGTGGGCGTGTACTGTGTAGGTATATCTGTATTGATTATATTATGTAAGTTGTGTACTATTTAAGTAAACACCATTGTTTAACATGAGGCATTAAAGAGTCAACTTCCATACGAGTGTTTCCTTTGATTGCACCGACGTCCCGACCTCACACCCAAACCATTACTTAATACCAAGTCTAGAATTGTATCATTTAAATTAGATATATGATTATGTTGGTAAAGATTACAGTAAGCTACTGCATCCAAAAATTATGTGCTGATAACACCCCCATATGAAGTTGGGGATAGGTTTTTTTTTTTTTTTTTTTTTTTTTTATATAGGACACGCCAACTTGACCTCACCTCGCCTGATGGTAAGCTAAAGGCAAAGAGGTAGAGAGCGTTAGCGTCCTTGTGCCATTTAATATTACACATGTTGAAGTCTCCCACCAATAAAAAATGAGGTTCAATTGCATCGTTGCCTCCATCATTATGAATTATCTGAATGGTGTTCTTAAGAAATATATCTAGGTAGTCTTGGTTCACAGGGGAGGGGATATAAGCGGCACAAATATGTATCAAGCTCTTACCAATTTTTAGGCTCAGCCAAAGATCTTCACACTGTGATTCCCAAGCGCTTTGGCGAACCACTTCAAAAGATTTCAATATAGCAAGTAAAACTCCGCCTCCGTCCTTTTTTTACTGTGTGAACAAGTAGAAGACCTGTCCCTTGAACAATTCATGATCAAATACAGTTTCGGTTAGCCAGGACTCAGTTAGTACCATAATATCGTAATCACTTTTCAAAACTAATAGATATATACTTTCTGTTTTCGTTCTTAGGCCTCCTCCAACATTTTGGTAAAATATTTTTAAATTGAATTTTAGTCCCAATTAGTCTTAGGTAACATGAGTATACACTATGGAGAATAGAGTGACTACAACTTGAGTAAACAGTTTACGGTCCTAATGATAATATGATCGGAAGAAGTGTCTTTACGAACGAAGATGCGACCGTTCCGTGTCCACACAAATCTATAGCCCTTTTCCTTGGCGGCGACTCTGGTAGCAGCATGAAGTTGCTTGTTCTCAGGAGACAGATGTTCCGTTACATATATTGGTTGCTTAGGGCCAGGCAATCCAACATGAGATGTGTTGAGTTTGTCATCCTTGTTTTTATTGAACATCTTCACTGAAGCCAGAAAGTTGTCTCGTGTCCGCTGGGCATTAAGTTTGACCACAATGTTCTCAGGACGGCTTGATTGGTTCAGCTTAGCTACTCTATGGAATGACATAATCTCATTATTAACTAAATTGCACGATACCGCTCTCCCAATATCCTCAATTATGGTTAGAAGATTCTCATTTTTGTGCTCAGGTACACCTTGAATTTCCAGGTTACATTCTCTTGCGCACTGTTCAAGTAGTGAAATTTTTGTGTTTCATTCAGACAACTTACACTGTATAGTAGTATTCTGACCAAGCAGGTCTGACACATTAGTGTTAAGTTTATCATTATTTTTTTTCTGATCGTCATGAGATCCAGATAAGAATTCAATAGCGTTTATAGCTTCGTCGAGATCTTCTCGCATTCCAGAATATTTAGATCCTAATTCACTTATATCTGTCTGCATTTTAGATAGCATTGTGCTGAATGTCTGAAATACAGCCTTTTGGCTGTCAAATTTTTCCAGCATTTCGATGCGCAAATTGCGTATTTCCAGCAAAATTGGTTCTTGGCTCACTACGGGTACCTGAGGAGAGTCTAAGTCTGCAGTATTGATTATTTTCGGATTAGGAGTGTTTTCAGCTCTCGGTCGTGCATTAATACATTCGGCACAGATCCACTTGGAACGAGCAGTGGTTGACTCATTATACTTTACAAACTCTTGATGGTATTGGTGCTGACAGTTTGATGTGGAGCATTTTATGCGTTTGTGTGTGACTAAGATGTTCAATTTGCATTCAGTACATTGAACCATAATGTTTAGAAATGATATTTTTAGCACACTAATAAAGGCTCACATA
Organism: Eilema griseolum; assembly: GCA_963662185.1. Lineage (NCBI taxonomy): Eukaryota > Metazoa > Arthropoda > Insecta > Lepidoptera > Erebidae > Eilema > Eilema griseolum. The sequence continues at coordinate 903,355 of OY759251.1, forward strand.
CATTACTGAACTATATATTATTTGTACTAGATGTTATTTGAGTGTTTTCTAATGATTCACTGCACCGTCTATCAAAGTAACATGAATTCACTGCAACATTTGCATCCCCTGGTCACGACAATTGATAACACAACCGTACGGAACGAGATTTGACAATTACTTATAGCGCTTATAGCGATGTGTATGTACTTCATATGATCTAAGTCATAAAATTTTGGACATCACGTTTGAATTTCTCTTGTGAACAATTAGCACACTTAAAGCTTTAAAAACTGAAAAATAAAAGGGTGTAAAATCAACGTTTTAGTTACAAGAAATAGGATTTTTAATTTTTATTACCAATTAATTGATATATTTAACTTTGAACTTTTTAGAGGCTTACCTCTTTGCAAATTTTTAAATGCTCAGTACTAAGGAATAAAGACATCACAAGAAAAAAATTGTGTATTCACATCGACGTCCATTAAAAGTATAACTGACCAGAATATAGACAAATTATCTGCTTGATATGAAATACCCCATATGCCGTTGTAAATTTTTTAACTGTTTAGACGTCAATACAATAACTAAATAGGTCGTCATCGTCTAAAACTATTACAGAAAAATTCACAACACATTTAGTATTATAACTTAACAAATAGCTCGTACATTAACGAATATTTGAAATGATCTTTCATATTCATCTAAACTCACATAATAAATCGGCGAAATATTCAATTGGAACCGGCAGTTCCTGAGATTAGTTCACTCAAACAAACAAACGCTTCAGTTTTATAACACTAGTATAGATAGGGAATGTTATACAATAAACGATTTATAGTATTTACGGTCAATCACACGCATTTTTTGTCAAGAATCAAGTAATGTAATTGTGACATTATTCTTTATTTTTATTCTTAAGTGCTGATTATAAATAAGTTATACATTTTAATATGCTAGATATCTAGATAGTGTGATATGTTATTCAATAATATTATATCCTGAAGAGTTCGTATAAATAATTACGCTAATCTTATCAGGATCTAGTCAACGCAATAATTAATTCTACTATAGTAATATACATAATTAAACAAAGAACACATTATCGTGTTATTAAAATATATTTTGACTAATTTGAGCAATATAATATAATTCATTTATAGAATATAAATATATACTATACAAAAATATTGAATATAGGCTATCAAAAGGTATATAAAACTGAAGACAAAACATTTGAAACATTGTTTATACCGAAGAATTAAGAAGAGAGCAACACATTTATTCCAACATCACAACATTTAAAAATGTAAACGACACGCATCTAGTAAAATGTCCCGCATGTTCTTGCGCATCACTGTCTTGTAGAGATGTATTATAGACTTTAGCCAAGTTCACCATATTCGTAAGAGTTGATTTTATAGAACAATGTCTTACGTGTATGATAAAAGTGGCTTTAAAAAGCCATTTGGAGAACAGCAGGCACGCGTAGTGTATGAGAGAGAGAGAGAGAGAGTGTGGTGTGACTGCTGAAAAGAAGAAATTTTAACGTTAACTAATATACAAAAGTTACAAGAAATATAATTAAATAATAAATACTAAATTCATACAATAATATAAGAGGAGATATTAGTTGAAAAAGTTACCAAACCTGTAAATATCTGACTAAACTGAGAATACCTGCATAATCAATTACAGTTACCTTCTAGGTCTCGGGTAGTTTGTCAGCCTCATGCAGCAAGGGCTCCAAAACTGCCCAAAGTTCGTTGGCCTCCTCTGGGGCTATAAAAAAATACCAAGTTGTAATAAGAAACAAACTTTTTTTATAAGAAATAATGTATGCTAAGTATTTTGAGAAGTGTTATTACTTAGCCGTGGCTCGTCCAGATCAAAATCTGGCAGTACAGGTTCGTCGTTTCTTTGTTCCTCCATTTGTTGCATCGGGTGCTGCTCCATTTGCTGTTCCGTTTGCTGCTCCATTTGCTGCTCTATTTGCTGCTCCATTTGTAAAACTATAACAAAAGTATGATGGTTAAATAAACGTATCAGCCTCAGTCATTGTCATTGTTAATCAGTATATGAAACAATTAATATTTACTTTCTGCCTCCATTGCGTCATTTTCACGCTGCAAATTCTCTGCGCTAATACGTTCTTCCCATGTCCTCTCTCCGATGAACCTTAACGTGTTAGCCAGCACATCTTGGTTACTCATCTGCAATATGGCAAAATGTATATTATTTCCTGAAGTCAATATTTTTTCAATATTTAATATTCAGCGAGTGAATTATTGGGTTATCTTACATTAGCGTCACCACCAATGGCAATGATTAGGTCTTTAAATGCTATGGCGGTCTCCTCACGGCGCTCTTTCTCATAATGAGCGTTACGCGCTCGCCTTTCCTCCTGCAAACAGAAGAATACTCAATTGAATAACAGCTATTAGCGAATGACAATAATCTTCAATCGTATTGTCCTCCATAGGATTACTAACGCGTGATAGCGGCACGCGGTTTCGGCCTGTTGGCCTCCCACGACGCGGCCTGCTCGTACTCGTGGGCCTGGCCTGGCCGTCATTTTGATCTCGTTTCTGTAAGACAATAAATGAGTAAATTTTAAGACCTGTATAATTTTTGCATGTAGATGACCTGTACAAAGCGATGCAGATGCCACGCAAAGTAGATAATTACCGTATGAGATGACATTTACAATTAGATAACGTGCTCGTTGTCTAGTAAGTAATGAATTCGCTCGTCAAGAAATGAACAAGGAATGAATAATTTCAACGAGACTCCAGCTTATATTGGCGCGAGAATCTTACCTGCGCACACGCCGGACGCTCCTGAAGGGTAGGGGTGGGCTATTGTGTAGACAACTGGGCAGTGATAAGATCAGAATCTCTTTGTGTTTGATTGTAAACTTTAAGTTAGGTTGCTGAAGTGAAGTTTCGTGGAATTGACTGTAATGGCTATATTTTAAAATTACATTCGTTAGATACCTACTAGGTACCACCCGCGTAGAATACTGAACAATTATTTAAAATTATAGCACGGGTACTATCTTGTCCATTTATTAAAAAATAGTCTACTTTGAAATTTAATAATCACCGTCTTAATTATTTTAAAAGTTGACCGAGATTTCATTTAATAATCAATTTAATACACAAAAACAATAGTACAAGTGACCTTACACGACTTCCAGAGAGAAAAATCTCTTGACACACAGAAAGACGCATACAGACTGACGGACTAGAGTTCTGTCCTTATCCTTATGAAGGCACGTAACCTTCAAAGTAAAGAAGTTCACCCGGGTACTCTTAACTTTATTTTATCTACCAGTCTACATGGCAGTCTGCATGGCCATGTAGACTCTGTAGATATGTCATTCTGAAGTAATCAGTCCACTCCCGTCACAAGATTTATTTCATCGCACATAATTAACTTGAGTTATTCTCATAATGAACTTATTTAATTAACTACATAAGTATTTATGCTGTGTTGCATCAAATCGCTTCATAAATTCCACATTATTTTTTTGTAACCTATACTAATAAAAATGCTATCGCGGTCTTATTTGTTGCCCTTTTTTTGATCTATCTCGTACGGTTCCAGTGTTTGTAATGTAATCGCAAAAAAATAGTAACCTTGATGTGGTTACTATTTTTTTGCGATTACATTACAAACACTGTTATCACAAATAAAACTATACATAATAACCAAAGTCTAACTAACTCTAACTTCTGCAGTTGATCAGAAGATTGTTCGCTTCTAGTGATGATCGTGGTTTATTGAATTGTACTTTATTGTAATAGAATTATAACTGTCAAAAACTTATTCCTCCCTCCGGCCGGCCGGCGCCTCCTTCTGCGAGCAAGTAATGCTCGTGAAGGAGAAGGCGGGGCGGGAGCGACGACGGATCGCAAGCCAAGCTGCCCGCGTACGAAGGCAACTCGGGCGTCGGAGGTCGATGAACGACCTCCGCCCCCCATTAGCGCAGGCCTGGAGGTGACTGGTGGAGCCGCCTGCCACCCTGGCAGAAGCAGGCCGCGGCGGTGGCGCGCTCGGCGCGCCTTCCCGTTTTCCGGGGACGAGTTGGGGACTCTGCAGTCCCCACACACCCGAGGAGAGGGCCAGATCGTGAGAGATGGCCCTGGGTCGGCCGGAGAGCGAGGGATATGCCTGTCAACCTCACCTTCGGCAACCAAAACGATCCACAAGCAGCGTGCGTTTCAGTCGGTTCGAGTCCGACATAACCTCTTCCACCGGCTCCGATGGGCAGGTATCCGTGGGGATTTTGCACACGTAAAAACTCTTCGATATCTTTCTTCGAATATTATCTAGCCGACTCCTATATTTTAAAGCATATAACATAGCATAACATGACATAACATAAACTCACGCCTGTATTCCCCGAAGGGTTAGGCAGAGGTGCTAGCACCCACATTTCGCCACAACACAGAACTAGGTAGGTACAATAATAATTATAATTTGGACACAGTTAAATTAAATTAAATCTGTTCTGTTATCAAATATTTGTATTCTAAATATAGGTTTATTTATAAGTACCTACTCTAATTCATATAACTCATATAAAATGTTAAAATAAACACAGAAAAAACTGACAAATTCCAATAAAATAAATTGAACAATTTTGATTAAATGTCAAAATACAATATCAATATAGTATAATTATTATGTCAAAAAAATACCGTATAATATTTTGGTTCTTTATGTCATAGTTGGACTTTACTTATCTTCTAAATACTCATCGGTTGAATAGTAGCATTTTTCTATTAAATATGCTCTAAGCGGGTTAGTGAAGAGTGTCATACTTCCCTGTAGTTTGACATGGGTTTGGGAGTTTATTAAAATTAAATATTCTAACTGCCATATAATACGGAATTTCATTTAGCATTTTTACTCTCGAAGGCGGTAGGTGTAGTCTCTTTTTGTGTCGGGTGTCATCCATTGTTTCGAAACTCCTCTTGTTTTTGTATTCAAAGTGCATATGTCGAAAATGTATATTGATGGTAATGTCAATATCTCAATATATTCGACGAAGTAGGGTCTACAACTTTCTGTGTTTTTTATTTGTGATATTATTCTGATACACTTTTTTGGACTATGAACAGATCATTTATATCAACACATTATCATTTATATCTAAAGCATAACCCCATACTTCAGCCACGAATATGCATATGCGTAGTAGGCTGATAAAGCAGTTTGTGTGTAGTGTTTTTGTTAATTTGGAAAAGGGCTTATGTGAATTGTGATAGTTTAGCTTTGACGTGTTCTATGTGTGTTTTTCAGTTAATGTGTGCGTCTAAGTTTATTCCCAGTAATTTGAATGTGTTGACTTCTCCTAAAGATGTGTGTTGGTGAGTTATGTTTAAATTTAAAGGGGGCTTTGTGTACGGTCTGAATTGTTTGATTTTCGTTTTATTCGAGTTTATATCTAAGTTGTGCTCTTGTAGCCATTCCGTTATAGTTTGGAGAGTATTTTTTACTATGGTGTTGTGGTTGGTTGAACCGTCGCATTGTATTACAATAGAAATATGTTTGTTTTTTGTTATTTTTATAATATTTAGTATTTCTTTGAAGTCCACTGGCTGTAAGGACATCGAGTGTATTGGCTAGCTTATAACAGGTCGTCCGATGGGTGTATTTGTGCAGGTATTGTCTTGACCCACTGAAATGAAAAAAATGTTAAAATAAATGTGTTACATATTGTTAAGGGGCATGTCACTACTTCATCGTTAACTTTCAACGTCATGTTTTCTTTCTTCTTAATGTCTGTTTTTCTAGTTATTATATTTATAATTTTCCACATAGTTTTAACTTTATTATCAGATTTTTACATTAGGCCTAAATATTCTAATGTTTTTGACACTTTTTTTTTTTATACCGCTTAGTTGGCAGACGAGCACCCGGCTCACATAATCATAATCATAATCATAATCATTTATTTGCGAAAATGGGTACATAAGGTGTTTACATGAAATATTTTTTTTTTATAAACAGCCAAATTCCGCCTGAAGGCATGCAAATATAGGTACTAGGTAAATAATAAAATGAACTAACATTTAAATTTAAATTAACACAATCATTTCAACATTCATAATTAGGGATTCATAATAATGATAATAAATATACAATATCATAATCTCATGAGTAAAATTGAAACATAATAAAACAAACCATAATCAATGTCATAATGAATAAGATTGAAACACAATACAATTGAGTTATACCAAATGGAAAAACAAAATATACCATAAGTCCAATTTTCAAAAACTTAATAACAATGTCAATAATTTTTTTTTTTTTTAAGTCAATAAATTAAAAACAATTGAGTTATACCGAATGGAAAAACAAAATATACTATAAATCCAATTTTCATAAAATTAATAACAATGTCAATAAATATGTAATGTCATAATGAATAAAATTTCGAATTATATAATGGTAATTATGTCAATATTTCAAGCCGTGAATAATATCATAATATTACAACGAAATAAAATTAAAATTTTGCCATACATTACACACACTTGTCATCTTTTTTTTTTTTTTTTTTTTTATATAGGACACGTCAATTGGACCTCGCCTCGCCTGATGGTAAGCTGAAGGCAAAGTCCCAGAAAAGAGGGTCATCATTACTTACACATACCGTGTGACAATGGTGACACTCAGCTTGACGGCCTCATCATATGCTTTTTCACGCCCCGCTTAAAGGACCCTGGACTGTAGGAAGAAGGAAACACGTGAGCTGGTAATGAATTCCAGGCCTTAATGGTGCGACAGAGGAAAGAGTCTCCGAACCGCTTGGTTCTTGATCGGATGTTTTGCACCGTGTGCGGATGACATCTAAGACCTGCACGCGTTGTCCTGTGTAGGAAAGGGGAGGGTGGGACTAATTGGAAGAGCTCATCAGAACACTCCCCATGGTACAAACGGTAAAATACAGCCATGGACGCAACATCTCTACGCAGCTGTAAAGGTTCTAGGGTGTTCGTGATCTCGGGATTCCCAATGATGCGGACCGCACGTCGCTGCAACCTGTCGAGAGCATCTAGTAAGTACTTTGCTGAACCATCCCAGAGATGCGAGCAGTACTCCACACAGGAGCGAATTTGTGTCTTGTATAGAAGACACCGCTGCTCCGGCGTGAAAAACCGTCTCACTCTGTTCAGGACTCCGAGTTTTCGTGAGGCTGTTTTGATGATACTTTCGATGTAGTTTTTGTTATTCAGGTTGCAGCGAACATCCATACCTAGGATATTGAGATTGTCCTGCAGTGGCAGTGGCGTGCTCTGAAGAGTGGGGAGGGGAAGGAAAGAAGATACTTTTGCTGTAAACGCACATGCCTGCGTCTTCTTGGCATTGAACTCATCCAGGTTCTCAGAGCCCCATTGAGAAATGTGATTCAGGATCCCGTCAAGCTCAGTGACAAGAAGCTGCCTTTTCTCCGCGATATCCGACTGCTTGGCCGCAGGATGTCCATGATAACTCCCATGCAAAGTGCTATCGTCTGCATAACAATGAACATTGCCGGTAGACAGCATGTCGTTGATATGCAGAAGAAAGAGAGTGGGTGATAAGACGGACCCCTGGGGCACGCCAGCATTAACCTGCAGAAACTCCGAAGCTCGTCCGTCACAAAGGACGCGAATACGGCGCCCCTGCAGGAAGCTAGCAACCCAGTTGCACAGCCTAGAAGGCAGACCAAAGGCAGGTAGCTTGGAAAGAAGCGATTTGTGCCAGACTCTATCGAAAGCTTTGGCGATGTCAAGACTAATTGCCAGTGACTCGCCGTGCTTGTCCATAGCCTCACCCCAAAGATGGGCAACGTATGCTAGAAGATCACCCGTTGACCGTTTCGGTCTGAAGCCATATTGCCGGTCATTAATTAAGGAGTGATCCTCTAGGTGCCGCATGAGCTGTTTGTTGATTATGTGCTCGAACACTTTGCACAGCACTGAGGTGACGGCTATGGGTCGATAGTTGGCTGGCTCCGAGCGATCCCCCTTCTTGGGAATCGGCTGAACATTCGCCTCTTTCCAAGGCAAAGGCACTGTACCCGAACTGTAGGATAGCCGGTACAGGCGCGTAAGCATTGGAGACAACTCCGCTGCACATTTTTTCAAGACTACCGCTGGAATACCATCCGGACCACTGGCTTTCCGGACATCGAGTGATTGCAGCACTGCACGGACATCGCGTTGCCTGATATGGATATCAGGCATCGCGTGGTCACTGTCGGGTAGTGTTGGTGGCTGCGTACCACAATCATCGATTCGGGAGTTGGCCGCAAAGAGATTAGCCAGCAGATTTGCCTTCTCTTGCGGCTCATGGGCCAGGGATCCATCAGGGTTACGCAGCGGAGGCAGCGAAGGCTGACAGAAGTTGGCTTGCACGGCTTTAGCCAGTCGCCAGTAGCCACGGCTTCCCGTGGGATGCATCACTAGCTCTTGACCAAGCCGCGCTATGCGCAGGGCATCCGCTCTGACGTAGGCCCTTCTGCAGACCTTTGTGGCTCTGTTGTACGCCGCCTTGAAGTGGCCCAGATTGGGATGGCGCGTGGCGCGCGCCCTTACCCAAGCGCGGTACGCAGACTGTTTTTGTTCAACAGCTTCCGCACACTCGCGCCCGAACCAAGGGCGCACCCCGCGGTCACCGGTGACATCGGTGTATGAGATATAGTATTCCATACCCAGACCGATCTCACCGGCGACAGCAGTAGCACAATCCGATGGGTTCTTACCTTCAAAGCAGCGCTCAACCCACGGGATGGACGCAAAATAGTCACGAAGTCCATCCCAGTCCGCTGACGAGTAGTGCCAGAGACGCCGCTTCCCCTGCACGGGTCGTGGGGGCGCTATAATGGGCACCGTGGAACAGACCAGACAGTGGTCGGAGTTGCCTAAAGCGGCTCGCACCGATACACTGTACCGGTCCGGATCACTCGTCAGCAGAAGGTCTAGCAGAGAAGGTGCTAGGCCCGACCTTCTTGGTATCCTAGTGACCTCGTGCACCAATTGGGTCAGGCCGTGCGCCAGAGCAAACGCGTGGGCGGCTCTTCCCGCATGGTCTGTTTTGGAGGAGCCCAACCAGATCTCGTGGTGGGCGTTAAAATCCCCCAAAAACACCAATTCGGCATTCGGAAATCGCTCCTGCGCATCATCTGCCGCCTGACTCAGATATTCAAAGAGTCGAGTTGTCTCAGCATCTCCTGTATGGGAACGGTAGAGGCACACATAGATCTGACTCGTAGGGCCATGGTCTACGTGTACCCAAAGGATGGAGAAGGATGGGTCCTCTAGGCAGCGCAAACGGCGACAGCAAACATCCGCCCTAACAAACACGCACACCCCGGCTTTTGCACGAAAACTTTCCTCAAGAACATAGCCAGGGTAGAGCAAGTAGGTCGTGACGTCAGGGCGGTGTATTTGCGTCTCCGTTAGAAAAAACATGGCAGGTTTCGCCGTCTCTAGGTGTTGGTGGACGGCGTTGAGGTTTGCATGGAGCCCACAGATGTTAGTGGACTCCACCTCAAATAGCAAGCTTTTGGGAGTGTGTCGAGCCGCTGTGTTGCCTATTTCCTTTAATTGCGCTGCCATGAGTTTGGGTGGGAGAAGGCGTGAAAAAAGAGGTGATTGCCGCCGCAGCACCGTGTGACAAAGCGCGGGATATTGGTTTTATCTATGAATGTGAGGCATGGCGAGAGCCGACGCGCCGAACGGAAGGGCCCCCGTACCCCCCCGAGTATGGTCGCCGGGCTCCCAATTCCGGTCACCAACCGGCACGACGAACCATATCGGGATTATGCGCGGCCTGGTGAGGCAGCCTCCCAAGGTGGTTAACCCCAGTTGGGCCCCTGTACTATACCGCGGGCGGCCAGCGGCACCACCGTTTCTACAGGTCTCCCTGTTCGGCGCATCGCCCCGCGCCATCCCCACTAGACTACGCCAAGACCCACTGGTCCCACTAGTGCTGCGACAACCACCACCTCTGCCCGGCTATGCACATGCTGACCCCTGAACACAATCCAACCGAGATTGAATTGCTATGGAGGGTTTTTCGCAATAGTGCACGGTGGTACCTACCCGGTCGAAACTTGAGAAAAAATTGTGCCACCAAGTTTCTACCACCAGTAAACCATCTAAATATTCTTGCACACTACAGTATGCCTTTTGTACCAAAATATTTTTCAGCTTATTTTTAAATTCGTATATATTATCGGTGCAGCATAGTTCAGTCGGCAGTTTATTGAAGATCCTTGACGTCATACATAAAATACTTATTTTATTCATTAGAGCAGTTCACCTGATGGAAAGTAGCTACCGTGGCGTATGGACGTCTGTAACACCAGAGGAGTCACAGTCGCGCTGCCAACCCTGTAAGTACAGAGTTTCTGTGCCGTCAGTAGAAGACAAATCAGGACAGCCTTTAGTCTTCCCACTGACGGCACAAATTCTCCAGTGAGCTCTGGCTACCCTACTCACCGCTGGGAACACAACACGAAGTTATTATAACCGCGGTATTCTGTAGGGCGGAGGTACTTCCCCAGTCGGACTGCTCAATCGGGCGGATATACCGCCGTGTCCTACCCCCTACTTTAATACTCGACTCGAATTTAGATCCCAATGTAATAGGTGGCGAGCCTATTGCTATTCACCGGGCACTTATATATATGTAAAGCATATAGACAAAACCATATCTGGGTACTATTTTTTTTAAGGAATTTGGGACCATCGAATGTCATGGCTTCGTATTGTAAAGAAACACGATGCCGACACTCAAATTACTTCTTTAATATTTTTCTTCTACCTAAATAATGTCCATGCTATAAAAGCGTGAGTTGTAGTCATTCATTGTTTGGTATCAACATCCATCAGACCATCTTATCAAAAACAAGAAATAATTCAATAAGTGATTAACACAATGATTATAGTTTCAGAAAGTTTTTAAATAAGACAACATCTTTATCACTATGTACAGAGTGGTGTCCCCGTCAAGGGAAATAATTTATTTTATGTATGTATTGAAAATGATTATACACTATAGTAAATATCGACAACACTTGATTATGACGCTTCTTGGTAAATTATGTATATATTATTTTTCCTAACATCATTATGATTTTATAATATGTAATGTGTTCGTGCAACACATGCGGTTGAGACTAATCGAGAGCATACCTGCCCGGCCCCGCACCCCTCGTCCGGTTTACGGGCACCTAAATTCTGGGAAACAATAGACTCAAACAAAGAGCTAAGGGATTTCACATAATCGTTTGCACAAATAGATAACATTCGTTACAAAAATAAAGGGCTAAAGATAAGAAACACGCTTTGGCTAATTGGTTTTGTTGTCATATTAACAATGAAGACCAAAACGACGATAGCTACGAAATTACTGTCTCCGATGATAAGATTTATTACCTACATTTAGGAGTGAAAAGTAAATATTGCGTCATTTGTATGAGGGCGAAAAATAAAGGACGAGAAGCACAAAGGTGACGATTGCACTTATTTATTTGTTGCTTTCAGGATATAAGTATTCCAATGAATATTATTAAAGTTTTGGTATATTTACAGGTTCCTCTACCAGTACCTTGACTAGCAAAAACTATTTACGACTGACCGTCTCAATCGTCTGCGGATTGCATTTAAATCAACTGTCGAACAAAAAAATCTAAAAAATGATACTATAAACCGTCCTTTGTATATTTTTGATAGGCATATTAACTGTGAAGTAAAAGTTACTACTGTCAAAATGATAAAAAGCTGGAGCACACACCACTGTTGCTTGAAAGCTCTGAGCAAAGCAAGTGCTCTGGCTTTGTACGCTAAAAGCTTACTGCACGATTGAAACAATAACAGGTTGCTAGTCAATTGAAATAACAGTAGTGTTTGCTTTTAGAATAAGAGTACTACTAATAAGAAAATATTTGAAATAAACCATTTCATTCAATTATCACAAAATGGGTATGATTTTTAACATGAGGTATACTTTTTATATAGAGGAGAGCAATTTGATTCTTTGGTACCAAAGTACATCGGAGAAATTACGCAATAAACAACTATTATGCATTGAGATGCTTCGCTGAAAGAAACGTAAAAGAAATTCAAGAAAATATTGGCTAGTTTCGGTGCTTTGCCCTTGTCAAAATGATACGCAATCTATTTCTTCGTCATGTTCCTCGCTTACTGACATCGATTCAAGCTCGTCAAGATTTTTTAAACTGGAGAAATTTCTAACGTAATGAACTGATGGTTCATTGCGTTATTACAACTATCAAAATATTACTATTACTAGGTATTTCAAAGTTAAAAGGCTAACCAACAAAATTTAGTTTCAACTTTATGGAGGTTCTTTTTGTGACAGGGTTTTTATTTAATTTAATTTAATTTAACCGTAAATTAAAGCTTAAAATGTAATAATTCTTTATAAAAAAAAGTTGAGTTCAACATTCAACATACCTTTTAGTCATACATAATCATAATCATAATATTTATTCTGTGGATCATAGGTTAGTTATAAAGGTCTTATAAGTTATATTACGTACGCTATGTCCTACCACATGTGGTTTACAGATTATTATACTAAATGAAAATTTAAATTAATACCTAGCGTGCAAGTATTATATCAACTGCATTATCCAAAAAAATAAAAAATAAATAAAATAAAAATCAATCAAGCACTAAGTATTATGTCAGTATATGTATAATAGATGTCAGTTAATATTACCAATGTCAATAAATTTAATCAAAAGCATTATTAAACATCAGATACAAATTGGATCATTAAGCAGCTACAGAATATATCCAATAAGTCAATATTCAAATTCAAATACATGATTAATAGAGATAATATAATTCAAATAAATGTCAATTAATATTCAATGTCAATTATACATGGGTATATCAAATAATGCATTTAATAGGCATTTAATAGTATTATCATTTAAAATGGCTATAGGCTCGCCACCTGTTACATTGGGACCTAAACATAAACTGGCGAGATGTGGGTGCTAGCACCTCTGCCTACCCCCTCCGGGGATATAGGCGTGAGTATATGTTATGTTATGTTATCATTTAAAAAAGTTACAATCGAGTAGGATGTCTTATTCACCAAGAATACTAATAATTCTTTTTTAAATATATTTATATTTGTCTCTAGCCTGAACCTGGAACCTTTGTGTGTCAAATACGATGTTTCGACACAAAAAGATTCATATGTATACAAGAGAAGCGAAGAATGTCAGGAAAAGTATGATTGATTTTGTAATAGTGTATGAAAGATTGAGAAAAAATATTCTAGACGCTAGGGTATATCGCGGTGTGGGTATCCATACAGACCACTTTTTGGTTATGTGCCGTATAAGTGATCTCTTTAAAGGATGGAGACGTAGAAGGCGTGAGCCCATAAGTGTTCTAGAAAGAATAAAAGTAGAAAATTTGCAAGAAGATAAAGTGAGAGAGGAGTATGGAAGCAAATTAACTGAAAGGTTTCATGATCTTGATAGTATTTGTGAGATTGAGGAGTTATGGAAGGTATTCAAAGATGAGATAGTGAGTGTGGCTTCCCAAGTATGTGGTATAAGTAAAAGAAGTAAAATGCAAAAGGTGAAGCATGCATGGTGGGATAAAGAAGTGCAAAAGTTGGTATGTGAGAAAAAGAAAGCGTGGCTTGACTGGCTCTCAGTCAGAGCTAATGAGAGAATGCAGCAAGCTACAATTGAGAATGTGGATGAAGCGAAAGATAAATATAGAAGACTGAAAGGGATAGTGAAAGGAGTGATTGCTAGAAAGAAAAAGGAACAAATAGACGTGTTTGATGAAAGGTTATCTGGGGATTTCCAGACGAACATTAAGTTCTTTTGGATGCTATTAGAGACCAAAATGGAAGTATTGTAAAAGGTGAGGAATGTGTGTTAAAAAGATGGCAGGACTATTTTGAAAGCTTGTTTGAAAGAGAGGATGGTGTACATGTACTAACCTCGGTGATGGATGACTATGTTGATGCTGATAAAAGGGGTATTAGTATGAATGAAGTTGTGAGTGCATTAAGAAGTATGAAAGCTGGTAAAGCAGCGGGATATGATAAGGTGACAGTCGAGATGCTGAAGGCTGGATAGGGCCTTGTAGCAAGTCAGTTGTGCCGCCTTTTCAACATATGTTGGGTTAGCGGTCGTGTACCAAGTGATTGGTGTAAGGCCGTTATAGTTCCGCTTTACAAAGGAAAGGGCTCGCATCAAGACTGCAAAAACTACAGGGGCATTAGCCTACTCAGCGTCGTCGGCAAACTGTATGCGAAAGTGTTGATTGAGAGAGTTATGAAAGAAACCGATGAGAAAATATGGGAGGCACAAGCGGGTTTTAGAAAGGGAATGGGATGTACGGATCAGGTCTTTTCATTGCGAAGCATAGCCGAGAAATTTTTGGCCAAGAGTCAAAAGGTCTATTGCGCATTTGTGGATTTGGAAAAGGCCTATGACAAAGTGGTGAGGAATGAACTTTGGTCGGTACTGTCTATGTATGGGGTGAGCAGCAACCTTATTCGAGGTGTGAAGTCTCTCAATGAGGACTCCAGAGCTTGCGTGAGGATACATGGGTCATACACTGAATGGTTTAGTATCCAAAAGGGGGTTAGACAGGGATGTGTAGCGTCACCATGGCTGTTTAACTTATTCATGGACAGTTGTTTGCAAGATTTGAAAGATAAAGAATGTGGTTTAAGAATGAAGAATTTACTCGTCAAATGTCTTCTTTATGCTGATGATCAGGTTTTACTTGCGTCATCGGCAGATGAGTTGCAGGAGATGGTAACAACTATGCATGAAGCTTTTGAGAGGAAAGGAATGAAAGTGAATGTTAGTAAAACAAAAGTTATGGTTTTTGAAAGAGATGAATGCGTGACAGAGTGTAGGATTTGTATAGATGGAGAAAAAGTGGAACAAGTGAATGAGTTCATATATTTGGGAACATTGTTTACGAGAGATGGAAAGCATGAAGAAGATGTTGAAAGGAGAGTGATGGCCGGAAAAAGAGTGAATGGGGCACTACATAACTTTATGAGCAGCCGGAAAGTGTCCGAAAAGGCACGACTGGCTGTACATGGAGGAGTATTGGTGCCGACTCTTATGTATTGTAGTGAAAGTTGGGTGTGGCAGAAAAAGCATCAGAGTAGAGTGAATGCAGTAGAAATGCGTGCGTTGCGAAGTATGTGTGGCTTGACCTTGAAAGATAGAGTGAGAAATAGCGTGATAAGAGAACGATGTGGAGTGATAGAAGATGTAGTGATGAGAATTGAGAGAGGAATGTTAAGATGGTTTGGTCATGTTGAGAGAATGAATGAAAGAAGACTAACGAAACAGGTGTATGAGGCGAGTGTGGATGGTACCGTCGGAAGAGGAAGACCTAGGCGCACATACCTGGACCAAATCGGGGAAGTTTTAGAAAAGGGGCAGGTCAGGAGTACTCTAAACCGACGAGTATGCATGAAGAATGTAATGAGAGTAAATGAAGCGAGAGTAGTATGTCAGGATCGTAGCAAATGGAGATCCGTGATCTCTGCCTACCCCTATGGGAGACAGGCGTGATTTTATGTATGTATGTATGTTATAAAATAAAATCGTTCATTTTTGTTATGTTATAAAGATGGAATAAAATATTAAAAATATGGTATTTTAAATAGTTTTGCTCATAGCGATGTGTATGTACTTCATATGATCTAAGTCATAAAATTTTGGACATCACGTTTGAATTTCTCTTGTTAACAATTAGCACACTCAAAGCTTTAAAAACTGAAAAATAAAAGGTTGTAAAATCAACGTTTTAGTTACAAGAAATAGGATTTTTAATTTTTATTACCAATTAATTGATATATTTAACTTTGAACTTTTTAGAGGCTTACCTCTTTGCAAATTTTTAAATGCTCAGTACTAAGGAATAAAGACATCACAAGAAAAAAATTGTGTATTCACATCGACGTCCATTAAAAGTATAACTGACCAGAATATAGACAAATTATCTGCTTGATATTAAATACCCCATATGCCGCTGTAAATTTTTTAACTGTTTAGACATCAATACAATAACTAAATAGGTCGTCATCTTCTAAAACTCTTACAGAAAAATTCACAACACATTTAGTATTATAACTTAACAAATAGCTCGTACATTAACGAATATTTGAAATGATCTTTCATATTTATCTAAACTCACATAATAAATCGGCGAAATATTCAATTGGAACCGGCAGTTCCTGAGATTAGTTCACTCAAACAAACAAACGCTTCAGTTTTATAACACTAGTATAGATAGGGAATGTTATACAATAAACGATTTATAGTATTTACGGTCAATCACACGCATTTTTTTGTCAAGAATCAAGTAATGTACATACATACATACATAAAATCACGCCTGTCTCCCATAGGGGTAGGCAGAGATCACGGATCTCCATTTGCTACGATCCTGACATATTACTCTCGCTTCATTCACTCTCATTACATTCTTCATGCATGCTCGTCGGTTTAGAGTACTCCTGACCTGCCCCTTTTCTAAAACTTCCCCGATTTGGTCCAGGTATGTGCGCCTAGGTCTTCCCCTTCCGACGGTACCATCCACACTCGCCTCATACACCTGTTTCGTTAGTCTTCTTTCATTCATTCTCTCAACATGACCTAACCATCTCAACATTCCTCTCTCAATTCTCATCACTACATCTTCTATCACTCCACATCGTTCTCTTATCACGCTATTTCTCACTCTATCTTTCAAGGTCAAGCCACACATACTTCGCAACGCACGCATTTCTACTGCATTTACTCTACTCTGATGCTTTTTCTGCCACACCCAACTTTCACTACCATACATAAGACTCGGCACGAATACTCCTCCATGTACAGCCAGTCGTGCCTTTTCGGACACTTTCCGGCTGCTCATAAAGTTGTGTAGTGCCCCATTCACTCTATTTCCAGCCATCACTCTCCTTTCAACATCTTCTTCATGCTTTCCATCTCTCGTAAACAATGTTCCCAAATATATGAACTCATTCACTTGTTCCACTTTTTCTCCATCTATACAAATCCTACACTCTGTCACACATTCATCTCTTTCAAAAACCATAACTTTTGTCTTACTAACATTCACTTTCATTCCTTTCCTCTCAAAAGCTTCATGCATAGTTGTTACCATCTCCTGCAACTCATCTGCCGATGACGCCAGTAAAACCTGATCATCAGCATAAAGAAGACATTTGACGAGTAAATTCTTCATTCTTAAACCACATTCTTTATCTTTCAAATCTTGCAAACAACTGTCCATGAATAAGTTAAACAGCCATGGTGACGCTACACATCCCTGTCTAACCCCTTTTTGGATACTAAACCATTCAGTGTATGACCCATGTATCCTCACGCAAGCTCTGGAGTCCTCATAGAGAGACTTCACAGCTCGAATAAGGTTGCTGCTCACCCCATACATAGACAGTACCGACCAAAGTTCATTCCTCAATGTAATTGTGACATAATTCTTTATTTTTATTCTTAAGTGCTGATTAAATATAAGTTATACATTTTAATATGCTAGATATCTAGATAGTGTGATATGTTATTCAATAATATTATATCCTGAAGAGAGATAAATAACGGCGAACGCGATTATTTATAAAAAAATATTTATTTAATAAAAAGTGTTTACAATAAGAAATGTACTACAAGACTAATTTACTTATTTAATATTCTTATAATCAAAACTATGATGAAATCGATGCGTCGCCAATTCCGGTCGCGCGTGTCGGTGTCGTACGATGCGTCGTCAGCAATCTTGCAGGTCGGCGGATTGCCTAACTCCTCCCTCCTTAAGACAGAAGCGCGTCCCGCAGCTTCCTGCAGCGTCCTCGGTGCGGAGTTCCTGTTGGCTTAGTTTTGCTCGCCTCCATTGCCATGCTTTCCATCCAATTACTGTTGTTAGCGCCAGGTAGAGGCCTAGTGTCGACCAGCTGGGCGTGGCCATCATCATTTGCCAGTCGATGGTGGGTTCTTCTAGTTTTTGGGCACGGTCCATGATCTTGTGGATGCTGTCTAGATCGACATCTTCTAACTGTAAGCTATACTCGATGCTCTGCTCCGTTACAATTGGTTGGCTGGGAAGGGGTATAATCTCATCTATAATAACTGTATTGATGTTCGTCTTCAGCGTCCGGTTGAGCACTTCCAGGTGACAGTCGCTTGTCAAGCTGGTTATATAATATATATTCCCTTGGTCCTTTTGTATTCTGTCTTCCTGCCACAGTGGGTTGTTACGGTTTCTTCCTCTAGGAGAATAATAAGCCACTTATTATCTTGTAACTGTTGGATCTTTCCTTGCTTGATGTCCATCTTGGCACGGGTGCAGTTGGTGTTTTGGTGTTGAATCAGGGATACTACGCAGTCCTCAGATTTGTCCAATGGTTGCGTCGTTAGTGATTGGCAGAGCTGTGTGTCTGGTGTGATTTTCTTACAGTCTTCCTCCAGGTATGAGTACTCGCTGCTTCCCAGTGCTAGGTATTTGGCTTTGGGGATGATGGTAAGGCCTTGTTTGTCGGGAATGGAGTATAGATGGATAAGGTCATAAGGATTTTGATCGGTAGATGGGATATCCAATATGAATGTTAATGTGTGCTCTGTACTATAGGCTTTAACGCTAATAGATTTCTCTATATTGTGTATGTTCTTTATACTAATAATGTCTACTGGCCTAAACTCATTTAATTTTTGTATGGTAATCATCTCTGTAATAAGGCTATGGGGACTTATAATACTAGGATGCATTACCTCTAACTGAGCAAAAGTCATGGCATCTTCTAAGATTAGCAACTTATCTAAAAGAAGTTGTAAACTAAAGTTAATTTGGATATATAAGTCTAGAAAGTGTATCCTATTTATAATTACATTATAATTACGAGTGGTATTTCTTAATATTGAGCTTAATTTCTGTTGATTCTGGTTTACAAGATTGATTTGTTTTGTAAACTCGCTTACAGCGTGTTCGGCTACAAATAGCGTTTGTTTCTGAGATGAAGCTACTTTATTAACTGAATTGCGTAAACCAGAGATTTCGTTTTCAAATTTAACCGCATCGTCGTAATCTAAGTTGCCTGTAATTGTTTTAAGGATAGAGCCTAAACCATTGATAAGACCACGTCTAACTCTATGTTTTGGGGTTATAAATATAATTTTCTTACTTATCAAATTTATACTATTTTCTATTTGATCCTTATAGGTTCTATGTAAATCCTCATCCTCTTCAGCATGCTTAGTATCGGTATATATAAACATAAGCTTAATCGCAGTTTCGTATAAATATGAAACGTTATACACGCAAGCCAAACTAAAAGTGTCAACCTGCTTCAAAAGCTGACCTTGTTTTAGAAGGAGGATTCCATTCACGTTATCTACAGGATTAAGGGTTACGGTTGCGGCTGCGTAGAGCACGAAGGCTCCTGTGACGAGGGTCTGCGTAAGAGCTTAAAATGAACTCTTATGGATTTTGAGTTCGGGTGGTTACCTATAATTTCTGCTACGTTGTTAGGGTGTAGGTGAATGATTTTGTAGGGGCCTTTAAATACCGGCTTTGTCTTGTAGTCTTGGCTACCTGCTTATAGACTGTTTCACCTACCTTAAACATCATAGCTTCGGCAGTCTGGTTTCTCTGTTCTATCTGCATTTTTCCGGTGGTTAAGTACATAGTCCTGGTAGAACTCTTTAGGGTAAAACAGTTCTAAGGGGTTCCTGGAAGCTGTGTGACCAAATAAAAGTTCTCGTGGTGTGTATCCTGTTGTGGAGTGGATGGCATTATTATAAGCTATTATTGCGTATTTCATCAGTAGCTGTATCGGGTCGTCTTTGTTGGTCATTCGTTGAATTCTAATGATTTCACCAATAGTTGAATGAAATCGTTCTATTGGGGAGTTTGAGTTTGGGTTGTAGGGTGTTGTAAAGTGGATATTGATATCATGAGAAGCACATATTTCCTTTATTACGTCATTGTCAAATTTTGTGTCGGAATCTGTGGTGATTTTAAGTGGAAAACCTAAGACAGAAAATATTTGCAACAGTGCTTCAGCTATGTGAACACTACTGGATGCGTTTAAGGGTACAGCTTGTGCAAATTTAGAAAAATTATCTATTATTGTCAGAAATGTTGCGCCCCCTGTGGAATATAGATCCATAAATAGGTGTTGAAAAGGTTTAGTGGGTGTTTCTGTTATAGCTAGCGTGGGTCTTACAGGATGTCTTTCATATTTCGCCCTAAGACACACGTCGCATTGATTTATGAATTTTTGGATAGAGAGTAACATATTAGGCCAATGATAATTTCTAAGGAGGTGTTTATGGGTTTCTTGGATACCTCTATGCGATGATTTACCCTCATGGTACCGTTTTATCATCTCTTCTTGTTCAGTTTTATTTTCTATGACTGTAACACGTGACGTACACCTTATTAATTTGGGACCCCTGTCATTAAAGATTGTAGTATAGACTCTAGAAAAAGCTAGATATAGGTTTTCATCATAAAAGTAGCAATGGAAGATACGGTTGGCAATCGTATGTTCCTTTAGGAATCGAATTATTTCCGACTCAGTGTTATTAATTGGGATAAAAACGTCTTTAATAACATTTCTGGAATTAGTGGATCTATCTTCTACCCTACAAGAGGATCCTGGGGTGGATCTAATATAAAATTGTTTAAGCTGTTTGTCTATTGCGTCAGAAAGTATTGGTATACCATTGTTTTCGTTATCAGGCTGTGTGTGATTTGTCGAAACTAACTGGTCGGGGTCAATTATTGTTATGCTCATCGTGTCTGTGTCTTTGTCAGTATTTGACGGCAAAGAGCTACTGGTAGCGATGTCGTCGTCGTCCCTCATGCCCCTATTGATGTCATAAGGACGTAGCGGGTTGTTATCTGCTTCAACATCTCTAAGTACGTCTTCTAATAATCTATTAATGTGTTCATTATCGTCCTCTCCGGGATTTACTGCTAGGGAGTCTACACTGTTATGGAATATTTTGACTCTAGATAGTGCGTCTGCATTGGTGTTTTGTTTGCCCTTTTTATAAACTACTTGGAAATCGTATTCGGCTAATTTTAGTTTCCAACGAGTTAATTTTGAGTTGGGATCTTTTAAGGACATAAGCCACATTAGAGGTCTATGGTCTGTATAGATTGTGAATTTACGACCGTATAAATATGGTCTAAAGTACTTCGTTGCCCAAATGATTGCTAACAGTTCTTTTTCTGTAGTCGAATAACGTGTCTCTGTATCGGATATGTAGTGTTCGGGATGCAAATGCAACTGGCTTGTCTGAGCCGACCGTTCCCTGTGAGAGAACAGCGCCTAAAGCGAAGTCTGATGCGTCTGTTGTCAGGATAAATTGCTTGTCAAAGTCGGGATATTGGAGGATCGGGGCGTTTGTTAGGATTTGTTTACATTTCTTAACCGAGTCAAGGAATTCATCTGTGTGTATGATTTTAGCATTCTTTTTTAGGCAGACTGTCAAAGGTTTTGTCAGTTTAGCGAAGTCCTTAATGAACTTCCTGTAATAGCCAACTAGACCTAGAAATGCTTTAATGTCTTTTTGAGTCTGTGGTATGGGGAAGTTTAAGACTGCTTTTATTTTGTCTTTGTTAGGCTTAAGGCCCAGGTCGGTCAATTCATGTCCTAGGAAGTTAACTTGTTTCTGTAGGAACTCTGACTTGTCCAACTGTATTTTTAAGTTGTGAACTTTAAATCGTTCAAAGACTAACTTAAGAGTTTCGTTGTGGCTTTGTAGCGACGTAGATGCTATTATGACGTCATCGAGATATGTTAATACGTTATTTAGCCCTCTAAGGATGTGGTCCATGAGACGCTGGAACGTACTGGGCGCGTTTTTGAGCCCAAAAGGCATACGCAGGAATTCATAGTGACCTCTCTCGGTGGTAAATGCAGTCTTTTCGATATCGTCAGGGTGCATTTCAAGTTGATGGTAGCCGCTAGCCAGGTCAAGGGTCGTAAAATACTGGGCGCGTCCTAATCGATCAAGAATGTCGTTTATGTTACTTCTATAATTCTGTCATTAAGTCGTCTATAGTCAATTACAAGTCTCCATTTAACCTTTCCAGAAGCGTCGGGTTTCTTTGGGACTATATGAACAGGGCAAGACCATGGTGAGATACTTTCGCGTATGATTCCTTGCTTTAGTAGGTTATCAATTTGTTTCTGAATTTCTATACGCTGTTGAGGGGTTTGTCTGTAACTTCTAACAAAAATCGGAGTGTTGTCAGTTACTCGCAGTTGATGTTTGACCGCACTAGTAAAAGACAATGGTATGTTTTCAGAGTAAAAGATTTCTCTATATTGATAGCAAAGTTTAGTAATTTCACGTCTCTCTTCTTCGTTCATATGGTCAGTTCGAATTTTCTTTAAGTTGTCGCAAAGTTCTTTGTTAATGTCAGTTCGAGTTTCAAGTGTGTTAATTTTGTGAACTGTATAGCTATCTAATAGTTGTGGGGGTAACTGTTCGAGGGGTAAAGTACAATTGTTGCTAATTATCTGTGGTTTATCGGTGTAGTTAATAATAGAAGTCCTAAATGTTCCGTTTTTAACGGTTACGATGGCCGCGGGTGATTTTAGTCCTTTAGTCCACTGAAAGTCGTCATGAATATATTGTCCATCTAAATAGTTAGTTTTTATTACTATAAGTTTCTCGTAATTAGGTTCTACTTTGATGTTTTTTATGGGATAGTCGAAGTAAATTGGAATTTCAGCATTAGTGGATGGAGGATTCAGGATGTCCACTCCTATCAAGCCTTTATATTTTGGGTCAAATTCGAATATTAGGAATTTATGAGATTTATCGGACTTAAACTGGGGTGGTAAGGGTAAGACTATCGTGTGTTCGTGAAAGGATACACCGTGTGCGGTTTTTACCTGGAAGGGTTCGCTTTCGATGTGCTCCTCTAACCAAGTACCTGCTATTGCATCGGGCGATATGATAGATCGTGAGGCTCCTGTATCCAATAAAAACTTACCTTGGAATTCGGGAAGCTCTATGTAAGGAAGATGGTCTTTCCCGTGATGATTAAGGTCTACCGTACTTATTAGCTGTTGTCCAATTGAGTCTCGTCTGCAGGAAAATCCTGATAGCTTGGTCCTCCACTCGATGTCTCCTGTGAGTACTCCTGACTGTAGTCCTGCTCATGATCCTGTAAATTATTACTAGCGTACTCACCGTTGTAGTATGGCTCGTAGTTATCTGGATAACCATGTTCTGGAGTGGGCTGACTGGGCTGTGTATAGAAAAGTTCCTCAGACGTAAAGCTAGGCTTCTCAGGCTTATTCACTGACCTCATAGTGACGTCAGATACCCTCTGCGGTGGGTTCACTTGTTGGCGGGGTATATTTGGTTGAGGTCTAAAATTACCTGAGTTCCTGAAGGTCCCTGAGCCACTAGGCCGGACACCTTGATTGGGTCCATTCCTCCATGGACCTCTGTGCTGATTCTGGTCTGGGACCCAGTTATTACGTGGTGGAAAGTTACGGCTAAATCCTGGTTGGTTAGCTAAGTGCGTCGTGGGGTTAGGCTTAGGCATTTCTTACGGTTTGGCTTGTATGGAAAGCGAATTAAAACTGTTATTTATTCTATTAAATGCTAGACGCGCTTCTTCCTGTCTAGCCGCTACTATTGCCGCTTCTAGGGTCGTAGGTCTCGCTATTCGCACGCCTATAGATACATGGAAGTCGAGATGATTCACATATTGATCTATTACCATATTTTCATAGTATGTTTTATCTGAGTGCCTACCAACTACGTTTAGCGTATCTAACACCTCTCTTAAACGTTTACCAAAAGATTCGGCGTCTTCATTTTTATTGCGCCGCAGGCGTGTCAATTCCTGCATCAACTGAATTTCGTTACGAGGCTCTCCTAACCTACGGGTCAACGCGGCTTTAACGGCCTCCCAGCTGTCTACTATCCCCTCAGACGCTATAGCGTCGACGGCAGAACCGCTCAGTTTGCTTTTAATTAAACATACAACCGCGGGGTTGGCCCTTACGGGAGCCTCTAGCAATGATAGCACATTCTCTACCTCTTTAATGAAATAATTCAGTGTTTTCTTGTTACCATCATATTTCGGTAACAGGTCAGATACGAATTTAAATGTAGCTAACTCAATGGTCGCCATTATATTTGAATTTAATTAAATTAAGTTATAAAATATTTGACACAATTAACAACCTCTCTGCCTACTCTATATATCTGCAGGAGCGTGAAGTTAAAGCAATTAGATCTATGTTAATTTGCTGGCCGTTTTGGCTATAAATAAACACAAAGGTAATGCAATATCATATACCTACTTATTATGCACTGCGAAGCGTATATTGCGAGTTTAGCACGTATACGAACACACTTATTCCTATTTAAGATTATCTATATAAAAATGTTATATGTCTGCAGCGATGTTAGCCTACACACAAACACATAAAACATTCAAAGAATACGACAGGAAATATAGCACAGGAACTGGGAATACAACAAGCACTCACCCTAGTATCCTCTGCATCTCCTAGTCGGGCCTTGTAGTACAGCAGGATCTCCAATTCTCCGGATTTCCCGCAGGGTTGTCGCCGTCCGTAGATTCGTATATGCGATCGCGAAGATAACGATAGATACCGTTCACTCAGGCTGAAGAGTTCTATTCGAAGCTAGAGTGTCGCAATCCTACCGACTGCGCCAGATAAATAACCACTCAAACGTCCGGGCGACTATAGTAGCCTAAAACTTTTTGGAGTTGTACGTTAAGGCGACTATGGCAGCCTCTCTGGCTCGTAAACTTTATATTGAAAAACGAGCTTGATAGAGTTTTAAAAGCTTCATGAGTGGATTACTAGATGGCTCTTTAGTAAAAAACGCGTCTATGTTGTGGTCAAAGAGTGTGCAAGAAGCATCCAACATTTAAAAAAAAATTGTTATACAAACGTTGTGTGAAGTGCTCCGAGGTGTATTCATACTCTGCATTTAACATTCAAGTAATAATTTATTTATTATCTTTCTAAATTAGTGTTATATATTGAAATAATCCTCAAGATTCATTGTTTCAAAATATTATAAGTATTATCAATACAAAGTTTGATAAATTGTCTTTACATGTAAATAAAGTCGACATGAGAAAACTTCGTCTTTGTGTGCCGGTTTTTCGTAAAGTTTTGTGTGATATATTATGCTATTTTATTGAAATTCTTCTTATATTTGGAAGACCAGGGGCATAATTTATATTTAAAATAAATGTAAGCGAAAGAATAATACCGAGAAGAGTTATTAGCCCTTAAGTGGGCGTTTCGTTATCAGGAGCGATACCAGATTACTGCAGGAATGTGTTGGTTATTTTGGTTTAATTTTGATGCAGTGGCAATAGTAGGCTAGAAAATACATTTTGAATCAGAAGCGGCATGGGACGCTCGACGCGGTTTTACACCGACCGCGCGCGCGGACGTACAAGGTGTTGACAGATGTCACACTCGGACGTTTGAGTGGATAACGGCGAACGCGATTATTTATAAAAAAAATATTTATTTAATAAAAAAATTACAATAAGAAATGTACTACAAGACTAATTTACATATTTAATATTCTTATAATCAAAACTATGATGAAACCGATGCGTCGCCAATTCCGGTCGCGCGTGTCGGTGTCGTACGATGCGTCGTCAGCAATCTTGCAGGTCGGCGGATTGCCTAACTAGAGTTCGTATAAATAATTACGATAATCTTATCAGGATCTAGTCTACGCAATAATTAATTCTACTATAGTAATATACATAATTAAACAAAGAACACATTATCGTGTTATAAAAATATATTTTGACTAATTTGTTTAGACTTTAGCCAAGTTCACCCTATTCGTAAGAGTTGATTTTATGGAACAATGTCTTACGTGTATGATAAAAGCGGCTTTAAAAAGCCATTTGGAGAACAGCAGGCACGCGTAGTGTATGAGAGAGAGAGAGAGAGTGTGGTGCGACTGCTGAAAAGAAGAAATTTTAACGTTAATTAATATACAAAAGTTACAAGAAATATAATTAAATAATAAATACTAAATTCACACAATAATGTAAGAGGAGATATTAGTTGAAAAAGTTAGCAAACCTGTAAATATCTGACTAAACTGAGAATACCTGCATAATCAGTTACAGTTACCTTCTAGGTCTCGGGTGGTTTGTCAGCCTCATGCAGCAAGGGCTCCAAAACTGCCCAAAGTTCGTTGGCCTCCTCTGGGGCTATAAAAAAATACCAAGTTGTAATAACAAACAAACTTTTTTTATAAGAAATAATGTATGCTAAGTATTTTGAGAAGTGTTATTACTTAGCCGTGGCTCGTCCAGATCAAAATCTGGCAGTACAGGTTCGTCGTTTGTTTGTTCCTCCATTTGTTGCATCGGGTACTGCTCCATTTGCTGTTCCGTTTGCTGCTCCGTTTGCTGCTCCATTTGTAAAACTATAACAAAAGTATGATGGTTAAATAAACGTATCAGTCTCAGTCATTGTCATTGTTAATCAGTATATGAAACAATTAATATTTAATTTCTGCCTCCATTGCGTCATTTTCACGCTGCAAATTCTCTGCGCTAATACGTTCTTCCCATGTCCTCTCTCTGATGAACCTTAACGTGTTAGCCAGCACATCTTGGTTACTCATCTGCAATATGGCAAAATGTATATTATTTCTTGAAGTCTATATTTTTTCAATATTTAATATTCAGCGAGTGAATTATTGGGTTATCTTACATTAGCGTCACCACCAATGGCAATGGCTAGGTCTTTAATTGCTGTGGCTGTCTCCTCACGGCGCTCTTTCTCAAAATGAGCGTTACGCGCTCGCCTTTCCTCCTGCAAACAGAAGAATACTCAATTGAATAACAGCTATTAGCGAATGACAATAATCTTCAATCGTATTGTCCTCCATAGGATTACTAACGCGTGATAGCGGCACGCGGTTTCGGCCTGTTGGCCTCTCACGGCGCGGTCTGCTCGTACTCGTGGGCCTGGCCTGGCCGTCATTTTGATCTCGTTTCTGTAAGTAACAATAAATGAGTAAATTTTAAGACCTGTATAATTTTTGTATGTAGGCGACCTGCACAAAGCGATGCAGATGCCACGCAAAGTAGATAATTACCGTATGAGATGACATTTACAATTAGATAACGTGCTTGTTGTCTAGTAAGTAATTAATTCGCTCGTTAAGAAATGGACAAGGAATGAATAATTTGCATTTGCACACGCAGGACGCTCCTGAAGGGTGGAGGTGGGCTATTGTGTAGACAACTGGGCAGTGATGAGATCAGAATCTCTTAGTGTTTGATTGTAAACTTTAAGTTAGGTTGCTGAAGTGAAGTTTCGTGGAATTGACTGTAACGGTTATATTTTAAAATTACATTCGTTAGATACCTACTAGATACCACCCGCGTAGAATACTGAACAATTATTTAAAATTATAGCACGGGTAGTATCTTGTCCATTTATTAAAAAATAGTCTACTTTGAAATTTAATAATCACCGTTTAAATTATTTTAAAAGTTGACCGAGATTTCATTTAATCATCAATTTAATACAAAAAATAATAGTACAAGTGACCTTACACGACTTCCAGAGAGAAAAATCTCTTGACACACAGAAAGACGCATACAGACTGACGGACTAGAGTTCTGTCTTTATCCTTATGAAGGCACGTAACCTTCAAAGTAATGCTCGTGAAGGAGGAGGCGGGGCGGGAGCGACGATGGATCGCAAGCCAAGCTGCCCGCGTACGAAAGCAACTCGGGCGTCGGAGGTCGATGAACGACCTCCGTCCCCCATTAGCGCAGGCCTGGAGGTGACTGGTGGAGCCGCCTGCCACCCTGGCAGAAGCAGGCCGCGGCGGTGGCGCGCTCGGCGCGCCTCCCCGTTTTCCGGGGACGAGTTGGGGACTCTGTAGTCCCGACATACCCGAGGAGAGGGCCAGAACGTGAGAGATGGCCCTGGGTCGGCCGGGGTGCGAGGGATATGCCTGTCAACCTCACCTTCGGCAACCAAAACGACCTACAGGCAGCGTGCGTTTCAGTCGGTTCGAGTCCGACATAACCTGTTCCACCGGCTCCGATGGGCAGGTATCCGTGGGGATTTTGCACACGTAAAAACTCTTCGATATCTTTCTTCGAATATTATCTAGCCGGCTTCTATATTTTAAAGCATATAGCATAACATAACATAACATAACACTCAAGCCGGTATTCCCCGAAGGGTTAGGCAGAGGTGCTAGCACCCACATTTCGCCACAACACAGAACAAGGTAGGTACAATAATAATTATAATTTGGACACAGTTAAATTAAATTAAATCTGTTCTGTTATCAAATATTTAACAATTATTAACATAATCATGATTATTATACAAAGGTTCTACAATTCCTGAATTCAAATTACTCGGTATATTATATTTTTTGCCAAAAACAAGTTCAAATGGTGTGTACTTTGTTTCAGAGTGGACAGTTGTATTATTAGCAAAACAAAAATATGGTAACCATGTACTCCAATATCCAATAAGCATTCAAGTATTTGTGTGTATTTTCTAAAGCACCGATTGATTGGTGATGATATGCAGTGGAAGACATTTGACTTATATTTAACAGTTTACATACCTCTTTCATAGTAGTTGACAAAAACTCTGTCCCACGATCCGATGCTATTTCTCGGGGTATTCCATACCTTAAGATAAAATTATCAACTAAAGATTTCGCCACACTAACACTATCCTTATTTTCTAAAGGATAAGCTTCTATATACTTACTTATCTCACACTGTAGGGTGAGTATTTATGAATAATTATAGTAATCCTTACTTAAGGGCCCAACTATATCTAAATATATCTTATCTAAAGCTTACTGCGCAGTGGTTGAAATCTCCATTGGCTGTTTGGTAGGTAAAGAATGTTTTTGTCTTTGACATTTTATACATTTCTGTACGTACTTTTTAACATCGTCCTCCATATTTGGCCAAAAATAATATCTTTTTATATTATTTAGCATTCGTCTTATCCCAGCATGGCCGCTTGTCGGCAATAAATGAAAATCATTCAGAATTACTAGTTTATCATCGTCATTATTTATCCGTATCGCTCCTTTTATAACACAAACTAGTGGAACGTTCCACTATTTATTAGTATTGGTTAACCATTTAATATATTTCATTGTATCATTGTTTATTTTTACATATACTTCTTTAATATTATTTTCGTTACAAAACCATCCAAAATCTCTCACGAAAACGTCTCGCGCTTGACATGATCGAGAATTCAGATTAACACATATGATATATCTCTCTTTAAAATAAATAAAATCTCCTTTCAAATTATTTTTAAATATCAATTCTATGCAATTATTAGGTTTTCTAAGCATCTCCACGACATCCGGGTGATCAATCCGATTGTCAATAGAAACCTTATCGACCAATGAATGGTCAGTCATATCTTGATTCAACGCTCTTGTCATAAATATCTATACGAGATAATGCATCGGCCGCCACATTACTCGTACCTCTAACATACTCAATGTCATAATCATACTCCTCTAAAATTAACCTAAACTTGAAAAGTCTGCTAGATGGATTACTCATAGAAAATAAATAGACAAGTGGTTTATGATCCGTAAATATTTTAAAATGTTTACCATACAAGTATGGTCGAAAATATCGAACAGCCCATACTATAGCCAAAAGTTCCTTCTCTATAGTGGGATAGTTAATTTCACCTTTATTTAAAGTACGTCTTGCGTACGCAATAGGTAAATCAGTTTTGTTACATAACACAGCACCAATAGCCTTACCAGAGGCATCAGTACGTAAAATAAACTCATTCTCAGTTGAAAAATCGGGATATTGTAATATAGGGGGTTTACATAGCAACTTTGTCAGATGAATAAACGCATTTTCATATTCATTTGTCCATTCAAATTTAACTGACTTTCGGCATAATTTATTGAGTGGTATTGTGATCTCAGCAAAATTAGGTACAAATTTTCGATAATAATTAGAATAAAAATAGGTAAAAAAACTTTTTAAATTAAACGGTTTTATGTTAAACATACATTGCAATGTTTAAGATAAATGTACTAAAAACCAAAAAATAATAAAATAGATACAGTCGTGGGAATTATAAACATATGCATAGACTAGACTAAAATATAAAACCGTGGGGCACGTCAATTGTCTAAAATTATCGACTTAATGTGCGATAGAAGAATCGTTTAATTCGTCGTTAGGCAGTTGGCCCGCAGACGGTGAGGAAATTACTTACTATTTTCTTGCTCATGGAAATTCCAATAGTTATACACTCCATGTAAACGCAATATTCCATGCAAAGCCCCACGGTTTTATATTTTAGTCTAGTTTATGCATATGCTTATAATTCCCACGACTGTATCTATTTTATTATTTTTTGGTTTTTAGTACATCTATCTTCTTTTTGCCCGTTAGTTTATTGCAGTCCACTTCCAAGCGGCGGCCATCTTAGATTTCAATTTTGCATAGTAAATTGTATTTTACTTGTTGAGACCTTTCATTTGATACCCATGTTGATGGGATTGATAAAACCTAAGTTATCTGCCATTTTGTAGAGGCCGCCATCTTGGATTTTAATTTTATATAGTACATTGTATTCTACTGGTTGAGCACTTTCATTTGATACCCATATTGATGGGATTGATAAAACCTATGTTATCCGCCACTTTGTAGCGGCCGCCATCTTGGATTTAAAATTTTTATAGTATATTATATTCTGCTTGTTGAGCCCTTTCATTTGATACCCATATTGATGGGATTAATAAAACATAAATTATCCGCCATTTTGTAGCAGCGGCCATCTTGAATTTATAATGATAATGAATAAACATAATTGTATTGTTACCAAAATCCAAAGTGTATACAAAATATCAGATTAATCGGTTCACAGGAAGAGGGTGAAATTTGAATTACTTAATTTGACCCAAGAATAAATAGTAAAACAAACGGGGTGAGCTAAACAAAACCGTTTAAAAAGCGACAAAGCGTTTGACTTCGTCACCAGACTGAGGTCTTGGATAATTTTTTATAACTTTAGTTTTTTCTGGATCTGGTTGTACACCATTTGATGATACTACATGTCCTAAATATAATAATTCTTTTTTCAAAAATTGGCACTTACTAGGATTTACTTACAAATTTACTTTTCTTAATCTCTCAAATATATATACTAGATTTTTGTTATGAATATCTAGGCTGCGTCCATAGCAAATTAAATCGTCTAAATAAACTAAAGCTTTTTCATAATTTAAACCAGCCATAGCGACTGTCATTAAACGACTAAAAGCATTCGGACTAATTTTTAAACCCATAGGTAATCTCTTAAGTTGATACTGTTTATCTGTAGTAAAAACTGTATATTTTCTGCTTTCAGGCTCTAATAATAATTGGTAGTATGATTGTGATAAATCTAGATGACTAAAATATATTGCACCAGACAGAGAATTTAAAATTTCGGTTATATTTGGAAGAGGGAATTTGTCATCCATAATCCTTTCATTTAACTTTCGATAATCTACTACTAAACGCCATTTCTTACTAGAATCCGCACTCTTCTTTGGTACGAGCAAGATAGGACTATTCCATTCACTCTGACTTTCTTCTACAATATCATCTTTAATCATTTGTTGTATTTGCCTTTCTATTTCCTGTTTTTGTGACCTAGGTAATCTATACGGTTTAACATAAGATGGTGTAACATTTTCCATGAAATAAATTTTCTGCTTATATAAATTTGTAACACCTAACTTATCACCTGACAGCAAAAATATGTCTGAATATTTCGCACAAATATTTTCTATAGATATCTGTTCCTCATAATTTAAATGACTTAAATTTAGCATGGAAAACAATTTCTTTACTCTGTCAGAATTATTCAATTCCTTTTCAAAACTACAAATAGAATAATCGTCTAAACTTATTAATTCCGGAATAAAATAACCAAGAATAACTAACATCATTAACGTCAAATATAACTGAATTAATATTAGCATAATAACAAGCTAAATTATTAGGCTCGAAAAAAATAATTAGGTAATTCTAATTTTTTCTGACTACCGTTATCATTGTTTGCCTGTGCGTTTGTGGATTTATCATCGTCGTTACTGGCTGATTGTGCCATATTAGCACGGTGACCACGGGAACCCCTAGAGTTCTGAAATCGACGTCCCCCAAATCTAAAATTATTCTGGTGTTGTTGTCTGTAACCACCTTGTCCTCGGTAATTCTGAGGATTACCTCTATAATTTTGGGAATGGCCTTGATAATTAAGGGGATGATTTTGTGAGTTGTAATAATTACGCTTACCTCGGTTACCATAACCACGGTAATTGTTACGAGGCGAAAAATTATTTGATCTACCTCTATTGCGGTGAAAATTTATTTATTTATTTATTTATTTCATACATACAATGTCATTACAGGCAGACCCAATGCGACAGAGTAGCAACATAATTTTAATAATTTCATTTACAATATAAATATGTCATTTACATTATCATAATCACACATACCTAATCATGCTTCAAAAACTAAACAATAATTCCACAATATATTATTAATTAAAGTAGATATAATTACCATTTCACCTATTATTCATGAACATGTCATATCAGAAATAATAATTATTCAGTTGATGATGTCAAAGTAATAATTCAAATAATAATGTCAAAGTAATAATTAAGTTAATAAAGTCAAAATAATACTTCAATTCATAGTGTCAAAATAATAATTCGATCAATAATGTCATAATAGTACTTCAAATCAATTGTCAAAATTACATATTTAATGTTAAGTTCACAATAATTTAATGTCAGATGATGAAAATACAATTTAAATTATTAAAATATATTATTTAATACTAGCGATACATAATCAGATTATATCAACTTTACCTAGATTCCTTCACTCAAAACACAGTAACTAGCCCTTGTGAATTCATTCAGGGAGCATGAAAACAAGCACAAATCTAATCTGTCACCCATCATATTAAGCGCACGCAGCGCCCGCGTCAGCGGCGCCCTCTGCAGCAAGTTGGTACGCGCGCGACACACTCGCAGCAACGGGGGGCGCCGCCGCCTCAACGCATACTCCTCCGGTACACACAGCCCTACTTCCCGTAGGATAGCTGGGTTGTGTATAAGCCCACGAAACACTTTAAACAAATAGGTGGCCGTAGCCACCTCCCTCCTCACTTCCAGCTTATAATATCCTGTCATACCCAGAACGAACAACGTAGGATACAACCAGGGATAGCCCGGGTAGACACCATACTGTTTCCAATATAAAAATCGAAGGAACTTATTCTGGGTACGCTCCAACATAACCTTATATTTGTCTTCGTGTGGAGACCATATCAGCGCATTGAATTCTAGGTGACTCTTAACGAGAGCCTCATACAACGCCCTTAATGCCGCAATACTAGTAAACTGGTTTGCTTGACGTAAGACAAACCCTAAATTTCTGAAAGCCTTTTTACAGACACCGGTGATATGGTCACGGAAATTTAAATCAGTGCTAAAGCGCACGCCCAAATCCTTAACCTCGGTTATACACCGCAGAGGGACCCCTTCCATGTGATATTGGTAGTGACTTGGGTTGTGTGCACGGCTGAACGATATCACCGAGCACTTAGCTACATTAACGTAAAGTTTATTTTGTAAGCTCCATCTCACAATCCTATCTACGTCTTGCTGTAGTTCATCATGATCTATCTGGTCCTTAATAACTCGTACCAATTTAAGATCATCTGCGAAAAGAAGGGGCACCGAATGTTTGACCTCCTCCGGTAAGCTATTTATCGTGAGTATGAAGAGAAGAGGCCCCAAGTTACTGCCTTGACTCACTCCAGATCTCGTGAAATATGGTTCGGAAAGGTGTCCCCCACAGTCAACGTATTGGCATCTGTCCCGCAAGTAGCTGGAAAAGAAGGACAGTGTATGCGGCGTACATCCAACGCTAGCTAGTCGTGATAAAAGCACGTCATTATCAACAGTATCAAATGCTTTCCGAAAATCAAAGTACGCCACATCTACCTGTAGACCAGCGTCCACCGCCGGCACCAAACACGATATTAAATGAAGCAGATTGCCCGTATTACCCCGCCCGGGTCGGAACCCGTGTTGCGCATCCGATAGCTGAGTGTCTATCTGTCCGTATAAGCAGTTGTGAATGGTTGCCTCGAACACCTTAGCTGGAGTGCTAAGCACAGCCACGGGCCTGTAATTACTTGGGTTTCTGCCTCCACTACCTTTTGGTACGGGTATCACACGCGTTAGTTTCCAGCGCTCTGGAAATTTTGCGGTCTCAATGCAGGTGTTGAATAAATGCAGCAAAGGTTCAGTGAGTACCATGCGACAATCCCTGAAAATGAACGCTGGTATGCCGTCCGGTCCCATGGAGCGCTTGGGAGGCAGACGAGCCAGCGCGGTCTTCACATCCCCCAAACGCAGGCTAGTAAGGTCCACCCACGCCCCCGGAGCCGGTGTCCCCACCGAGCTGGCCGCCGCCACGTTCAGTTCAGCGGGTTCCTGGTTGTACACCGAGTGGAAAAACTGAGCGAATTCATTCGCGCATTCCAACTCTGACAAGGTGTGATCATCCTTCACTAACCTGGGCTTACCTTTGTTACCCTTTCTACTTCTCATGTAATTCCAAAAGGCCCGTGGGTCCACAGCCAGATGATGCTGTACGCGCTCACTGTACTGGTCGTGAGCTCGCAGAGTCTCCACCTTCACTGCTGCCCTACACCTGCTAAAAGCTTCATAATCACTAAGAGATCCGGTTTTTTTATATCTTTTATGTAACGTATGCTTATAGCGTAATTCCCTAATAATGTGAGGTGTATACCATACCGGATATATATACCTATTCGTATGTATAGTGTTGATATTCTTATAAGGAATACATAGATCAAATATTTCGTAAATCTTATCATAAAATAAATCTAAAATAATTTCAGGGTCACTAGAAGAATATAAATCGCTCCAATCTATTCTTGTAAACAAATCATATAAATAGTCAAAGTTAGCTTTCTTAAAATTCCATTGTTTACGTGGTAACGGACTCGGTGAGCACTGCATGGGAGAAGAGGGGGACTCGAGGGTCGGGGCCGGCACGTCACGCGGCGACGCCCGCGCACCCAGCTCGACGCGCACGGCGAGCGGAGGATGGTGGCGGTCTACCGGCTCCATCCTGTCGTCCGCCGGAGCCTCGCCCACGAACACGCCGCCCCGCGCGCTCAATACGAGGTCCAACAGTCTACCGTTAGAGTTAGGTATTGCATTATACTGAATAAATTCACAGAAGGCCATAAAAAATTCATAGTAATTAACAATATTTTGACTACATGAAAACAAATTGAAATCACCCAATATGACTAAGTTTTGTTTATATTTTAAACTCAATTTTTCTAAAACACTAAACATTAACATGTATTCATTATCATCTGTACTTGGCGGTATATACACAGTACAACATGTAAACATAAAACGATTATTTACATAAACAGAAGCACAAATTATTTCGAACGCGTGACTGTTTATGTTCGCTTCCATACTATCAGGGAGCGTCACCCGTCTCAACTCAAACTGCGGTGCGGCCACCAAAAGCACGCCGCCCTGCTTACGCCCATCCGCCCGATTGCAGCGCAATGTTTGATAACCAGGGAGCACGAATTTTGCGTTTTGGATACTTTCGTTTAAACCAGTTTCGGTGATAGCGAATATATCCGACGCCGATGATTCAATGAAAGATAAAAACTGCATAGTCTTCGTCCTAAGTCCCGCCACGTTCTGATATAAAATATTAATGTTTCTACTTGGTTTGTCGTTGACCTGCGATGATTGAGCGACGAAAAAAGATCCATTCACTAAACTCAACATTTAACGGCCATACTTGCGAGTCACAAAGTTTATTGTAGTTACCTTCTGTAACGCCAATTTTAAATGAAGCGTAGTCCCTTTCAGTTCTATGTTTTAATTTTTCTACAATAATTTCAGAGTCATTATCCAGTACATTTTTAATATAGTCCTTTAACATAACTTCTGATGTGCTTTTGTCAAGTCTCCAAACGTGAAGGAACTTTTTCCGTTCTACTGCTTTCAGGAGTACAGTCGATGCATTCCCTCCTTTTTTTATAGGGTTATTCCTTTTGTTACTCTTAACTTCCGTCCAAGTATATTGCTTCTTATCATTACCTTCATTCTCTGTTGATTGCTTGGCCACTGCCGCATAACTAACATTAGGCCTCGGCGGAGCCTGTGTCTGCTGTTTAAGGTTACTACGCTCACATCTCGCAACGCCAACCACAGGTGATGACCCGGGAACAGCCGTTACCTCTGGGACACAGACAACCGTCTGACGTGGCCCGCCTGCCTTGTTTACAATATAATCGGTAGTTTGCTTTCCTTTAATTTCATTTTCCTTACTTTTTAAAGCATTAATTTCCTGTTCATACGAGATACATTTTTTATTAACTTCCCTTAACTCTTGTGTCAATTTAGTATTTTCTATCACTAAAATCTTCACCGTGTCCTTGATCTCTTTTATAATTTACGTTTCCAAATCACCTAGTTTTTCCATTACCATTTTATTCACTTTTTCCATAATACCCACTACTTTGTCTGTGTCTTCATATGTTACAATTTTAGAGCCACAGTTTTCTGATGTTTGGTCTACTTCTATATTTAGGAGACTATCCATCATCGCCGTGCGCTGGGAACGTATGGGAGTGTCATCCGTAATCCGTAAACGCTGTGTCACATTTG
Organism: Eilema griseolum; assembly: GCA_963662185.1. Classification (NCBI taxonomy): domain Eukaryota; kingdom Metazoa; phylum Arthropoda; class Insecta; order Lepidoptera; family Erebidae; genus Eilema; species Eilema griseolum. The sequence goes on from OY759251.1 coordinate 940,226, forward strand.
TACAGGAATCACACTTGAAATAATACATCACTCTGGCGCCATTGTCGGATGACAATGACAATTCTTCGTCCAATGCACCACGGATAGCGTCACTCAAAGTAGTATAATTCCTTGCTGCTATAATTGTACTGATTCGACTATTTCTCAGACCATCAGAAAAACGTTTAATAACGTTCTTTTCGTTCACAGTGGTGGCGCGATTCTCATGCCACCTGAGCTAGTGGACTGTATTTTGCGGGGGGTGAAGCTAACATGTTTCATATGACACTTTACACAACAAACAAGACAGGTGATCGGGTTGCCGCGGAGGTGGTTTAGGCATTGAATGCAACCCAAGAAATTAGGAGAGGATGCACTAACCTTTATGACGCCACGTGCCGTCGAAAGCCGGTGCACCGGTCTTCTCTTCCTGGCTCAGGAGCTGCTGCCCACATCACTAAATCACTTGAGGGACACACGAGAGGCACAATCCGATCGGTAAAGGTCTATGAAAGCGGTTAAAATCCAACAAACATTATTAATTTCTAAGAGTCGCGTGCGCGGCCGCCATTGTTGATTCTAGTTCGATGCGAAGTGAAGATGCGGCTATTTCAACCATTGGCGGGGCGAAACTATTGTTATCTCACTTTAGAGGTAGTGCGGGAGGGAGATGGGTATAGGGAGCGTGTGCTCAGCGTCAACCAATTGAGACGATTTGAATTTACTACTACTGGCGCCACCATTCCCCCCGGCTTGAAGGGTTACCTTCAAAACGAAAAATGCGGAACAAATCTAAAGTCTAATCTAAATCTAGGTTTGGGAAATAACAACTAAAATATAAACCTAGATTTGAACTCGTGCCTACTGCTGGCTAGGCAGAGGGCAGAGGCGAACAACCGGGCGCAGATACGATCCGGTTGCGGTTTTAACCCGTACAACACGAGTTATCCCGCGGGAATCGGGAAAAACTTCCTCTACTACTCCTAGAGGCCAATGTAAAGGAGGCGCATTCTCAGTCATAAGGACTACCACCGTACCTACAGTAATTGGGTTGGATGGAATATTCCATTTTTGACGTGACTGCAGCGTGTGCAAATAATCGGTTCTCCAACGATTCCAAAACGATTGGACTAATCTATCTAAAAGAGCGTGACGAGTTGGTGCATTCCATCGTCATCAACATCTATTGCGGGCAAATATTTTAGCGTACTTAAATCACCGATACAACAAGCGAGTGCTTCTTCCCCTCGGGTCGTTCGGAAACCGTAGTGGGATTGAATTGACCAACTGGCCACTTATCTAACGCGGCATGAATCCAGGACGGTCCACTAAACCATAACGGGTGATCTAAAATTTGCGAAGGAAGCAATCCACGAGAGAGACAATCGGCTGGGTTGTCGGTGCCAGCAACGTGAAAGAGATTTTGTGGCGCTAATTCAGATTGAATTTTTGCCACTCTATTAGCGACGAATGTGTCCCAACGATGGGGCGAAGAGTGGGCCCAACACAAAGCGACTGTTGAGTCCGAAAAAGCTAAAATTCTACTAATATTAATGCGACACGGAAGTGCTAGTCTTAGCACTGCCATCCAAGACTACGCGGAGTTTAGTAGTAAGCCTATCCTCTCTAACAACTCCGTGGTGCGGGATAATGTACGAAGGCTGGGTCTCGTCAGTGTCCGCAGGCGCAGGTGAGATGTAACCCTTATCTAAATATTCGTTAACAACCTCATCATAGGCTTGCTTTAACTTTGGAGACGCCTGCATCTTTCGTTCTAAACAAAGAAAGCGTTTTTCAGCGGATACACGGGAGTCACCAAGCGAAAAAATATCTCCCTTGAAAGGGAGCGCGACAACATAACGACCCTGCTCATCACGAGTAGTCGTGCGACAATAAATCTCCTCAGCCATCTTGTCATCAGGGCTTAGGATAGGTGGGACATTGACCTCTTCAATTTCCCAAAACTTGCGGATGGTAGACTCCAGTGGCGGCTCGACGGTGCAACAGAACGAAGCAGTCGAGTGACTAAAACTATCTATAGAAGCGGGTGCGGAACCAATTATAACAAAACTAAGAACTGTTTCCAGTGCGTGCGGAGCGGGGTACGTCGGTCCCCCTTGAACCTTACGTGATAACTGGAGGTGCGGGAGAATCGAAGCGCCGATCAATATATCGACGACTCCAGGAACAGCGTAAGTCTCATCTGCTAAAGGCAAGTCTTTAAATTTCGTTAATAAAGACGTGTCAACCGGGACGGTAGGCAACTGTTCAGTTATTTTATCTATAACGAGCGAATCCATGTCAAACCAAATATTATTATTAAAACGAGATCCAAACCTTGTTCTAACGGTGCCATGAACAGCTGACTGTAAGCCTCCAAAACCCTTCACCACTGAGCGGGTTGAACGCTTATTAACATTGAAACCAAGACGTTGACAACAATCTTGAGTAATAAAATTACTTTGCGAAGCGCCATCTAATAGCGCTCGAACAATGTGCGGTTTACCTAATGCATCAACAATGATAACGCGAGCAGTCGCGAGGACAACAGTAGTGAGCGCAGCACTAGCGGACAACGAACACAAGGTGACGTCATTCGCAGCGGTCTCCGGGCGGGCCGGAGAGCGCGCGAGCGCGGGCTGCGGCTGTGGCGCAGGCCGCCGTGTGTCACCGCTCGACGAACCAACTGTGCTCACATTGGATGCGGCATTACTATTCTCAAAATGAAGTAAAGTGTGGTGTCTCGCTTGACATTTGCGACAACTATTGCTACTATTACATAAAACAACGCGGTGTTTAGTACCGAGACAATTAAAACAAAAATTATTAGCGCGAACAAATTTATAACGATCATTAGGCGATAATTTTAGGAAACCCGGACACTTGTACAATTGCGAATGATGAGTATTACACAAAGAGCAAACAGGTGATTGTACACGTGCTGGTGCGGTATTAACATAAGTATGAGTTGACTTCAGTGACTTCGATGACGCATCTATTCTACGTTCCGAACTAACAACTTTCTTCGCGCCTTTATGTTTCGATGAAGAGCGTTGCAATATTTTTATATGCTCGCGAACAAAACTTTCTAAGTCTTCGAACTTAGGAATTTTATTGCCGCGATGATCCGACTCAAATAAACGAATGGTTTCGGAATCTAATTTCTTTAAACCCATATACAAAAATAAGAAGTCGCAGAGGTCATCGATCTTTAGGTTTTTTACGGCGCGAACAGATGATGCGAAAGTATCTAGAAACTTCTCTAAGTTTTGATCGTTACATGCCGTAATGGCTTTCAAATCAAACATCTGATCCAAATATGCATTAGCTACCGATCTTTTATCCTCATACTTAGCTTTCAAAGTATTTAAAATTAAATTATAATTTTCGGCACTAAACGTAATTCCAGCGCAAACGGTTATAGCTTTACCAGTTAATTTTTCAACGAGATAATGCAATTTTTCGTGATCTGTCAACGAATCGTTCTTATCTATTGTATTCTCAAAACTATCTATAAATAAACACCAATTGCGGATGTTACCATCAAATTCGGGTATCTGAATTGGTGGCAACTTAGGTCGGTCGCGAGTGGGATTGGGTCGGTCAGACGGTTTCTCCAAACTCCTAGCGACGCGTTTGATACGACAATACAAATCGTCAAACGACGACAAGGCCTGATAACTCACTGAGTAATCGGGATTTAAATTTAACTCTAAAACGTTGATGTCATGTACTAAGGATTCGAAATCCGCGCGTAAACTATCCAAGTTTTCTATAGAACACAAGAACGAATCTCTAATAGCCAAATCAGAGGTTTTAAGTGCATTATCACAAATCGATTGTACGCGAGAGTAAATCATTTCTCTTTTAGCGTATAAAAGTTTCAATTGAACTTTACTATCGGTACTACCAACCTTTGGGGGCATTTTTACAAATAAATATCAAACTAAAGTGCGGTAAACAACAAATGAAATTACTTAATCTTAGCGGTACAGAGCAGCGACGCGGCGCGAGCGATATCCGTAGGTAGGTAGGTACTTATGACTGCGCGTGCAAGCTTGAACAAACGCGCATAGCAACAACCCGATCGTACCTACGCGAGCTAGATCGCTGTCTAGGTTCAACTATTATTTCAGGGATTAAGTATTGCGTAATATCTATTCAAATTAAAATACTTTCGTATGAATTTGAATGAAATGCGAGCGAGGTGTAACCGCGTACCTACTCACGTAGGTATTAGGTAAATACGATGCGAGCTAGCGGCGAACGGACAACTTAGAAATTGAAACAAATAAAAACAAAAGCCAAATGCGTTAGGTATTACACTGTGCCTATGCACTAGGGTGTCTAGGATACCTAAGATCTAAACCTAAATGCCTAGATGCGGGGTTTTCTACTAAAATAACTAGGTATTTAGGTGCGGTGCGTTTATTCCCAATGGAATAAACGACAAAATGCGAAACTACGATTAAGGATCGATATGATAAGAGAAATGCGAGCGAGGTATAACCACGTACCTAACCTATGTAGGTATCAGGTAAACACGATGCGAGCCAGCGGCGAACGGACAACTTAGAAATTGAAACAAATAAAACAAAAGCCAAATGCGTTAGGTATTACACTGTGCCTATGTACAGTAAGCTTCAGAGAAAAGGAACCCCCTTGATAATGACATGAATGTATTGAAGTTTTTTGAATTATAATGTAAATGGCATCTTGGTCTAGTGGTTATGACTGATGCCTAGTGAATACGGCAAGCGTGTGTTCAAATCCTCAGACATAAGGTTCTTTTCTTATTCTTATAGTTATTTTTTTATTCTCTTAAGCACTTTTTATTAATTATTACTTAAGGAATAAAATTTTATAGTAGGTATGAGGTATGAGGTTTGTAAGAAAAGATAGGTTTGTTGCATAAACAATATTAATTTATTTCTCTAATTACATTTCTAGGACTACATTGAGTCCATTTCCAGTTGAGTATACAGTTTTTCTATCTGAGTTAAATTGGGGTTACTTATTTTTAGATTTTACCTAACCTAAATTTATTGACAAAACACAATAGCCCTAAGTGAAGTATAAAATGTTTAATATTAGATAACTCTAGAAACATAACTACAATATATATTTACTTATTTATTTAAAGTTGCAAACATTAATTTTTTACACTCTGTATAATCTTCGAATATAAAAGAATGATGAATACCTATAATGAAATGTTATTAGTGCCTTTGTATCACAAAGAAAGAACCAACATGCTAAACTATAACAGTATAGCAATATACATCTTCCTCTTTGATCACATTTTCTGATAAGTAACCCTTTTAACACAACATTAGAAAAATATGTGAGATCAGATGGTGCATCGTGAACAAATTAGAAGATTACTAAACTTGTAAACAAGAGTAATTTGATTAGGTGGTAATAATATAATATTATTATTATGAATGTTAGGACACTTTATACACAGCGTCATCTAGCCCAAAATAAGCATCTGAATGTGATATGGATAATAGACAACTGATATAATACTTATTTTAGATAAACTACACCCAGACACATAACAAATAATCGTGTTCATCACACAAAGATTTGTTCTAGGTAAGAATGGATAATCTGCATTAATAACGGAGCGGATGGCCCTCACTGTCTATCACTTCTTGAAGACGACGAATGAAATTTCATCCCCGAAACCATATTAAAACATACGGCACTATTTCGCATTAGTTCCCAAGTTCTGTTTACCTCTTTATCTAATTATTTTTTTTACTTTATTTCACTTGAGTCCCAGTTTAAAACCATCTGACCCCACAAGTTTTCAATAGGATTAAGATCCGGGCTTTTAGCCGGCCACTCAAACACCGTTAGGTATATCTTCTTGTGCATTTAGCCAGTCTTGCACAATTCGGGACCGATGCACTGAAGAGTTATCCTGAACCAGGTAAATTTGTCCTTCTGGATATGCGACCCACACTGAAGGCAGCATTACGTCTTTCAACACTTCAAGGTATCGCTCACTGTTCATGCGGCCACCTATTTCCACTAGCTCGCCTGGGCCCATTGAAGACATCCATTCCCAGTAATCTAAAATAATAAACCTTTTCAAATCTGTTGCAATATGTAAATCAATGTCAGTAGCAATAATAATTAAAAATATATAATATTATATAATATGTATATAATATGTATATAATATATATGTATATTTCGGGGTAGAGAATAATAATTTAGAATAATCAAACTTTATGTTAAAGGATATAATTATTTGCTTACCTAATGTTAACCGCCCTCTTGTTCTTAAGTCTATTCTTAAGTCTAATCCATTTTTTGGGTTGAACCGTTGGCCACTTCTTCTTCTTCTTCTGACTTGAAGCATTTTTCGTCGGCAAATATAACAATTTCGTTTTCCCAGTAGAAATTTTAATAACGAGTAGCAAAATTTACTCGGTTGGTGCGATGATCGTCAGTAAGTTGTTACTTTCTGGCTGGCTTATAATTATGGATGTTCGCAGCGTGTAGATGTCGTCGAACAGTGCTCAGCGACAACACTCCAAAAGTTTCAGCACTTGAGCGCGTAGTTTTGAAGGGTGCCAGTGATTGAACCTCCACAATATCACGGTGCCGCTCTGAATCATGAGTGTAAGCAACTGGGCGTCCTTGGCGTTCATATTTCATATCACCCATCGCTTGCTACTTTCGAATCCATCTACGCACTGTATTTCTCTGTAATGAAAATGATAATAAATAAAAGAAACTCCAAAATCTAACTTGTAAATGAAAATGTAACATGATTAAGCAATAAATAGGCATATAATATATTTTTATCGTAACTCTTACCGTTATGGCCATATCTCGTGCAATTTTCTTTATGCTTTGTTCTTTGCTCCCAAAGAACAACAATTTTAGCTTTCAAAAATGTTGTTAATCGAACCATACTTTCAATTTACTCAAAAATCTGATCAAAAACTTAATAAATTGAATAATATTACGAGGAGGATCAACACCAATGCAAATTACCACGAATTATAAATTTACCTTCAATCACAGTTTAGTAAATAAGGTAAAGGTATTCTAATTGCAACCTTAGCGCGCTGTCACAGATATTATAATACTATAGCCGCAGCTCATACAGCAAATAAGTTTTTGAAGTAAAACATGACGGTAGTGCAACAAGCTGTATCAAGCGTAATCTATTGAACTAAACGAGAAATCTATACTAATTTCAACCTTATCCTTTAGTCAATTGAGCAGTTATTATTATCATCACATATGGTGAATGTTGAAATTTAAACCTTATGGCCTAGAAAATTACACCGTAATCAACTTTGTTCGGTAATAGGAGTAATGTTATTCATATTTTCACCATTGTCATCAAGTGAACCGATAGCCTAGTGGTATAAGGCACGGTCTAAGTGAACGGCTGGCGCTGGAGATGCGGGTTCGTATCCTTAAGCTGCACATAGATTAATGTGGCATCTTTTTGTGAGTATATTGTATCTTGATTGAATTGAGCCGAAAGACGAAAAATATCAGAAAATTACAAATATGAACATGCAAATAAAAGGCAGACGAAGCTGCTCGCTCGTTTGCAGCTCAGCGACGATCGCATCACGTGACGTCATTCGTGAGTCATGTGACGCGGCAATATTCTTTAAGTATTGAGGGGGTCTGTTTTCTCTGACGCTGTGTGTACTAGGGTGTCTAGGATACCTAAGATCTAAACCTAAATGCTTAGATGCGGGGTTTTCTATTAAAATAACTAGGTATTTAGGTGCGGTGCGTTTATTCCCAATGGAATAAATGACAAAATGCGAAACTACGACTAAGGATCGATACGATAAGAGAAATGCGAGCGAGGTATAGCCGCGTACCTACCCATGTAGGTATTAGGTAAATACGATGCGAGCCAGCGGCGAACGGACAACTTAGAAATTGAAACAAATAAAACAAAAGCCAAATGCGTTAGGTATTACACTGTGCCTATGCACTAGGGTGTCTAGGATACCTAAGATCTAAACCTAAATGCCTAGATGCGGGGTTTTCTACTAAAATAACTAGGTATTTAGGTGCGGTGCGTTTATTCCCCATGGAATAAATAACAAAATGCGAGCTACGACTAAGGATCCGGCTCGACCAGGACCAATAAGAATGGTGGCCCGATTCTCATGCCACCTGAGCTAGTAGACTGTATTTTGCGGGGGGTGAAGTTAACATGTTTCATATGACACTTTACACAACAAACAAGATAGGTGATCGGGTTGCCGCGGAGGTGGTTTAGGCATTGAATGCAACCCGAGAAATTAGGAGAGGATGCACTAACCTTTACTACGCCACGCGCTGTCGTAGCCGGTGCACCGGTCTTCTCTTCCTGGCTCAGGAGTTGCCGCCCACATCACTAAATCACTTGAGGGACACACGCGTTCGTTTCATCTGTTGTAAATAATAATGTGTTAATGTTGTCAAAAGTGTATTATTTACCGATTCATCTGTTGGAAAAGTAGTATATTATTGGGAACGATACCTCACAGAGTGAGGCCTGGCCGAACGATGTGGGGTAGAGTGCCCAATAATATACTACTGATGTAGTGATGCAGTCAAAATTACCTTGTTCAAAGCATACTGTCAGACCTTCTACACGTGCAGCCTGTGGTTCAGCTATACGCAGCGAACGCTCAATGCCCTACGCGTCCAATATAATAATGGGTTCAGGATGTTGTTAGGGCTACCCAGCTTCTGTAGTGCATCTGGCATGTTTGCCGATGCTGGAATCGACGGCTTTCATGCCATCATGCGAAAAAGACTCGCTTCCAGCTTAAGTAGAATACGGGGTAGCACTAACGGTATCCTGAAGGTCATTGCAGATAAGCAGGACTCGGCTATAGTGAAAGCCTTGATCCGAGCACACACACGTATCTTGATGTGTTTGTTCAGTGTGTGTATTTCTTTTTTAAGTATGGACTATGGTCTGAAATAAATATTTTATTATTATTATTATTATAATCAAGTGTAGTGGTGGCGCGTGGGCCAACGTGTGCGAGTGGACTGTATTGCGGAGAAGCAGATAACTGTTCTATTGACACTTTACACACAAAACAAGACAGGTGGCCGGGCTGCCGCGGATTCGATCCAGGCAGTGAATGCAGCCCGAGAAATTAGGAGAGGATGCACTAACCTTCACGACCCACGTGTTTTTCATCGCAGCCGGTACACGGATCTTCTCTTCCTTGCTCAGGAGCTGCCGTCAGCGTCACTAGATCCCTTGAGGAACACACGAGAGGCACCATCCGATCGGTAAAGGTCTATGAGGCGGTTAAAATACAACAAATATTATTCATTTCTGAGAGACGCGCTCGCGATCCGTCCCTACGCTGGCTAGTTCAAAGCGGGAGTGGCCGTCCACATCTCACACAATGGCGGACGGAAGCTACAGCTAGCCCTACTCTATGGTTAGTGCGGAGGGGGAGACGGATCTAAAAGGAGTGTGTTTCCATGTCAAAAATACAGTTTCCACATCGGCGCAACCATTCCCCCCGGCTTGAAGGGTTACCTTCGAAACGAAAAATGTGGAACAAAACTAATGTCTAATCTAAATCTAGGTTTGCGAAATAACAACTAAAATATAAACATAGATTGGAACTCGTGCCTACTGCTGGCTAGGCAGAGGGCAGAGGCGAACAACCGGGCGCAGATACGATCCGGTTGCAGTTTTAACCCGTACAACACGAGTTATCCCGCGGGCATCGGGAAAAATTTCCTCTACTACTCCTAGAGGCCAATGTAAAGGAGGCGCATTCTCAGTCATAAGGACTACCACCGTACCTACAGTAATTGGGTTGGATGGAGTATTCCATTTTTGACGTGACTGCAGCGTGTGCAAATAATCGGTTCTCCAACGATTCCAAAACGATTGGACCATCTTATCTAAAAGAGCGTGACGAGTTAGGAGGTGTATTCTATCGTCATCAACATCTATTGCGGGCAAATATTTGAAAGGAGTCATATTTAAGAAGTGAGCTGGCGTCAGCGCTAACGGCTCTGACGGATCGCTAGATAGAGTCCGACACAGCGGACGCGTGTTCATCACCGCCTCTACTTGCGCGAGTACGGTACTCAACTCCTCGAACGAGAGAATCTGTTCGCCTATGACGCGAAACAGATGCGACTTAAGGCTTTTAATATTCGCTTCCCAATTACCACCAAAATGACTAGCTGCAGGCGTGTTAAAGTACCATTCAATGCGATTTTCGGCTAAGATGTGAGCGAATTCACTTTGGTAGTACTTAGACCGTAAGAATGTGTGCAATTCCGAAATACTACGTCGGGCCCCTACATAGTTTGTACCGTTGTCCGAATACATGCGCTTAACCGGACCCCGACGCGACAAAAAACGTTTAAAAGCGGACATAAAATTTGGCGTACTTAAATCACCGGTCAACTCTATATGAACCGCGCGAGTTGTCATACAAATGAACAAACAAACATAAGCTTTCGTGGAGCGAATGCCACGACCACGAGCAATGGTGACCTTGAAAGGCCCAGCAAAGTCTGTGCCGGTGTGTACGAAAGGTTTTGCGGATTGAACAACACGACAAGAGCGATGATCGGCCATTTCAGGCGCGATAAAACGCGGGCGGAGTTTAAAACAAGGTACACATCTGTGTACTCTAGCGCGAATCAAATTACGAGCGGAAATTATCCAGTATTTCTGTCTCAAAATAGACATTAACAAATCGGGACCAGCGTGACAATTCACCTTGTGATGATAATCTACTAACAAATCTAATACGTGGTCCTTACGCGGGAGAATTACTGGGTGCCTTTGTTCAAATCCTAAACCTGAATTTCTCAAACGACCACCTACTCGAATGAGTCCATCTTCCAAAAATGGTTTCAAGTGTCGGAAAGAACGACTACAAGGTTTGTTAAATTCTAAATTTTTAAATTCAGAAGCAAAATAACACTTCTGCAATTCGCGAAGTATGATCAATTCAGCCTTATCTAAATCAGCGGCGGTTATATGACCGCGTGTAGATAAAATTCTCAAAAATCGGCCTACATAAACAACACAACGCAACAGTCTCGACCAAGACGAGACGCGATTAGCCAACAACAAAACCAGGGACTCTTCACGCGGGACCGACACCACAAGCGAGTGCTTCTTTTCCTCGGGTGGTTCGGAAACCGTAGTGGGATTGAATTGACTAACTGGCCACTTATCTAACGCGGCATGAATCCAGGACGGTCCACTAAACCATAACGGGTGATCTAATATTTGCGAAGGAAGCAGTCCACGAGAGAGACAATCGGCTGGGTTGTCGGTGCCAGCAACGTGAAAGAGATTTTTTGGCGCTAATTCCGATTGAATTTTTGCCACTCTATTAGCGACGAAGGTGTCCCAACGATGGGGCGAAGAGTGGGCCCAACACAAAGCGACTGTTGAGTCCGAAAAAGCTAAAATTCTATTAATATTAATGCGACTACTACAAGCATTGGCGATAGAGGTGATCAATCTAACCAACAATAGTAAAGCGCATAGCTCGAGGCGTGCCAGAGAGACGACCTTACGGGGAGAGACCTTCGATTTCGCGCTTATAAGGCTAATTGAAACCTTACCTACATTCGAGACATGAAAATAGACTACTCCTCCATACGCCCTCTCACTAGCGTCCGCGAAGCCTACTACCGTAACAACACTATGTTGCGATATACCTACATGACGCGGAATTTGTACTTGGTCAAGCACAGAGAGTTCTTTTCTAAAGCGAGCCCACAACTTAGCAATGTTGTCGGGCGCGGTGTCGTCCCAATCACAATTCGAAAGCCAAAGCTCTTTTATAAGTAGTTTGGCGTACAGAACGACAGGAGCTACGAATCCCATTACGTCCCATATCCGTGCCACACACGACAGGATAATGCGTTTAGTACAAGTTTGCGGGGTCGAACTACTTTTCAAACTAAACGTATCAGATGCGGGCGACCAGCTTAAACCAAGCACCTTGTGCGTATCACTTTCATCGAACTCCTTAACCGAAGACAATCGGTGCGACGGTGGAATCGACTCTAACGCTGTTTGCGAGTTGCTCGTCCATTTCACGAGATCAAATTGACCCGCCTTCATGAGACTTATAACTTGAGCGGCCGTCTCGACAGCCTCGGCCTCGCTATCTACACTATACACGAAGTCGTCCATGTATAAGCCAGTCTCAATGGTGGCTCTCGCTTTAGGAAATGCATCGCCCTCGTCAGCGGCCAACTGCTTGACGGTGCGAAGTGCGTGAAAAGGGCTAGATTTAAGCCCGAAGCAAACACGATTAAACTCGTAAACCATTAAAGGTTCTTGCGGTGAAAATCTATACAAAAATCGTTGAAACCTACGATCGGGTTCGCGCACTTCAAGGCACAAAAACATTTGTCGAATATCTGCAGAGAGTGCCACAGCGAATAAACGAAAATTTACAATTATGTCAAATAAATTACCTTGAAGATTTTGACCACAATACAAAATGTCATTAAGCGACACGGAAGTGCTAGTCTTAGCACTGCCATCTAGAACTACGCGGAGTTTAGTAGTAAGCTTATCTTCTCTAATAACTCCGTGGTGCGGGATAACGTACGAAGGCTGGGTCTCGTCAGTGTCCGCAGGCGCAGGTGAGATGTAACCTTTATCTAAATATTCGTTGACAACCTCATCATAGGCTTGCTTTAACTTTGGAGACGCCTGCATCTTTCGTTCTAAACAAAGAAAGCGTCTTTCAGCGGATGCACGGGAGTCGCCGAGCGAAAAAATATCTCCCTTGAAAGGGAGCGCGACAACATAACGACCCTGCTCATCGCGAGTAGTCGTGCGACAATAAATCTCCTCAGCCATCTTGTCATCAGGGCTTAGGATTGGTGGGACATTGACCTCCTCAATCTCCCAAAACTTGCGGATGGCAGACTCCAGTGGCGGCTCGACGGTGCAACAGAACGAGGCAGTCGAGTGACTAAAACTATCCATAGAAGCGGGTGCAGAACCAATTATAACAAAACCCAGAACTGTTTCCAGGGCGTGCGGAGCGGGGTACGTCGGTCCCCCTTTGACCTTACGTGATAACTGGAGGTGCGGAAGAATCGAAGCGCCGATCAATATATCGACGACTCCAGGAACAGCGTAAGTCTCATCAGCTAAAGGCAAGTCTTTAAATTTCGTTAATAAAGACGTGTCAACTGGGACGGTAGGCAACTGTTCAGTTATTTTATCCGTAACGAACGAATCCATGTCAAACCAAATTTTATTATTAAAACGAGATCCAAACCTCGTTTTAACTGTGCCATGAACAGCTGACCGTAAACCTCCAAAACCCGTCACCACTGAGTAGGTTGAACGCCTATCAACATTGAAACCAAGACGTTGACAACAATCTTGAGTAATAAAATTACTTTGCGAAGCGCCATCTAATAGCGCTCGAACAATGTGCGGTTTACCTAATGCATCAACAATAACCACGCGAGCGGTCGCAAGACAAACCGTAGTGAGGGCAGCACTAGCGGAGAACGAACACAAGGTGACGTCATTCGTAGCGGTCCCCGGGCAGGCCGGAGCGCGTGCGAGCTCGGGCTGCGGCTGCGGCGCAGGCTGCCTCGCGTCACCGCTCGACGAACCAACTGTGCTCACCTTGGATGCGGCATTACTATTTTCAAAATGAAGCAAAGTGTGGTGTCTCGCTTGACATTTGCGACAACCATTTCCACTATTACATAAACCCACGCGGTGTTTAGTACCGAGACAATTAAAACAAAGATTATTAGCGCGAACAAATTTATAACGATCACTAGGCGACAATTTTAGGAAACCAGGACACTTGTACAGTTGCGAGTGATGAGTACTACACAAAGAGCAAACAGGTGATTGTACACGTGCTGGTGCGGTATTAACATAAGTATGGGTTGACCTCAGTGACCTCGATGACGCATCTATTTTGCGCGCGGGACTAACAACTGTCTTCGCGCCTTCATGTTTCGATGAAGAGCGTTGTAATATTTTTATATGCTCGCGAACAAAACCTTCTAAGTCTTCGAACTTAGGAATTTTATTGCCGCGATGATCCGACTCAAACAAACGAATGGTTTCGGAATCTAATTTCCTTAAACCCATATACAAAAATACGAAGTCGCAGAGGTCATCAATCTTTAGGTTCTTTACAGCGCGAACAGCTGACGCGAAAGTGTCTAGAAATTTCTCTAAGTTTTGATCGTTACATGCCGTAATAGATTTCAAATCAAACATCTGATCCAAATAGGCGTTAGCTACCGATCTTTTATCCTCATACTTAGCTTTCAAAGTATTTAAAATTAAATTATAATTCCCGGCACTAAACGTAATTCCAGCGCAAACGGTTATAGCTTTACCAGTCAATTTTTCAACAAGATAATGCAATTTTTCGTGATCTGTCAACGAATCGTTCTTATCTATTGTATTCTCAAAACTATCTATAAATCGACACCAATTGCGAATGTTACCATCAAATTCGGGTATTTGAATTGGTGGCAACTTAGGTCGGTCGCGAGTGGGGTTGGGTCGGTCAGACGGCTTCTCCAAACTCCTCGCGACGCGCTTGATACGACAATACAAATCGTCAAACGACGACAAGGCTTGATAACTCACTGAGTAATCGGGATCCAAATTCAACTCTAAAACGTTGATGTCATGCACTAAGGTTTCGAAATCCGCGCGTAGACTATCTAAGTTTTCTATAGAACACAAGAACGAATCTCTGATGACCAAATCAGAGGTTTTAAGTGCACTATCATAAATCGATTGTACGCGAGAGTAAATCATTTCTTTTTTAGCGTATAAAAGTTTCAATTGAACCTTACCGGTCTTATCAACCTTTGGGGACATGTTTACAATTAAATCTCAAACTAAAGTGCGGTAAACAATAAATATGAAATGACTTAATCCTAGCGGTACAGAGCAGCGAGGCGGCGCGAGCGTTAACTATGTAGGTAGGTAGGTGCTTACAACTGTGAATGCACGCTTGAACAAACGCGCATAGCAACAAGGTCGTACCTACGCGATGGTCGCTGTCTAGATTCAACTATTATTTCCGAGATTAAGTATTGCGTAATATCTATTCAAATTAAAATACTTTCGTATGAATTGGGATGAGATGCGAGCGAGGTAGGCACAGCCACGTGTCTACCCACGCAGGTACTAGGCAAATACGACGCGAGCCGAGAACAACGTAATTGAAAAAAACAAAACAAAGCCAAATGCGTTAGGTATTACACTGTGCCTATGCACTAGGGTGTCTGAGTATACCTAAGATCTAAGCCTAAATGTCTGGATGCGGGGTTTTCTACTAAAATAACCAGGCACTTAGGTGCGATGCGAAAATTGCGAACTACGATTAAGTGTTGATATGATACCTAACCTATTTATGTATTAGGTAGGTACAATGCGAGCCAGCGGCGAACGGACAACAAATTCTAAGCCTAAGTGTCTGGATGCGGGGTTTTCTACTAAAATAACCAGGCACTTAGGTGCGGTGCGCTCATTCCCATTAGAATAATAACAAAATACGAACTACGGCTAAGAATCCGGCTCGATCCGGACCAAAAATGGTGGCGCGTGGGCCAACGTGTGCGAGTGGACTGTATTGCGGAGAAGCAGATAACTGTTCTATTGACACTTTACACACAAAACAAGACAGGTGGCCGGGCTGCCGCGGATTCGATCCAGGCAGTGAATGCAGCCCGAGAAATTAGGAGAGGATGCACTAACCTTCACGACCCACGTGTTTTTCATCGCAGCCGGTACACGGATCTTCTCTTCCTTGCTCAGGAGCTGCCGTCAGCGTCACTAGATCCCTTGAGGAACACACGAGAGGCACCATCCGATCGGTAAAGGTCTATGAGGCGGTTAAAATACAACAAATATTATTCATTTCTGAGAGACGCGCTCGCGATCCGTCCCTACGCTGGCTAGTTCAAAGCGGGAGTGGCCGTCCACATCTCACACAATGGCGGACGGAAGCTACAGCTAGCCCTACTCTATGGTTAGTGCGGAGGGGGAGACGGATCTAAAAGGAGTGTGTTTCCATGTCAAAAATACAGTTTCCACATCGGCGCAACCATGTAGTGTATAATCATTTTCAAAACATACATAAAATAAATTATTTCCTTTGACGGGGACACCACTCTGTACATAGTGATAAAGATGTTGTCTTATTTAAAAACTTTCTGAAACTATAATCATTGTGTTAATCACTTATTGAATTATTTCTTGTTTTTGAAAAGATGGTCTGATGGATGTTGATACCAAACAATGAATGACTACAACTCACGCTTTTATAGCATGGACATTATTTAGGTAGAAGAAAAATATTAAAGAAGTAATTTGAGTGTCGGCATCGTGTTTCTTTACAATACGAAGCCATGACATTCGATGGTCCCAAATTCCTTAAAACAAAATAGTACCCGGATATGGTTTTGTCTATATGCTTTACATATGTATAAGTGCGCGGTGAATAGCAATAGGCTCGCCACCTATTACATTGGGACCTAAATTCGAGTCGAGTATTAAAGTGTCAAAAAAATTAGAATATTTAGGCCTGATGTAAAAATCTGATAATAAAGTTAAAACTATGTGGAAAATTATAAATACAATAACTAGAAAAACAGACATTAAGAAGAAAGAAAACATGACGTTGAAAGTTAACGATGAAGTAGTGACATGCTCCTTAACAATATGTAACACATTTATTTTAACATTTTTTTCATTTCAGTGGGTCAAGACAATACCTGCACAAATACACCCATCGGACGACCTGTTATAAGCTCGCCAATACACTCGATGTACTTACAGCCAGTGGACTTCAAAGAAATACTAAATATTATAAAAATAACAAAAAACAAACATATTTCTATTGTAATACAATGCGACGGCAACACCATAGTAAAAAATACTCTCCAAACTATAACGGAATGGCTACAAGAACACAACTTAGATATAAACTCGAATAAAACGAAACGAAAACGAAAACGAAAATCATACAATTCAGACCGTACACAAAGCCCCCCTTAAATTTAAACATAACTCACCAACACACATCTTTAGAAGAAGTCCACACATTCAAATTACTGGGAATAAACATAGACGCACACATTAACTGAAAAACACACATAGAACACGTCAAAGCTAAACTATCACAATTCACATAAGCCCTTTTCCAAATTAACAAAAACACTAACACACAAACTGCTTTATCAGCCTACTACGCATATGCATATTCGTGGCTGAAGTAGGGGGTTATGCTTTGGGGAAATAGTGTTGATATAAATGATCTGTTCATAGTCCAAAAAAGTGTATCAGTATAATATCACAAATAAAAAACACAGAAAGTTGTAGACCCTACTTCGTCGAATATAAGATTATGGTGTGGTACAGCCCTAATGTTATAGTATGTGTGTGGAAACTCTATAGTTGTAAGTTCCTTGTATAAGTACTTATTTGTGTCACCTTATTAGAGAGTAATAAACGGGATGTCGCAAGTAATGGACGTCTTTTAATTCGACTCCCTAACGACAACATCATATGGCGACCCTGCCAGCGACACGCTATCACGTTACGACGCCGGCGGCGGCGCATCGCTTCGGCGCCCGTAACTAGAACCGATGCAGGTGCAATTTTTGCAGCGTGGACAATTTCGTGTGAACTAAGTGGCCCTGTGCATCGTTCTGCGTTGTGACAATGTGTAAAAATACTGTGGTGCTTTCGTATGTACGGTGCTGTGTATCCAAGTTGGATTTTCTTTATCGAAAATGGGGAACAAACAATCTGTAGAAAAGGAACAAGTAGTGGTGGCAAAAACTGCTGCCGGTGCAGGCACGAATTCAGGGACTGTCGACCAGCTACGACAACATTCAGCCAATACCAACTATATACTTGTAACCATTTGTGTTTTTATGGGCGTTGTTCTTTTAATTTTGGGGTACAAATTGTACCGGAAATGCCATCGCGATTGGACAGAGCAACAAATACGCGAATTCGCGCTGAAGCGATCTGCAAATTATTTTAGAAGGCTCCAGAGTCAGCCTTCAAGTGAGGCAACTGTGTAATCAACCATGTTTCTGTAATCTAGTTCTCGCAAAAAACATATTCGCTACTACGAAAACGTGCCAAAGTGTAAAAAGTGCAGAAGTGCGAAAAAAGTGCGCTAGTGCAACATGCCGACAAATTATTTGAACTGGTATTGATAACATCATTTACTTATTACTTTTTCTTTTAGAGAGCGAAATCCCTACTATAATTTCGTAAAATGTACGTTAAATTCGTCCTTGTAGATAAGTTATTTTGTTTTATGTTTTATGTTATAAATCTTGCTTGATTTCAATTAAATGGCAGACGAGCTCAAAGAACTATTTAAAAATTCAAGTACGTTAAAGATTATTTAACTAAATTAGGCCCTAGTCGAAGGACCGCTAAAATAAGGCATGAAAAAAGTGTTGAATTGGAAAATTTAAATAGGCAGTTTGATTTTATCTTGGACAATGTAAAAGTATTGTCAGAAACTGAAAAAATAACTAAGTTAGAAGCAGAGGAAATTGAAAATGTATGTGCCAGTATCGATAAATATTATATTAAAATAAGTGAATTATGTACTGCGATAGATTCTGTTTCTAAAGGTACGGTTACAGATAATTTAGTTATAATGGAAAAATTTCAATTAAAAACCGCTGTCAGTCTTTTACCGATTATGGACAAAACCGAATGTGTAACAAAGCAATTAATTTCTAATATTGAAATGTACTCTGATATGTTGGAAGTTGAACTTTTGTTTTAAGGTCAAGGTTGTCCGAAGGTGCAAAACTAAGATTGCACGAAACTTATGCAACAGTTTCAGATCTGGTGAAGGACATGAAGGACCGACTTCTAAGTAAAAAATCAGACACTTCACTGCACCAGCAACTACAATGCTCTAGGCAGAATGACAAAACTGTAGCTGACTTCGGTAAGCAAATAGAACAATTATCTGTTGATTTAACTATTTTTCAAGCGGATGGAGACTCGAAAAAATATGAAATTTTGAAAACTGTGAACGAAAAGAACGTTATTAAACGTTTTTCCGATGGTCTGAGAAATAGTCGAATCAGTACAATTATAGCAGCAAGGAATTATACTACTTTGAGTGACGCTATCCGTGGTGCATTGGACGAAGAATTGTCATTGTCATCCGACAATGGCGCCAGAGTGATGTATTTTCACCGAAATAGAGGTAGGTCAAATAATTTTTCGCCTCGTAACAATTACCGTGGTTATGGTAACCGAGGTAAGCGTAATTATTACAACTCACAAAATCATCCCCTTAATTATCAAGGCCATTCCCAAAATTATAGAGGTAATCCTCAGAATTACCGAGGACAAGGTGGTTACAGACAACAACACCAGAATAATTTTAGATTTGGGGGACGTCGATTTCAGAACTCTAGGGGTTCCCGTGGTCACCGTGCTAATATGGCACAATCAGCCAGTAACGACGATGATAAATCCACAAACGCACAGGCAAACAATGATAACGGTAGTCAGAAAAAATTAGAATTACCTAATTATTTTTTTCGAGACTAATAATTTAGCTTGTTATTATGCTAATATTAATTCAGTTATATTTGACGTTAATGATGTTAGTTATTCTTGGTTATTTTATTCCGTAATTAATAAGTTTAGACGATTATTCTATTTGTAGTTTTGAAAAGGAATTGAATAATTCTGACAGAGTAAAGAAATTGTTTTCCATGCTAAATTTAAGTTATTTAAATTATGAGGAACAGATATCTATAGAAAATATTTGTGCGAAATATTCAGACATATTTTTGCTGTCAGGTGATAAGTTAGGTGTTACAAATTTATATAAGCAGAAAATTTATTTAATGGAAAATGTTACACCATCTTATGTTAAACCGTATAGATTACCTAGGTCACAAAAACAGGAAATAGAAAGGCAAATACAACAAATGATTAAAGATGATATTGTAGAAGAAAGTCAGAGTGAATGGAATAGTCCTATCTTGCTCGTACCAAAGAAGAGTGCGGACTCTAGTAAGAAATGGCGTTTAGTAGTAGATTATCGAAAGTTAAATGAAAGGATTATGGATGACAAATTCCCTCTTCCAAATATAACCGAAATTTTAGATTCTCTGTCTGGTGCAATATATTTTAGTCATCTAGATTTATCACAATCATACTACCAATTATTATTAGAGCCTGAAAGCAGAAAATATACAGTTTTTACTACAGATAAACAGTATCAACTTAAGAGATTACCTATGGGTTTAAAAATTAGTCCGAATGCTTTTAGTCGTTTAATGACAGTCGCTATGGCTGGTTTAAATTATGAAAAAGCTTTAGTTTATTTAGACGATTTAATTTGCTATGGACGCAGCCTAGATATTCATAACAAAAATCTAGTATATATATTTGAGAGATTAAGAAAAGTAAATTTGTAAGTAAATCCTAGTAAGTGCCAATTTTTGAAAAAAGAATTATTATATTTAGGACATGTAGTATCATCAAATGGTGTACAACCAGATCCAGAAAAAACTAAAGTTATAAAAAATTATCCAAGACCTCAGTCTGGTGACGAAGTCAAACGCTTTGTCGCTTTTTAAACGGTTTTATTTAGCTCACCCCGTTTGTTTTACTATTTATTCTTGGGTCAACTTTAGTAATTCAAATTTCACCCTCTTCCTGTCAACCGATTAATCTGAAATTTTGAATACACTTTGGATTTTGGTAACAATACAATTATGTTTATTCATTATCATTATAAATTCAAGATGGCCGCCGCTACAAAATGGCGGATAATTTATGTTTTATTAATCCCATCAATATGGGTATCAAATGAAAGGGCTCAACAAGCAGAATATAATATACTATAAAAATTTGAAATCCAAGATGGCGGCCGCTACAAAGTGGCGGATAATGTCTATGCATATGTTTATAATTCCCACGACTGTATCTATTTTATTATTTTATGGTTTTTAGTACATTTATCTTAAACATTGCAATGTATGTTTAACATAAAACCGTTTAACTTAAAAAGTTTTTTTACCTATTTTTATTCTAATTATTATCGAAAATTTGTACCTAATTTTGCTGAGATCACAATACCACTCAATAAATTATGCCGAAAGTCAGTTAAATTTTAATGGACAAATGAATATGAAAATGCGTTTATTCATCTGACAAAGTTGCTATGTAAACCCCCTATATTACAATATCCCGATTTTTCAACTGAGAATGAGCTTATTTTACGTACTGATGCCTCTGGTAAGGCTATTGGTGCTGTGTTATGTAACAAAACTGATTTACCTATTGCGTACGCAAGTCGTACTTTAAATAAAGGTGAAATTAACTATCCCACTATAGAGAAGGAACTTTTGGCTATAGTATGGGCTGTTCGATATTTTCGACCATACTTGTATGGTAAACATTTTAAAATATTTACGGATCATAAACTACTTGTCTATTTATTTTCTATGAGTAATCCATCTAGCAGACTTTTTAAGTTTAGGTTAATTTTAGAGGAGTATGATTATGACATTGAGTATGTTAGAGGTACGAGTAATGTGGCGGCCGATGCATTATCTCGTATAGATATTTATGACAAGAGCGTTGAATCAAGATATGACTGACCATTCATTGGTCGATAAGGTTTCTATTGACAATCGGATTGATCACCCGGATGTCGTGGAGATGCTTAAAAAACCTAATAATTGCATAGAATTGATACACTCGAGAGCAATGAATCCGGGTCACTTAAAGAATGTTAAAAATCTCGGAAACTAAAAATGATAGGTTAATGCAATAAATTGTATTTAATAGACAATGTAATACTCCTTAAATGAAAGTAAAAAAAATATGAGTCACCATACATTTTATTAACACAAAATTACATAAAGAAAAAAACTGCTGATCTCTCCTTAAAACAAAAATAGGAAACATGAAATTTTTGAACTTTATTACGATTTTCTTGAATTTTAATACTTCGTATTGCCTCCTCGTGCTTCCATTACTGCGTTTACGTGGTTTGGCATGCTGTACACCAAGTTCCTTATACGATTTTGGGGAATATTCTCCCATTCCTCTGTGAGAGCAATTTTGAGCTCACGAAGCGTGATTGGGGGAGGGTTTCGTTGTTTTACGCATCTGCCTAGCTCGTCCCAAGCATGCTCGATCGGGTTGATATCCGGGCTGCGCGCTGGCCACTCCATACGAGTAATGTTCATCTCTTGAAGGTAGTCATTCACAATCCTACCTGTATGAGGTCTGGCATTGTCATGCATAAATATAGCATCCTCACCTAAATTGACCATAAATGGACCAACGTGATCATTGAGGATTTCTTCCACATATCTTACGCTAGTTAAAGAGCCGTTTTCTATGATCACCAGCTCTGTGCGACTTTCAGAAGAAATTCCGGCCCACACAAGTACAGACCCACCACCGTAGGCTACTTTTTCTTCGATGCATGCTTGCTTGAATCTTTCCCCTGGTCTTCGATACACTCTGTGTCTTCCATCGTGCTTGTAGAGCATAAATTTTGATTCGTCGGAGAACATAACTTTTGACCAATCTTCAATACTCCAATTTACGTGGCTCTGGGCATAACTTAGTCTCGAAATACGATGCCCACGCTCCAGTTTAGGGCCGTTTGCAGGTCTAAGGGGTTTTAAGTTAGATTCAGCAAGCCGACGTCTTACTGTCCATGCACTTGGGTTACTTCCTCCGAGGCGTCGAAACTGATTGGTGAGTTCAGTTCCTGTGAGAAAGCGATTTCGAAGCATGGTGTTCACCAAGTATCGGTCTTCTCGTGCTGTGGTACACCTGGTTCTGCCCGTTCCTGGTCTGCGTAGGTTAGAACCAGTTTCTTCGTAACGTCGGAGAACTCTTTGTACTGTTGACAGCGACACACCGACAGTCCTGGCTGTATCGCGCTGACTCCGGCCGGTTTCCAGCATTGTAAGTATTCTGGTGCATTCTTCAGGCGTAAGCGACATAATTTCAGCTTGATTAATGAATATAGAGCACTATCAACATGGTTTATGTACCCACATAAATGACAGATTACAAACAAAAGCAACACCAAATGCTGTAATTTCGTAGTTCCATCTTCGAAAGTGGCCCTTTTTCAAATTTGATTTTTTTATGATATAACTTTACAATAACTAAGAAGTTTTAATACCTTCATTTAAGGAGTATTACATTGTCTATTAAATACAATTTATTGCATTAACCTAGCATTTTTAGTTTCCGAGATTTTTAGGATTCTTTAAGTGACCCGGATTCATTGCTCTCGAGTGTATTTAAAAATAATTTGAAAGGAGATTTTATTTATTTTAAAGAGAGATATATCATATGTGTTAATCTGAATTCTCGATCATGTCAAGCGCGAGACGTTTTCGTGAGAGATTTTGGATGGTTTTGTAACGAAAATAATATTAAAGAAGTATATGTAAAAATAAACAATGATACAATGAAATATATTAAATGGTTAACCAATACTAATAAAAAGTGGAACGTTCCACTAGTTTGTGTTATAAAAGGAGCGATACGGATAAATAATGACGATGATAAACTAGTAATTCTGAATGATTTTCATTTATTGCCGACAAGCGGTCATGCTGGGATAAGACGAATGCTAAATAATATAAAAGATATTATGTTTGGCCAAATATGGAGGACGATGTTAAAAAGTACGTACAGAAATGTATAAAATGTCAAAGACAAAAACATTATTTACCTACCAAACAGCCAATGGAGATTTCAACCACTGCGCAGTAAGCTTTAGATAACACATATTTAGATATAGTTGGGCCCTTAAGTAAGGATTATTATAATTATTCATATATACTCACCCTACAGTGTGAGCTAAGTAAGTATATAGAAGCTTATCCTTTAGAAAATAAGGATAGTGTTAGTGTGGCGAAATCTTTAGTTGATAATTTTATCTTAAGGTATGGAATACCCCGAGAAATAGCATCGGATCGTGGGACAGAGTTTTTGTCAACTACTATGAAAGAGGTATGTAAACTGTTAAATATAAGTCAAATGTCTTCCACTGCATATCATCACCAATCAATCGGTGCTTTAGAAAATACACACAAATACTTGAATGCTTATTGGATATTGGAGTACATGGTTACCATATTTTTGTTTTGCTAATAATACAACTGTCCACTCTGAAACAAAGTACACACCATTTGAACTTGTTTTTGGCAAAAAATATAATATACCGAGTAATTTGAATTCAGGAATTGTAGAACCTTTGTATAATAATCATGATTATGTTAATAATTGTTAAATATTTGATAACAGAACAGATTTAATTTAATTTAACTGTGTCCAAATTATAATTATTATTGTACCTACCTTGTTCTGTGTTGTGGCGAAATGTGGGTGCTAGCACCTCTGCCTAACCCTTCGGGGAATACCGGCTTGAGTGTTATGTTATGTTATGCTATATGCTTTAAAATATAGAAGCCGGCTAGATAATATTCGAAGAAAGATATCGAAGAGTTTTTACGTGTGCAAAATCCCCACGGATACCTGCCCATCGGAGCCGGTGGAACAGGTTATGTCGGACTCGAACCGACTGAAACGCACGCTGCCTGTAGGTCGTTTTGGTTGCCGAAGGTGAGGTTTACAGGCATATCCCTCGCACCCCGGCCGACCCAGGGCCATCTCTCACGATCTGGCCCTCTCCTCGGGTATGTCGGGACTACAGAGTCCCCAACTCGTCCCCGGAAAACGGGGAGGCGCGCCGAGCGCGCCACCGCCGCGGCCTGCTTCTGCCAGGGTGGCAGGCGGCTCCACGAGTCACCTCCAGGCCTGCGCTAATGGGGGACGGAGGTCGTTCATCGACCTCCGACGCCCGAGTTGCTTTCGTACGCGGGCAGCTTGGCTTGCGATCCGTCGTCGCTCCCGCCCCGCCTCCTCCTTCAAGAGCATTACTTTGAAGGTTACGTGCCTTCATAAGGATAAAGACAGAACTCTAGTCCGTCAGTCTGTATGCGTCTTTCTGTGTGTCAAGAGATTTTTCTCTCTGGAAGTCGTGTAAGGTCACTTGTACTATTGTTTTTTGTATTAAATTGATGATTAAATGAAATCTCGGTCAACTTTTAAAATAATTAAAACGGTGATTATTAAATTTCAAAGTAGACTATTTTTTAATAAATGGATAAGATACTACCCGTGCTATAATTTTAAATAATTGTTCAGTATTCTACGCGGGTGGTATCTAGTAGGTATCTAACGAATGTAATTTTAAAATATAACCGTTACAGTCAATTCCACGAAACTTCACTTCAGCAACCTAACTTAAAGTTTACAATCAAACACTAAGAGATTCTGATCTCATCACTGCCCAGTTGTCTACACAATAGCCCACCTCCACCCTTCAGGAGCGTCCTGCGTGTACGCAGGTAAGATTCTCGCGCCAATATATGCTGGAGTCTCGTTGAAATTATTCATTCCTTGTCCATTTCTTAACGAGCGAATTAATTACTTACTAGACAACAAGCACGTTATCTAATTGTAAATGTCATCTCATACGGTAATTATCTACTTTGCGTGGCATCTGCATCGCTTTGTGCAGGTCACCTACATGCAAAAATTATACAGGTCTTAAAATTTACTCATTTATTGTTACTTACAGAAACGAGATCAAAATGACGGCCAGGCCAGGCCCACGAGTACGAGCAGGCCGCGCCGTGGGAGGCCAACAGGCTGAAACCGCGTGCCGCTATCACGCGTTAGTAATCCTATGGAGGACAATACGATTGAAGATTATTGTCATTCGCTAATAGCTGTTATTCAATTGAGTATTCTTCTGTTTGCAGGAGGAAAGACGAGCGCGTAACGTTCATTTTGAGAAAGAGCGCCGTGAGTAGACCGCCACAGCAATTAAAGACCTAGCCATTGCCATTGGTGGTGACGCTAATGTAAGATAACCCAATAATTCACTCGCTGAATATTAAATATTGAAAAAATAAAGACTTCAAGAAATAATATACATTTTGCCATATGGCAGATGAGTAACCAAGATGTGCTGGCTAACACGTTAAGGTTCATCAGAGAGAGGACATGGGAAGAACGTATTAGCGCAGAGAATTTGCAGCGTGAAAATGACGCAATGGAGGCAGAAAGTAAATATTAATTGTTTCATAATATTGATTAACAATGACAATGACTGAGGCTGATACGTTTATTTAACCATCATACTTTTGTTATAGTTTTACAAATGGAGCAGCAACTAGAGCAGCAAACGGAGCAGCAAACGGAACAGCAAATGGAGCAGTACCCGATGCAACAAATGGAGGAACAAACAAACGACGAACTTGTACTGCCAGATTTTGATCTGGACGAGCCACGGCTAAGTAATAACACTTCTCAAAATACTTAGCATACATTATTTCTTATAAAAAAAAGTTTGTTTCTTATTACAACTTGGTATGTTTTTATAGCCCCAGAGGAGGCCAACGAACTTTGGGCAGTTTTGGAGCTCTTGCTGCATGAGGCTGACAAACCACCCGAGACCTAGAAGGTAACTGTAATTGATTATGCAGGTATTCTCAGTTTAGTCAGATATTTACAGGTTTGCTAACTTTTTCAACTAATATCTCCTCTTATATTATTGTATGAATTTAGTATTTATTATTTAATTATATTTCTTGTAACTTTTGTATATTAGTTAACGTTAAAATTTCTTCTTTTCAGCAGTCACACCACACTCTCTCTCTCTCTCATACACTACGCGTGCCTGCTGTTCTCCAAATGGCTTTTTAAAGCCGCTTTTATCATACACGTAAGACATTGTTCCATAAAATCAACTCTTACGAATATGGTGAACTTGGCTAAAGTCTATAATACATCTCAACAAGACAGTGATGCGCAAGAACATGCGGGACATTTTACTAGATGCGTGTCGTTTACATTTTTAAATGTTGTGATTTTGGAATAAATGTGTTGAATAAATTAATAATCCTATTTCTTGTAACTAAAACGTTGATTTTACACCCTTTTATTTTTCAATTTTTAAAGCTTTAAGTGTCCTAATTGTTCACAAGAGAAATTCAAACGTGATGTCCAAAATTTTATGACTTAGATCATATGAAGTACATACACATCGCTATGAGCAAAACTATTTAAAATACCATATTATTAATATTTTATTCCATCTTTATAACATAACAAAAATAAACGATTTTATTTTATAAAATCAATATAAATATACACATTGGTAATAAAAATAAAAATAACAAAAAACTAAAGAGTTTGTTTGTATGATCCATCTGATCATCGCTAATCGCAAAAACTACTAGTTAGACCTTAAAAATATTTTTGTGTTGAATAGCTCGTTTATAGAGGAAAGCTATAGGCTATATATATCATTATGCTACTACTCATGGGAGCGGAGTAGTAATCATAAATGTCCCTTACATCATTTGAAAATAAATAATTTGTGGGAAACTCCTACAATCTATACATGCTTAGGAAAACTGTAAATTAAAGTACATTAATTACAGCCTATCATGGTCTCGTCTCTTCAATTTTAAGGTACGGAATTCTATTTTGGGGTAATGCCACTGGTAAAGAGAGGGTTTTCATAGCACAAAAACGATGCATACGAGCAATGTACTATCTACGAAGAACTGACAGTTGTGTACCATATTTTAAGAAACATAAAATATTGACTATGCCATGCCTTTACATCTATGAGACTGTTATGTTTGTTAGGCAAACTATGGAAAAGTTTGAGGTAGTTAGTAGTGCACGTCGAGCAGATAAATTGCATCTAGTTACCTGCAAAACGGCACTTTACCATAACAGCATCTTTGCTATGGCACCAAAAATTTATAACAAACTGCCAAAATCAATAAGGCTAGAGACAAATATAAATATATTTAAAAAAGAATTATTAGTATGGTGAATAAGACATACTGCTCGATTGCAACTTTTTTAAATGATAATACTATTAAATGACTAGCATTAATTGATATACCCATGTATAATTGACATTGAATATTAATTGACATTTATTTGAATTATATTATCTCTATTAATCATGTATTTGAATTTGAATATTGACTTATTGGATATATTCTGTAGCTGCTTAATGATCCAATTTGTATCTGATGTTTAATAATGCTTTTGATTAAATTTATTGACATTGGTAATATTAACTGACATCTATTATATATATACTGACATAATACTTGGTGCTTGATTGATTTTTATTTTTTATTTTATTTATTTTTTTATTTTTTTGGATTGGAAGCGCAATTCTCGCCACGTGAGCTAGTGGACTGTATTTCGCGGGGGTTGAAGTTAACTGTTCCATTGACGCTTTACACAACAAACAAGACAGGTGATCGGGTTGCCGCGGATGTGGTTTAGGCAATGAATGCAACCCGAGAAATTAGGAGAGGATGCACTAACCTTCACGGGGCCACGTGCCGTCGCAGCCGGTGCACCGATCTTCTCTTCCTGGCTCAGGAGTTGCCGCCCACATCACTAAATCACTTGAGGGACACACGAGAGGCACAATCCGATCGGTAAAGGTCTATGAAAGCGGTTAAAATCCAACAAACATTATTAATTTCTGAGAGACGCGAGCGCCGCCGGCCATTGTTTATTAGTTCAAAGTGCGAAGTGAATAATGCGGCTACTCTGACCATTGGCGGGCGAAAACTATTGCTATCTTTCACTTAGAGGTAGTGCGGGAGGGAGATGGGTATAGGGAGCGTGTGTTCAGCGCCAACCAATTAAGACGATTTGAGTTACTACTACTGGCGCCACCATTCCCCCCGGCTTGAAGGGTTACCTTCAAAACGAAAAATGCGGAACAAATCTAAAGTTTAATCTAAATCTAGGTTTGGGAAATAACAACTAAAATATAAACCTAGATTTGAACTCGTGCCTACTGCTGGCTAGGCAGAGGGCAGAGGCGAACAACCGTGCGCAGATACGATCCGGTTGCGGGTTTAGCCCGTACAACACGCGCGTCAGGCACGATAAAACGCGGGCGGAGTTTAAAACAAGGTACACATCTGCGTACTCTAGCGCGAATCAAATTACGAGCGGAAATTATCCAGTATTTCTGTCTCAAAATAGACATTAACAAATCGGGACCAGCGTGACAATTCACCTTATGATGATAATCTACTAACAAATCTAATACGTGGTCCTTACGCGGGAGAACTACTGGATGCCTTTGTTCAAATCCTAAACTTGAATTTCTCAAACGACCACCTACTCGAATGAGTCCATCTTCCAAAAATGGTTTCAAGTGTCGGAAAGAACGACTACAAGGTTTGTTAAATTCTAAATTTTTAAATTCAGAAGCAAAATAACATTTCTGCAACTCGCGAAGTATGACCAATTCAGCTTTATCTAAATCAGCGGCGGTTATATGACCGCGCGTAGATAAAATTCTCAAAAATCGGCCTACATAAACAACACAACGCAACAGTCTCGACCAAGACGAGACGCGATTAGCCAACAACAAATAAGGGACTCTTCACGCGGGACCGATACAACAAGCGAGTGCTTCTTCTCCTCGGGTGGTTCGGAAACCGTAGTGGGATTGTATTGACTAACTGGCCACTTATCTAACGCGGCATGAATCCAGGACGGTCCACTAAACCATAACGGGTGATCTAAAATTTGCGAAGGAAGCAATCCACGAGAGAGACAATCGGCTGGGTTGTCGGTGCCAGCAACGTGAAAGAGATTATGTGGCGCTAATTCAGATTGAATTTTTGCCACTCTATTAGCGACGAATGTGTCCCAACGATGGGGCGAAGAGTGGGCCCAACACAAAGCGACTGTTGAGTCCGAAAAAGCTAAAATTCTACTAATATTAATGCGAAAATTTACAATTATGTCAAATAAATTACCTTAAAGATTTTGACCACAATACAAAATGTCATTAAGCGACACGGAAGTGCTAGTCTTAGCACTGCCATCCAAAACTACGCGGAGTTTAGTAGTAAGCTTATCTTCTCTAATAACTCCGTGGTGCGGGATAATGTACGAAAGCTGGGTCCCGTCAGTGTCCGCAGGCGCAGGTGAGATGCAACCTTTATCTAAATATTCGTTAACAACCTCATCACAGGCCCGCTTCAACTTTGGAGACGCCTGCATCTTTCGTTCTAAACAAAGAAAGCGTTTTTCAGCGGATACACGGGAGTCACCGAGCGAAAAAATATCTCCCTTGAAAGGGAGCGCGACAACATAACGACCCTGCTCATCACGAGTAGTCGTGCGACAACAAATCTCCTCAGCCATCTTGTCATCAGAGCTTAGGATAGGTGGGACATTGACCTCTTCAATTTCCCAAAACTTGCGGATGGTAGACTCCAGTGGCGGCTCGACGGTGCAACAGAACGAAGCAGTCGAGTGACTAAAACTATCTATAGAAACGGGTGCGGAACCAATTATAACAAAACCAAGAACTGTTTCCAGTGCGTGCGGAGCGGGGTACGTCGGTCCCCCTTGAACCTTACGTGATAACTGGAGGTGCGGGAGAATCGAAGCGCCGATCAATATATCGACGACTCCAGGAACAGCGTAAGTCTCATCTGCTAAAGGCAAGTCTTTAAATTTCGTTAATAAAGACGTGTCAACCGGGACGGTAGGCAACTGTTCAGTTATTTTATCTATAACGAGCGAATCCATGTCATACCAAATATTATTATTAAAACGAGATCTAAACCTTGTTTTAACGGTGCCATGAACAGCTGACTGTAAGCCTCCAAAACCCTTCACCACTGAGCGGGTTGAACGCTTATTAACATTGAAACCAAGACGTTGACAACAATCTTGAGTAATAAAATTACTTTGCGAAGCGCCATCTAATAGCGCTCGAACAATGCGCGGCTTACCCAATGCATCAACAATAACAACGCGAGCAGTCGCGAGACACACAGTAGTGAGCGCAGCACTAGCGGACAACGAACACAAGGCGACGCCATTCGCAGCGGTCCCCGCGCGGGCAGGAGCGCGCGGGAGCGCGGGCTGCGGCTGTGGCGCAGGCGCCACCGACACGGGCGACCGATGCGACGGTGTGCCACCGCTCGACGAACCAACTGTGCTCACATTGGATGCGGCGTTACTATTTTCAAAATGGAGCAAAGTGTGGTGTCTCGCTGAACATTTGCGACAACTATTTTTACTATTACATAAAACAACGCGGTGTTTAGTACCGAGACAATTAAAACAAAAATTATTAGCGCGAACAAATTTATAACGATCATTAGGCGATAATTTTAGGAAACCCGGACACTTGTACAATTGCGAATGATGAGCATTACACAAAGAGCAAACAGGTGATTGTACATGTGCTGGTGCGGTATTAACATAAGTATGAGTTGACCTCAGTGACCTCGATGACGCATCTATCTTGCGTTCCGAACTAACAACTTTCTTCGCGCCTTCATGTTTCGATGAAGAGCGTTGCAATATTTTTATATGCTCGCGAACAAAACTTTCTAAGTCTTCGAACTTAGGAATTTTATTGCCGCGATGATCCGACTCAAATAAACGAATGGTTTCGGAATCTAATTTCTTTAAACCCATATACAAAAATAAGAAGTCGCAGAGGTCATCGATCTTTAGGTTCTTTACGGCGCGAACAGATGATGCGAAAGTATCTAGAAACTTCTCTAAGTTTTGATCGTTACATGCCGTAATAGATTTCAAGTCAAACATCTGATCCAAATATGCGTTAGCTACCGATCTTTTATCCTCATACTTAGCTTTCAAAGTATTTAAAATTAAATTATAATTTTCGGCACTAAACGTAATTCCAGCGCAAACGGTTATAGCTTTACCAGTCAATTTTTCAACGAGATAATGCAATTTTTCGTGATCTGTCAACGAAACGTTCTTATCTATTGTATTCTCAAAACTATCTATAAATAAACCCCAATTGCGAATGTTACCATCAAATTCAGGTATTTGAATTGGTGGCAACTTAGGTCGGTCGCGAGTGGGATTGGGTCGGTCAGACGGTTTCTCCAAACTCCTAGCGACGCGTTTGATACGACAATACAAATCGTCAAACGACGACAAGGCCTGATAACTCACTGAGTAATCGGGATTTAAATTTAACTCTAAAACGTTGATGTCATGTACCAAGGTTTCGAAATCCGCGCGTAAACTATCTAAGTTTTCTATAGAACACAAGATCGAATCTCTAATGGCCAAATCAGAGGTTTTAAGTGCATTATCACAAATCGATTGTACGCGAGAGTAAATCATTTCTCTTTTAGCGTATAAAAGTTTCAATTGAACCCCACTACCGGTACTACCAACCTTTGGGGGCATGTTTACAATTAAATATCAAACTAAAGTGCGGTAAACAACAAAATATGAAATGACTTAATCTTAGCGGTACCTATAGAACAGCGACGCGGCGCGAGCGATATTTCGTAGGTAGGTAGGTACTTATAACTGCGAGGGCAAGCTTGAACAAACGCGCATAGCAACAAGATCGTACCTACGCGATGGTCGCTGTCTAGGTTCAACTATTATTTCAGGGATTAATTATTGCGTAATATCTATTCAAATTAAAATACTTTCGTATGAATTTGAATGAAATGCGAGCGAGGTACAACTGTGTACCTACCGTATTAGGTAAATACGATGCGAGCTAGCGGTGAACGGACAACTTAGAGATTGTAACAAATAAAAACAAAAGCCAAATGCGTTAGGTATTACACTGTGCCTATGCACTAGGGTGTCTAGTATACCTAAGATCTAAACCTAAATGCCTAGATGCGGGGTTTTCTACTAAAATAACTAGGTATTTAGGTGCGGTGCGTTTATTCTCAATAGAATAATAACAAATGCGAAACTACGACCAAGGATTGATACGATAAGAGAAATGCGAGCGAGGTATAGCCACGTACCTAACCTATGTATGTATTAGGTAGATACGATGCGAGCCAGCGGCGAACGGACAACAAAAAATCTAAACCTAAATGCCTAGATGCGGGGTTTTCTACTAAAATAACTAGGTACACACATCAACAAAGTCTAGGGAACAAGGATATTTCTAGTTTTTATTTAAAAACCCTTTCTTGTAATAGTGAGTGTTTTATATCGATAGAAGGGTATTTTTATACCGTTTTTAAATTTAAATTTTAATAAAAACATTTTAATACCAAATTTTTTTTTTTTAAGAAAGAATTGAATAGTGCCAATATTGAGTATTACAACCTTCTATGATTAGGCACAAAAATAACGAGGTAGTAAGAAATACAGTAATTAACCGTACTTTAAACGTTTTTAATAATCTGTAGGACCTCCTAAAGCATTAGCAACAGCTCGACAACGGCGTGGCATACTTAGTATGAGATTGTCAATCATCGTCTGTGGAATATGGCTCCATACACTGCGAAGGTGTAAAAAAAGTTGTTCTTCAGTGTTCAGATTTTCCAAAGAATCACTGAAAGCTCTTCTCCCAAGCAAATTCCAGGCATGCTCTATGGGATTGAGGTCGGCAGACTGAGCAGGCCATTCCAACGTCGTAATATTGTGCTCGCTTAACGCATTGACCACTACCCTCGCTGTGTGTGACCGTGCATTATCTTGCATGAACATAAAATCTTGACCGAACTGCTGTCGATGAGGGATTACCATGGGGTGTATAACTTCCTGAATGTATTGGTTTGCATTCAAATTGCCCCGTATCCAAACGAGGTCGGTCCTTCCACCAAGGCGAATTCCAGCCCATACCATGATTGTTCCACCTTGGTAAGGATGAACTTCTTGCGGATTCTGGAGACGACTCCGACGTCCAGGAACTCGCCATATACGCACTCTTCTCGAATCAGGATGAAAACCGAAGCGAGATTCGTCGGAAAACAGAACCCGTGCCCATTGATGGTCGGTCCACTGTAAATGTGCGTTAGCCCACAATAAGCGACGACCTCGATTTCCACGTCGAAGAGCTGGAACCCTAAGCGGTCTGGGGTTCTAGGAGCTGGTTCCACGTTCTGACCACGCTGTTACTGATAAAATGTCTGTGAGGATTGTTGTTGGAGTAGCCAAGTGCATAACTTCAGATGGTGTCCACTAAGATGTGCATTCTCGTTACGAATTAAGCAGGTCGCATCAAAGTTCTCTACTTTTGAATGTTTCTGTTAGATCTCCATCCACGATTCCTCCGGTCATTGGGAGACATCTTAGATGGTTCTTAGGGTTAGGATAGTTCTTTATATCGTAGAATCCATTCAAGATTTTGAATGTTTCTATTAGATCTCCACGATTCCTCCGTTCCTTCGGAGTTGTGAGTTTAGCATTGACAAATCCTCCTTACATGTCCGCTGTTTGACATTCCTAGATACTGATTGCTTAGACAGTACTCACAGCTATGTGCAGGTACTCTGTACGCTCTAAGTCTTAAACTCAACTTTTTTTATAAAGAATTATTACATTTTAAGCTTTAATTTACGGTTAAATTAAATTAAATTAAAAAAAAACCCTGTCACAAAAAGAACCTCCATAAAGTTGAAACTAAATTTTGTTGGTTAGCCTTTTAACTTTGATATACCTAGTAATAGTAATATTTTGATTCAATAGTTGTAATGACGCAATGAATCATCAGTTCATTTCGTTAGAAATTTCTCCAGTTCAAAAAATCTTGACGAGCTTGAATCGATGTCAGTAAGCGAGGAACATGACGAAGAAATAGATTGCGTATCATTTTGACAAGGGCAAAGCACCGAAACTAGCCAATATTTTCTTGAATTTCTTTTACGTTTCTTTCAGCGAAGCACCTCAATGCATAATAGTTGTTTATTGCGTAATTTCTTCGATGTACTTTGGTACCAAAGAATCAAATTGCTCTCCTCTATATAAAAAGTATACCTCATGTTAAAAATCATACCCATTTTGTGATAATTGAATGAAATGGTTTAATTCAAATATTTTCTTATTAGTAGGACTCTTATTCTAAAACAAACACTACTGTTATTTCAATTGACTGGCAACCTGTTATTGTTTCAATCGTGCAGTAAGCTTTTAGCGTATAAAGCCAGAGCACTTGCTTTGCTCAGAGCTTTCAAGCAACAGTGGTGTGTGCTCCAGCTTTTTATCATTTTGACAGTAGTAACTTTTACTTCACAGTTAATATGCCTATCAAAAATATACAAAGGACGGTTTATAGTATCATTTTTTTAGATTTTTTTGTTCGACAGTTGATTTAAATGCAATCCGCAGACGATTGAGACGGTCGTAAATAGTTTTTGCTAGTCAAGGTACTAGTAGAGGAACCTGTAAATATACCAAAACTTTAATAATATTCATTGGAATACTTATATCCTGAAAGCAACAAATAAATAAGTGCAATGGTCACCTTTGTGCTTCTCGTCCTTTATTTTTCGCCCTCATACAAATGACGCAATATTTACTTTTCACTCCAAAATGTAGGTAATAAATCTTATCATCGGAGACAGTAATTTCGTAGCTATCGTCGTTTTGGTCTTCATTGTTAATATGACAACAAAACCAATTAGCCAAAGCGTGTTTCTTATCTTTAGCCCTTTATTTTTGTAACGAATGTTATCTATTTGTGCAAACGATTATGTGAAATCCCTTAGCTCTTTGTTTGAGTCTATTGTTTCCCAGAATTTAGGTGCCCGTAAACCGGACGAGGGGTGCGGGGCCGGGCAGGTATGCTCTCGATTAGTCTCAACCGCATGTGTTGCACGAACACATTACATATTATAAAATCATAATGATGTTAGGAAAAATAATATATACCTAATTTACCAAGAAGCGTCATAATCAAGTGTTGTCGATATTTACTATAGTGTATAATCATTTTCAATGCATACATAAAATAAATTACTTCCCTTGACGGGGACACCACTCTGTACATGGTGATAAAGATGTTGTCTTATTTAAAAACTTTCTGAAGCTATAATCATTGTGTTAATCCCTTATTGAATTATTTCTTGTTTTTGATAAGATGGTCTGATGGATGTTGATACCAAACAATGAATGACTACAACTCACGCTTTTACAGCATGGACATTATTTAGGTAGAAGAAAGATATTAAAGAAGTAATTTGAGTGTCGGCATCGTGTTTCTTTACAATACGAAGCCATGACATTCGATGGTCCCAAATTCCTTAAAACAAAATAGTACCCAGATATGGTTTTGTCTATATGCTTTACATATATATAAGTGCCCGATGAATAGCAATAGGCTCGCCACCTATTACATTGGGATCTAAATTCGAGTCGAGTATTAAAGTAGGGGTAGGACACGGCGGTATATCCGCCCGATTGAGCAGTCCGACTGGGGAAGTACCTCCGCCCTACAGAATACCGCGGTTATAATAACTTCGTGTTGTGTTCCCAGCGGTGAGTAGGGTAGCCAGAGCTCACTGGAGAATTTGTGCCGTCAGTGGGAAGACTAAAGGCTTGTCCTGATTTGTCTTCTACTGACGGCACAGAAACTCTGTACTTACAGGGTTGGCAGCGCGACTGTGACTCCTCTGGTGTTACAGACGTCCATACGCCACGGTAACTACTTTCCATCAGGTGGGCCGTGTGCTTGTCTGCCAACTAAGCGGTATAAAAAAAAAAAAGTGTCAAAAACATTAGAATATTTAGGCCTAATGTAAAAATCTGATAATAAAGTTAAAACTATGTGGAAAATTATAAATACAATAACTAGAAAAACAGACATTAAGAAGAAAGAAAACATGACGTTGAAAGTTAACGATGAAGTAGTGACATGCCCCTTAACAATATGTAACACATTTATTTTAACATTTTTTTCATTTCAGTGGGTCAAGACAATACCTGCACAAATACACCCATCGGACGACCTGTTATAAGCTCGCCAATACACTCGATGTACTTACAGCCAGTGGACTTCAAAGAAATACTAAATATTATAAAAATAACAAAAAACAAACATATTTCTATTGTAATACAATGCGACGGTTCAACCAACCACAACACCATAGTAAAAAATACTCTCCAAACTATAACGGAATGGCTACAAGAACACAACTTAGATATAAACTCGAATAAAACGAAAATCATACAATTCAGACCGTACACAAAGCCCCCCTTAAATTTAAACATAACTCACCAACACACATCTTTAGAAGAAGTCCACACATTCAAATTACTGGGAATAAACATAGACGCACACATTAACTGAAAAACACACATAGAACACGTCAAAGCTAAACTATCACAATTCACATAAGCCCTTTTCCAAATTAACAAAAACACTAACACACAAACTGCTTTAGCAGCCTACTACGCATATGCATATTCGTGGCTGAAGTATGGGGTTATGCTTTGGGGAAATAGTGTTGATATAAATGATCTGTTCATAGTCCAAAAAAGTGTATCAGTATAATATCACAAATAAAAAACACAGAAAGTTGTAGACCCTACTTCGTCGAATATAAGATTATGGTGTGGTACAGCCCTAATGTTATAGTATGTGTGTGGAAACTCTATAGTTGTAAGTTCCTTGTATAAGTACTTATTTGTGTCACCTTATTAGAGAGTAATAAACGGGATGTCGCAAGTAATGGACGTCTTTTAATTCGACTCCCTAACGACAACATCATATGGCGACCCTGCCAGCGACACGCTATCACGTTACGACGCCGGCGGCGGCGCATCGCTTCGGCGCCCGTAACGAGAACCGATGCAGGTGCAATTTTTGCAGCGTGGACAATTTTGTGTGAACTAAGTGGCCCTGTGCATCGTTCTGCGTTGTGACAATGTGTAAAAATACTGTGGTGCTTTCGTATGTACGGTGCTGTGTATCCAAGTTGGATTTTCTTTATCGAAAATGGGGAACAAACAATCTGTAGAAAAGGAACAAGTAGTGGTGGCAAAAACTGCTGCCGGTGCAGGCACGAATTCAGGGACTGTCGACCAGCTACAACAACATGCAGCCAATACCAACTATATACTTGTAACCATTTGTGTTTTTATGGGCGTTGTTCTTTTAAATTTGGGGTACAAATTGTACCGGAAATGCCATCGCGATTGGACAGAGCAACAAATACGCGAATTCCCGCTGAAGCGATCTGCAAATTATTTTAGAAGGCTCCAGAGTCAGCCTTCAAGTGAGGCAACTGTGTAATCAACCATGTTTCTGTAATCTAGTTCTCGCAAAAAACATATTCGCTACTACGAAAACGTGCAAAAGTGTAAAAAGTGCAGAAGTGCGAAAAAAGTGCGCGAGTGCAACATGCCGACAAATTATTTGAACTGGTATTGATAACATCATTTACTTATTACTTTTTCTTTTAGAGAGCGAAATCCCTACTATAATTTCGTAAAATGTACGTTAAATTCGTCCTTGTAGATAAGTTATTTTGTTTTATGTTTTATGTTATAAATCTTGCTTGATTTCAATTAAAT
The DNA here is from genome assembly GCA_963662185.1 of Eilema griseolum. NCBI lineage: Eukaryota > Metazoa > Arthropoda > Insecta > Lepidoptera > Erebidae > Eilema > Eilema griseolum. The sequence goes on from OY759251.1 coordinate 978,654, forward strand.
GGCAGACGAGCTCAAAGAACTATTTGAAAAATTCAAGTACGTTAAAGATTATTTACCTAAATTAGGCCTTAGTCGAAGGACCGCTAAAGTAAGGCATGAAAAAAGTGTTGAAATGGAAAATTTAAAGATGCAGTTTGATTTTATCTTGGACAATGTAAAAGTATTGTCAGAAACTGAAAAAATAACTAAGTTAGAAGCAGAGGAAATTGAAAATGTATGTGCCAGTATCGATAAATATTATATTAAAATAAGTGAATTATGTACTGCGATAGATTCTGTTTCTAAAGGTACAGTTACAGATAATTTAGTTATAATGGAAAAATTTCAATTAAAAACCGCTGTCAGTCTTTTACCGATTATGGACAAAACCGAATGTGTAACAAAGCAATTAATTTCTAATAGTGAAATGTACTCTGATATGTTGGAAGTTGAACTTTTGTTTTAAGGTCAAGGTTGTCCGAAGGTGCAAAACTAAGATTGCACGAAACTTATGCAACAGTTTCAGATCTGGTGAAGGACATGAAGGACCGACTTCTAAGTAAAAAATCAGACACTTCACTGCACCAGCAACTACAATGCTCTAGGCAGAATGACAAAACTGTAGCTGATTTCGGTAAGCAAATAGAACAATTATCTGTTGATTTAACTATTTCTCAAGCGGATGGAGACTCGAAAATATATGAAATTTTGAAAACTGTGTGGTGGCGCCAGTAGTAGTAAATTCAAATCGTCTCAATTGGTTGACGCTGAGCACACGCTCCCTATACCCATCTCCCTCCCGCACTACCTCTAAAGTGAGATAACAATAGTTTCGCCCCGCCAATGGTTGAAATAGCCGCATCTTCACTTCGCATCGAACTAGAATCAACAATGGCGGCCGCGCACGCGACTCTTAGAAATTAATAATGTTTGTTGGATTTTAACCGCTTTCATAGACCTTTACCGATCGGATTGTGCCTCTCGTGTGTCCCTCAAGTGATTTAGTGATGTGGGCAGCAGCTCCTGAGCCAGGAAGAGAAGACCGGTGCACCGGCTTTCGACGGCACGTGGCGTCATAAAGGTTAGTGCATCCTCTCCTAATTTCTTGGGTTGCATTCAATGCCTAAACCACCTCCGCGGCAACCCGATCACCTGTCTTGTTTGTTGTGTAAAGTGTCATATGAAACATGTTAGCTTCACCCCCCGCAAAATACAGTCCACTAGCTCAGGTGGCATGAGAATCGCGCCACTATTCTTTTTGGTCCTGGTCGAGCCGGATCCTTAGTCGTAGCTCGCAATTTGTTATTTATTCCATAGGGAATAAACGCACCGCACCTAAATACCTAGTTATTTTAGTAGAAAACCCCGCATCTAGGCATTTAGGTTTGGATCTTAGGTATTCTAGACACCCTAGTGCATAGGCACAGTGTAATACCTAACGCATTTGGCTATTTCAATTTCTGAGTTGTCCGTTCGCCGCTAGTTTCGCATCGTATTTACCTAATACATACATAGGTAGGTACGCGGTTATACCTCGCTCGTATTTCTCTTATCGTATCGATCCTTAGTCGTAGTTTCGCATTTTGTTATTATTCTATTGGGAATAAACGCACCGCACCTAAATACCTAGTTATTTTAGTAGAAAACCCCGCATCTAGGCATTTAGGTTTAGATCTTAGGTATACTAGACACCCTAGTGCATAGGCACAGTGTAATAGCTAACGCATTTGGCTTTTGTTTTTATTTGTTTCAATTTCTAAGTTATCCGTTCGCCGCTAGCTCGCATCGTATTTACCTAATACCTACGTGGGTAGGTACGTGGTTATACCTCGCTCGCATTTCATTCAAATTCATACGAAAGTATTTTAATTTGAATAGATATTACGCAATACTTAATCCCTGAAATAATAGTTGAACCTAGACAGCGATCTAGCTCGCGTAGGTACGATCTTGTTGCTATGAGCGTTTTGTTCAAGCTTGCACTCGCAGTTATAAGTACCGTCGCTGTACTGTAGGTACCGCTAAGATTAAGTCATTTCATTTGTTGTTTACCGCACTTTAGTTTGATATTAGTTGTAAAAATGCCCCCAAAGGTTGGTAGCACCGATAGTAAAGTTCAATTGAAACTTTTATACGCTAAAAGAGAAATGATTTACTCTCGTGTACAATCGATTTGTGATAATACGCTTAAAACCTCTGATTTGGCTATTAGAGATTCGTTCTTGTGTTCTATAGAAAACTTGGATAGTTTACGCGCGGATTTCGAATCCTTAGTACATGACATCAACGTTTTAGAGTTAAATTTAAATCCCGATTACTCAGTGAGTTATCAGGCCTTGTCGTCGTTTGACGATTTGTATTGTCGTATCAAACGCGTCGCTAGGAGTTTGGAGAAACCGTCTGACCGACCCAATCCCACTCGCGACCGACCTAAGTTGCCACCAATTCAAATACCCGAATTTGATGGTAACATTCGCAATTGGTGTTTATTTATAGATAGTTTTGATAATACAATAGATAAGAACGATTCGTTGACAGATCACGAAAAATTGCATTATCTCGTTGAAAAATTAACTGGTAAAGCTATAACCGTTTGCGCTGGAATTACGTTTAGTGCCGAAAATTATAATTTAATTTTAAATACTTTGAAAGCTAAGTATGAGGATAAAAGATCGGTAGCTAACGCATATTTGGATCAGATGTTTGACTTGAAATCCATTACGGTATGTAACGATCAAAACTTAGAGAAGTTTCTAGATACTTTCGCATTATCTGTTCGCGCCGTAAAGAACCTAAAGATCGATGACCTCTGCGACTTCTTATTTTTGTATATGGGTTTAAAGAAATTAGTGGTTGCGCCGAAGTGGAAACTGTATTTTTGACACGGAAACACACTCCTTTTATACCCGTCTCCCTTTCCGCACTAACCATAGATGTAGCTTCCGTCCGCCATTTGTGAAATATAGACACTCAGTCTCGCTTTGAACTAGCCAGCGTGATGACGGACCGCGCTCGCGTCTCTCAAAAATGATTAATATTTGTTACATTTTTACCGCTTCATAGACCTTTACCGATCGGATTGTGCCTCTCGTGTGTTCCTCAAGTGATCTAGTGATGCTGACGGCAGCTCCTGAGCAAGGAAGAGAAGATCCGTGTACCGGCTGCGATGAAAACACGTGTGTCGTGAAGGTTAGTGCATCCTCTCCTAATTTCTCGGGTTGCATTCATTGCTTGGATCACTCCCGCGGCAACCCGACCACCTGTCTTTTGTGTGTAAAGCGTCAATGGAACAGTTAGCTACTTCCCGCAATACAGTCCATTACCGCACGCTGCCAAGCGCCACCATTTTTGGTCCGGATCGAGCCGGATTCTTAGCCGTAGTTCGTATTTTGTTATTATTCTAATGGGAATGAGCGCACCGCACCTAAGTGCCTGGTTATTTTAGTAGAAAACCCCGCATCCAGACACTTAGGATTAGATTTGTTGTCCGTTCGCCGCTGGCTCGCATTGTACCTACCTAATACATAAATAGGTTAGGTATCATATCAACACTTAATCGTAGTTCGCAATTTTCGCATCGCACCTAAGTGCCTGGTTATTTTAGTAGAAAACCCCGCATCCAGACATTTAGGCTTAGATCTTAGGTATACTCAGACACCCTAGTGCATAGGCACAGTGTAATACCTAACGCATTTGGCTTTGTTTTGTTTTTTTCAATTACGTTGTTCTCGGCTCGCGTCGTATTTGCCTAGTACCTGCGTGGGTGGACACGTGGCTGTACCTACCTCGCTCGCATCTCATCCCAATTCATACGAAAGTATTTTAATTTGAATAGATATTACGCAATACTTAATCTCTGAAATAATAGTTGAACCTAGACAGCGACCATCGCGTAGGTACGACCTTGTTGCTATGCGCGTTAGTTCAAGCTTGCACTGGCAGTCATAAGTACCTAGCTACCTACGGTTATCGCTCGCGCCGCCTCGCTGCTCTGTACCGCTAAGATTAAGTCATTTCATATTTGTTATTTACCGCACTTTAGTTTGAGATTTAATTGTAAACATGTCCCCAAAGGTTGATAAGACCGGTAAGGTTCAATTGAAACTTTTATACGCTAAAAAAGAAATGATTTACTCTCGCGTACAATCGATCTATGATAATGCACTTAAAACCTCTGATTTGGTCATCAGAGATTCGTTCTTGTGTTCTATAGAAAACTTAGATAGTCTACGCGCGGATTTCGAAACCTTAGTACATGACATCAATGTTTTAGAGTTGAATTTGGATCCCGATTACTCAGTGAGTTATCAAGCCTTGTCGTCGTTTGACGATTTGTATTGTCGTATCAAACGCGTCGCTAGGAGTTTGGAGAAACCGGCTGACCTACCCAACCCCACTCGCGACCGACCTAAGTTGCCACCAATTCAAATACCCGAATTTGATGGTAACATTCGCAATTGGTGTCTATTTATAGATAGTTTTGAGAATACGATAGATAAGAACGATTCGTTGACAGATCACGAAAAATTGCATTATCTCGTTGAAAAATTGACTGGTAAAGCTATAACCGCTTGCGCTGGAATTACGTTTAGTGCCGGGAATTATAATTTAATTTTAAATACTTTGAAAGCTAAGTATGAGGATAAAAGATCGGTAGCTAACGCCTATTTAGATCAGATGTCTGATTTGAAATCTATTACGGCATGTAACGATCAAAACTTAGAGAAATTTCTAGATACTTTCGCGTCAGCTGTTCGCGCCGTAAAGAACCTAAAGATTGATGACCTCTGCGACTTCGTATTTTTGTATATGGGTTTAAGGAAATTAGATTCCGAAACCATTCGTTTGTTTGAGTCGGATCATCGCGGCAATAAAATTCCTAAGTTCGAAGACTTAGAAAGTTTTGTTCGCGAGCATATAAAGGTATTGCAACGCTCTTCATCGAAACATGAAGGCGCGAAGAAGGTTGTTACTTCTGAACGCAAAATAGATGCGTCATCGAAGTCACTGAGGTCAACTCATACTTATGTTAGTACCGCACCAGCACGTGTACAGTCACCTGTTTGCTCTTTGTGTAGCACTCATCATTCGCAACTGTACAGGTGTCCTGGTTTTCTAAAATTGTCGCCTAGTGATCGTTATAAATTTGTTCGCGCTAATAATTTTTGTTTTAATTGTCTCGGTACTAAACACCGCGTTGTTTTATGTAATAGTAGAAATAGTTGTCGCAAATGTCAAGCGAGACACCACACTTTGCTTCATTTTGAGAATAGTAATGCTGCATCCAATGTGAGCACGGTTGGCTCGTCGAGCGGTGACACACGGCAGCCTGCGCCGCAGCCGCAGCCCGCGCTCGCGCGCGCTCCGGCCCGCCCGGTGACCGCCGCGGATGACGTCACCTTGTGTTCGTTCTCCGCTAGTGCTGCACTCACTACTGTGTGTCTTGCGACCGCTCGCGTTGTTATTGTTGATGCATTAGGTAAGCCGCGCATTGTTCGAGCGCTGTTAGATGGCGCTTCGCAAAGTAATTTTATTACTCAAGATTGTTGTCGGCGTCTTGGTTTCAATGTTGATAAGCGTTCAACCCGCTCAGTGGTGAAGGGTTTTGGAAGCTTACAGTCAGCTGTTCGTGGCACCGTTAAAACAAGGTTTAGATCTCGTTTTAATAATAATATTTGGTTTGACATGGATTCGCTCGTTATAGATAGAATAGCTGAACAGTTGCCTACCGTCCCGGTTGACACGTCTTTATTAACGAAATTTAAAGACTTGCCTTTAGCAGATGAGACTTACGCTGTTCCTGGAGTCGTCGATATATTGATCGGCGCTTCGATTCTCCCGCACCTCCAGTTATCACGTAAGGTTCAAGGGGGACCGACGTACCCCGCTCCGCACGCACTGGAAACAGTTCTTGGTTTTGTTATAATTGGTTCCGCACCCGCTTCTATAGATAGTTTTAGTCACTCGACTGCTTCGTTCTGTTGCACCGTCGAGCCGCCACTGGAGTCTACCATCCGCAAGTTTTCACTCGGTGGCTCCCGTGTATCCGCTGAAAAACGCTTTCTTTGTTTGGAACGAAAGATGCAGGCGTCCCCAAAGTCGAAGCGGGCCTATGATGAGGTTGTTAATGAATATTTAGATAAAGGTTACATCTCACCTGCGCCTGCGGACACTGGCGGGACCCAGCCTTCGTACATTATCCCGCACCGCGGAGTTATTAGAGAAGATAAGCTTACTACTAAAACTCCGCGTAGTTTTGGATGGCAGTGCTAAGACTAGCACTTCCGTGTCGCTTAATGACATTTTGTATTGTGGTCGGAATCTTTAAGGTAATTTATTTGACATAATTGTAAATTTTCGCATTAATATTAGTAGAATTTTAGCTTTTAGGACTCAACAGTCGCTTTGTGTTGGGCCCACTCTTCGCCCCATCGTTGGGACACATTCGTCGCTAATAGAGTGGCAAAATTCAATCTGAATTGGCGCCACATAATCTCTTTCACGTTGCTGGCACCGACAACCCAGCCGATTGTCTCTCTCGTGGATTGCTTCCTTCGCAAATTTTGGATCACCCGTTGTGGTTTGGTGGACCGTCCTGGATTCATGCCGCGTTAGATGGGTGGCCAGTTAGTCAATTCAATCCCACTACGGTTTCCGAACCACCCGAGGAGAAGAAGCACTCGCTTGTTGTATCGGTCCCACGTGAAGAGACCCTTATTTTGTTGTTGGCTAATCGCGTCTCGTCTTGGTCGAGACTGTTGCGTTGTGTTGTTTGTTCGCCTCTGCCCGCTGCCTAGCCAGCAGTAGGCACGAGCTCCAATCTAGGTTTATATTTTAGTTGTTATTTCCCAAACCTAGATTTAGATTAGACTTTAGATTTGTTTCGCATTTGTCGTTTCGAAGGTAACCCTTCAAGCCGGGGGGAATGGTTGCGCCGAAGTGGAAACTGTATTTTTGACACGGAAACACACTCCTTTTATACCCGTCTCCCTTTCCGCACTAACCATAGATGTAGCTTCCGTCCGCCATTTGTGAAATATAGACACTCAGTCTCGCTTTGAACTAGCCAGCGTGATGACGGACCGCGCTCGCGTCTCTCAAAAATGATTAATATTTGTTACATTTTTACCGCTTCATAGACCTTTACCGATCGGATTGTGCCTCTCGTGTGTTCCTCAAGTGATCTAGTGATGCTGACGGCAGCTCCTGAGCAAGGAAGAGAAGATCCGTGTACCGGCTGCGATGAAAACACGTGTGTCGTGAAGGTTAGTGCATCCTCTCCTAATTTCTCGGGTTGCATTCATTGCTTGGATCACTCCCGCGGCAACCCGACCACCTGTCTTTTGTGTGTAAAGCGTCAATGGAACAGTTAGCTACTTCCCGCAATACAGTCCATTACCGCACGCTGCCAAGCGCCACCAATTAGATTCCGAAACCATTCGTTTATTTGAGTCGGATCATCGCGGCAATAAAATTCCTAAGTTCGAAGACTTAGAAAGTTTTGTTCGCGAGCATATAAAAATATTGCAACGCTCTTCATCGAAACATGAAGGCGCGAAGAAAGTTGTTAGTTCGGAACGTAGAATAGATGCGTCATCGAAGTCACTGAAGTCAACTCATACTTATGTTAATACCGCACCAGCACATGTACAATCACCTGTTTGCTCTTTGTGTAATGCTCATCATTCGCAATTGTACAAGTGTCCGGGTTTCCTAAAATTATCGCCTAGTGATCGTTATAAATTTGTTCGCGCTAATAATTTTTGTTTTAATTGTCTCGGTACTAAACACCGCGTTGTTTTATGTAATAGTAGCAATAGTTGTCGCAAATGTCCAGCGAGACACCACACTTTACTTCATTTTGAAAATAGTAATGCCGCATCCAATGTGAGCACAGTTGGTTCGTCGAGCGGTGGCACACGGCGGCCTGCGCCACAGCCGCAGCCCGCGCTCGCGCGCGCTCCGGCCCGCCCGGAGACCGCTGCGAATGACGTCACCTTGTGTTCGTTGTCCGCTAGTTCTGCGCTCACTACTGTGGTTCTCGCGACTGCTCGCGTCATTATTGTTGATGCATTAGGTAAACCGCACATTGTTCGAGCGCTATTAGATGGCGCTTCGCAAAGTAATTTTATTACTCAAGATTGTTGTCAACGTGTCTTCGTTTCAATGTTAATAAGCGTTCAACCCGCTCAGTGGTGAAGGGTTTTGGAGGTTTACAGTCAGCTGTTCATGGCACCGTTAAAACAAGGTTTGGATCTCGTTTTAATAATAGTATTTGGTTTGACATGGATTCGCTCGTTATAGATAAAATAACTGAACAGTTGCCTACCGTCCCGGTTGACACGTCTTTATTAACGAAATTTAAAGACTTGCCTTTAGCAGATGAGACTTACGCTGTTCCTGGAGTCGTCGATATATTGATCGGCGCTTCGATTCTCCCGCACCTCCAGTTATCACGTAAGGTTCAAGGGGGACCGACGTACCCCGCTCCGCACGCATTGGAAACAGTTCTTGGGTTTGTTATAATTGGTTCCGCACCCGCTTCTATAGATAGTTTTAGTCACTCGACTGCTTCGTTCTGTTGCACCGTCGAGCCGCCACTGGAGTCTACCATCCGCAAGTTTTGGGAAATTGAAGAGGTCAATGTCCCACCTATCCTAAGCCCTGATGACAAGATGGCTGAGGAGATTTATTGTCGCACGACTACTCGTGATGAGCAGGGTCGTTATGTTGTCGCGCTCCCTTTCAAGGGAGATATTTTTTCGCTCGGTGACTCCCGTGTATCCGCTGAAAAACGCTTTCTTTGTTTAGAACGAAAGATGCAGGCGTCTCCAAAGTTAAAGCAAGCCTATGATGAGGTTGTTAACGAATATTTAGATAAAGGTTACATCTCACCTGCGCCTGCGGACACTGACGAGACCCAGCCTTCGTACATTATCCCGCACCACGGAGTTATTAGAGAAGATAAGCTTACTACTAAACTCCGCGTAGTTTTGGATGGCAGTGCTAAGACTAGCACTTCCGTGTCGCATTAATATTAGTAGAATTTTAGCTTTTTCGGACTCAACAGTCGCTTTGTGTTGGGCCCACTCTTCGCCCCATAGTTGGGACACATTCTTCGCTAATAGAGTGGCAAAAATTCAATCTGAATTAGCGCCACAAAATCTCTTTCACGTTGCTGGCACCGACAACTCAGCCGATTGTCTCTCTCGTGGATTGCTTCCTTCGCAAATTTTGGATCACCCGTTGAGGTTTAGTGGACCGTCCTGGATTCATGCCGCGTTAGATAAGTGGCCAGTTAGTCAATTCAATCCCACTACGGTTTCCGAACCACCCGAGGAGAAGAAGCACTCGCTTGTTGTATCGGTCCCGCGTGAAGAGTCCCTTATTTTGTTGTTGGCTAATCGCGTCTCGTCTTGGTCGAGACTGTTGCGTTGTGTTGTTTATGTAGGCCGATTTTTGAGAATTTTATCTACGCGCGGTCATATAGAGTTGACCGGTGATTTAAGTACGCTAAAATATTTGCCCGCAATAGATGTTGATGACGATAGAATGCACCTTCTAACTCGTCACGCTCTTTTGGATAGATTAGTCCAATCGTTTTGGAATCGTTGGAGAACCGATTGTTTGCACACGCTGCAGTCGCGTCAAAAATGGAATACTCCATCTAACCCAATTACTGTAGGTACGGTGGTAGTCCTTATGACTGGGAATGCGCCTCCTTTGCATTGGCCTCTAGGAGTAGTAGAAGAAGTTTTTCCCGATTCCCGCGGGATAACTCGTGTTGTACGGGTTAAAACCTCAACCGGATCGTTTCTGCGCCCGGTTGTTCGCCTCTGCCCTCTGCCTAGCCAGCAGTAGGCACGAGTTCAAATCTAGGTTTATATTTTAGTTGTTATTTCCCAAACCTAGATTTAGATTAGACTTTAGATTTGTTCCGCATTTTTCGTTTTGAAGGTAACCCTTCAAGCCGGGGGGAATGGTGGCGCCAGTAGTAGTAAATTCAAATCGTCTCAATTGGTTGACGCTGAGCACACGCTCCCTATACCCATCTCCCTCCCGCACTACCTCTAAAGTGAGATAACAATAGTTTCGCCCCGCCAATGGTTGAAATAGCCGCATCTTCACTTCGCATCGAACTAGAATCAACAATGGCGGCCGCGCACGCGACTCTTAGAAATTAATAATGTTTGTTGGATTTTAACCGCTTTCATAGACCTTTACCGATCGGATTGTGCTTCTCGTGTGTCCCTCAAGTGATTTAGTGATGTGGGCGGCAACTCCTGAGCCAGGAAGAGAAGACCGGTGCACCGGCTACGACAGCGCGTGGCGTAGTAAAGGTTAGTGCATCCTCTCCTAATTTCTCGGGTTGCATTCAATGCCAAAACCACCTCCGCGGCAACCCGATCACCTATCTTGTTTGTTGTGTAAAGTGTCATATGAAACATGTTAACTTCACCCCCCGCAAAATACAGTCCACTAGCTCAGGTGGCATGAGAATCGCGCCACCACTTATGAAGGCACGTAACCTTCAAAGTAAAGAAGTTCACCCGGGTACTCTTAACTTTATTTTATCTACCAGTCTACATGGCAGTCTGCATGGCCATGTAGACTCTGTAGATATGTCAGTCTGAAATAATCAGTCCACTCCCGTCACAAGATTTATTTCATCGCACATAATTAACTTGAGTTATTCTCATAATGAACTTATTTAATTAACTACATAAGTATTTATGCTGTGTTGCATCAAATCGCTTCATAAATTCCACATTATTTTTTTGTAACCTATACTAATAAAAATGCTATCACGGTCTTATTTGTTGCCCTTTTTTTGATCTATCTCGTACGGTTCCAGTGTTTGTAATATAATCGCAAAAAAAAAGTAACCACATCAAATTCCTGTTACCACAAATAAAACTATACATAATAACCAAAGTCTAACTAACTCTAACTTCTGCAGTTGATCAGAAGATTGTTCGCTTCTAGTGATGATCGTGGTTTATTGAATTGTACTTTATTGTAATAGAATTATAACTGTCAAAAACTTATTCCTCCCTCCGGCCGGCCGGCGCCTCCTTCTGCGAGCAAGTAATGCTAGTGAAGGAGGAGGCGGGGCGGGAGCGACGACGGATCGCAAGCCATGCTGCCCGCGTACGAAGGCAACTCGGGCGTCGGAGGTCGATGAACGAACTCCGCCCCCCATTAGCGCAGGCCTGGAGGTGACTGGTGGAGCCACCTGCCACCCTGGCAGAAGCAGGCCGCGGCGGTGGCGCGCTTGGCGCGCCTTCCCGTTTTCCGGGGACGAGTTGGGGACTCTGCAGTCCCCACACACCCGAGGAGAGGGTCAGATCGTGAGAGATGGCCCTGGGTCGGCCGGGGTGCGAGGGATATGCCTGTCAACCTCACCTTCGGCAACCAAAACGATCCACAAGCAGCGTGCGTTTCAGTCGGTTCGAGTCCGACATAACCTCTTCCACCGGCTCCGATGGGCAGGTATCCGTGGGGATTTTGCACACGTAAAAACTCTTCGATATCTTTCTTCGAATATTATCTAGCCGACTCCTATATTTTAAAGCATATAACATAGCATAACATGACATAACATAAACTCACACCTGTATTCCCCGAAGGGTTAGGCAGAGGTGCTAGCACCCACATTTCGCCACAACACAGAACTAGGTAGGTACAATAATAATTATAATTTGGACACAGTTAAATTAAATTAAATCTGTTCTGTTATCAAATATTTGTATTCTAAATATAGGTTTATTTATAAGTACCTACTCTAATTCATATAACTCATATCAAATGTTAAAATAAACACAGAAAAAACTGACAAATTCCAATAAAATAAATTGAACAATTTTGATTAATCAATATCAATATAGTATAATTATTATGTCAAAAAAATAGCGTATAATATTTTGGTTCTTTATGTCATAGTTGGACTTTACTTATCTTCTAAATACTCATCGGTTGAATAGTAGCATTTTTCTATTAAATATGCTCTAAGCGGGTTAGTGAAGAGTGTCATACTTCCCTGTAGTTTGACATGGGTTTGGGAGTTTATTAAAATTAAATATTCTAACTGCCATATAATACGGAATTTCATTTAGCATTTTTACTCTCGAAGGCGGTAGGTGTAGTCTCTTTTTGTGTCGGGTGTCATCCTTTGTTTCGAAACTCCTCTTGTTTTTGTATTCAAAGTGCATATGTCGAAAATGTATATTGATGGTAATGTCAATATCTTAATATATTCGACGAAGTAGGGTCTACAACTTTCTGTGTTTTTTATTTGTGATATTATTCTGATACACTTTTTTGGACTATGAACAGATCATTTATATCAACACATTATCATTTATATCCAAAGCATAACCCCATACTTCAGCCACGAATATGCATATGCGTAGTAGGCTGATAAAGCAGTTTGTGTGTTAGTGTTTTGTTAATTTGGAAAAGGGCTTATGTGAATTGTGATAGTTTAGCTTTGACGTGTTCTATGTGTGTTTTTCAGTTAATGTGTGCGTCTAAGTTTATTCCCAGTAATTTGAATGTGTTGACTTCTCCTAAAGATGTGTGTTGGTGAGTTATGTTTAAATTTAAAGGGGGCTTTGTGTACGGTCTGAATTGTTTGATTTTCGTTATATTCGAGTTTATATCTAAGTTGTGTTCTTGTAGCCATTCCGTTATAGTTTGGAGAGTATTTTTTACTATGGTGTTGTGGTTGGTTGAACCGTCGCATTGTATTACAATAGAAATATGTTTGTTTTTTGTTATTTTTATAATATTTAGTATTTCTTTGAAGTCCACTGGCTGTAAGTACATCGAGTGTATTGGCTAGCTTATAACAGGTCGTCCGATGGGTGTATTTGTGCAGGTATTGTCTTGACCCACTGAAATGAAAAAAATGTTAAAATAAATGTGTTACATATTGTTAAGGAGCATGTCACTACTTCATCGTTAACTTTCAACGTCATGTTTTCTTTCTTCTTAATGTCTGTTTTTCTAGTTATTGTATTTATAATTTTCCACATAGTTTTAACTTTATTATCAGATTTTTACATCAGGCCTAAATATTCTAATGTTTTTGACACTTTAATACTCGACTCGAATTTAGATCCCAATGTAATAAATAGGTGGCGAGCCTATTGCTATTCACCGGGCACTTATATATATGTAAAGCATATAGACAAAACCATATCTGGGTACTATTTTGTTTTAAGGAATTTGAATTCAATAAGTGATTAACACAATGATTATAGTTTCAGAAAGTTTTTAAATAAGACAACATCTTTATCACTATGTACAGAGTGGTGTCCCCGTCAAGGGAAATAATTTATTTTATGTATGCATTGAAAATGATTTTACACTATGGTAAATATCGACAACATCGCACTTGATTATGACGCTTCTTGGTAAATTAGGTATATATTATTTTTCCTAACATCATTATGATTTTATAATATGTAATGTGTTCGTGCAACACATACGGTTGAGACTAATCGAGAGCATACCTGCCCGGCCCCGCACCCCTCGTCCGGTTTACGGGCACCTAAATTCTGGGAAACAATAGACTCAAACAAAGAGCTAAGGGATTTCACATAATTGTTTGCACAAATAGATAACATTCGTTACAAAAATAAAGGGCTAAAGATAAGAAACACGCTTTGGCTAATTGGTTTTGTTGTCATATTAACAATGAAGACCAAAACGACGATAGCTACGAAAGTACTGTCTCCGATGATAAGATTTATTACCTACATTTAGGAGTGAGAAGTAAATATTGCGTCATTTGTATGAGGGCGAAAAATAAAGGACGAGAAGCACAAAGGTGACGATTGCACTTATTTATTTGTTGCTTTCAGGATATAAGTATTCCAATGAATATTATTAAAGTTTTCGTATATTTACTGGTTCCTCTACCAGTACCTTGACTAGCAAAAACTATTTACGACTGACCGTCTCAATCGTCTGCGGATTGCATTTAAATCAACTGTCGAACAAAAAAATCTAAAAAATTATACTATAAACCGTCCTTTGTATATTTTGGATAGGCATATTAACTGTGAAGTAAAAGTTACTACTGTCAAAATGATAAAAAGCTGGAGCACACACCACTGTTGCTTGAAAGCTCTGAGCAAAGCAAGTGCTCTGGCTTTGTACGCTAAAAGCTTACTGCACGATTGAAACAATAACAGGTTGCTAGTCAATTGAAATAACAGTAGTGTTTGCTTTTAGAATAAGAGTCCTACTAATAAGAAAATATTTGAATTAAACATTTCATTCAATTATCACAAAATGGGTGTGATTTTTAACATGAGGTATACTTTTTATATAGAGGAGAGCAATTTGATTCTTTGGTACCAAAGTACATCGGAGAAATTACGCAATAAACAACTATTATGCATTGAGGTGCTTCGCTGAAAGAAACGTAAAAGAAATTCAAGAAAATATTGGCTAGTTTCGGTGCTTTGCCCTTGTCAAAATGATACGCAATCTATTTCTTCGTCATGTTCCTCGCTTACTGACATCGATTCAAGCTCGTCAAGATTTTTTGAACTGGAGAAATTTCTAACGTAGTGAACTGATGGTTCATTGCGTTATTACAACTATTGAATCAAAATATTACTATTACTAGGTATATCAAAGTTAAAAGGCTAACCAACAAAATTTAGTTTCAACATTATGGAGGTTCTTTTTGTGACAGGGTTTTTTTTTAATTTAATTTAATTTAACCGTAAATTAAAGCTTAAAATGTAATAATTCTTTATAAAAAAAGTTGAGTTCAACATTCAACATACCTTTTAGTCATACATAATCATAATCATAATCATAATATTTATTCTGTGGATCATAGGTTAGTTATAAAGGTCTTATAAGTTATATTACGTACGCTATGTCCTACCACATGTGGTTTACAGATTATTATACTAAATGAAAATTTAAATTAATACCCAGCGTGCAAGTATTATATCAACTGCATTATCCAAAAAAATAAAAAAATAAATAAAATAAAAAATAAAAATCAATCAAGCACTAAGTATTATGTCAGTATATGTATAATAGATGTCAGTTAATATTACCAATGTCAATAAATTTAATCAAAAGCATTATTAAACATCAGATACAAATTGGATCATTAAGCAGCTACAGAATATATCCAATAAGTCAATATTCAAATTCAAATACATGATTAATAGAGATAAAATAATTCAAATAAATGTCAATTAATATTCAATGTCAATTATACATGGGTATATCAAATAATGCATTTAATAGTCATTTAATAGTATTATCATTTAAAAAAGTTACAATCGAGTAGTATGTCTTATTCACCAAGAATACTAATAATTCTTTTTTAAATATATTTATATTTGTCTCTAGCCTTATTGATTTTGGCAGTTTGTTATACATTTTTGGTGCCATAGCAAAGATGCTGTTATGGTAAAGTGCCGTTTTGCAGGTAACTAGATGCAATTTATCTGCTCGACGTGCACTACTAACTACCTCAAACTTTTCCATATTTTGCCGAACAAACATAACAGTCTCATAGATGTAAAGGCATGGCATAGTCAATATTTTATGTTTCTTAAAATATGGTACACAACTGTCAGTTCTTCGTAGATGGTACATTGCTCGTATGCATCGTTTTTGTGCTATGAAAACCCTCTCTTTACCAGTGGCATTACCCGAAAATATAATTCCGTACCTTAAAATTGAAGAGACGAGACCATGATAGGCTGTAATTAATGTACTTTCATTTACAGTTTTCCTAAGCATGTATAGATTGTAGGAGTTTCCCACAAATTATTTATTTTCAAATGATGTAAGGGACATTTATGATTACTTACTATTAGTGATCTGTGATCGTGTAACTCGAGGAGACGCATACATCGCTTGTTGCGTAAATAAATAGATCGTCAACCTTTTTAACTACTCTCGTCATTAAAGATGAAGACTTGTGCAATTTGTGACATTATGTGTAGCGACGGAGTTCATTGCAGCAGTTGTAAAAAATTTCTAGACTTTGGATGTGCATCAATAACTGAAGGCGGATGGCAGAAATTGGGTGCAGATAGGAGAGGGAAATGGAAATGCCCCCGTTGTAAGGGGGCCTTCTCCCCTATTGCTACTTCAGCACAGGAATTGCCTGCCACCTTGGATACCATACTTAGTGAAATCCGCGACATGAAACGTCAGCTATTAAAACTTCCTACTCTTTGTGATGACATAAGATCAATTAAAGGTGAACTCACTGAACTTAAAGCTGCGTGTGATTTTTCTAGTAACAAACTTGATGAATTTCATTCTAAGTTCCTGGATCTCGAAAATAGAACTTCTGAACTTGAAAAGCTGCAGGACTCAGTTAGTACATTGCAGGCCGAAGTAACCAAGACAAAGCTTGTCCTTAATTTCCATGATCAAAGGTCGAGGCTAAGCAACGTTGAAATCAAGGGAGTACCTTTAAAGAAGGATGAAAATCTGTTCTCGATTGTCGAATCTATCAGCCGTAAAATAAACTACAATTGTCCTAAGGCTCAAATTAATTATATCTCAAGGGTGCCCATGCAAAATTCTAAGGAGAAATTAATCATTATCAGTTTCATAAACAGATATATTAAAGAGGACTTCATTGCTGCTGCGCGTGCAAAAAAGGACCTATCTACATCGGACTTGGGATTTCAATCTTCGTTGCAACGTGTTTATGTAAATGATCACCTAAGTATTGAATCTAAAATGTTGCTAAGTAAGGTAAAAACTATTGCTAAACAGAAAAATTTTGAGTTTGTTTGGGTTAAACACTGTAAAATTCATGTAAGAAGAAACATTAATTCTAAAGTATTCATAATCAAATATGAACTTGATTTAAACAAAATAGTGTAAAATGCTGTTGTAGACTGTCTCATTACATAGTATGTTATAATCAATTTTTATTTACAGTACTAATTAACATCTTCGTCTCACTTGTTTATTATTCGCTACAACACTACAAAAGGTTTGTGTCCCATGGCTTGCTTCCGAGCTCCTATTGTTCTCTTTATCGTGCAGTTCATATTGAAGTGCTACTACTGAAAACTGTTTCTGTCCTGCTCAATCATGCGTGTAGACTATGTGTTCTGAGTTATTTCTATTTCACTCGTACTATTACTTATTACTTGATGATATTGTTAACATATAAATTCTACCGACGACGACGACATGGGAAAGAAAAAATAATTGTTTACCTACTTTTTGAACCATTAATATTTAATTTAATTTCCTTGGTTCTTTATGGTATTATATTAAACATAAAATGTATGCTATTAATTATGGTGAATGTTATCAAGTGGTTTTATATCTTTTTCGATAATGTCTTGTCACAATGAGCATAAGCTTAACATATATTACCAAAATTTACGTGGACTTAGAACAAAGACGGATCAGTTTTATCGTCAGATGTGTTTGGCTACGTATGATATTATTGTTCTAACTGAAACCTGGTTGTTGGATAGTATTCATGACTCGGAACTTTTCAATAAATCATATAATGTGTGGCGGCGCGACCGAGATTACGATTTAACAAAACAAACTCGTGGCGGTGGTGTTATGATAGCTGCGCGGAGGGAATTATTGGTTACCCCGGAACCCCAGTTCCATTCTTCAGCAGAAGACCTTTGGGTGAATGTGCGGCTCAGAGTATCTGATTCTAGACGATATGTAAATATTCATATATGTGCCGTTTATCTGTGTACACAAGCACATGGCTTCTCTTTCTCATTACAACTTAGTAACTTTTTGTCTAAGTTGAACAGTACAATAATTAATAATAATAATTCCGATATGTATCTCCGATATGTGCTGGTGACTTTAATTTAAGTGAAATTACGTGGGTGCCTTCCTACTGTCCGTCGCTAGTTCCCACCAACTTAAATACTAAGGATGAATATTTACTTGCGGATGAGTTATATACCGCCGGACTGTGCCAGTATAACAGTGTCACTAATAAGGACGGGAAGATACTTGACTTAGTTCTTTCTAGTAGTATAGCGACAATAACAGAATGTTCTGATCCCTTAGTCCCGATCGACGCATATCACCCAGCCTTAATTGTTGTTCTAGATGTCTATATAACACTAGCATTAGACTGCCCTCCAAGACTATGCTACAAATATAGTAAGGGTGATTATGACTCCCTGAATTATGATATTAGTTCTATTAACTGGGATTCGGAGTTTTCAAAGCGTTCAGTTGATGACTCTGTTGATTTCTTTAATGAGACTATAACCATTCTACAAAATAAATATATTCCACAAAAAACCATAAAAGCAAATAAATATCTTGTTTGGTATGACTCGTCTCTTATTAGAACTATAAAGGAAAAATCTAAATTTTTAAAGAAATTTAAAACATATGGTAACATGTCTGATGAGTTGACTTATAAACTAATTCGTGAAAGAGTAAAGTTTATGGAAAGCGCTTGTTATAAGAAATACATGAACTACACAGAAAATTCGATACGTAATAACCCTCGAGCTTTTTGGACTTACGTAAAAACTCGTTACAACTCTAATGCAATGCCTAGTCAACTCACCTATAATGGTGAATTAGTGTCCACAGGGAATACAATCAGTGAAGCTTTTTCATCATTTTTTCATTCCTCATTCCTTGACCCCTCTCTTACCAATACTCAAAAAACAAATTCGATTCCCGCTCCTTCATTTAACCCACAGCCTACATTATCTCCTGCTGATATCTGTTGCATCGAGGTAAATAGGGAGAACATTTCTAAAATCTTGCAAAAGCTTGATATAACGAAAGCTTCCGGCCCTGACAATATTTCACCGCAGCTCCTCAAAAAATGTTCATCTACAATTTCCTTACCCATATCATCTCTATTTAATAAATCCCTATCTTCTTGTGTTTTCCCACGTGCTTGGAAACAAGCATTTATATCACCTGTTTATAAGAAAGGAAATAAAACAGACATCACTAATTATCGGCCCATCTCTAAGCTCTGTACAATAGCCAAAGTATTTGAAAGGGTAGTATATGACCAAGTCTATTCAGCTGTATCAATGTCATTCAGTCCTTTTCAGCATGGTTTTCTGAGAGGAAGATCTACAGTAACTAATCTCGTGTTATTTAATGATTTTATTACTAAAGCTATGGAAGGAGGGGGGCAGGTCGATGTCGTTTATACTGATTATAGCAAAGCTTTTGACCGTATTCATCATGACACCCTATTACAGAAGTTAATTGACATCGGAATAAGGGGTGATCTACTTCGGTGGTTTACTTCTTATCTTGATAATAGGTCTCAAGCTGTTGTCCTCAATAATTATATATCCAGTTGGGTTCCTGTGCCATCTGGCGTGCCGCAGGGCTCCCTGCTTGGGCCTTTGTTGTTCATTATCTATATAAACGACATCGGCGCTTGTCTCCAACCCTCTCAACTACTCTGTTTTGCGGATGACATGAAGATCTTCCGTACTGTATCATCGATGGCGGATATGGTTGCACTTCAAGGAGGTTTAAATAGACTTGAGAGCTATTGTCTTGCAAACAAACTTGATCTTAATCCCTTGAAATGCTCAATTATTACATATACAAGGAAATGCAACGCTTTAAATACTACCTATATGTTAGAGGGTCACTCGCTCTCCAGATGCACAAGTGTACGGGATCTTGGTGTATATCACGACAGTAAACTCCTATTTGACGAGCACATCGATACAGCTATCAAAAAGGCGTCTAAATCACTTGGCTTTGTAATGCGCATCTCGAAGTGTTTTACCGAAGCAAAAACGCTTAAAATACTATACTGTACGTATGTAAGAAGTCACCTGGAATATACGTCGTCAGATAGCTGATATAATATTTCTACTAAAAATTCTTAGTGATAAAATTGATAGTCCTACTCTTTTAGGGAAACTTAATTTTAATGTACCCCCTATATTACTTCGTTATAATCCCCCTCTTAGCATACCATCGTCATTAACGAATTATCGGAAAAATAGTTTTATAGTGCGAGTGAGTAGACAATTTAATCAAGCCTGTAGGAAGCACGATATTGATCCTTTTACTTTAAGTGTACCTACAGTTAGGAAGCATCTAAGCCTGGACTTCTTTAAACCAAACAGTTAGTCAAGTTGCTACGTAGTTAGTATATTAGTTAGTTTATATTTTTAATTAGTTACCCTTTGTTTTCTATATTTTTTAAAATTGTTATTTGATTTTAATTTGTTCACAGTATCTATCTGTATTTTATAGTGTCACTACAAGCGAAGACTTGTAACTGGCTCTCTGTCACACATATATTTGCATATTTACCTGCTCTGTATTATTAGCTGTAAGTCTTCCATACAATAAATAAATATAAAAAAAATAAAACTACTCCGCTCCCTTGAGTAGTAGCATAATGATATCTATAGCCAAGCAAGAACTACTAGTTAGACCTTTAAAATATTTTTGTGTTGAATAGCTCGTTTATAGAGGGAAGCTATAACACAAAAATATTTTAAAGGTCTAACTAGTAGTTCTTGCGATTAGCGATGATCAGTTGGAACATACAAACAAACTCTTTAGTTTTTTGTTATTATTATTTTTATTACCAATGTGTATATTTATATTGATTTTATAAAATAAAATCGTTTATTTTTGTTATGTTATAAAGATGGAATAAAATATTAATAATATGGTATTTTAAATAGTTTTGCTCATAGCGATGTGTATGTACTTCATATGATCTAAGTCATAAAATTTTGGACATCACGTTTGAATTTCTCTCGTGAACAATTAGCACACTCAAAGCTTTAAAAACTGAAAAATAAAAGGGTGTAAAATCAACGTTTTAGTTACAAGAAATAGGATTTTTAATTTTTATTACCAATTATCCTTTCCTCTTCCCCCCGGACCACGAAAGTGTTTAGACGTGTGCACGTACAATATTTGAATTTTTTTTTTTTATTCATAAAAAACCAGTTAAAATATTGAGTAAAGTACTAGGCGCACATAAAGTAAAAGGAAACGCAGAGTGGTGGTGCGAGTGAGACAACAACTGGTGAAACAGGTACTTCTTTGTTAGTTACACTGCAAGATTGTTGTCTGTCAGACTGTCGTCCGTCAGATTGTCATCTGTCAGATTGTCATCTGTCAGATTGTCATCTGTCAGATTGTCATTTGTCAGATTGTCATCTGTCGGATTGTCATTTGTCATTAAACATCACAACAGCCTGTCACCTGTCAAATTACCGTCACATTGGATTCTTCAATACTTGCCAGAACAAAATAATAAATAAAATTGTGGGAAATTCGAATTTGGTAAAGTTTGCAATTGATAAATAATGTCTTCTCCTATTAATAAATCTGCATCTGAAACAAACCTAACTGGAAATAGCTCAACAACCCCACATAATTATGTTTTCCAACGATCTAAACGAAGCAGAGAGGATTTAGATATTAGTCAGCAATTGGATAACTTTAAGGAAGAGATGAGAAAAATGATGCATGAAATGTTAGTAAATAATGGGCAGGAGATCAAACATATGGCCGCAACTTTAAAAGACATTAAACAAACGAACATAAATATAGAAAACTCAATTTCTTTTGTAATGGAGCAAAATGAAAAGCTAACAAAGAAAAATACTGCATTGGAGAACCAGACATTAGAAGACAAAAAGAACATTAAAATCTTAGAAAATAAACTGGAGGAAATGCAAATTGGAAGCCGCAAATGTAACTTTGTAATAAAAAATGTGCCCAGAAAAAACCAAGAGTCTAAAGACGACCTCATTGAAATGGTCATGAACTTATCTCAGAATATTGGCTGTACTACGACGAAAAACGATATAAAAGATATCTACAGAGCTCGTGGAAGCAATACTGAGAAACAAAATAATCCCATCATAGTAGAAACCAGTTCTACTATATTGAAGACTAAAATAATAAAATTGGTAAAAGCCTTTAATGTTAAACACCATTCTAAACTATGTTGCAAGCACCTAGGATTCAAAACCCAAGAAGATGGGATCATCTAACATCTAATGGCTGACGACTGCACTTCCTTGCTCGAGATCTGATCAAAAAGGAAGCTTACAAATTCTGCTGGACTGCATATGGAAAAGTGTATGTTAGGAAAAATGAACAGTCGCCTGCTGTAGCTATTATAAATGAGCAACAGGTACATAAGCTTATGCTAGAATGACTAGATGAAACAGATTGTTGCCTTTTTCAATTGAAAAAAATATTTGTGCATCGTTTCCTATTTCACCAACCTATTATTGTTTTCTGCATGATATATTGTGAATTATTGAATTTCACTCTTTGTTGTTTACCATTACACAGCCTTATTAGTGTTTCCAATAATAAACCCTACAATTACACTACTTCACAAACACACATAACAAGTATATTTCACAAATACACACCAATATACCAATACATACACATAATAAAAAAACATTATATTTACTATACACACAACATGTCAGTCATTTATGCAAAAAAATTACCATTGCAACAGTATACTCAAAATTATTTTTACTATTACTTATATACAATACATAATATTAATACACTTTTGTTAATAAGAAATCATAGTACTTCACTGATATGCAACTTTATTCTCTATATAAATGATTTAAATGGGTGAAACTTTACAGACTCTTAGCGACATAGATAATATCAACATTGCTCGTGCCATTGAATGTGAATATTCTGATCTTGCCAAACTTATGCCTATAAACAAAAATGATCTAACCATTGTCTCTCAAAACATAAGAAGTATTTTGCATAATTTTGATGACTTTCTAACTATGGCTTCTACGTTTGACTTTGAAATAGATATAATTGTCTTAACGGAATGTAGACTTGACCCTAACAAACCAATTCCCCATTTGAAAAACTATTCTTCACATGCCTCTACTCGCTTTTTTAATCAAAATGATGGAGTGGTTGTGTATATAAAAAATACATTAAACTACAGTATCAAAGAAATAAATTTAAAACAGGCTTCTTGTATACAATTGAACATACTAAATAATATAATTTTGTGTATATATAGATCACCTTCGTTTAAGAACACCGATAGCTTTATTACCTCTCTGAGTAGTCATCTGGATACGTTATCCTCTGAAAAAATATATAATAATTACAGGAGATATAAATATTAACATCATTTCTAAAGACACCGATATTCTTAAACAAAAAATAGAAAAAACAAATAGGGAACGTTACCTTAATATGCTGTCTCTCCATGGTGTACTTCCAAGTCATATCTTTCCTACGCGCCAAGAAAATTGTTTGGATCATTTTATGCTTAAAATAAATACAAAAATGGAATCAGCATTAATTGCCGTCTTGAATACCACTATCACAGATCACCGAACTGTCTTCTTGGCATTAACTAAATCTAAAACTGTATCCTCTATAAATAACACTCACACTAAAGTTGATTATGAGAAGGCTTTAAAATACTTACAAGCAAATAAAATAAGTGATCTGCTACATTATGAAAATCCAAATATATTATGTGAACGCTTTATACATCTCTTAAAAGAATCGATTGAAATTAATACACTTAGTATCAATATTCCTCATGACAAACGCCTTATTAAACCATGGATTACACCCGGAATTCTACGTTGTATAAAAAATCGTAATAAGCTTCAAAAAGATTTAAGCCGCGATCCATATAATGAAATCTTAAAAATAATTTACACGCGCTATAGGAATTATTGTAATAACCTCATTAAGAAATTAAAAAGAAAATATCAAACAGAACTATTAAGTAAATCAATGAACAATAATAAATTATAAATGTATAAATAAAAATAATAAATGTCTTCTTTATGCTGATGATCAGGTTTTACTGGCGTCATCGGCAGATGAGTTGCAGGAGATGGTAACAACTATGCATGAAGCTTTTGAGAGGAAAGGAATGAAAGTGAATGTTAGTAAGACAAAAATTATGGTTTTTGAAAGAGATGAATGCGTAACAGAGTGTAGGATTTGTATAGATGGAGAAAAAGTGGAACAAGTGAATGAGTTCATATATTTGGGAACATTGTTTACGAGAGATGGAAAGCATGAAGAAGATGTTGAAAGGAGAGTGATGGCTGGAAATAGAGTGAATGGGGCACTACACAACTTTATGAGCAGCCGGAAAGTGTCCGAAAAGGCACGACTGGCTGTACATGTAGGAGTATTGGTGCCGACTCTTATGTATGGTAGTGAAAGTTGGGTGTGGCAGAAAAAGCATCAGAGTAGAGTGAATGCAGTAGAAATGCGTGCGTTGCGAAGTATGTGTGGCTTGACCTTGAAAGATAGAGTGAGAAATAGCGTGATAAGAGAACGATGTGGAGTGATAGAAGATGTGGTGATGAGAATTGAGAGAGGAATGTTGAGATGGTTTGGTCATGTTGAGAGAATGAATGAAAGAAGATTAACGAAACAGGTGTATGATGCGAGTGTGGATGGTACCGTCGGAAGGGGAAGACCTAGGCGCACATACCTGGACCAAATCGGGGAAGTTTTAGAAAAGGGGCAGGTCAGGAGTACTCTAAACCGACGAGCGTGCATGAAGAATGTAATGAGAGTGAATGAAGCGAGAGTAGTATGTCAGGATCGTAGCAAATGGAGATCCGTGATCTCTGCCTACCCCTATGGGAGACAGGCGTGATTTTATGTATGTATGTATGTATGCAATAATAAATTACTCTGGAAAAACATTAAATCTATAACCTACGCCAATAACACCAAAAGTCAAAGCCCGGAATTATTAAACCTTAAGACTTCATCTATTGACTCGGTCAATTTTGTCAATGAATATTTTGTAAATGTCGGTACGCACCTAGCTCAGCAAGTTCAGGGTAACGGAACTAACGATCCAAATTTTCTACGTGACTTACCTACTCAGGTGAATTCTTTGGTAATGCTTGATACTGATCCCGATGAAGTTTGTAGAGTACTGATGAGCTTAAAATCTAGTAGCGCTCCCGGATGGGATAATATCTCAACAGAATATTTGAAATATACTAGAAATGAAACTGTCCCATTAATAATTCACCTGGCTAATCTTTGCTTCAGAAAAGGCATATTCCCAATCCAACTTGAACAATCAATTATAACTCCGGTACATAAGACTGGGAATAAAAATGATATCAACAACTACAGACCTATATCAGTTCTACCAGCTTTGTCTAAAATACTTGAAAAATTGATGAATAATAGACTAATCAAGTATTTAAACGAATATAGTATATTATCTTCCTCTCAATTTGGTTTTCGACATGATATGTCAACTGAAGATGCAGTTACTACACTAAGCTCTATCGTGACTGAAAATCTGGATAAAGGAAATAGGTGTTTAGCTGCATTCATTGACTTAAAAAAGGCTTTTGATACTGTATCTGTCCCAATCCTGCTTAAAAAACTAGAAAAAGTTGGAATCCGGGATAATGAGTTGAACCTTTTTGAAGACTATGTATCGATGCGAAGTCAAAGAGTAAAAGTGGGTAATTGCATCAGCAATGAGGCAGGCATATCATACGGTGTCCCACAGGGTAGTGTACTCGGACCTACACTATTCCTGATTTATATCAACGACCTCTGCAGTCTGAAAATTCCCAACGGGAGAATCCTTTCTTATGCCGATGATACTGCTCTGGTCTGCTATGGTAGTACGTGGGAAAATGTTAAGCGCATTGCTGAAGTGGGCATGTCAAAAATAGTTCAGTGGCTAAATTTTAACCTGCTTACCCTTAACACACAGAAAACTAATTTCTTGTGCTTCAGCATCCGTAAATGCACCCAGCCGAGAGGGGATTTTACAGTCAGAATACACTCATGTGGCGATGTTCTAAACTTAAACTGTGGATGCCCTAGCATTAGCAAAGTCTCACAAGTCAAGTATTTAGGTATTGTGATAGATCAGAAATTATCCTGGTATCCTCAACTTGAGCAAGTCTCTAATAGGATTAGAAAATTGAGCTGGATCTTCAAAACATTAAGATATGTAGTACCAAAAAGTGATACTACTAAAAGTCTTCTTAATAATATATATGTAGCACTAGTGCAATCTGTCCTCATATATTGCATTCCTGTATGGGGAGGCGCTGGTAAGACTAAATTCACTGAAGTAGAGCGAGCACAACGAACACTCATAAAAATAATGTATTTTAAGAAAAAAAGATTTTCTATAGAAGCACTTTATGGCATTAGCAACTTACTCTCGGTCAGAAAACTCTATATTATCCAAACAATACTCAAGAAACAAAAATCCCTACCTTATAATGCAGAAATTGAACTTAAGAGAAGGAAAGATATAGTGGCTAAATCAGTTCAAATCCGTACCACATTTCCTCGTTCGCAATACGAATGGAGTGCAACACATTTATATAATAAAATAAATAAGAAATTATCAATTTTTTCAAACACCAATTATGAATGCAAATCCAGACTGACTGAGTGGATTAAGGACCTTTCATACGACGATACCGAAGCATTGTTGCAATGTAATATATAATGTCACTACATAACACACACACACACACACACACACACACACACACACACACACACACACACACACATCACAAAAACATACGTACTCATACACACTCACGCTAAGCAAACAACATTCAAATTTATGCTAAGTTTACTTTGTTTACTTTTAAATTATTTTTACTCTTAAAGCCAAATGGCAATATGTTAAACATTTAAAATAAATTTAAGCCATAATTTATGTAGCAGAAGAGCGGAGTCTCCTGACACAGGCTTTTATTTGCTTAAAAGGAGGTTCCATTCATCATTTAAGTAAAAATGTATTTTTATATTCATAAAGTTTATTATTATTATTATGTGCTGTCTTTATTCTCGAAGTGTTTAAGACACTTCGGTAAATTTAATGAAATCACGGGCCTAAACCAAGTGACTTTCAAGTTCTGGTAGTACGGGTTGGTTGTTTAAATCTTCTTGGAGAAATTTGCGAACTATGCGGCATGTATTTAATATGGCAGCCTTTTGCATCGTCATATATGTACTTTCGGCTATGTCTATTGATTTGAGGGCTTGTATTAAATGTTTGGGTATCACTCCCGTACCAGAGAGCACCAGAGGCACTATGTAGACTCTATTTATTTTCCAAATTCTAATTAATTCTTCTTTCAGTTCTGTATACTTGTTTATTTTTTCAGTTATGGTTTTATTGAGATTGTGGGTGTTGGGAACTGCAATGTCAATAAGAAATACTGTTTTATTTTGTTTGTCCATTAAAGTGATGTCGGGTCTAGTGTTGTGAATGGTTTTATCTGTTAATATTGCTCTATCAAAGTATAGTTTATGGTTGGTGCTCTCTAGTACAGGTTTTGGATTGTATTGGTAGTATGGCGTATGTTTGTTGGATATGAGTTTATGATTGATGGCAAGTTTCTGATGAATGATTTGTGCTATTTGATTGTGTTGGTGTGTGTAATCTGACTGAGCTAAGCTAGGGCAGGCTCCAGTAATGTGTTGTATTGTTTCAGAGTGACGGTGGCATTTCCTACATTTGTCATCTAAAGTGTTGGGGTAATTATGAATTTCCTGTAGTTTTTTGTATTTACTATCTGATCTTGAATACTTATCATGAAACCCTCAGTTTCGGGAAATAATGAGCCTAGTTTTAACCATTTATTTGATGCTTGGAAATCTATGTGAGCTTGTTCTAAATCGTGAATGTGTCGTCCGTGTAATTGTTTACTACGCCATTTGGTCAATTTCAGGTTTTCTGTATGTTGTTCAGTAGTAAAGTCTTTGCTTCTGTCGGTTAGATTTAGTGGTATGTAATTTGTGTCGGATTCTACCGTTGCTTTGTGGATATTACTGAAGTTACATTTTCCATAAAAGAAATTTCTTAATTTTTGTACCTGCCCTTCCCAAAGTATTTTCAAGTCTATCATCCCTCTGCCGCTCTGTCTTTTTACGGTCATCCGTTCTATTGCTGATTTAGGGTGGAGGTAGAGGTGTTTTGTGAGTGTTGTCCTAGATTTTATTTCTAATTGGTTTATATCTGTGAAGGCCCATTTGACAATTCCAAAAGAGTAAGTCAGTACAGGTATTGCATATGTATTGATTGCTTTAAATAAGTTTTTTGAGTAAAGTGACCTTTTGCATATTTGGTTTAGTCTACGTATATATTCTTGGCTTAAATCTTTTTTAATTTCTGTGTGATTTATTGTTTTTCCTTGATGTAACCCTAAATATTTATATGTGTCATTTTCCTCCATTGTTGTGAATCTAATGTGTCCAGGTGAGTTTTCATTACTATCACTTTGGTTGTTGTTACTTACTTTACCTTTGTGTAAGTGAAGTGTTTTGCATTTGTCTAAGCCAAACGCCATATTGATATCGGTGCTAAACTGAGATGTGATTCTTATGAGCTCATTCATTTCTTTTTCAGATTTGGTGAAAATTTTGATGTCATCCATGTACACAAGGTGATTGATTGTAGTGTATGGTGTTAATTTATATCCGTGATTTGTGTTATTTAAAAGGTTAGATAATGGATTAAGGGCCAAGCAGAACCAGATTGGACTTAGTGAATCGCCCTGGAAGATGCCATTTTCGATTGGAATTTCTTCTGTTGTGATCGTTGTTGAGTTAATAGTTAGTGATAGCGAAGTCCTCCAATCAAACATAACACCTTTTAGAAAATTTATTATGTTTGGATTTATTTTGTAGATTTGTAAGATATGTATGAGCCATGTGTGAGGTACACTATCAAAGGCTTTTTTGTAGTCTATGTAAGTTAAATGTAAGTTTCTATTATGAGTAGTTGCATGTTTTAGAATGGTAGAATCAATTTATTATTATTATTATTATTACTATAATTGATATATTTAACTTAGAACTTTTTAGAGGCTTACCTCTTTGCAAATTTTTAAATGCTCAGTACTAAGGAATAAAGACATCACAAGAAAAAAATTGTGTATTCACATCGACGTCCATTAAAAGTATAACTGACCAGAATATAGACAAATTATCTGCTTGATATGAAATACCCCATATGCCGTTGTAAATTTTTTAAGTTTAGACGTCAATACAATAACTAAATAGGTCGTCATCTTCTAAAACTCTTACAGAAAAATTCACAACACATTTAGTATTATAACTTAACAAATAGCTCGTACATTAACGAATATTTGAAATGATCTTTCATATTTATCTAAATTCACATAATAAATCGGCGAAATATTCAATTGGAACCGGCAGTTCCTGAAATTAGTTCACTCAAACAAACAAACGCTTCAGTTTTATAACACTAGTATAGATAGGGAATGTTATACAATAAACGATTTATTGTATTTACGGTCAATCACACGCATTTTTTTGTCAAGAATCAAGTAATGTAATTGTGACATTATTCTTTATTTTTATTCTTAAGTGCTGATTATAAATAAGTTATACATTTTAATATGCTAGATATCTAGATAGTGTGATATGTTATTCAATAATATTATATCCTGAGGAGTTCGTACAAATAATTACGCTAATCTTATCAGGATCTAGCCTACGCAATAATTAATTCTACTATAGTAATATACATAATTAATCAAAGAACACATTATCGTGTTATAAAAATATATTTTGACTAATTTGTATAGACTTTAGCCAAGTTCACCCTATTCGTAAGAGTTGATTTTATGGAACAATGTCTTACGTGTATGATAAAAGCGGCTTTAAAAAGCCATTTGGAGAACAGCAGGCACGCGTAGTGTATGAGAGAGAGAGAGAGTGTGGTGCGACTGCTGAAAAGAAGAAATTTTAACGTTAATTAATATACAAAAGTTACAAGAAATATAATTAAATAATAAATACTAAATTCACACAATAATGTAAGAGGAGATATTAGTTAAAAAAGTTAGCAAACCTGTAAATATCTGACTAAACTGAGAATACCTGCATAATCAATTACAGTTACCTTCTAGGTCTCGGGTGGTTTGTCAGCCTCATGCAGCAAGGGCTCCAAAACTGCCCAAAGTTCGTTGGCCTCCTCTGGGGCTATGAAAAATACCAAGTTGTAATAAGAAACAAACTTTTTTTATAAGAAATAATGTATGCTAAGTATTTTGAGAAGTGTTATTACTTAGCCGTGGCTCGTCCAGATCAAAATCTGGCAGTACAGGTTCGTCGTTTGTTTGTTCCTCCATTTGTTGCATCGGGTACTGCTCCATTTGCTGTTCCGTTTGCTGCTCCGTTTGCTGCTCTAGTTGCTGCTCCATTTGTAAAACTATAACAAAAGTATGATGGTTAAATAAACGTATCAGTCTCAGTCATTGTCATTGTTAATCAGATTATGAAACAATTAATATTTAATTTCTACCTCCATTGCGTCATTTTCACGCTGCAAATTCTCTGCGCTAATACGTTCTTCCCATGTCCTCTCTCTGATGAACCTTAACGTGTTAGCCAGCACATCTTGGTTACTCATCTGCAATATGGTAAAATGTATATTATTTCTTGAAGTCTATATTTTTTCAATATTTAATATTCAGCGAGTGAATTATTGGGTTATCTTACATTAGCGTCACCACCAATGGCAATGGCTAGGTCTTTAATTGCTGTGGCGGTCTCCTCACGGCGCTCTTTCTCAAAATGAGCGTTACGCGCTCGCCTTTCCTCCTGCAAACAGAAGAATACTCAATTGAATAACAGCTATTAGCGAATGACAATAATCTTCAATCGTATTGTCCTCCATAGGATTACTAACGCGTGATAGCGGCACGCGGTTTCGGCCTATTGGCCTCTCACGGCGCGGCCTGCTCGTACTCGAGGGCCTGGCCTGGCCGTCATTTTGATCTCGTTTCTGTAAGTAATAATAAATGAGTAAATTTTAAGACCTGTATAATTTTTGCATGTAGGTGACCTGCACAAAGCTATGCAGATGCCACGCAAAGTAGATAATTACCGTATGAGATGACATTTACAATTAGATAACGTGCTTGTTGTCTAGTAAGTAATTAATTCGCTCGTTAAGAAATGGACAAGGAATGAATAATTTCAACGAGACTCCAGCATATATTGGCGCGAGAATCTTACCAGCGCACACGCAGGACGCTCCTGAAGGGTGGAGGTGGGCTATTGTGTAGACAACTGGGCAGTGATGAGATCAGAATCTCTTAGTGTTTGATTGTAAACTTTAAGTTAGGTTGCTGAAGTGAAGTTTCGTGGAATTGACTGTAACGGTTATATTTTAAAATTACATTCGTTAGATACCTACTAGATACCACCCGCGTAGAATACTGAACAATTATTTAAAATTATAGCACGGGTAGTATCTTGTCCATTTATTAAAAAATAGTCTACTTTGAAATTTAATAATCACCGTTTTAATTATTTTAAAAGTTGACCGAGATTTCATTTAATCATCAATTTAATACAAAAAACAATAGTACAAGTGACGTTACACGACTTCCAGAGAGAAAAATCTCTTGACACACAGAAAGACGCATACAGACTGACGGACTAGAGTTCTGTCTTTATCCTTATGAAGGCACGTAACCTTCAAAGTAATGCTCGTGAAGGAGGAGGCGGGGCGGGAGCGACGACGGATCGCAAGCCAAGCTGCCCGCGTACGAAAGCAACTCGGGCGTCGGAGGTCGATGAACGACCTCCGTCCCCCATTAGCGCAGGCCTGGAGGTGACTCGTGGAGCCGCCTGCCACCCTGGCAGAAGCAGGCCGCGGCGGTGGCGCGCTCGGCGCGCCTCCCCGTTTTCCGGGGACGAGTTGGGGACTCTGTAGTCCCGACATACCCGAGGAGAGGGCCAGATCGTGAGAGATGGCCCTGGGTCGGCCGGGGTGCGAGGGATATGCCTGTCAACCTCACCTTCGGCAACCAAAACGACTTACAGGCAGCGTGCGTTTCAGTCGGTTCGAGTCCGATATAACCTGTTCCACCGGCTCCGATGGGCAGGTATCCGTGGGGATTTTGCACACGTAAAAACTCTTCGATATCTTTCTTCGAATATTATCTAGCCGGCTTCTATATTTTAAAGCATATAGCATAACATAACATAACATAAACTCACGCCGGTATTCCCCGAAGGGTTAGGCAGAGGTGCTAGCACCCACATTTCGCCACAACACAGAACAAGGTAGGTACAATAATAATTATAATTTGGACACAGTTAAATTAAATTAAATCTGTTCTGTTATCAAATATTTAACAATTATTAACATAATCATGATTATTATACAAAGGTTCTACAATTCTTGAATTCAAATTACTCGGTATATTATATTTTTTGCCAAAAACAAGTTCAAATGGTGTGTACTTTGTTTCAGAGTGGACAGTTGTATTATTAGCAAAACAAAAATATGGTAGCCATGTACTCCAATATCCAATAAGCATTCAAGTATTTGTGTGTATTTTCTAAAGCACCGATTGATTGGTGATGATATGCAGTGGAAGACATTTGACTTATATTTAACAGTTTACATACCTCTTTCATAGTAGTTGACAAAAACTCTGTCCCACGATCCGATGCTATTTCTCGGGGTATTCCATACCTTAAGATAAAATTATCAACTAAAGATTTCGCCACACTAACACTATCCTTATTTTCTAAAGGATAAGCTTCTATATACTTACTTAGCTCACACTGTAGGGTGAGTATATATGAATAATTATAATAATCCTTACTTAAGGGCCCAACTATATCTAAATATATCTTATCTAAAGCTTACTGCGCAGTGGTTGAAATCTCCATTGGCTGTTTGGTAGGTAAAGAATGTTTTTGTCTTTGACATTTTATACATTTCTGTACGTACTTTTTAACATCGTCCTCCATATTTGGCCAAGAATAATATCTTTTTATATTATTTAGCATTCGTCTTATCCCAGCATGGCCGCTTGTCGGCAATAAATGAAAATCATTCAGAATTACTAGTTTATCATCGTCATTATTTATCCGTATCGCTCCTTTTATAACACAAACTAGTGGAACGTTCCACTTTTTATTAATATTGGTTAACCATTTAATATAAACACCTCAACAAAGTCTAGGGAACAAGATGACCCCAATTATTTTTTTTCGTGTAAATCTTGTTTTGCAAATAACTGGCAGCAAATAAATAAAAATAGAATAAAGTAGATTACAGAGTTGTTCGAAATTAAAAAATAAATTTAAATAAGTAATGATTTTCGAATATGGAGGGAACACTTTTAAAAGTGTTTGATTGTGCAGTTTCTCTGAGGCAAAATAAAAATTATTTTTTTTGATTGTAAATAACGTTTATTATCAATAATAATAATAATAATAATAATAAAATATTTATTTCAGACCATAGTCCATAATTAAAAAATAAATACACACACTGAACAAACACATCAAGATACGTGTGCTCGGATCAAGGCTTTCACTATAGCCGAGTCCTGCTTATCTGCAATGACCTTCAGGATACCGTTAGTGCTACCCCGTATTCTACTTAAGCTGGAAGCGAGTCTTTTTCGCATGATGGCATGAAAGCCGTCGACTCCAGCATCGGCAAACATGCCAGATGCACTACAGAAGCGGGGCAGCCCTAACAACATCCTGAACCCATTATTATATTGGACGCGTAGGGCATTGAGCGTTCGCTGCGTATAGCTGAACCACAGGCTGCACGTGTAGAAGGTCTGACAGTATGCTTTGAACAAGGTAATTTTGACTGCATCACCACATCGTACAAACCTGCGAGCCAGCATATTGCTTTTGACCGCCAACGCCCTACGCTCCCTCTCAATATCAACTTGGTCTTCAAGGCCGTCGGTAATGTAGTGCCCCAAGTATTTAAACTTGTACACCCGTTTTAGCTCCGTACCATTCAGCTTAATTGCGGGCACAGTTAACGGACATTTACCGGAGGCCCTGAAGACCATGTATTCACTCTTTACACAGTTATAGATAAGTCCCAGTCTTTGGCTGTGCGATTCACAAATGGCAAGCAGCCGTCTCATTGCGCTTACAGTTGGGGTCAGCAGCACCATGTCATCCGCGTAACTGAAGTTGTTCATTGCTGTATCGTCAATCCAGCATCCGACTCTAGTGCTGCTAAGCCCAACCACAAGGTCATTCACGTACAGGTTGAAGAGTTTGGGAGAACTCAACCCACCTTGTCTCACCCCGCACTCCAACCTGTACGCGTCAGAGTAGCTGTCCGCCCATCGAACGCAGTTCTTCTGGTTACGGTACCAGAACTGGAACAGTCGTTGCACCTGTGTAGGCACCGCTGTTTTCCCGAGCTTCTCCCATAGTACATCATATGATACTAGATCAAATGCCCTGGAGAGGTCGAGAAAACATGCATACACAGGTGTGTTTCTGTCCGTATAGTATTGAACAGTGTGCTTGAGACTAATAATTGCGCTTTCAGTAGATAGTCCGACTCGAAAGCCGAACTGAGCGTCATGTATATTGAGGTGTTTCTCCAATTCTGAGTCAAGCACACTGTCCAACACCTTGGCCACCACCGTAGCCAGA
The DNA here is from genome assembly GCA_963662185.1 of Eilema griseolum. Taxonomy (NCBI): domain Eukaryota; kingdom Metazoa; phylum Arthropoda; class Insecta; order Lepidoptera; family Erebidae; genus Eilema; species Eilema griseolum. Next base: position 1,013,115 of record OY759251.1, read on the forward strand.
GATATAGGACGATAGTTCTGCTTATCAGATAAATCTCCTGTTTTATTTTTCACAATTGGCACAGTTATGGTCCTAATTAGGTCCTCTGGCAAGTAGGAGTGACTCATACAGACATTATAAAACATTGCCAGCACTCGCGGAAGGTGCACACCCGCATATTTCAAGTGTTCAATACTGAGTCCGTCATGACCGGGTGACTTGCCTTTGGACATGTTACTTACTATTTTACGAACTTGCTTAGCTGTTATATAATACATGTCACCAGTCATGGCGGGCTCAGCATTAAAACCTGAGGGACCCAATGGAGACTTCACAGTGAAATGCTCTTTGAACAATTCAGCAATATCCTTACTATCACTCATCCCTCCCACGCTGACAGGGAGGCCAGGCTCATGGTTTAAGTTACCGGTCGCTTTCCAAAAGTCGGTGAAACTGTTTGAAGCTCGAAATTCAGTAATTGCATCCATTTTTAGCTGTTCTTTATTGTTCTGACAAAACTTTAATTTATTCTTAAACATCTTACGGCTTTCACACATCTCCTCGTATACAGTACCAGATGGCGGCCTATTTTGAGAGACCCAACTTAGAAATTTAATCCTGGCCTCCCTGTGCGCCTGATATACATATTTATTCCATCCTATCACAATACGTTTCTTTTTTCGAGCATGACTAGCATTCGACTTAATAGCTGAATCAGTTAAAGCTAATATAATATTTTTATATAATTTATCTATTATGTATCTATGTCTATTATGTTTACACATACCATAACTACAATCTCTAAGTTCTACAGGAAAATCTATTAATTTAAGTTTATTATTGCACATATCAGTATAATTATTTATTTGCTCAGTCGTTCTGTATCCCCAAATTGCTTTATTATGCCCATTATTTAAACCAAAACTATGTTTATCTACAATCACATTTAACTTACACTCTACAAATAATGGCAGATGATCCGACCAGTAAGTATCGTATTTAATATAAACATTAGTAACAGTTTGCCGCGCGGCGTAGCTAACAACACAGTGATCAAGCCACCGTGTACACCCGTGAGCATCACTAATAAAGGTATAATTATTAGATGAGTTACCTAATATCTCCAAATCTGCACAGGACCACTGCTGATCTGCACAAAAATTACTTAGCTCATTACCAAACAGTTCCCCCGGATGAGCATTAAAATCACCTAACACGTAAATAGCCTCCACAGAACAACTTTCAACAATCGCACAAATCTCGCCAAAACACGCTGTAAAGTCCTCTAAATTGTCCACCGCATTTGTAGGCATATATATACTAAACACAATAAATGACCGTTTATCTATTGACACTTTAATTGCACATAAACGAGGATTATTGCACTCGATCACAGATACTTTAGTAAACACGCTTTTGCGCCACAGTAACGCCACTCCCCCGTACGGTCGACCTCTGAAGATGCCGGTCGAGGTGTCCACCGCTGACGTCCCCGTATACGCGAACTCATCATTTATAGTTCCCAGCATAGGTACATCATGGGGAAATAACCAGGTCTCTTGTAGTGCTATGATATCCGCATCGTCACACAATTTTCTTACACAGTCAAGCGATCTCTTAATAGACTTACAATTAAAGCTAACAAAATTTGACGTAATAGGACTATTATTATTTTGTTGTACATCCATTACTGTTTTTGTTTCAGTTCACCATTCCTGTTATTACTATTATTACTATCACGATCTTTGTTAAGGTAAATAAATCGTCTAAATGATATTCCCTCTGGCCATAATTTATCACTCAAAAATATTGCGATTTTGTGGTGTGGTACAAAGATTTTATAAGCATCGTAGTTTCTTTTTTTTTTTCATAATTATTTTCTTTACAGTAACTGATATTTGCGTCTTAGATTCTATGTATTTGGTTATCTCATTGTCAGATACGTCCTTAGCAACACCAGTTATAAATAATGGAGTATTCATTTCTGCGGCTCTAAATTTTGTGCATGAATCTACAACGGCCTTTCCTTTATTTCCAGCGAATCTGTATTTTGGTTTCTTCTTCTTAACAGTAGTCCATTCATTTTCTCCCATTTCATTTCGCGTCTCATTCCCGCTCCCGCTAGTCGCTAGTGGTTTAGACCGCTCCGATTGTGCGTGACGTAGCTGCTGCATCGAACATGCGTTATCGACCTCCATGCGTGTGTGCGTTTGAGAGAGCGAGACAGAGTCATTAAAATTCTCCACGAGAGATAAGGACGGAGTCTCTTCGCGAATTATTATTTCTTTCGGTAAACGATTTTCGTTGTGAGGTATGTCGTTCGTTTTAGCTTGCATATTACCCGATATTTGTAATTTAAATTGATCGAAATCGGTTTTCAAATCTTCCAGCAGTTTTGCAGTTACATACGATTCCTTAATGATTTTTAGGTCATTTTGTAGTAGCAGGATGTCCTTCAAAAGTTTACTCGCGTCCAGGTGGTCGAACGAAACTGGTGGTAACTTGTGCAACTCACGAGCAACAAATATCGGTACTTTTTCGGGATCCGTTTCCTTAAGCAAAGTTATTACATCGTAAAGATCCCTCTGCGACTTCCCTGTTCGTTTTCGTGTGATTTTAGGTCTCGATGTTGTAACCGACTCAAAAAGTAAACTTTTGGCCGCCTCAATATCCTCTTCGGAGAAAGATGAGATGCATAATTTCACCAAACTTTCCTCATCCATAACGTCCATCCTATTTTGGACGTATGCAAGCACTTCACATATCACTATATTGCAGTTAATGCACTTAACTTTCGACGCCATCTTCCTTGCCACAGTAGGTCAAGGCCGCGACCGCACTGCACGGGCCGTCTTTATCGTATGGTTTGTGCATTTTTGTGACTGTAGTCATCATGTCACGTCGTCATTTAAGTCGCGAAGAGATGTTAAGGGCTGTTGGTATGCTGCAAGCTAGACGAACTCAACGCGACGTAGCGGATGCTGTCAACACCCAACCAAGCGTAATTTGCAGATTATGGGCACGCTACAGGTCTACAGGGGATGTTGCCGAACGTCACAGGGGACGAAATAGGGTTACTACCCCGCGACAAGATCGTTTCTTGCAAAATTCCGCAAGGCGGCAACCCACGATTACTGCTCGTCAGTTGGTCGCAGGTCTCCAGTCTCAGCATCAAGTGGTTATTAGCGATCAAACTGTCAGAAGAAGACTACGCGAAGCCAATCTTTATGCTCGCAGACCGCTTAGGGTTCCAGCTCTTCGACGTGGAAATCGAGGTCGTCGCTTATTGTGGGCTAATACGGGGCAATTTGAATGCAAACCAATACATTCAGGAGGTTATACACCCCATGGTAATCCCTCATCGACAGCAGTTCGGTCAAGATTTTATGTTCATGTAAGATAATGCACGGTCACACACCGCGAGGGTAGTGGTCAATGCGTTAAGCGAGCACAATATGACGACTTTGGAATGGCCTGCTCAGTCTGCCGACCTCAATCCCATAGAGCATGCCTAGGATTTGCTTGGGAGAAGAGCTTTCGGTGATTCTTTGGAAAATCTGAACACTGAAGAACAACTTTTTTTACACCTTCGCAGTGTATGGAGCCATATTCCACAGATGATGATTGACAATCTCCACAGTCCTGACGACAAATTAAACGATTCTTCTATCGCACATTAAGTCGATAATTTTAGACAATTGACGTGCCCCACGGTTTTATATTTTAGTCTAGTCTATGCATATGTTTATAATTCCCACGACTGTATCTATTTTATTATTTTTTGGTTTTTAGTACATTTATCTTAAACATTGCAATGTATGTGTAACATAAAACCGTTTAGCTTAAAAAGTTTTTTACCTATTTTTATTTTCTAGTTTTTAGTTTTTATTTCGCATTCTGTTTAATTCATTTAGTGCTTCATTATTGCAAGGTTTTTTGCCCGTTAGTTTATTGCAGTCCGCTTCCAAGCGGCGGCCATCTTAGATTTCAATTTTGCATAATAAATTGTATTCTACTTGTTGAGACTTTTCATTTGATACCCATGTTGATGGGATTGATAAAACCTAAGTTATCTGCCATTTTGTAGAGGCCGCCATCTTGGATTTTAATTTTATATAGTACATTGTATTATACTGGTTGAGCACTTTCATTTGATACCCATATTGATGGGATTGATAAAACCTATGTTATCCGCCATTTTGTAGCGGCCGCCATCTTGGATTTTAATTTTTTATAGTATATTATATTCTGCTTGTTGAGCCCTTTCATTTGATATCCATATTGATGGGATTAATAAAACATAAATTATCCGCCATTTTGTAGCGGCGGCCATCTTGAATTTATAATGATAATGAATAAACATAATTGTATTGTTACCAAAATCCAAAGTGTATACAAAATTTCAGATTAATCGGTTGACAGGAAGAGGGTGAAATTTGAATTACTAAATTTGTCCCAAGAATAAATAGTAAAACAAACGGGGTGAGCTAAATAAAACCGTTTAAAAAGCGACAAAGCGTTTGACTTCGTCACCAGACTGAGGTCTTGGATAATTTTTTATAACTTTAGTCTTTTCTGGATCTGGTTGTACACCATTTGATGATACTACATGTCCTAAATATAATAATTCTTTTTTCAAAAATTGGCACTTACTAGGATTTACTTACAAATTTACTTTTCTTAATCTCTCAAATATATATACTAGATTTTTGTTATGAATATCTAGGCTGCGTCCATAGCAAATTAAATCGTCTAAATAAACTAAAGCTTTTTCATAATTTAAACCAGCCATAGCGACTGTCATTAAACGACTAAAAGCATTCGGACTAATTTTTAAACCCATAGGTAATCTCTTAAGTTGATACTGTTTATCTGTAGTAAAAACTGTATATTTTCTGCTTTCAGGCTCTAATAATAATTGGTAGTATGATTGTGATAAATCTAGATGACTAAAATATATTGCACCAGACAGAGAATCTAAAATTTCGGTTATATTTGGAAGAGGGAATTTGTCATCCATAATCCTTTCATTTAACTTTCGATAATCTACTACTAAACGCCATTTCTTACTAGAGTCCGCACTCTTCTTTGGTACGAGCAAGATAGGACTATTCCATTCACTCTGACTTTCTTCTACAATATCATCTTTAATCATTTGTTGTATTTGCCTTTCTATTTCCTGTTTTTGTGACCTAGGTAATCTATACGGTTTAACATAAGATGGTGTAACATTTTCCATTAAATAAATTTTCTGCTTATATAAATTTGTAACACCTAACTTATCACCTGACAGCAAAAATATGTCTGAATATTTCGCACAAATATTTTCTATAGATATCTGTTCCTCATAATTTAAATGACTTAAATTTAGCATGGAAAACAATTTCTTTACTCTGTCAGAATTATTCAATTCCTTTTCAAAACTACAAATAGAATAATCGTCTAAACTTATTAATTCCGGAATAAAATAACCAAGAATAACTAACATCATTAACGTCAAATATAACTGAATTAATATTAGCATAATAACAAGCTAAATGATTAGGCTCGAAAAAAATAATTAGGTAATTCTAATTTTTTCTGACTACCGTTATCATTGTTTGCCTGTGCGTTTGTGGATTTGTCATCGTCGTTACTGGCTGATTGTGCCATATTAGCACGGTGACCACGGGAACCCCTAGAGTTCTGAAATCGACGTCCCCCAAATCTAAAATTATTCTGGTGTTGTTGTCTGTAACCACCTTGTCCTCGGTAATTCTGAGGATTACCTCTATAATTTTGGGAATGGCCTTGATAATTAAGGGGATGATTTTGTGAGTTGTAATAATTACGCTTACCTCGGTTACCATAACCACGGTAATTGTTACGAGGCGAAAAATTATTTGACCTACCTCTATTTCGGTGAAAATACATCACTCTGGCGCCATTGTCGGATGACAATGACAGTTCTTCGTCCAATGCACCACGGATAGCATCACTCAAAGTAGTATAATTCCTTGCTGCTATAATTGTACTGATTCGACTATTTCTCAGACCATCGGAAAAACGTTTAATAGCCTTTGTTTTCGTTCACAGTTTTCAAAATTTCATATTTTTTCGAGTCTCCATCCAATTGAGAAATAGTTAAATCAACAGATAATTGTTCTATTTGCTTACCGAAGTCAGCTACAGTTTTGTCATTCTGCCTAGAGCATTGTAGTTGCTGGTGCAGTTAAGTGTCTGATTTTTTACTTAGAAGCCGGTCCTTCATGTCCTTCACCAGATCTGAAACTGTTGCATAAGTTTCGTGCAATCTTAGTTTTGCACCTTCGGACAACCTTGACCTTAAAACAAAAGTTCAACTTCCAACATATCAGAGTACATTTCAATATTTGAAATTAATTGCTTTGTTACACATTCGGTTTTGTCCATAATCGGTAAAAGACTGACAGCGGTTTTTAATTGAAATTTTTCCATTATAACTAAATTATCTGTAACTGTGCCTTTAGAAACAGAATCTATCGCAGTACATAATTCACTTATTTTAATATAATATTTATCGATACTGGCACATACATTTTCAATTTCCTCTGCTTCTAACTTAGTTATTTTTTCAGTTTCTGACAATACTTTTACATTGTCCAAGATAAAATCTAACTGCCTCTTTAAATTTTCCAATTCAACACTTTTTTCATGCCTTATTTTAGCGGTCCTTCGACTAGGGCCTAATTTAGTTAAATAATCTTTAACGTACTTGAATTTTTCAAATAGTTCTTTGAGCTCGTCTGCCATTTAATTGAAATCAAGCAAGATTTAAAACATAAAACATAAAACAAAATAACTTATCTACAAGGACGAATTTAACGTACATTTTACGAAATTATAGTAGGGATTTCGCTCTCTAAAAGAAAAAGTAATAAGTAAATGATGTTATCAATACCAGTTCAAATAATTTGTCGGCATGTTGCACTCGCGCACTTTTTTCGCACTTCTGCACTTTTTACACTTTTGCACGTTTTCGTAGTAGCGAATATGTTTTTTGCGAGAACTAGATTACAGAAACATGGTTGATTACACAGTTGCCTCACTTGAAGGCTGACTCTGGAGCCTTCTAAAATAATTTGCAGATCGCTTCAGCGCGAATTCGCATATTTGTTGCTCTGTCCAATCGCGATGGCATTTCCGGTACAATTTGTACCCCAAAATTAAAAGAACAACGCCCATAAAAACACAAATGGTTACAAGTATATAGTTGGTATTGGCTGCATGTTGTTGTAGCTGGTCGACAGTCCCTGAATTCGTGCCTGCACCGGCAGCAGTTTTTGCCACCACTACTTGTTCCTTTTCTACAGATTGTTTGTTCCCCATTTTCGATAAAGAAAATCCAACTTGGATACACAGCACCGTACATACGAAAGCACCACAGTATTTTTACACATTGTCACAACGCAGAACGATGCACAGGGCCACTTAGTTCACACGAAATTGTCCACGCTGCAAAAATTGCACCTGCATCGGTTCTAGTTACGGGCGCCGAAGCGATGCGCCGCCGCCGGCGTCGTAACGTGATAGCGTGTCGCTGGCAGGGTCGCCATATGATGTTGTCGTTAGGGAGTCGAATTAAAAGACGTCCATTACTTGCGACATCCCGTTTATTGCTCTCTAATAAGGTGACACAAATAAGTACTTATACAAGGAACTTACAACTATAGAGTTTCCACACACATACTATAACATTAGGGCTGTACCACACCATAATCTTATATTCGACGAAGTATGGTCTACAACTTTCTGTGTTTTTTATTTGTGATATTATACTGATACACTTTTTTGGACTATGAACAGATCATTTATATCAACACTATTTCCCCAAAGCATAACCCCCTACTTCAGCCACGAATATGCATATGCGTAGTAGGCTGCTAAAGCAGTTTGTGTGTTAGTGTTTTTGTTAATTTGGAAAAGGGCTTATGTGAATTGTGATAGTTTAGCTTTGACGTGTTCTATGTGTGTTTTTCAGTTAATGTGTGCGTCTATGTTTATTCCCAGTAATTTGAATGTGTGGACTTCTTCTAAAGATGTGTGTTGGTGAGTTATGTTTAAATTTAAGGGGAGCTTTGTGTACGGTCTGAATTGTATGATTTTCGTTTTCGTTTCGTTTTATTCGAGTTTATATCTAAGTTGTGTTCTTGTAGCCATTCCGTTATAGTTTGGAGAGTATTTTTTACTATGGTGTTGTGGTTGGTTGAACCGTCGCATTGTATTACAATAGAAATATGTTTGTTTTTTGTTATTTTTATAATATTTAGTATTTCTTTGAAGTCCACTGGCTGTAAGTACATCGAGTGTATTGGCGAGCTTATAACAGATCGTCCGATGGGTGTATTTGTGCAGGTATTGTCTTGACCCACTGAAATGAAAAAAATGTTAAAATAAATGTGTTACATATTGTTAAGGAGCATGTCACTACTTCATCATTAACTTTCAACGTCATGTTTTCTTTCTTCTTAATGTCTGTTTTTCTAGTTATTGTATTTAGAATTTTCCACATAGTTTTAACTTTATTATCAGATTTTTACATCAGGCCTAAATATTCTAATTTTTTTGACACTTTAATACTCGACTCGAATTTAGGTCCCAATGTAATAGGTGGCGAGCCTATTGCTATTCACCGGGCACTTATATATATGTAAAGCATATAGACAAAACCATATCCGGGTACTATTTTGATTTAAGGAATTTGGGACCATCGAATGTCATGGCTTCGTATTGTAAAGAAACACGATGCCGACACTCAAATTACTTCTTTAATATTTTTCTTCTACCTAAATAATGTCCATGCTATAAAAGCGTGAGTTGTAGTATTCATTGTTTGGTATCAACATCCATCAGACCATCTTATCAAAAACAAGAAATAATTCAATAAGTGATTAACACAATGATTATAGTTTCAGAAAGTTTTTAAATAAGACAACATCTTTATCACTATGTACAGAGTGGTGTCCCCGTCAAGGGAAATCATTTATTTTATGTATGTATTGAAAATGATTATACACTACACTTGATTATAATAATAATAATAATAAAATATTTATTTCAGACCATAGTCCATACTTAAAAAAGAAATACACACACTGAACAAACACATCAAGATACGTGTGTGTGCTCGGATCAAGGCTTTCACTATAGCCGAGTCCTGCTTATCTGCAATGACCTTCAGGATACCGTTAGTGCTACCCCGTATTCTACTTAAGCTGGAAGCGAGTCTTTTTCGCATGATGGCATGAAAGCCGTCGACTCCAGCATCGACAAACATGCCAGATGCACTACAGAAGCTGGGTAGCCCTAACAACATCCTGAACCCATTATTATATTGGACGCGTAGGGCATTGAGCGTTCGCTGCGTATAGCTGAACCACAGGCTGCACGTGTAGAAGGTCTGACAGTATGCTTTGAACAAGGTAATTTTGACTGCATCACTACATCAGTAGTATATTATTGGGCACTCTACCCCACATCGTTCGGCCAGGCCTCACTCTGTGAGGTATCGTTCCCAATAATATACTACTTTTCCAACAGATGAATCGGTAAATAATATACTTTTGACAACATTAACACATTATTATTTACAACAGATGAAACGAACGCGATGGCATGCAACGCATCAGTCTGTTTAACGCTTTTATGGGTTTCCGTTCAACGATCTACGTTTTTCGATTAACGCTTCCCGTGCAAACGTGAAACAGACTCAGGCCTAACACTCAAATAATCTAATCATTGATTTTATGGGATCGAACCATAATAATTAACCAAACAGACTCATACACAACAAAGTAAACCTCATGAGGTTTTTATCAAATTGTACTTAATCAATGATCAACGCTTTATGAAATCGAACCACAATAATTAACGCAACAGACTCATCTCATATGCCTAGGCCTCACTCTGTGAGGTATCGTTCCCAATAATATACAGATGCACGAAATGATTGTCACTGCAGATGAACTCAATCAATTTAACGTTTCATACCCATCGGTTGATCTAGTTTAAATGGTAATGTCGTGAACGCGCTCTCTCATTCAACGTTCAACTCTAAACACATACTGATCATGAAATTTGTTAAACAGGCGCAATCCTTGCATCTAAACACAATCTGCGATGATTTGCCAAAGTTTCATGTTCGTCATAGCAATTTATTACCCAACGTAATACGATGCATTATTTGCGGACCGTCAAATTGTGGTAAAACGAATTTACTTGTAGGTCTTCTAATACATGAAAATGGATTGAAGTTTCAAAACGTCTATGTTTATTCAAAAACTTTACATCAGCCTAAGTATATCTTTTTGGAAAAAGTTTTGCAACGGATTCCAAGTATTTTACTTCAGAAATATACGGGAAATGAGGATGTATTGAGTGTACAAGATGCAAAACCTAACTCTGTTATTATATTTGACGACGTTGCTTGTGAAAATCAAAACAACATGCGAGATTATTTTGCCAAGGGTCGACATAAATATATTGACTGTTTTTATCTGAACCAAACATATAGTAAAATTCCTAAACAGTTGGTTAGAGATAATGCAAATTTAATAGTACTGTTTAAACAAGATGACATAAATTTAAAACATGTTTATGAAGAGCATGTAAATTCAGATATCACATGGCTTGAGTTTCGTGAAATGTGTTCAAAGATATGGAGTGAGCCTTTTAATTACGTAGTAATTAATAAGGAATGCTCTAAAAACAATGGATGTTATAGAAAGAAATTTGATACTTTTGTTGAATTTGATTAAGAACTTAAGATCGTATTTAAGACCGTACGTCGTTGCGACGTCATTATTCTTTACAGTCCTTAACCGATAACAGACCCTTGTATCATTATGGATAAATCATTAAAAAGACAAATTGTCATAGCTGCAGAAGCTGTAAAGAAAAAAGTTCGTAACGTGAGGAATATGGAGATTGACAATAAGCAAGCTCTGGAAACAGTTTTTAAGCCCGTGACGGAATCGTTTACCTTATTAACCAACACTAGCAAGCAATCACCTCTTTCTAGTAGTGCTGTAAATGATGAAACTGACGTACCGTTTTTGAATCAAACATTGCAGAAAAAAGAATCGCTGACAGCTGATGCTGTAGGCTATAGTGATGAATCTAATATTGATAGTGATACTTCATACCAATCATTGGTCGATAACAAACAAGACCATGATACGTCATCTTGGTCGCTATCTTCAGAGGTGTTGACTGAGGTACCCTTTGGTGTTCGAAGAGATCGAGGCACATTAATGCTTGGTTCTGCTACCATAACCTTCGGCAATGAATACATAACTGTAGGTGAAAATAAATACAATAGTACGCCTGGTTTAAGACAATTGTTACTAAACAAGGACATCGATTTAAGTTTGGTTACAGACAGCGACATGCAGCAATACAAGTCGATGTTACTTATAACAAATGCACATCGTCGGGATTTTGATCCAAATAAACCAATCAAAAGTAATAAAGGACAAAAATATATGCAAGTTATTAAACCTCTTTTCACACTAGCGAGTTCGAGTTCCATTCAGTCCACGGGAAAAGGTTTACCTGTGACTAAACTTTGGAAAAATGATGTAGATTTTATATATTGGAACGATCCAAACGAACTGGTGGATAGGTTAAAGTTATTATACGCATCTCGAGATGCTGGTAACACTGGTTTGGATAATGAAATTATATCTATAATTGAAGAGTTACGTGAAAGTAGGGTTATTAATAAATAATATGTTATCAGTACTCTGCTTTTCATTTTACTTTATACCTTTCAATATATTACACCTTAACCATGAATGTAGACAAATTCGGACATCATATTCATAAAAGAATGCGTTTATCGGAATTAATTGAATTCAATAATAATGCATTACTAAAATCAGAAAGCGGTGAATTTGATTTGAAGACAGTAAGGCTAAGAGGAATCAGATCTCCAGTAGAAGCTGATGATACAGTAAATAAGGAATTTATAGATCAAGTAACAAGGAAAATTATACAGGATTTGAAAGAAGATTTTCATAAAATTATGGATACACTGCATACCCAAATAGACATAGATGTTCAAAACACTGTTGAAATTATCTTAAAAGCGGTGATATCTGAGGCTTTCACTCATTTAGAAAACAAGTTTTACACTAAGGAGGATATAAATAAATTACTAGTGCTTAAAAAGTCTTGATAATGTCGAAATTACAAATTGTTAATGAAATACACAGGCCTGCGCGAAAAAATTTTGCCAGGCGTTCTGTAATTTTAAAGGGAATAGATGACTTATGGCAGGCTGACCTCATAGATATGCAGGCTTTGAAAAAAGTTAATGGTGGACATAATTATATTTTAACAGTGATTGATTGCTTTTCCAAGTTTTCTTGGGCAGAACCACTAAAAACAAAAAATAAACTTGACGTCACTCGCGCCTTTCAAAACATACTTACTCTAAGCAAACGCGTGCCAGTTAATTTGCAAACGGATTCTGGTAAGGAGTTTTATAACACAACTTTTCAAACGTTTATAAAGAAGTATAATATTAATCATTACTCATCATTTTCAACAAAGAAAGCATCAATTGTTGAACGACTGATAAAAACTATCAAAAGTATGTTATATAAATGTTTCAGTCTAAATCGAAACTATAAGTGGTATGGTTCGGTATTGAAAGATATATTAAATACATATAATAACACAAAACATCGTACTATTCAATGCAAACCTATAGAAGTACATAAATACAATGAGTTAATAATAAGAGCCAATATACAAAATTCTCATAAACGACCATCTGTTCGGTGCAGACCTAAGTTCAAAGTAGGTGATAAAATTCGCGTCAGTAAATACAAACATATTTTCAAAAAAGGATACACCCCTAACTGGTCAACGGAATTATTTACCATAAAAAAGGTTAATGAAACTTTACCAATAACGTATCATATAGAAGATCAGCGAAAACAAAAGATATTAGGAAGCTTTTATGAACAAGAGCTTCAAAAATCGTACCATCCTGATGTTTATTTGATTGAAAAGGTTTTAAAAAGAAAAGGAAATAAACTTTTTGTAAAGTGGCTGGGTTTAAGCAATGAAGAAAACAGCTGGATCGACAAAGCTGCAATAGTTAATTGATATATTAATCAATCCTTATAAGCATTCACTTTGTTATATTTATTTCATTTAATTTTGAGGAATGCAAGGCGGCGTTACCAACGCTATAAATTTATATATAATTTTCTACTTTTATTCTTTCTAGAACACTTATGGGCTCACGCCTTCTACGTCTCCATCCTTTAAAGAGATCACTTATACGGCACATAACCAAAAAGTGATCTGTATGGATACCCACACCGCGATATACCCTAGCGTCTAGAATATTTTTTCTCAATCTTTCATCCACTATTACAAAATCAATCATACTTTTACTGACATTCTTCGCTTCTCTTGTATACATATGAATCCTTTTATGTCGAAACATCGTGTTTGACACACAAAGGTTCCATTCCAAACATACTTCAAGCAAACCTTTACCATTTTCGTTCACTCGTTCATCTCCGTACTTGCCAAGAACCCTTTCAAATCCATCTCGTTTCAGTCCTACCCATCCATTAAAATCACCTAGCATTATTATTCTTTCATTATCCTTACATTCTCTTAATACATCTCTTAAACTCTCCCAAAACTGTTCTCTTTCTTCTTGTACTTCCTGGGACGTATTCGTACCGGAGTCTACAGGAGCATAAACCCCTACGACAAAAATACGAGTGAGTCCCACTTTCATTCTCATCCACATCAGTCTAGCATTCACACATTCGAATATATTCACACACTCAGCCATTCTAGCAGATAGGATGACACCAACTCCCTGGCAAGCTCTGTCGGTATTGGGTACTCCCGACCAGTACGCGGTGTAGGGTCCGTGCTTGGTGGTGTCACATCCTTTCCTCTTCGTCTCATTCACACAAAGCACATCAATCCTTCTTTCATCCATCATCTTACAAACATCATTCATTTTTTCTTCCATTCCTCCTCCAACATTCAACGTAGCAAAACGGCTCTCCGTGAGCCACTTTTCGCCCCCACTGGAAACGAGACGTGACGGGTGGCGTACCGCGTCGCCGCCATGCGGATGATAAATTTTTGGAATCATCATTGCGTTCCCACGAGTCATAGGGAAAATATGGTCCACCCCCGCAGAGCCCTTTACGGAGGTAAGGCGGAATCTCAAGTGTGTCCTGTGACCGCCAACACAGACACCCTCCGTTACACCAGCTTGCCCTCTGGTCACGAATCCTTGGCACGGGTCGGCTAACACCTTGGATCGGGGTTTTTTCTCGGGTATGCTCCCTGAGAGTTGGTTTTATTTCGGAGTGACCTTCTCCTAGATGGTTGCAGACCAATACTGACGAGGCCCATCTCCCCGGTTTTGATTTCAGAGTTTTCCTTCTCTTAGACGGGTTGCAGCCCAATGCTGACGAGGCCCATCTCCCCGATTTTTAAATTTAATTTAGTTTAACCGTAAAGTAAAGCTTAAAATGTAATAATTCTTTATAAAAAAAGTTGAGTTTAAGACTTAGAGCGTACAAAGTACCTGCATATAGCTGTGAGTACTATCTAAGCAATCAGTACCTAGGAATCTCAAACAGCGGACATGTAAAGAGGATTTGTCAATGCTAAACTCACAACTCCGAAGGAACGGAGGAATCTTGAAGATCTAATAAAACATTCAAAATCTTGAATGGATTCTACGATATAAAGAACTTTAATACGCCCTGCTTTATTCGTAACGAGAATGCACATCTCTAAGATGTCTCCCGAGGACCGAAGGAATCGTGGATGGAGATCTATCAGAAACATCCAAAATGAAAGAACTTTGACGCGACCTGCTTTATTCGTAACGAGAATGCATATCTTAGTGGACACCATCTGAAGTTATGCACCTGGCTTCTATAACAACAATCCTCACAGACATTTTATCAGTAACAGAGTGGCCAGAACGTGGAACCAGCTCCCAGAACACTTAGTCTCAGCTGACAGTTCAAAAACAGACTTGATACATTTTACCTCAGACTAGCGAAATTGAAGGAATGAAAATGGAAACTGAATACAGGCATCATCAGTTGTCTACGACTGTCTGTCTGCTAACTTACAATAATAATAATAATATTAATTTATGTGTAATATTCTACGCTATTCATATTTCATTTCTTCATCCTAACATGCAAACGATTTTTTAAATTCTTAACTAAAATGTAAACGTAATCGTCAATAGTTTACGACTTAGAGTGGTTTTATGAATTGAGATTGAAACTGTATTAATAAAATAGAACGATTTGTTTGGTAACTAGTCAACCGGTTCCGGGTTCACCCCTGACACATTTCAACATACCTTTTAGTCATACATTCCCACAAATTATTTATTTTCAAATGATGTAAGGGACATTTATGATTACTACTCCGCTCCCTTGAGTAGTAGCATAATGACATATATTATTATTATTATTATTATTATTATTTAATACACTAGCAGCATAAGCTGATGCGTGTATATCACTGCACTTGTGTTTTGATTGTCCAATGTTTATCAAGTCTATTTTTAAAGATATTCACATTAGGAGCTTTTATTACACTTTCCGGAAGGGAGTTCCACATTTGCACCACGCGGTTCGGCAAGAAGTGATACCTAGGGTTGCTGGCACATCGAGGCTTGCATAATTTCGTTGAGTGACCTCTTAGATGTCTGTTGGAGTTCATTGTGTAGATGTTTTCTATGTTTGATACATTGTAATGTTTTGTCAGGATTTTATATGTTTCAATGAGGTCTCCCCTTTTCCTTCTCTCTTCCAGTGTGGTTAGGTTTAGTTCCAGAAGGCGCTTTTCGTATGACATCTCTTTTAAATCATTGACCATTTTAGTGGCTCTTCTTTGCACCCTTTCTAATAGTAGAATGTCTTTTTTAAAATATGGACTCCAAATTTGGAAAGCATATTCCAGCAGAGGTCGTATGTATGTTTTGTATATATTAAGAAACAGTTCCTTGGTGATAATATAAAACGCTTTTCTGATTATGTATATCATGGAATATATCATGGCCTTTTTGGTTATATTCATGATGTGCTCCTCCCACTTGAGGTTATGTGTGATGGTGACCCCCAGATCCTTTTGGGAACTTACGGGTTGCAGTGCCACTGAGTCTATAGTGTACTGCAATTTGGGGTTGTTATTGCCAATGTGTAGGACTGTGCACTTCGCTGTGTTCAATGTAATAAGCCAGTCCTGCGTCCATTGCACTACGCGATCTAAGTCTTGCTGTATAATATTGTGACTGACAAGAGGATTCCCCATTATTTTGGTATCATCAGCAAACAAGGACAAGTCTGATTTAATAGCGCTTCTGAGGTCCGTAATGAAAATACCAAACAGAATAGGTCCAATCACAGATCCTTGAGGAACGCCGCTGTATACGCTGTGGGCTTCTGAGAGAATGTCCCCCACTCTAACCCTGAATTTTCTATTTGTTAAGAAGTCTGTTATCCAGTGTAGAAGCTGTCCACGGATTCCAAAGTGCTCAATTTTGGCTACTAACCTTCTGATAGGTACTCGATCAAACGCTTTCTCATAGTCCAAGTAAATAGTGTCGGTCGGATGGTTATTATTCCAATTGTACGTCCATTTATCAAGACAAGTAAGTAGATTAGTAACAGTGGATCTTTTAGGCACAAACCCATGCTGTTCCTCTATGATAATGTTCTCCTTACTGATAAATTGCCGTAATTCTGCAGCTACTATTTTTTCCATGGTTTTACAGACTATACTTGTGAGACTGATTGGACGGTAGTTGGTTGCCAGGCACTTGTCACCCTTTTTGTAGATGGGGGTGACATGTGCCTCCTTCCACCCCCGAGGCAGCCTTCCGGTTTCAAGAGATAGATTCATTAAATATGTTAATTGACGGCAGAGTACCATGCTACACTGCTTCAAAACTATAGAAGGCAAGGAATCTGGTCCCATTGATGTGGCATCACTAAAGGTTTTGAGGGTTTTGCACACGATATCTGGGGTAATTGTGATGGTCTCAATGGAGGCAGCAATTCGAGGCATATTTATAGGTGGAATTGATATATGCAGTGGTTCTATAGTGTACGACTTTTCAAATTGCTTGGCGAACAGATTGGCCACCATATTCTGGTCATTGGTTAAGTTCATAGTATCATCCTTCAGTGATAGGGGTACTGCTATCGTTGAAGACAGCTGTTGGCGTATGTATGAGTAAAACGATTTGGGTCCACTATTCACAACTCCCTTTTCAAATTCCATTCTTAGCTTCCTGACCAGAGACACAATTTTATTGTTTAGTACACGATAATCTTTGTAACTCTCATCAGTACGGTTTAATGAGTATATTTTCCACAATCGCTTTTTATTGTCTATCATGTCTAAGACTTGCTGATTGATCCATGGTTTATTTATATTTCGATTCAACCGTCTTCTCACCACAGGTACATGAACATTAATTGCGTCATGGGTAATCTTAGTGAACCTACTCCAAGCCAGGTCTACATCAGAGCAACTGAAATCAAGAATGTTATTTTGTGATAGTGTTTCACTCATTTGTCTATAATTGGTCTTGAAGAAGTTGCGTCTTTGTGAGTGTTTGAGGTGCCTTGACTGCTGTTGATTTTGAATTTGAATTGTAGCTAGGAGGACGAGATGGTCACTCTTTCCTATATTAGGGTAGTATTCTAGTTTAGTACACAGATTTTCTTCATTACAGAGGATTAAATCCAACAGGGATTCCTCTTTATTCCGCTTCCTTGTTATATTTGACACCAATTGGTTCAAGTTAGTATTAACATACATCTCTATAAATTCACCATGCAGTTTGTTGTAATGATTAACATCTACATCGTATAATGGCCACTTCATGTCAGGTAGGTTGAAATCCCCCATTATAATCAAAGGAGTTTTCCCTCTAGATGCTTCCTTGATAGTGTCAAACAATAACCGATCAGCATCCTCAAATGTATAATGTGTTGGTCTATATATACCTGCCAAAACTATTTCAAATTTTCCATATTTCAAATTCAACCAAAGGGCTTCAACCACTGCATAGCGGTTATATATTGGATGGAGACTAACCTGTATAGGTATGTCACAAAGCTTGTGCGACACATAAATTGCAACTCCTCCCCATCCTGTTCCTTTCAATCTATCATGCCTAAAAATTCGATAACCAGTGATATCCACCAAGCTGTCAGCAATAGATGGTTTTAGGTGTGTTTCTGTAATAATTATACATGTTGGTTTTAATTTATTTACCTCAGCGATAAGTAAGTCTCGTTTAGCCATTAAGGATGCCAGGTTGGTGTAAAGAAATGTAAGCTCTACAATAGGATTATTAAGCACTACTGGTTTTTTGCTGCCACAATAGTCGGAGTGCTATTTAGGTACTTGATTGTCAAGTTCGTTTCACCAGCCTCAATTCGACGATTCAGTTCCTCACGTAGATTTTTCAAATACTCGCGTTGGTATGGTGTCAAATCATTTTTTGCCACAACCTGTGTAGGTAGTTTTTTATTATTTTTCAACACATTTATTGCTGATTTTTTATTGGAGAAGACCACCTTTAGTGGTCGTGGTGAGGTGCCCAGTTGGCGCTTACCCAGACGGATTACTGCGATGGGAGTTTCGGAATCCGAAATGTTAGAGAGTGCTTGCTGCACTTGGGCTTTATCATGATTGATACATACCTCTTTATCCCGTGTATCATCCCCAGTCTTAAGCTGGCACTCACTCACACCAAATAGGATAACATTAGCACTACGTTTCTTCCTCTCTGCTAATTCGGAGAGAATAGTTTCCATGTCAGCACCCCGGGTTTGTTTGGACTTCAAATTATCGACCTCAGCTTTCAGTTGAGTAACCATATTCCTCAACGCCGGTAATTGACGTACTCCTAACTCGCAATCAGGACATAAATATTTTAAAGTAGGAGTTTGCAACACTACCACTCTTAGCTCCGTTGCCAGCAACCCACTACACTTAACACATATTTGCCTTTCGCAACCATAACATTTGATTTTAGGGTTTTTATCATCCACAGTAGGTACATTTTTTTCACATTTCAAACACACAACCATTTTTATTAAGAGGTTTGAACAGCTGATTTTAAATCTTATGAGAAGCGATTAATCACGAAAGTTAGTGTGAGATAACACTTTCACTATTGTTTTGATTAAAGATATTTGCAATAACACTGAAGTTTATGCAATACAATAAGTTAAACCACTTTTAATAAAATTTATTGTAAGAAGCTGCAAAAACACAAGTGCACTTTTTTAACGCGGGTAGACGAAAAAATATAGCCTGTAACTTTCCTCTATAAACGAGCTATTCAACACAAAAATATTTTTAAAGTCTAACTAGTAGTTCTTGCGATTAGCGCGTTCAACTGATCATACAAACAAACTCTTTAGTTTTTATTATTATTATTTTTATAACCAATGTGTATATTTATATTGATTTTATAAAATAAAATCGTTTATTTTTATTATGTTATAAAGATGAAATAAAATATTAATAATGTGATATTTTAAGTAGTTTTAAGTGCTCACAGCGATGTGTATGTATTTCATATGATCTGTCTTAAAATTTTGGACATCACGTTTGAATTTCTCTTGTGAACAATTAAGATAAGATAAGATAAGATAAGATAAGATAATATTTATTTGCAAAAAACATGTGTACATATAATATACATAGTCAAGTGCTTATTATATAGGTCTTAAACTTCGATTGGACACAACATGTTTTACCATCTAGTGGTGTACAAATTATTATTTAAGTTTAAGTCATCACATCTACATTATACATCAGTCATCCAGTTACAAACAAAAGTCAATCCTACAGAGTCATGTCTTCGAGAAAATCCTTAATACTATAGTAGCACTTCTCAATCAACAATCTTTTGAGCGCCCACTTAAAACGATTGTTGTTCAAATTTTTTATATTTTTGGGAATTTTGTTGTAGATTAATGGAGCCATGCATATTACACTTTTATGTAATAGGGCAGTCTTAGCAGGATGGACACATAGCCTGTTATTATCGCGCCGATTACGCACGACTTTGTCCATTAATCTTGGAAACAGGTGTGGGTTATACCTGGTAAACAGTGCTACCTCTAGTATGTATATGCCGGGGAGTGTCACAATATTGTGCTCTTTAAAAAATGGCCCACAACTGTCAGTGCTCTCAATACCAAACATGGCACGGATGCAACGCTTTTGCATTTTAAAGACCATGTCATAGTTAGTTGCATTACCCCAAAAAATTACACCATATCGAAGTACTGACTCCACTAAACCATGGTATGCTGACAGTAAAGCTACTTTGTTAACAATAGGTGCAAGTTTATAGAGAGCATAAGATAAGCTACTAATTTTTTTACAAAGTATGTCAATGTGTTCCTTAAATTTCAACTTACTATCTAATGTCAACCCCAGAAACCGCGCAGTCATAGACTCTTCTATTTGCACCTGGTCATGCATCAGGTTCACATTTAATCGGTTCTGGTGCCTTTGTCCAAAATGCATTATATTTGTCTTTAATAAATTAATTTTTAAATTGTTATTATTCAACCATGAAACTATCGATGTCAGTGATTCGTTAATGTCAGAGTTATAATCATCAATGTCTTTACAAGGTATGGTTATGGTACTATCGTCAGCGAATAATGTCATATTGTGTATAGTGCATTTTGGTAAGTCATTGATATATATTATAAACAAAAGTGGCCCAAGGACGCTACCCTGAGGGACACCATATGATACATACTGGGCCTTGGAAGTATGCATTTCTTCTAAATGAGTATTATTATTCACTCTTGTAATAGCAGTCATTTGTTGACGGTTCTCTAGATAAGACTGAATCAAATTCTGAACATTTCCTCTTATTCCGTAAGTATCCAGTTTCTTTAAAAGTATTTTGTGATCCACGTAATCAAAAGCACTGGACATATCGCAGTATATAGCACAAACAGGTGTTTTTTTATCAACATAGGTAATAACATTTTTATAAAAGTCATAGATTGCCATGTTTATAGTTTTATTCGGACGAAACCCCTTCTGTTCATTACATAATAAGTTTTCTTTTTCAAAAAAAGTATTTATTGCATTATATAAAATTTTTTCAAATATCTTTGAGAATATTGGTAGCAAAGCAATAGGTCTATAACTATCCATTAACTGTGAGTCTCCCTTTTTATAGAGAGGCTTTATGATACTTATTTTGAGTGCTGCTGGAAATGTACCCGTACTTATACATAAATTGATAATGTGGCTGAGGTGATAACATATAATGTTCATTTACAGCTTTGATTATTTTAGTACAAATACCATCGTATCCTACGCTGTGAGTGTTTTTTAAGTTTCTTATTATTAGGAAAATTGTTTGCGGTGTACTGGGTGCAAGAAACATTGACTTTAGAGAAGATTGTATGAGAGATGTTACTTTCTTTCCAGCACCTTGAATGGGGGATACTTTTCCGATAAAGTAATTATTGAAAGCATTAGCTATGTCTGAGGGCTGCGTTAAAATACTGTCATTACTAACTTTTATATTATTTACGGACTCTCTTGGTAAGTTGAAGCGTTGAGTGTTTATAATTTGCCATGCTGTTTTATTTTTATTAAGAGACGTTTGAATTCTGTAGTTATTTTGGGCGCGTACACTTAAAGCTTTAAAAACTGAAAAATTCAAAGGGTGTAAATTACTCAAAAGCCCATTCGAAATATTATACGTAAAAATTTTTACTCAAACTTAGAATTCGACATTAAAATTAAAAAATCAACGTTTTAGCTACCAGAAATATGATTATATTTTTTTTTTACAATTTATTGATATATTTAACATTGAACTTTTTAGAGGCTTGCCTCTTTGCAAATTTTTAAATGCTCAGTAATAAAATAAGGAATAAAGACATCACAAGAAAAAAATTGTGTATTCACATCCACGTCTATTAAAAGTATAACTGACCAGAATATAAACAAACTCACGACTTCATATTTTTTCGGTTATCTGTTTGATGTGAAATACCCCATATGCCGTTGTAAATTTTTTAACTGTTTAGACGTCAATATGATAACCAAATAGGTCGTCATCTTCTAAAACTCTTACAGAAAAATTCACAAAACACATTTAGTATTATAACTTAACAAATAGCTCGTACATTAACGAATATTTGAAATGATCTTTTATATTTATCTTAGCTCACATAATATATCGTCGAAATATTCATTTGGAATAGGCAGTTCCTGAGATTAGTTCGCTCAAACAAACAAACGTTTCAGCTTTATAACATAAGTAGGTATAGATAGACAATGTTATACAATAAACGATTTATAGTATTTACGGTCAATCACCCGCGTTTTTTGGTCTAGAAACAAGTAATGTAATTGTGTCATTATTCTAATAAGTGCTGAGTGCTATAAATTAGTTTTACATTTTAATATGCTAGATATCTAGATAGTGTGATATGTTATAATGTAATAATATTACATCCTGAAGAGTTCGTCAAAATAATTACGCTAATCTTATCAGGATCTAGTCTACGCATTAATTAATTATACTATAGTACTATACATAATTAAAAAAAGAACACATTATCGCGTTATAAAAATATATTTTGACTAATTTGAGCAATATATATAATTCATTTATAGAATATAAATATATACTATACAAAAACATTGAATATAGGCTATCAAAAGGTATATAAAACTGAAGACAAAACATTTGAAACATTGTTTATACCGAAGAATTAAGAAGAGAGCAACACATTTATTCCAACATCACAACAAAAAAGTTAAAAAAGTAAACGACACGCATCTAGTAAAATGTACCACATGTTCTTGCGCATCACTGTCTTGTAGAGATGTATTATAGACTTTAGCCAAGTTCACCATATTCGTAAGAGTTGATTTTATAGAACAATGTCTTACGTGTATGATAAAAGTGGCTTTAAAAAGCCTTTTGGAGAACAGCAGGTACGTCATAGTGTAAGAGAGAGAGAGAGAGAGAGAGTGTGGTGCGACTGCTGAAAAGAAGAAATGTTAACGTTAATTACTATACAAAAGTTACAAGCAATATAATAAAATAATAAATACTAAATTCACACAATAATATAAGTTAAGTTAGCAAACCTGTAAATATCTGACTAAACTGAGAATACCTGCATAATCAATTACAGTTACCTTCTAGGTGTCGGGTAGGTCAGCCTCATTTAGCAAGGGCTCCACTACTGCCCAAAGTTCGTCGGCCTCCTCTGGAGCTATAAAAAAATACCAAGTTGTAATAAGTAACAAACTTTTTTTATAAGAAATAATTTACGCTGAGCCTTTTGAGAAGTGTTATTACTTAGCCGTGGCTCGTCCAGTTGAACATCAGGCAGTACAGGTCCGTCATTTGTTTGTTCCTCCATTTGTTGCATCGGGTGCTGCTCCATTTGCTGTTCAGTTTGCTGCTCGGTTTGCTGCTCTATTTGCTGCTCCATTTGTAAAACTATAACAAAAGTATGATGGTTAAATAAACGTATCAGCCTCAGTCGTTGTTATTGTTAATCAGTATATGAAACAATTAATATTTACTTTCTGCCTCCATTGCGTCATTTTCACGCTGCAAATCCTCTGCGCTAATGCGTCCTTTCCCTGTCCTCTCTCTGATGAACCTTATCGTGTTAGCCAGCACATCTTGGTTACTCATCTGCAATATGGCAAAATGTACATTATTTCTTGAAGTCTATATTTTTTCAATATTTAATATTCAGCGAGTGAATTATTGGGTTATCTTACATTAGCGTCACCACCAATGGCAATGGCTAGGTCTTTCAACACTATGGCGGTCTCCTCACGGCGCTCTCTCTCATAATGAGCGTTACGCGCTCGCCTTTCCTCCTGCAAACAGAAGAATACCCAATTGAATAACAGCTATTAGCGAATGACAAGAATCTTCAATCGTATTGTCCTCCATAGGATTACTAACGCGTGATAACGGCACGCGGTTTCGGCCTGTTGGCCTCCCACGACGCGGCCTGCTCGTCCTCGTGGGCCTGGTCTGGCCGTCATTTCGATCTCGTTTCTGTAAGACAATAAATGAGTAAATTTTAAGACGTGTATAATTTTTACATGTAGATGACCTGCACAAAGCGATGCAGATGCCAACACCACGGTAAAAATAAATCAAGACGATACACGCTAAGTAGATAATTACCGTATGAGATGACATTTTCAATTCGATAACGCGCTCGTTGTCTAGTAAGTAATGAATTCGCTTGTCAAGAAATGAACAAGAAATGAATAATTTCAACGAGACTCCAGCTTATATTGACGCGAAAATCTTACCTGCGCACACGCAGGACGCTCCTGAAGGGTGGGGGTGGGCTATTGTGTAGACAACTGGGCAGTGATAAGATCTCTTTGTGTTTGATTGTAAACTTTAAGTTAGGTTGCTGCATTGAAGTTTCGTGGAAATGACTGTAATGGCTGTATTTTAAAATTCTAAATACTCATCGGTTGAATAGTAGCATTTCTCTATTAAAGATGCTCTAAGCT
Organism: Eilema griseolum; assembly: GCA_963662185.1. Taxonomy (NCBI): domain Eukaryota; kingdom Metazoa; phylum Arthropoda; class Insecta; order Lepidoptera; family Erebidae; genus Eilema; species Eilema griseolum. Next base: position 1,037,703 of record OY759251.1, read on the forward strand.
GGCTAGTGAAAAGTGTCATACTTTCCTGTAGTTTGACATGGTTTGGGAGTTTATTCTAACTGCCATATAATACGGACTTTCATTTAGCATTTTTGATTCTCGAAGGCGGTAGGTGTAGTCTCATTTTGTGTCGGGTGTCTTCCTTTGTTTCGGAACTCCTCTTGTTTTTGTATTCAAATGTGCATATGTCGAAAATGTATATTGATCTACAACTTTCTGTGTTTTTTATTTGTGCTATTATTCTGATACACTTTTTTTGGACTATGAACAGATCATTTATATCAACACTATTTCCCCAAAGCATAACCCCATACCTCAGCCACGAATATGCATAAGCGTAGTAGGCATAAAGCAGTTTGTGTGGTAGTGTTTTTGTTAATTTGGAAAAGGGTGTATGTGAATTGTGATAGTTTAACTTTGACGTGTTTTATGTGTGTTTTTCAGTTAATGTGTGTGTCTATGTTTATTTCCAGTAATTTAAATGTGTTGACTTCTTCTAAAGATGTGTGTTGGTGAGTTATGTTTAAATTTAAGGGGGGCTTTGTGTACGGTCCAAATTGTATGATTTTCGTTTTATTCGAGTTTATTTCTAAGTTGTGTTCTTGTAGCCATTCCGTTATAGTTTGGAGAGTATTTTTTACTATGGTGTTGTGGTTGGTTAAACCGTCGCATTGTATTACAATAGAAATGTCGCCCGCGAAGAGGACGGGTAGTGCCTTTTCCGGGTCTAATGATTTAGGTAAGTCATTTATATAAATCAGGAACAATATACACCCTAGTACACTTCCTTGGGGGATTGAGCAAGTTAAATAATTTTTCTGCGACCGCACAGACTTTGCATTATTTGTGTCCTGTTGTGTAAATATGATTTGAACCATTAGTGGGCGGGTCCGCGTAACCCACAGCCTTTTAATTTCATCAACAGTATGTCATACAGTACCTTATCGTAGGCTTTTGTCATATCAATCAATAGTCCTATAACATGTTTTTTATCATTTATGTGCTGAAGAGCCGTTTGGACGTACTTATAGATGGCCAAAGTAGTTGACCTAGATTTTCTGAAGCCATTCTGAATATTGTCTAGAATTTTATGTTTTTCCAAAAATGCATACAACCGGTTACACATAGCTTTCTCGAATATTTTTGAAAAAGTTGGCAGTGGTGCAATGGGTCTCTAATTGCTAGGGACTTGAGTGTCGCCTTTTAGGGGTTTTACTAGTGAGATTTTTTATGCGTCTGGGAATTGCCCGTCTTCAAAACTTTGATTAATTAATAGTGTTAAAGGGACTATGAATTCCATAGCACACTGTTTTAGAAGTAGCAGTGGAATATCATCTATACCGCAATTGTGTTTGTTTTTTGTTATTTTTATAATATTTAGTATTTCTTTGAAGTCCACTGGCTGTAAGTACATTGAGTGTATCGGCGAGGTTATAACAGGTCGTCCGATGAGTGTATTTGTGCAGGTACTGTCTTGACCCACTGAAATGAAAAAAATGTTAAATGTGTTACATATTGTTAAGGGGCATGTCACTACTTCATCATTAATTTTCAACGTCATGTTTTCTTTTTCTTAATGTCTGTTTTTCTAGTTACTGTATTTATGATTTTCCACATAGTTTTAACTTTACTATCAGATTTTTTCATCTGGCCTATATTCTCTAATTTTTTTAACACTTTAATACTCGACTCGAATTTGGGTCCCAATGTAATAGGTGGCGAGCTTATTGCTATTCACCAGGCACTCATATATATATATAAAGCATATAGACAAAAGCATATCTGGATTTTATTTTGTTTTAAGGAATTTGGGACCACATTGTAATGTCATGGCTTCGTATTGTATAGAAACACGATGCCGACACTCACATTACTTCTTTAATATTTTTCTTCTACCTAAATAATGTCCATGCTATAAAAGCGTGAGTTGTAGTCATTCATTGTTTGGTATCAACATCCATCAAACCATCTTATCAAAAACAAGAAATAATTCAATAAGTGATTAACACAATGATTATAGTTTCAGAAAGTTTTTAAATAAGACAACATCTTTATCACTATGTACAGAGTGGTGTCCCCGTCAAGGGAAATAATAGATTTTATGTATGTATTGAAAATGATTATACACTATAGTAAATATCGACAACACTTGATCATGACGCTTCTTGGTAAATTAGGTATATATTATTTTTCGTAACGTCATTATGATTTTATAATATGAAATGTGTTTGTAGAACGCAAACGGTTGAGACTAATCGAGCGCACCCCTCATCCGGTTTACGGGCACCTAAATTCTGGGAAACAATAGACTCAAACAAAGGGCTAAGGGATTTCACATAATCGTTTTTACAAATAGATAACATTCGTTACAAAAATAAAGGGCTATAGATAAGAAACACGCTTTATCTAGTTGGTTTTGTTGTCATATTAACAATGAAGACCAAAACGACGATAGCTACGAAATTGCTGTCTCCGATGGTAAGATTTATTACCTACATTTAGGAGTGAAAAGTAAATATTGCGTCATTTGTATGAGGGCGAAAAATAAAGGACGAAAAGCACATAGGTGACGATTGCACTTATTTATTTGTTACTTTCAGGATATAAGTATTCCAATTAATATTATTAAAGTTTTGGTATATTTACAGGTTCCTCTACCAGTACCTTGACTAGCAAAAACTATTTACAACTGACCGTCTCAATCTGTCAAGTTGTCGAACAAAAAAAATCTACAAAATGAAACAATAAACCGTCGTTTGAATATTTTTGATAGGCATATTAACTGTGAAGTAAAAGTTACTACAGTCAAAATGATGAAAGGCTGGAGCACACACTACTGTTGCTTGAAAGCTCTGAGCAAAGCAAGTGCTCTGGCTTTGTATGCTAAAAACTTACTGCACAATTGAAACAATAACAGGTTGCTACTCAATTGAAATAACAGTAGTATTTGCTTTTAGAATTGGAGTCCTACTAATAAAAAGTTTTACAACACCGAGAACCATTGCATTCAATTATCACAAAATGGGTATGATTTTTAACATGAGGTATACTTTCTTTATAGAGCAGAGCAATATAATTCTTTGGTTCCAAAGTACAACGGAGAAATTACGCAATAAACAACTATTATGCATAGAGGTGCTTTGCTGAAAGAAACGTGAAAGAAATTCAAGAAAAAGTTGGCTAGTTTCGGTGCTTTGCCCTTGCCAGAATGATACGAAATCTATTTCTTCGTCATGTTCCTCGCTTACTGACATCGATTCAAGCTCGCCAAGATTTATTGAACTGGAGGAATTTGCAACGCAATGAACCATCGGTTCAGAAAGAAGACTTGAAATGTGAAAATATTTTTAATTCTTCTGTTTTATTTATGGACGGTAGATATTTCACTTTTAAAATAAATAAAATAAAATAACGTTTATTTCAGTAATCTTTTGCATACACTTTGCTGAGACTTCCCAGTGAGTAATCAAAGATACTCGTATTGGGAATGGCTCGCTACTTCCCTTAAAAATACAGTTAGATTACAGAGTTATGGAAAAATAGAAACATAAACATTGAAGTGTGTAGGTATGCGTGTGTATGTGTGTGTGTATGTGTGTGTGTTCGTGTGTGTGTGTGTGTGTGTGTGTGTGTGTGTTTGTGTGTGTGTGTGTGACTATTTAGTTTGTGTGTTTAGGGACTGACTTGAGTAAATAAATATCACTATGTAGGTGTATAAGATGAGGTATAATGTCAGCAAATTCTTATGAAAAGATTTTCAACGTCATCATATGTAAGGGTATCCAAAAATTGTGTTATAGATTTTTTGCACGTGTATAGTTGCTTAGGATAGATATTTAGCATTTTGTTTAGCCTATTGTATATAAAACCAGATTGGCATGGATACTGTCTTCTAGCAAAGTTAGTACGCACTGGGGTTATAGAAGCAACAGTATAATTTCTTCTCTTTTTTTGTGACGATTGAATGAAGGTTAAGGATTTGTGACATCTTAGAGTTAGGTTAAGTAGATAAAGCTTTCGGACTGATAGAAGGTTACTGATTTGATATAAGCTGTTCGTAGGAAATCTGTAAGGCTTGGAGTACATTACTTTTATAAGGGACCTTTGAGCTCTTTCAAGCTCTAGAAAGTTGGTCTTATTGGCTCCACCCCAGATGGGGATACAGTAAGAGATGACCGATTGAGCAAGGGCCAAGTAAATTTTGTTCAGTAGAGTGCTAGACATGATATACCTTAGAGTCTTGAATACCCACATTAATTTTCTGATTCGACTTATAACAGCTTCTAGCTGTGACTGCCAATTTAGCCTTTGGTCAACGATGATTCCAAGATACTTTGTTTGGTTGACTTTGTTGATCAAGGGACAATCACACAAGGTGTCTTCTGGGTTTGCACAGCGATGTATCTTGATGCAGAAGTTATTTGATGGTTGCGAAGATGTATAGGGAGAAAAACAGATGTAGTTCGTTTTTAGAATGTTTAAAGTCAGGACATTGTCTCTAAGCCATTTCGATACACACGCTAAACCCCTTGCTGCCATCTCGTGTACGGAACTCCAAGTGTTAGCCGTAAAAACGATAGCAGTATCATCCGCATAGGAGAATATCCTTCCCCCGACGCTTTGTAATTTACACAATTCATTGATATAGATTAAAAATAGCGTCGGGCCAAGGACACTCCCCTGTGGGACACCAAATTTGATACTGTATTCGTCACTAATATAATTTTCTATTTTTACAGCTTGGGTTCTATCGCTGAGGTAGCTCGTAAAGAGCGACAGTGCGAGTCCTCTGATCCCAATGCTCTCAAGCCTATTTACAAGAACCGAGACCGATACCGTATCAAAGGCCTTTTTAAGGTCTAGAAATACCGTAATACATTTGTTTCCCCTATCGACTCCCTCAGTTATAGTAGAGACCACGTTAACGATTGCATCTTGAGTTGATATTCCTCTTCGAAACCCGTATTGAAAATTAGATAAGATTTTGTAATTATTAAGGTAGTTTGTTAACCTATTGTTAATAAGCTTTTCTATTATTTTTGAGATTGAAGTTAGTACAGAGATTGGCCTATAATTATTAACATCGGATCTGTCTCCGCCCTTGTAAATAGGTGTTACTATTGATCGCTTAAGAGATACAGGAAAAACTCCTGTACTAAAACAAAGATTGGCTAGCATGGTAATGTGTGGAACTACAAAGTCTCTAGCAAGCTTTAGAAAGGCAGTGGTAATACCATCCAAGCCGGGTGCGCTGCCAGAGTTGAGGCCCATGAGTATGCTGTCAACTTCAGCAGGATCTGTCTCCAGTAGTACGAACGAAGTGAGATGAGAATGGCTACCACGTGTGACGTTAGATGCATGGGTCTTCATTTCGGTTTGTTTAACTATGAGGTCAGCTAAGTTAGATCCAATGTTTACAAAGTATCTGTTAACATGATTAACAGAGTGTAGTGGTTGCGATTTTATATTTAGTAATTCAACATTTTTAGATTTCGGTGGTTTGTATTGCGTTACCTCATTTATTGTTGACCATAATTTTCCAGGTTGTTTTACTGAGTTATTTATTAGCTGTCTGTTGTAATTTCTCTTGTGTTTAGTTATTAAATTCTTACAGAAATTTCTATAACGCTTATATGTTATTTTTAAGATTATGTTGTGAGGTTCTCTACTAAGCTTAGTTTGCAAACTGTTTCTGAGTTTTATGCATTTTAGAACAGCAGAATTAATCCAAGGCTTTAAAATCCTTTTACTTCTTGGTACAGTTATAGTTTTGGTATTAGCCAAGATAGCAGCTTTGATCACACCTATGAATGAATTGGCAAAGGTCTCCGGTTCTTTACATATATTAAGGAAGGATACATCAGTAGCTATGAGGGTATTATACGCGCTCTCATAATCTGTTACTGTTTTGCGGTTACAAACAGCGGGCTTGTTATATACATTAGAAAATTTAACATAGACTAGATTATGATCTGTGACTGTAGTGTTCAGAACGGCAACAGTAACGGTATGAGAGTTTGTATTAAGCTTAAGCATAGCGTGGTCTAGACAGGAGTCATCCCTGGTGGATAACATGTGGCCTGGTAAGAGACCATGTAGTGATAGGACGTTAAGGTAATTAAGCCGGTTACGACGTTCGTGAGATTTCTCTTTTTCTGTGAAAATTAGGTCAATGTTAATATCACCAAAGACTGAGATATTGTTGGATTTTGAAATGTTTTCGAGGTGTACGTTAAGGGATTCAATAAAGTCGTTAGCATGAAGGTGAGATGGAGAACGATATATTGCAAGAAAGACGTGATTTGCAATTTTAATTTGTAGTCCAGTAGCATTAGTAAGACTGAGTTCTGTTACTTTAGGTTGATGTTGATTTTTAATATACACTACCACACCGTCATTTTGATTTAGTAAATTGTTTGATTTATACGATGTATAGTTATTTAGTGATGGTAAGTGTTTGTTAGCGTTTAGTCTACATTCTGTCAATATCAGCACGTCAACTTCGGTATTAAGTTGAGAAAGTGTTATTTGTAGATCGTCAAGGTTCTTGTAGATACTCCGTATGTTTTGCGTAATAACAATAAGATCATTTCTAGTACTAGTAGACACATGTTTAGAAAGGTCCTGTATATTACATTTAAATGATTCCGAAATTTGTAAAGAGTCTAATTCCTGTTGAGTGTGGATACTGTCCATGTTGAATAATTGCTCATAAAAGTTGTCACAACATTAAATGTTACATTTAGAAATAAAAGAAAATTGTGTATGGTTTGGTATTGTAGGTTCAAAAGTACTTTAAGTGTGTGAGTAGTAGATTGGGTTTGGTAAAAGACCAGACCCATTGTTAATAGGGTAGTGTGGTGATTGTGAATAGTTGTGTGGATATGAGTGTGTAAGAGTAAACGGTTTCGTGTAGTTGTGAATGAAAGTGATATACGTGTAATAGTAGCTAGTAGAACATGTTTAAGAACCTTAAATATTAAAGAATTTCTGTTACACGGTATCTCTATGTTGTAGTAATAAGAGATAATATGAAAAATGAAATTATAACTTAGAATAAGTAGTCATGATTTTTGCAAAAGTGAGTGCACGGTAGCTTCGTTTTGAATACAAATAATTTTTGCGGCTTCGTCCTTTCGAACAAAAACCCTACCAAATGAGGTCCAACAGTATTTATACTGTTTAGACTTTACCAGGTCACGAGATAGGAAAAACAAGCGTGCTCCTTTTGCAGTAAGCTGTTCTGAAATGTAGATAGGCGTGTCCTCGTTCGTGGTGAGGCCCAGGTGTTTCGCATGAAGTTTACTTTTATATTTAACATTAAAAACCTTAGTCTTTCTCAGTAGTTCTGTTTTTAATATAGTAGAACCGAGTTCCACGATAATCGGAGGGCTTCTATCCATTTCGTTTCTTCCCTTTAGTCTAAATATGTCTTTAATGTCCCGTGGGCAAATATCAAGGTTTATAGTTTTAGAAAAGTTCATGACTAAGTTGATTAGATTGTCTTTATTCTCTGGGGTACTCCGCGGAACATTTTTAAGTTCAACAGTAGTCTTCCGTGTAACTCTCTGTAGGTCCTCTATTTTGTCTTCCAATATAGTTATATATTCTTGATCCTTTTTATATTGAGACTCCAACGACTCAATCTTTTTTTGAAACTCCTCATTTTGGGAGGTTAACAGGGAGACATATTGTTCAATAGTTGTATTAGATTGGTGTATATCCTTTAAATTTTTAGTAATCTCAGCTAATTCCTGTTTCTGCTCACTAATTAATGATGACATAAACTCCTTCATTTCTTCTTTGAAGTTTTGAAATTGTGAGGGAGAGATAGATTCTACTCGGGGTCTTTTGTTGCGCTGTGATACGTAGTATGGAGACGTGCGTTCACCCTCGTTGCGATCCATGTCCATTTGCGTAGATAATTTGGGCTCAGAACCGTAGCTTATAGAAGTTTGCTGTGTTAGGTTAGGTATTGATAATGTTTTAACAGGCGGCGACCTTTTTACGGACATAGTACTGGTATTGTTTACCTTATTTTGTCTGTTCGCAGTGAGTAAGCTAACAGCTGTAGTTCGTAGCCTCGTAGTGACGGCAAATGTAGCAGATGGTTGTAGCGTAGCACTTTAATTGGTAGGATGTTGCTTGGTAGTGGGGCACCGATGAGTTATGACTAGTGACCGAGTAAGCGAGAGGCAAATTATGAAGTACCTCTCTTTCTCGCAGATCGAAGTACGGGGGGATGAGGTAAACCAGCAGCGACGCGTGAGCCGCGGGAACTCGGAACCGATGCGAAGTATAACACACTACGCGATACTGCTAATTTATGATTTAACGTTTTATGTATACGGACTATATTCGAGTGATGTAACTTTTTAATTTTAATTAAATATTAGCACAGACGTCCGCTAAGTAACAGCACTCCAAGGGAAGAGGAGTTAGAGAAGACTTAATTACAACTATTGAATCAAAATATTACTATTACTAGGTATATCAAAGTTAAAAGGCTAACCAACAAAATTTAGTTTCAACTTTAAGGAGATCTTTTTGTGACAAGGTTTTTTTAAATTTAATTTAGTTTAACCGTAAAGTAAAGCTTAAAATGTAATAATTCTTTATAAAAAAAGTTGAGTTTAAGACTTAGAGCGTACAAAGTACCTGCTAGCTAACAGCTATATAGCTGTGAGTACTATCTAAGCAATCAGTACCTAGGAATCTCAAACAGCGGACATGTAAAGAGGATTTGTCAATGCTAAACTCACAACTCCGAAGGAACGGAGGAATCTTGAAGATCTAATAAAACATTCAAAATCTTGAATGGATTCTACGATATAAAGAACTTTAATACGCCCTGCTTTATTCGTAACGAGAATGCACATCTCTAAGATGTCTCCCGAGGACCGAAGGAATCGTGGATGGAGATCTATCAGAAACATCCAAAATGAAAGAACTTTGACGCGACCTGCTTTATTCGTAACGAGAATGCATATCTTAGTGGACGCCATCTGAAGTTATGCACTTGGTTTCTATAACAACAATCCTCACAGACATTTTATCAGTACCAGAGTGGCCAGAACGTGGAACCAGCTCCCAGAACACTTAGTCTCAGCTGACAGTTCAAAAACAGACTTGATACATTTTACCTCAGACTAGAGAAATTGAAGGAATGAAAATGGAAACTGAATACAGGCATCATCAGTTGTCTACGACTGTCTGTCTGCTAACTTACAATAATAATAATAATATTAATTTATGTGTAATATTCTACGCTATTCATATTTCATTTCTTCATCCTAACATGCAAACGATTTTTTAAATTCTTAACTAAAATGTAAACGTAATCGTCAATAGTTTACGACTTAGAGCGGTTTTATGAATTGAGATTGAAACTGTATTAATAAAATAGAACGATTTGTTTGGTAACTAGTCAACCAGTTCCGGGTTCACCCCTGACACATTTCAACATAGGTACCTTTTAGTCATACATTCCCACAAATTATTTATTTTCAAATGATGTAAGGGACATTTATGATTACTACTCCGCTCCCTTGAGTAGTAGCATAATGACATATAGCCTGTAACTTTCCTCTTTTTTTTTTTTTTTTTTTTTACGTGCGCAAAATCCCCACGGATACCTCCCCACCGGACCCGGTGGAGGAGGTTATGTCGGACTCGAACCGACTAAAACGCACGCCGCCTGTGGGTCGTTTCGGTTGCCGAAGGTGAGGTTGACAGGCATATCCCTCGCACCCCGGCCGACCCAGGGCCATCTCTCACGATCTGGCCCTCTTCTCGGGTGTGGGGACCACAGAGTCCCAAACTCGTCCCCGGAAACGGGGAGGCGCGCCACGCGCGCCGCCGCCGCGGCCTGCTTCTGCAAGGGTGACAGGCGGCTTCACCTGTCACCCCCAGGCCGGCACTCATGGGGGGCGGAGGTCGTTCATCGACCTCCGACGCCCGAGTTGCCTTCGTGCACGGGCAGCTTGTCTAGCGATCCTTCGTCGCTCCCGCTGCCGCTCCCGCCCCGCCTCCTCCTTCACGAGCATTACTTGCTCGCAGAAGGAGGCGCCGGCCGCCCACGCATCCGCGCAGCGAACCATCGCCGCGAGCAAGGTGGAGAGCGTGAGAACCCTCACTCCCAGGGCCGCCACAAGCTCCCGCCTCGGCGTCTCCCACGCCGGACACTCGGTGAGCGTGTGCGGACCTGAGTCCTCGCTCGCGTCGCAGTGATGGCACTCGGACGTTGGCTCTTTCTGCATCCGACGCAGATACTTTCCGAAGCATCCGTGCTCGGTGATCATCTGCGTCAGACGGTACGAGAGGCTGCCGTGTGGCCTCTCTAGCCACTCCCCCATGATGGGTCTTACCGCCGTTACTACGGCGTGCCCTGCGCTTGGTTGCCCAAGTCGTCTCTCCCATTCTGCCACCATTTCCCTGTGGAGCCGGGATCTCACGGCCCGAATTTCTTCGGGCTCGGGATCGTGACCCCGCTCCCGCGCCGCCCTTCGGAACCTGTATAGCGCCGAAAGGCATCTCGCTTCCAGGATCCATGGTGGCGATCCGGCGAGGAGACTCGCCGCGTTGAATGATATCGTGCGGTACCCCCTTATGATGCGGCACGCCAACTTCCGCTGCGGACGCTGCAGCAGAAGCATGTGCCGATCACTCAGGGTGTCCGCCCACACGGGACACCCGTACAGGGCCATGGACCGCACGACACCCGCGTAGAGTCTCCTGCAGGAGTCATCCGGGCCCCTCAGGTTGGGCAGTAGCCGCGCCAGAGCGTTGGCTGTGCCCGCCAGTTTGGGGCCCAGACTTCGGAAGTGCTTCCCGAAGTCCCACCGGCCGTCGAGCACGAGCCCCAGATATTTCATCTGGGGCTTGATGCCGATGAGAGTGCCTCCCACTGTCAGACTGGAACCAGGTGGTGGCGTGCGCCGAGGTCCATGAAAGAACATGGCCTCGGATTTATGCAAAGCCACCTCAAGGCCCAGCCGCCGGATCCGTTCCACGACTTGAGCAACCGCGGTCGTGGCCCTCAGGATCGCTTCGCGGTGTGTAGCTCCGCTCGCCGTCACTAGCGTGTCGTCCGCATAGCACGTGACGGCGGCGCCGTCCGTAAGCTCACCGCGAAGCACCCAGTCGTATCCAATGTTCCACAGTAGCGGCCCGAGAACCGATCCCTGTGGAACACCGCACGACATCTCACGCCGACCGACGCCGGTCGCACTTGGGTAGATGACGGCTCTCTCCGTCAGGTACGCCCCGACTATGCGGCGGAGGTAGAGAGGCACACCGTGGTACACGAGTGCCTCCCTGATGCAACTCCAGGGCAAGGTGTTGAACGCGTTGGAGATGTCCAAGGACACCGCCAACGTCACCTCGCCCCGGGTAACTGCCTCCTCCGCCAAAGTCCTCACGCGCATGATGGCATCCACGGTGGACCGCCACCGGCGGAAGCCATATTGGGCATCCGCCAGGTCCGGCCCCCTACCAGAGAGGTGCTCGACGAGGCGCTTCGCAATAACTCTTTCAAAGAGCTTGCCCACCTCGTCGAGCAACACAATGGGCCGGTAGCCGGACGGTTCGTCCGCCGGGCGACCCTCCTTTCGGATGAGGACCAGTTTCCCCGTCTTCCACATCTTCGGAAACTGGCCCCGCTCCAAGCATGCGCTGAGGAACCCTCTCAGTCGGGGTTCGAGACCGTCTTCTCCCAGAGCTAGGACCCACGCGCGGCCTGGAATGCCGTCGGGTCCCGGGGCGGTGCTCTTCTTGGCTCTAAGCCTTCGCACCGCCAGCTCCAGTTCTACCCAAGTGACCTCGGGGACTTCGTCGTCAACTACCACACTGGGCGCCACAGGCGACCGAGGTGGCGGAGTCATCTGCGGCGGAACGTGTTCCGCTCGCGCCGGGAACAGGGACTCGACCACTCCACCGAGCAGAGCTGGCTGGAGAACCCGGGTCATCGGCGGGGCCCGGGGGCGCAGCTTTCCTCTTACCATAAGGTAAGGCCGCCCCCATGGGTCCCGCTCCAGCGTCTCCATGAGCTCCTTGTAAGCCGCGGCTTTCGCCCGCTTAATCTCCGCTCGGAGGGCATCTCTGGCCTCCCTGTATCCCACATGAAGCTCCGCCACTCGGGGCTCCGTATCTGCGGTTCGGCTACGCCTCCTACGGAGTCTGGTCCACCGGCGGTGCGCGATCACGCAGGCTTGCCGTAGCCTCGCGATCTCCGCAGACCACCAGTAGACCCGACGCCTCGGACTATAGGGTGGTGCCCTAGGCATACCCGCATCGCAGACACGAGTCATGGCCTCCCGGAACCACACCGCCTCATCGTCGATATCGACAGGCCTGTCCGGCGCAATGGCCCAGGCCTGTACGATGGCGGCCTCCAGGAGGACCTCCCGATTCAGTCTCCCAAGCACCCAGCGTGGCTCGCGTGGGGCCGGTATGACCGGCGCATCACCCGCGGGGGGGGAGACATCAAACCGAACGTATCGGTGATCCGCCAGTGTCTCCACCCCCACAACAACACGCCAGTCCCGCACACGGTGCGACAGCGAAGCGCCTGCGAACGATAGGTCGATAATCGAACTGCGCTCCGCGGTCACGAACGTGGCTTCGGCCCCGCGATTCTGGAGAACTAGACCGTGATTAGCGGCCCAGCTCTCCAGAGCCCTACCTCGTGGGTTCGTGTGCCGGGACCCCCAGGTCACTGACCAGGCGTTGAAGTCCCCGAGCACAAGAACCGGATGAGGATGACAGGCGTTGACGACGTCGGTCAGTCGCTCCAGCGACTGCCGGTACTCCCCTATGCGTCGGTGTAGGCTCGGCGTGAAATAGACGGCCACGACCGCAATCTCCCCCACACGCGCCGCTACGATGCCATGCTCCCTTGCCACGACAACAGGGGGGGGGGGCACCCATAGCGGCGTTGTACACCAGTGCCGCCGACCCGTCCAGGTCGACCACCCAGGCAGGCCCAAGGGGCCGGTGAGTGTACGGATCGGCGACAGCGGCGACGTGTATGGACCACTGTGCCATGCTCTGGAGCAGAAGACCCTGAGCATCGGCACCGTGGCCCACGTTCGCCTGCAGGATGCGGAGCTGGGGATCCATTATGGAACCATCTCCGCATCCCGCCGCGAACTTTGGGTGGAGCCCCCGCCTTGCGGCTTCGGCTCCCCCCCGGTGCAGGCCTTGCTGCCAACCCCATGGTCGGCCGGTTTGCCCCCCGCTGCACACCTGAAACAGTGCAGCGGAGCTTCGCATCCACCGGCCGTATGGCCGGGTTGGCCACAGCGGAAGCAGCGGTCACCGACCGTCACCGCCGCCGTGCACTGCACCCCCACGTGGCCGACCGACAGGCACCTGAAGCACCTGGTCGGTCGAGCCTGCAGGAGCCGGACCTGCACCCGCACCACGCCTCCAACGGCGAGGAACCCCCGGTCGGCAGCCTTTTTGGCTGCTGCGATGGGGCAGCCGACAACTGCCGCCCCCAGTCCACGGCGGCCGAAGCAGATTGCTCCGACCTTCACCGCCTCTAGGGGGCAGCCCCCGGCCTCCGCCACGGTGAGGCGGATTTGCTCCGCCGTGATGGAGTCGTCCAAGTCCGATATGCGCATTTCTGCGCATTTGTTGGGCCTGGACACCCGGACGTCGGCTGCGTCTAGCGCGTCCCGAAGCCTAGCCGCTAGGGCATCGGCCTGGGGACCGCTTGATGCGCCGGGGATCTCGAGTAACCGAGCACCCGTCCGAGTGGGTTTCACCCGGATGGGGCCCGGCATGTCGAGAGCCCTCATGTCGACGCAGGCTCTCGCCTGCGTGACAATCTGGGCGTACTGCACGCCCCTCTCCGCCGCCTCCGCCGTCATCGTTAGCACGACGGCGGTTGAGCGGGGAACGCGCAGCCTCCCCGGCACTCCCCTCGCAGCAGCCTCGGCCTTCCTGGCCTTTTTGGCTGCCTTCCGGAGCGCCTTGCGCCGCTTATTGGAGGCTCCGGCCACCTCCCAGCCTCCCTCCGGCGGGGAACTTGAGGAGGCAATCCCCGCCGGGGTCCGGGCCGGCGCTGGGGCTGAGGCTAGGGCTGGGGACTTCTTCCCCTTGCCCTTCCCCTTCCCCTTGCCCTTGGCCCGGGCACCCTGGGAGCTCCCAGCTCCCACTTCGAGAGCGACAGCGGCTCGAGCGACCGGAGCGGCAGGAGCGGCAGGCGCAGCGGATGGGCTGCAGGCCGGCTCCTGCGGGGCCGCCACCGCCGGACTGGTGGGACCGCTTCTCACCGCTCCGGCGTACCCCGTCGGCGGCGCCAAGGGCGGGCGGCGGCTGAAGTCCATGACCGCCTCCATGAACTTCCGGGTGCGCTCCTCCTGCGTCACCTGCCACCTCCGCTGCTCAGCCAGCGCCGCCTCCTGCCGTCTTTCCATGGCGGCCATTGCCGCCATGCATGCCGCCAGTGGGTCCATGGGCCTAACCGGCTGCAGCACCGGCGACTCCAGCCGAGCGGGCTGCGCCAGTGACACCGGCCGCACCGGTGTCTCCGGCCGCACCGGTCGCACCGGCGGCCTTGACCGCACCGGTGTCTCCGGCATTACCGGTGCCTCCGGCCGCACCGGCGACCTTGACCGCACCGGTGACAGCTGCGGCGCCGGCGGCACCGGCCGCTCCGGCTGCACCGCTAGTCGCCGCCGCGCCGACCGCGTCACGCGCTCCGCGGGCAGCCCGGCGATGACCTGACGGAGGTTCGCCACTTCGGCCGCCATCCTCTCCATCTCTTTTCTGTGCTCAGCCGCTGTTCGCTCCACGCTATTGAGGAGCTCAACTTGCCTCCTGCCAAGTTGAGCTCGCTCGTTCCGGGACTCGGCCAGCTCCGCCTTGAGCAGCTCAAATTGCTCAACAAGGCGCGTCGCTGCCAGCCGAACCCGGTCCTCCTCTGGCGTTGGAGGTCCAGAGCGGGCCCCGGCCAGTCTCTCCAGGGCCTCCGTCACGTCCCTGGACGTGGAACCGTCTGTACGAAGCGCTGGCGCCGCCGAGACGGAGGGACTCGGCGGCGCCCCCACATCTTCCCCGGCTGAGGCCCGTGAGGGGGCGGCTTTGGTGCCCCCACCCTGCAGCTTTCGGCGGCTAACCGCAAACTGCTTGGGTGGGGGGGGACGCATTATTTCATCCCCACCGGAGCTGCTGGAAGACGAGTCGGTCAGGGTCAACTCGAGATCCGACTCGGTCTTCTGTGGGGGGATGATTTTTTTTTTGCGGTTCCGCTTCCGCCGTGGTGCAGATTTCCGGGTCTGCAGACCCACCGGGCTGTTCGCCCTGCTCCTCTCAGTGGCAGTGTCGAATTCCTCCGACACTGCCCCTGCTTGGGACGCGACCTCCGCGTCGTGGTGCTGCGCGACCTCCGCGCAGACTGTTTTACTTGGTTTGGGTTTTTGGGTATTCAGTTTCTCCATGTAGTTCCCACGATTGTGACGCGATTTAAACTACACTTCCTGGGTGACGCTCATTCCAGGAAGCGGGGTACATACTGTGGATTTCCCCAGGTGTCCACAGGTTTTAAGCGACTTCGCTGTCGGGTTTTTAAGACTTTTCCTTGTCGCGGGCCGGCCAATTAAGGCAAGCCCCACGGCCTTCAGGATACCGGCTTCCCAAGTGTGGCTAACACTCAGGTCGTTGTCGATATCCTGGAGGTTACGCGACGCGGGAGAGCAGCCAACTCTCCCAACACCGACGGTGGCACGAATGCCTGCCAGCCACTGCGCGAGCAGAAGGCCGGCCCGTCCCTGGATCCCGAGGATCCTTGTGTCGCCCCCATGTCCCCTCTGAAAGCAGAGGGGTACTGGGAACGACAGGGCCCAGACTTTAAAAACCTGGGCCCGCTAGCCCTAAAAAGGGCTGGTCGGGTTATTTGTCGACGGCTAGCAGAGCTCCTTCTCCTTGGAGTCAGAGTCAACTAACCGTCGTCCAGGGTGCACCAGCCTCCCCGCTTCCGTTCACCAGGACCGCGGTCCAGAGGGAAAAGAAACAGGTAAGCCAACGTGGAGGTTACCCAACCCGCACCCCTGTAACTTTCCTCTATAAACGAGCTGTTCAACACAAAAATATTTTTAAAGTCTAACTAGTAGTTCTTGCGATTAGCGCGTTCAACTGATCATACAAACAAACTCTTTA
The DNA here is from genome assembly GCA_963662185.1 of Eilema griseolum. Lineage (NCBI taxonomy): Eukaryota > Metazoa > Arthropoda > Insecta > Lepidoptera > Erebidae > Eilema > Eilema griseolum. The sequence goes on from OY759251.1 coordinate 1,053,867, forward strand.
GTTTTTTATTATTATTATTTTTATAACCAATGTTTTTATAAAATATTATATTTGATTTTATATCAATTATAATTTCAATTGATTTTATAAAATAAAATCTTTTATTTTTATTATGTTATAAAGATGAAATAAAATATTAATAATGTGATATTTTAAGTAGTTTTAAGTGCTCACAGCGATGTGTATGTATTTCATATGATCTGTCTTAAAATTTTGGACATCACGTTTGAATTTCTCTTGTGAACAATAAGTACACTTAAAGCTTTAAAAACTGAAAAATTCAAAGGGTGTAAATTACTCAAAAGCCCATTCGAAATATTATACGTAAAAATTTTTACTCAAACTTAGAATTCGACATTAAATTTAAAAAATCAACGTTTTAGCTACCAGAAATATGATTATATTTTTTTTTTACAATTTATTGATATATTTAACATTGAACTTTTTAGAGGCTTGCCTCTTTGCAAATTTTTAAATGCTCAGTAATAAAATAAGGAATAAAGACATCACAAGAAAAAAATTGTGTATTCACATCCACGTCTATTAAAAGTATAACTGACCAGAATATAAACAAACTCACGACTTCATATTTTTTCGGTTATCTGTTTGATGTGAAATACCCCATATGCCGTTGTAATTTTTTTAACTGTTTAGACGTCAATACAATAACCAAATAGGTCGTCATCTTCTAAAACTCTTACAGAAAAATTCACAAAACACATTTAGTATTATAACTTAACAAATAGCTCGTACATTAAATGATCTTTCATATTTATCTTAGCTCACATAATATATCGTCGAAATATTCATTTGGAACCGGCAGTTCCTGAGATTAGTTCGCTCAAACAAACAAACGTTTCAGCTTTATAACATAAGTATAGATAGACAATGTTATACAATAAACGATTTATAGTATTTACGGTCAACCACACGCGTTTTTTGGTCTAGAAACAAGTAATGTAATTGTGTCATTATTCTAATAAGTGCTGAGTGCTATAAATTAGTTTTACATTTTAATATGCTAGATATCTAGATAGTGTGATATGTTATAATGTAATAATATTACATCCTGAAGAGTTCGTCAAAATAATTACGCTAATCTTATCAGGATCTAGTCTACGCATTAATTAATTATACTATAGTACTATACATAATTAAAAAAAGAACACATTATCGCGTTATAAAAATATATTTTGACTAATTTGAGCAATATATATAATTCATTTATAGAATATAAATATATACTATACAAAAACATTGAATATAGGCTATCAAAAGGTATATAAAACTGAAGACAAAACATTTGAAACATTGTTTATACCGAAGAATTAAGAAGAGAGCAACACATTTATTCCAACATCACAACAAAAAAGTTAAAAAAGTAAACGACACGCATCTAGTAAAATGTCCCGCATGTTCTTGCGCATCACTGTCTTGTAGAGATGTATTATAGACTTTAGCCAAGTACACCATATTCGTAAGAGTTGATTTTATAGAACAATGTCTTACGTGTATGATAAAAGTGGCTTTAAAAAGCCTTTTGGAGAACAGCAGGTACATCATAGTGTGAGAGAGAGAGAGAGAGAGTGTGTGGTGCGACTGCTGAAAAGAAGAAATGTTAACGTTAATTACTATACAAAAGTTACAAGCAATATAATAAAATAATAAATACTAAATTCACACAATAATATAAGTTAAGTTAGCAAACCTGTAAATATCTGACTAAACTGAGAATACCTGCATAATCAATTACAGTTACCTTCTAGGTGTCGGGTAGGTCAGCCTCATTTAGCAAGGGCTCCACTACTGCCCAAAGTTCGTCGGCCTCCTCTGGAGCTATAAAAAAATACCAAGTTGTAATAAGTAACAAACTTTTTTTATAAGAAATAATTTACGCTGAGCCTTTTGAGAAGTGTTATTACTTAGCCGTGGCTCGTCCAGTTGAACATCAGGCAGTACAGGTCCGTCATTTGTTTGTTCCTCCATTTGTTGCATCGGGTGCTGCTCCATTTGCTGTTCAGTTTGCTGCTCGGTTTGCTGCTCTATTTGCTGCTCCATTTGTAAAACTATAACAAAAGTATGATGGTTAAATAAACGTATCAGCCTCAGTCGTTGTTATTGTTAATCAGTATATGAAACAATTAATATTTACTTTCTGCCTCCATTGCGTCATTTTCACGCTGCAAATCCTCTGCGCTAATGCGTCCTTTCCCTGTCCTCTCTCTGATGAACCTTATCGTGTTAGCCAGCACATCTTGGTTACTCATCTGCAATATGGCAAAATGTACATTATTTCTTGAAGTCTATATTTTTTCAATATTTAATATTCAGCGAGTGAATTATTGGGTTATCTTACATTAGCGTCACCACCAATGGCAATGGCTAGGTCTTTCAACACTATGGCGGTCTCCTCACGGCGCTCTCTCTCATAATGAGCGTTACGCGCTCGCCTTTCCTCCTGCAAACAGAAGAATACCCAATTGAATAACAGCTATTAGCGAATGACAAGAATCTTCAATCGTATTGTCCTCCATAGGATTACTAACGCGTGATAACGGCACGCGGTTTCGGCCTGTTGGCCTCCCACGACGCGGCCTGCTCGTCCTCGTGGGCCTGGTCTGGCCGTCATTTCGATCTCGTTTCTGTAAGACAATAAATGAGTAAATTTTAAGACGTGTATAATTTTTACATGTAGATGACCTGCACAAAGCGATGCAGATGCCAACACCACGGTAAAAATAAATCAAGACGATACACGCTAAGTAGATAATTACCGTATGAGATGACATTTTCAATTCGATAACGCGCTCGTTGTATAGTAAGTAATGAATTCGCTTGTCAAGAAATGAACAAGAAATGAATAATTTCAACGAGACTCCAGCTTATATTGACGCGAAAATCTTACCTGCGCACACGCAGGACGCTCCTGAAGGGTGGGGGTGGGCTATTGTGTAGACAACTGGGCAGTGATAAGATCTCTTTGTGTTTGATTGTAAACTTTAAGTTAGGTTGCTGCATTGAAGTTTCGTGGAAATGACTGTAATGGCTGTATTTTAAAATTCTAAATACTCATCGGTTGAATAGTAGCATTTCTCTATTAAAGATGCTCTAAGCTGGCTAGTGAAAAGTGTCATACTTTCCTGTAGTTTGACATGGTTTGGGAGTTTATTCTAACTGCCATATAATACAGACTTTCATTTAGCATTTTTGATTCTCGAAGGCGGTAGGTGTAGTCTCATTTTGTGTCGGGTGTCTTCCTTTGTTTCGGAACTCCTCTTGTTTTTGTATTCAAATGTGCATATGTCGAAAATGTATATTGATCTACAACTTTCTGTGTTTTTTATTTGTGCTATTATTCTGATACACTTTTTTTGGACTATGAACAGATCATTTATATCAACACTATTTCCCCAAAGCATAACCCCATACCTCAGCCACGAATATGCATAAGCGTAGTAGGCATAAAGCAGTTTGTGTGTTAGTGTTTTTGTTAATTTGGAAAAGGGTGTATGTGAATTGTGATAGTTTAACTTTGACGTGTTTTATGTGTGTTTTTCAGTTAATGTGTGTGTCTATGTTTATTTCCAGTAATTTAAATGTGTTGACTTCTTCTAAAGATGTGTGTTGGTGAGTTATGTTTAAATTTAAGGGGGGCTTTGTGTACGGTCCAAATTGTATGATTTTCGTTTTATTCGAGTTTATTTCTAAGTTGTGTTCTTGTAGCCATTCCGTTATAGTTTGGAGAGTATTTTTTACTATGGTGTTGTGGTTGGTTAAACCGTCGCATTGTATTACAATAGAAATGTCGCCCGCGAAGAGGACGGGTAGTGCCTTTTCCGGGTCTAATGATTTAGGTAAGTCATTTATATAAATCAGGAACAATATACACCCTAGTACACTTCCTTGGGGGATTGAGCAAGTTAAATAATTTTTCTGCGACCGCACAGACTTTGCATTATTTGTGTCCTGTTGTGTAAATATGATTTGAACCATTAGTGGGCGGGTCCGCGTAACCCACAGCCTTTTAATTTCATCAACAGTATGTCATACAGTACCTTTTCGTAGGCTTTTGTCATATCAATCAATAGTCCTATAACATGTTTTTTATCATTTATGTGCTGAAGAGCCGTTTGGACGTACTTATAGATGGCCAAAGTAGTTGACCTAGATTTTCTGAAGCCATTCTGAATATTGTCTAGAATTTTATGTTTTTCCAAAAATGCATACAACCGGTTACACATAGCTTTCTCGAATATTTTTGAAAAAGTTGGCAGTGGTGCAATGGGTCTCTAATTGCTAGGGACTTGAGTGTCGCCTTTTAGGGGTTTTACTAGTGAGATTTTTTATGCGTCTGGGAATTTCCCGTCTTCAAAACTTTGATTAATTAATAGTGTTAAAGGGACTATGAATTCCATAGCACACTGTTTTAGAAGTAGCAGTGGAATATCATCTATACCGCAATTGTGTTTGTTTTTTGTTATTTTTATAATATTTAGTATTTCTTTGAAGTCCACTGGCTGTAAGTACATTGAGTGTATCGGCGAGGTTATAACAGGTCGTCCGATGAGTGTATTTGTGCAGGTACTGTCTTGACCCACTGAAATGAAAAAAATGTTAAATGTGTTACATATTGTTAAGGGGCATGTCACTACTTCATCATTAATTTTCAACGTCATGTTTTCTTTTTCTTAATGTCTGTTTTTCTAGTTACTGTATTTATGATTTTCCACATAGTTTTAACTTTACTATCAGATTTTTTCATCTGGCCTATATTCTCTAATTTTTTTAACACTTTAATACTCGACTCGAATTTGGGTCCCAATGTAATAGGTGGCGAGCTTATTGCTATTCACCAGGCACTCATATATATATATAAAGCATATAGACAAAAGCATATCTGGATTTTATTTTGTTTTAAGGAATTTGGGACCACATTGTAATGTCATGGCTTCGTATTGTATAGAAACACGATGCCGACACTCAAATTACTTCTTTAATATTTTTCTTCTACCTAAATAATGTCCATGCTATAAAAGCGTGAGTTGTAGTCATTCATTGTTTGGTATCAACATCCATCAAACCATCTTATCAAAAACAAGAAATAATTCAATAAGTGATTAACACAATGATTATAGTTTCAGAAAGTTTTTAAATAAGACAACATCTTTATCACTATGTACAGAGTGGTGTCCCCGTCAAGGGAAATAATAGATTTTATGTATGTATTGAAAATGATTATACACTATAGTAAATATCGACAACACTTGATCATGACGCTTCTTGGTAAATTAGGTATATATTATTTTTCGTAACGTCATTATGATTTTATAATATGAAATGTGTTTGTAGAACGCAAACGGTTGAGACTAATCGAGCGCACCCCTCATCCGGTTTACGGGCACCTAAATTCTGGGAAACAATAGACTCAAACAAAGGGCTAAGGGATTTCACATAATCGTTTTTACAAATAGATAACATTCGTTACAAAAATAAAGGGCTATAGATAAGAAACACGCTTTATCTAGTTGGTTTTGTTGTCATATTAACAATGAAGACCAAAACGACGATAGCTACGAAATTGCTGTCTCCGATGGTAAGATTTATTACCTACATTTAGGAGTGAAAAGTAAATATTGCGTCATTTGTATGAGGGCGAAAAATAAAGGACGAAAAGCACATAGGTGACGATTGCACTTATTTATTTGTTACTTTCAGGATATAAGTATTCCAATTAATATTATTAAAGTTTTGGTATATTTACAGGTTCCTCTACCAGTACCTTGACTAGCAAAAACTATTTACAACTGACCGTCTCAATCTGTCAAGTTGTCGAACAAAAAAAATCTACAAAATGAAACAATAAACCGTCGTTTGAATATTTTTGATAGGCATATTAACTGTGAAGTAAAAGTTACTACAGTCAAAATGATGAAAGGCTGGAGCACACACTACTGTTGCTTGAAAGCTCTGAGCAAAGCAAGTGCTCTGGCTTTGTATGCTAAAAACTTACTGCACAATTGAAACAATAACAGGTTGCTACTCAATTGAAATAACAGTAGTATTTGCTTTTAGAATTGGAGTCCTACTAATAAAAAGTTTTACAACACCGAGAACCATTGCATTCAATTATCACAAAATGGGTATGATTTTTAACATGAGGTATACTTTCTTTATAGAGCAGAGCAATATAATTCTTTGGTTCCAAAGTACAACGGAGAAATTACGCAATAAACAACTATTATGCATAGAGGTGCTTTGCTGAAAGAAACGTGAAAGAAATTCAAGAAAAAGTTGGCTAGTTTCGGTGCTTTGCCCTTGCCAGAATGATACGAAATCTATTTCTTCGTCATGTTCCTCGCTTACTGACATCGATTCAAGCTCGCCAAGATTTATTGAACTGGAGGAATTTGCAACGCAATGAACCATCGGTTCAGAAAGAAGACTTGAAATGTGAAAATATTTTTAATTCTTCTGTTTTATTTATGGACGGTAGATATTTCACTTAATTACAACTATTGAATCAAAATATTACTATTACTAGGTATATCAAAGTTAAAAGGCTAACCAACAAAATTTAGTTTCAACTTTAAGGAGATCTTTTTGTGACAAGGTTTTTTTAAATTTAATTTAGTTTAACCGTAAAGTAAAGCTTAAAATGTAATAATTCTTTATAAAAAAAGTTGAGTTTAAGACTTAGAGCGTACAAAGTACCTGCATATAGCTGTGAGTACTATCTAAGCAATCAGTACCTAGGAATCTCAAACAGCGGACATGTAAAGAGGATTTGTCAATGCTAAACTCACAACTCCGAAGGAACGGAGGAATCTTGAAGATCTAATAAAACATTCAAAATCTTGAATGGATTCTACGATATAAAGAACTTTAATACGCCCTGCTTTATTCGTAACGAGAATGCACATCTCTAAGATGTCTCCCGAGGACCGAAGGAATCGTGGATGGAGATCTATCAGAAACATCCAAAATGAAAGAACTTTGACGCGACCTGCTTTATTCGTAACGAGAATGCATATCTTAGTGGACGCCATCTGAAGTTATGCACTTGGCTTCTATAACAACAATCCTCACAGACATTTTATCAGTAACAGAGTGGCCAGAACGTGGAACCAGCTCCCAGAACACTTAGTCTCAGCTGACAGTTCAAAAACAGACTTGATACATTTTACCTCAGACTAGAGAAATTGAAGGAATGAAAATGGAAACTGAATACAGGCATCATCAGTTGTCTACGACTGTCTGTCTGCTAACTTACAATAATAATAATAATATTAATTTATGTGTAATATTCTACGCTATTCATATTTCATTTCTTCATCCTAACATGCAAACGATTTTTTAAATTCTTAACTAAAATGTAAACGTAATCGTCAATAGTTTACGACTTAGAGCGGTTTTATGAATTGAGATTGAAACTGTATTAATAAAATAGAACGATTTGTTTGGTAACTAGTCAACCGGTTCCGGGTTCACCCCTGACACATTTCAACATAGGTACCTTTTAGTCATACATTCCCACAAATTATTTATTTTCAAATGATGTAAGGGACATTTATGATTACTACTCCGCTCCCTTGAGTAGTAGCATAATGACATATAGCCTGTAACTTTCCTCTATAAACGAGCTGTTCAACACAAAAATATTTTTAAAGTCTAACTAGTACTTCTTGCGATTAGCGCGTTCAACTGATCATACAAACAAACTCTTTAGTTTTTTATTATTATTATTTTTATAACCAATGTTTTTATAAATTATTATATTTGATTTTATATCAATTATAATTTCAATTGATTTTATAAAATAAAATCTTTTATTTTTATTATGTTATAAAGATGAAATAAAATATTAATAATGTGATATTTTAAGTAGTTTTAAGTGCTCACAGCGATGTGTATGTATTTCATATGATCTGTCTTAAAATTTTGGACATCACGTTTGAATTTCTCTTGTGAACAATAAGTACACTTAAAGCTTTAAAAACTGAAAAATTCAAAGGGTGTAAATTACTCAAAAGCCCATTCGAAATATTATACGTAAAAATTTTTACTCAAACTTAGAATTCGACATTAAATTTAAAAAATCAACGTTTTAGCTACCAGAAATATGATTATACTTTTTTTTTACAATTTATTGATATATTTAACATTGAACTTTTTAGAGGCTTGCCTCTTTGCAAATTTTTAAATGCTCAGTAATAAAATAAGGAATAAAGACATCACAAGAAAAAAATTGTGTATTCACATCCACGTCTATTAAAAGTATAACTGACCAGAATATAAACAAACTCACGACTTCATATTTTTTCGGTTATCTGTTTGATGTGAAATACCCCATATGCCGTTGTAATTTTTTTAACTGTTTAGACGTCAATACAATAACCAAATAGGTCGTCATCTTCTAAAACTCTTACAGAAAAATTCACAAAACACATTTAGTATTATAACTTAACAAATAGCTCGTACATTAAATGATCTTTCATATTTATCTTAGCTCACATAATATATCGTCGAAATATTCATTTGGAACCGGCAGTTCCTGAGATTAGTTCGCTCAAACAAACAAACGTTTCAGCTTTATAACATAAGTATAGATAGACAATGTTATACAATAAACGATTTATAGTATTTACGGTCAACCACACGCGTTTTTTGGTCTAGAAACAAGTAATGTAATTGTGTCATTATTCTAATAAGTGCTGAGTGCTATAAATTAGTTTTACATTTTAATATGCTAGATATCTAGATAGTGTGATATGTTATAATGTAATAATATTACATCCTGAAGAGTTCGTCAAAATAATTACGCTAATCTTATCAGGATCTAGTCTACGCATTAATTAATTATACTATAGTACTATACATAATTAAAAAAAAAGAACACATTATCGCGTTATAAAAATATATTTTGACTAATTTGAGCAATATATATAATTCATTTATAGAATATAAATATATACTATACAAAAACATTGAATATAGACTATCAAAAGGTATATAAAACTGAAGACAAAACATTTGAAACATTGTTTATACCGAAGAATTAAGAAGAGAGCAACACATTTATTCCAACATCACAACAAAAAAGTTAAAAAAGTAAACGACACGCATCTAGTAAAATGTCCCGCATGTTCTTGCGCATCACTGTCTTGTAGAGATGTATTATAGACTTTAGCCAAGTACACCATATTCGTAAGTGTTGATTTTATAGAACAATGTCTTACGTGTATGATAAAAGTGGCTTTAAAAAGCCTTTTGGAGAACAGCAGGTACATCATAGTGTGAGAGAGAGAGAGAGAGAGTGTGTGGTGCGACTGCTGAAAAGAAGAAATGTTAACGTTAATTACTATACAAAAGTTACAAGCAATATAATAAAATAATAAATACTAAATTCACACAATAATATAAGTTAAGTTAGCAAACCTGTAAATATCTGACTAAACTGAGAATACCTGCATAATCAATTACAGTTACCTTCTAGGTGTCGGGTAGGTCAGCCTCATTTAGCAAGGGCTCCACTACTGCCCAAAGTTCGTCGGCCTCCTCTGGAGCTATAAAAAAATACCAAGTTGTAATAAGTAACAAACTTTTTTTATAAGAAATAATTTACGCTAAGCCTTTTGAGAAGTGTTATTACTTAGCCGTGGCTCGTCCAGTTGAACATCAGGCAGTACAGGTCCGTCATTTGTTTGTTCCTCCATTTGTTGCATCGGGTGCTGCTCCATTTGCTGTTCCGTTTGCTGCTCGGTTTGCTGCTCTATTTGCTGCTCCATTTGTAAAACTATAACAAAAGTATGATGGTTAAATAAACGTATCAGCCTCAGTCGTTGTTATTGTTAATCAGTATATGAAACAATTAATATTTACTTTCTGCCTCCATTGCGTCATTTTCACGCTGCAAATACTCTGCGCTAATGCGTCCTTTCCCTGTCCTCTCTCTGATGAACCTTATCGTGTTAGCCAGCACATCTTGGTTACTCATCTGCAATATGGCAAAATGTACATTATTTCTTGAAGTCTATATTTTTTCAATATTTAATATTCAGCGAGTGAATTATTGGGTTATCTTACATTAGCGTCACCACCAATGGCAATGGCTAGGTCTTTCAACACTATGGCGGTCTCCTCACGGCGCTCTCTCTCATAATGAGCGTTACGCGCTCGCCTTTCCTCCTGCAAACAGAAGAATACCCAATTGAATAACAGCTATTAGCGAATGACAAGAATCTTCAATCGTATTGTCCTCCATAGGATTACTAACGCGTGATAACGGCACGCGGTTTCGGCCTGTTGGCCTCCCACGACGCGGCCTGCTCGTCCTCGTGGGCCTGGTCTGGCCGTCATTTCGATCTCGTTTCTGTAAGACAATAAATGAGTAAATTTTAAGACGTGTATAATTTTTACATGTAGATGACCTGCACAAAGCGATGCAGATGCCAACACCACGGTAAAAATAAATCAAGACGATACACGCTAAGTAGATAATTACCGTATGAGATGACATTTTCAATTCGATAACGCGCTCGTTGTCTAGTAAGTAATGAATTCGCTTGTCAAGAAATGAACAAGAAATGAATAATTTCAACGAGACTCCAGCTTATATTGACGCGAAAATCTTACCTGCGCACACGCAGGACGCTCCTGAAGGGTGGGGGTGGGCTATTGTGTAGACAACTGGGCAGTGATAAGATCTCTTTGTGTTTGATTGTAAACTTTAAGTTAGGTTGCTGCATTGAAGTTTCGTGGAAATGACTGTAATGGCTGTATTTTAAAATTCTAAATACTCATCGGTTGAATAGTAGCATTTCTCTATTAAAGATGCTCTAAGCTGGCTAGTGAAAAGTGTCATACTTTCCTGTAGTTTGACATGGTTTGGGAGTTTATTCTAACTGCCATATAATACGGACTTTCATTTAGCATTTTTGATTCTCGAAGGCGGTAGGTGTAGTCTCATTTTGTGTCGGGTGTCTTCCTTTGTTTCGGAACTCCTCTTGTTTTTGTATTCAAATGTGCATATGTCGAAAATGTATATTGATCTACAACTTTCTGTGTTTTTTATTTGTGCTATTATTCTGATACACTTTTTTTGGACTATGAACAGATCATTTATATCAACACTATTTCCCCAAAGCATAACCCCATACCTCAGCCACGAATATGCATAAGCGTAGTAGGCATAAAGCAGTTTGTGTGGTAGTGTTTTTGTTAATTTGGAAAAGGGTGTATGTGAATTGTGATAGTTTAACTTTGACGTGTTTTATGTGTGTTTTTCAGTTAATGTGTGTGTCTATGTTTATTTCCAGTAATTTAAATGTGTTGACTTCTTCTAAAGATGTGTGTTGGTGAGTTATGTTTAAATTTAAGGGAGGCTTTGTGTACGGTCCAAATTGTATGATTTTCGTTTTATTCGAGTTTATTTCTAAGTTGTGTTCTTGTAGCCATTCCGTTATAGTTTGGAGAGTATTTTTTACTATGGTGTTGTGGTTGGTTAAACCGTCGCATTGTATTACAATAGAAATGTCGCCCGCGAAGAGGACGGGTAGTGCCTTTTCCGGGTCTAATGATTTAGGTAAGTCATTTATATAAATCAGGAACAATATACACCCTAGTACACTTCCTTGGGGGATTGAGCAAGTTAAATAATTTTTCTGCGACCGCACAGACTTTGCATTATTTGTGTCCTGTTGTGTAAATATGATTTGAACCATTAGTGGGCGGGTCCGCGTAACCCACAGCCTTTTAATTTCATCAACAGTATGTCATACAGTACCTTATCGTAGGCTTTTGTCATATCAATCAATAGTCCTATAACATGTTTTTTATCATTTATGTGCTGAAGAGCCGTTTGGACGTACTTATAGATGGCCAAAGTAGTTGACCTAGATTTTCTGAAGCCATTCTGAATATTGTCTAGAATTTTATGTTTTTCCAAAAATGCATACAACCGGTTACACATAGCTTTCTCGAATATTTTTGAAAAAGTTGGCAGTGGTGCAATGGGTCTCTAATTGCTAGGGACTTGAGTGTCGCCTTTTAGGGGTTTTACTAGTGAGATTTTTTATGCGTCTGGGAATTGCCCGTCTTCAAAACTTTGATTAATTAATAGTGTTAAAGGGACTATGAATTCCATAGCACACTGTTTTAGAAGTAGCAGTGGAATATCATCTATACCGCAACTGTGTTTGTTTTTTGTTATTTTTATAATATTTAGTATTTCTTTGAAGTCCACTGGCTGTAAGTACATTGAGTGTATCGGCGAGGTTATAACAGGTCGTCCGATGAGTGTATTTGTGCAGGTACTGTCTTGACCCACTGAAATGAAAAAAATGTTACATATTGTTAAGGGGCATGTCACTACTTCATCATTAATTTTCAACGTCATGTTTTCTTTTTCTTAATGTCTGTTTTTCTAGTTACTGTATTTATGATTTTCCACATAGTTTTAACTTTACTATCAGATTTTTTCATCTGGCCTATATTCTCTAATTTTTTTAACACTTTAATACTTGACTCGAATTTGGGTCCCAATGTAATAGGTGGCGAGCTTATTGCTATTCACCAGGCACTCATATATATATATAAAGCATATAGACAAAAGCATATCTGGATTTTATTTTGTTTTAAGGAATTTGGGACCACATTGTAATGTCATGGCTTCGTATTGTATAGAAACATGATGCCGACACTCAAATTACTTCTTTAATATTTTTCTTCTACCTAAATAATGTCCATGCTATAAAAGCGTGAGTTGTAGTCATTCATTGTTTGGTATCAACATCCATCAGACCATCTTATCAAAAACAAGAAATAATTCAATAAGTGATTAACACAATGATTATAGTTTCAGAAAGTTTTTAAATAAGACAACATCTTTATCACTATGTACAGAGTGGTGTCCCCGTCAAGGGAAATAATAGATTTTATGTATGTATTGAAAATGATTATACACTATAGTAAATATCGACAACACTTGATCATGACGCTTCTTGGTAAATTAGGTATATATTATTTTTCGTAACGTCATTATGATTTTATAATATGAAATGTGTTTGTAGAACGCAAACGGTTGAGACTAATCGAGCGCACCCCTCATCCGTTTTACGGGCACCTAAATTCTGGGAAACAATAGACTCAAACAAAGGGCTAAGGGATTTCACATAATCGTTTTTACAAATAGATAACATTCGTTACAAAAATAAAGGGCTATAGATAAGAAACACGCTTTATCTAGTTGGTTTTGTTGTCATATTAACAATGAAGACCAAAACGACGATAGCTACGAAATTGCTGTCTCCGATGGTAAGATTTATTACCTACATTTAGGAGTGAAAAGTAAATATTGCGTCATTTGTATGAGGGCGAAAAATAAAGGACGAAAAGCACATAGGTGACGATTGCACTTATTTATTTGTTACTTTCAGGATATAAGTATTCCAATTAATATTATTAAAGTTTTGGTATATTTACAGGTTCCTCTACCAGTACCTTGACTAGCAAAAACTATTTACAACTGACCGTCTCAATCTGTCAAGTTGTCGAACAAAAAAAATCTACAAAATGAAACAATAAACCGTCGTTTGAATATTTTTGATAGGCATATTAACTGTGAAGTAAAAGTTACTACAGTCAAAATGATGAAAGGCTGGAGCACACACTACTGTTGCTTGAAAGCTCTGAGCAAAGCAAGTGTTCTGGCTTTGTATGCTAAAAACTTACTGCACAATTGAAACAATAACAGGTTGCTACTCAATTGAAATAACAGTAGTATTTGCTTTTAGAATTGGAGTCCTACTAATAAAAAGTTTTACAACACCGAGAACCATTGCATTCAATTATCACAAAATGGGTATGATTTTTAACATGAGGTATACTTTCTTTATAGAGCAGAGCAATATAATTCTTTGGTTCCAAAGTACAACGGAGAAATTACGCAATAAACAACTATTATGCATAGAGGTGCTTTGCTGAAAGAAACGTGAAAGAAATTCAAGAAAAAGTTGGCTAGTTTCGGTGCTTTGCCCTTGCCAGAATGATACGAAATCTATTTCTTCGTCATGTTCCTCGCTTACTGACATCGATTCAAGCTCGCCAAGATTTATTGAACTGGAGGAATTTGCAACGCAATGAACCATCGGTTCAGAAAGAAGACTTGAAATGTGAAAATATTTTTAATTCTTCTGTTTTATTTATGGACGGTAGATATTTCACTTAATTACAACTATTGAATCAAAATATTACTATTACTAGGTATATCAAAGTTAAAAGGCTAACCAACAAAATTTAGTTTCAACTTTAAGGAGATCTTTTTGTGACAAGGTTTTTTTAAATTTAATTTAGTTTAACCGTAAAGTAAAGCTTAAAATGTAATAATTCTTTATAAAAAAAGTTGAGTTTAAGACTTAGAGCGTACAAAGTACCTGCATATAGCTGTGAGTACTATCTAAGCAATCAGTACCTAGGAATCTCAAACAGCGGACATGTAAAGAGGATTTGTCAATGCTAAACTCACAACTCCGAAGGAACGGAGGAATCTTGAAGATCTAATAAAACATTCAAAATCTTGAATGGATTCTACGATATAAAGAACTTTAATACGCCCTGCTTTATTCGTAACGAGAATGCACATCTCTAAGATGTCTCCCGAGGACCGAAGGAATCGTGGATGGAGATCTATCAGAAACATCCAAAATGAAAGAACTTTGACGCGACCTGCTTTATTCGTAACGAGAATGCATATCTTAGTGGACGCCATCTGAAGTTATGCACTTGGTTTCTATAACAACAATCCTCACAGACATTTTATCAGTACCAGAGTGGCCAGAACGTGGAACCAGCTCCCAGAACACTTAGTCTCAGCTGACAGTTCAAAAACAGACTTGATACATTTTACCTCAGACTAGAGAAATTGAAGGAATGAAAATGGAAACTGAATACAGGCATCATCAGTTGTCTACGACTGTCTGTCTGCTAACTTACAATAATAATATTAATTTATGTGTAATATTCTACGCTATTCATATTTCATTTCTTCATCCTAACATGCAAACGATTTTTTAAATTCTTAACTAAAATGTAAACGTAATCGTCAATAGTTTACGACTTAGAGCGGTTTTATGAATTGAGATTGAAACTGTATTAATAAAATAGAACGATTTGTTTGGTAACTAGTCAACCAGTTCCGGGTTCACCCCTGACACATTTCAACATAGGTACCTTTTAGTCATACATTCCCACAAATTATTTATTTTCAAATGATGTAAGGGACATTTATGATTACTACTCCGCTCCCTTGAGTAGTAGCATAATGACATATAGCCTGTAACTTTCCTCTATAAACGAGCTGTTCAACACAAAAATATTTTTAAAGTCTAACTAGTAGTTCTTGCGATTAGCGCGTTCAACTGATCATACAAACAAACTCTTTAGTTTTTTATTATTATTATTTTTATAACCAATGTGTATATTTATATTGATTTTATAAAATAAAATCTTTTATTTTTATTATGTTATAAAGATGAAATAAAATATTAATAATGTGATATTTTAAGTAGTTTTAAGTGCTCACAGCGATGTGTATGTATTTCATATGATCTGTCTTAAAATTTTGGACATCACGTTTGAATTTCTCTTGTGAACAATAAGTACACTTAAAGCTTTAAAAACTGAAAAATTCAAAGGGTGTAAATTACTCAAAAGCCCATTCGAAATATTATACGTAAAAATTTTTACTCAAACTTAGAATTCGACATTAAATTTAAAAAATCAACGTTTTAGCTACCAGAAATATGATTATATTTTTTTTTTACAATTTATTGATATATTTAACATTGAACTTTTTAGAGGCTTGCCTCTTTGCAAATTTTTAAATGCTCAGTAATAAAATAAGGAATAAAGACATCACAAGAAAAAAATTGTGTATTCACATCCACGTCTATTAAAAGTATAACTGACCAGAATATAAACAAACTCACGACTTCATATTTTTTCGGTTATCTGTTTGATGTGAAATACCCCATATGCCGTTGTAATTTTTTTAACTGTTTAGACGTCAATACAATAACCAAATAGGTCGTCATCTTCTAAAACTCTTACAGAAAAATTCACAAAACACATTTAGTATTATAACTTAACAAATAGCTCGTACATTAAATGATCTTTCATATTTATCTTAGCTCACATAATATATCGTCGAAATATTCATTTGGAACCGGCAGTTCCTGAGATTAGTTCGCTCAAACAAACAAACGTTTCAGCTTTATAACATAAGTATAGATAGACAATGTTATACAATAAACGATTTATAGTATTTACGGTCAACCACACGCGTTTTTTGGTCTAGAAACAAGTAATGTAATTGTGTCATTATTCTAATAAGTGCTGAGTGCTATAAATTAGTTTTACATTTTAATATGCTAGATATCTAGATAGTGTGATATGTTATAATGTAATAATATTACATCCTGAAGAGTTCGTCAAAATAATTACGCTAATCTTATCAGGATCTAGTCTACGCATTAATTAATTATACTATAGTACTATACATAATTAAAAAAAAGAACACATTATCGCGTTATAAAAATATATTTTGACTAATTTGAGCAATATATATAATTCATTTATAGAATATAAATATATACTATACAAAAACATTGAATATAGACTATCAAAAGGTATATAAAACTGAAGACAAAACATTTGAAACATTGTTTATACCGAAGAATTAAGAAGAGAGCAACACATTTATTCCAACATCACAACAAAAAAGTTAAAAAAGTAAACGACACGCATCTAGTAAAATGTCCCGCATGTTCTTGCGCATCACTGTCTTGTAGAGATGTATTATAGACTTTAGCCAAGTACACCATATTCGTAAGAGTTGATTTTATAGAACAATGTCTTACGTGTATGATAAAAGTGGCTTTAAAAAGCCTTTTGGAGAACAGCAGGTACATCATAGTGTGAGAGAGAGAGAGAGAGAGTGTGTGGTGCGACTGCTGAAAAGAAGAAATGTTAACGTTAATTACTATACAAAAGTTACAAGCAATATAATAAAATAATAAATACTAAATTCACACAATAATATAAGTTAAGTTAGCAAACCTGTAAATATCTGACTAAACTGAGAATACCTGCATAATCAATTACAGTTACCTTCTAGGTGTCGGGTAGGTCAGCCTCATTTAGCAAGGGCTCCACTACTGCCCAAAGTTCGTCGGCCTCCTCTGGAGCTATAAAAAAATACCAAGTTGTAATAAGTAACAAACTTTTTTTATAAGAAATAATTTACGCTAAGCCTTTTGAGAAGTGTTATTACTTAGCCGTGGCTCGTCCAGTTGAACATCAGGCAGTACAGGTCCGTCATTTGTTTGTTCCTCCATTTGTTGCATCGGGTGCTGCTCCATTTGCTGTTCCGTTTGCTGCTCGGTTTGCTGCTCTATTTGCTGCTCCATTTGTAAAACTATAACAAAAGTATGATGGTTAAATAAACGTATCAGCCTCAGTCGTTGTTATTGTTAATCAGTATATGAAACAATTAATATTTACTTTCTGCCTCCATTGCGTCATTTTCACGCTGCAAATACTCTGCGCTAATGCGTCCTTTCCCTGTCCTCTCTCTGATGAACCTTATCGTGTTAGCCAGCACATCTTGGTTACTCATCTGCAATATGGCAAAATGTACATTATTTCTTGAAGTCTATATTTTTTCAATATTTAATATTCAGCGAGTGAATTATTGGGTTATCTTACATTAGCGTCACCACCAATGGCAATGGCTAGGTCTTTCAACACTATGGCGGTCTCCTCACGGCGCTCTCTCTCATAATGAGCGTTACGCGCTCGCCTTTCCTCCTGCAAACAGAAGAATACCCAATTGAATAACAGCTATTAGCGAATGACAAGAATCTTCAATCGTATTGTCCTCCATAGGATTACTAACGCGTGATAACGGCACGCGGTTTCGGCCTGTTGGCCTCCCACGACGCGGCCTGCTCGTCCTCGTGGGCCTGGTCTGGCCGTCATTTCGATCTCGTTTCTGTAAGACAATAAATGAGTAAATTTTAAGACGTGTATAATTTTTACATGTAGATGACCTGCACAAAGCGATGCAGATGCCAACACCACGGTAAAAATAAATCAAGACGATACACGCTAAGTAGATAATTACCGTATGAGATGACATTTTCAATTCGATAACGCGCTCGTTGTCTAGTAAGTAATGAATTCGCTTGTCAAGAAATGAACAAGAAATGAATAATTTCAACGAGACTCCAGCTTATATTGACGCGAAAATCTTACCTGCGCACACGCAGGACGCTCCTGAAGGGTGGGGGTGGGCTATTGTGTAGACAACTGGGCAGTGATAAGATCTCTTTGTGTTTGATTGTAAACTTTAAGTTAGGTTGCTGCATTGAAGTTTCGTGGAAATGACTGTAATGGCTGTATTTTAAAATTCTAAATACTCATCGGTTGAATAGTAGCATTTCTCTATTAAAGATGCTCTAAGCTGGCTAGTGAAAAGTGTCATACTTTCCTGTAGTTTGACATGGTTTGGGAGTTTATTCTAACTGCCATATAATACAGACTTTCATTTAGCATTTTTGATTCTCGAAGGCGGTAGGTGTAGTCTCATTTTGTGTCGGGTGTCTTCCTTTGTTTCGGAACTCCTCTTGTTTTTGTATTCAAATGTGCATATGTCGAAAATGTATATTGATCTACAACTTTCTGTGTTTTTTATTTGTGCTATTATTCTGATACACTTTTTTTGGACTATGAACAGATCATTTATATCAACACTATTTCCCCAAAGCATAACCCCCTACCTCAGCCACGAATATGCATAAGCGTAGTAGGCATAAAGCAGTTTGTGTGTTAGTGTTTTTGTTAATTTGGAAAAGGGTGTATGTGAATTGTGATAGTTTAACTTTGACGTGTTTTATGTGTGTTTTTCAGTTAATGTGTGTGTCTATGTTTATTTCCAGTAATTTAAATGTGTTGACTTCTTCTAAAGATGTGTGTTGGTGAGTTATGGTTAAATTTAAGGGGGGCTTTGTGTACGGTCCAAATTGTATGATTTTCGTTTTATTCGAGTTTATTTCTAAGTTGTGTTCTTGTAGCCATTCCGTTATAGTTTGGAGAGTATTTTTTACTATGGTGTTGTGGTTGGTTAAACCGTCGCATTGTATTACAATAGAAATGTCGCCCGCGAAGAGGACGGGTAGTGCCTTTTCCGGGTCTAATGATTTAGGTAAGTCATTTATATAAATCAGGAACAATATACACCCTAGTACACTTCCTTGGGAGATTGAGCAAGTTAAATAATTTTTCTGCGACCGCACAGACTTTGCATTATTTGTGTCCTGTTGTGTAAATATGATTTGAACCATTAGTGGGCGGGTCCGCGTAACCCACAGCCTTTTAATTTCATCAACAGTATGTCATACAGTACCTTATCGTAGGCTTTTGTCATATCAATCAATAGTCCTATAACATGTTTTTTATCATTTATGTGCTGAAGAGCCGTTTGGACGTACTTATAGATGGCCAAAGTAGTTGACCTAGATTTTCTGAAGCCATTCTGAATATTGTCTAGAATTTTATGTTTTTCCAAAAATGCATACAACCGGTTACACATAGCTTTCTCGAATATTTTTGAAAAAGTTGGCAGTGGTGCAATGGGTCTCTAATTGCTAGGGACTTGAGTGTCGCCTTTTAGGGGTTTTACTAGTGAGATTTTTTATGCGTCTGGGAATTGCCCGTCTTCAAAACTTTGATTAATTAATAGTGTTAAAGGGACTAGGAATTCCATAGCACACTGTTTTAGAAGTAGCAGTGGAATATCATCTATACCGCAACTGTGTTTGTTTTTTGTTATTTTTATAATATTTAGTATTTCTTTGAAGTCCACTGGCTGTAAGTAGATTGAGTGTATCGGCGAGGTTATAACAGGTCGTCCGATGAGTGTATTTGTGCAGGTACTGTCTTGACCCACTGAAATGAAAAAAATGTTACATATTGTTAAGGGGCATGTCACTACTTCATCATTAATTTTCAACGTCATGTTTTCTTTTTCTTAATGTCTGTTTTTCTAGTTACTGTATTTATGATTTTCCACATAGTTTTAACTTTACTATCAGATTTTTTCATCTGGCCTATATTCTCTAATTTTTTTAACACTTTAATACTTGACTCGAATTTGGGTCCCAATGTAATAGGTGGCGAGCTTATTGCTATTCACCAGGCACTCATATATATATATAAAGCATATAGACAAAAGCATATCTGGATTTTATTTTGTTTTAAGGAATTTGGGACCACATTGTAATGTCATGGCTTCGTATTGTATAGAAACACGATGCCGACACTCAAATTACTTCTTTAATATTTTTCTTCTACCTAAATAATGTCCATGCTATAAAAGCGTGAGTTGTAGTCATTCATTGTTTGGTATCAACATCCATCAGACCATCTTATCAAAAACAAGAAATAATTCAATAAGTGATTAACACAATGATTATAGTTTCAGAAAGTTTTTAAATAAGACAACATCTTTATCACTATGTACAGAGTGGTGTCCCCGTCAAGGGAAATAATAGATTTTATGTATGTATTGAAAATGATTATACACTATAGTAAATATCGACAACACTTGATCATGACGCTTCTTGGTAAATTAGGTATATATTATTTTTCGTAACGTCATTATGATTTTATAATATGAAATGTGTTTGTAGAACGCAAACGGTTGAGACTAATCGAGCGCACCCCTCATCCGGTTTACGGGCACCTAAATTCTGGGAAACAATAGACTCAAACAAAGGGCTAAGGGATTTCACATAATCGTTTTTACAAATAGCTAACATTCGTTACAAAAATAAAGGGCTATAGATAAGAAACACGCTTTATCTAGTTGGTTTTGTTGTCATATTAACAATGAAGACCAAAACGACGATAGCTACGAAATTGCTGTCTCCGATGGTAAGATTTATTACCTACATTTAGGAGTGAAAAGTAAATATTGCGTCATTTGTATGAGGGCGAAAAATAAAGGACGAAAAGCACATAGGTGACGATTGCACTTATTTATTTGTTACTTTCAGGATATAAGTATTCCAATTAATATTATTAAAGTTTTGGTATATTTACAGGTTCCTCTACCAGTACCTTGACTAGCAAAAACTATTTACAACTGACCGTCTCAATCTGTTAAGTTGTCGAACAAAAAAAATCTACAAAATGAAACAATAAACCGTCGTTTGAATATTTTTGATAGGCATATTAACTGTGAAGTAAAAGTTACTACAGTCAAAATGATGAAAGGCTGGAGCACATACTACTGTTGCTTGAAAGCTCTGAGCAAAGCAAGTGCTCTGGCTTTGTATGCTAAAAACTTACTGCACAATTGAAACAATAACAGGTTGCTACTCAATTGAAATAACAGTAGTATTTGCTTTTAGAATTGGAGTCCTACTAATAAAAAGTTTTACAACACCGAGAACCATTGCATTCAATTATCACAAAATGGGTATGATTTTTAACATGAGGTATACTTTCTTTATAGAGCAGAGCAATATAATTCTTTGGTTCCAAAGTACAACGGAGAAATTACGCAATAAACAACTATTATGCATAGAGGTGCTTTGCTGAAAGAAACGTGAAAGAAATTCAAGAAAAAGTTGGCTAGTTTCGGTGCTTTGCCCTTGCCAGAATGATACGAAATCTATTTCTTCGTCATGTTCCTCGCTTACTGACATCGATTCAAGCTCGCCAAGATTTATTGAACTGGAGGAATTTGCAACGCAATGAACCATCGGTTCAGAAAGAAGACTTGAAATGTGAAAATATGTGTGTATATCAAAGTTAAAAGGCTAACCAACAAAATTTAGTTTCAACTTTAAGGAGATCTTTTTGTGACAAGGTTTTTTTAAATTTAATTTAGTTTAACCGTAAAGTAAAGCTTAAAATGTAATAATTCTTTATAAAAAAAGTTGAGTTTAAGACTTAGAGCGTACAAAGTACCTGCATATAGCTGTGAGTACTATCTAAGCAATCAGTACCTAGGAATCTCAAACAGCGGACATGTAAAGAGGATTTGTCAATGCTAAACTCACAACTCCGAAGGAACGGAGGAATCTTGAAGATCTAATAAAACATTCAAAATCTTGAATGGATTCTACGATATAAAGAACTTTAATACGCCCTGCTTTATTCGTAACGAGAATGCACATCTCTAAGATGTCTCCCGAGGACCGAAGGAATCGTGGATGGAGATCTATCAGAAACATCCAAAATGAAAGAACTTTGACGCGACCTGCTTTATTCGTAACGAGAATGCATATCTTAGTGGACACCATCTGAAGTTATGCACTTGGCTTCTATAACAACAATCCTCACAGACATTTTATCAGTAACAGAGTGGCCAGAACGTGGAACCAGCTCCCAGAACACTTAGTCTCAGCTGACAGTTCAAAAACAGACTTGATACATTTTACCTCAGACTAGAGAAATTGAAGGAATGAAAATGGAAACTGAATACAGGCATCATCAGTTGTCTACGACTGTCTGTCTGCTAACTTACAATAATAATAATAATATTAATTTATGTGTAATATTCTACGCTATTCATATTTCATTTCTTCATCCTAACATGCAAACGATTTTTTAAATTCTTAACTAAAATGTAAACGTAATCGTCAATAGTTTACGACTTAGAGTGGTTTTATGAATTGAGATTGAAACTGTATTAATAAAATAGAACGATTTGTTTGGTAACTAGTCAACCGGTTCCGGGTTCACCCCTGACACATTTCAACATACCTTTTAGTCATACATTCCCACAAATTATTTATTTTTATGTTATGTAAGGGACATTTATGATTACTACTCCGCTCCCTTGAGTAGTAGCATAATGACATATAGCCTGTAACTTTCCTCTATAAACGAGCTATTCAACACAAAAATATTTGTAAAGTCTAACTAGTAGTTCTTGCGATTAGCGCGTTCAACTGATCATACAAACAAACTCTTTAGTTTTTATTATTATTATTTTTATAACCAATGTGTATATTTATATTGATTTTATAAAATAAAATCGTTTATTTTTATTATGTTATAAAGATGAAATAAAATATTAATAATGTGATATTTTAAGTAGTTTTAAGTGCTCACAGCGATGTGTATGTATTTCATATGACCTGTCTTAAAATTTTGGACATCACGTTTGAATTTCTCTTGTGAACAATTAGTACACTTAAAGCTTTAAAAACTGAAAAATTCAAAGGGTGTAAATTACTCAAAAGCCCATTCGAAATATTATACGTAAAAATTTTTACTCAAACTTAGAATTCGACATTAAATTTAAAAAATCAACGTTTTAGCTACCAGAAATATGATTATATTTTTTTTTTACAATTTATTGATATATTTAACATTGAACTTTTTAGAGGCTTGCCTCTTTGCAAATTTTTAAATGCTCAGTAATAAAATAAGGAATAAAGACATCACAAGAAAAAAATTGTGTATTCACATCCACGTCTATTAAAAGTATAACTGACCAGAATATAAACAAACTCACGACTTCATATTTTTTCGGTTATCTGTTTGATGTGAAATACCCCATATGCCGTTGTAAATTTTTTAACTGTTTAGACGTCAATATGATAACCAAATAGGTCGTCATCTTCTAAAACTCTTACAGAAAAATTCACAAAACACATTTAGTATTATAACTTAACAAATAGCTCGTACATTAACGAATATTTGAAATGATCTTTTATATTTATCTTAGCTCACATAATATATCGTCGAAATATTCATTTGGAATCGGCAGTTCCTGAGATTAGTTCGCTCAAACAAACAAACGTTTCAGCTTTATAACATAAGTAGGTATAGATAGACAATGTTATACAATAAACGATTTATAGTATTTACGGTCAATCACCCGCGTTTTTTGGTCTAGAAACAAGTAATGTAATTGTGTCATTATTCTAATAAGTGCTGAGTGCTACAAAATTAGTTTTACATTTTAATATGCTAGATATCTAGATAGTGTGATATGTTATAATGTAATAATATTATATCCTGAAGAGTTCATCAAAATAATTACGCTTGGTTGCGCCGATGTAGAAACTGTATTTTTTGACGCGGAAACACACTCCTTCTATACCCATCTCCCCTCCCGCACTAACCATAGTATAGTACTAGATATAGTTTCCGTCCGCCATTTGTGATATATAGACACTCACTCCCGCTATGAACTAGCCAGCGTAAAGGCGGACCGCGCGCGCGTCTCTCAGAAATGAATAATATTTGTTGCATTTTTACCGCTTCATAGACCTTTACCGATCGGATTGTGCCTCTCGTGTGTCCCTCAAGTGATTTAGTGATGCTGGCGGCAGCTCCTGAGCAAGGAAGAGAAGATCCGTGTACCGGCTGCGATGAAAACACGTGGTGTCGTGAAGGTTAGTGCATCCTCTCCTAATTTCTCGGGTTGCATTCATTGCCTGGATCACGTCCGCGGCAACCCGATCACCTGTCTTTTTGTGTGTAAAGCGTCAATGGAACAGTTAGCTTCTTCCCCGCAATACAGTCCACTAGCGCACGTGGCCAATCGCGCCACCATTTTCTGGTCCTGATCGAACCGGATTCTTAGCCGTAGTTCGTATTTTGTTATTATTCTAATGGGAATAAGCGCACCGCACCTAAATGCCTGGTTATTTTAGTAGAAAACCCCGCATCTAGACATTTAGGATTAGATTTTGTTGTCCGTTCGCCGCTGGCTCGCATCGTACCTACCTAGTACATACATAGGTTAGGTATCGTATCAACACTTAGTCGTAGTTCGCAATTTTCGCACCGCGCCTAAATACCTAGTTATTTTAGTAGAAAACCCCGCATCTAGGCATTTAGGCTTAGATCTTAGGTATACTAGACACCCTAGTGCATAGGCACAGTGTAATACCTAACGCATTTGGCTTTGTTTTATTTTTTTCAATTAAGTTGTTCGCTCGCCGCTAGCTCGCATCGTATTTACCTAATACCTACGTGGGTAGATACGTGGTTGTACCTACCTCGCCCGCATCTCATTCCAATTCATACGAAAGTATTTTAATTTGAATAGATATTACGCAATACTTAATCTCTGAAATAATAGTTGAACCTGGACAGCGGTCTGGCTCGCGTAGGTACGATCTGGCTGTTGCTAGGCGCGTTTTGTTCAAGCGTGCATTCACAGTTGTAAATACCTACCTACCTGCAGAGTATCGCTCGCGTCGCGTCGCTGCTCTGTACCGCTAAGATTAAGTCATTTCATATTTGTTGTTTACCGCACTTTAGTTTGAGATTTAATTGTAAACATGTCCCCAAAGGTTGATAAGACCGGTAAAGTTCAATTGAAACTTTTATTCGCTAAAAAAGAAATGATTTACTCTCGCGTACAATCGATTTATGATAATGCACTTAAAACCTCTGATTTGGCCATTAGAGATTCGTTCTTGTGTTCTATAGAAAACTTAGATAGTCTACGCGCGGATTTCGAAACCTTAGTACATGACATCAACGTTTTAGAGTTGAATTTGGATCCCGATTACTCAGTGAGTTATCAAGCCTTGTCGTCGTTTGACGATTTGTATTGTCGTATCAAGCGCGTCGCTAGGAGTTTGGAGAAACCGTCTGACCGACCCAACCCCACTCGCGACCGACCTAAGTTGCCACCAATTCAAATACCCGAATTTGATGGTAACATTCGCAATTGGTGTCTATTTATAGATAGTTTTGAGAATACAATAGATAAGAACGATTCGTTGACAGATCACGAAAAATTGCATTATCTCGTTGAAAAATTGACTGGTAAAGCTATAACCGTTTGCGCTGGAATTACGTTTAGTGCCGAGAATTATAATTTAATTTTAAATACTTTGAAAGCTAAGTATGAGGATAAAAGATCGGTAGCTAACGCCTATTTAGATCAGATGTTTGATTTGAAATCTATTACGGCATGTAACGATCAAAACTTAGAGAAATTTCTAGATACTTTCGCGTCAGCTGTTCGCGCCGTAAAGAACCTAAAGATCGATGACCTCTGCGACTTCGTATTTTTGTATATGGGTTTAAAGAAATTAGATTCCGAAACCATTCGTTTGTTTGAGTCGGATCATCGCGGCAGTAAAATTCCTAAGTTCGAAAACTTAGAAAGTTTTGTTCGCGAGCATATAAAGGTATTGCAACGCTCTTCATCGAAACATGAAGGCGCGAAGAAGGTTGTTACTTCTGAACGCAAAATAGATGCCTCATCGAGGTCACTGAGGTCAACCCATACTTATGTTAATACCGCACCAGCACGTGTACAATCACCTGTTTGCTCTTTGTGTAGTACTCATCATTCGCAACTGTACAAGTGTCCTGGTTTCCTAAAATTGTCGCCTAGTGATCGTTATAAATTTGTTCGCGCTAATAATTTTTGTTTTAATTGTCTCGGTACTAAACACCGCGTTGTTTTATGTAATAGTGGAAATGGTTGTCGCAAATGTCAAGCGAGACACCACACTTTACTTCATTTTGAGAATAGTAATGCCGCATCCAATGTGAGCACAGTTGGCTCGTCGAGCGGTGACACACGGCAGCCTGCGCCGCAGCCGCAGCCCGCGCTCGCACGCGCTCCGGCCCGCCCGGTGACCGCTGCGGATGACGTCACCTTGTGTTCGTTCTCCGCTAGTGCTGCACTCACTACTGTGTGTCTCGCGACCGCTCGCGTTGTTATTGTTGATGCATTAGGTAAGCCGCGCATTGTTCGAGCGCTATTAGATGGCGCTTCGCAAAGTAATTTTATTACTCAAGATTGTTGTCAACGTCTTGGTTTCAATGTTGATAAGCGTTCAACCCATTCAGTGGTGAAAGGTTTTGGGGGTTTGCAGTCAGCTGTTCATGGCACCGTTAAAACAAGGTTTGGATCTCGTTTTAATAATAATATTTGGTTTGACATGGATTCGCTCGTAACAGATAAAATAACTGAACAGTTGCCTACCGTCCCAGTTGACACGTCTTTATTAACGAAATTTAAAGACTTGCCTTTAGCTGATGAGACTTACGCTGTTCCTGGAGTCGTCGATATATTGATCGGCGCTTCGATTCTCCCGCACCTCCAGTTATCACGTAAGGTTCAAGGGGGACCGACGTACCCCGCTCCGCACGCCCTGGAAACAGTTCTGGGTTTTGTTATAATTGGTTCCGCACCCGCTTCTATAGATAGTTTTAGTCACTCGACTGCCTCGTTCTGTTGCACCGTCGAGCCGCCACTGGAGTCTACCATCCGCAAGTTTTGGGAGATTGAAGAGGTCAATGTCCCACCAATCTTAAGCCCTGATGACAAGATGGCTGAGGAGATTTATTGTCGCACGACTACTCGTGATGAGCAGGGTCGTTATGTTGTCGCGCTCCCTTTCAAGGGAGATATTTTTTCGCTCGGTGACTCCCGTGCATCCGCTGAAAGACGCTTTCTTTGTTTAGAACGAAAGATGCAGGCGTCTCCAAAGTTAAAGCAAGCCTATGATGAGGTTGTTAACGAATATTTAGATAAAGGTTACATCTCACCTGCGCCTGCGGACACTGACGAGACCCAGCCTTCGTACGTTATCCCGCACCACGGAGTTATTAGAGAAGATAAGCTTACTACTAAACTCCGCGTAGTTTTAGATGGCAGTGCTAAGACTAGCACTTCCGTGTCGCTTAATGACATTTTGTATTGTGGTCAAAATCTTCAAGGTCATTTATTTGACATAATTGTAAATTTTCGCTTATTCGCTGTTGCACTCTCTGCAGATATTCGACAAATGTTTTTGTGCCTTGAAGTGCGCAAACCCGATCGTAGGTTTCAACGATTTTTGTATAGATTTTCACCGCAAGAACCTTTAATGGTTTACGAGTTTAATCGTGTTTGCTTCGGGCTTAAATCTAGCCCTTTTCACGCACTCCGCACCGTCAAGCAGTTGGCCGCTGACGAGGGCGATGCATTTCCGAAAGCGAGAGCCACCATTGAGACTGGCTTATACATGGATGACTTCGTGTATAGTGTAGATAGCGAGGCAGAGGCTGTCGAGACGGCCGCTCAAGTTATAAGTCTCATGAAGGCTGGTCAATTTGATCTCGTGAAATGGACGAGCAACTCGCAAACTGCGTTAGAGTCGATTCCACCGTCGCACCGATTGTCTTCGGTTAAGGAATTCGATGAAAGTGATACGCACAAGGTGCTTGGTTTAAGCTGGTCGCCCGCATCTGATACGTTTAGTTTGAGAATTAGTTCGACCCCGCAAACTTGTACTAAACGCATTATCCTGTCGTGTGTGGCACGGATATGGGACGTAATGGGATTCGTAGCTCCTGTCGTTTTGTACGCCAAACTACTTATAAAAGAGCTTTGGCTTTCCAATTGTGATTGGGACGACACCGCGCCCGACAACATTGCTAAGTTGTGGGCTCGCTTTAGAAAAGAACTTTCTGTGCTTGACCAAATACAAATTCCGCGTCATGTAGGTATATCGCAACATAGTGTTGTTACGGTAGTAGGCTTCGCGGACGCTAGTGAGAGGGCGTATGGAGGAGTAGTCTACTTTCATGTCTCGAATGTAGGTAAGGTTTCAATTAGCCTTATAAGCGCGAAATCAAAGGTCTCTCCCCGTAAGGTCGTCTCTCTGGCACGCCTCGAGCTATGCGCTTTACTATTGTTAGTTAGATTGATCACCTCTATCGCCAATGCTTGTAGTAGTCGCATTAATATTAGTAGAATTTTAGCTTTTTCGGACTCAACAGTCGCTTTGTGTTGGGCCCACTCTTCGCCCCATCGTTGGGACACATTCGTCGCTAATAGAGTGGCAAAAATTCAATCGGAATTAGCGCCACAAAATCTCTTTCACGTTGCTGGCACCGACAACCCAGCCGATTGTCTCTCTCGTGGATTGCTTCCTTCGCAAATTTTGGATCACCCGTTGTGGTTTAGTGGACCGTCCTGGATTCATGCCGCGTTAGATAAGTGGCCAGTTAGTCAATTCAATCCCACTACGGTTTCCGAACCACCCGAGGAAAAGAAGCACTCGCTTGTTGTATCGGTCCCGCGTGAAGAGTCCCTTATTTTGTTGTTGGCTAATCGCGTCTCGTCTTGGTCGAGACTGTTGCGTTGTGTTGTTTATGTAGGCCGATTTTTGAGAATTTTATCTACGCGCGGTCATATAACCGCCGCTGATTTAGATAAAGCTGAATTGGTCATACTTCGCGAGTTGCAGAAATGTTATTTTGCTTCTGAATTTAAAAATTTAGAATTTAACAAACCTTGTAGTCGTTCTTTCCGACACTTGAAACCATTTTTGGAAGATGGACTCATTCGAGTAGGTGGTCGTTTGAGAAATTCAGGTTTAGGATTTGAACAAAGGCACCCAGTAGTTCTCCCGCGTAAGGACCACGTATTAGATTTGTTAGTAGATTATCAGCATAAGGTGAATTGTCACGCTGGTCCCGATTTGTTAATGTCTATTTTGAGACAGAAATACTGGATAATTTCCGCTCGTAATTTGATTCGCGCTAGAGTACACAGATGTGTACCTTGTTTTAAACTCCGCCCGCGTTTTATCGCGCCTGAAATGGCCGATCATCGCTCTTGTCGTGTTGTTCAATCCGCAAAACCTTTCGTACACACCGGCACAGACTTTGCTGGGCCTTTCAAAGTCACCATTGCTCGTGGTCGTGGCATTCGCTCCACGAAAGCTTATGTTTGTTTGTTCATTTGTATGACAACTCGCGCGGTTCATATAGAGTTGACCGGTGATTTAAGTACGCAAAATTTTATGTCCGCTTTTAAACGTTTTTTGTCGCGTCGGGGTCCGGTTAAGCGCATGTATTCGGACAACGGTACAAACTATGTAGGGGCCCGACGTAGTATTTCGGAATTGCACGCATTCTTACGGTCTAAGTACTACCAAAGTGAATTCGCTCACATCTTAGCCGAAAATCGCATTGAATGGTACTTTAACACGCCTGCAGCTAGTCATTTTGGTGGTAATTGGGAAGCGAATATTAAAAGCCTTAAGTCGCATCTGTTTCGCGTCATAGGCGAACAGATTCTCTCGTTCGAGGAGTTGAGTACCGTACTTGCTCAAGTAGAGGCGGTGATGAACACGCGTCCGCTGTGTCGGACTCTATCTAGCGATCCGTCAGAGCCATTAGCGCTGACGCCAGCTCACTTCTTAAATACGACTCCTCTAAAATATTTGCCCGCAATAGATGTTGAAGACGATAGAATGCACCTTCTAACTCGTCACGCTCTTTTGGATAAGTTGGTCCAATCGTTTTGGAATCGTTGGAGAACCGATTATTTGCACACGCTGCAGTCACGTCAAAAATGGAATACTCCATCCAACCCAATTACTGTAGGTACGGTGGTAGTCCTTATGACTGAGAATGCGCCTCCTTTACATTGGCCTCTAGGAGTAGTAGAGGAAATTTTTCCCGATGCCCGCGGGATAACTCGTGTTGTACGGGTTAAAACTGCAACCGGATCGTATCTGCGCCCGGTTGTTCGATTCTGCCCTCTGCCTAGCCAGCAGTAGGCACGAGTTCCAATCTATGTTTATATTTTAGTTGTTATTTCCCAAACCTAGATTTAGATTAGACATTAGATTTGTTCCACATTTTTCGTTTCGAAGGTAACCCTTCAAGCCGGGGGGAATGGTTGCGCCGATGTAGAAACTGTATTTTTTGACGCGGAAACACACTCCTTCTATACCCATCTCCCCTCCCGCACTAACCATAGTATAGTACTAGATATAGTTTCCGTCCGCCATTTGTGATATATAGACACTCACTCCCGCTATGAACTAGCCAGCGTAAAGGCGGACCGCGCGCGCGTCTCTCAGAAATGAATAATATTTGTTGCATTTTTACCGCTTCATAGACCTTTACCGATCGGATTGTGCCTCTCGTGTGTCCCTCAAGTGATTTAGTGATGCTGGCGGCAGCTCCTGAGCAAGGAAGAGAAGATCCGTGTACCGGCTGCGATGAAAACACGTGGTGTCGTGAAGGTTAGTGCATCCTCTCCTAATTTCTCGGGTTGCATTCATTGCCTGGATCACGTCCGCGGCAACCCGATCACCTGTCTTTTTGTGTGTAAAGCGTCAATGGAACAGTTAGCTTCTTCCCCGCAATACAGTCCACTAGCGCACGTGGCCAATCGCGCCACCAACGCTAATCTTATCAGGATCTAGTCTACGCATTAATTAATTATACTATAGTACTATACATAATTAAAAAAAGAACACATTATCGCGTTATAAAAATATATTTTGACTAATTTGAGCAATATATATAATTCATTTATAGAATATAAATATATACTATACAAAAACATTGAATATAGGCTATCAAAAGGTATATAAAACTGAAGACAAAACATTTGAAACATTGTTTATACCGAAGAATTAAGAAGAGAGCAACACATTTATTCCAATATTACAACAAAAAAGTTAAAAAAGTAAACGACACGCATCTAGTAAAATGTCCCGCATGTTCTTGCGCATCACTGTCTTGTAGAGATGTATTATAGACTTTAGCCAAGTTCACCATATTCGTAAGAGTTGATTTTATAGAACAATGTCTTACGTGTATGATAAAAGTGGCTTTAAAAAGTCTTTTGGAGAACAGCAGGTACGTCATAGTGTAAGAGAGAGAGAGAGAGAGTGTGTGGTGCGACTGCTGAAAAGAAGAAATGTTAACGTTAATTACTATACAAAAGTTACAAGCAATATAATAAAATAATAAATACTAAATTCACACAATAATATAAGTTAAGTTAGCAAACCTGTAAATATCTGACTAAACTGAGAATACCTGCATAATCAATTACAGTTACCTTCTAGGTGTCGGGTAGGTCAGCCTCATTTAGGAAGGGCTCCACTACTGCCCAAAGTTCGTCGGCCTCCTCTGGAGCTATAAAAAAATACCAAGTTGTAATAAGTAACAAACTTTTTTTATAAGAAATAATTTACGCTGAGCCTTTTGAGAAGTGTTATTACTTAGCCGTGGCTCGTCCAGTTGAACATCAGGCAGTACAGGTCCGTCATTTGTTTGTTCCTCCATTTGTTGCATCGGGTGCTGCTCCATTTGCTGTTCCGTTTGCTGCTCGGTTTGCTGCTCTATTTGCTGCTCCATTTGTAAAACTATAACAAAAGTATGATGGTTAAATAAACGTATCAGCCTCAGTCGTTGTTATTGTTAATCAGTATATGAAACAATTAATATTTACTTTCTGCCTCCATTGCGTCATTTTCACGCTGCAAATCCTCTGCGCTAATGCGTCCTTTCCCTGTCCTCTCTCTGATGAACCTTATCGTGTTAGCCAGCACATCTTGGTTACTCATCTGCAATATGGCAAAATGTACATTATTTCTTGAAGTCTATATTTTTTCAATATTTAATATTCAGCGAGTGAATTATTGGGTTATCTTACATTAGCGTCACCACCAATGGCAATGGCTAGGTCTTTCAACACTATGGCGGTCTCCTCACGGCGCTCTCTCTCATAATGAGCGTTACGCGCTCGCCTTTCCTCCTGCAAACAGAAGAATACCCAATTGAATAACAGCTATTAGCGAATGACAAGAATCTTCAATCGTATTGTCCTCCATAGGATTACTAACGCGTGATAACGGCACGCGGTTTCGGCCTGTTGGCCTCCAACGACGCGGCCTGCTCGTCCTCGTGGGCCTGGTCTGGCCGTCATTTCGATCTCGTTTCTGTAAGACAATAAATGAGTAAATTTTAAGACGTGTATAATTTTTACATGTAGATGACCTGCACAAAGCGATGCAGATGCCAACACCACGGTAAAAATAAATCAAGACGATACACGCTAAGTAGATAATTACCGTATGAGATGACATTTTCAATTCGATAACGCGCTCGTTGTCTAGTAAGTAATGAATTCGCTTGTCAAGAAATGAACAAGAAATGAATAATTTCAACGAGACTCCAGCTTATATTGACGCGAAAATCTTACCTGCGCACACGCAGGACGCTCCTGAAGGGTGGGGGTGGGCTATTGTGTAGACAACTGGGCAGTGATAAGATCTCTTTGTGTTTGATTGTAAACTTTAAGTTAGGTTGCTGCATTGAAGTTTCGTGGAAATGACTGTAATGGCTGTATTTTAAAATTCTAAATACTCATCGGTTGAATAGTAGCATTTCTCTATTAAAGATGCTCTAAGCTGGCTAGTGAAAAGTGTCATACTTTCCTGTAGTTTGACATGGTTTGGGAGTTTATTCTAACTGCCATATAATACAGACTTTCATTTAGCATTTTTGATTCTCGAAGGCGGTAGGTGTAGTCTCATTTTGTGTCGGGTGTCTTCCTTTGTTTCGGAACTCCTCTTGTTTTTGTATTCAAATGTGCATATGTCGAAAATGTATATTGATCTACAACTTTCTGTGTTTTTTATTTGTGCTATTATTCTGATACACTTTTTTTGGACTATGAACAGATCATTTATATCAACACTATTTCCCCAAAGCATAACCCCATACCTCAGCCACGAATATGCATAAGCGTAGTAGGCATAAAGCAGTTTGTGTGTTAGTGTTTTTGTTAATTTGGAAAAGGGTGTATGTGAATTGTGATAGTTTAACTTTGACGTGTTTTATGTGTGTTTTTCAGTTAATGTGTGTGTCTATGTTTATTTCCAGTAATTTAAATGTGTTGACTTCTTCTAAAGATGTGTGTTGGTGAGTTATGTTTAAATTTAAGGGGGGCTTTGTGTACGGTCCAAATTGTATGATTTTCGTTTTATTCGAGTTTATTTCTAAGTTGTGTTCTTGTAGCCATTCCGTTATAGTTTGGAGAGTATTTTTTACTATGGTGTTGTGGTTGGTTAAACCGTCGCATTGTATTACAATAGAAATGTCGCCCGCGAAGAGGACGGGTAGTGCCTTTTCCGGGTCTAATGATTTAGGTAAGTCATTTATATAAATCAGGAACAATATACACCCTAGTACACTTCCTTGGGGGATTGAGCAAGTTAAATAATTTTTCTGCGACCGCACAGACTTTGCATTATTTGTGTCCTGTTGTGTAAATATGATTTGAACCATTAGTGGGCGGGTCCGCGTAACCCACAGCCTTTTAATTTCATCAACAGTATGTCATACAGTACCTTATCGTAGGCTTTTGTCATATCAATCAATAGTCCTATAACATGTTTTTTATCATTTATGTGCTGAAGAGCCGTTTGGACGTACTTATAGATGACCAAAGTAGTTGACCTAGATTTTCTGAAGCCATTCTGAATATTGTCTAGAATTTTATGTTTTTCCAAAAATGCATACAACCGGTTACACATAGCTTTCTCGAATATTTTTGAAAAAGTTGGCAGTGGTGCAATGGGTCTCTAATTGCTAGGGACTTGAGTGTCGCCTTTTAGGGGTTTTACTAGTGAGATTTTTTATGCGTCTGGGAATTGCCCGTCTTCAAAACTTTGATTAATTAATAGTGTTAAAGGGACTATGAATTCCATAGCACACTGTTTTAGAAGTAGCAGTGGAATATCATCTATACCGCAATTGTGTTTGTTTTTTGTTATTTTTATAATATTTAGTATTTCTTTGAAGTCCACTGGCTGTAAGTACATTGAGTGTATCGGCGAGGTTATAACAGGTCGTCCGATGAGTGTATTTGTGCAGGTACTGTCTTGACCCACTGAAATGAAAAAAATGTTAAATGTGTTACATATTGTTAAGGGGCATGTCACTACTTCATCATTAATTTTCAACGTCATGTTTTCTTTTTCTTAATGTCTGTTTTTCTAGTTACTGTATTTATGATTTTCCACATAGTTTTAACTTTACTATCAGATTTTTTCATCTGGCCTATATTCTCTAATTTTTTTAACACTTTAATACTCGACTCGAATTTAGGTCCCAATGTAATAGGTGGCGAGCTTATTGCTATTCACCAGGCACTCATATATATATATAAAGCATATAGACAAAAGCATATCTGGATTTTATTTTGTTTTAAGGAATTTGGGACCACATTGTAATGTCATGGCTTCGTATTGTATAGAAACACGATGCCGACACTCAAATTACTTCTTTAATATTTTTCTTCTACCTAAATAATGTCCATGCTATAAAAGCTTGAGTTGTAGTCATTCATTGTTTGGTATCAACATCCATCAGTGGTTGCGCCGATGTGGAAACTGTATTTTTGACATGGAAACACACCCTTTCTATACCCATCTCCCCGCCCGCACTAACCATAGTGTAGTTCGTCCGTCCGCCATTTGTGAAATATAGACACTCAGTCTCGCTTTGAACTAGCCAGCGTAAAGGCGATCGCGCGCGCGCGTCTCTCAGAAATGAATAATATTTGTTGTATTTTAACCGCCTCATAGACCTTTACCGATCGGATGGTGCCTCTCGTGTGTTCCTCAAGGGATCTAGTGACGCTGACGGCAGCTCCTGAGCAAGGAAGAGAAGATCCGTGTACCGGCTGCGATGAAAAACACGTGGGTCGTGAAGGTTAGTGCATCCTCTCCTAATTTCTCGGGCTGCATTCACTGCCTGGATCGAATCCGCGGCAGCCCGGCCACCTGTCTTGTTTTGTGTGTAAAGTGTCAATAGAACAGTTATCTGCTTCCCCGCAATACAGTCCACTCGCGCACGCTGGCCCACGCGCCACCATTTTTGGTCCGGATCGAGCCGGATTCTTAGCCGTAGTTCGTATTTTGTTATTATTCTAATGGGAATGAGCGCACCGCACCTAAGTGCCTGGTTATTTTAGTAGAAAACCCCGCATCCAGACACTTAGGCTTAGAATTTGTTGTCCGTTCGCCGCTGGCTCGCATTGTACCTACCTAATACATAAATAGGTTAGGTATCATATCAACACTTAATCGTAGTTCACAATTTTCGCATCGCACCTAAGTGCCCGGTTATTTTAGTAGAAAACCCCGCATCCAGACATTTAGGCTTAGATCTTAGGTATACTCAGACACCCTAGTGCATAGGCACAGTGTAATACCTAACGCATTTGGCTTTGTTTTGTTTTTTTTCAATTACGTTGTTCTCGGCTCACGTCGTATTTGCCTAGTACCTGCGTGGGTAGACACGTGGCTGTGCCTACCTCGCTCGCATCTCATCCCAATTCATACGAAAGTATTTTAATTTGAATAGATATTACGCAATACTTAATCTCGGAAATAATAGTTGAATCTAGACAGCGACCATCGCGCAGGTGCGACCTTGTTGCTATGCGCGTTTGTTCAAGCGTGCATTCACAGTTGTAAGCACCTACCTACCTACATAGTTAACGCTCGCGCCGCCTCGCTGCTCTGTACCGCTAGGATTAAGTCATTTCATATTTAATTGTAAACATGTCCCCAAAGGTTGATAAGACCGGTAAGGTTCAATTGAAACTTTTATACGCTAAAAAAGAAATGATTTACTCTCGCGTACAATCGATTTATGATAGTGCACTTAAAACCTCTGATTTGGTCATCAGAGATTCGTTCTTGTGTTCTATAGAAAACTTAGATAGTCTACGCGCGGATTTCGAAACCTTAGTGCATGACATCAACGTTTTAGAGTTGAATTTGGATCCCGATTACTCAGTGAGTTATCAAGCCTTGTCGTCGTTTGACGATTTGTATTGTCGTATCAAGCGCGTCGCGAGGAGTTTGGAGAAGCCGTCTGACCGACCCAACCCCACTCGCGACCGACCTAAGTTGCCACCAATTCAAATACCCGAGTTTGATGGTAACATTCGCAATTGGTGTCGATTTATAGATAGTTTTGAGAATACAATAGATAAGAACGATTCGTTGACAGATCACGAAAAATTGCATTATCTCGTTGAAAAATTGACTGGTAAAGCTATAACCGCTTGCGCTGGAATTACGTTTAGTGCCGGGAATTATAATTTAATTTTAAATACTTTGAAAGCTAAGTATGAGGATAAAAGATCGGTAGCTAACGCCTATTTAGATCAGATGTCTGATTTGAAATCTATTACGGCATGTAACGATCAAAACTTAGAGAAATTTCTAGATACTTTCGCGTCAGCTGTTCGCGCCGTAAAGAACTTGAAGATCGATGACCTCTGCGACTTCGTATTTTTGTATATGGGTTTAAAGAAATTAGATTCCGAAACCATTCGTTTGTTTGAGTCGGATCATCGCGGCAGTAAAATTCCTAAGTTCGAAGACTTAGAAAGTTTTGTTCGCGAGCATATAAAGGTATTGCAACGCTCTTCATCGAAACATGAAGGCGCGAAGAAGGTTGTTACTTCTGAACGCAAAATAGATGCGTCATCGAAGTCGCTGAGGTCAACCCATACTTATGTTAATACCGCACCAGCACGTGTACAGTCGCCTGTTTGCTCTTTGTGTAGTACTCATCACTCGCAACTGTACAAGTGTCCTGGTTTCCTAAAATTGTCGCCTAGTGATCGTTATAAATTTGTTCGCGCTAATAATCTTTGTTTTAATTGTCTCGGTACTAAACACCGCGTGGGTTTATGTAATAGTGGAAATGGTTGTCGCAAATGTCAAGCGAGACACCACACTTTGCTTCATTTTGAAAATAGTAATGCCGCATCCAAGGTGAGCACAGTTGGTTCGTCGAGCGGTGACGCGCGGCAGCCTGCGCCGCAGCCGCAGCCCGAGCTCGCACGCGCTCCGGCCTGCCCGGGGACCGCTACGAATGACGTCACCTTGTGTTCGTTCTCCGCTAGTGCTGCCCTCACTACGGTTTGTCTTGCGACCGCTCGCGTGGTTATTGTTGATGCATTAGGTAAACCGCACATTGTTCGAGCGCTATTAGATGGCGCTTCGCAAAGTAATTTTATTACTCAAGATTGTTGTCAACGTCTTGGTTTCAATGTTGATAGGCGTTCAACCTACTCAGTGGTGACGGGTTTTGGAGGTTTACGGTCAGCTGTTCATGGCACAGTTAAAACGAGGTTTGGATCTCGTTTTAATAATAAAATTTGGTTTGACATGGATTCGCTCGTTACAGATAAAATAACTGAACAGTTGCCTACCGTCCCAGTTGACACGTCTTTATTAACGAAATTTAAAGACTTGCCTTTAGCTGATGAGACTTACGCTGTTCCTGGAATCGTCGATATATTGATCGGCGCTTCGATTCTCCCGCACCTCCAGTTATCACGTAAGGTCAAAGGGGGACCGACGTACCCCGCTCCGCACGCCCTGGAAACAGTTCTGGGTTTTGTTATAATTGGTTCCGCACCCGCTTCTATAGATAGTTTTAGTCACTCGACTGCCTCGTTCTGTTGCACCGTCGAGCCGCCACTGGAGTCTACCATCCGCAAGTTTTGGGAGATTGAAGAGGTCAATGTCCCACCAATCCTAAGCCCCGATGACAAGATGGCTGAGGAGATTTATTGTCGCACGACTACTCGTGATGAGCAGGGTCGTTATGTGGTCGCGCTCCCTTTCAAGGGAGATATTTTTTCGCTCGGGGACTCCCGTGCATCCGCTGAAAGACGCTTTCTTTGTTTAGAACGAAAGATGCAGGCGTCTCCAAAGTTAAAGCAAGCCTATGATGAGGTTGTTAACGAATATTTAGATAAAGGTTACATCTCACCTGCGCCTGCGGACACTGACGAGACCCAGCCTTCGTACGTTATCCCGCACCACGGAGTTATTAGAGAAGATAAGCTTACTACTAAACTCCGCGTAGTTTTAGATGGCAGTGCTAAGACTAGCACTTCCGTGTCGCTTAATGACATTTTGTATTGTGGTCAAAATCTTCAAGGTAATTTATTTGACATAATTGTAAATTTTCGTTTATTCGCTGTGGCACTCTCTGCAGATATTCGACAAATGTTTTTGTGCCTTGAAGTGCGCGAACCCGATCGTAGGTTTCAACGATTTTTGTATAGATTTTCACCGCAAGAACCTTTAATGGTTTACGAGTTTAATCGTGTTTGCTTCGGGCTTAAATCTAGCCCTTTTCACGCACTTCGCACCGTCAAGCAGTTGGCCGCTGACGAGGGCGATGCATTTCCTAAAGCGAGAGCCACCATTGAGACTGGCTTATACATGGACGACTTCGTGTATAGTGTAGATAGCGAGGCCGAGGCTGTCGAGACGGCCGCTCAGGTTATAAGTCTCATGAAGGCGGGTCAATTTGATCTCGTGAAATGGACGAGCAACTCGCAAACAGCGTTAGAGTCGATTCCACCGTCGCACCGATTGTCTTCGGTTAAGGAGTTCGATGAAAGTGATACGCACAAGGTGCTTGGTTTAAGCTGGTCGCCCGCATCTGATACGTTTAGTTTGAAAAGTAGTTCGACCCCGCAAACTTGTACTAAACGCATTATCCTGTCGTGTGTGGCACGGATATGGGACGTAATGGGATTCGTAGCTCCTGTCGTTCTGTACGCCAAACTACTTATAAAAGAGCTTTGGCTTTCGAATTGTGATTGGGACGACACCGCGCCCGACAACATTGCTAAGTTGTGGGCTCGCTTTAGAAAAGAACTCTCTGTGCTTGACCAAGTACAAATTCCGCGTCATGTAGGTATATCGCAACCTAGTGTTGTTACGGTAGTAGGCTTCGCGGACGCTAGTGAGAGGGCGTATGGAGGAGTAGTCTATTTTCATGTCTCGAATGTAGGTAAGGTTTCAATTAGCCTTATAAGCGCGAAATCGAAGGTCTCTCCCCGTAAGGTCGTCTCTCTGGCACGCCTCGAGCTATGCGCTTTACTATTGTTGGTTAGATTGATCACCTCTATCGCCAATGCTTGTAGTAGTCGCATTAATATTAATAGAATTTTAGCTTTTTCGGACTCAACAGTCGCTTTGTGTTGGGCCCACTCTTCGCCCCATCGTTGGGACACCTTCGTCGCTAATAGAGTGGCAAAAATTCAATCGGAATTAGCGCCAAAAAATCTCTTTCACGTTGCTGGCACCGACAACCCAGCCGATTGTCTCTCTCGTGGACTGCTTCCTTCGCAAATATTAGATCACCCGTTATGGTTTAGTGGACCGTCCTGGATTCATGCCGCGTTAGATAAGTGGCCAGTTAGTCAATTCAATCCCACTACGGTTTCCGAACCACCCGAGGAAAAGAAGCACTCGCTTGTGGTGTCGGTCCCGCGTGAAGAGTCCCTGGTTTTGTTGTTGGCTAATCGCGTCTCGTCTTGGTCGAGACTGTTGCGTTGTGTTGTTTATGTAGGCCGATTTTTGAGAATTTTATCTACACGCGGTCATATAACCGCCGCTGATTTAGATAAGGCTGAATTGATCATACTTCGCGAATTGCAGAAGTGTTATTTTGCTTCTGAATTTAAAAATTTAGAATTTAACAAACCTTGTAGTCGTTCTTTCCGACACTTGAAACCATTTTTGGAAGATGGACTCATTCGAGTAGGTGGTCGTTTGAGAAATTCAGGTTTAGGATTTGAACAAAGGCACCCAGTAATTCTCCCGCGTAAGGACCACGTATTAGATTTGTTAGTAGATTATCATCACAAAGTGAATTGTCACGCTGGTCCCGATTTGTTAATGTCTATTTTGAGACAGAAATACTGGATAATTTCCGCTCGTAATTTGATTCGCGCTAGGGTACACAGATGTGTACCTTGTTTTAAACTCCGCCCGCGTTTTATCGCGCCTGAAATGGCCGATCATCGCTCTTGTCGTGTTGTTCAATCCGCAAAACCTTTCGTACACACCGGCACAGACTTTGCTGGGCCTTTCAAGGTCACCATTGCTCGTGGTCGTGGCATTCGCTCCACGAAAGCTTATGTTTGTTTGTTCATTTGTATGACAACTCGCGCGGTTCATATAGAGTTGACCGGTGATTTAAGTACGCCAAATTTTATGTCCGCTTTTAAACGTTTTTTGTCGCGTCGGGGTCCGGTTAAGCGCATGTATTCGGACAACGGTACAAACTATGTAGGGGCCCGACGTAGTATTTCGGAATTGCACACATTCTTACGGTCTAAGTACTACCAAAGTGAATTCGCTCACATCTTAGCCGAAAATCGCATTGAATGGTACTTTAACACGCCTGCAGCTAGTCATTTTGGTGGTAATTGGGAAGCGAATATTAAAAGCCTTAAGTCGCATCTGTTTCGCGTCATAGGCGAACAGATTCTCTCGTTCGAGGAGTTGAGTACCGTACTCGCGCAAGTAGAGGCGGTGATGAACACGCGTCCGCTGTGTCGGACTCTATCTAGCGATCCGTCAGAGCCGTTAGCGCTGACGCCAGCTCACTTCTTAAATATGACTCCTTTAAAATATTTGCCCGCAATAGATGTTGATGACGATAGAATACACCTCCTAACTCGTCACGCTCTTTTAGATAAGATGGTCCAATCGTTTTGGAATCGTTGGAGAACCGATTATTTGCACACGCTGCAGTCACGTCAAAAATGGAATACTCCATCCAACCCAATTACTGTAGGTACGGTGGTAGTCCTTATGACTGAGAATGCGCCTCCTTTACATTGGCCTCTAGGAGTAGTAGAGGAAATTTTTCCCGATGCCCGCGGGATAACTCGTGTTGTACGGGTTAAAACTGCAACCGGATCGTATCTGCGCCCGGTTGTTCGCCTCTGCCCTCTGCCTAGCCAGCAGTAGGCACGAGTTCCAATCTATGTTTATATTTTAGTTGTTATTTCGCAAACCTAGATTTAGATTAGACATTAGTTTTGTTCCACATTTTTCGTTTCGAAGGTAACCCTTCAAGCCGGGGGGAATGGTTGCGCCGATGTGGAAACTGTATTTTTGACATGGAAACACACCCTTTCTATACCCATCTCCCCGCCCGCACTAACCATAGTGTAGTTCGTCCGTCCGCCATTTGTGAAATATAGACACTCAGTCTCGCTTTGAACTAGCCAGCGTAAAGGCGATCGCGCGCGCGCGTCTCTCAGAAATGAATAATATTTGTTGTATTTTAACCGCCTCATAGACCTTTACCGATCGGATGGTGCCTCTCGTGTGTTCCTCAAGGGATCTAGTGACGCTGACGGCAGCTCCTGAGCAAGGAAGAGAAGATCCGTGTACCGGCTGCGATGAAAAACACGTGGGTCGTGAAGGTTAGTGCATCCTCTCCTAATTTCTCGGGCTGCATTCACTGCCTGGATCGAATCCGCGGCAGCCCGGCCACCTGTCTTGTTTTGTGTGTAAAGTGTCAATAGAACAGTTATCTGCTTCCCCGCAATACAGTCCACTCGTACACGTTGGCCCACGCGCCACCAATCAGACCATCTTATCAAAAACAAGAAATAATTCAATAAGTGAT
Organism: Eilema griseolum; assembly: GCA_963662185.1. Lineage (NCBI taxonomy): Eukaryota > Metazoa > Arthropoda > Insecta > Lepidoptera > Erebidae > Eilema > Eilema griseolum. Next base: position 1,096,188 of record OY759251.1, read on the forward strand.
TAACACAATGATTATAGTTTCAGAAAGTTTTTAAATAAGACAACATCTTTATCACTATGTACAGAGTGGTGTCCCCGTCAAGGGAAATAATAGATTTTATGTATGTATTGAAAATGATTATACACTATAGTAAATATCGACAACACTTGATCATGACGCTTCTTGGTAAATTAGGTATATATTATTTTTCGTAACGTCATTATGATTTTATAATATGAAATGTGTTTGTAGAACGCAAACGGTTGAGACTAATCGAGCGCACCCCTCATCCGGTTTACGGGCACCTAAATTCTGGGAAACAATAGACTCAAACAAAGGGCTAAGGGATTTCACATAATCGTTTTTACAAATAGATAACATTCGTTACAAAAATAAAGGGCTATAGATAAGAAACACGCTTTATCTAGTTGGTTTTGTTGGCATATTAACAATGAAGACCAAAACGACGATAGCTACGAAATTGCTGTCTCCGATGGTAAGATTTATTACCTACATTTAGGAGTGAAAAGTAAATATTGCGTCATTTGTATGAGGGCGAAAAATAAAGGACGAAAAGCACATAGGTGACGATTGCACTTATTTATTTGTTACTTTCAGGATATAAGTATTCCAATTAATATTATTAAAGTTTTGGTATATTTACAGGTTCCTCTACCAGTACCTTGACTAGCAAAAACTATTTACAACTGACCGTCTCAATCTGTCAAGTTGTCGAACAAAAAAAATCTACAAAATGAAACAATAAACCGTCGTTTGAATATTTTTGATAGGCATATTAACTGTGAAGTAAAAGTTACTACAGTCAAAATGATGAAAGGCTGGAGCACACACTACTGTTGCTTGAAAGCTCTGAGCAAAGCAAGTGTTCTGGCTTTGTATGCTAAAAACTTACTGCACAATTGAAACAATAACAGGTTGCTACTCAATTGAAATAACAGTAGTATTTGCTTTTAGAATTGGAGTCCTACTAATAAAAAGTTTTACAACACCGAGAACCATTGCATTCAATTATCACAAAATGGGTATGATTTTTAACATGAGGTATACTTTCTTTATAGAGCAGAGCAATATAATTCTTTGGTTCCAAAGTACAACGGAGAAATTACGCAATAAACAACTATTATGCATAGAGGTGCTTTGCTGAAAGAAACGTGAAAGAAATTCAAGAAAAAGTTGGCTAGTTTCGGTGCTTTGCCCTTGCCAGAATGATACGAAATCTATTTCTTCGTCATGTTCCTCGCTTACTGACATCGATTCAAGCTCGCCAAGATTTATTGAACTGGAGGAATTTGCAACGCAATGAACCATCGGTTCAGAAAGAAGACTTGAAATGTGAAAATATTTTTAATTCTTCTGTTTTATTTATGGACGGTAGATATTTCACTTAATTACAACTATTGAATCAAAATATTACTATTACTAGGTATATCAAAGTTAAAAGGCTAACCAACAAAATTTAGTTTCAACTTTAAGGAGATCTTTTTGTGACAAGGTTTTTTTAAATTTAATTTAGTTTAACCGTAAAGTAAAGCTTAAAATGTAATAATTCTTTATAAAAAAAGTTGAGTTTAAGACTTAGAGCGTACAAAGTACCTGCATATAGCTGTGAGTACTATCTAAGCAATCAGTACCTAGGAATCTCAAACAGCGGACATGTAAAGAGGATTTGTCAATGCTAAACTCACAACTCCGAAGGAACGGAGGAATCTTGAAGATCTAATAAAACATTCAAAATCTTGAATGGATTCTACGATATAAAGAACTTTAATACGCCCTGCTTTATTCGTAACGAGAATGCACATCTCTAAGATGTCTCCCGAGGACCGAAGGAATCGTGGATGGAGATCTATCAGAAACATCCAAAATGAAAGAACTTTGACGCGACCTGCTTTATTCGTAACGAGAATGCATATCTTAGTGGACACCATCTGAAGTTATGCACTTGGCTTCTATAACAACAATCCTCACAGACATTTTATCAGTAACAGAGTGGCCAGAACGTGGAACCAGCTCCCAGAACACTTAGTCTCAGCTGACAGTTCAAAAACAGACTTGATACATTTTACCTCAGACTAGAGAAATTGAAGGAATGAAAATGGAAACTGAATACAGGCATCATCAGTTGTCTACGACTGTCTGTCTGCTAACTTACAATAATAATAATAATATTAATTTATGTGTAATATTCTACGCTATTCATATTTCATTTCTTCATCCTAACATGCAAACGATTTTTTAAATTCTTAACTAAAATGTAAACGTAATCGTCAATAGTTTACGACTTAGAGCGGTTTTATGAATTGAGATTGAAACTGTATTAATAAAATAGAACGATTTGTTTGGTAACTAGTCAACCGGTTCCGGGTTCACCCCTGACACATTTCAACATACCTTTTAGTCATACATTCCCACAAATTATTTATTTTTATGTTATGTAAGGGACATTTATGATTACTACTCCGCTCCCTTGAGTAGTAGCATAATGACATATAGCCTGTAACTTTCCTCTATAAACGAGCTATTCAACACAAAAATATTTGTAAAGTCTAACTAGTAGTTCTTGCGATTAGCGCGTTCAACTGATCATACAAACAAACTCTTTAGTTTTTATTATTATTATTTTTATAACCAATGTGTATATTTATATTGATTTTATAAAATAAAATCTTTTATTTTTATTATGTTATAAAGATGAAATAAAATATTATATTAAAATCTATATATATATGATATATATTATATTAAATAAAATATATTAAAATCTATACTTAAAAAATATCTAATGGCCCATGATTACCTTAGCACAGAAAAAATTCTACGAGTATAAAGCAAAAACCACTAGGAACTTGAATCCTTACATATCCAGATGCACATTCGCATACTTACACATACGGTATACATGCAGCCGTAAACGCCTAACCCTCACTCAGACGCAACACACACTCACACATAGGTACTCAATGCACACCCAAAGACAAACAAAACATATACGTACACATCCACGAACATATGTATACATAAAACACACACACACACACACACATACACACACACACACACACACACACACACACGCACACACGCACACACACACACACACACACACACGCACATACATACACACACCCACACCCACACGTATTTTCACACATCTTCATTTATAAATTATATTAGATTCTGGCCAGGGGTGGAGGGTTGGTAGCCTGAGACACAGGATTCTCCTAGTTCAGGTGCCAGCCCGCCATAATTCTGATTGATCCTTGTACTAATTTATTAATTACGTTCTACTGTATTTTATTTGAGATTTGTTATGTAAACGTTTTGGTGAGAAATAAACATTATTATTATTATTATTATTAATAATGTGATATTTTATGTAGTTTTAAGTGCTCACAGCGATGTGTATGTATTTCATATGATCTGTCTTAAAATTTTGGACATCACGTTTGAATTTCTCTTGTGAACAATAAGTACACTTAAAGCTTTAAAAACTGAAAAATTCAAAGGGTGTAAGTTACTCAAAAGCCCATTCGAAATATTATACGTGAAAATTTTTACTCAAACTTAGAATTCGACATTAAATTTAAAAAATCAACGTTTTAGCTACCAGAAATATGATTATATTTTTTTTTTACAATTTATTGATATATTTAACATTGAACTTTTTAGAGGCTTGCCTCTTTGCAAATTTTTAAATGCTCAGTAATAAAATAAGGAATAAAGACATCACAAGAAAAAAATTGTGTATTCACATCCACGTCTATTAAAAGTATAACTGACCAGAATATAAACAAACTCACGACTTCATATTTTTTCGGTTATATGTTTGATGTGAAATACCCCATATGCCGTTGTAAATTTTTTAACTGTTTAGACGTCAATACAATAACCAAATAGGTCGTCATCTTCTAAAACTCTTACAGAAAAATTCACAAAACACATTTAGTATTTTAACTTAACAAATAGCTCGTACATTAACGAATATTTGAAATGATCTTTCATATTTATCTTAGCTCACATAATATATCGTCGAAATATTCATTTGGAACCGGCAGTTCCTGAGATTAGTTCGCTCAAACAAACAAACGTTTCAGCTTTATAACATAAGTATAGATAGACAATGTTATACAATAAACGATTTATAGTATTTACGTTCAATCACACGCGTTTTTTGGTCTAGAAACAAGTAATGTAATTGTGTCATTATTCTAATAAGTGCTGAGTGCTATAAATTAGTTTTACATTTTAATATGCTAGATATCTAGATAGTGTGATATGTTATAATGTAATAATATTACATCCTGAAGAGTTCGTCAAAATAATTACGCTAATCTTATCAGGATCTAGTCTACGCATTAATTAATTATACTATAGTACTATACATAATTAAAAAAAGAACACATTATCGCGTTATAAAAATATATTTTGACTAATTTGAGCAATAATTAATTTCTTTTTTTTATTTTTGTAAATTTAATTTGTGTAACATGTCCTCCACATAGGAGCCAGTTGAAAACCAGCGTCAGGTACTTGTGCCTGGCACCATGCTGAACTGGCTCCTTTTTTGGTGCCACTTGACTAATTTGTTTATTTGTTTGTGTTTATTGTTTCTTAATGTGTATAGTATTATATAAGTATCTGTTAGTCAATGCTGTGCCAAAATAAAAAGCTTTTCTTTCTTTCTTTCTTTCAATATATATAATTCATTTATAGAACATAAATATATACTATACAAAAACATTGAATATAGGCTATCAAAAGGTATATAAAACTGAAGACAAAACATTTGAAACATTGTTTATACCGAAGAATTAAGAAGAGAGCAACACATTTATTCCAACATCACAACAAAAAAGTTAAAAAAGTAAACGACACGCATCTAGTAAAATGTCCCGCATGTTCTTGCGCATCACTGTCTTGTAGAGATGTATTATAGACTTTAGCCAAGTTCACCATATTCGTAAGAGTTGATTTTATAGAACAATGTCTTACGTGTATGATAAAAGTGGCTTTAAAAAGCCTTTTGGAGAACAGCAGGTACGTCATAGTGTAAGAGAGAGAGAGAGAGTGTGTGGTGCGACTGCTGAAAAGAAGAAATGTTAACGTTAATTACTATACAAAAGTTACAAGCAATATAATAAAATAATAAATACTAAATTCACACAATAATATAAGTTAAGTTAGCAAACCTGTAAATATCTGACTAAACTGAGAATACCTGCATAATCAATTACAGTTACCTTCTAGGTGTCGGGTAGGTCAGCCTCATTTAGCAAGGGCTCCACTACTGCCCAAAGTTCGTCGGCCTCCTCTGGAGCTATAAAAAAATACCAAGTTGTAATAAGTAACAAACTTTTTTTATAAGAAATAATTTACGCTGAGCCTTTTGAGAAGTGTTATTACTTAGCCGTGGCTCGTCCAGTTGAACATCAGGCAGTACAGGTCCGTCATTTGTTTGTTCCTCCATTTGTTGCATCGGGTGCTGCTCCATTTGCTGTTCCGTTTGCTGCTCGGTTTGCTGCTCTATTTGCTGCTCCATTTGTAAAACTATAACAAAAGTATGATGGTTAAATAAACGTATCAGCCTCAGTCGTTGTTATTGTTAATCAGTATATGAAACAATTAATATTTACTTTCTGCCTCCATTGCGTCATTTTCACGCTGCAAATCCTCTGCGCTAATGCGTCCTTTCCCTGTCCTCTCTCTGATGAACCTTATCGTGTTAGCCAGCACATCTTGGTTACTCATCTGCAATATGGCAAAATGTACATTATTTCTTGAAGTCTATATTTTTTCAATATTTAATATTCAGCGAGTGAATTATTGGGTTATCTTACATTAGCGTCACCACCAATGGCAATGGCTAGGTCTTTCAACACTATGGCGGTCTCCTCACGGCGCTCTCTCTCATAATGAGCGTTACGCGCTCGCCTTTCCTCCTGCAAACAGAAGAATACCCAATTGAATAACAGCTATTAGCGAATGACAAGAATCTTCAATCGTATTGTCCTCCATAGGATTACTAACGCGTGATAACGGCACGCGGTTTCGGCCTGTTGGCCTCCCACGACGCGGCCTGCTCTGGCCGTCATTTCGATCTCGTTTCTGTAAGACAATAAATGAGTAAATTTTAAGACGTGTATAATTTTTACATGTAGATGACCTGCACAAAGCGATGCAGATGCCAACACCACGGTAAAAATAAATCAAGACGATACACGCTAAGTAGATAATTACCGTATGAGATGACATTTTCAATTCGATAACGCGCTCGTTGTCTAGTAAGTAATGAATTCGCTTGTCAAGAAATGAACAAGAAATGAATAATTTCAACGAGACTCCAGCTTATATTGACGCGAAAATCTTACCTGCGCACACGCAGGACGCTCCTGAAGGGTGGGGGTGGGCTATTGTGTAGACAACTGGGCAGTGATAAGATCTCTTTGTGTTTGATTGTAAACTTTAAGTTAGGTTGCTGCATTGAAGTTTCGTGGAAATGACTGTAATGGCTGTATTTTAAAATTCTAAATACTCATCGGTTGAATAGTAGCATTTCTCTATTAAAGATGCTCTAAGCTGGCTAGTGAAAAGTGTCATACTTTCCTGTAGTTTGACATGGTTTGGGAGTTTATTCTAACTGCCATATAATACGGACTTTCATTTAGCATTTTTGATTCTCGAAGGCGGTAGGTGTAGTCTCATTTTGTGTCGGGTGTCTTCCTTTGTTTCGGAACTCCTCTTGTTTTTGTATTCAAATGTGCATATGTCGAAAATGTATATTGATCTACAACTTTTATTTTATTTATTTTTTTATTTAATTCTTTATGCACACACAGTACAGAGATCATACACAAAACACATCAAAGAAGATGTACAAAGGCGAGCTTAACTCAAAATGAGTTCTCTCCCAGCAAACCTTTGAGTAGCAGAGAAGCATAAAATAATGAAAGGGAATGTGAAGTGTACATTACAAAAAAAAAAAGAAACAAAAAGAAAAGGAAATAAAAATAAAAAAGATAATAAGCGTACCTACCTGAACAGGTAGGTACATGTATTTACACAAACATAGCATACATAGTATTATATTAATACATACTTACACATAATACATAATATACCTACATACATATACATATATACATAAATATATATATACATATATACATAAATATATATATACATATACAATATAAATATATATAAATATACAAAGCATACATAGATAAATATACAGACTTCATTATTGTGAGAGAAAATGTTCCCTTGTTCTTCTTCTGAAAATGTCCAGAGTATTACTACTGCGAATGGTGTGAGGTAGTGCGTTCCAAAGACGTACAGCTTGTACCGTGAAGGATCCATCATAACAGCTGGAACTGTGTGCAGGTGTGCGAAGCAGAAGAGAGGAAGAAAGACGACAGGGTTGGCCCCTAGGCACAAGATAATTGAAGCGTTCCCGCAAATAAGTTGGAGCATTAGGATTGTGAAGAATAGTATAGAGAAGAGTTAGAATGTGTAGGTCACGGCGCTGTCGAATAGGGAGCCAGTTCAATCTTTTACGATATTCCGTGACATGGTCATATTTACGAAGGCCAAACACAAATCGGATTCCCAGATTTTGCAAGCGTTCGAGTTTGTTCAGCAGTTCCTCCGATGCATCGAGATAACAGACATCAGCATAGTCTAGTAGAGAGAGTAAGAGAGATTGTGCAAGAGTAACTTTAGTCTGAAGAGGTAGGAGTTTCTGGAGACGTTTGAGGGATTGAAATGAACAGTATACCCTTCTACTTACCTCCGCGATGTGAACATCCCAGGCAAGCATAGAGTCGATGTGCACGCCTAAATTTTTTACACTTTTGGAATAACCAATTACTACAGAATCATATGTTACTGGAGGCAGAGAATCATGATCCAGTAGGCGGAGCATGTATCTACCACCAACAATAAGCGCTTGAGATTTTTTTGGGTTGACCAGCAATCCAAAAGATTTGGCCCAGATATTGATGTTTTCAAGGTCACTGTTGATGGCATCCACAGCCCTAGGTAGTTCATCAGCTTTGAAATGTCGATATATCTGCAAGTCGTCTGCGTAGAGGTGATAATGCGACGTTAGGACCTTCGTGATGGCGTTAATGAAGACAGAGAAGAGAAGAGGAGAAAGGACGCCACCTTGTGGAACGCCTGCTACTAAGTCGCACCAATCGGAGGAAGCATCATTCATTCTAACAGATTGTGAGCATCCATGGAGGTATGATTTAAACCATTTAGTTGCAGAGGCAGAAATATTGATGGATGAAAGAATACCTAAGAGAATGTCAAAATCAACCCAGTTGAAGGCACTACTGAAGTCCAATAAGACCAAAACTGTAAGTTGTTTGTTCTCCATGGCCAATCTTATGTCATCTGTAACTTTAACTAGAGTTGTTATAGTACTATGGCCACGGCGAAACCCAGATTGGAAAGGACTTAGCAGGCCATTAGAGGAGAGGTAATAGGTGAGTTGATCGTGAACAATACTCTCAAGTACCTTTGACAGGATGGGAAGAATTGAAATGGGGCGGAATTGGGAGTATGTTGTAGGATTGGGTACTTTGGGCAAAGGTATAACAGAAGCTTTCTTCCATGATGAAGGGAAAAGGTTAGAATATAAGGAGTAGTTTATAATGTGAGCTAGGATAGGAAGAATGAGATTTACGATGGGGAGAAACATTGGAAGTTGAAGGCCATCGTCACCGACCGCCCGAGTGGATATGGATTTTAAATGTTTACTAACATCCGCTTCTGTTACCGGATGAAATGAGAAGGAAGTATTTAAAGGTAGTGGAAGAGAAGAGAGAAGATTTAAGGTTGAAGATTTTACATCAATAGGGATAGCAGTTGGAGGCGCTGAGAAATAGGCATTTAATGCATTGGGATCCATGTCAGTAAGGTTGTCATAGGCGACCTTACCAATACCCAAGGATTTTAGGAACTGCCATTGTTGTGAAGTGTCAAGGTTTTCAATTGACTTGTGAATGTGGTCTCGTCTCGCATCCCTACACATACGATTGCAGCGATTACGCAGTTTCTTATATAACTTCAACCCCTCCTCAGACGGGCACTTCATATATTTGCGCTTGGCCTTATCTCGCTTTGACATCATGTTTTTAATAGTTGGAGAAAGCCATGGCGCAGGACGATGTCTAACTCTTACCTTTTTAAGAGGAGCATGTACATCAAAGATTGACAACAATGTGCTGGTAAAGATTGACACCTTCTCATCCAGGTCATCGCAGTCATAAACAGACGACCAGTCAGTACCATCCACATCAGCACCCAAACGTTCCAGATCAATGTCTTTAAAATTACGAAGATATAGAAATTTACCCTTGCGTTTCGGAGGACGGAGTTTATAGGAGAGATATAAGAGATCATGGTATGAAAAAGGAGCAGATAACTGACCGTGTGAGGCCACCTTATGAGGGTTGGAGACTAGAATGAGGTCCAGTAGCGAAGGCTGAGTTTTTGGAACCTTATGTGTGGCTTTTAGAGGAAGAATGTGCATGTCCACAGAAGAGACAAGAGAGCAGAGTTTACGGCTACGTGAATCTTTTTTTAGTAGACAGGTATTAAAGTCCCCGAGGATAATTCTCTGTTCATACATTGACGAAAATTTTTCCAATTGTATTTCAAAAGCAGAGAAATAATCAATATTGCTCACAGGGCTGTAGTATACGCCAAGTAATGCTTTGGTGTGCTTAAAATCAATTTCAATAAAAAGATATTCTGTAAAATTTGAGTATACACCTGGAGACTGGTCAACAATTTTATGAGATATATCCCCACGCAGATATACAGCAACCCCGCCGCCACCCTTGCCAGTTCTGTCAACACGCACAAGCTTATACCCGGGTAGAGAATACTGGGTGGAAGGGAGTGAAGGCTTAAGAAAAGATTCAGAGATAAGGATAGCATGAACACAGTCAGAATTATTGAAAGAAGCCAGCATATCACAATAATGTCCAGGAATGCTTTGAGCATTTATATGGACAACATTGAAATAGTAAGGAAGGGCTGAAAAAATAGAGGACAGTTCGTCACAGAGCTGAGCAGCATTATTGTTACCAGATGCACTGGCAAAACTGTCATTAGACGCAACCGAAGAAGAACAAGAAGCAAAACTATCATCCGAGTCTGAAGTAACGTCTGAGTTTTCAGACATACAAATAAAAAAATAATAATAAGAATACTAAATATATAAATATCTAATTTTGAATAATATATAAATTAATTATATAATATATAAAATAAATAATTAGTAGTTTGAACCTAAAGCCAATCCTCTATGCACTCGCTAGTTGCATTTAAAAAAAAAATTACAAAAAATTTATAAAAAAGTTTTACATCGCAAAAAGACTAGTATTCAAATATTAAGTATTGACGTTTCCGAACGATTAACATAATGTTGTAAGACGTCAGTTACGTCAAAGTCTATGTAAATTAAACAAACTATAAAGCAAGACAAAAATGTGTAACTGACCGCCAATATTAATTCTCAACAAGAACAATAAAAAATAATAATAATATTATATAACAAGTATGAAAAAATTCGTTGTCGATCTATTTGCGCGGTTTCCTCTGCGAAACTGTAACCGAACTAGCAGATGTCGCTTCGCCCACAGGATATTTCTCGAGAAGTTGTTGCAGTTCTGCCGCCGACTCGATTTTATGCCGCGAATTATCCGTGACTTGGACAACAATCTTCCCATCATAGGTCCAGCACTGTCTCACACCATAATGCTTTCGAGCGCATACAAATAGGTCATGTCTGGGCTTTGTGAGGAACTCCGATAATGTTAAACCAGTGCCTTTGAGCTGAGACTTATTACGCCATACCTGGCTCCGGGTCGCACGATTTTCAAACCTTACCAATAGTGGGCGAGGTTTACCAGTGTCACTCCCCAGCCGATGGCAAACAGCAATGTCTTTAGCTGTGACACTTATAGCGTTCATTTTATTCGTGATTACTTTTATGACACTGCCCGTGAGATCCGCTGTACTTTCCTCAGAGAGGCCATGCAGAAGAAGAACTTTAGCTCTTGATGCCATCTCATGCCGGTCTAAGCCCTTCACGAGTAATTCCATCTGGGATTTCAGAGCACCCAAGGTCTTCCATACAAGGCCCTTAAAATCAGTGAAATCCCGAGAAAGACTGGCTACACTCTTATGGATAGTGGACTCACCTCCAGCATTCTTCAAGTCTTCTTCATACTGTGCCATCCGTCTTGAGAATGTGGTTGAAAGCTCCTCCATGCAGGCAAATAAGTTTGTGTAGAGATCCATTTTTGTTAACAAAGTTATTATGCAGTTGAGTGATTATGAATTAGAATTTATTATGTGAGAGGGTGCAATAGAGGATATAGAAGGTTTTTAGCTGTTATAAGGCATACAATTGTAAGTAAAATATTAATATTAAATTAAAATACACAAGAGCTCTTTTAAAATGTCTTGACACTTCAACAGCTACCCCCTTTATTCAACTTTCTGTGTTTTTTATTTGTGCTATTATTCTGATACACTTTTTTTGGACTATGAACAGATCATTTATATCAACACTATTGCCCCAAAGCATAACCCCATACCTCAGCCACGAATATGCATAAGCGTAGTAGGCATAAAGCAGTTTGTGTGTTAGTGTTTTTGTTAATTTGGAAAAGGGTGTATGTGAATTGTGATAGTTTAACTTTGACGTGTTTTATGTGTGTTTTTCAGTTAATGTGTGTGTCTATGTTTATTTCCAGTAATTTAAATGTGTTGACTTCTTCTAAAGATGTGTGTTGGTGAGTTATGTTTAAATTTAAGGGGGGCTTTGTGTACGGTCCAAATTGTATGATTTTCGTTTTATTCGAGTTTATTTCTAAGTTGTGTTCTTGTAGCCATTCCGTTATAGTTTGGAGAGTATTTTTTACTATGGTGTTGTGGTTGGTTAAACCGTCGCATTGTATTACAATAGAAATGTCGCCCGCGAAGAGGACGGGTAGTGCCTTTTCCGGGTCTAATGATTTAGGTAAGTCATTTATATAAATCAGGAACAATATACACCCTAGTACACTTCCTTGGGGGATTGAGCAAGTTAAATAATTTTTCTGCGACCGCACAGACTTTGCATTATTTGTGTCCTGTTGTGTAAATATGATTTGAACCATTAGTGGGCGGGTCCGCGTAACCCACAGCCTTTTAATTTCATCAACAGTATGTCATACAGTACCTTATCGTAGGCTTTTGTCATATCAATCAATAGTCCTATAACATGTTTTTTATCATTTATGTGCTGAAGAGCCGTTTGGACGTACTTATAGATGGCCAAAGTAGTTGACCTAGATTTTCTGAAGCCATTCTGAATATTGTCTAGAATTTTATGTTTTTCCAAAAATGCATACAACCGGTTACACATAGCTTTCTCGAATATTTTTGAAAAAGTTGGCAGTGGTGCAATGGGTCTCTAATTGCTAGGGACTTGAGTGTCGCCTTTTAGGGGTTTTACTAGTGAGATTTTTTATGCGTCTGGGAATTGCCCGTCTTCAAAACTTTGATTAATTAATAGTGTTAAAGGGACTATGAATTCCATAGCACACTGTTTTAGAAGTAGCAGTGGAATATCATCTATACCGCAACTGTGTTTGTTTTTTGTTATTTTTATAATATTTAGTATTTCTTTGAAGTCCACTGGCTGTAAGTACATTGAGTGTATCGGCGAGGTTATAACAGGTCGTCCGATGAGTGTATTTGTGCAGGTACTGTCTTGACCCACTGAAATGAAAAAAATGTTAAATGTGTTACATATTGTTAAGGGGCATGTCACTACTTCATCATTAATTTTCAACGTCATGTTTTCTTTTTCTTAATGTCTGTTTTTCTAGTTACTGTATTTATGATTTTCCACATAGTTTTAACTTTACTATCAGATTTATTCATCTGGCCTATATTCTCTAATTTTTTTAACACTTTAATACTCGACTCGAATTTGGGTCCCAATGTAATAGGTGGCGAGCTTATTGCTATTCACCAGGCACTCATATATATATATATAAAGCATATAGACAAAAGCATATCTGGATTTTATTTTGTTTTAAGGAATTTGGGACCACATTGTAATGTCATGACTTCGTATTGTATAGAAACACGATGCCGACACTCAAATTACTTCTTTAATATTTTTCTTCTACCTAAATAATGTCCATGCTATAAAAGCGTGAGTTGTAGTCAATCATTGTTTGGTATCAACATCCATCAGACCATCTTATCAAAAACAAGAAATAATTCAATAAGTGATTAACACAATGATTATAGTTTCAGAAAGTTTTTAAATAAGACAACATCTTTATCACTATGTACAGAGTGGTGTCCCCGTCAAGGGAAATAATAGATTTTATGTATGTATTGAAAATGATTATACACTATAGTAAATATCGACAACACTTGATCATGACGCTTCTTGGTAAATTAGGTATATATTATTTTTCGTAACGTCATTATGATTTTATAATATGAAATGTGTTTGTAGAACGCAAACGGTTGAGACTAATCGAGCGCACCCCTCATCCGGTTTACGGGCACCTAAATTCTGGGAAACAATAGACTCAAACAAAGGGCTAAGGGATTTCACATAATCGTTTTTACAAATAGATAACATTCGTTACAAAAATAAAGGGCTATAGATAAGAAACACGCTTTATCTAGTTGCTTTTGTTGTCATATTAACAATGAAGACCAAAACGACGATAGCTACGAAATTGCTGTCTCCGATGGTAAGATTTATTACCTACATTTAGGAGTGAAAAGTAAATATTGCGTCATTTATATGAGGGCGAAAAATAAAGGACGAAAAGCACATAGGTGACGATTGCACTTATTTATTTGTTACTTTCAGGATATAAGTATTCCAATTAATATTATTAAAGTTTTGGTAGATTTACAGGTTCCTCTACCAGTACCTTGACTAGCAAAAACTATTTACAACTGACCGTCTCAATCTGTCAAGTTGTCGAACAAAAAAAATCTACAAAATGAAACAATAAACCGTCGTTTGAATATTTTTGATAGGCATATTAACTGTGAAGTAAAAGTTACTACAGTCAAAATGATGAAAGGCTGGAGCACACACTACTGTTGCTTGAAAGCTCTGAGCAAAGCAAGTGCTCTGGCTTTGTATGCTAAAAACTTACTGCACAATTGAAACAATAACAGGTTGCTACTCAATTGAAATAACAGTAGTATTTGCTTTTAGAATTGGAGTCCTACTAATAAAAAGTTTTACAACACCGAGAACCATTGCATTCAATTATCACAAAATGGGTATGATTTTTAACATGAGGTATACTTTCTTTATAGAGCAGAGCAATATAATTCTTTGGTTCCAAAGTACAACGGAGAAATTACGCAATAAACAACTATTATGCATAGAGGTGCTTTGCTGAAAGAAACGTGAAAGAAATTCAAGAAAAAGTTGGCTAGTTTCGGTGCTTTGCCCTTGCCAGAATGATACGAAATCTATTTCTTCGTCATGTTCCTCGCTTACTGACATCGATTCAAGCTCGCCAAGATTTATTGAACTGGAGGAATTTGCAACGCAATGAACCATCGGTTCAGAAAGAAGACTTGAAATGTGAAAATATTTTTAATTCTTCTGTTTTATTTATGGACGGTAGATATTTCACTTAATTACAACTATTGAATCAAAATATTACTATTACTAGGTATATCAAAGTTAAAAGGCTAACCAACAAAATTTAGTTTCAACTTTAAGGAGATCTTTTTGTGACAAGGTTTTTTTAAATTTAATTTAGTTTAACCGTAAAGTAAAGCTTAAAATGTAATAATTCTTTATAAAAAAAGTTGAGTTTAAGACTTAGAGCGTACAAAGTACCTGCATATAGCTGTGAGTACTATCTAAGCAATCAGTACCTAGGAATCTCAAACAGCGGACATGTAAAGAGGATTTGTCAATGCTAAACTCACAACTCCGAAGGAACGGAGGAATCTTGAAGATCTAATAAAACATTCAAAATCTTGAATGGATTCTACGATATAAAGAACTTTAATACGCCCTGCTTTATTCGTAACGAGAATGCACATCTCTAAGATGTCTCCCGAGGACCGAAGGAATCGTGGATGGAGATCTATCAGAAACATCCAAAATGAATTCAGTTCCATCATCAGTCGTCTACGACTGTCTGTCTGCTAACTTACAATAATAATAATAATATTAATTTATGTGTAATATTCTACGCTATTCATATTTCATTTCTTCATCCTAACATGCAAACGATTTTTTAAATTCTTAACTAAAATGTAAACGTAATCGTCAATAGTTTACGACTTAGAGCGGTTTTATGAATTGAGATTGAAACTGTATTAATAAAATAGAACGATTTGTTTGGTAACTAGTCAACCGGTTCCGGGTTCACCCCTGACACATTTCAACATAGGTACCTTTTAGTCATACATTCCCACAAATTATTTATTTTCAAATGATGTAAGGGACATTTATGATTACTACTCCGCTCCCTTGAGTAGTAGCATAATGACATATAGCCTGTAACTTTCCTCTATAAACGAGCTGTTCAACACAAAAATATTTTTAAAGTCTAACTAGTAGTTCTTGCGATTAGCGCGTTCAACTGATCATACAAACAAACTCTTTAGTTTTTTATTATTATTATTTTTATAACCAATGTGTATATTTATATTGATTTTATAAAATAAAATCTTTTATTTTTATTATGTTATAAAGATGAAATAAAATATTAATAATGTGATATTTTAAGTAGTTTTAAGTGCTCACAGCGATGTGTATGTATTTCATATGATCTGTCTTAAAATTTTGGACATCACGTTTGAATTTCTCTTGTGAACAATAAGTACACTTAAAGCTTTAAAAACTGAAAAATTCAAAGGGTGTAAATTACTCAAAAGCCCATTCGAAATATTATACGTGAAAATTTTTACTCAAACTTAGAATTCGACATTAAATTCAAAAAATCAACGTTTTAGCTACCAGAAATATGATTATATTCTTTTTTTACAATTTATTGATATATTTAACATTGAACTTTTTAGAGGCTTGCCTCTTTGCAAATTTTTAAATGCTCAGTAATAAAATAAGGAATAAAGACATCACAAGAAAAAAATTGTGTATTCACATCCACGTCTATTAAAAGTATAACTGACCAGAATATAAACAAACTCACGACTTCATATTTTTTCGGTTATCTGTTTGATGTGAAATACCCCATATGCCGTTGTAATTTTTTTAACTGTTTAGACGTCAATACAATAACCAAATAGGTCGTCATCTTCTAAAACTCTTACAGAAAAATTCACAAAACACATTTAGTATTATAACTTAACAAATAGCTCGTACATTAAATGATCTTTCATATTTATCTTAGCTCACATAATATATCGTCGAAATATTCATTTGGAACCGGCAGTTCCTGAGATTAGTTCGCTCAAACAAACAAACGTTTCAGCTTTATAACATAAGTATAGATAGACAATGTTATACAATAAACGATTTATAGTATTTACGGTCAACCACACGCGTTTTTTGGTCTAGAAACAAGTAATGTAATTGTGTCATTATTCTAATAAGTGCTGAGTGCTATAAATTAGTTTTACATTTTAATATGCTAGATATCTAGATAGTGTGATATGTTATAATGTAATAATATTACATCCTGAAGAGTTCGTCAAAATAATTACGCTAATCTTATCAGGATCTAGTCTACGCATTAATTAATTATACTATAGTACTATACATAATTAAAAAAAGAACACATTATCGCGTTATAAAAATATATTTTGACTAATTTGAGCAATATATATAATTCATTTATAGAATATAAATATATACTATACAAAAACATTGAATATAGGCTATCAAAAGGTATATAAAACTGAAGACAAAACATTTGAAACATTGTTTATACCGAAGAATTAAGAAGAGAGCAACACATTTATTCCAACATCACAACAAAAAAGTTAAAAAAGTAAACGACACGCATCTAGTAAAATGTCCCGCATGTTCTTGCGCATCACTGTCTTGTAGAGATGTATTATAGACTTTAGCCAAGTTCACCATATTCGTAAGAGTTGATTTTATAGAACAATGTCTTACGTGTATGATAAAAGTGGCTTTAAAAAGCCTTTTGGAGAAAGCAGGTACATCATAGTGTGAGAGAGAGAGAGAGAGAGAGAGTGTGGTGCGACTGCTGAAAAGAAGAAATGTTAACGTTAATTACTATACAAAAGTTACAAGCAATATAATAAAATAATAAATACTAAATTCACACAATAATATAAGTTAAGTTAGCAAACCTGTAAATATCTGACTAAACTGAGAATACCTGCATAATCAATTACAGTTACCTTCTAGGTGTCGGGTAGGTCAGCCTCATTTAGCAAGGGCTCCACTACTGCCCAAAGTTCGTCGGCCTCCTCTGGAGCTATAAAAAAATACCAAGTTGTAATGTAACGAACTTTTTTTATAAGAAATAATTTACGCTAAGCCTTTTGAGAAGTGTTATTACTTAGCCGTGGCTCGTCCAGTTGAACATCAGGCAGTACAGGTCCGTCATTTGTTTGTTCCTCCATTTGTTGCATCGGGTGCTGCTCCATTTGCTGTTCCGTTTGCTGCTCCGTTTGCTGCTCTATTTGCTGCTCCATTTGTAAAACTATAACAAAAGTATGATGGTTAAATAAACGTATCAGCCTCAGTCGTTGTTATTGTTAATCAGTATATGAAACAATTAATATTTACTTTCTGCCTCCATTGCGTCATTATCACGCTGCAAATCCTCTGCGCTAATGCGTCCTTTCCCTGTCCTCTCTCTGATGAACCTTATCGTGTTAGCCAGCACATCTTGGTTACTCATCTGCAACATGGCAAAATGTACATTATTTCTTGAAGTCTATATTTTTTCAATATTTCATATTCAGCGAGTGAATTATTGGGTTATCTTACATTAGCGTCACCACCAATGGCAATGGCTAGGTCTTTCAACACTATGGCGGTCTCCTCACGGCGCTCTCTCTCATAATGAGCGTTACGCGCTCGCCTTTCCTCCTGCAAACAGAAGAATACCCAATTGAATAACAGCTATTAGCGAATGACAAGAATCTTCAATCTTATTGTCCTCCATAGGATTACTAACGCGTGATAACGGCACGCGGTTTCGGCCTGTTGGCCTCCCACGACGCGGCCTGCTCGTCCTCGTGGGCCTGGTCTGGCTGTCATTTCGATCTCGTTTCTGTAAGACAATAAATGAGTAAATTTTAAGACGTGTATAATTTTTACATGTAGATGACCTGCACAAAGCGATGCAGATGCCAACACCACGGTAAAAATAAATCAAGACGATACACGCTAAGTAGATAATTACCGTATGAGATGACATTTTCAATTCGATAACGCGCTCGTTGTCTAGTAAGTAATGAATTCGCTTGTCAAGAAATGAACAAGAAATGAATAATTTCAACGAGACTCCAGCTTATATTGACGCGAAAATCTTACCTGCGCACACGCAGGACGCTCCTGAAGGGTGGGGGTGGGCTATTGTGTAGACAACTGGGCAGTGATAAGATCTCTTTGTGTTTGATTGTAAACTTTAAGTTAGGTTGCTGCATTGAAGTTTCGTGGAAATGACTGTAATGGCTGTATTTTAAAATTCTAAATACTCATCGGTTGAATAGTAGCATTTCTCTATTAAAGATGCTCTAAGCTGGCTAGTGAAAAGTGTCATACTTTCCTGTAGTTTGACATGGTTTGGGAGTTTATTCTAACTGCCATATAATACGGACTTTCATTTAGCATTTTTGATTCTCGAAGGCGGTAGGTGTAGTCTCATTTTGTGTCGGGTGTCTTCCTTTGTTTCGGAACTCCTCTTGTTTTTGTATTCAAATGTGCATATGTCGAAAATGTATATTGATCTACAACTTTCTGTGTTTTTTATTTGTGCTATTATTCTGATACACTTTTTTTGGACTATGAACAGATCATTTATATCAACACTATTTCCCCAAAGCATAACCCCATACCTCAGCCACGAATATGCATAAGCGTAGTAGGCATAAAGCAGTTTGTGTGTTAGTGTTTTTGTTAATTTGGAAAAGGGTGTATGTGAATTGTGATAGTTTAACTTTGACGTGTTTTATGTGTGTTTTTCAGTTAATGTGTGTGTCTATGTTTATTTCCAGTAATTTAAATGTGTTGACTTCTTCTAAAGATGTGTGTTGGTGAGTTATGTTTAAATTTAAGGGGGGCTTTGTGTACGGTCCAAATTGTATGATTTTCGTTTTATTCGAGTTTATTTCTAAGTTGTGTTCTTGTAGCCATTCCGTTATAGTTTGGAGAGTATTTTTTACTATGGTGTTGTGGTTGGTTAAACCGTCGCATTGTATTACAATAGAAATGTCGCCCGCGAAGAGGACGGGTAGTGCCTTTTCCGGGTCTAATGATTTAGGTAAGTCGTTTATATAAATCAGGAACAATATACACCCTAGTACACTTCCTTGGGAGATTGAGCAAGTTAAATAATTTTTCTGCGACCGCACAGACTTTGCATTATTTGTGTCCTGTTGTGTAAATATGATTTGAACCATTAGTGGGCGGGTCCGCGTAACCCACAGCCTTTTAATTTCATCAACAGTATGTCATACAGTACCTTATCGTAGGCTTTTGTCATATCAATCAATAGTCCTATAACATGTTTTTTATCATTTATGTGCTGAAGAGCCGTTTGGACGTACTTATAGATGGCCAAAGTAGTTGACCTAGATTTTCTGAAGCCATTCTGAATATTGTCTAGAATTTTATGTTTTTCCAAAAATGCATACAACCGGTTACACATAGCTTTCTCGAATATTTTTGAAAAAGTTGGCAGTGGTGCAATGGGTCTCTAATTGCTAGGGACTTGAGTGTCGCCTTTTAGGGGTTTTACTAGTGAGATTTTTTATGCGTCTGGGAATTGCCCGTCTTCAAAACTTTGATTAATTAATAGTGTTAAAGGGACTATGAATTCCATAGCACACTGTTTTAGAAGTAGCAGTGGAATATCATCTATACCGCAACTGTGTTTGTTTTTTGTTATTTTTATAATATTTAGTATTTCTTTGAAGTCCACTGGCTGTAAGTACATTGAGTGTATCGGCGAGGTTATAACAGGTCGTCCGATGAGTGTATTTGTGCAGGTACTGTCTTGACCCACTGAAATGAAAAAAATGTTAAATGTGTTACATATTGTTAAGGGGCATGTCACTACTTCATCATTAATTTTCAACGTCATGTTTTCTTTTTCTTAATGTCTGTTTTTCTAGTTACTGTATTTATGATTTTCCACATAGTTTTAACTTTACTATCAGATTTTTTCATCTGGCCTATATTCTCTAATTTTTTTAACACTTTAATACTCGACTCGAATTTGGGTCCCAATGTAATAGGTGGCGAGCTTATTGCTATTCACCAGGCACTCATATATATATATAAAGCATATAGACAAAAGCATATCTGGATTTTATTTTGTTTTAAGGAATTTGGGTCCACATTGTAATGTCATGACTTCGTATTGTATAGAAACACGATGCCGACACTCAAATTACTTCTTTAATATTTTTCTTCTACCTAAATAATGTCCATGCTATAAAAGCGTGAGTTGTAGTCATTCATTGTTTGGTATCAACATCCATCAGACCATCTTATCAAAAACAAGAAATAATTCAATAAGTGATTAACACAATGATTATAGTTTCAGAAAGTTTTTAAATAAGACAACATCTTTATCACTATGTACAGAGTGGTGTCCCCGTCAAGGGAAATAATAGATTTTATGTATGTATTGAAAATGATTATACACTATAGTAAATATCGACAACACTTGATCATGACGCTTCTTGGTAAATTAGGTATATATTATTTTTCGTAACGTCATTATGATTTTATAATATGAAATGTGTTTGTAGAACGCAAACGGTTGAGACTAATCGAGCGCACCCCTCATCCGGTTTACGGGCACCTAAATTCTGGGAAACAATAGACTCAAACAAAGGGCTAAGGGATTTCACATAATCGTTTTTACAAATAGATAACATTCGTTACAAAAATAAAGGGCTATAGATAAGAAACACGCTTTATCTAGTTGCTTTTGTTGTCATATTAACAATGAAGACCAAAACGACGATAGCTACGAAATTGCTGTCTCCGATGGTAAGATTTATTACCTACATTTAGGAGTGAAAAGTAAATATTGCGTCATTTGTATGAGGGCGAAAAATAAAGGACGAAAAGCACATAGGTGACGATTGCACTTATTTATTTGTTACTTTCAGGATATAAGTATTCCAATTAATATTATTAAAGTTTTGGTATATTTACAGGTTCCTCTACCAGTACCTTGACTAGCAAAAACTATTTACAACTGACCGTCTCAATCTGTCAAGTTGTCGAACAAAAAAAATCTACAAAATGAAACAATAAACCGTCGTTTGAATATTTTTGATAGGCATATTAACTGTGAAGTAAAAGTTACTACAGTCAAAATGATGAAAGGCTGGAGCACACACTACTGTTGCTTGAAAGCTCTGAGCAAAGCAAGTGCTCTGGCTTTGTATGCTAAAAACTTACTGCACAATTGAAACAATAACAGGTTGCTACTCAATTGAAATAACAGTAGTATTTGCTTTTAGAATTGGAGTCCTACTAATAAAAAGTTTTACAACACCGAGAACCATTGCATTCAATTATCACAAAATGGGTATGATTTTTAACATGAGGTATACTTTCTTTATAGAGCAGAGCAATATAATTCTTTGGTTCCAAAGTACAACGGAGAAATTACGCAATAAACAACTATTATGCATAGAGGTGCTTTGCTGAAAGAAACGTGAAAGAAATTCAAGAAAAAGTTGGCTAGTTTCGGTGCTTTGCCCTTGCCAGAATGATACGAAATCTATTTCTTCGTCATGTTCCTCGCTTACTGACATCGATTCAAGCTCGCCAAGATTTATTGAACTGGAGGAATTTGCAACGCAATGAACCATCGGTTCAGAAAGAAGACTTGAAATGTGAAAATATTTTTAATTCTTCTGTTTTATTTATGGACGGTAGATATTTCACTTAATTACAACTATTGAATCAAAATATTACTATTACTAGGTATATCAAAGTTAAAAGGCTAACCAACAAAATTTAGTTTCAACTTTAAGGAGATCTTTTTGTGACAAGGTTTTTTTAAATTTAATTTAGTTTAACCGTAAAGTAAAGCTTAAAATGTAATAATTCTTTATAAAAAAAGTTGAGTTTAAGACTTAGAGCGTACAAAGTACCTGCATATAGCTGTGAGTACTATCTAAGCAATCAGTACCTAGGAATCTCAAACAGCGGACATGTAAAGAGGATTTGTCAATGCTAAACTCACAACTCCGAAGGAACGGAGGAATCTTGAAGATCTAATAAAACATTCAAAATCTTGAATGGATTCTACGATATAAAGAACTTTAATACGCCCTGCTTTATTCGTAACGAGAATGCACATCTCTAAGATGTCTCCCGAGGACCGAAGGAATCGTGGATGGAGATCTATCAGAAACATCCAAAATGAATTCAGTTCCATCATCAGTCGTCTACGACTGTCTGTCTGCTAACTTACAATAATAATAATAATATTAATTTATGTGTAATATTCTACGCTATTCATATTTCATTTCTTCATCCTAACATGCAAACGATTTTTTAAATTCTTAACTAAAATGTAAACGTAATCGTCAATAGTTTACGACTTAGAGCGGTTTTATGAATTGAGATTGAAACTGTATTAATAAAATAGAACGATTTGTTTGGTAACTAGTCAACCGGTTCCGGGTTCACCCCTGACACATTTCAACATAGGTACCTTTTAGTCATACATTCCCACAAATTATTTATTTTCAAATGATGTAAGGGACATTTATGATTACTACTCCGCTCCCTTGAGTAGTAGCATAATGACATATAGCCTGTAAAGTTACTGTAAGGCATTTGGAGTGGGTACACGGCCGGCAGCCACCGGTGACATTTCATGATCGTGGCTGCGTGGGATCTTTATTCGTAGGTTGAATATATATAGATAGCACGGTACGGTGCTGCGTTATTCGGTATTACGTTAATATGGTTTAAAGTGGTAAAATCGAAATATGACATGGTAAACATGTTCCTAAATTAGACCCTTGATGTTAGTGCACATTTACAAAGTGGAGAACAGTTGTAAAGCATAGAATTTCGCATTATTGTAAAGAAAAACATATGTGATATAGTGACTGTGCATTAGTGATTAAAACATTTTGTGGGTGGTGAAGAAATCTCGCATCGCGCTCGCTCGCACGCATGCGAATTGGCCAGTTCCGTCTCTGTCGCACTGCATTGTAAGACTTTGATAATGAATTGTGTTGTATGCAACAGGAAAATAGATTCCTTGGAGCTGCTGAAATGCACGGGATGCAAGTCTGCATACCATTATAAATGTGCGAAATATACGGCAGCTGCGTTCAAGGAGGGCCAGGTACAGATTAGAAGCACTTTCAAGTGTGATTCCTGCTCCAACGTGACCCAGCGCATACGAATTACGGATGACACTCCCGTACGCTCCCAACGGGTGATGACGATGGATTATGAAAAGGATCAGATCAAAAATGTAAACATTTCCCTGGAAAACATTGGTACTAAGGAGATAACGTGTGAAGAAACGGACAAAGTAGAGGGTATAATGGCAAAAGTAAATAAAGTGGTAATGGAAAAATTGAGTGACCTAGAATCGAAAATTATAAAGGAAATTAAGGAAACAGTAAAGGTTTTGGCGCTGGAAAACAGTAGATTAGCACAGGAATTAAAGGAGGTAAATAAAAAATGCAATTCGTATGAGCAGGAAATCAAAACCTTAAAAAGTGAGAAAATTGAAACTAGAGGAAAACCAACTAGCAATAACACTGCAAACAAGACAATCAATCAAAGTCAAACGGTTGTTAATGGCTCAAAGAACGCAGTGGGTTTAGGGACATCAACAGTGGACGATAGTCCGGGACGGAAGCACGCCATCCCTAACCAGCAGACACAGCTGAAGCAGAGGTCTAGCGTTAGTTATGCAGCGGCGGCGGCTAAGAAAGCTTCGGACACTGAAAGTGATGTTAATAAGCAGTACACCTGGACAGAAGTTATAAGTAGAAGAAGGACTAACCCTATAAGAAGGGGGGGTAATGTGTCGACTGTACTCCTGAAATCTGTAGAACGAAAAAGATTCCTTCATGTGTGGAGACTCGATACAAACACGTCGGAAGATATGTTGAAGAATTATGTTAAGAATGTACTGGGAAACGACTGTGAAATAATTGTCGAAAAATTGAAACATAGAACCGAAAGAGACTACGCTTCGTTTAAAATTGGTGTTACAGAAAGTAACTACGTTAAGCTCTGTGACTCACAAGTATGGCCGCTAAATGTCGAGTTTAGCGAATGGATATTTTTTCGTCGCTCAACCGTCCCAGGCCAACTACAAAACTAGTAGAAACATAAATGTTCTATATCAGAATGTGGCGGGACTTAGGACAAAGACTTTGCAATTTCTATCTTTTATCGAGTCATCGGAGTTTGATATATTCGCTATAACGGAAACGGGTTTGAACGAATCTATTCAAAACGCGGAGTTCGTGCTTCCCGGTTACCAAACATTGCGCTGCGATCGGACGGACGGGCGTAAGCAGGGCGGTGTGCTTGTGGTGGCTACGCCACGGTTCGAGTTGCGACGAGTGCCGTTGCCGGATGGCATGGACACGCAGATAGACGGTCACGTGTTCGAAATGGTTTGTGTTTCTGTTGGTGTACGCGACCGTTATTTATTTACATGTTGCACTGTTTATATTCCGCCAAATGCAGATGAAAAGGAATACATGATAATGTTCAGCGTATTGGAAAAATTGTGTATGAAATATAAACAAAACTTAGTAATTCTAGGTGATTTTAATTTGTTTTCGTGTAGTCAGAATGTAGTTAATTACTATGATTTCTTTATGGCCTTCTGTGAATTCATTCAGTACAATTCAATACCTAACTGTAACGGTAGAATGTTAGACCTCGTATTGAGCGCGCGCGGTGGCGTGTCAGTGGGCGAGGCGCCGACCGACGACAGGATGGAGCCGGTAGACCGCCACCATCCCCCACTCGCCGTGCGCCTCGAGCTAGGTGCGCGGGCGCCGCTGCGTGACGTGCCTGCCCCGACCCTCGAGTCCCCCTCTTCTCCTATGCAGTGCTCACCGAGTCCGTTACCACGTAAACAATGGAATTTTAATAAAGCTAACTTTGACTATTTATATGATTTGTTTACAAGAATAGATTGGAGCGATTTATATTCTTCTAGTGACCCTGAAATTATTTTAGATTTATTTTATGATAAGATTTACGAAATATTTGATCTATGTGTTCCTTATAAGAATATCAACACTACACATAGGAATAGGTATATATATCCGGTATGGTACACGCCCCACATTATTAGGGAATTACGCTATAAGCATACGTTACATAAACGATATAAAAAAACCGGATCTCTTAGTGATTATGAAGCTTTTAGCAGGTGTAGGGCAGCAGTGAAGGTGGAGACTCTGCGAGCTCAGGACCAGTACAGTGAGCGCGTACAGCATCATCTGGCTGTGGACCCACGGGCCTTTTGGAATTACATGAGAAGTAGAAAGGGTAACACAGGTAAGCCCAGGTTAGTGAAAGAGGACCGCACCTTGTCAGAGTTGGAATGCGCGAATGAATTCGCTCAGTTTTTCCACTCGGTGTACAACCAGGAACCCGCTGAACTGAACGTGGCGGCGGCCAGCTCGGTGGGGACACCGGCTCCAGGGGCGTGGGTGGACCTTACGGGCCTGCGTTTGGGAGATGTGAAGACCGCGCTGGCTCGTCTGCCTCCCAAGCGCTCCATGGGACCGGATGGCATACCAGCGTTCATTTTCAGGGATTGTCGCATGGTACTCACTGAACCTTTGCTGCATTTATTCAACACCTGCATTGAGACCGCAAAATTTCCAGAGCGCTGGAAACTAACGCGTGTGATACCCGTACCAAAAGGTAGTGGAGGCCCAAACCCAAGTGATTACAGGCCCGTGGCTGTGCTTAGCACTCCAGCTAAGGTGTTCGAGGCAACCATTCACAACTGCTTATACGGACAGATAGACACTCAGCTATCTGATGCGCAACACGGGTTCCGACCCGGGCGGGGTACTACGGGCAATCTGCTTCATTTAATGTCGTGTTTGGTGCCGGCGGTGGACGCTGGTCTACAGGTAGATGTGGCGTACTTTGATTTTCGGAAAGCATTTGATACTGTTGATAATGACGTGCTTTTATCACGACTAGCAAGCGTTGGATGTACGCCGCATACACTGTCCTTCTTTTCCAGCTACTTGCGGGACAGATGCCAATACGTTGACTGTGGGGGACACCTTTCCGAACCATATTTCACGAGATCTGGAGTGAGTCAAGGCAGTAACTTGGGGCCTCTTCTCTTCATACTCACAATAAATAGCTTACCGGAGGAGGTCAAACATTCGGTGCCCTTGCTTTTCGCAGATGATCTTAAGTTGGTACGAGTTATTAAGGACCACATGGATCATAATGAACTACAGCAAGACGTAAATAGGATTGTGAGATGGAGCTTACAAAATAAACTTTACTTTAATGTAGCTAAGTGCTCTGTGATATCGTTCAGCCGTGCACACAACCCAAGTCACTACCAATATCACATGGAAGGGGTCCCTCTGCGTCGTATAACCGAGGTTAAGGATTTGGGCGTGCGCTTTAGCACTGATTTAAATTTCCGCGACCATATCACCGGTGTCTGTAAAAAGGCTTTCAGAAATTTAGGGTTTGTCTTACGTCAAGCAAACCAGTTTACTAGTATTGCGGCGTTAAGGGCGTTGTATGAGGCTCTCGTGAAGAGTCACCTAGAATTCAATGCGCTAATCTGGTCTCCACACGAAGACAAATATAAGGTTATGTTGGAGCGTACCCAGAATAAGTTCCTTCGATTTTTATATTGGAAACGGTATGGTGTCTACCCGGGCTATCCGTGGTTGTATCCTACGTTGTTCGTTCTGGGTATGACAGGATATTATAAGCTGGAAGTGAGGAGGGAGGTGGCTATGGCCACCTATTTGTTTAAAGTGTTTCGTGGGCTTATACACAACCCAGCTATCCTACGGGAAGTAGGGCTGTGTGTACCGGAGGAGTATGCGTTGAGGCGGCGGCGCCCCCCGTTGCTGCGAGTGTGTCGCGCGCGTACCAACTTGCTGCAGAGGGCGCCGCTCACACGGGCGCTGCGTGCGCTTAATATGATGGCTGACAGATTAGATTTGTGCTTGTTTTCATGCTCCCTGAATGAATTCACAAGGGCTAGTTACTGTGTTTTGAGCGAAGGAATCTAGGTAAAGTTGATATAATCTGATTATGTATCGCCAGTATTAAATAATATAATTTAATAATTTAAATTGTATTTTCATCATCTGACATTAAATTATTGTGAACTTGACATTAAATATGTAATTTTGACAATTGATTTGAATTACTATTGTGACATTATTGCTCGAATTATTATTTTGACAATATGAATTGAAGTATTATTTTGACTTTATTAACTTAATTATTACTTTGACATTATTATTTGAATTTTTACTTTGACATCATTAACTGAATAATTATTATTTCTGATATGACATGTTCATGAATAATATTTGAAATGGTAATTTATATATACTTTAATTAATAATATGTTGTGGAATTATTATTATTTAGTTTTTGAAGCATGATTATGTGTGATTATGATAATGTAAATGATATATATTGTAAATGAAATTATTAAAATTATGTTGCTACTCTGTCGCATTGGGTCTGCCTGTAATGACATTGTATGTATGAAATAAATAAATAAATAAATAAATAAATAAAACTTTCCTCTATAAACGAGCTGTTCAACACAAAAATATTTTTAAAGTCTAACTAGTAGTTCTTGCGATTAGCGCGTTCAACTGATCATACAAACAAACTCTTTAGTTTTTTATTATTATTATTTTTATAACCAATGTGTATATTTATATTGATTTTATAAAATAAAATCTTTTATTTTTATTATGTTATAAAGATGAAATAAAATATTAATAATGTGATATTTTAAGTAGTTTTAAGTGCTCACAGCGATGTGTATGTATTTCATATGATCTGTCTTAAAATTTTGGACATCACGTTTGAATTTCTCTTGTGAACAATAAGTACACTTAAAGCTTTAAAAACTGAAAAATTCAAAGGGTGTAAATTACTCAAAAGCCCATTCGAAATATTATACGTGAAAATTTTTACTCAAACTTAGAATTCGACATTAAATTCAAAAAATCAACGTTTTAGCTACCAGAAATATGATTATATTCTTTTTTTACAATTTATTGATATATTTAACATTGAACTTTTTAGAGGCTTGCCTCTTTGCAAATTTTTAAATGCTCAGTAATAAAATAAGGAATAAAGACATCACAAGAAAAAAATTGTGTATTCACATCCACGTCTATTAAAAGTATAACTGACCAGAATATAAACAAACTCACGACTTCATATTTTTTCGGTTATCTGTTTGATGTGAAATACCCCATATGCCGTTGTAATTTTTTTAACTGTTTAGACGTCAATACAATAACCAAATAGGTCGTCATCTTCTAAAACTCTTACAGAAAAATTCACAAAACACATTTAGTATTATAACTTAACAAATAGCTCGTACATTAAATGATCTTTCATATTTATCTTAGCTCACATAATATATCGTCGAAATATTCATTTGGAACCGGCAGTTCCTGAGATTAGTTCGCTCAAACAAACAAACGTTTCAGCTTTATAACATAAGTATAGATAGACAATGTTATACAATAAACGATTTATAGTATTTACGGTCAACCACACGCGTTTTTTGGTCTAGAAACAAGTAATGTAATTGTGTCATTATTCTAATAAGTGCTGAGTGCTATAAATTAGTTTTACATTTTAATATGCTAGATATCTAGATAGTGTGATATGTTATAATGTAATAATATTACATCCTGAAGAGTTCGTCAAAATAATTACGCTAATCTTATCAGGATCTAGTCTACGCATTAATTAATTATACTATAGTACTATACATAATTAAAAAAAGAACACATTATCGCGTTATAAAAATATATTTTGACTAATTTGAGCAATATATATAATTCATTTATAGAATATAAATATATACTATACAAAAACATTGAATATAGGCTATCAAAAGGTATATAAAACTGAAGACAAAACATTTGAAACATTGTTTATACCGAAGAATTAAGAAGAGAGCAACACATTTATTCCAACATCACAACAAAAAAGTTAAAAAAGTAAACGACACGCATCTAGTAAAATGTCCCGCATGTTCTTGCGCATCACTGTCTTGTAGAGATGTATTATAGACTTTAGCCAAGTTCACCATATTCGTAAGAGTTGATTTTATAGAACAATGTCTTACGTGTATGATAAAAGTGGCTTTAAAAAGCCTTTTGGAGAAAGCAGGTACATCATAGTGTGAGAGAGAGAGAGAGAGAGAGAGTGTGGTGCGACTGCTGAAAAGAAGAAATGTTAACGTTAATTACTATACAAAAGTTACAAGCAATATAATAAAATAATAAATACTAAATTCACACAATAATATAAGTTAAGTTAGCAAACCTGTAAATATCTGACTAAACTGAGAATACCTGCATAATCAATTACAGTTACCTTCTAGGTGTCGGGTAGGTCAGCCTCATTTAGCAAGGGCTCCACTACTGCCCAAAGTTCGTCGGCCTCCTCTGGAGCTATAAAAAAATACCAAGTTGTAATGTAACGAACTTTTTTTATAAGAAATAATTTACGCTAAGCCTTTTGAGAAGTGTTATTACTTAGCCGTGGCTCGTCCAGTTGAACATCAGGCAGTACAGGTCCGTCATTTGTTTGTTCCTCCATTTGTTGCATCGGGTGCTGCTCCATTTGCTGTTCCGTTTGCTGCTCCGTTTGCTGCTCTATTTGCTGCTCCATTTGTAAAACTATAACAAAAGTATGATGGTTAAATAAACGTATCAGCCTCAGTCGTTGTTATTGTTAATCAGTATATGAAACAATTAATATTTACTTTCTGCCTCCATTGCGTCATTATCACGCTGCAAATCCTCTGCGCTAATGCGTCCTTTCCCTGTCCTCTCTCTGATGAACCTTATCGTGTTAGCCAGCACATCTTGGTTACTCATCTGCAACATGGCAAAATGTACATTATTTCTTGAAGTCTATATTTTTTCAATATTTCATATTCAGCGAGTGAATTATTGGGTTATCTTACATTAGCGTCACCACCAATGGCAATGGCTAGGTCTTTCAACACTATGGCGGTCTCCTCACGGCGCTCTCTCTCATAATGAGCGTTACGCGCTCGCCTTTCCTCCTGCAAACAGAAGAATACCCAATTGAATAACAGCTATTAGCGAATGACAAGAATCTTCAATCTTATTGTCCTCCATAGGATTACTAACGCGTGATAACGGCACGCGGTTTCGGCCTGTTGGCCTCCCACGACGCGGCCTGCTCGTCCTCGTGGGCCTGGTCTGGCTGTCATTTCGATCTCGTTTCTGTAAGACAATAAATGAGTAAATTTTAAGACGTGTATAATTTTTACATGTAGATGACCTGCACAAAGCGATGCAGATGCCAACACCACGGTAAAAATAAATCAAGACGATACACGCTAAGTAGATAATTACCGTATGAGATGACATTTTCAATTCGATAACGCGCTCGTTGTCTAGTAAGTAATGAATTCGCTTGTCAAGAAATGAACAAGAAATGAATAATTTCAACGAGACTCCAGCTTATATTGACGCGAAAATCTTACCTGCGCACACGCAGGACGCTCCTGAAGGGTGGGGGTGGGCTATTGTGTAGACAACTGGGCAGTGATAAGATCTCTTTGTGTTTGATTGTAAACTTTAAGTTAGGTTGCTGCATTGAAGTTTCGTGGAAATGACTGTAATGGCTGTATTTTAAAATTCTAAATACTCATCGGTTGAATAGTAGCATTTCTCTATTAAAGATGCTCTAAGCTGGCTAGTGAAAAGTGTCATACTTTCCTGTAGTTTGACATGGTTTGGGAGTTTATTCTAACTGCCATATAATACGGACTTTCATTTAGCATTTTTGATTCTCGAAGGCGGTAGGTGTAGTCTCATTTTGTGTCGGGTGTCTTCCTTTGTTTCGGAACTCCTCTTGTTTTTGTATTCAAATGTGCATATGTCGAAAATGTATATTGATCTACAACTTTCTGTGTTTTTTATTTGTGCTATTATTCTGATACACTTTTTTTGGACTATGAACAGATCATTTATATCAACACTATTTCCCCAAAGCATAACCCCATACCTCAGCCACGAATATGCATAAGCGTAGTAGGCATAAAGCAGTTTGTGTGTTAGTGTTTTTGTTAATTTGGAAAAGGGTGTATGTGAATTGTGATAGTTTAACTTTGACGTGTTTTATGTGTGTTTTTCAGTTAATGTGTGTGTCTATGTTTATTTCCAGTAATTTAAATGTGTTGACTTCTTCTAAAGATGTGTGTTGGTGAGTTATGTTTAAATTTAAGGGGGGCTTTGTGTACGGTCCAAATTGTATGATTTTCGTTTTATTCGAGTTTATTTCTAAGTTGTGTTCTTGTAGCCATTCCGTTATAGTTTGGAGAGTATTTTTTACTATGGTGTTGTGGTTGGTTAAACCGTCGCATTGTATTACAATAGAAATGTCGCCCGCGAAGAGGACGGGTAGTGCCTTTTCCGGGTCTAATGATTTAGGTAAGTCATTTATATAAATCAGGAACAATATACACCCTAGTACACTTCCTTGGGAGATTGAGCAAGTTAAATAATTTTTCTGCGACCGCACAGACTTTGCATTATTTGTGTCCTGTTGTGTAAATATGATTTGAACCATTAGTGGGCGGGTCCGCGTAACCCACAGCCTTTTAATTTCATCAACAGTATGTCATACAGTACCTTATCGTAGGCTTTTGTCATATCAATCAATAGTCCTATAACATGTTTTTTATCATTTATGTGCTGAAGAGCCGTTTGGACGTACTTATAGATGGCCAAAGTAGTTGACCTAGATTTTCTGAAGCCATTCTGAATATTGTCTAGAATTTTATGTTTTTCCAAAAATGCATACAACCGGTTACACATAGCTTTCTCGAATATTTTTGAAAAAGTTGGCAGTGGTGCAATGGGTCTCTAATTGCTAGGGACTTGAGTGTCGCCTTTTAGGGGTTTTACTAGTGAGATTTTTTATGCGTCTGGGAATTGCCCGTCTTCAAAACTTTGATTAATTAATAGTGTTAAAGGGACTATGAATTCCATAGCACACTGTTTTAGAAGTAGCAGTGGAATATCATCTATACCGCAACTGTGTTTGTTTTTTGTTATTTTTATAATATTTAGTATTTCTTTGAAGTCCACTGGCTGTAAGTACATTGAGTGTATCGGCGAGGTTATAACAGGTCGTCCGATGAGTGTATTTGTGCAGGTACTGTCTTGACCCACTGAAATGAAAAAAATGTTAAATGTGTTACATATTGTTAAGGGGCATGTCACTACTTCATCATTAATTTTCAACGTCATGTTTTCTTTTTCTTAATGTCTGTTTTTCTAGTTACTGTATTTATGATTTTCCACATAGTTTTAACTTTACTATCAGATTTTTTCATCTGGCCTATATTCTCTAATTTTTTTAACACTTTAATACTCGACTCGAATTTGGGTCCCAATGTAATAGGTGGCGAGCTTATTGCTATTCACCAGGCACTCATATATATATATAAAGCATATAGACAAAAGCATATCTGGATTTTATTTTGTTTTAAGGAATTTGGGTCCACATTGTAATGTCATGACTTCGTATTGTATAGAAACACGATGCCGACACTCAAATTACTTCTTTAATATTTTTCTTCTACCTAAATAATGTCCATGCTATAAAAGCGTGAGTTGTAGTCATTCATTGTTTGGTATCAACATCCATCAGACCATCTTATCAAAAACAAGAAATAATTCAATAAGTGATTAACACAATGATTATAGTTTCAGAAAGTTTTTAAATAAGACAACATCTTTATCACTATGTACAGAGTGGTGTCCCCGTCAAGGGAAATAATAGATTTTATGTATGTATTGAAAATGATTATACACTATAGTAAATATCGACAACACTTGATCATGACGCTTCTTGGTAAATTAGGTATATATTATTTTTCGTAACGTCATTATGATTTTATAATATGAAATGTGTTTGTAGAACGCAAACGGTTGAGACTAATCGAGCGCACCCCTCATCCGGTTTACGGGCACCTAAATTCTGGGAAACAATAGACTCAAACAAAGGGCTAAGGGATTTCACATAATCGTTTTTACAAATAGATAACATTCGTTACAAAAATAAAGGGCTATAGATAAGAAACACGCTTTATCTAGTTGCTTTTGTTGTCATATTAACAATGAAGACCAAAACGACGATAGCTACGAAATTGCTGTCTCCGATGGTAAGATTTATTACCTACATTTAGGAGTGAAAAGTAAATATTGCGTCATTTGTATGAGGGCGAAAAATAAAGGACGAAAAGCACATAGGTGACGATTGCACTTATTTATTTGTTACTTTCAGGATATAAGTATTCCAATTAATATTATTAAAGTTTTGGTATATTTACAGGTTCCTCTACCAGTACCTTGACTAGCAAAAACTATTTACAACTGACCGTCTCAATCTGTCAAGTTGTCGAACAAAAAAAATCTACAAAATGAAACAATAAACCGTCGTTTGAATATTTTTGATAGGCATATTAACTGTGAAGTAAAAGTTACTACAGTCAAAATGATGAAAGGCTGGAGCACACACTACTGTTGCTTGAAAGCTCTGAGCAAAGCAAGTGCTCTGGCTTTGTATGCTAAAAACTTACTGCACAATTGAAACAATAACAGGTTGCTACTCAATTGAAATAACAGTAGTATTTGCTTTTAGAATTGGAGTCCTACTAATAAAAAGTTTTACAACACCGAGAACCATTGCATTCAATTATCACAAAATGGGTATGATTTTTAACATGAGGTATACTTTCTTTATAGAGCAGAGCAATATAATTCTTTGGTTCCAAAGTACAACGGAGAAATTACGCAATAAACAACTATTATGCATAGAGGTGCTTTGCTGAAAGAAACGTGAAAGAAATTCAAGAAAAAGTTGGCTAGTTTCGGTGCTTTGCCCTTGCCAGAATGATACGAAATCTATTTCTTCGTCATGTTCCTCGCTTACTGACATCGATTCAAGCTCGCCAAGATTTATTGAACTGGAGGAATTTGCAACGCAATGAACCATCGGTTCAGAAAGAAGACTTGAAATGTGAAAATATTTTTAATTCTTCTGTTTTATTTATGGACGGTAGATATTTCACTTAATTACAACTATTGAATCAAAATATTACTATTACTAGGTATATCAAAGTTAAAAGGCTAACCAACAAAATTTAGTTTCAACTTTAAGGAGATCTTTTTGTGACAAGGTTTTTTTAAATTTAATTTAGTTTAACCGTAAAGTAAAGCTTAAAATGTAATAATTCTTTATAAAAAAAGTTGAGTTTAAGACTTAGAGCGTACAAAGTACCTGCATATAGCTGTGAGTACTATCTAAGCAATCAGTACCTAGGAATCTCAAACAGCGGACATGTAAAGAGGATTTGTCAATGCTAAACTCACAACTCCGAAGGAACGGAGG
Organism: Eilema griseolum; assembly: GCA_963662185.1. Taxonomy (NCBI): domain Eukaryota; kingdom Metazoa; phylum Arthropoda; class Insecta; order Lepidoptera; family Erebidae; genus Eilema; species Eilema griseolum. Next base: position 1,131,085 of record OY759251.1, read on the forward strand.
AATCTTGAAGATCTAATAAAACATTCAAAATCTTGAATGGATTCTACGATATAAAGAACTTTAATACGCCCTGCTTTATTCGTAACGAGAATGCACATCTCTAAGATGTCTCCCGAGGACCGAAGGAATCGTGGATGGAGATCTATCAGAAACATCCAAAATGAATTCAGTTCCATCATCAGTCGTCTACGACTGTCTGTCTGCTAACTTACAATAATAATAATAATATTAATTTATGTGTAATATTCTACGCTATTCATATTTCATTTCTTCATCCTAACATGCAAACGATTTTTTAAATTCTTAACTAAAATGTAAACGTAATCGTCAATAGTTTACGACTTAGAGCGGTTTTATGAATTGAGATTGAAACTGTATTAATAAAATAGAACGATTTGTTTGGTAACTAGTCAACCGGTTCCGGGTTCACCCCTGACACATTTCAACATAGGTACCTTTTAGTCATACATTCCCACAAATTATTTATTTTCAAATGATGTAAGGGACATTTATGATTACTACTCCGCTCCCTTGAGTAGTAGCATAATGACATATAGCCTGTAACTTTCCTCTATAAACGAGCTGTTCAACACAAAAATATTTTTAAAGTCTAACTAGTAGTTCTTGCGATTAGCGCGTTCAACTGATCATACAAACAAACTCTTTAGTTTTTTATTATTATTATTTTTATAACCAATGTGTATATTTATATTGATTTTATAAAATAAAATCTTTTATTTTTATTATGTTATAAAGATGAAATAAAATATTAATAATGTGATATTTTAAGTAGTTTTAAGTGCTCACAGCGATGTGTATGTATTTCATATGATCTGTCTTAAAATTTTGGACATCACGTTTGAATTTCTCTTGTGAACAATAAGTACACTTAAAGCTTTAAAAACTGAAAAATTCAAAGGGTGTAAATTACTCAAAAGCCCATTCGAAATATTATACGTGAAAATTTTTACTCAAACTTAGAATTCGACATTAAATTCAAAAAATCAACGTTTTAGCTACCAGAAATATGATTGGTTGCGCCGAGGTAGAAGCTGTATTTCTTGACGTGGAAACACACTCTTTCTATACCCGTCTCCTCTCCCGCACTAAAAACCATAGAATAGGACTAGATAGCTTCCGTCCGCCATTTGTGATATAGACACTCAGTCTCGCTTTGAACTAGCCAGCGTAAGGACGGCCGCGCTCGCGTCTCTCAGAAATGTATAATATTTGTTACATTTTTACCGCTTCATAGACCTTTACCGATCGGATTGTGCCTCTCGTGTGTTCCTCAAGCGATCTAGTGATGCTGACGGCAGCTCCTGAGCAAGGAAGAGAAGATCCGTGTACCGGCTGCGATGAAAACACGTGTGTCGTGAAGGTTAGTGCATCCTCTCCTAATTTCTCGGGCTGCATTCACTGCCTGGATCGAATCCGCGGCAGCCCGGCCACCTGTCTTGTTTTGTGTGTAAAGCGTCAATAGAACAGTTATCTGCTTCTCCGCAATACAGTCCACTCGCGCACGTTGGGCCAAGCGCCACCATTTTTTTTGGTCCGGATCGAGCCGGATTCTTAGCCGTAGTTCGTATTTTGTTATTATTCTAATGGGAATGAGCGCACCGCACCTAAGTGCCTGGTTATTTTAGTAGAAAACCCCGCATCCAGACATTTAGGCTTAGAATTTGTTGTCCGTTCGCCGCTGGCTCGCATTGTACCTACCTAATACATAAATAGGTTAGGTATCATATCAACACTTAATCGTAGTTCGCAATTTTCGCATCGCACCTAAGTGCCTGGTTATTTTAGTAGAAAACCCCGCATCCAGACATTTAGGCTTAGATCTTAGGTATACTCAGACACCCTAGTGCATAGGCACAGTGTAATACCTAACGCATTTGGCTTTGTTTTGTTTTTTCAATTACGTTGTTCTCGGCTCGCGTCGTATTTGCCTAGTACCTGCGTGGGTAGACACGTGGCTGTACCTACCTCGCTCGCATCTCATCCCAATTCATACGAAAGTATTTTAATTTGAATAGATATTACGCAATACTTAATCTCTGAAATAATAGTTGAACCTAGACAGCGACCATCGCGTAGGTACGACCTTGTTGCTATGCGCGTTTGTTCAAGCGTGCATTCACAGTTGTAGGTACCTACCTATCTGCCGAGTGTCGCTCGCGCCGCCTCGCTGCTCTGTACCGCTAAGATTAAGTCATTTCATATTTGTTATTTACCGCACTTTAGTTTGAGATTTAATTGTAAACATGTCCCCAAAGGTTGATAAGACCGGTAAGGTTCAATTGAAACTTTTATACGCTAAAAAAGAAATGATTTACTCTCGCGTACAATCGATCTATGATAATGCACTTAAAACCTCTGATTTGGTCATCAGAGATTCGTTCTTGTGTTCTATAGAAAACTTAGATAGTCTACGCGCGGATTTCGAAACCTTAGTACATGACATCAATGTTTTAGAGTTGAATTTGGATCCCGATTACTCAGTGAGTTATCAAGCCTTGTCGTCGTTTGACGATTTGTATTGTCGTATCAAACGCGTCGCTAGGAGTTTGGAGAAACCGGCTGACCTACCCAACCCCACTCGCGACCGACCTAAGTTGCCACCAATTCAAATACCCGAATTTGATGGTAACATTCGCAATTGGTGTCTATTTATAGATAGTTTTGAGAATACGATAGATAAGAACGATTCGTTGACAGATCACGAAAAATTGCATTATCTCGTTGAAAAATTGACTGGTAAAGCTATAACCGTTTGCGCTGGAATTACGTTTAGTGCCGAGAATTATAATTTAATTTTAAATACTTTGAAAGCTAGGTATGAGGATAAAAGATCGGTAGCTGGCGCCTATTTAGATCAGATGTTTGATTTGAAATCTATTACGGCATGTAACGATCAAAACTTGGAGAAATTTCTAGATACTTTCGCGTCAGCTGTTCGCGCCGTAAAGAACTTGAAGATCGATGACCTCTGCGACTTCGTATTTTTGTATATGGGTTTAAAGAAATTAGATTCCGAAACCATTCGTTTGTTTGAGTCGGATCATCGCGGCAGTAAAATTCCTAAGTTCGAAGACTTAGAAAGTTTTGTTCGCGAGCATATAAAGGTATTGCAACGCTCTTCATCGAAACATGAAGGCGCGAAGAAGGTTGTTACTTCTGAACGCAAAATAGATGCCTCATCGAGGTCACCGAGGTCAACTCATACTTATGTTAGTACCGCACCAGCACGTGTACAGTCACCTGTTTGCTCTTTGTGTAGCACTCATCATTCGCAACTGTACAGGTGTCCTGGTTTTCTAAAATTGTCGCCTAGTGATCGTTATAAATTTGTTCGCGCTAATAATTTTTGTTTTAATTGTCTCGGTACTAAACACCGCGTTGTTTTATGTAATAGTAGAAATAGTTGTCGCAAATGTCAAGCGAGACACCACACTTTGCTTCATTTTGAGAATAGTAATGCCGCATCCAATGTGAGCACGGTTGGCTCGTCGAGCGGTGACACACGGCGGCCTGCGCCGCAGCCGCAGCCCGCGCTCGCGCGCGCTCCGGCCCGCCCGGTGACCGCCGCGGATGACGTCACCTTGTGTTCGTTCTCCGCTAGTGCTGCACTCACTACTGTGTGTCTTGCGACCGCTCGCGTTGTTATTGTTGATGCATTAGGTAAGCCGCGCATTGTTCGAGCGCTGTTAGATGGCGCTTCGCAAAGTAATTTCATTACTCAAGATTGTTGTCGGCGTCTTGGTTTCAATGTTGATAAGCGTTCAACCCGCTCAGTGGTGAAGGGTTTTGGAAGCTTACAGTCAGCTGTTCGTGGCACCGTTAAAACAAGGTTTAGATCTCGTTTTAATAATAATATTTGGTTTGACATGGATTCGCTCGTTATAGATAGAATAGCTGAACAGTTGCCTACCGTCCCGGTTGACACGTCTTTATTAACGAAATTTAAAGACTTGCCTTTAGCAGATGAGACTTACGCTGTTCCTGGAGTCGTCGATATATTGATCGGCGCTTCGATTCTCCCGCACCTCCAGTTATCACGTAAGGTTCAAGGGGGACCGACGTACCCCGCTCCGCACGCACTGGAAACAGTTCTTGGTTTTGTTATAATTGGTTCCGCACCCGCTTCTATGGATAGTTTTAGTCACTCGACTGCTTCGTTCTGTTGCACCGTCGAGCCGCCACTGGAGTCTACCATCCGCAAGTTTTCGCTCGGTGGCTCCCGTGTATCCGCTGAAAAACGCTTTCTTTGTTTGGAACGAAAGATGCAGGCGTCCCCAAAGTCGAAGCGGGCCTATGATGAGGTTGTTAACGAATATTTAGATAAAGGTTACATCTCACCTGCGCCTGCGGACACTGGCGGGACCCAGCCTTCGTACATTATCCCGCACCGCGGAGTTATTAGAGAAGATAAGCTTACTACTAAAACTCCGTGTAGTTTTGGATGGCAGTGCTAAGACTAGCACTTCCGTGTCGCTTAATGACATAATTGTAAATTTTCGCATTAATATTAGTAATTTTTAGCTTTTAGGACTCAACAGTCGCTTTGTGTTGGGCCCACTCTTCGCCCCATCGTTGGGACACATTCGTCGCTAATAGAGTGGCAAAAATTCAATCTGAATTGGCGCCACATAATCTCTTTCACGTTGCTGGCACCGACAACCCAGCCGATTGTCTCTCTCGTGGATTGCTTCCTTCGCAAATTTTAGATCACCCGTTATGGTTTAGTGGACCGTCCTGGATTCATGCCGCGTTAGATAAGTGGCCAGTTAGTCAATTCAATCCCACTACGGTTTCCGAACCACCCGAGGAGAAGAAGCACTCGCTTGTTGTATCGGTCCCACGTGAAGAGACCCTTATTTTGTTGTTGGCTAATCGCGTCTCGTCTTGGTCGAGACTGTTGCGTTGTGTTGTTTGTTCGCCTCTGCCCTCTGCCTAGCCAGCAGTAGGCACGAGCTCCAATCTAGGTTTATATTTTAGTTGTTATTTCCCAAACCTAGATTTAGATTAGACTTTATATTTGTTTCGCATTTGTCGTTTCGAAGGTAACCCTTCAAGCCGGGGGGAATGGTTGCGCCGAGGTAGAAGCTGTATTTCTTGACGTGGAAACACACTCTTTCTATACCCGTCTCCTCTCCCGCACTAAAAACCATAGAATAGGACTAGATAGCTTCCGTCCGCCATTTGTGATATAGACACTCAGTCTCGCTTTGAACTAGCCAGCGTAAGGACGGCCGCGCTCGCGTCTCTCAGAAATGTATAATATTTGTTACATTTTTACCGCTTCATAGACCTTTACCGATCGGATTGTGCCTCTCGTGTGTTCCTCAAGCGATCTAGTGATGCTGACGGCAGCTCCTGAGCAAGGAAGAGAAGATCCGTGTACCGGCTGCGATGAAAACACGTGTGTCGTGAAGGTTAGTGCATCCTCTCCTAATTTCTCGGGCTGCATTCACTGCCTGGATCGAATCCGCGGCAGCCCGGCCACCTGTCTTGTTTTGTGTGTAAAGCGTCAATAGAACAGTTATCTGCTTCTCCGCAATACAGTCCACTCGCGCACGTTGGGCCAAGCGCCACCAATGATTATATTCTTTTTTTACAATTTATTGATATATTTAACATTGAACTTTTTAGAGGCTTGCCTCTTTGCAAATTTTTAAATGCTCAGTAATAAAATAAGGAATAAAGACATCACAAGAAAAAAATTGTGTATTCACATCCACGTCTATTAAAAGTATAACTGACCAGAATATAAACAAACTCACGACTTCATATTTTTTCGGTTATCTGTTTGATGTGAAATACCCCATATGCCGTTGTAATTTTTTTAACTGTTTAGACGTCAATACAATAACCAAATAGGTCGTCATCTTCTAAAACTCTTACAGAAAAATTCACAAAACACATTTAGTATTATAACTTAACAAATAGCTCGTACATTAAATGATCTTTCATATTTATCTTAGCTCACATAATATATCGTCGAAATATTCATTTGGAACCGGCAGTTCCTGAGATTAGTTCGCTCAAACAAACAAACGTTTCAGCTTTATAACATAAGTATAGATAGACAATGTTATACAATAAACGATTTATAGTATTTACGGTCAACCACACGCGTTTTTTGGTCTAGAAACAAGTAATGTAATTGTGTCATTATTCTAATAAGTGCTGAGTGCTATAAATTAGTTTTACATTTTAATATGCTAGATATCTAGATAGTGTGATATGTTATAATGTAATAATATTACATCCTGAAGAGTTCGTCAAAATAATTACGCTAATCTTATCAGGATCTAGTCTACGCATTAATTAATTATACTATAGTACTATACATAATTAAAAAAAGAACACATTATCGCGTTATAAAAATATATTTTGACTAATTTGAGCAATATATATAATTCATTTATAGAATATAAATATATACTATACAAAAACATTGAATATAGGCTATCAAAAGGTATATAAAACTGAAGACAAAACATTTGAAACATTGTTTATACCGAAGAATTAAGAAGAGAGCAACACATTTATTCCAACATCACAACAAAAAAGTTAAAAAAGTAAACGACACGCATCTAGTAAAATGTCCCGCATGTTCTTGCGCATCACTGTCTTGTAGAGATGTATTATAGACTTTAGCCAAGTTCACCATATTCGTAAGAGTTGATTTTATAGAACAATGTCTTACGTGTATGATAAAAGTGGCTTTAAAAAGCCTTTTGGAGAAAGCAGGTACATCATAGTGTGAGAGAGAGAGAGAGAGAGAGAGTGTGGTGCGACTGCTGAAAAGAAGAAATGTTAACGTTAATTACTATACAAAAGTTACAAGCAATATAATAAAATAATAAATACTAAATTCACACAATAATATAAGTTAAGTTAGCAAACCTGTAAATATCTGACTAAACTGAGAATACCTGCATAATCAATTACAGTTACCTTCTAGGTGTCGGGTAGGTCAGCCTCATTTAGCAAGGGCTCCACTACTGCCCAAAGTTCGTCGGCCTCCTCTGGAGCTATAAAAAAATACCAAGTTGTAATGTAACGAACTTTTTTTATAAGAAATAATTTACGCTAAGCCTTTTGAGAAGTGTTATTACTTAGCCGTGGCTCGTCCAGTTGAACATCAGGCAGTACAGGTCCGTCATTTGTTTGTTCCTCCATTTGTTGCATCGGGTGCTGCTCCATTTGCTGTTCCGTTTGCTGCTCCGTTTGCTGCTCTATTTGCTGCTCCATTTGTAAAACTATAACAAAAGTATGATGGTTAAATAAACGTATCAGCCTCAGTCGTTGTTATTGTTAATCAGTATATGAAACAATTAATATTTACTTTCTGCCTCCATTGCGTCATTTTCACGCTGCAAATCCTCTGCGCTAATGCGTCCTTTCCCTGTCCTCTCTCTGATGAACCTTATCGTGTTAGCCAGCACATCTTGGTTACTCATCTGCAACATGGCAAAATGTACATTATTTCTTGAAGTCTATATTTTTTCAATATTTCATATTCAGCGAGTGAATTATTGGGTTATCTTACATTAGCGTCACCACCAATGGCAATGGCTAGGTCTTTCAACACTATGGCGGTCTCCTCACGGCGCTCTCTCTCATAATGAGCGTTACGCGCTCGCCTTTCCTCCTGCAAACAGAAGAATACCCAATTGAATAACAGCTATTAGCGAATGACAAGAATCTTCAATCTTATTGTCCTCCATAGGATTACTAACGCGTGATAACGGCACGCGGTTTCGGCCTGTTGGCCTCCCACGACGCGGCCTGCTCGTCCTCGTGGGCCTGGTCTGGCTGTCATTTCGATCTCGTTTCTGTAAGACAATAAATGAGTAAATTTTAAGACGTGTATAATTTTTACATGTAGATGACCTGCACAAAGCGATGCAGATGCCAACACCACGGTAAAAATAAATCAAGACGATACACGCTAAGTAGATAATTACCGTATGAGATGACATTTTCAATTCGATAACGCGCTCGTTGTCTAGTAAGTAATGAATTCGCTTGTCAAGAAATGAACAAGAAATGAATAATTTCAACGAGACTCCAGCTTATATTGACGCGAAAATCTTACCTGCGCACACGCAGGACGCTCCTGAAGGGTGGGGGTGGGCTATTGTGTAGACAACTGGGCAGTGATAAGATCTCTTTGTGTTTGATTGTAAACTTTAAGTTAGGTTGCTGCATTGAAGTTTCGTGGAAATGACTGTAATGGCTGTATTTTAAAATTCTAAATACTCATCGGTTGAATAGTAGCATTTCTCTATTAAAGATGCTCTAAGCTGGCTAGTGAAAAGTGTCATACTTTCCTGTAGTTTGACATGGTTTGGGAGTTTATTCTAACTGCCATATAATACAGACTTTCATTTAGCATTTTTGATTCTCGAAGGCGGTAGGTGTAGTCTCATTTTGTGTCGGGTGTCTTCCTTTGTTTCGGAACTCCTCTTGTTTTTGAATTCAAATGTGCATATGTCGAAAATGTATATTGATCTACAACTTTCTGTGTTTTTTATTTGTGCTATTATTCTAATACACTTTTTTTGGACTATGAACAGATCATTTATATCAACACTATTTCCCCAAAGCATAACCCCATACCTCAGCCACGAATATGCATAAGCGTAGTAGGCTGATAAAGCAGTTTGTGTGTTAGTGTTTTTGTTAATTTGGAAAAGGGCGTATGTGACTTGTGATAGTTTAACTTTGACGTGTTTTATGTGTGTTTTTCAGTTAATGTGTGTGTCTATGTTTATTTCCAGTAATTTAAATGTGTTGACTTCTTCTAAAGATGTGTGTTGGTGAGTTATGTTTAAATTTAAGGGGGACTTTGTGTACGGTCCAAATTGTATGATTTTCGTTTTATTCGAGTTTATTTCTAAGTTGTGTTCTTGTAGCCATTCCGTTATAGTTTGGAGAGTATTTTTTACTATGGTGTTGTGGTTGGTTAAACCGTCGCATTGTATTACAATAGAAATGTCGCCCGCGAAGAGGACGGGTAGTGCCTTTTCCGGGTCTAATGATTTAGGTACCCTAGTACACTTCCTTGGGAGATTGAGCAAGTTTAATAATTTTTCTGCGACCGCACAGACTTTGCATTATTTGTGTCCTGTTGTGTAAATATGATTTGAACCATTAGTGGGCGGGTCCGCGTAACCCACAGCCTTTTAATTTCATCAACAGTATGTCATACAGTACCTTATCGTAGGCTTTTGTCATATCAATCAATAGGCCTATAACGTGTTTTTTATCATTTATGTGCTGAAGAGCCGTTTGGACGTACTTATAGATGGCCAAAGTAGTTGACCTAGATTTTCTGAAGCCATTCGGAATATTGTCTAGAATTTTATGTTTTTCCAAAAATGCACACAACCGGTTACACATAGCTTTCTCGAATATTTTTGAAAAAGTTGGCAGTGGTGCAATGGGTCCTGGTTCCACGTTCTGGCCACTCTGTTACTGATAAAATGTCTGTGAGGATTGTTGTTATAGAAGCCAAGTGCATAACTTCAGATGGTGTCCACTAAGATATGCATTCTCGTTACGAATAAAGCAGGTCGCGTCAAAGTTCTTTCATTTTGGATGTTTCTGATAGATCTCTATCCACGATTCCTTCGGTCCTCGGGAGACATCTTAGAGATGTGCATTCTCGTTACGAATAAAGCAGGGCGTATTAATAATAATAATAATAATAATAATTTATTAACCAAAAAGAAGTACAGTATCTATAACAACATTGATTTGCTACCTACTTGTAACATTGTTTGTGGTTTAAGGTGTACAATAATATTAACCCTGCCTCTCAAACTAGGATATCCTGTATCTTGAGAGACAGTGTTCGGTCGTGAAGGTAAATATGTAACATAATATTATATAAATTTAGTAGACTGCGTCGGTTTATCGGTTTTTATATAATTTTAACTATGATGGAAAAAAAAAGGAAAAAAACATGAAAATAATCTAAAAACAAAAAATAAGGTATGTGTGTGTGATGTGTATGTGTGTGTGATGTGTATATGTGTGTGTGGTGTCTATGTGGTGTCTATGTGTGGTATGTGTGTGTGTATATCTGTATCTGTATGTGTGAGACTTGAGCGACGTGCTTAGTTTAGAAGGGACTCTGTCTGAGCATAGTCTTGTTGCAGTAACCACTCAGTGACTTTAGTTTTAAGTTTGAAGGTGTTTAGGTTCTGGATGGGTATCATTTTGTGGATTTTTTGATAAATGCGAGTACTTAATGTGTAATATTGGTGTGCTGCAAATGTGGTGTTGTGTTGTGTACGTATAAGACGCAAGGTTCTTTTTTTTGGGTCAGATAATGGAACACTTGAGTGCTTCCTCAGTACAGTACGGAGCACAAAGAGTTGACGAACCGTTAGTACCTTGCACTCTGAGTACAGTCGCGTTGTTGGGTGCCTGCGAGGCTTTTTTGTCATTACTTTCAATATAGCTCTCTGTGCTCTCTCCAATCCAAGGAAGCAGGTCTTTGTTGCACCACCCCATACTGGGATGCAATAACCCAGTAAAGATTGGCACAGTGCATGATATACCATCCTCAAGGTGTCAGCATTTGCTGATTCTCTAAGAGACCTAAAGATGTGTATGAGACGCACTGTCCTTGTGGTGAGTGCTTTTATGTGATTGTCCCATTTTAGGCAAGCGTCTATCTGAACACCTAAATATTTAACACAATTGGATCTAGTCAGTGCAGGGCAGTTACAGGAGACCTCAGGATTGGGACAAGAGTGTGCTGTTATGGAGAAATTTTGGGAAGGTGCGAGATTGTGTCGGATGGCGAAGGGGACAAAAGTAGTTTTGTTTAAGTTGAGCGTGAGTAGATTAACATTGAGCCATTTCATTACTTCTGATAGAGCGACTTCTGCCTTGCTTTTGACAATATCCCAAGTGGCGCCATACACCAAGATAGCTGTGTCGTCTGCGTAAGCGTAGATTTTACAGTTTGGTAGGTCCATCTTACATAGCTCATTGACATATATCTGGAATAGTGTAGGGCCTATAATGCTGCCTTGGGGTACACCGTAGGTCACGTTTGTCTCTTCACTAAGATGTGTGTCAATTTTGACACATTGTATCCGATTGGAAAGGTAAGATTTAAATAATTCCAGAGGCTCCCCACGCACTCCAACTAGTTCCATCTTTGAAATTAGCCTGGGAACCGAAACCGTGTCAAATGCTCTGGAAAGGTCAAGAAATATACCTAAACATTTAGACCTTTTATCTAAATTTGTTGAGATTTCGCGCGTAAGGTCAATTACTGCATCTTCAGTCGACACGCCAGCACGGAAACCATATTGATTTTTAGCGATGATGAGATGTTTGTCCAAGAAGTTAGTCAAGCAATTGTTCAGGTACCTCTCAAAAATCTTGGAGAGAGCGGGTAATATAGATATCGGCCTGTAGTTCTTGACACAGTTCCGGTCCCCAGCCTTGTAAATTGGATGGACAATTGCTTTTTTAAGAGCCTCCGGAAAAATTTGATCTTTTATACAGCGATTGATTAGAAAGGTAAGTGGAGTGGTCAAGACGGACCTACAGTGTTTCAGCACTTGGGAAGAGATACCATCCCATCCTGTTGCGCTGTCACTCCGCAGTTGCAGAATAAAAGATTCCACTTGGGCTTCATCTACATTTAACAAGGCTAGGGAAGCAACTGGAGGGTTTTGTTTTTCAGTAACCGTTGTTGGAGCCGGGGCTCGCATTATTATTTCAGTAGCTAAGTTTTTACCAACATTGCTAAAGAACTGACCTATCTCATTTAGGGAGGACTGAGGGGAGTCCTTAATTTGCAAGAGTTCAGCGGGACTGTCACGTGTTTTCCGTGTGTGGGTTATTTCTTTTATAGATTTCCACAGGGCTCTAGGGTTGTTTTTGTTTTTTTCCAATTCGCGAGTTTCATGTGCTTTTTTTAGGTTTCGAAGAAGATCATTGCAAAAATTGCGATACCTTTTGTATGTAGTCTTAAGAATTACATTGTCTGGAGCTTTTGTTGAGTTTAAGTGCATTTTATCCCGATTTCTGATGCATTTAAGAAGGCCGGGTGTAATCCATGGCTTTATGGTTCTCTTTATCCTAGGAGATTTAACTACCCGTGAGTTTTTTAAAATGACTGATTTTATTATATTTATAAATTCATGCATGGCGGCATTGGGGTCCCCTGTACGGTATATCGGGTCAATGTTAACATTTTGTAGATCCAAGAAAATGGCTTCGTGATTTAGTCGTGTAGTGTTTCTAAGGGTAGTGTGAGTCACGTTGGCCTTGGCGATGGATACGAGAACAGGTTTATGGTCTGTAAGATATGTGTCTAAGACGAGTGTCGTGGATGTTAACTTTGACTTTAGGAGTACATGGTCAAGGCAGTTTTCCATTCGAGTAGGCATTAAGTGTGTAGGTGTGAGACCATGGGAAGCGTTTAGAGTAAGATATTCAAAACCTCGATCGTTTATATGTCCCGGTATTAGATTAATATTTAAGTCTCCCATCAGTACTATATTGGGTTTGGAGGAAATTTTTTCGTAGACAGTGTTTAGGCTTAATAGAAAATTTTCGAAATTCTCTTTGGAATTAAATGACGGAGGACGGTAGATTGCTACCACGGTTAGTGTTTTTTTAACTTCACAAATTAGGCAGCTTCCACAGCTGAAATTCGGTTCCTAAACATAACATTGCAAGCCTGACTTGGAGTATATGATGACTCCGTCATTTTGATTAGAATTTGAGGTCGTAGAATGAGGTTTAAAGCCATCTAATATAGGCAAGTTCGTGACCTTATTCAGCCAGCATTCGGTTAGGATAACTAGGTCAAATTCTATTTTAGTTGATTTTAAGAGTACCTGGAGAGAATTAAAGTTTTTGTTTACGCTTTTAATGTTCATATGAAATAAATTTAGACTACTCTTAGCTTTAATCATATACTTAGGACAGTCATCAGGGTTGCAGCTGTAGGAGTCTCCCAAAATAACATTGTCGAGATCGTTGTTGATGTCATTAATTGTATTAGCCATTAGTAGTAAGAATTATGGACAATTCCGGGGCCAGGGTATGTGACTTTATTTTGTTGGATAATAGTGTTAGAAAGATACGTCGTTTCTGTAAAAATGACAGGGGGAATGTGTGTATATGTTTGTGTCGTGTGATTATAGTGTAGTATGTTTCGAGTTTCATTGTGTAAAGTGAGTGAATTGTGTGTGTATAGTGTATTATTTTTTTAGAAGGTAAGGCAACAATCATTAGTCGCTGTAAACTTAAGATTAAAAAAGAGGTCTGCAGGAATAGTCACTTATTCAAGTTTTCAAGGATGTCAGTAAGGCTTTTTTCAGACTGTATCAGTATGTGTTTCTCCCCTTCATCCTTTCGAAGAAAGATATTGTTATTGGATATCCAGCAGTACTTGAAAGCGTGATTCCTGGCAAACTCGCGGGTTTGGAAAAACAGTTTTTCGACCTTGTCGATAGCTTTTCTGTGACAAAAACAGGTTGTGTTTTACCTGGGATACCAATCAGGGTAGTATTAAGTTTGCTTTCCTTGTCTTTTTGTTTATTGTAGGCTCTTGTAGCTGAGATATAGGCTTGTTTAGTCTGTACTGTTGAGAATTCTGCAATGAGAGGCCGAGGGATAGAAGGATTCATAGCTTTGCCCGGTAGGCGGTATATATCGCGTATGCCGGAACGTGAGACCGGGGCCCCAATCAGGTCACCGATTAGGCACACGGTCTCTGTCAAGCTGCTAATGGTTTCTGAATTTGTCGATGGAATATTGCGAATTTCGATGGTTGATGAGCGTGATTCTTGTTGTAGATCCATTATCTTCCCCTCCAATTTCTCGATATATAGCATTTGGAGCTGCCGTTCTTTCTTTAGATCTTCTACTTCTATTCTCATCTCTTCAAACTGCTTGTTCATAAAAGACATGGATTGGACAATTTCTTCGTTTGACTTGCGTATTTTTTCATTAGACGCCTGTATCTGACCATTTTGGGACTTAATTACTCCAATATCGGACAACAACTTGTTCATGAGGGCATTTTGTTCAGCAAGGGTCTTTGAGATATCAGATTCCTGATTATAGTCTTGGGAAGCGGTCTCGCTTTGCGGCGATTCGTTTGAACGAAAGCGTTTTCCTCTCTTAGTGCTTACGTGGTCGCTCATTATTAGTGCCGTGTTGATGTCAGGTTCGGATTGAGTCTGGTTCTGATTTAGAGTTAATTTCTGTGACTTGGTAGGCGTACGTTGTATCTTGGGGGGGGTGCGTTGTACACTAGCCATATTTAGTGAATTTAGTAGCACGAGAATGTAAGTTAAGATAGTACCAGATGTCTTTATGTCGCAGAGGTCTTCTTAGTAAACAAGTGCGGGAGCGTAGCCGATCTGTTACCGTAGTCACTTCGTAGCTCCGTAGCAAGCGGGTGCCACCGTAGCAATGACGTCAGCCTCACGTACAGTATGGAGTGTTGTTTCGTAGTCGACGGTAATACACGCGACGGCGCTGCGTCTAAGCGCGCGGTCTCCGGCGCAAAGAGTTGTAGGATCGAGCCCAGCCGACACCAGCCGAACACAATTGCTTTTCAAGACAGTTTTTGAATGCGATTCTCAAAATTATTCACGTCTCCCTCTAGGACCGCCTAGTGGGAGTGGCTTGCACATATAAACACTTAAGGAGTAACAAGGAAACAGAAATCACTATTTGTGGCCAATCACAGAAATTCAAATAAGAGAAACCGACACACGTCCACCGCGTCTAACGTTCATCGGCCGAGAGATTAAAGTTCTTTATATCGTAGAATCCATTCAAGATTTTGAATGTTTTATTAGATCTTCAAGATTCCTCCGTTCCTTCGGAGTTGTGAGTTTAGCATTGACAAATCCTCTTTACATGTCCGCTGTTTGAGATTCCTAGGTACTGATTGCTTAGATAGTGCTCACAGCTATGTGCAGGTACTCTGTACGCTCTAAGTCTTAAACTCAACTTTTTTTATAAAGAATTATTACATTTTAAGCTTTACTTTACGGTTAAACTAAATTAAATTAAAAAAAACCCTGTCACAAAAAGATCTCCTTAAAGTTGAAACTAAATTTTGTTGGTTAGCCTTTTAACTTTGATATACCTAGTAATAGTAATATTTTGATTCAATAGTTGTAATGAGTGAAATATCTACCGTCCATAAATAAAACAGAAGAATTAAAAATATTTTCACATTTCAAGTCTTCTTTCTGAACCGATGGTTCATTGCGTTGCAAATTCCTCCAGTTCAATAAATCTTGGCGAGCTTGAATCGATGTCAGTAAGCGAGGAACATGACGAAGAAATAGATTTCGTATCATTCTGGCAAGGACAAAACACCGAAACTAGCCAACTTTTTCTTGAATTTCTTTCACGTTTCTTTCAGCAAAGCACCTCTATGCATAATAGTTGTTTATTGCGTAATTTCTCCGTTGTACTTTGGAACCAAAGAATTATATTGCTCTGCTCTATAAAGAAAGTATACCTCATGTTAAAAATCATACCCATTTTGTGATAATTGAATGCAATGGTTCTCGGTGTTGTAAAACTTTTTATTAGTAGGACTCCAATTCTCAAAGCAAATACTACTGTTATTTCAATTGAGTAGCAACCTGTTATTGTTTCAATTGTGCAGTAAGTTTTTAGCATACAAAGCCAGAGCACTTGCTTAGCTCAGAGCTTTCAAGCAACAGTGGTGTGTGCTCCAGCCTTTCATCATTTTGACTGTAGTAACTTTTACTTCACAGTTAATATGCCTATCAAAAATATTCAAACGACGGTTTATTGTATCATTTTGTAGATTTTTTTTGTTCGACAACTTAACAGATTGAGACGGTCAGTTGTAAATAGGTTTTGCTAGTCAAGGTACTGGTAGAGGAACCTGTAAATATACCAAAACTTTAATAATATTAATTGGAATACTTAAATCCTGAAAATAACAAATAAATAAGTGCAATCGTCACCTATGTGCTTTTCGTCCTTTATTTTTCGCCCTCATACAAATGACGCAATATTTACTTTTCACTCCTAAATGTAGGTAATAAATCTTACCATCGGAGACAGCAATTTCGTAGCTATCGTCGTTTTGGTCTTCATTGTTAATATGACAACAAAACCAATTAGATAAAGCGTGTTTCTTATCTATAGCCCTTTATTTTTGTAACGAATGTTATCTATTTGTAAAAACGATTATGTGAAATCCCTTAGCCCTTTGTTTGAGTCTATTGTTTCCCAGAATTTAGGTGCCCGTAAACCGGATGAGGGGTGCGCTCGATTAGTCTCAACCGTTTGCGTTCTACAAACACATTTCATATTATAAAATCATAATGACGTTACGAAAAATAATATATACCTAATTTACCAAGAAGCGTCATGATCAAGTGTTGTCGATATTTACTATAGTGTATAATCATTTTCAATACATACATAAAATCTATTATTTCCCTTGACGGGGACACCACTCTGTACATAGTGATAAAGATGTTGTCTTATTTAAAAACTTTCTGAAACTATAATCATTGTGTTAATCACTTATTGAATTATTTCTTGTTTTTGATAAGATGGTCTGATGGATGTTGATACCAAACAATGAATGACTACAACTCACGCTTTTATAGCATGGGCATTATTTAGGTAGAAGAAAAATATTAAAGAAGTAATTTGAGTGTCGGCATCGTGTTTCTATACAATACGAAGCCATGACATTACAATGTGGTCCCAAATTCCTTAAAACAAAATAAAACCCAGATATGCTTTTGTCTATATGCTTTATATATATATATATATATACATATATATATATGAGTGCCTGGTGAATAGCAATAAGCTCGCCACCTATTACATTGGGACCTAAATTCGAGTCGAGTATTAAAGTGTTAAAAAAATTAGAGAATATAGGCCAAATGAAAAAATCTGATAGTAAAGTTAAAACTATGTGGAAAATCATAAATACAATAACTAGAAAAACAGACATTAAGAAAAAGAAAACATGACGTTGAAAATTAATGATGAAGTAGTGACATGCCCCTTAACAATATGTAACACATTTAACATTTTTTTCATTTCAGTGGGTCAAGACAATACCTGCACAAATACACTCATCGGACGACCTGTTATAACCTCGCCGATACACTCAATGTACTTACAACCAGTGGACTTCAAAGAAATACTAAATATTCGTCTAGATGGCGCTGCCGTCTCGTAACTACCGAGTTTGTGTCGCTATTTTATAATATTTAATAAAAAATAGATATATTAAGTTATATGCGGCTTGAAGAGCAAATAAGTGAACGGAACCTTGTAAACTTCCACCACTAGTGTTAACTACGGTGTCTAACGGCAACAAACCAAATTTTTGGACATCGAAAAATCTGTGCAGTGACATTGAGTGTGACGGGGTAAACAGCTGTGATCAGCTGATCGTGTTGAAAAGAATAGACCTAGTGTTGTTTAATAATCAATTTAATCATCTATATACAGTGACTTAATTTCACAAGTGTTATATCTAAAATACAATAAACTTATTCTAAATACAAATATACAAATAACTCCTTAAAACTACCCGTTAACACAAATAAATTAAATCACACTGTGGAAAACTAAACTGTATAAAAAAAAAAAAAATATTACATAAGTGTCAGGTGTGCTGCGGTAAAGACATTATAAATTAAAACCTGGAAATCGCATAAAAGCCCCCAAATATCGTCTTTCTTAAGTACAGCGCCATCTATCCCAGCAGTAGGTAAATAGTTGCTGGGCCTACACTGGTCTTATTGAGCGGTTACTAGAATCGAACAAACGCCATCTATCGATCCTGGTAGGCATCATCTAGCGTCATGGCAAAGTGTACCCAATGTGGAAAGTACATGAAAGGTAAAGATGGCGCTTTTATATGCAAATGTATTGCCTTAAAAACCGCTCAGTATAAAGACAAAAGCCCAATGGCGAGCCCTGGCGCTGCCAATGTAGTCGCGGCAGGAACGGGAGCATCGCAAAAAGTTCTGCTACACTCGGGAGTGGCTGCGACCTGCGGGTTGGACTTTGCTGAGGAAGTAAGGCTTTTTAGAGCTGAGCTGCGTGAAATGAAGGACGAACTGACGAAGGAAATCAGGGACCTGCGTCGGGAGGTTGAAGATCTACGAAGTAATATAACGGCTTGCGAGAAACGCATGCAAAACCTGGAGGAACGGGTCAACGAGCTCGAAGGCAACAAATCGAATGCCGAGGACCTTGAAAAAACAGTGTCCGCGCTCAAGATGGAGCTAAATGATAGACATCAGGAGCTGCTGGCATCCGACGTCGAGATCACCAACCTGCCTGAGGAGAGCGGTGAAAACGCCCTGCACCTTGTCGAAGGGGTGGCGAGGAAGCTGGGAGTGCAGTTGGAGGCGAGGGACATCGTGTTCGCGGAAAGGGTGGGCCCACCGACCGTGCGAGGAGTGCTGACCAAGGAGGGGCAGCCGGCCGAGGTGGGGCGCCCGCGCCGCCTGGTGGTGCGCCTGGCGCGGCGTGCGCTCAGGGACGAGCTGCTGAAGGGCGCGCGCGTGCGGCGCGGCGCCACCAGCGCGGGCCTCGGGCAGAGCGCGCCCGCGCGCCGATTCTTCGTTAATGAGAGGCTGAATAAACAGAACAAAATACTGTTTTACCAAGCACGACAAGCTGCGAGCAAGCTTAACTGGAAGTACACGTGGACGAGTCATGGTAGGATACTAGTCCGGCAAGCCGACGGTAAACAGATCCACTGTATTCGGACCGAAGCTGACCTGCGGCGTGTTTTTGGGCCCGATGATCTTCCTGCTCCCTCCAATTGACGTTAGTATCCTAATGGTAAAATTAAATATAATTACCCCAGCAGGAATACCTACCTATTATGTATTTGTAATTGTATTAAATATGACATTTATTATATCTAAGGCCAATCAATTGTGTAAGCAGTCCAATGATTATCTGATGGACATTGGTCATGTTGCATACTTATACCACTGTAATTGTCACAATATTAACACAATAGTTTGTGATGTGCTGCACTGTGCTACCACAGTGTTAGAGAACTGTGCCTTGTGTTTAATGCTACAGAACCTTTGTATAAATGAGTTCATGGTGCAATTTATGCTGATAGTAACATTCACACATTACCATGTATAACAAGAAGGATAAGCGTTTGAAGGTCGGCTTGTTCAACGCGGGGTCGCTCGGGACCAACCATGAGGAGTTCATTGTGGCTATGGGGGATCTGGCGGTGGATGTTATGGCGATAAATGAAACATGGATACGTGAGGGCGAGGAGGGCCGTGCGCCGGCAGTGCCTAACTACAGGCTACGTAACACTCCGCGCCCCACTCACATAGCTGGCAGGGGAGGGGGTGTGGGTTTCTACATACGCAACGGGATACACGCTCGCAATGAACCATACCCAGCTGATGCAAATGTGGAACAGATGTGGCTGAGAATTAATAGGAATTCACAGTCAATAATAATTGGTACTGCTTACAGACCACCGCATCATAGTATCAACCTCCTAATAGATGCATTAACCAGCTCCATTACTTCTTTCTCCAGAGCTGACAAAATTATTCTTCTGGGCGATTTTAATGTTGACCAACTGGAAAAATATATATATTGATGGATAAGTTTGAACAAGACCTTGCTGCAATCCAGTGGCAGGCGATCGCGAGCTTGGACCATGTCGACACCATGGTGCAAACCTTTAACCACTACTGCATGACATTATTCGACCTTCATGCCCCAATTAAGAGAACCCTAATTAAAAATAAGAACAACCCCTGGATTACAAGCACAGTCAGGGACATGATTCGTCTTAGGGATAAGTACCACAAGCGGGCAAAAACAACCAAACAAGAGGCACATATCAACCTATATCATGACCTCAAAAGCACAGTGAGAGCTGCCATAGAAAGTGAGAAACATGCATATTTTAGAACGCATATAAATAGTAGCATCGATCAGCCAAAGAGACTATGGAGTCACCTTAAGTCAAGTGTTCTGGGGAACCGGAACAATAATTATGAACTGCCAGCTACATGTGGTAGTCCTGATAAATTAAACCAGCATTTCCTGAAGGTGCCGGGCGATGGGGGGGTGAGTATATCTGACCTCACATTCTTTGAATTTCATCGTTTTGGTCATGGTGTCTTTCAGTTGAGGACTGTTGACGAAGATGATGTAAATAAATTAATTGGAAGTATGAAGTCTAATGCAATGGGTGTGGATGATATCTCCTTGGATATGTTGAGGATGACTCTCCCTCATACCCTCACTGCAATAACAAACATCATAAATAAATCCATCACCACTTCAACATTTCCTAGTTCTTGGAGAACCGCTAGGGTGAGGCCTATACCCAAACTACCAAGTCCTACTGGTCCGAAGGATCTCCGGCCAATTAGTCTTCTTCCATGCATGTCTAAGATCCTAGAGAGAGTTGTCAGCAACCAGCTGACAATCTACTTGGAAAACTCCAATATACTCCCGCTAATGCAGTCTGGCTTCAGAAAAGGGCACAGCACGACTACTGCCCTATTGGATGTTGTGGACAATGTACTGCAAGCCCGGGATCAGGGTATGAGCACGGTGCTCACGCTCCTTGATTACTCCCGTGCCTTCGACAGTATAAATGTCTCACTACTCTTGTCAAAACTTGTATATTACGGATGCAGCACAGAAGTGGTTGCTTGGTTCGATAGCTACCTGAGCCGAAGATATCAATTTGTCCAAGTAAAGGACAATAAAACAGGATACATGGTAGATTCCCCGCATCGTCAGGTCACCAGGGGCGTTCCGCAGGGCTCGATCTTGGGCCCGCTACTTTTCATTCTCTACAGTGCAGATATCACCAGCATGATCGCCAACTGCAGGTTCCACCTCTACGCCGATGATCTTCAGCTGTATCTCTCTTTTCCTCCATTTGACTGCCTGGAATCCATGAAGAAAATGAGTGAGGACTTGAGAAACATTGAAGACTGGTCAAGGAGAAACTGCCTGGTTTTAAACCCAGCTAAGTCCAAATTTATGGTCCTGGGCACTAGACAGCAAGTTGAGAGTACATGTCAGCATCAATTAGAAATAAAAATTGATGGCAGTGCAGTGGAACAGGTGAAGGAGGCGCGGAGCCTGGGAGTGGTTCTTGACCAGCAGCTGCTATTTGAGAGACACATCCTACAAGCAGTCAGGAACTGCTTTTATAGGCTGAAGGTGCTATACAGGATCCGCCCATACATCAGTGTGAGCATAAGGAAGATACTATGTGAGTCACTTATCCTTTCAAAACTCAACTATGCTGACACGGTGTATGGGAACTGCCTCCTACGAAGAACAGAGCGACTGATTCAGAGAGTGCAGAATGCCTGTGCAAGATTCTGCTTCACAATCCCGCCACGCACGCATGTAACGCCTTTTCTGAACCACGGCGGTATTATGAAAATGGCACAGCGTAGGGAGCTGCATTTTGCAACATTGCTCTTTGGCGTAGTGCAAAAACATAGACCCAGGTACCTGTATGACAGACTGTTTTGGTCGAGAGACCAAAATAAGCACAGTACACGGGCATCTGCCTACCTTATGTTGACTCCGAGACATAGAACCTCGGCGTACCGAGGAAGCTTCAAGTTCGCGGCCAGCCGCATATGGAACGACCTGCCACCACCAATACGATCTGCAAAAACATTGAGATCATTCAAAAATAAATACCAATTGCATCTGCTGGCTGCACAGAAGCGGGATTGTACTCACCCTGGGAGTACTCCATGATACAATTTAAATCCGAGGTGACGTTCGGTAAACCTTGGTCGCTCGTGGTTATCAGTGGGTGTGGTTGTTGTCCCTGAAGATGCTCCGCGTTGCACTTGTTGCACGCCGTGTGCTTGTTTGCATAAACATGGCTTAAACACTGAACATATACACTAAAATACACACATCACATTGCACTAATTTATTCATGATCACTGTTCTTGCACAGCGATTATTATTGGCGTATTGCACAGTGAATATATGGCATTCTTACGGACGGAATGGTGCAATAATTGATTCTTACTTGTCGGCCATCTTATGATGTTGCGCAATTGTATGCAACGCATGTTACCTAAGATGTTACTCAATAACAAAGAGTTTATGTCATCAATAACTGCGCGGGAGCGTTGAGTGAACCACAGACAACCACAGATTATCTGTGATGATTTAATTTTTTAGAAGATATCCCGTTATGCATTTTTCCTTCATTTTTGTTTGTTGTTTATGGTTTGGTCATTGTGTTCTCTATTTTTAAGTGTTTTAAGTGTTGTACTGAGATCTGTTGTCGTGTGTTCATGCGTCACTGACTCGTTGCGTGGCGGCGGAGCCACTAGCGGCGCCATCTGAAAACCAGCGCTTCGCATACTCTGGTGTGCGGGGCATTCATGCTGAGATGGTGGCCCATTTGGGTGCGCACGATGTGTGAGAGTGTTCTTTTTGTTATATCTTCTTGTTGTGTATATATATATATATATTGTCTGACTCTCTGTACGTTGTGTGTTCGTGAATAAATGTTTTTTCTTTCTTTCTTTCTTTCATATTATAAAAATAACAAAAAACAAACACAGTTGCGGTATAGATTATATTCCACTGCTACTTCTAAAACAGTGTGCTATGGAATTCATAGTCCCTTTAACACTATTAATTAATCAAAGTTTTGAAGACGTGCAATTCCCAGACGCATAAAAAATCTCACTAGTAAAACCCCTAAAAGGCGACACTCAAGTCCCTAGCAATTAGAGACCCATTGCACCACTGCCAACTTTTCAAAAATATTCGAGAAAGCTATGTGTAACCGGTTGTATGCATTTTTGGAAAAACATAAAATTCTAGACAATATTCAGAATGGCTTCAGAAAATCTAGGTCAACTACTTTGGCCATCTATAAGTACGTCCAAACGGCTCTTCAGCACATAAATGATAAAAAACATGTTATAGGCCTATTGATTGATATGACAAAAGCCTACGATAAGGTACTGTATGACATACTGTTGATGAAATTAAAAGGCTGTGGGTTACGCGGACCCGCCCACTAATGGTTCAAATCATATTTACACAACAGGACACAAATAATGCAAAGTCTGTGCGGTCGCAGAAAAATTATTTAACTTGCTCAATCCCCCAAGGAAGTGTACTAGGGTGTATATTGTTCCTGATTTATATAAATGACTTACCTAAATCATTAGACCCGGAAAAGGCACTACCCGTCCTCTTCGCGGGCGACATTTCTATTGTAATACAATGCGACGGTTTAACCAACCACAACACCATAGTAAAAAATACTCTCCAAACTATAACGGAATGGCTACAAGAACACAACTTAGAAATAAACTCGAATAAAACGAAAATCATACAATTTGGACCGTACACAAAGCCCCCCTTAAATTTAAACATAACTCACCAACACACATCTTTGAAAGAAGTCAACACATTTAAATTACTGGAAATAAACATAGACACACACATTAACTGAAAAACACACATAAAACACGTCAAAGTTAAACTATCACAATTCACATACGCCCTTTTCCAAATTAACAAAAACACTAACACACAAACTGCTTTATCAGCCTACTACGCTTATGCATATTCGTGGCTGAGGTATGGGGTTATGCTTTGGGGAAATAGTGTTGATATAAATGATCTGTTCATAGTCCAAAAAAAGTGTATCAGAATAATAGCACAAATAAAAAACACAGAAAGTTGTAGATCAATATACATTTTCGACATATGCACATTTGAATACAAAAACAAGAGGAGTTTCGAAACAAAGGAAGACACCCGACACAAAATGAGACTACACCTACCGCCTTCGAGAATCAAAAATGCTAAATGAAAGTCCGTATTATATGGCAGTTAGAATAAACTCCCAAACCATGTCAAACTACAGGAAAGTATGACACTTTTCACTAACCAGCTTAGAGCATCTTTAATAGAGAAATGCTACTATTCAACCGATGAGTATTTAGAATTTTAAAATACAGCCATTACAGTCATTTCCACGAAACTTCAATGCAGCAACCTAACTTAAAGTTTACAATCAAACACAAAGAGATCTTATCACTGCCCAGTTGTCTACACAATAGCCCACCCCCACCCTTCAGGACCGTCCTGCGTGTGCGCAGGTAAGATTTTTGCGTCAATATAAGCTGGAGTCTCGTTGAAATTATTAATTTCTTGTTCATTTATTGACAAGCGAATTCATTACTTACTAGACAACGAGCGCGTTATCGAATTGAAACTGTCATCTCATACGGTAATTATCTACTTAGCGTGTATCGTCTTGATTTATTTTCACCGTGGTGTTGGCATCTGCATCGCTTTGTGCAGGTCATCTACATGTAAAAATTATACACGTCTTGAAATTTACTCATTTATTGTCTTACAGAAACGAGATCGAAATGACGGCCAGACCAGGCCAACGAGGACGAGCAGGCCGCGTCGTGGGAGGCCAACAGGCCGAAACCGCGTGCCGTTATCACGCGTTAGTAATCCTATGGAGGACAATACGATTGAAGATTCTTGTCATTCGCTAATAGCTGTTATTCAATTGGGTATTCTTCTGTTTGCAGGAGGAAAGGCGAGCGCGTAACGCTCATTATGAGAGAGAGCGCCGTGAGGAGACCGCCATAGTGTTGGAAGACCTAGCCATTGCCATTGGTGGTGACGCTAATGTAAGATAACCCAATAATTCACTCGCTGAATATTAAATATTGAAAAAATATAGACTTCAAGAAATAATGTACATTTTGCCATATTGCAGATGAGTAACCAAGATGTGCTGGCTAACACGATAAGGTTCATCAGAGAGAGGACAGGGAAAGGACGCATTAGCGCAGAGGATTTGCAGCGGGAAAATGACGCAATGGAGGCAGAAAGTAAATATTAATTGTTTCATATACTGATTAACAATAACAACGACTGAGGCTGATACGTTTATTTAACCATCATACTGTTGTTATAGTTTTACAAATGGAGCAGCAAATAGAGCAGCAAACGGAGCAGCAAATGGAGCAGCACCCGATGCAATAAATGGAGGAACAAACAAATGACGGACCTGTACTGCCTGATGTTCAACTGGACGAGCCACGGCTAAGTAATAACACTTCTCAAAAGGCTTAGCGTAAATTATTTCTTATAAAAAAAGTTTGTTACTTATTACAACTTGGTATTTTTTTATAGCTCCAGAGGAGGCCGACGAACTTTGGGCAGTAGTGGAGCCCTTGCTAAATGAGGCTGACCTACCCGACACCTAGAAGGTAACTGTAATTGATTATGCAGGTATTCTCAGTTTAGTCAGATATTTACAGGTTTGCTAACTTAACTTATATTATTGTGTGAATTTAGTATTTATTATTTTATTATATTGCTTGTAACTTTTGTATAGTAATTAACGTTAACATTTCTTCTTTTCAGCAGTCGCACCACACACTCTCTCTCTCTCTCTCACACTATGATGTACCTGCTGTTCTCCAAAAGGCTTTTTAAAGCCACTTTTATCATACACGTAAGACATTGTTCTATAAAATCAACTCTTACGAATATGGTGAACTTGGCTAAAGTCTATAATACATCTCTACAAGACAGTGATGCGCAAGAACATGCGGGACATTTTACTAGATGCGTGTCGTTTACTTTTTTAACTTTTTTGTTCTGATGTTGGAATAAATGTGTTGCTCTCTTCTTAATTCTTCGGTATAAACAATGTTTCAAATGTTTTGTCTTCAGTTTTATATACCTTTTGATAGCCTATATTCAATGTTTTTGTATAGTATATATTTATATTCTATAAATGAATTATATATATTGCTCAAATTAGTCAAAATATATTTTTATAACGCGATAACGTGTTCTTTTTTTAATTATGTATAGTACTATTATAGTATAATTAATTAATGCGTAGACTAGATCCCGATAAAATGAGCGTAATTATTTTGACAAACTCTTCAGGATATAATATTATTACATTATAACATATCACACTATCTAGATATCTAGCATATTAAAATGTAAAACTAATTTATTGCACTCAGCACTTATTAGAATAATGACACAATTACATTATTTGTTTCTAGACCAAAAAACGCGTGTGATTGACCGTAAATACTATAAATCGTTTATTGTATAACATTGTCTATCTATACTTATGTTATAAAGCTGAAACGTTTGTTTGTTTGAGCGAACTAATCTCAGGAACTGCCGGTTCCAAATGAATATTTCGACGATATATTATGTGAGCTAAGATAAATATGAAAGATCATTTCAAATATTCGTTAATGTACGAGCTATTTGTTAAGTTATAATACTAAATGTGTTTTGTGAATTTTTCTGTAAGAGTTTTAGAAGATGACGACCTATTTGGTTATTGTATTGACGTCTAAACAGTTAAAAAATTTACAACGGCATATGGGGTATTTCACATCAAACAGATAACCGAAAAAATATGAAGTCGTGAGTTTGTTTTAGTTATACTTTTAGTGTCAGTTATACTTTTAATAGACGTGGATGTGAATACACAATTTTTTTCTTGTGATGTCTTTATTCCTTATTTTATTACTGAGCATTTAAAAATTTGCAAAGAGGCAAGCCTCTAAAAAGTTCAATGTTAAATATATCAATAAATTGTAAAAAAAAAATATAATCATATTTCTGGTAGCTAAAACGTTGATTTTTTAAATTTAATGTCGAATTCTAAGTTTGAGTAAAAATTTTTACGTATAATATTTCGAATGGGCTTTTGAGTAATTTACACCCTTTGAATTTTTCAGTTTTTAAAGCTTTAAGTGTACTAATTGTTCACAAGAGAAATTCAAACGTGATGTTCAAAATTTTAAGACAGATCATATGAAATACATACACATCGCTGTGGGCACTTAAAACTACTTAAAATATCACATTATTAATATTTTATTTCATCTTTATAACATAATAAAAATAAACGATTTTATTTTATAAAATCAATATAAATATACACATTGGTTATAAAAATAATAATAATAAAAAACTAAAGAGTTTGTTTGTATGATCAGTTGAACGCGCTAATCGCAAGAACTACTAGTTAGACTTTAAAAATATTTTTGTGTTGAATAGCTCGTTTATAGAGGAAAGTTACAGGCTATATATGTCATTATGCTACTACTCAAGGGAGCGGAGTAGTAATCATAAATGTCCCTTACATCATTTGAAAATAAATAATTTGTGGGAATGTATGACTAAAAGGTATGTTGAAATGTGTCACGGGTGAACCCGGAACCGGTTGACTAGTTACCAAACAAATCCTTCTATTTTATTAATACAGTTTCAATCTCAATTCATAAAACCGCTCTAAGTCGTAAACTATTGACGATTACGTTTACATTTTAGTTAAGAATTTAAAAAATCGTTTGCATGTTAGGATGAAGAAATGAGATATGAATAGCGTAGAATATTACACATAAATTAATATTATTATTATTATTGTAAGTTAGCAGACAGACAGTCGTAGACAACTGATGATGCCTGTATTCAGTTTCCATTTTCATTCATTCAATTTCTCTAGTCTGAGGTAAAATGTATCAAGTCTGTTTTTGAACTGTCAGCTGAGACTAAGTGTTCTGGGAGCTGGTTCCACGTTCTGGCCACTCTGTTACTGATAAAATGTCTGTGAGGATTGTTGTTATAGAAGCCAAGTGCATAACTTCAGATGGTGTCCACTAAGATATGCATTCTCGTTACGAATAAAGCAGGTCGCGTCAAAGTTCTTTCATTTTGGATGTTTCTGATAGATCTCCATCCACGATTCCTTCGGTCCTCGGGAGACATCTTAGAGATGTGCATTCTCGTTACGAATAAAGCAGGGCGTATTAAAGTTCTTTATATCGTAGAATCCATTCAGGATTTTGAATGTTTTATTAGATCTTCAAGATTCCTCCGTTCCTTCGGAGTTGTGAGTTTAGCATTGACAAATCCTCTTTACATGTCCGCTGTTTGAGATTCCTAGGTACTGATTGCTTAGATAGTACTCACAGCTATGTGCAGGTACTCTGTACGCTCTAAGTCTTAAACTCAACATTTTTAAAAAGAATTATTACATTTTAAGCTTTACTTTACGGTTAAACTAAATTAAATTAAAAAAAACCCTGTCACAAAAAGATCTCCTTAAAGTTGAAACTAAATTTTGTTGGTTAGCCTTTTAACTTTGATATACCTAGTAATAGTAATATTTTGATTCAATAGTTGTAATTAAGTGAAATATCTACCGTCCATAAATAAAACAGAAGAATTGAAAATATTTTCACATTTCAAGTCTTCTTTCTGAACCGATGGTTCATTGCGTTGCAAATTCCTCCAGTTCAATAAATCTTGGTGAGCTTGAATCGATGTCAGTAAGCGAGGAACATGACGAAGAAATAGATTTCGTATCATTCTGGCAAGGGCAAAGCACCGAAACTAGCCAACTTTTTCTTGAATTTCTTTCACGTTTCTTTCAGCAAAGCACCTCTATGTATAATAGTTGTTTATTACGTAATTTCTCCGTTGTACTTTGGAACCAAAGAATTATATTGCTCTGCTCTATAAAGAAAGTATACCTCATGTTAAAAATCATACCCATTTTGTGATAATTGAATGCAATGGTTCTCGGTGTTGTAAAACTTTTTATTAGTAGGACTCCAATTCTCAAAGCAAATACTACTGTTATTTCAATTGAGTAGCAACCTGTTATTGTTTCAATTGTGCAGTAAGTTTTTAGCATACAAAGCCAGAGCACTTGCTTTGCTCAGAGCTTTCAAGCAACAGTGGTGTGTGCTCCAGCCTTTCATCATTTTGACTGTAGTAACTTTTACTTCACAGTTAATATGCCTATCAAAAATATTCAAACGACGGTTTAATGTTTCATTTTGTAGATTTTTTTTGTTCGACAACTTGACAGATTGAGACGGTCAGTTGTAAATAGTTTTTGCTAGTCAAGGTACTGGTAGAGGAACCTGTAAATATACCAAAACTTTAATAATATTAATTGGAATACTTATATCCTGAAAGTAACAAATAAATAAGTGCAATCGTCACCTATGTGCTTTTCGTCCTTTATTTTTCGCCCTCATACAAATGACGCAATATTTACTTTTCACTCCTAAATGTAGGTAATAAAGAACACTTAGTCTCAGCTGACAGTTCAAAAACAGACTTGATACATTTTACCTCAGACTAGAGAAATTGAAGGAATGAAAATGGAAACTGAATACAGGCATCATCAGTTGTCTACGACTGTCTGTCTGCTAACTTACAATAATAATAATAATATTAATTTATGTGTTATATTCTACGCTATTCATATTTCATTTCTTCATCCTAACATGCAAACGATTTTTTAAATTCTTAACTAAAATGTAAACGTAATCGTCAATAGTTTACGACTTAGAGCGGTTTTATGAATTGAGATTGAAACTGTATTAATAAAATAGAACGATTTGTTTGGTAATTAGTCAACCGGTTCCGGGTTCACCCCTGACACATTTCAACATACCTTTTAGTCATACATTCCCACAAATTATTTATTTTCAAATGATGTAAGGGACATTTATGATTACTACTCCGCTCCCTTGAGTAGTAGCATAATGACATATAGCCTGTAACTTTCCTCTATAAACGAGCTATTCAACACAAAAATATTTTTAAAGTCTAACTAGTAGTTCTTGCGATTAGCGCGTTCAACTGATCATACAAACAAACTCTTTAGTTTTTTATTATTATTATTTTTATAACCAATGTGTATATTTATATTGATTTTATAAAATAAAATCGTTTATTTTTATTATGTTATAAAGATGAAATAAAATATTAATAATGTGATATTTTAAGTAGTTTTAAGTGCTCACAGCGATGTGTATGTATTTCATATGATGTGACCTGTATTAAAATTTTGGACATCACGTTTGAATTTCTCTTGTGAACAATTAGTACACTTAAAGCTTTAAAAACTGAAAAATTCAAAGGGTGTAAATTACTCAAAAGCCCATTCGAAATATTATACGTAAAAATTTTTACTCAAACTTAGAATTCGACATTAAATTTAAAAAATCAACGTTTTAGCTACCAGAAATATGATTATATTTTTTTTTTACAATTTATTGATATATTTAACATTGAACTTTTTAGAGGCTTGCCTCTTTGCAAATTTTTAAATGCTCAGTAATAAAATAAGGAATAAAGACATCACAAGAAAAAAATTGTGTATTCACATCCACGTCTATTAAAAGTATAACTGACCAGAATATAAACAAACTCACGACTTCATATTTTTTCAGTTATCTGTTTGATGTGAAATACCCCATATGCCGTTGTAAATTTTTTAACTGTTTAGACGTCAATACAATAACCAAATAGGTCGTCATCTTCTAAAACTCTTACAGAAAAATTCACAAAACACATTTAGTATTATAACTTAACAAATAGCTCGTACATTAACGAATATTTGAAATGATCTTTCATATTTATCTTAGCTCACATAATATATCGTCGAAATATTCATTTGGAACCGGCAGTTCCTGAGATTAGTTCGCTCAAACAAACAAACGTTTCAGCTTTATAACATAAGTATAGATAGACAATGTTATACAATAAACGATTTATAGTATTTACGGTCAATCACACGCGTTTTTTGGTCTAGAAACAAGTAATGTAATTGTGTCATTATTCTAATAAGTGCTGAGTGCAATAAATTAGTTTTACATTTTAATATGCTAGATATCTAGATAGTGTGATATGTTATAATGTAATAATATTATATCCTGAAGAGTTCGTCAAAATAATTACGCTAATCTTATCAGGATCTAGTCTACGCATTAATTAATTATACTATAGTACTATACATAATTAAAAAAAGAACACATTATCGCGTTATAAAAATATATTTTGACTAATTTGAGCAATATATATAATTCATTTATAGAATATAAATATATACTATACAAAAACATTGAATATAGGCTATCAAAAGGTATATAAAACTGAAGACCAAACATTTGAAACATTGTTTATACCGAAGAATTAAGAAGAGAGCAACACATTTATTCCAACATCACAACAAAAAAGTTAAAAAAGTAAACGACACGCATCTAGTAAAATATCCCGCATGTTCTTGCGCATCACTGTCTTGTAGAGATGTATTATAGACTTTAGCCAAGTTCACCATATTCGTAAGAGTTGATTTTATAGAATAATGTCTTACGTGTATGATAAAAGTGGCTTTAAAAGCCTTTTGGAGAACAGCAGGTACATCATAGCGTGAGAGAGAGAGAGAGTGTGGCGCGACTGCTGAAAAGAAGAAATGTTAACGTTAATTACTATACAAAAGTTACAAGCAATATAATAAAATAATAAATACTAAATTCACACAATAATATAAGTTAAGTTAGCAAACCTGTAAATATCTGACTAAACTGAGAATACCTGCATAATCAATTACAGTTACCTTCTAGGTCTCGGGTAGGTCAGCCTCATTTAGCAAGGGCTCCACTACTGCCCAAAGTTCGTCGGCCTCCTCTGGAGCTATAAAAAAATACCAAGTTGTAATAAGTAACAAACTTTTTTTATAAGAAATAATTTACGCTAAGCATTTTGAGAAGTGTTATTACTTAGCCGTGGCTCGTCCAGTTGAACATCAGGCAGTACAGGTCCGTCATTTGTTTGTTCCTCCATTTGTTGCATCGGGTGCTGCTCCATTTGCTGTTCCGTTCGCTGCTCCGTTTGCTGCTCTATTTGCTGCTCCATTTGTAAAACTATAACAAAAGTATGATGGTTAAAAAAAAAGTATCAGCCTCAGTCGTTGTTATTGTCAATCAGTATATGAAACAATTAATATTTACTTTCTGCCTCCATTGCGTCATTTTCACGCTGCAAATCCTCTGCGCTAATGCGTCCTTTCCCTGTCCTCTCTCTGATGAACCTTATCGTGTTAGCCAGCACATCTTGGTTACTCATCTGCAATATGGCAAAATGTACATTATTTCTTGAAGTCTATATTTTTTCAATATTTAATATTCAGCGAGTGAATTATTGGGTTATCTTACATTAGCGTCACCACCAATGGCAATGGCTAGGTCTTTCAACGCTATGGCGGTCTCCTCACGGCGCTCTTTCTCATAATGAGCGTCACGCGCTCGCTTTTCCTCCTGCAAACAGAAGAATACCCAATTGAATAACAGCTATTAGCGAATGACAAGAATCTTCAATCGTATTGTCCTCCATAGGATTACTAACGCGTGATAACGGCACTCGGTTTCGGCCTGTTGGCCTCCCACGACGCGGCCTGCTCGTCCTCGTGGGCCTGGTCTGGCCATCATTTCGATCTCGTTTCTGTAAGACAATAAATGAGTAAATTTTAAGACGTGTATAATTTTTACATGTAGATGACCTGCACAAAGCGGTGCAGATGCCAACACCACGGTAAAAATAAATCAAGACGATACACGCTAAGTAGATAATTACCGTATGAGATGACATTTTCAATTCGATAACGCGCTCGTTGTCTAGTAAGTAATGAATTCGCTTGTCAAGAAATGAACAAGAAATGAATAATTTAGAGAGACTGATTCGTCACAACACTCCTTGCGGAGCGTGTGGAAGCAGGTATTGGGGCTATGCCCCCTACTACGGTGATCAACTCTGCCCCTGGATAGGGTGCAGGTCCTTGTGTGCGGCCCTGTGGCCTGAGGTCCTTCAAGCGTTAGGGCGCCGGCGCTGCCCTCCATGCCGACCGGCGGACGCCCCAGCCAGGTGAGATGGCCGGTAACCCAGCCAAGGCCCAGCTGAGGGCGTCCAGCGACGAGAGCGGCAGGGCTGCTGGCGGCACCCTAGGACTGGTGTGCTAGCATACGTGGGAATAGAGGAAAAAAAAAAAAAAAAAAAAAAAAAATAACGGCAGACAAAAGTTGTCTGCCGGTGACGTGTCCGGTGAGCGTCGTGAAGAGCCGGCATCTAAGGCCGCGAGCGGCCGGCTGTCGCCGTCCCGCAGTAGCGCTGCGCTGTGACGTAGCCGTTGTAGCCGTTGTAGCGGTCGGGCGGAGCGCTACACGGTCAGATGCGGCGTGAATGGGCCGCCGTAGCGTGCTGATAGCGGAGGAATTTTGCGGATTGCTATGCGCCGACTTTTACGGGGGCGACTGTTTGGCGCTCCCCGGCGGTTGGCGCGCGGCTAGGGGCCGCAACTCACTCCTCCGCCACCAGGTCTCGCGGCAGCCGGAGTCGGTCCGGGGGGCGCGCGTGCCAGATCGCCAGGCCCTTGATGTGGGCCCACGCGGAGGCGTCGGCGCGCGCGAAGAGCTGCGTGGCCAGGTGGCGGATGAACGCGTCCAGGCTCTCCACCCGGAGGTCCCGGGTGCCCGCGACGGCCCGCAGCGCGAGCGACTGCTGCGCCTTGAGGCGGGCGCGGCCGGCCGGCGCGAGCAGCCCGTACCACGCCGGCGCGGCGTATGCGAGCCGCTGTAATAGTCATCACAGCGAGCCGCATGGCCCGCGTGGAATCCTTACTGGGGCGAAGCCCCTTATGGAGGCGTCTATCTCAGTACCTGAATAGGCACCGGTGCTGGAGTACGGGCGGCCCTTAGGCCCTGTGGATTGTGACGCCGTGAGCCGCGGTTTTTCACGCCGCCCGGCGGTCTGCCCGAGCCGGGTGAGATCACTAGTTTCCCAGTGAAGGCCCAGCTCCGGGCGACCAGCGGCGGGCGGCGACTTGCACACGGGTTCACGGCGATGCGAGCCGCGTGCGCACGTACAGCTTATATACACCCGCGTACAGCGCCAGCTGGACGCCGTCGCCCACGGGGATGTCGTCGGTGTACCTGCTGTAGAGCACAGGCGATAGACAGCTGCCCTGGGGCACGCCCGCGGAGATGCGATGCGGGGCGGAGGTCGCGTCCTCGACCGCTACGCGGATGGTCCTGTTCTGCAGGAACGTTGCCACGAGCTTGACCACGCGGCGGGGCAGCGTGGAGGTGGCCAGTTTGTACACTAGCCCCGCGTGCCACACTCGGTCGAATGCTTTTTCCATGTCGAGGAATACTGCAACGGCGTGTTCGTGTTCCGCGCCACGGCGACTTGGTGCAGTACCCTCGAAAGCTGGAGCGTCGTGCTGTGTTCTGACCGAAACCCGAATTGCTCCGGTCTCGGGGCGATGTGGGGCGTCATGTGACGCAGCAGCAGCTGCTCGAACACCTTCGAGGTGGTCGGCAGCAGGGTGATCGGCCGATAGCTCCCGGGCTTCAGCACGTTCTTCCCCCGCTTCGGCAGCATGATGATGCGCCCCTCCTTCCAGATGTCCGGGAAGACGCCCGTGCGCGCTATGCCCGTGTACAGGCGGTTGAGCGCGGCGACGGTGCGCGCTGGCAGGTGGCGCAGGGCGGCGTTGGTGATGCCGTCCGCGCCGGGCGCCTTCCTCAGCTGGGTGCGGCGTATCGCGCCTCGCACCGCGTCGGGGGAGAAGTGGATGGGGTCCTCGTCGGGGGCTATCGGCGTGGCGAAGTACTCCCGAAGGTGTTCCACGGTGCCTGCGACGTGCTGGTCGAGGCAGGTCGGGTTCGGTGAGAACTGTGTTTCGAGGTGGCGCGCGAAGATGTCGGCGCGGTCTTGCGCTCGGTAGCGCGGCGACGTGTCCTCGTGCTCCAGAGGGCGCACCGGAGCTGGGGTGTTGGTGAAGCGGCGGCACAGGCGGTGCACGGACGGCCAGTCGTCCGAGATGGCGTCGATATGGTTCTCCATGGTTATGGTTTCAATTCGATAACGCGCCCGTTGTCTATAATCAGCTCGGCGAACCTTGATCCCTATGACAGTTCATACTAGTGACGGGTCGTGTCGATATATCGCAACTTTTTATAGGCAAAGGCGTGACTTGCATTCAGCCACATCGATAAACATGTTTTTAAAATATAATCTACATTACTATAATTATAATGCTTGTTATATTTACAAGTATCCGTGTATTTGTATATGGGGTTGCCAATATTCCGATGCAGAGGTAACATGGTCGGACTGTATAATTTTAATGTGAATTAAAATTTTAGTTATAGCAACACTATCTGATCTGTCACTACGCTAGTACTGTCAGTTCGCTACGCCAGTACGAGTGCTAACGCCTTGTATGCGCCACGTGTTTTCTTGTGTCAACGGAATCCTTTGTTTGTTACTATTGTTGTTTTCTGTTTTTGTTATTGTTGCTGTTTTGTGTTTGTTGGTGTTTCAAAATGCCGAAAAGACTGAGAAAAACTGTACTCAACAGTGAAACGCGGGAGTTTGTTGTACGCTTGCGTGACTATTTTGCTCGCGAACTACAAAATGGCGGACCTTTGTTGCCACTTGACAACGTACGCGACCGTGTTGCTGATGCTTTGGGAATTGGCAAAGCTACCGTTTCCCGAATTACAAAGGAGAAGTTCGGCGAATCGTCGATGGAGGAGAACAAATTATCAACTCCAAAGAAGAAAAAACATAATAGGGCACGACCCGTAACTAACCCCGATGATTTCGACATGGCAGCGATACGAAACCATATTTACGGCTATTATTTTCGAGGTGAACTGCCGACTTGCACAAAATTATTAGCGTCGCTGAAATCGGCTGATTTATTTAAAGGTGGATTCACTTCTCTCAGACAAGTTATAAAAAAATGTGGATTTCGTTATGGGAAGTGTGACAAAAGAAAAGTGATAATGGAGCGGAAGGACATTGGATTGATGAGGTGTGATTTTCTACGACAAATAAAAAACATCGAGAACTGGGACAAGGTGGTTTATCTGGACGAAACGTGGCTCAACGCCAATCACTCAGTCTCCAAAACATGGACAGACGACACAGAGAAATCCTGTACCAAAGCACCAGAAGGCAAGGGCCAGCGTTTGATTATCTGCCACGCTGGCACAGCCAAAGGTTTTGTACCTAACTGCTTGTGGGCCTTCAAATCCGTGAAAACAAGTGATTATCACGAAGAGATGAATTTTGAGAATTTCAAGAAATGGTTCACAAAACTATTAGACAATTTAAACGAGCCCCACTACATTTTAATGGACAACGCCCCATACCACTCTGTGCAAATTAAT
The DNA here is from genome assembly GCA_963662185.1 of Eilema griseolum. Classification (NCBI taxonomy): domain Eukaryota; kingdom Metazoa; phylum Arthropoda; class Insecta; order Lepidoptera; family Erebidae; genus Eilema; species Eilema griseolum. Next base: position 1,167,228 of record OY759251.1, read on the forward strand.
AAAGCGCCTACCGCGAACAACAATAAAGGCGAAATAATAGAGTGGCTGCAAAACAATGGTGTGGCAGCTAATACTCAAATGCTGAAAAAGGAATTAGTTAGATTGTTGAACCTTCATAAACAGCAAACAAAGAAGAAATATTTCTTGGATGAGATGGCAAAATCAAAAGGGCACACCGTGATTCGGCTACCGCCCTACCACTGCCAATATAATGCAATCGAAATGATATGGGCGCAGATCAAAGGTGGGTTGATTTGTATTTATTTTAACATGTTTTTATTTAGGTCACTGGTGACTGTCTAGTCGGCTAGTACTATTTAAAGCTATTTTATTTCACTAGCAAATTGCATTTTTATTTTTATCCATGTGCTTATATCAATTACACACTTTTAACGTACAAAATTATGTACTTATAATGTACTTACCCCGATCTCGCTCTTTGACTTTGCATCATTTTCAATCTAAACCATTATTGTTTCAGGTTGTGCAGCCAGGCTTAACACCACTCCACCATTCACAGCTAATAAAATGCTTACGTTGCTACAAGAGGCATGTAGTCAAGTGACTCCGGACAATTGGAGGAAAGTGGTTGAAAAGACGAAAAAGCTATGCTTAGATGATTGGAATCGAGACGTGCGATACGACAATATAGTAGACCAGCCGTTTATCATAAACATAGGAGAAAGCAGCTGCAGTTCGGATTCCGAGTCTGAGACGCAATCGGTGACACCATTGTCAGATTCAGATTAATGTATATTAAAAAATCATAAATAAACCGCTTTTGTTTTATTTGAGTAGGTATATACAATAAATTTGTTAAATCTCCTTTATTTTATTATCGCAAACAACTTAAATGATTATAAATCTGACACTAAGAGCGTAGGTGCTCTATTGATGTATTTTGTACACTCGTTTCCATTTTCGATATTTGTTTATCGATACTTTTCCGCACTAGTCGATATCTTCCAAACGGAGTAACTTTTGCAGGACGTCAACGTAAAGTCTGATTGAGATAATTTCTTGTAAGTGTTAATAATTATTATAATTCCAACGGGATATTATTGTAATTGCATATATCTGCCTAAAATTAATAAATATCATTTTTAGACACCGCCAATTCGATTATAATATAACGGTGACGCTACTACAAGGTTGTGTCGTGGGAATAACTGTCAGTGTCATAGGGATCAAGGTTCGCCGAGCTGATTATAGTAAGTAATGAATTCGCTTGTCAAGAAATGAACAAGAAATGAATAATTTAGAGAGACTGATTCGTCACAACACTCCTTGCGGAGCGTATGGAAGCAGGTATTGGGGCTATGCCCCCTACTGCGGTGGTCCACTCTGCCCCAAGATAGGGTGCAGGTCCTTGAGTGCGGCCTTGTGGCCTGTGGTCCTTCAAGCGCAGGGCGCCGGCGCTGCCCTCCATGCCGACCGGCGGATGCCCCAGCCAGGTGAGATGGCCGGTATCCCAGCCAAGGCCCAGCTGAGGGCATCCAGTGACGAGAGCGGCAGGGCTGCTGGCGGCGCCCTGGACCAGTGTGCTAACACACGTGGGAAAGAAGAAAAGAAAAGAAAATAAAATAAAAATAAATAAAATAAATAACTACGGACATGCGGTAAGTAGCTAGAAGAGCCGGCATCTAAGGCCGGCTATTCATGGACACACACGCAGGACGCTCCTGAATGGTGGGGGTGGGCTATTGTGTAGACAACTGGGCAGTGATAAGATCTCTTTGTGTTTGATTGTAAACTTTAAGTTAGGTTGCTGAAGTGAAGTTTCGTGGAATTGACTGTAATGGCTGTATTTTAAAATTCTACATACTCATCGGTTGAATAGTAGCATTTCTCTATTAAAGATGCTCTAAGCTGGTTAGTGAAAAGTGTCATACTTTCCTGTAGTTTGACATGGTTTGGGAGTTTATTCTAACTGCCATATAATACGGACTTTCATTTAGCATTTTTGATTCTCGAAGGCGGTAGGTGTAGTCTCATTTTGTGTCGGGTGTCTTCCTTTGTTTCGAAACTCCTCTTGTTTTTGTATTCAAATGTGCATATGTCGAAAATGTATATTGATGGTAATGTCAATATCTTCTTATAAAATATTTGATTTTACGCACTTAAACAAAAAAAAAAAAATAATGTCAATATTTTATATTCGACGAAGTAGGGTCTACAACTTTCTGTGTTTTTTATTTGTGCTATTATTCTGATACACTTTTTTGGACTATGAACAGATCATTTATATCAACACTATTTCCCCAAAGCATAACCCCATACCTCAGCCACGAATATGCATAAGCGTAGTAGGCTGATAAAGCAGTTTGTGTGTTAGTGTTTTTGTTAATTTGGAAAAGGGCGTATGTGAAATGTGATGACGTATTTTATGTGTGTTTTTCAGTTAATGTGTGTGTCTATGTTTATTTCCAGTAATTTAAATGTGTTGACTTCTTCTAAAGATGTGTGTTGGTGAGTTATGTTTAAATTTAAGGGGGGCTTTGTGTACGGTCTAAATTGTATGATTTTCGTTTTATTCGAGTTTATTTTTAAGTTGTGTTCTTGTAGCCATTCCGTTATAGTTTGGAGAGTATTTTTTACTATGGTGTTGTGGTTGGTTAAACCGTCGCATTGTATTACAATAGAAATGTTGCCCGCGAAGAGGACGGGTAGTGCCTTTTCCGGGTCTAATGATTTAGGTAAGTCATTTATATAAATCAGAAACAATATACACCCTAGTACACTTCCTTGGGGGATTGAGCAAGTTAAATAATTTTTCTGCGACCGCACAGACTTTGCATTATTTGTGTCCTAATGTGTAAATATGATTTGAACCATTAGTGGGCGGGTCCGCGTAACCCGCAGCCTTTTAATTTCATCAACAGTATGTCATACAGTACCTTATCGTAGGCTTTTGTCATATCAATCAGGCCTATAACATGTTTTTTGTCATTTATGTGCTGAAGAGCCGTTTGTACGTACTTATAGATGGCCAAAGTAGTTGACCTAGATTTTCTGAAGCCATTCTGAATATGGTCTAGAATTTTATGTTTTTCTAAAAATGCATACAACCGGTTACACATAGCTTTCTCGAATATTTTTGAAAAAGTTGGCAGTGGTGCAATGGGTCTCTAATTGCTAGGGACTTGAGTGTCGCCTTTTAGGGGTTTTACTAGTGAGATTTTTAATGCGTCTGGGAATTGCCCGTCTTCAAAACTTTGATTAATTAATAGTGTTAAAGGGACTATGAATTCCATAGCACACTGTTTTAGAAGTAGCAGTGGAATATCATCTATAGCGCAACTGTGTTTGTTTTTTGTTATTTTTATAATATTTAGTATTTCTTTGAAGTCCACTGGCTGTAAGTACATTGAGTGTATCGGCGAGGTTATAACAGGTCGTCCGATGAGTGTATTTGTGCAGGTATTGTCTTGACTCACTGAAATGAAAAAAAATTTAAATGTGTTACATAATTGTTAAGGGGCATGTCACTACTTCATCATTAATTTTAAGGAGGTAGGACACGGCAGTATTTCCGCCCGATTAAGCAGTCCGACTGGGGTAGTACCTCCGCCCTACAGAATACCGCGGTTATAATAACTTCGTGTTGTGTTCCCATCGGTGAGTAGGGTAGCCAGAGCTCACTGGAGAATTTGTGCTGTCAGTGGGAAGACTAAAGGCTTGTCCTGCTTTGTCTTCTGCTGACGGCACAGAAACTCTGTACTTACTGGGTTGGCAGCGCGACTGTGACTCCTCTGGTGTTACAGACGTCCATAGGTCACGGTAAACACTTTCCATCAGGTGGGCCCTGTGCTTGCCTGCCAACTAAGTGGTATAAAAAAAAAAATAAAAAAAAATATATTTTCAACGTCATGTTTTCTTTTTCTTAATGTCTGTTTTTCTAGTTATTGTATTTATGATTTTCCACATTGTTTTAACTTTACTATCTGATTTTTTCATCTGGCCTATATTCTCTAATTTTTTTGACACTTTAATACTCGACTCGAATTTAGGTCCCAATGTAATAGGTGGCGAGCCTATTGCTATTCACCAGGCACTCATATATATATATATGTAAAGCATATAGATAAAAGCATATCTGGGTTTTATTTTGTTTTAAGGAATTTGGAACCACATTGTAATGTCATGGCTTCGTATTGTATAGAAACACGATGCCGACACTCAAATTACTTCTTTAATATTTTTCTTCTACCTAAATAATGCCCATGCTATAAAAGCGTGAGTTGTAGTCATTCATTGTTTGGTATCAACATCCGTCAGACCATGTTATCAAGAACAAGAAATAATTCAATAAGTGATTAACACAATGATTATAGTTTCAGAAAGTTTTTAAATAATACAACCTCTTTATCACTATGTACAGAGTGGGGTCCCCTTCAAGGGAAATAATTGATTTTATGTATGTATTGAAAATGATTATACACTATAGTAAATATCGACAACACTTGATTATGACGCTTCTTGGTAAAGTAGGTATATATTATTTTTCGTAACGTCATTATGATTTTATAATATGTAATGTGTTCGTAGAACGCAAGCGGTTGAGACTAATCGAGCGCATCCCTCATCCGGTTTAAGGGCACCTAAATTCTGGGAAACAATAGACTCAAACAAAGGGCTAAGGGATTTCACATAATCGTTTTTACAAATAGATAACATTCGTTACAAAAATAAAGAGCTATAGATAAGAAACACGCTTTATCTAATTGGTTTTGTTGTCATATTAACAATGAAGACCAAATCGACGATAGCTACGAAATTGCTGTCTCCGATGGTAAGATTTATTACCTACATTTAGGAGTGAAAAGTAAATATTGCGTCATTTGTATGAGGGCGAAAAATAAAGGACGAAAAGCACATAGGTGACGATTGCACTTATTTATTTGTTACTTTCAGGATATAAGTATTCCAATTCATAATATTAAAGTTTTGGTATATTTACAGGTTCCTCTACCAGTACCTTGACTAGCAAAAACTATTTACAACTGACCGTCGCTATCTGTCAAGCTGTCGAACAAAAAAAATCTACAAAATGATACAATAAACCGTCGTTTGAATATTTTTGATAGGCATATTAACTGTGAAGTAAAAGTTACTACAGTCAAAATGATGAAAAGCTGGAGCACACACCACTGTTGCTTGAAAGCTCTGAGCAAAGCAAGTGCTCTGGCTTTGTATGCTAAAAACTTACTGCACAATTGAAACAATAACAGGTTGCTACTCAATTGAAATAACAGTAGTATTTGCTTTTAGAATTGGAGTCCTACTAATAAAAAGTTTTACAACACCGAGAACCATTGCATTCAATTATCACAAAATAGGTATGATTTTTAACATGAGGTATACTTTCTTTATAGAGCAGAGCAATTTAATTCTTTGGTTACAAAGTACATCGGAGAAATTACAACTATTATGCATAGAGGTGCTTTGCTGAAAGAAACGTGAAAGAAATTCAAGAAAAAGTTGGCTAGTTTCGGTGCTTTGCCCTTGCCAGAATGATACGAAATCTATTTCTTCGTCATGTTCCTCGCTTACTGACATCAATTCAAGCTCGCCAAGATTTATTGAACTGGAGGAATTTGCAACGCAATGAACCATCGGTTCAGAAAGAAGACTTGGAATGTGAAAATATTTTTAATTCTTCTGTTTTATTTATGGACGGTAGATATTTCACTTAATTACAACTATTGAATCAAAATATTACTATTACTAGGTATATCAAAGTTAAAAGGCTAACCAACAAAATTTAGTTTCAACTTTAAGGAGATCTTTTTGTGACAGGGTTTTTTTTTTAATTTAATTTAGTTTAACCGTAAAGTAAAGCTTAAAATGTAATAATTCTTTGTTAAAAAAGTTGAGTTTAAGACTTAGAGCGTACAGAGTACCTGCACATAGCTGTGAATACTATCTAAGCAATCAGTACCTAGGAATCTCAAACAGCGGACATGTAAAGAGGATTTATCAATGCTAAACTCACAACTCCGAAGGAACGGAGGAATCGTGAAGATCTAATAAAACATTCAAAATCTTGAATGGATTCTACGATATAAAGAACTTTAATACACCCTGCTTTATTCGTAACGAGAATGCACATCTCTAAGATGTCTCCCGAGGACCGAAGGAATCGTGGATGGAGATCTATCAGCAACATCCAAAATGAAAGAACTTTGACGCGACCTGCTTTATTCGTAACGAGAATGCATATCTTAGTGGACACCATCTGAAGTTATGCACTTGGCTTCTATAACAACAATCCTCACAGACATTTTATTAGTAACAGAGTGGCCAGAACGTGGAACCAGCTCCCAGAACACTTAGTCTCATGTGACAGTTCAAAAACAGACTTGATACATTTTACCTCAGACTAGAGAAATTGAAGGAATGAAAATGGAAACTGAATACAGGCATCATCAGTTGTCTACGACTGTCTGTCTGCTAACTTACAATAATAATAATAATATTAATTTATGTGTAATATTCTACGCTATTCATATTTCATTTCTTCATCCTAACATGCAAACGATTTTTTAAATTCTTAACTAAAATGTAAACGTAATCGTCAATAGTTTACGACTTAGAGCGGTTTTATGAATTGAGATTGAAACTGTATTAATAAAATAGAACGATTTGTTTGGTAACTAGTCAACCGGTTCCGGGTTCACCCCTGACACATTTCAACATACCTTTTAGTCATACATTCCCACAAATTATTTATTTTCAAATGATGTTAGGGACATTTATGATTACTACTCCGCTCCCTTGAGTAGTAGCATAATGACATATAGCCTGTAACTTTCCTCTATAAACGAGCTATTCAACACAAAAATATTTTTAAAGTCTAACTAGTAGTTCTTGCGATTAGCGCGTTCAACTGATCATACAAACAAACTCTTTAGTTTTTTATTATTATTATTTTTATAACCAATGTGTATATTTATATTGATTTTATAAAATAAAATCGTTTATTTTTATTATGTTATAAAGATGAAATAAAATATTAATAATGTGATATTTTAAGTAGTTTTAAGTGCTCACAGCGATGTGTATGTATTTCATATGATCTGTCTTAAAATTTTGGACATCACGTTTGAATTTCTCTTGTGAACAATTAGTACACTTAAAGCTTTAAAAACTGAAAAATTCAAAGGGTGTAAATTACTCAAAAGCCCATTCGAAATATTATACGTAAAAATTTGTACTCAAACTTAAAATTCGACATTAAATTTAAAAAATCAACGTTTTAGCTACCAGAAATATGATTATATATTTTTTTAACAATTTATTGATATATTTAACATTGAACTTTTTAGAGGCTTGCCTCTTTGCAAATTTTTAAATGCTCAGTAATAAAATAAGGAATAAAGACATCACAAGAAAAAAATTGTGTATTCACATCCACGTCTATTAAAAGTATAACTGACCAGAATATAAACAAACTCACGACTTCATATTTTTTCGGTTATCTGTTTGATGTGAAATACCCCATATGCCGTTGTAAATTTTTTAACTGTTTAGACGTCAATACAATAACCAAATAGGTCGTCATCTTCTAAAACTCTTACAGAAAAATTCACAAAACACATTTAGTATTATAACTTAACAAATAGCTCGTACATTAACGAATATTTGAAATGATCTTTCTGTAGTGATGTATACGGCGAGTCCTAAGATGTACTTCTGTGGCAGTCGAATTATACGCTATCTATGAGACGGACGTGTTGTCATTTCTCCCGCCCTTTACAAATATTACAGTGGCGACGAGGCTGATTTACGCGTGTGTAATCGGAAAGTTACGGATTGTAAAGAAACCAGAACGATGTCGGTGGGCAAAATTGGGAAGTTCGAAGTGCAAAGTGGCTCGTGGTCGTCATACGTAGATAGGTTAGAAATGTATTTTGTAGTAAACGCGACAAAACCAGAATTACAACTACCTACACTGATTGCGGTTATCGGCGAGGAAGCATATGAGTTACTAGAAAACTTGGCAAGTCCTAGGAAGCCGAAGGAACTTTCGTATTCGGCAGCAGTTAATTTGTTGAGGGAACATTTACAACCACCTCCGTCTGTGCACGCCGAAAGGTACCGGTTTCGACAACGGAGACAGACGGGTAACGAAAACATGGCGGCGTACGTAGCGGAATTAAAGAAATTGTCTCGGCATTGCCAATTTGCGAATAACCTAGGAGACAATCTTCGAGATCAATTTATCTGCGGAATACGGAGTGACGTTATAAGACAACGGCTTTTTGCGGAGGACGACACAATATCGTTTGCGAATGCTGTAAAGTTGGCGACGTCTCTGGAAGCAGCGGAACGTGACGCAGCGGCAGTGGAGGAAAAGGCAGCAGTAAACATCAGAGAAGAGGCACAAGCGGTGCATGTTTTGCAAGGCACGGCTCAAGGAGGCAAACTACGGCAAAGTGCGCGGGGAACGCGGAGCGCGGGTGGCGCGATAGCAGGGGGGCGGAACAATAGCCGAGGCAGCGGTAGCGGCAGAAATGGCAGCGGCGCGAGCATCGACGGCGCCAGTGGCGGAGGCAATGCCAGCGGGTCTAGCCAGCGTAATTACAACTGTAACCGCTGTGGATCGGCGGAGCACAGCTCGGCAGGATGTCGGTTCCGGAACTACGTGTGCAGCTGGTGCAGGCGAACCGGGCACCCTACGTCGCGTGTGCCCAGAGCTCGGGAACGGCGGCGGCGGGAACAGCTGGGTAGGGCCTCCCCGGGCAACCGTATTGTACGCAGACGCGGCGGACGAGGAGGAAGAGTGCGCTATGGAAGATTTTCATCATCTTTGTTTAAACGATTATCGTGCAGTGAGTATTCCTATTATTATCAATAGGGTTACGATAGACATGGAAGTGGACACGGGTACGGCGGTGTCGTGTATAAGTAAGAACACTTACGATAAGTTTTTCAAATACCTCCCAATTGGAAAAAGTGAGCTTGTGCAAAATTTTTACGATGGCTCGAAGATAAGCCCTCTAGGAGTAATAAAACCGGTAATAACTTATGCAGGTGTTAGTAAACAATTAGAATTGTTCGTTATTAACGGAGGTACTACTTCGTTATTAGGAAGACAGTGGTTAGCAGAATTAAAAATTAAGATTCCAATTTACAGTGCCTGCAATAAAATGGATAATAGATTGTCTCATGATATCGATGATTTACTTTGCAGATATAAGGAGTTATTCAGTGGCGGGTTGGGGCGATATACAGGCGGCAAGGCAACTCTGCGGCTGAGGGAAGGGGCGGTGCCGGTATTTCACCGCGCACGGCCGGTGACCTACGCGCTGCGCGAGCGCCTCGATGACGAGTTAGACAAAATGTTACGGGATGGCATTATTGAACCCGTCGACACCTCCGACTGGGCCTCACCTCTGGTGCAAGTAAATAAACCCGATGGATCCTTGAGAATCTGTGCGGACTATAAAGGTACCGTCAATCCTGTTTTACTTGTAGATCGATATCCATTACCGAAAATAGACGACTTGATGGTAAACATGAGCGGAGCGCGGTATTTTTCTAAAATCGATCTATCGCAGGCCTATAACCAGATCGAGTTGGACGATACTAAAAAGTATACAGTAATAAATACGCATCGGGGCTTATATATGTACCATCGATTGGTTTTTGGACTAGCGTCCAGCCCTGGCATATTTCAAAGAATTATGTGTACTCTTTTGAAAGGTATACCTAACGTGGAAGAATTTTTAGATGACGTTATTGTGGGGGGCAAAAACAAACAGGAACATTTATCGGCATTAGAGACAGTTTTTAGTAGATTACACCAAAATGGGTTGAAACTTAAGCGCGACAAGTGTGTATTTTTAGTAGATGAAATAAAATATTTAGGATATGTGCTAAGTAAAGATGGAATAAAGACTGACCAGGCCAAAGTCGAAGCTATTATAGGTATCCCCAAACCATCGAACATTACTGAGTTACGATCATTTTTGGGCCTAGTAAATTTTTATGGTAAATTTATAAAAAAATTGAGTGATATACTAGCACCTTTATACGAACTATTAAAGAGATCCAAACAATGGGTATGGTCACAAGAATGTCATAAGGCATTTTTAAAGATAAAAAGGTTATTAACAAGTGCTGAGGTGTTAGATCATTATGATCCAAAAAAACCATTGTTGGTAACATGCGATGCAAGCGCGCGTGGGGTAGGCGGGGTGTTGAGTCAGTTGAGCGAGGACGGGCGCACCGAGCGCCCGGTCGCTTACGTATCACGAACATTAACGGATGCCGAGAAAAATTATTCTCAAATACACAGAGAAGCGTTAGCAATAATTTTTAGCATAAACAAGTTTCATCAGTATCTTTATGGTAGACGTTTCACCTTAAGAACGGATCACAAACCTCTGGTATCAATTTTTGGCCCAAATAAAGGAATTCCTACAATGGTAGCCAGTCGCATGACTAGATGGGCAATAATATTGTCTGCGTACACATTCGACATTGAATACGTGCGGACGGATCAGAACGGAGCAGACGGGCTGTCTCGGTTGCCGGTGTCCGACTGCAGCGGGACAAAACTTAGGTTGCCAGAACAAACACACCTACATTTTGTACAGCAAGCACTATTGTTAGATAGTAAGGAAATAAAAAGACTTACGGGACATGATCCTTTGCTGTCAAAGGTAGTAAGTTATATTCGGGACGGGTGGCCGACAACATGTGACATAGTAAATTTAAAACCATTCTTTAATAGAAAGGACGAATTATATGAGGAGTTAGGATGTGTTATGTGGGGCCATAGGTGGTGCCGGAAAAAGGAAAGGAGAAAGTCTTGTCTATGTTTCACGAACCTCACATGGGAATTGCGAAATCAAAGGCCCTTGCGCGTAGTTATGTATGGTGGCCAGGGGTCGACGAGGCGGTGGAGCGCATGTGCCGCGAGTGTTCGGTCTGCGCCGCGCAGGCCGACGCGCCTCCGAGACAGGCGCCGCGCATGTGGCCCTGGCCACAGAGACCGTGGACTAGGCTACATTTAGATTATATGGGCCCTATAGCAGGAAAAACTTACCTTGTAGTAATTGATGCCACGTCAAAGTGGATAGAGGTTTTCAATATATCTAGTATTTCAACAGTTAGTCTAATTGATAAAATGAGTGAATTATTTAGTAGATGGGGAATACCGAAACAAATAGTAACAGATAACGGTACTCAATTCTCTTCAAGGGAGTTTGATAGCTACACAAAAGGGAACGGAATAGAGCATATTTTTACGGCACCATAGCACCCGGCCTCTAATGGCTTGGCCGAGAATGCAGTGCGAATTTTAAAACGGGTAATCAAAAAGGCTATACACGAAAAACAAAACATTGACAGGGCTTTATGGACATTTTTAATGCACTATAGGAATGTTGAACATTCAACAACGGGCGAGAGTCCAGTAGTACTTTTGTTAGGGCGGCGTATCCGTACTCGTTTAGACGCAATCAAACCGGATTGGGAAAGTCATGTTGCACAAAAGCAAGACTCCCAGAGAGACACGGCTGCAGGAGTCCAGCGGAATATGGACGAAGCAAGAGAGGTTTGGTACAGGCAATACTTGAAGGGAGAAAAATGGGTTTCCGGCCAGATAGTGGATCAGATAGGCCCAAGTAATTTTAAAGTAGTGGGGAGAAACGGAGAAACGGTACATAGGCACATAGATCAGCTACGGAGTCGATCTAATACCAGCCGGAAATCACTAGTCTATACGGTACCAAGTACTTCTGAGCGTCCTAGCACAGGTTCACAAGGTAGGGGCGAGAGGAGTGGTATTAGTTCACCAGTGAGGTGTGGTGCGGGGGAGCCGGAGTCGAAAACGTCACCAGGCTCAGCGGTTATAACTGCGCCAGAGGTAGCAGGTTCTAGTCCAGGTCGGGCAACCATGCCGTTGTCACCAGATGGGCGGGTTGCCTCGCCGGCTGTACAGTCGCCCCGAACTCGACCCATGAGACAATGTAGACTTATTAAATACCCAGATGGAATTGTTAAATAGGTAATTACACTGTTGTTAATACTTGTACTGCTATTTTTTATTTTTGTTTTCTTTTCCTTAAATTGTTACTGTGTTAAGTATAAGATTACAGTTAGTTTTTGTTTGACTACTGATTAGTTATAAAATATTTATATTTTTTTTAATATCATAAATTAAGTGTGGAGGACTGTAGTGATGTATACGGCGAGTCCTAAGATATACTTCTGTGGCAGTCGGATTATACGCTATCTATGAGACGGACGTGTTGTCATTTCTCCCGCCCTTTACAAATACTACAAATACAGTGTAACTTCTGATCGTGTGATGGTGTAGTGTGTGGTGTATATGTAGTTGTTATGTTGCAATTCATTGTGTTGGTGTGAGTGATTGGTTATGAGTGTTGTATCTTATACCTTGCAAGTCGGCATGAAGCCGCCTTCTCGAATGATATTAGCTCCAAAGGAAGTCATGCGGGAGCAGTTATTGTATTCAAGGATGTGTTGAAGAAAATGGCTTTAATCGGGATAACTTCCATCGAATAATGGTTTCAGTGGCTGTGGTGGTGTAAGTAATGGATCCAGTTTGACTTTTCCACTTGCGCAGCACAATCCAGCCGTTTCTCTTTTGAACTTTAACTCATTGCAATGTCGGCATATAGTCGTCATTGGTCCAATATCTAAATTTTCATCATCACTGTAGTTTGCAGTGGGATCATATTGGAATGCCAAGCGATTGTATGATGCCAATGATCTTCGTGTGCTCACGCGTTGTCTCAATCGGGCATTTTCTCTTATTATATTTTGTCTTTCTTCGCTTAAGTTTTGTGAATACACTTGTTGCTGGCTTGCATGTCTTGTGCGGCGGCCGATGTTCGCACGTCGTCCTCTAGGCATTTTGGACTATGGACAGAGTGGTGAATTTAACCTCAAATGTACGATTCACATAATTTAAACAGTTCAACTTACCACCTTAAACACAAATGCCTGCTGTTGAAATTGAATAAAAATTTGCACAATACACGTGATTGATTTGATGGTTTCCAATTGAACTGTTAGGAAACGAATAACTTATTTTTTTTACTTTTTTTTCACAATTTCACAGTGAACACAATACCGGTTTGTCACATGAAATTAACTGAGCAGAGAACAATGAGTAGCTGTCAAACAATGTATGATGCACCGGCGCCATTTACTTAAAATGTTGGTTTGTAGTACATGCTATGTATCAGAGATGGTGCTGTATGTGAAAAATGATTTTCCCCCTTTTCTGTTGAAATTTTCCTAAATTTTCTTTGCTATAAACCTCACGGAGCCCGAGACCTTTCCAACGAATGCAAAACTGCGGAAATCGGTTGGTGCGTTCTGGAGTTATAGCGTCAGGAAGGAAAACCCAACTTATTTTTATATAGTAGATATAGTAGATTGAACGATTTTAAAGAAGTTGCTAGGTACCCCACGGATATATTTTGTTATTCAAAATACTATTCAATAAATCATTTTCGTAACCCAAAAAGCAAGTAAACCGTATTTATACACATTAACTTATAGAATAAATAATGGAGCTAACAATTTAAGTACCTTTTTTCGTGTTCCACGGGAACCCCACTACGTGGTCAGCGAGACCGTTATATCGAACTCAAACCGACTAACGCGATCTCATTAAAGTGGATTAATAAGTCAATTTCGTCACCCACGCTGTGTCATCTCCAGGCTTTAGCTAGACCCCTCGATGTGGGAACCATGGTATCCCCTTCTTCTTCCTGCTTCTTTTAGGGTAGCGTCAACCTCAGATCATTCAAATGACCGTATTAATAAAGGAGGTGGCGGTGTTGCCATCTACCTCCGTAGTTATCTAGCTTATAAAATTCTAGCCTCCTCGTGTCCAGACTACAGTGGAACCAAACTGGTTCTTGGAGTTGTTTACTGTCCTCCTTCTATCAACTACTTCTCCAGTCTGGAAACAGTTCTGGACTCTTTAGGGTCACCTTATATGCATCACATCATCATGGGTGATATTAACACGAATCTATTAAACTCTTAGTCATTAGAGGCGCGTAAACTTCGTCACATTGTCGATTCAGCTAGCCTCCATATTTTGCCTTTACAAGCTACTCATCACAACATCCTGGTCGAGAACACCTGGCTTGACCTTATATTAACCTCATCCACTGCTCATGTTTATAGACACGGCCAAATGCCTGCACCAGGTTTTTTTCGCCATGACCTTATTTACATCTCCTATAACATAAAACCTCCCAAAACCTCGGCCTAAGGTAGTGCCTATGCGTAGTTTTGGACGCATGGACATGGATAAGTTACACCGGGATGCTTCATTGTTAAACTGGGATGCATTAGAGGCTACAACCACCGTCGATAAGAAAGTTACAGTGTTCAACGATGTTGTGCTTAATCTCTATGATGTTCATGCTCCTGTCCGTGCAGTGCAGTCTATTCCTTGGTGACGCCAATTTTAAACGAAGCGTAGTCTCTTTCGGTTCTATGTTTCAATTTTTCGACAATCATTTCACAGTCGTTTCCCAGTACATTCTTAACATAATTCTTCAACATATCTTCCGACGTGTTTGTATCGTGTCTCCATACATGAAGGAATCTTTTTCGTTCTACAGATTTCAGGAGTACAGTCGACACATTACCATTCTTATAGGGTTAGTCCTTTTTCTACTTATAACTTCTGTCCAGGTGTACTGCTTATTAACATCACTTTCTGTGTCCGAAGCTTTCTTAGCCGCCGCCGCTGCATAACTAACGCTAGACCTCTGCTTCGGCTGTGTCTGCTGGTTAGGGTTGGCGTGCTTCCGTCCCGGACTATCGTCCACTGTTGATGTCCCTAAACCCACTGCGTTCTTTGAGCCATTAACAACCGTTTGACTTTGATTGGTTGTCTTGTTTGCAGTGTTATTGCTAGTTGGTTTTCCTCTAGTTTCAATTCTCTCACTTTTTAAGGTTTTGATTTCCTGCTCATACGAATTGCATTTTTTATTTACCTCCTTTAATTCCTGTGCTAATCTACTGTTTTCCAGCGCCAAAACCTTTACTGTTTCCTTAAAATTTCCTTTATAATTTTCGATTTAACCTAGAATCGAATTTTTTCTCAATTTTTCCATTACCATTTTATTCACTTTTGCCATTATACCCTCTACTTTGTCCGTTTCTTCATACGTTATCTCCTTAGTACCAATGTTTTCCAGGGAAATGTTTACATTTTTGGTCTGATCCTTTTCATAATCCATCGTCATCACCCGTTGGGAGCGTACGGGAGTGTCATCCGTAATTCGTATGCGCTGGGTCACGTTGGAGCAGGAATCACATTTGAAAGTGCTTCTAATCTATACCTAGCCCTCCTTGAACGACTTGCATCCCGTGCATTTCAGCAGCTCCAAGGAATCTATTTTCCTGTTGCATACAACACAATTCATTTTCAAAGTCTTACAATGCAGTGCGACAGAGACGGAACTGGCCAATTCGCATGCGTGCGAGCGAGCGCGATGCGAGATTTCTTCACCACCCACAAAATGTTTTAATCACTAATGCACAGTCACTATGTCACATAATATGTTTTTCTTTGCAATAATGCGAAATTCTATGCTTTACAACTGTTCTCCACTTTGTAAATGTGCACTAACATCAAGGGTCCAATTTAGGAACATGTTTACCATGTCATATTTCGATTTTACCACTATTAATCTATATTAACGTAATACCGAATATCGCAGCACCGTACAGTGCTACCCGGTATCGTTACTACATTTAATTACTACTGGCTTTATATTTTGTAAGGTTTAGTTAATAAAGTATAAGAAAAAAAAAATTAAAATGGAAAATAAAATGTTACATACCTATATACACCTAAAATTCACAATTGTGGTTACAAAGATGTCAGGTCCAAAAGTTTTGTACGGCACATTTACCATTTTATGGCATACAAACATTTAATTACACATATATCGAATACAATCATTAAACATAATAACATTAAATAACATTAGTTCAGCACATGTCCTATAAGTCAATTGAAATTCTAAATATTAGTCATAAAATTAATGTCAAAACATAAAATGAAACAAACAAGTCATTAAAATTGTGAAGAATGGTACATGTCAATATATTGCGATAAATTAATAATGTCGTAAATGGGTTGACTCAATAATGTGCTAAAATACTCACAGTTTACCCTTACACTTTTCGAATTCCTCTATCGTATAAAAGCATTTTTTTAGGAGCCATGCTTTCAATTCTTTCAGGAATTCAGAGGTTGGCAGTTGCTTGAAACTTTTCGGTATCGCATTATAAATATTACCACACATCGCAAAACAGTTTTTTAGGTATAAAGCTGTATTCGGAACTCTGGGTAAAACAATTCTATCCTGATTTCTGGTGCTCCTCGGATAAACTTCATGTGCCTTCGAAAAGAAACTCGGATATTGCCTAACAAACTTCGCAACTTCGTAAATGTACACACAAGTAAGGGTAAGGATATTCAATTGTGAGAAAAGGGGCCTACACGAATGCCATGGTGCAGCTCCACACATAGCTCTAAGACACTTTTTTGGGCAATGAAGACTCTACTCACGTCTGTGGAGTTGCTCCAAATCATTAGACCATAGTTCAAAACTGAGGCGACGTAGCCGTGGTAGGCCATGGCTACCGATTCGGGGTTTGAAGTATTTCTAAGTTTAGCCAGAACGTAAACAAATTTATTTATTTTATTACAAAGTTTTTCTATATGTGCCTTCCAGTTTAGATTCTGGTCAATAACTATACCTAGAAAGGTTGTTTTATCTGCTTTTATTAAATCATCAGTCAGATATTTGAGATTAAAATTTTGTGGTTTCGTATCATAATTACTAAATTGAATATATACATACATACATACATAAAATCACGCCTGTCTCCCATAGGGGTAGGCAGAGATCACGGATCTCCATTTGCTACGATCCTGACATACTACTCTCGCTTCATTCACTCTCATTACATTCTTCATGCACGCTCGTCGGTTTAGAGTACTCCTGACCTGCCCCTTTTCTAAAACTTCCCCGATTTGGTCCAGGTATGTGCGCCTAGGTCTTCCCTTCCGACGGTACCATCCACACTCGCATCATACACCTGTTTCGTTAGTCTTCTTTCATTCATTCTCTCAACATGACCAAACCATCTCAACATTCCTCTCTCAATTCTCATCACCACATCTTCTATCACTCCACATCGTTCTCTTATCACGCTATTTCTCACTCTATCTTTCAAGGTCAAGCCACACATACTTCGCAACGCACGCATTTCTACTGCATTCACTCTACTCTGATGCTTTTTCTGCCACACCCAACTTTCACTACCATACATAAGAGTCGGCACCAATACTCCTCCATGTACAGCCAGTCGTGCCTTTTCGGACACTAAATTGAATATATTGTGTTTTAGTCATGTTAACCTGTAAATCATTTTTATGGAGCCATTGAATTATAATTAATGAATATATTAATTATGAATTATAATTAATAATTAATGAATAGAGTCAATTGCATTATTTATGTCACGAGTATAGTCAACATTGGAATAATTAGATGTCATGATGAGAGAAATGTCGTCAGCGTATAGAATATAAGGATTTGGGGTTACACTTGGCAAGTCGTAAATATAAAGTAAGAACAGCAAGGGTCCCAGGATACGTCCTTGTGGGACCCCAGAGCTGTTGACTTTGTACGAGGATCTATGTGCTTTTAGTTAATTGTTATCGTCTATACCCATAATTTCAACACAGGTATGAATCAAACCATTCATAGGCAGGGCCCCTAATCCCATACTTTTCTAATTTATTTAACAGCCGTATGTGTGAAACTAGGTCAAACGCGCTTTTCATATCAAAGAAAATAACAGTGACTTGCATAGTCTAGGTCTAGGATTTCACAGATCTTAGTCACGAGGTTAAAGCATGCCAGTGTTGCCCTTCTGGAAACCATATTGTTCGTTTCGTAAAATTTCATGTTGAGTAACAAAATCATTTAGTCGCTTATGCATCGCCATTTCGAAAATTTTAGAAAATATGGGTATAAGAGTTATTGGTCTGTAGTTACTAAGTACAGATTTGTCACCCTTTTTGTAAAGGGGCTTGACTATCGATCTCTTCAAAAGACTTGGAAAATGACCTTCACTGAATGATAGCTTGATTAAATGAGTTAGAATGGGTGAGAGTTCGACGGCACTTTCCTTAAGAAGTCTGGTGCTAAACTCATCATAACCCACTGAGTTTGTATTATTCAGGGATATAATGATTTTCAGGATGTCAGTACAGTCGTAAGGCCTGAGATAGATGCTGTTGCATATGCTACGTATGTCTTCATATTTTTTTGAGCTTTGAAGACTTGTTTTTTGTTTGGTATACATATCTATTAAACGATCGTTGAATGCTTGTGCTATTTCTTTTGGGTCTGTGAGAAAGTGGCCATCTACCTGTATCTTGTTTAAAAAGTCTGGGGCTTTTAAACCTTTTTTATCAATTGCCACGATGTTCTACAAACATTCTTACAGTTCCTGAGTTTAGAATGGTTGTAGTTTTTCATAGAGTTAAAAATACATTTGCGTAGTAATTTGGAGTACGATTTGAATTTCTCTTTATTTGTTTCAGATTTGTGATTGTAGTATTTTAGACGTAGTAATCTTTTTGTTTTACAGCTAACTCTCAGTCCCTGACTGATTCAACCATTTTTTTTGGCTTGTACGATTATTTATTCAATATTACTGTGTATATGTATAACGGGTGACTTTTTAAAGAATGTCATATTTGACGCTGAATGAACAAAATGAACAAAACCTATGGATGACGTAACAAAACTGCTAGGTTAAACGACATTATTGTTATACTGTTTTAAGAAGTCGTAGTACTAATACACGAAATAAGACCTAAATAATACTGCCCCAGTAAAAACAACACGTACAGGACGCATGTCGCGCCCCACCGTTCGTTTTAAAATATAATATAAAAGGGCGACAGAAAAAAGGAACATCAGTCACACAATAGTCATCACCAACGAAAACATGAGAAATAGCGCTACTCATGAAAAGGAGCAGATCAGCATGGTGCAAACAAACAACATCAAAGTAAAAGAAAAATAACAAAATCAATAAACAGAAAAATCGACAAAAGAATAGCAAGCCTCAATAATGCTTAACACCGGAAACAAGAAGCACCACAAGGAAATTAAGGGGGAGTTCTATGGCAGCCATGAATAAGCGGCGTAATTTTTACAAGGAAGTAAACACACACGTAAACACCAAATAAGAAATCACGTCCGCTGCCATAACAACAAAGGAAGGCGTCAGCAGAAAACAACTACAAGCACCAGCCCCTTTCTAACTAATAGCAAATCAACTAGTGTATAAGCGCATGTAAATAATAAATAAATCAATCAGTCCTAACGAGTAAACATCTTTTACTTACTTCGCAATAAACTGGAACCTTTTACTGAAATTGAGCAGGATGCTTTTCTGAAATGTTTCTGGTCGCAACACATAATTTATGATAAACTCAAGAGCAAGCTAAATAGTTACTTACTAAACATTATCTGCAACACGCAGCCCGCCTCAAGGAGCCGGTGATGTAGGTGGATCCGCAATTGCTGTCATAGCTTTCACGAATTTCTTTAGCCACTCCTTCACGACAAGAGCAAGGAAAAAGTAATGCCTCTTGATTCACCTAGGATGTACCGCAAGTACGATTATGCTTCAAAGGATTATAACGTCTCAGGAATTCCTTTACTTTTATATTTCGTAGCAGATTATTTCGTAAATATAGTGAACATCGATGATAATCATATCGAATCTAAATCTGACCTCCATAGTGGGATAATGTACCAAGTGTTCATCGAGAATAAAATTAAAAAGATACTTCTGCAAGATAAGAATAACATGGACCTCTGTAACTCAATCATGAGGGCTATATTTGAGAAAGAGCTTTCGCGTTGTGTGAGCGTTCACAAGAGACTGGCGGCATACAATGTGCTGCAAGGGCCTCTGTTAGAGGCGATGGATGTCGAAGAATTCAATGAAATGAATCCATTACACGCAGGTGTAGAAGATTTCAACGCTCTGCTTAGTGACATTAAAAGAGGCGCAGATAAGATAGGCCTCGTGTCCCACGTGACAGCCAACGGCGTTCCGGTGTTCATATATAGGACATTTTTAGATTACTTCACGGCTGGATACGTCTGTGACATACTCAAGAGCAACAAGTTTCGTTTGAAGCAAAAAATTCTTTTCTATTTTGCATTGTTAAAAGATTGTCCTACCGGTGTTAAAGAATGGATTAATATCAAACAAACTGTAGAGCACGAGCCGAAGAGTGTCATCCGAGAAATAGAAAACAAAGAACCGCGGCCCTTGTCGACGACGCCGTACCCCGCGTGCATCCACCCCAACTGCGTCTCCAAGAGTCAGCTGTTGAGTATAAATTGTTCGTCGCCCGAGAACTATGACAGTTATTTTTTTGATAAATATGTCATAAAAGGGTCGGCCATATTCAGGACAGATGGCTTTCGTTACAGACCATACTATAACGATATTCTGAGCGATTTGATTATAAGTATGAAGCCACATCTCAATAAGTACTTTTACTTCTCGGCAGCGTATCCTCGCGCGCCCGGCGTCGGATTTGGGGGTGACTACCTCCAGAGCTTCCACTCCAGAACTCGGGCCAAGTGGTTGGTCTCTTGTACGACGCGAGGGGCGATGTCGGACCGCGAAGTGTGAAGGAAATATAAAGAATTTATAATATATGCTGACTACTCATAACTCATATTACGACTAACAGGCATTAGCCCCCAACGGTGTGTAGTGTGGAGAGAGGCCGCGTTTTGGTATTTCATTAGGATTGGCAAAAATGGGTTCATGGGAGGGACTCATCGGAACAGTCCGACAATTACACACTTGTGATGGCACAACTTTTGTATTACGACAGTAATCAGTTTCTTTTGAAACACGACACTTCGCCACAAACATCGCACTGGTATGAAAGTCGTTGGACTGTCCTAGTACATCTTGTCGACTGTACCGTCACTACCGTCTGTAGCGTTACTTCGCCGGTTGTAGCATAACTTCCCACACAGCAGGGCTCAATCGCGGGCAGTGTGGTCCTACCACCTGTAGCATGTCTCAGTCGCCTCATGATTTATCTAAATTAGTCAATAGTACCCGTCTTGCAGCTAACGCGTTTGTGTTTTAGGAAATTACTATTGTAGTTAAAAGTCTCTTTACACACATCACACTGATACGGTTTCTCGCTGGTGTGCGTACGCTTGTGCTTCACCAGGTCGCTGTTGTTGATGAAGAACATGTCACAGGCGTCGCAGCTGTGCGGCCGCACCCCGCTGTGTATTTGAAGGTGCTTCTTCAAATTCTCATTGTAATTGAAACGTTTATTACACACACTACACGCCGGAGTGCTGCCGAGCATGCACCACCAAGTTAGATTTCCTTTTGAAGCTCTTACTGCAGACGGTGCACCTGTGAAGTCGGTCCCCGCTGTGCATGACGACGTGTTTCAACAAATAACCCTTTGTTATGAACCGCTTGTCGCACACATCGCACTGGTACGGTTTCTCGCCGGTATGCGAGCGAAGGTGGTAGTTCAACTGGTACCTCGTGCGGAAGCTCTTTCCGCACTCGCTGCAGCGGTGCGGCTCGCGTTGCACATGGCGCCGCAGGTGCGCCACCAGGCGGCTGCGCAGCTTGTAGGTGCGCGCGCACAGCTCGCACGCGAAGAGCCACCGGTCTCTGTCCACGCAGCGGTGCACGTTGAGGTGCGCGCGCTCGTAGAAGCTCTTCTTGCAGGCGCGGCACTGGAAGTAGCACGGCCGGTCCGGCGCGGCGATGCTGGCCACGAGCCGGCGGTCGGCCGAGGGTCCCCCGGCGGTGCGCCTGGACCTAAGTGAGACTAATTACGTTAATAGCTGGAATATTATTTGAATGCGAAGCGCACAACGCCATCTAGTGAGATCAAGCAAAACTATTACAGTACTACTGACTCTGCATCGCGCAATCAGTGTCCTTGGACCAATTAGTTTGAACCTATCTACACCACATCGTTAATAAATCATTGACGTGCAGCCAGACGAGGTCACATCTATTTTAATATTATAAATGAGAAAGTAACTCTGCTTATCTGTATGTTACGCTAACATGCCTAAACCGCTGAACTGATTGTGATGAAATTCGGTATAAAGGTAGATTAGTCCTTGAGAAGGATATAGGCTATGTTTTGTCGCTATAACCGACATCCACGCGGGCGTATTGTAGAGTTCCAGTGTGCTACCACTGGCCGCCCCCGCCGCGGGCGCCGCCGGCAGGTTCGCTTCCGGTACGTCTTGTGCGTCTGTGGATGCAATCATTGTATATACATACAGAGCACAATCGGGGTGCGCGGTGTTATTATCACTAAATTATACAAATTGTTGTTGTCACTATATACAATCAACTATCGTCATCAAAGAAATAACTTGATATCACCACCACAAGACTGCCCCTCTTATTTATACGAGTATATTATCTAAACTGCCCAGCCCGACGTCCTCGTGGCCCAAGGCCAGCTCAGCTGCTGCACCGCAACGATACTCTGGCTTAGGGTTTCCTTTCGGGCCTGGGATGTCACTTCCGAAATAGGTAATCAATAACAATTAGCAGAAACCGGGCTAAGCGCAAACAAATGGCACAATATATGGAGAACAACTGGTTGCAAGCCACGCCTACCTGCGGCGCATTCTTCCTTGACCGCGGCGACTGTACTGTAGCCCACGCTCAGGCGTCATCAGGCTCATCGTGTGATGGCACACTCTTGTGGTAACTATAATACATTTACTTTGTTTATTCTCCTCCTATGCATGTTTTATGATCAGCCAATGTACAGTTTGTAAATTGTTGATATTGTAAATCAGATGAGGCGCCCACAGGACAGACTCGCCAGGCGTGGGGCCACTGGGCACCAATTTATTTGTAAACATATGTTATGGAGAATAGTGATCACATATGGCTTACTCCTCATGAAACATATATTATTTGTCAACAGTCCGACATGCTACATTGTTTGTGCGGCAGTATTGTATGTACAATATTAAAGTCAACCAGTGGGGACTGTGGATATTCACCATCTCGTTGCCCAGCATCTGTTGGTACAGCTCCTGGCTCCAGTGACATCTCTTCCGCAGCCGGTAGCAATTCTGCAGCTGTGCACGGCAGATGTAATATGCTAGTATGGATCTGCTGTCGTCGGTCCCCAACTGTAATCCATACTTTTAAACTAAATTAAATCTTTATTGAATTGAATCGTTTTTTTACAATCTTATTTATCACATACAAAATAATTAAAACATAAATACACGACACAAACTCGCGATCATGTCGCGTCAAACAATCCACTCCGCATCGTTCCCGGCGCAAAGGTGCCCATGATACTGGCCGCGTTGCCCCGCTGAATCGCAATAGCCAACCTTTGCCCCAGGAACGAGCCGGATCGGAAGTCACCGCCATGGTCGTGGATGCGGCGGCCAATTAAACTAAATTAATTTTCTACATTTACAAAGTTCATCTCCAAGATAGGACTCCGCTCCAAGTCCAGTCTCGAGTTACACACATACACGGTGTTAAAAGTGAACACCTGACTATGAGGTGTGTACTACACTAGACAATGTCTAACACTTATTAATGGACGGCCCGCCCTGGCCGCTCGTTCTCTCTCTCTCTCTCTCTCTCTCTCTTTGTCTCTCGATTTTACATTTACGAGCGCAACACGACTTCTGTCTTATCTCCGACACCACAGAGTAAGTAATATGCTACGTAAGATCCGACACGGGTAGCAATAAGGCTACGCCCATGACTTGGCGCCCGAACATCTTAGAGACCCCCCTGCCTCTTCAGTCACGTCTCACGGACTTGAAAAAAATGCCGCAGTGGAGTTTATTGCGCCGTTTCTTCTCCACCAACGCAACGCCTTGGATGCGGTGGTAAACTTTGCTTAAATGGAATTGTTGTTGTCGTCAATAGCAAATATAACGAATTATTTTATATTGAAAAAAAAAAATAAGTTATTGAGTGCGTACGTGAAGGAATGTAAAAAATGCAGTGGTCAACACCGATTGTATTGTATAAAAAGACGAGTGCTTTTTTCCGTAGTGATGTAACCGTATTGTGTTGTACTTATTATATGTAGCTCGCACACTCGAGAGACTCTCAACGTGCGTTACATTATATAATATTGTTGTACGACACTCAACCTTCGGCCTAAACATGTTTTTGTTGAACTATAGGTATCACGTTAAATAATATTTACAACACTTCCTAACGCTATAGACACCGAAATGCCAAAGTAAGTTTGTTTATAATTTCGTTTGTCACTCAATCGAACTCGATGACCTCTTAGCGGTAGAGTTCGACTGCTAACTCAGATGTCGCGGATTCAATTCCCGTTCAACTCAAATATTTACATAAATGAGGGTTGCATTGTCGTTTTTAGTTACTCAGTATTTTTTTAACAAAAAAAAATGTGTCGAAGTCGAAATTTCCGCATTCTTGAACCCATTCTACAACTAAATAAGCCAAGCGTACATAGTGTCTAGATAGCGTTGTGTAGAATGCTCTACAGTAAGTATTTATTTAACGACTAGATTTGACTGATATTGCCCCCACACCAGGTCGGTACACCAGCCTTCTAGGTGCCGGGACGACTGACAGCAGTCGCCCCCGTGATAGCCAAGTTAATCCATAGGAAAACAACAAGTACGGGAGCGGATCCAGACCTGCAACTGGCAAGCCTTGAACGCAACTAAGCGTGGCGGACAGGTGATGATGATGAGAGTACAAGGAGGAAAGCCACACAAGCACACATGGCTATCCCGCGGGACACTTAGTGCCTGCGGGTCGTGGGACGGGGCCGCGGCGCGCCTCGCGGGTGGGGCCGCGGAGCAGACTTGTCCATAGCGGGGAGCGCTCGCTCGTGACTCATCACATCATACCAAAGTAACGTAAAGTAAGTACGTATTGTTTATCTCTGCCGAGTGGTTGTGTCGCTCGCGCCACGCACTGTATCGCGCGGTGTTCTTGTGCGACGGCCGCCCAGTGAGTGGACTTGCTAATTAAATATTTTTACCTACTATAAGTATTGTACCTGCCGACGACTGTCGTTAAGTTTTTTTTGTAATATAGAACACGTCAATTAGACTTCACCTTGCCTGATGGTAAGCTGAAGGCAAAGTCTCAGAAAAGAGGGTCACCATTACTTACACATACCGTGTGACAATGGTGACACTCAGCTTGACGGCCTCATCATATGCTTTTTCACGCCCCGCTTAAAGGACCCGGGACTGTTGGAAGAAGGAAACACGTGAGCTGGTAATGAATTCCAGGTCTTAATGGTACGACAGAGAAAAGAGTCACCGAATCGCTTGGTTCTTGATCGGATGTTCTGCACCGTGTGCGGGTGACATCTAAGGGGAGGGTGGGACAAATTAGAAGAGCTCATCAGAACACTCACCATGGTACAGACGGTAAAATACAGCCATGGACGCAATATCTCTACGCATCTGTAAAGGTCCTAGGGTGTTCGTGACCTTGGGATTCCCAATGACGCGGACCGCACGTCGCTGCAACCTGTCGAGAGTATCTAGTAAGTACTTTGCCGAACCATCCCAGAGATGCGAGCAGTATTCCACACAGGAGCGAATTTGTGTCTTGTATAGAAGACACCGCTGCTCCGGCGTGAAAAATCGTCTCACTCTGTTCAGGACTCCGAGTTTTCGTGAGGCTGTTTTGATGATACTTTCTGAAGATGATACTGAAGTGAATTTCGAACTCCAAAGTGCGGACAGGACTAAGTAACAAGAAGTAGAACGATTAACGAATGTCTGCAAAATATACAGACAGCGTCAGAAAGATCTTACGACAAAGTCTCAAAATGATCTTAATACCTTGGTATTAACTGTACTAAGGGCCTTGGTGCCAAGCTAAGACCAATAATTACCTAAGAGCAATTGAAACTGATATATTGATTTAAAATTGTATTATTGTCCAAACTAAACGTGTAGAGTCGGCAAGGGTCGGCAGCGCGAGTGTTGCAAACATCCACAGGCTACGGTAACCACTTTCCATCAGGTGGACCGTGTGCTTGTCTGCCACGCAAGTGGCATAAAATAAGATCGTTCTGATACTGACTGTACCTAATCTCATTGTTTTCAGATAACAGTTTATCTACCTATTATTGGATTGATATTACAGCTTGAGTCAAGAAATAAGAAATACTAATCAAGTTATAGGCGAACATTTCATCAGTTCACTTTTATACCTATACATAGTAGACAACAAAAGTACATTTTAATACAATTATCCTCAATCTGCAAGAGAAGCTAAGAACATGGACAAGTTGGGCGGGATGGTAGCGCGGTGGTGGTGGGGGGGAGACCCGGACGAGAAGCACCCGGTGTCGGGGATGTCCCGGCGCGACGTGTGCAACGTACAGAGGTCCTGGGCGAGGCTGTACGCGGACGCCGCGGGCAATGGGCTCGACATTTTCTTAAGGTGAGGCACACCGTCGTAGCGCGGTGACCAACTTTGAACTCACGGCGTCGTCTGATCGTAAGCCAAAGGCAGAGTTTAAGCAATAAGGGTCACTTTTGAATAAAATTTAGTGTGCAGTATTCTAACTATTCAAATCGATTAAGATACAGAAACAAATAATCGGTTCAGGCGGGAATCTAAGTTCCGATAATTCGTACGAATGTCGGTAGATGGCACTTAACCGTTGCCGTAAGACGGATATATGTATGTACAGAAGAATTAGGATGGTTCCGAGTGAAGGTTCTGTGGCTTAGTGGTCAGAGCGCTCCCCCTGTAAGGGAAACATCGCGGGCGTAGTCTTAAACCTATTTAACAATAACATCGTAGGATATTCCGCGCGGACCCCGAGAGCCGGGCGTTCTTCCCCGACGTCGCCCACCTGTCGGACGCGCAGACGGGCGGCTCGGCGTTGTTCCGCGCGCACGTGCTGCTCATCATGGCGTCGTCCGACACCGCCGTACAGCACCTCACCGAGCCCGAACTCGTCGTGCCCATGATGCAACGCCTCGGCCACTCGCACAAAAGGAAGAACATCCGCCAGAAGCACTTCTGGGTGAGTCATGAAAGCGCAGCGCCCGGCAGCGGCTTTGGCACACGGCCCACCTGATTGAGAGTGGTTACTGAGACCTATGGACGTGCGCAACACTAGGGGATTCACACTCGCGCTGCCGACCCTGAAGAAACCTTTTAATACCCTTCCTGAAGGACCCCATTATAGACTGAACTCATTCATTCATTCACCCACACCCTTACCGACTTACCGTCGCGAGGCGTGCGTTATATCGACGCGATGTATTGAGTGACGAGGTGTGCTGTCGGCAGATATTCCGCGACGTGCTGGCGGCCATGCTGCGCGGCGCGGGCGAAGGCGAGAACGCGCTCGGCGCGTGGACGCAGTGCGTGCACTTCATGTACACACATATCTTCAGCGTCGTCACAGACTGACACACACACACTCACACACACAAACACGCACACATACATGGACACAAGTGCAACAGGATGATGACACCATTGTCCACAAAAGCAAACCATTGAAGTGTTTGTGTGTAATGTTAAAATATGACCGTTTTGCTATTGACATGTGACTAATGATGTGACATATATAATGAACTTATGGAGACTAAATGCTTTTCTTTTCGCTCCTGCTCCAACGCACTGACAGTTTGACAAGATCAAACAAGGCGCCACGACGCTCTATATCTATACCCACGCTGGTTCGACGTATAACACAAGGCGTCTCGACGTATAACATAAGGCGGTGCCTATCGGGTAAGAGTGTCTATTTAGCGTCGCGGTGTCTATCTAAGAATGTATGTTTGGCGTCGCAGTGCCTATCTAAGAATGTCTATTTGGCGTCGCGATGCCCATGTAAGAATGTCTATATAGCGTCGCGGTGCCTGTCTAAGAATATCTATTTGGCGTCGCAGTGGCTATCTTAGAATGTTTATTTGGCGTCGCGACGCTGATGCAAGAGTGTCAATTAGCGTCGCGGTGGTGGATAGATAGATAGATAGATCATTCTTTATTGTACACCAACAGATTTACAGTATGACAAGTAGGTAGCATGTACACAGTTCGATGTACAATGGGCGTCCTTATCGCTGAAGCGGTTTCTTCCAGGCAACCTTGGGATGGACAGTAATGTTATAAAAACAAAAGATATGGTGTAGTTACCGACTAAACTTAAATAGATAGTGTATTAAGAGACAACATGTGGGTATAGACAAAAGAAAGAGAGAAAAGTAAGTAAAATAAAATTAATATACGGCTTTACACAAAAAATTATCAACATAAATACTGACATACAAATATATATACATGTACTAAATAAATATATACATAAAGTAGATAGTTCATACTAATACGAAGGGAAAATAGTGAGTGAGCACATAATTGTGAGCTATTACCTACTGTGCACAACATGATAGGTAGTGGTTCTAGACCATAAATTTTTACTGGTGGTAGAAACTTGGTGGCACAAATTTGTCTCAAGTTTCGACCGGGTGGGTACCACCGTGCACTATTGCGAAAAACCCTCCATAGCAGTTCAATCTCGGTTGGATTGTGTTCAGGGGTCAGCAAGTGCATAGCCGGGCAGAGGTGGTGGTTGTCGCAGCACTAGTGGGACCAGTGGGTCTTGGCGTAATCTAGTGGGGATGGCGCGGGGCGATGTGCCGAAAAGGGAGACCTGTAGAAACAGTGGTGCCGCTGGCCGCCCTCGGTATAGTACAGGGGCCCAACTAGGGTTAACCACCTTGGGAGGCTGCCTCACCAGCATAATCCCGATATGGTTCGACGTGCCGGTTGGTGACCGGATTTGCCTCACATTCATAGATAAAACCACATTTGTCACAAGGTGCTGCGGCGGCAATCACCTCTTTTTTCACGCCTTCTCCCACCCAAACTCATGGCAGCGCAATTTAGAGAAATAGGCAACACAGCGGCTCGTCACACTCCCAAAAGCTTGCTATTTGAGGTGGAGTCCACTAACATCTGTGGGCTCCATGCAAACCTCAACACCGTCCACCAACACCTAGAGACGGCGAAACCTGCCATGTTTTTTATAACGGAGACGCAAATACACCGCCCTGACGACACGACCTACTTGCTCTACCCTGGCTATGTTCTTGAGGAAAGTTTTCGTGCAAAAGCCGGGGTGTGCGTGTTTGTTAGGGCGGATGTTTACTGTCGCCGTTTGCGCTGCCTAGAGGACCCATCCTTCTCCATCCTTTGGGTACACGTAGACCATGGCCCTACGAGTCAGATCTATGTGTGCCTCTACCGTTCCCATACAGGAGATGCTGAGACAACTCGACTCTTTGAATATCTGAGTCAGGCGGCAGATGATGCGCAGGAGCGATTTCCGAATGCCGAAATGGTATTTTTGGGGGATTTTAACGCCCACCACGAGATCTGGTTGGGCTCCTCCAAAACAGACCATGCGGGAAGAGCCGCCCACGCATTTGCTCTGGCGCACGGCCTGACCCAATTGGTGCACGAGGTCACTAGGATGCCTAGAAGGTCGGGACTAGCACCTTCTCTGCTAGACCTTCTGTTGACGAGTGATCCGGACCGGTACAGTGTATCGGTGCGAGCCGCTTTACTCCACTGAGCTGCGACCACTGCCTGGTCTGTTCCACGGTGCCTATTATAGCGCCCCCACGACCCGTGCAGGGGAAGCGGCGTCTCTGGCACTACTCGTCAGCGGACTGAGATGGACTTCGTGACTATTTTGCGTCCATCCCGTGGGTTGAGCGCTGCTTTGAAGGTAAGAACCCATCGGATTGTGCTGCTGCTGTCGCCGGTGAAATCGGTCTGGGTATGGAATACTACTTATATATCTCATACACCGATATCACCGGTGACCGCGGGATGCGCCCTTGGTACGGGTGCGAGTGCGCGGAAGCTGTTGAACAAAAACAGTCTGCGTACCGCGCTTGGGTAAGGGCGCGCGCCACGCGCCATCCCAATCTGGGCCACTTCAAGGCGGCGTATAACAGAGCCACAAAGGTCTGTAGAAGGGCCTACGTTAGAGCGGATGCCCTGCGCATAGCGCGGCTTGGTCAATAGCTAGTGATGCATCTCACGGGAAGCCGTGGCTACTGGCGACTGGCTAAAGCCGTGCAAGCCAACTTCTGTCAGCCTTCGCTGCCTCCGCTGCGTAACCCTGATGGATCCCTGGCCCATGAGCCTCAAGAGAAGGCAAATCTGCTGGCTCTCTCTTTGCGGCCAACTCCCGAATCGATGATTGTGGTATGCAGCCACCAACACTACCCGACAGTGACCACGCGATGCCTGATATCCATATCATATCATCTCATCATCATCATATCATCATCGATATCCATATCAGGCAACGCGATGTCCGTGCAGTGCTGCAATCACTCGATGTCCGGAAAGCCAGTGGTCCGGATGGTATTCCAGCGGTAGTTTTGAAAAAATGTGCAGTGGAGTTGTCTCCAATGCTTACGCGCCTGTACCGGCTGTCCTACAGTTCGGGTACAGTGCCTTTGCCTTGGAAAGAGGCGAATGTTCAGCCGATTCCCAAGAAGGGGGATCGCTCGGAGCCAGCCAACTATCGACCATAGCCGTCACCTCAGTGCTGTGCAAAGTGTTCGAGCACATAATTAACAAACAGCTCATGCGGCACCTAAAGGATCACTCCTTAATTAATGACCGGCAATATGGCTTCAGACCGAAACGATCAACGGGTGATCTTCTAGCATACGTTACCCATCTTTGGGGTGAGGCTATGGACAAGCACGGCGAGTCACTGGCAATTAGTCTTGACATCGCCAAAGCTTTCGATAGAGTCTGGCACAAATCGCTTCTTTCCAAGCTACCTGCCTTTGGTCTGCCTTCTAGGCTGTGCAACTGGGTTGCTAGCTTCCTGCAGGGGCGCCGTATTCGCGTCCTTTGTGAAGGACGAGCTTCGGAGTTTCTGCAGGTAAATGCTGGCGTGCTCCAGGGGTCCGTCTTATCACCCACTCTCTTTCTTCTGCATATCAACAACATGCTGTCTACCGGCAATGTTCATTGTTATGCAGACGATAGCACTTTACATGGGAGTTATCATGGACATCCTGCGGCCAAGCAGTCAGATATCGCAGAGAAAAGGCACATTTCTCAATGGGGCTCTGAGAACCTGGTTGAGTTCAATGCCAAGAAGACGCAGGCATGTGCGTTTACAGCAAAAGTATCTTCTTTCCTTCCCCTCCCCACTTTTTAGAGCACGCCACTGCCACTGCAGGACAGTATCAATATCCTAGGTATGGATGTTCGCTGCAACCTGAATAACAAAAATTACATCGAAAGTATCATCAAAACAGCCTCACGAAAACTCGGAGTCCTGAACAGAGTGAGACGATTTTTCACGCCGGAGCAGCGGTGTCTTCTATACAAGACACAAATTTGCTCTCGTGTGGAATACTGATCGCATCTCTGAGATGGTTCAGCAAAGTACTTACTAGATGCTCTCGACAGGTTGCAGCGACGTGGCTCAACAGGGCGAAGCAGTACTTCACTGCGGGGCAGCAACTCCTTCTTTATAAAGCACAGGTCCGGCCTCACATGGAGTACTGCTGTCACCTTTTTGCTGGAGCACCTGCATACCAGCTTGACCCCTTCGACTCGTTGCAAAGACGGGCATTGAGGCTGGTTGACAATCCCATACTCGCAGATAGAGTGGAACCTCTTAGCCTTAGGAGGGATTTTGCCTCAATGTTCTACCGCCTATACAATGGTTTGTGCTCAGATGAATTGTTTGACATGATGCCCGTAGCTACATTCTATCATCGCACCTCTCGCCATAGGCAGGGAATTCATCCCCACACATTGCGACCTGAGTCGGTGCGCACTGTGCGGTATGAAAGAAACTTCATCCCACGCACACTCAAGCTGTGGAATGACCTCCCTGCTGCGGTTTTCCCAAGCGCCTACAATATGGGGTTCTTCAAGAGGGGCATCAGAAGGTTTCTTCATGGTCGGCAGCACGAGTGTGACACCCCTGGTGTTGCATACATCCATAGGCCACGGTAACCGCTTCCCATCAGGTGGGCCGTGTGCTTGTCTGCCAACTTAGTGGTAAAAAAAAAAAATTTCCTACACAGGACAATGCGTCCTGCACGCATTGTCCTGTGTAGGAAATTTTTTTTTTTTAGATTTTTTTCTTAGATGTCACCCGCACACGGTACAGAAAATCCAATCAAGAACCAAGCGGTTCGGTAACTCTTTCGTCTGTCGCACAATTAAGGCCTGGAATTCATTACCAGCTCACGTGTTTCCTTCTTCCTACAGTCCCGGGTCCTTTAAGCGGGGCGTGAAAAAGCATATGATGAGGCAAGGCGAAGACCAATTGACGTGTCCTATATAAAAAAAAAATAATAATTTAAATACATTTAGGGATTTTGCCTGTCTGATGTTCAGTGGCAACGCGTTCCATAAGCGCACCGCCCTGACAGTAAAAGACTTGTCAGCAAAGTCAGTAGAATGTATTGGCATACTCAGCCTCAAATTCTCGGACGACCTCAGGCATTTCGTATGTGTGTCATGGAGGAACTGGAATCGTTCTTTGAGTGTTGTGATTAAACAATACATTATATAACAATGTTAAAATATGGGCATTCCTGCGAAGTCGAATTGGGAGCCACTTGAGTTGTTTACAGAAATCCGACACGTGATCATACTTGCGTAGACCAAATATGAATCTTATGCAAAATTTTTGAAGTCGCTCAAGTTTATCTAGTTGCTCCTCTATTAGATCAGGATAGCTGACATCGGCGTAATCAAGGACAGGAAGAAGAATCGATTGTGCGAGCGCAGTTTTAGTGGCAATTGGGAGAAAGTATCGGAGCCTTCGTAAGGCACTCGCTGACGCGAAAAGTTTTCGACTTGTTTCCTGTAACTGGATATTCCAAGAAAACGATTTACTTTATTTTATTTTATTTTATTCTTTTAAAAAAAAACTTACAGCTAATACAATGAAATTTAAACAAATAAAAATAGGTACAAGAAGGCCAATTACAAGTTTTTGCGAATAAATACAGATCTTGCATTATTCAAATTCAAATTCAAATTCAAATTTTTTTATTTGCATAAAACATGGTGTACATAAATGTTATAAAAGGTTTACAAAACTGAGCATGCATGTTTTGCCAGTGGTGTACTAGCGCACAAATATTTATTCCCTATTAACTTTGATTGAGAAATTCGTCAATGCTATAGAAGCTATGTTCATTTAGCCATTTATATAATTCTTTTTTAAATATTTTAGTGCTTAGTCCTTTAAGATTCATTGGTATGTTATTGTAAATTCGTACACACATAGCAAGGCAACTCTTATTGTATTTGGTGAACTTTGGGATATCACTCAGCACAAGCCTGTAGGGATCTCTCCGGCTACGTGAGTTTACACTTTTTGCTACTTTAAATAGATCACTATGTTGCCACACAAACAGACATATCTCATAAATATATAACGATGGCAACGGTAACAGATTGAGTTTTTTAAACAACGGTCGACAAGACTCGTCTGGTTTAATTCCACATATAGCCCTAATGCACTTCTTTTGAGCAATAAATGCCTTATTGCAATCTGTACTATTACCCCACACTATAAGGCCATATCGTAATACAGATTCTACGTAAGCACGGTACGATATTATGGAAGTTTTACGGTTAGTGATCAGTTTTATTTGCCTTAAAGCGTATACGTATTTATTAATTTTATTTGTTACGCTTTCAATTTGAGCCTTCCAGCTCATATGTTGATTCAACATTATTCCTAAAAATTTTGTCTCCTTGACTTCTTTTATTTTAGGTATATTCAAATCAAAATTAAACTTTTCATTGTAACATTGGTTAAATTGCACGTATACTGATTTGTTAGGATTAATTTTTAAATTATTTATATTTAGGTATTCGATTAGCATGTCAATAGTATTATTTATTTCATCTTCGTGAAATTTTATTGCATTTCCTGTTTTTTTTTTGATGTCACAATAATCGAGATGTCATCAGCATATAAGATGCATTTATGATTTAAAATACTGGTAATGTCATTGATATATATCAGAAACAATATAGGGCCTAACACACTCCCTTGAGGAACGCCACATACGTTGTATCGAGAGTCAGATAGATAGTCCACAACATTACAGTTCTTGTCGATTTTTGTGGTTACAACACGTTGTTGTCTGTTTCTCAGGTATGTTGATAGCCATAGAAGTGCAGGTCCCCGTATACCAATAGCGTCAAGTTTATCTATCAAAATGTCGTGTGAAACGTAGTCAAAGGCCTTAGATAAGTCAAAAAATAAACCCGTACTCAAATTATTATTATTAATATTAGTCAGCGTTATGTTTATCAAAGAATATATTGCTAGAGTCGTAGATTTTTGCTTTTGAAACCCGTGCTGCTCGATGCCTATTAATCGAAATTTATTACAATAACTTATTAGCCTCTCGTACATAAATTTTTCGAAAATTTTCGAAAGAATTGGAATTAATGTAATTGGGCGATAGTTATTGATGTCGGATTTTTCTCCTTTCTTAAAAATAGGCTTAACTATTGATATCTTTAACGCCTCAGGGAACACTCCAGATAAAAAGGATTGGTTTATTAGATGTGTCAAAACCGTCACTATTTCATCTACAGACGCTATTATAATTTTGGTGCTAATTTCGTCGTAGCCTTCCGACCTGGTGTTTTTTAATGCCATCGTCAAATGTCTTCTTTATGCTGATGATCATGTTTTACTGGCGTCATCGGCAGATGAGTTGCAGGAGATGGTAACAACTATGCATGAAGCTTTTGAGAGGAAAGGAATGAAAGTGAATGTTAGTAAGACAAAAGTTATGGTTTTTGAAAGAGATGAATGCGTGACAGAGTGTAGGATTTGTATAGATGGAGAAAAAGTGGAACAAGTGAATGAGTTCATATATTTGGGAACATTGTTTATGAGAGATGGAAAGCATGAAGAAGATGTTGAAAGGAGAGTGATGGCTGGAAATAGAGTGAATGGGGCACTACACAACTTTATGAGCAGCCGGAAAGTGTCCGAAAAGGCACGACTGGCTGTACATGGAGGAGTATTGGTGCCGACTCTTATGTATGGTAGTGAAAGTTGGGTGTGGCAGAAAAAGCATCAGAGTAGAGTGAATGCAGTAGAAATGCGTGCGTTGCGAAGTATGTGTGGCTTGACCTTGAAAGATAGAGTGAGAAGTAGCGTGATAAGAGAACGATGTGGAGTGATAGAAGATGTAGTGATGAGAATTGAGAGAGGAATGTTGAGATGGTTTGGTCATGTTGAGAGAATGAATGAAAGAAGACTAACGAAACAGGTGTATGAGGCGAGTGTGGATGGTACCGTCGGAAGGGGAAGACCTAGGCGCACATACCTGGACCAAATCGGGGAAGTTTTAGAAAAGGGGCAGGTCAGGAGTACTCTAAACCGACGAACATGCATGAAGAATGTAATGAGAGTGAATGAAGCGAGAGTAGTATGTCAGGATCGTTGCAAATGGAGATCCGTGATCTCTGCCTACCCCTATGGGAGACAGGCGTGATTTTATGTATGTATGTATGTATTATTTCCTTTTTTACTTCACTTTCAGTCATTGGCATTAGATACATAGAATTAGCTTGCGTATGTCTTATATTTAAGTGGGTTTGGTTCTGACCTGTCGGGCTATTAATAATATCAATGAAATTATTATTGAAAGCGGATGCTATCTCAGCTGGATCTGTTATTGTTTTATTGCCTATTTTAATTGTGTCTATATCATCCTTAAGTTTAATGTTGAGTGCTTCATTTTTGATAACCCTCCAGGTTGCGATACATTTATTGTCATGTTTATTTATAAATGTCATATTTTCGTTCTTCTTTGAATTAAAAATACATTTTTTTAATAAATTAGAATATGTAACGTATTTAGTTTTATTAACAATAGTTGTATTTCTGTAGTAATTGTAACGCAACATTCTTTTCGTTTTACAGCTTTTTTTCAAACAAACTAGAAAACAAATTAGAAGACAATGTGTAAATTAAAGACAACAGACACAAATAATAGGCAGTACACTACTCATTCACCCTTCAAAGAAGGTATCGCTTATAATTTTTTTGAGTTTTGGTATGCTGGTGTTGAATAAGTCAACTTCGTTGTGTGACCGCGAGATTTCATTGAAATCTCTGCTGGCTCTAATGAGAAACGAATTTTTACGATAGTTGGAATTTGCTATGGGAACATGGAGAAGTCGTGGTTTTCTTAAGAAGGAGTGATGTACGCATAGCCCAATTCTACCCAATTCTACCGGCTCAGGACAGTCAACTGAACCGTTTGCAAGGCCGAAAAGCAACGATTAAATAGCCACGCGTCTACGTATGTACAGTGGTAGCAAGTGAAATTTTCTACAACGAGTCATGTAACTATCAAGGTACGATTTGGAACGGTATTGAATATACCTTACAAATTTCCCCTGAATACCTTCAATCAAGTGTACATGGATGTTATAATGAGGATTCCACACCTGTGAGGAAAATTCGAGGTGACTGCGGACAAACGTGCAATACAAAATTTAAATTGTTTTTATGTTTTTGAAGTCTGCCGATAGCCTCATGATAAAACCCAATGCCTTGGAGGCTCGTTCGACAATAGTATCTATATGCTGGTCAAATATGAGCTTAGAGTCAAAAGTTAAGCCTAAGTCTTTGATTGAATTTACTCGCTTAACACTAGATCCGTTCAATTTGTTTTCGTGAATAATAGGTACAGGTTTACGAGTAAAGGTGCATGCATAGCATTTGAATATAATTATTTAATTGTAATTTATTTAATTGACAGTAGCTAGTTAATCTATCCAAATCTGCTTGGAGTGCGAGAGCCTCAACTGTAGTAGTAATAGGACACAAGATCTTCATGTCATCGGCATAAAGGAGAATTTTGGAGTTGGTGAAACAACTTGTGATGTCGTTGATAAAGACAAGAAACAACAGCGGAGCCAATAACGAGCCCTGAGGAGCCCCAGATGGAATATAGGATGTTCTAGATTTGAACCCATTGAGAACAACGGTTTGACATCTGTTCTTAACATAAGAGGAGAACCATCTGAAGAGGTCGCCTCTGATACCAATGGTAGAAAGTTTGCGTAAAAGCAGTTCATGGTCAATTCGGTCGAAAGCCTTACTATAATCAGTGTATATCACGTCAACTTGATGTTTATGGGACATACACTCGGAATTATTGTCACTGCAGACGATAAGGTTAGTAGTGGTGGAACGACCACTCAGGAGCCCGTGCTGATGTTCACTAAAGTTGTGTTTGAGTGAGTTGTATAGTTGTTTATAAACGATTATTTCAAGCACCTTAGCGAATATACACAGTTTTGAGATAGGTCTATAGTTTTCCACCATGTTTTTGTGGCCCTTTTTGTGGATTGCCGTGATAAACGCTGATTTCCACAAATTAGGCACCACCCCTTCGTGTAATGAACGTTTGAGCAATAAAGTGGTATTGTGAGGCCAGCCGCACATTTGACTATGAGGATCGGGGGTATATTATCTGGGCCTGCAGTTTTGTTAGGATCGAGGGCCTTTAGTAATTTGAAGACTGTCAGTTATGGTATCTACCCCAGAGTCCGAGACTAGACTGACTTACTTTTTACGTAGGACCAGAAAGCTTTCGGATTTTTGAGAATATTATTTTCAATTTTCGAGATATAGTCTTCGAACATATCACTCTCTAGTGTTTTAACTCTGTCTCTTAGGAAAATGAATGATTCGTAGTCAGAGAGATAATTATATTTTTTGAATTTATAGTGAAATTTGGACTTTTCTTTGAGTATTTTTATAAGCGGTGACTTGTACCATAGTGGATATTTAGTTTGCGGGACAACAGTTTTGGATGGGATGTATTTCGAACGTAGTTTATTGACAACATCATAAAAGAAACTTACAGCGTCCTCTAGTGACCTGCTGTTGAGTTTGTTAGGCCAGTCAAAGTTATTTAATTCAGCTGAGATTGCATTAAAATCACCACAGCTGTATACAAACTTTATGTATGGTGAAGAAGCCAGTGAATGAAGCTGAACGAAATCCGCCGATATACAGAGGGCCTTATATTGAGCGTCCTCCGGTACCAGAGGGTCGCCTCTTGCCG
Source organism: Eilema griseolum (assembly GCA_963662185.1). NCBI lineage: Eukaryota > Metazoa > Arthropoda > Insecta > Lepidoptera > Erebidae > Eilema > Eilema griseolum. The sequence continues at coordinate 1,205,492 of OY759251.1, forward strand.
ATACGAGCACTTCATTGTTTGAAAAAATTAAATCTAATACCACGTTATTGCAGTTTAAATGTGAGTTGTATTGTGATAGATTGCAACACTCCACATCGTTAAAAAATGACGTTTGTGCTGTCCCGTTAATGCCATTAGGATAAAAAGAGTGATCGTCATTTGAAAGAGACCATGTAACATTAGGCATATTGAAATCTCCTAGAACTAAAAATTTGTCAGGGGGATTTCTCATTACGATATCAACAAGATTGTTAGAGAAATTTGTTAATTGCATTGTAATTAAGTTTCCCAAGTTGTGAGTGCAGATGTAAACCACGCCTATGTGCATTTTGTACGAGACTCTGGGTTTTTTATTGTGAAGTGTGAGGGTAATCCAAATATCTTCGGCAGAGGAGCACCAATTGTCTTAGTAGCCAGTTCTCTTCGAGCTGCCACTAGCACACCACCACCCAGGATCTGGTCTAAGCTATCACAGTCCCTATCTTTTCTAGACCGACAAGCCCTTTTCAGGGCTACTCCAACAGCCCTTCTCAGGGCTAGTTGACCCCATGAAGGGGGGTCGTGGTGCAGCGGACCTGCTAGGTCCGCGAGGTGGGATCCGAGAGGATCAGGTGACGGGTTGGCCCACTGCTCGCGCGGGGGCTAACTGGCATTCGTGCCACCGTCGGAGTTGGGGGGGTTGGCTGCCTGCCCGCGTCGCGTACCCTTCAAGTGATCGACAACGACCTGAGTGCTAGCCACACTCGGGAAGCCGTGATCTTGGAGAACGTGGGGCTTGCCTTAACTGGCCGGCCCGCGACAAGGAAAAGTCTATAAAACCCGACAGCGAAGTCGATTAAAACCTACGGATACCAGGGGACCTCCGTAGTATGTACCCCGCTTCCCGGAATGGCCGTCACCCGGGGAGTGTAATTTGAACGGTTCTACTCGTGGGATAAGTTATGGATAGCAATAATTTAAACCAGAACGTGGAGAAGGAGATGGAGACGGGGGTCGCAAGGCCCCACGGCTCTCTCAATGAGGCGGTAGTAGTGCTGGAGCGGTTGGAGGCCAACGCTCCGAGCACAAGTGTGGGAAGTTCCCGCTCGTCTTCCCCTGGGAGGCTGTGGAGGAAGCGGCTTCCCGAGAAGGAGACTACGGAGGCTTCCAAAAAGCCCCGTGGTCGCCCTGCTGTAGCGGGGGAGTGCGTCGATCTGGCGCAGAGCGGGGCCGAACCAAATGCGGCCACAGAGCGGGAGCTCAAGCTCCGTGCAGTGAAGGAGATGGCGGAGGCCATGCAGCGGCAGCGACAGAGGAATCTCTACCTAAGAGATTCCCCTAGTTCGCAACCTGGACCCAGCCAGCAGTCTCAGGGAGGAGTGACATCCACAGCCTCTGAGCCCCTCAGCGCGGAGCGGCTGACGGATGCGATCGAGGCGGCGGTGGCGGTGGTGCAAACCGTCGCCACCAAGTCCTCGAACCTAAAGGGGCAGTACGTGCGGGACCTAAAGCTAGCATGTTCCTCCATCTTGGAGAACGTGCGCGTGCTTCGGTCCCGCACGGAATCGGAGGAGGTGGCCCAGCTCCAGACCGAGCTGGCCGCTGTACGGGCCGAGATGCGGGCCTGGCAGCAGCAGGCGCAATCTGCGCCTACCCCGATGAGCCGCGATGAGATCGGTTTTCTCATCGACGCGCGACTCGCGGGGATCGCGGACCGGCTGTTGCCGGAGACCCGCATCCGTCCGCCTCTTGAGGCGGACAGGAGAAATGCGGCCCGATCTGCCACCCGGCCTGAGCCTCAGCCACAGCTCACCTCTGAGCTCCCGGCTCTACTGCCGTCGCCTCCCCCCCTCCTCTCTGGACAAGGGAGTGAGGCGAAGAGGAGGAAGCCCAAGAAGCAATCGGCCGCTGCTAGGGAGGCGGAAGCTGCCCGCAAGAACCGGGAGCCGCCACCCTCGGCGCCTCCGGCAGCGTCGTCGTCGGCTCCCCTTGGCGGGTGGAATAAGGTCGCGGCGCGGCCGAGGGCCTCGAGGCCGGTTCCAGCCCGGGCGGCTACTGCCCCGCCAACGGCTGCGACTCTGGCGACGCCAGCCCCCAGGAAACGGAAACGTGGTGCCCGCAAGCCTCGGAAACTGCGCGTCCCGCGAACTGCTGCGGTGTGCTTAACTCTGCAGCCGGGCGCGCAGGAGCAGGGCATCATGTATCGTGATGTGATGTCCAAGGCTGAAGGGGTCATTGACCTCAAGGCCCTGGGCATCAACGGCCTCCGGTTTCGCACCGCGATTACCGGGGGTCGGATCTTGGAGGTGGCTGGCGACGACAGAGTCCAGAAGGCCGACATCCTCGCTGCCAAGCTCAAGGAGGCACTGGAGGAGGTCCGGGTCGCTGGGCCGGAGAGGTGCGTGGAGCTGCGCATCTCTGGCCTGAGCGACACGGCCTCAAAAGAGAGCGTGGCGGCCGCGCTGGCAGCGGAGGGGGGCTGCTCTGCCGACGCCATCAAAGTGGGCGACATTCATCGCCCATCTGGTCGCCAGGGCACTGCATGGCTACGGTGCCCGATTGAGGTGGCCAAGCTCCTGACCGACGGCCGACAAATTACAGTCGGATGGTCGGCGGTCAGGCTGACCACCCTAGAGCCGAGGCAGGCGAGGTGCTTCCGCTGCCTGGAGCCGGGGCACGTCGGGGCCAAGTGCACTGCGGGTGTTGACCGCAGTGCGCTGTGCTTCCGATGTGGGCAGGCGGGCCATAAGTCGGCCGCCTGCTCTGCGGAGCCCAATTGCCCCGTCTGTGCGGCGGAGGGGGTGGCGTCGAGTCACCGGCTGGGATCCGGTGACTGCAGGGCGACCTCCCGAAAAAGGGGGGCCCCCCGAAAGAGTATAGTTGCGGGTGGTGGGAATTCTGTCCCCCCCTCCATCCAGCAACGCGAGGAGGAGATGGACACCGCCCAAGGATAATGGATCATCCCATCTCCATACTGCAGGCCAACGTCAACCACTGCGTCATCGCCCAGGACCTTCTGGCCCAGTCCATGGCGCAGTGGCAGACGACAGTGGCAGTAGTCGCCGAGCCGTACTACGTTCGCGACGTCCCGAACTGGGCCGGCGACCAAAGCGGCTTGGTGGCTATCGTCGCCCAGCGGGCGACCCCACCCTTCGACAGAGTGCGAAGGGGCCGTGGGTGCGTACTCGTTGTGCTGGGCGGTGCTGCAGTGGTTGGGGTGTACTGTCCTCCTAGCAGGAGCCTCGCCGAGTTCGAGCAGTTGCTCACGGAGGTCGGGGCTCTGCTGGCGGAAGTGCACCCCACCCCGGCTGTCGTGGCCGGGGATTTCAACGCTCATTCACGGGCGTGGGGATCTCCGGCTACCGATGCCCGGGGGGAGATGATGGTAGAGTGGGCGGTGTCCCAAGGCTTGGTGCTGCTAAACCAGGGGGCGGTCCACACACTTGTGCGGCCGCAGGGTAGCTCGATTGTTGACCTGTCGTTCGCCAGTTCTGCCCTGGCCCGACGCGTCAACAATTGGCGGGTCGTCGAGGGGGTGGAGACCGCGTCGGATCATCGGTACATCCGGTTCGACGTCGTCCCCGCCGCCACGGCGGCTCGAGTGGAATTTGACCGCCCCTTGGTGGGGCAAGGTCCACGGTGGCGCCTCGGCACTCTGGACCGAGAGCTGGCCAAAGAAGCGGCTATCGTCGAGCGATGGGCTACTGTTTACGGTGGCCTGGACGTGGACGCGAGGTGCGAGTGGCTCGTCGGAGCGCTGACTCGCGTCTGCGACGCGGCGATGCAGAGGGCGAGGCCTGTCTCGCCTCGGAGGCGGGTGTACTGGTGGCGTCCCCACCTAGCCGGGCTGCGTACCGCAAGTTACGCGGCCCAGAGGCAGTACACTCGCAGTCGAAGGCGGGCTGTCCGAGACCTCGCCCGGGAGGAGCGACTGCACGCTGCGTACAGGGCCGCCCGTGAGGCCCTAAGTTCGGCGATCAAAGCCGCCAAGGAGGAGTCCTGGAGGGAGTGGCTCGAGAGTCTCGACCGAGACCCTTGGGGGCGCCCGTACAGGGTCGTGAGTCAAAAACTTCGGCCCTGGGCGCCTCCCCTCACCCAAACTCTCGAGCCGAACCTCCTGGACCGAGTGGTCAGTTCTCTCTTCCCGGTGAGGGAAGAGTGGGTCCCGCCGCGGATGGTAGCACCAAGCCAAGTGCCGGCAGACGAAGGGGCAATACCTCCCGTGTCCGAGGCCGAGTTAGGGGCCGCGATCCTGGCGCTCAAGTCCAGGAACCGCGCCCCGGGCCCGGACGGCATCCCGGGGAAGGTGATTGCCACAGTTATGCCGGCACTAGAAGAGGAGACGCTGTCCCTCATGTCGGAGTGTGTGGCGTCGGGGAGGTTCCCGCGACGATGGAAGACCGGCAAGCTCGTGCTTCTCAAGAAGCACGGGCGCCCAGCCGAGTCGCCGTCGGCCTACCGCCCCATCGTTTTGCTCGACGAGATGTGCAAGCTGTTTGAGCGGGTGCTCGCTGCGCGTCTCGTTGGTCACCTTGAGGGGGCGGGGCCCAACCTGAGTGACGGCCAGTTCGGATTCCGTCGCGGGAGGTCGACCCTCGACGCCATATCCCGGCTGCGGGACGGCATCGACGAAGCGGTCGCCGGGAGGGAGGTGTTGTTGGCTGTATCGCTTGATATAGCCAACGCCTTCAACACCCTCCCCTGGGCGACAATTGCGGAGGCGCTGAGGTACCACAATGTCCCGTGGTACCTCAGGCGCATCCTGGCGGACTACTTCGTGGACCGGGTTATCATCTACCCGACCCAACGCGGGGTGGTCCGCCGAACTATGGCGTGCGGCGTTCCGCAGGGGTCGGTCCTTGGGCCGCTTCTGTGGAACGTCGGGTACGATTGGGTCCTGCGCGGTGCTACTCTTCGGGGGGTCGGCGTACTTTGTTACGCCGATGATACCCTAGTTACCGCGCGGGCCCCAACGTTTAGCGACGCCGCCGTTCTCGCCACGGCAGGCGTCGCCCATGTCGTGCGCCGTATCGGGGCGCTGGGACTGAAGGTGGCCCTCGAAAAGTCCGAGGCCCTTTTCTTCTATGGGCCTCGGCGGCCGCCGCCTCGGGATCAAGCGATCGTGGTGGGTGGCACCTCCATCGCTGTCGGGAGCAGCCTGAAATACCTCGGGCTCGTTCTCGACAGTCGGTGGCGTTTCGCGGAGCATTTCCGGCGGCTGGCACCTAAACTGCTAGCGTTTGCCGGAATGCTCTCGCGATTGCTGCCCAACACTGGGGGTCCGGGGTCTGCCTGCCGCCGTCTCTACGACGGTGTGGTGCGCTCCAAGGCGCTCTACGGAGCGCCCATTTGGGAGGAGGCCCTCTGCCGTACGAATGTCGTGCTGCTGCGGCGACCACAGCGCGCCATCGCGCAGAGGGCCGCACGGGCGTATCACACCGTCTCTTATGAGGCGGCGTGTTTGATTGCGGGCAGTATCCCCTGGGATCTCGAGGCTGGCGTCCTTAAGAGGGTCTATGAGGAGGGCGCCCTGATGCGGCGTGTTGCAGGAGGTCGGCCGCTTCCGGAGGAGATCGATCGCTGGAGACAGGAGGCTCGCGATGTTCTCTTCCGGAAGTGGGCCGATAGGCTGGCTGCTGCGAGGAGTAGCTTGCTGCTTGTGGGGGCCGTTCGGCCCGTCTTGCGTGAGTGGGTGGAACGGGGTCATGGGGCTCCCACGTATCACCTCACCCAACTTCTCACGGGTCATGGCTGCTTCGCCAAGTACCTGTGGGAGGTGGTGGGGGTGGAAGCGGAGCCCCGGTGCCGAAACTGCACCAGCGGCGACCCCGACACGGCACACCACACTTTGGCCGTGTGTGACGCGTGGGGCGGCCAAAGGGCGGCCCTCACAAGCATCATTGGTGTGGACCTCTCGCTGTCGGCCGTAGTTTCAGCTATGGCCGGCAGCGAACAGTGTTGGGCCGCCGTCGCCTCGTTCGCTAGCGAGGTGATGGCGGCAAAGAGAGAGGCCTTGCGGGAACGGGAGCGAGCTGGGCTCACTCTTCCGCCCCGCAGGCCCCCGGCGAGGGGACGCCGGCGAACGCAATTCGCCCGCGTCCCCGAATGAGAGTGGCCACGGGCAGTGGGTCGGGGGACCCGCTGCCCCTATGCTGATGTGGCGGAATGCGCCCCTGTGTGTTCCTGGGGTGCATTCTTGAGGTGAAAAACCCCCACCATTCCGGCCTGATTGCCGGGATTGTGGGGTCTTAAGTAGCGGGCCTACTAAGGGCGCCCCTAGCCGAGTCGCGGTGAGCAGACTATCCCGCGGCTCGGATTAGGCGAAGGAGGAACACCGTGGTGGTTTAGTGGGTAGTCTGGCCTTTGTCCAAGGCCAGGAGTCCCACACGAAGCGAGCCCCCTGCCCCCGCGGGGGGTGAGCGAAGTGCGTAAATGCATTCCACCACGTAAACAAAAAAAAAAAAAAAGTCCCTATCTTTTCTACAAACCAAGTATCGATCATCAAGTAGCTCGTTGCTGCTGATACTGTCATTTAACCATGTTTCAGTCAAACAAATTATGTCAAAGTTATTCAACAGCATATTTCTATAAAACACGCTGTCTTGGTCCGCAGTCCCCGACAATTTTGGTAATATATACTAATTGGCATCATCGTAGATTATCGTAAATATTAGCATTTGAATAAGCAGATCGTAAGGTACATTGCAAAAAGTTAAAGTAAACAAATAAAACTGGTTACTTTTGCTAATGGATAATAATATTAAGAGATCTAGTAACAGCGACTGCAATTTTAAGAAAATAAGGCGCATTTTGGAGTAAACATAGATGAACGTCATAGCAAATTCCAAGCGATAGGAGAACAAAAAAATTCGTTGCGTTAGGTGAATAGAAAAAAATATGAATACGTATCTCAAACTTTGCATATTATAGTAATTACTATAAGAAGCTAAATAAATAGATGTTGTGATCCATGAAGATACCCAAATTTTTGACACTGTCACTTACTATGGTTGAAATAGTAGTGGCAGTTCCATTACTATTTCACCCATAGTAACCAGAGGAAGCTGGGTTCAATCTATTTTAGAACTCAACCTTGGACTACCAACAACAATTACCTGTGTTTTGGACGAATTTATGGTGAGTCCATGGTTTTTACTCCATTCGCAAATCCGCTCCAAGTCGTCGTTAAGTACAGACCGAGAGAGACCAGCGAACAAGATGGCAACTCACTCACAAAAACTTTCAAGATATTTGGAAGAAATGGCAAGTAGAATAGCTTAGTCAGCTATCTGCTCGTTGCAAGTGGCGCACTCCAAAAGAAAATCTACAGATAAGCGACGTCGTCATAATTCCCGACGCGAATCTTCCTTCAGGGAAGTAGGCCCTCAGGAGAGTGATAGCTTTGCATCGGGGCAAGGATAATAACGTGCGTGCAATGACTTTAAAAACTAAAAACGGTACTATTAAACGACCAATCACCAAAATTTCAAAGTTGCCAAATCGAGAAACTAAGAGAGTCGACCTAATAAACCAGTTTCAACAGAAACAAGAAAATGTTGCCTCAGCTACAATCAAGCGCTCAGTTAAACATAGTCTATATAACTATATAGTTATGCTATTCACGCTATTCATGATGACAACGGCTGTGGATAGCCAGTATCAAATATCAACCCTCAATATCAGCCAAGGCTGATCACATTTTAACTGTACGTCTAGAACGAGATCATTGGAATCTAATTATCTACTAAGACATGGCTCCTTATTGGCAAAGCGCAGAACTACTTAGCAAATATTTCAGCCATTTAGACAGCATATGCAACGACATAAGTACATACATACATAAAATCACGCCTGTCTCCCATAGGGGTAGGCAGAGATCACGGATCTCCATTTGCTACTATCCTGATATACTACTCTCGCTTCATTCACTCTCATTACATTCTTCATGCATGCTCGTCGGTTTAGAGTACTTCTGACCTGCCCCTTTTCTAAAACTTCCCCGATTTGGTCCAGGTATGTGCGCCTAGGTCTTCCCCTTCCGACGGTACCATCCACACTCGCCTCATACACCTGTTTCGTTAGTCTTCTTTCATTCATTCTCTCAACATGACCAAACCATCTCAACATTCCTCTCTCAATTCTCATCACTACATCTTCTATCACTCCACATCGTTCTCTTATCACGCTACTTCTCACTCTATCTTTCATGGTCAAGCCACACATACTTCGCAACGCACGCATTTCTACGGCATTCACTCTACTCTGATGCTTTTTCCGCCACACCCAACTTTCACTACCATACATAAGAGTCGACACTAATACTCCACCATGTACAGCCAGTCGTGCCTTTTCGGACACTTTCCAGCTGCTCATAAAGTTGTGGAGTGCCCCATTCACTCTATTTCCAGCTATCACTCTCCTTTCAACATCTTCATGCTTTCCATCTCTCGTAAACAATGTTCCCAAATATATGAACTCATTCACTTGTTCCACTTTTTCTCCATCTATACAAATCCTACACTCTGTCACGCATTCATCTCTTTCAAATATCATAACTTTAGTCTTACTAACATTCACTTTCATTCCTTTCCTCTCAAAAGCTTCATGCATAGTTGTTACCATCTCCTGCAACTCATCTGCCGATGACGCAAGTAAAACCTGATCATCAGCATAGAGAAGACATTTGACGAGTAAATTCTTCATTCTTAAACCACATTCTTTATCTTTCAAATCTTGCAAACAACTATCCATAAATAAGTTAAACAGCCATGGTGACGCTACACATCCCTGTCTTACCCCCTTTTGGATGCTAAACCATTCAGTGTATGACCCATGTATCCTCACGCAAGCTCTAGATTCCTCATAGAGAGACTTCAGAGCTCGAATAAGGTTGCTACTCACGCCATACATAGACAGTACCGACTAAAGTTCATTCCTCACCACTTTGTCATAGGCCTTTTCCAAATTCACAAAAGCACAATAGACCTTTTGACTCTTGGCCAAAAATTTCTCGCCGGCTATGCTTCGCAATGAAAAGACCTGATCCGTACATCCCATTCCCTTTCTAAAACCCGCCTGTGCATCCCATATTTTCTCATCGGTTTCTTTCATAACTCTCACAATCAACACTTTCGCATACAGTTTGCCGACGACGCTGAGTAGGCTAATGCCCCTGTAGTTTTTGTAGTCTTGATGCGAGCCCTTTCCTTTGTAAAGCGGAACTATAACGGCCTTACACCAATCACTTGGTACACGACCGTTAACCCCACATTTGTTGAAAAGGCGGCACAACTGACTTGCTACAAGGCCCTGTCCAGCCTTCAGCATCACGACTGTCACCCTATCATATCCCGCTGCTTTACCAGTTTTCATACTTCTTAATGCACTCACAACTTCATTCATACTAATACCACTTTTATTAGCATCAACATGGTCATCCATCACCGAGGTTAGTGCATGTACACCATCCTTTCTTTCAAACAAGCTTTCAAAATAGTCCTGCCATCTTTTTAACACACATTGCTCACCTTTTACAATACTTCCATTCTGGTCTCTAATAGCATTCAGCTCGGAGCTCTGTGTTTCTTCTCTGGCTGAACGGATGGACTTCCAAAAGAACTTAATGTTCGTCTGGAAATCCTCAGATAACCTTTCATCAAACACGTCTTTTTGTTCCTTTTTCTTTCTAGCAATCACTCCTTTCAATATCCCTTTCAGTCTTCTATATTTATCTTTCGCTTCATCCACATTCTCAATTGTAGCTTGCTGCATTCTCTCATTAGCTCTGACTGAGAGCCAGTCTAGCCACGCTTTCTTTTTCTCAGATACCAACTTTTGCACTTCTTTATCCCACCATGCATGCTTCACCTTTTGCACATTACTTCTCTTACTTATACTACATACTTGGGAAGCCACACTCACAATCTCATCTTTGAATACCTTCCATAACTCCTCAATCTCACAAATACTATCAATATCATGAAACCTTTCAGTCAATTTGCTTCCATACTCCTCTCTCACTTTATCTTCTTGCAAATTTTCTACTTTTATTCTTTCTAGAACACTTATGGGCTCACGTCTTCTACGTCTCCATCCTTTAAAGAAATCACTTATACGGCACATAACCAAAAAGTGGTCTGTATGGATGCCCACACCGCGATATACCCTAGCGTCTAGGATATTTTTTCTCAATCTTTCATCCACTATTACGAAATCAATCATACTTTTCCTGACATTTTTCGCTTCTCTTTTATACATATGAATCCTTTTGTGTCGAAACATCGTGTTTGACACACAAAGGTTCCATTCCAAACATACTTCAAGCAAACCTTTACCATTTTCATTCACTCTTTCATCTCCGTACTTGCCAAGAACCCTTTCAAATCAATCTCGTTTCAGTCCTACCCATCCATTAAAATCACCTAGCATTATTATTCTTTCATTTTCCTTACATTCTCTTAATACATCTACCACCACGGTCACGTCGGGGTCACCACTGTGGAGGAACGAGGTGGGATGTTCCTCCAACACCGTTCCGTTTCGTCAGAACTGGACGCCGCTTATTCCGTTAGTGGAACAGTCTTCCTCGCTAGTCCCAGTGAGTCGGGACTACCGCTGGTCCCGAAGACGCGGGACAAGTGCGGTGCTGCGGTGCTGCGGTCCTGCTGTGAAACGCCTTGAGTTGGAGCTCGATGCGTCGAGAGGAATCCTCGGCGAGCCGCCAGTGGGGCGAGGTGAGTCCTCGGCAGTGACGGGGCGAATCCTCGATGAAGCGAGGTAAGTCCCCCGTGTATTGGGGCGAATGCTGCGTAATGGCTGAGTGCCACGTAGACGGGAGAGATGTCCTCTTCTTACGTGGACCGTATGTACGTGCACTGTATGCCTTAGATGCAGGTGAGGCCGAAGGGTAACCAGGCTGCAGCGGTCGCTGCATGCTATAGTGTCCTTGTAAGGGCCGAAAGTGCTGGATGGCGAAGACTTGATTACCGCTCATGCGGGAGAAGTGAATGTGATGTGACGATGAGAATGCTGATGATATGTTCAGCGAAGGTTACGTGATCAGATCACGTCGGGGTCACCACTGTGGAGGAACGAGGTGTTATGTTCCTCCAACACAAAGGGAGGATCCTCCGACCAGGCAAGGTGATCACGCCTGGCGGGCCGCGGCCCAACGATTGTCGTTGGGACGATGTACATATGTTCTCCCAGCGCGAGAACTTTACATGCGCGATGTAGGATTCGTAGTTACGTACGTACGCGGCGCTGGGTACATGTGGCATCGCCACACATCTCTTAAACTCTCCCAAAACTGCTCTCTTTCTTCTTGTACCTCCTGGGACGTATTCGTACCAGAGTCTACAGGAGCATAAACCCCTACGACAAAAATACGAGTGAGTCCCACTTTCATCCTCATCCACATCAGTCTAGCATTCACACACTCAGCCATTCTAGCAGATAGTATGACACCAACTCCCTGGCAAGCTCTGTCGGTACTGGGAACTCCCGACCAGTACGCGGTGTAGGATCCGTGCTTGGTGGTGTCACATCCTTTCCTCTTCGTCTCATTCACACAAAGAACATCAATCCTTCTTTCATCCATCATCTTACAAACATCATTCATTTTTTCTTCCATTCCTCCTTCAACATTCAACGTAGCAAAACGGCTCTCCGTGAGCCACTTTTCGCCCCCACGGGAAACGAGACGTGACGGGTGGCGTACCGCGTCGCCGCCATGCGGATGATTAATTTTTGGAATCACCATTGCGTTCCCACGAGTCAAAGGGAAAATATGGTCCACCCCCGCAGAGCCCTTTACGGAGGTAAGGCGGAATCCCAAGTGTGTCCTGTGACCGCCAACGCAGACACCCTCCGTTACACCAGCTTGCCCTCTGGTCACGAATCCTCGGCACGGGTCGGCTAACACCTTGGATCGGGGTTTTTTCTCGGGTATGCTCCCTGAGAGTTGGTTTTATTTCGGAGTGACCTTCTCCTAGATGGTTGCAGACCAATACTGACGAGGTCCATCTCCCCGGTTTTGATTTCAGAGTTTTCCTTCTCTTAGACGGGTTGCAGCCCAATGCTGACGAGGCCCATCTCCCCGAATATGCAACGATCAAACAAAAAATAGGATAAGTCAGTGTGAAGTTTTTCCCAGAAAAATATACATTGTGTCTAATGCCTTAGTAGTGTAACAAAAACCAGAGTATGTAAGTAAGTAGTCTTATTACAATTACATCACGGCTTCAATGAGTTCGAACATTACAACAGAATTTTGCTTGGTAAGCAATTCACACGCAGCGTGGGTGGAGCTCACGTGTGAGTAGCGCGTGGACTTATCAACAGTCTTGGGTTACTGACTAACACACTGTTCGGCGTACTCGATCAAGATTTAGCAGAACAGTATGAACGAGACATCGAGACTATTAGAGAAAATCAGAAACATCTTAGCTTGATCTAGAAAAATCAAATTTGTTTTAGAGAGTTTAATTTAATAAAGAGAGTGGTAGCATCTGTTAACAAACAAAGCAAACTTTTCAACCAGCATTTGAACAATTTAGAGAAGTCATTAAACCAACAAAACATGGATTTATCAGCTGTGTCTTCGTCGTGTGAATTCAGACTATCTTCTGTCATTGCACAAGGTGTCCTAGTCAACTTGCAGGGCATCCAAGAAATGATCATTGACTCTTTGACTGACATAATGCTGGCAAGTTCAACTTCCATCTATTTACCCCTGAGCAGCTCCGAGGGGAACTAAACGTTATCAATAGTTTACTGTCCCGAGACATTTCATTGCCATACATCTACAAAACATATACTTACAACATCTATCGTCTTCTTGCAGTTAAAGCTAGAGCTTCAAATAAATTTATTATCTTCGAATTAAAGGTTCCTCTAGTTAGCAGAGATAACTTCGAGTTTTACCGGCTTATGCCTGTCTTTTTTTTTTTTTTTTATACCACTAATTTGGCAGACAAGCACACGGCCCACCTGATGGGAAGCGGTTACCGTGGCCTATGGACGTATGCAACACCAGGGGTGTCACACTCGTGCTGCCGACCATGAAGAAACCTTCTGATGCCCCTCTTGAAGAACCCCATATTGTAGGCGCTTGGGAAAACCGCAGCAGGGAGGTCATTCCACAGCTTGAGTGTGCGTGGGATGAAATTTCTTTCATACCGCACAGTGCGCACCGTCTTAGGTCGCAATGTGTGGGGATGAATTCCCTGCCTATGGCAAGAGGTGCGATGATAGAATGTAGCTACGGGCATCATGTCAAACAATTCATCCGAGCACAAACCATTGTATAGACGGTAGAACACACCCAGTGAGGCAAAATCCCTCCTAAGGCTAAGAGGTTCCACTCTACCCGTGAGTATGGGATTGTCAACCAGCCTCAATGCCCGTCTTTGCAACGAGTCGAAGGGGTCAAGCTGGTATGCAGGTGCTCCAGCAAAAAGGTGACAGCAGTACTCCATGTGAGGCCGGACCTGTGCTTTATAAAGAAGGAGTTGTTGCCCCGCAGTGAAGTACTGCTTCGCCCTGTTGAGCACTCCGAGTTTTCTTGATGCCAACTTAACCTTGTCCTGCAAATGACTTTGGTATTGGACGTCGCTGGAGATATCGACACCAAGGATCCCGATACTCGAGGAGATGGTAAGCGGTGTGCCCAGGAATTGCGGCGCTACAATGAATGGGGTTTTCTTAGCGGTGAATACACATACTTGTGTCTTAGTGGGGTTGAATTGGACTAGGTTTAGTCGTCCTCAATCGGATACTCCAGAGAGAGCACAGCAAAGAGAAAACTATTGACTACTAGTGGTACTAGTACCAATATCAGATTATGTAGCCGTTGATATACAAAAGGACTCTTACGTAACTATGTCAAAGAGAGATGTGTCCAACTGTATCGATAGTGAAAACGAGTCTCATTTATGTCCTTTGAAGCAGTACATTCTACACATGAAATCAGGTGAAAATTTTTGCATCAGAGATCGCCTATTAAATCAATGTCAAACAGTGACACTAACTTGCAAAGATTCCTGGAATGAGCTGAATCGCGTGAACACCTACCTGTACACTTGTTGCGATCAATGCCCTGTACGTATTATATGTGAGAATCAATTACTGCACAGCTATTATATAAGTCCGGCATAATAACAATAGGCGAGGAATGTATTATCAAGAGCGACACTTTCACGATATACGCTCATAAAACGCCTTCAAATGATACAGAGAAGTTGATGCGATGAAGATCAAGATCCCTCCCATCAGTCACATCATGAACCTTTCTATGCCAATTTCCACTGTCGAGAACCAATCCTACTCAGACCACCAAAAGTATTTTGAGGAAATCGACAAGCAGGTTAAGGGATTTTGTAGCGAGATGCCCACTGTCGGCCTTGGTTGACTATTTTACGTTTTCATACAATTAGTAGCATAACGACTGCTTCAGAACACCTCCAAACATGTGGTCGCATTCGGGGTTCGTCGACATAAACAAACTCGACATTAACAAAATATAATAAGTAGAGCAATGTACGAGGCTCGTACAGGCAGGTTGTGACTTTGTGTTGGCGATTCTAGATTTCTCTATGCCAATCGGTAGAGTACGTTTTAAAAATACATTCTAAAAATACGTTTTAATTTCAAGAAGATTCGATTACTAGTTTTCGAGTACGTCGTAATAATATGATAATTAAATTTGATTTATCTCATGTCTCAACCGCTAGCCAAGTAGATTATTACAGTTACATTTTAATTAATTACTGTAAGGGACGTGACGTGATCCATAGGTCGCTGGTTCAGATCTGGCTCGAGTGTAAGAGACGTGACCTAAGTGGCTCCTATTTGGATGCTAAGGAATCAAAAACCTTAAAGACTTTAACGATGTTTATTGCTATTATTGTAAAAACTTAAAAAGCCATGCTAGGCTAATTCCTAAAATGATGGAATGAATGCACTCGGTTTGCTGTCTAGATGTGCACTTGGCGCGGCCGTGTTAGGTCGCTAGATCAGCTAAACGGGTTCGATGGAAATTATTACATCGCACAATTACTTTTTATAGTCACTTGATTTGATTCAACTCCATTATAAACTCAACTACAAAACTTGTCCCCGTTACAACCTTTTCCCCTTCCCCCACTTATGCCCCACATTTTTTCTTTGTTTTTTTTCACTTTGGCCCCACCCTTCGTCTCTGTACCGGACGTCATTAGGATATCGTCAAAAATGAAAAATTTTCATCCCTACTTCACGGTATTCCAATCCTTTTTTCATGGTAATAAGTAGCTAAGGTATGTTCGATCCCAAGGTCTGATCCATGCCGATATCACATTCATCTGTGGTTTAGGCGTGAGCATGAGCGAAACGTAACAGATGGACAGACAGACAGATAGAGTTACTTTCCAGCATGATGCGAAGGAAGTAGATAAATAAAAAACCGTCATGTTTTTGATAGGTCTTTATTGGTCGTGTCAAAATCACACAACGATTCAATAATTTATTTTTATAAACCTTTCTTTATAAAAAGAAACAGCCGCTCCGGCGTCCGCTCGCGCCTCACATATTGTACATATAAAAATAGATCACTTAATGTACTCTAGTCTAGGAGCAGCACGCGTCGATCACTCGACGTTAAATGCACAGTTAAAGTATGATATGAAACTACGATTGGAGCACCATTTCATTTAAATATTTTAGACCGCAGGTGTCCTCGCGCCGCCACCGGCCGCCAGCAACTACCGTCGGTGCGGTACTCGGTACTTTACTTATTTGTTCCCGGCATACCTACTCATCGAAGAAAGGAATAGAAACAGAGGCATACAATTCTTAATATCACTTTGTTACAATTATTTACAAGTTCATCTATCTACCTCGTAATATTAATTCTTAGGTATATAACATTATGTACAAGTCTTTTCCGTCTCGTTCCCCGCGGCCGCGGCGCGCCCGCGACCGCCGCGGTCGCAGCCGCCGGGCGGCGCCGGCGGTCAGGCGGCGGCGGGCGCGGCGGGCGCGCGGGGCGGCGGCGGGGGCGGCCCGGCGGCCGCGCGCCGGCGTCACACGTCGGTGTGGCGCGGGGCGGCGAGCGCGCCGGCCTCGCGCTCCCCCTCGCCCTCGCCCTCGGCGTCGGAGTCCTCGATCTCGCACAGGTGGGCGGACAGCTCGCTGCCGGAGCCGTCGTCGTCGCCGCCCAGCAGCGAGTTCCTCTCCTCTGTGGGCACGAGACGCGAGTATCAGACTCTGTGTACTCCTAACGTTTTATATAACACGTTTGTAAGGGGCTCCCGATATACGTGACTCCTCTTAAACACTCACCCAGCATAGTGATGAGGCTGGCGGCGTCGGGCTCGCGCAGGGTCCGCGCGCGTAGCGAGTCGGCGTCGTCGGTCGCGCGAATCAGGTACGACGACACTGAAACGTTCACTATCTATTAGCATCGGTCCGGTTCAAACATTTCTGAACTTTTCAGCCGTGGACGATACAATATACAGTCAGGTAGAGCGACCGCTGCACGCGACTGGCGACACGTTGCAGAGTGAAAAAAGCCTAAGAGACCGCATCGACAATCGACGGGCGCGGACCGCTCCGAGCGCGCGGGACTCACCGTCGGGCAGGCGCGAGCGGCGCGTGGGACGCGGCAGGTCCACGTCGTCCGGCGCCGAGTCCGTGTCGGGCGGCGCGGGGCGCGGCGCGCGGCGGCGGCGCGGCGCGGGCGACGCGGCGGGCGAGGCGCGCGACGCGGGCGAGGCGCGCGACGCGGGCGAGGCGGGCGACGACGAGTCGGGCCGCTCCCAGCCCGCCACCTCGCTGATGCCGGGCAGCGCGCCGGCGCCGCCGCACCAGTCGGAGCAGTCCCAGTGGTAGCCGCCCAGCAGCTCGGGCGGCGGCAGGCGCCGCACCACGCCGGGCGAGCGCGCGCGCGTCGCCGGCTTGCAGCCCTTCAGGTCTGCGGACAGCGAGCGCTGTAGCGGCGGGCGGCGGGCGACGGCCGAGGGCCCCCGTCCGCCGAGCGCCGCGTCTTACCGTTGTAAATCTTGTTGTCCACGAAGGTGTGCAGGTGCATCTGCTCGGACCAGGGCTTGCGGTCGGCGCCGTCGATGTTGAGGTTGCGGCGGTAGTCGGGCGGGATGCCCTCGAGCTCGTCGCCGGCGGAGCCGTAGCTGCGCAGCGTGTCCACGTTGTTGAGCGGCGGCGGCTCGGCGCAGGACGCGGGCCGCTCGTGCCGCTCGCGCCGCACGGCCTCCAGGTTGGACAGCTTGGAGGCGCGCGGCGCCAGCTTGTCGCGCGCGCTGTTGAGCGGCGCGGCGGGCACGCGGCGCGCGCGCCGGCGCAGCGCCAGCGGCAGCGCCAGCGCCAGCAGCAGCAGCAGCGCCAGCGCCGCGCCGCCCGCCGCCAGCGGCCAGCGCGCCGAGCACGCCCAGTGCCACAGGTCACGCAGCGCTCGCCCCGCGGACTCGCCCGCGCCGCCCGCCACCACGGCGTCCGAGTACAGCGGGTTACCGCAGTTCATTCCTGCACAGCGACCGCCATACCACAATTTTATATTCGTCGTTTCATTGTATTAAATTATAAGGTTGGCAGACGTGGAGGTAACAAGCCGTGTTTCCGTGGAGGGATGTGCAATAAATTGTGTGTCGTTCGTCCGTTGCGTTCCCTCGCTCCACAGCTCCACAGCTGCCCAGCGGCGGCGGACTCACCGGTCTTGTCGGGCGGGCACAGGCAGCGGAAGGAGCCGGGCTCGGTGAGGCACGTGGCGCCGTTGAGGCACGGCTCGCCGGCGCACTCGTCCACGTCGTACTGGCAGCGCGGCCCGTAGTACCCGCGGCAGCGGCACGACGGGCCCCAGTCGCCCTCCTCGCACGCGCCGCCGTGCGCGCACACGCCGGCGCCGCACCAGCGCCCGCGCTCGCAGCGCGCGCCCGCCAGCCCCGCCGCGCACCGGCAGCGCCACGCCGCCCAGCTTCACGTCCGAGATGCAGCCGTGGAAGCCGTACGTCACCTGCGCCCGATATTTTCATAATGAGCTCACGGTTCGTATCGTGCTGATAGACGTACTTCACGTTAAGTGCTCTCGACACATATACCTCTTGTACTTATTCTACAGCGGGAACGTTCCCGACCTACATTTTGAATGTCGACAAACATACAGTTTTGACTTCTTTCAAAAATAAGCATGACATGTACCTATCCTTAAGCGAAATTCGCTCTCTTTAGTATTTAGAGTACTTTCTCTCGAGGTCGTGCGATAGAGAAGTTCCAGAGGGACGCACCTGCTCGGCGGCGAAGGCGTGCGCGTGGCGCTCGAGCGCCGCGCCCAGCAGCAGGCGGTCGGCGCGCGCGTCCAGCACGGCGGCGGGCGGCGGCCACGTGCCCAGCGCGCTGCGCCGGTCCACCGTCAGGCGCACGCTGGCGCCGCGCCGCTCCAGGCGCGCCGCGTGCCACTCGCCGTCCGCCACGGGCACGGCCGCGCGCACGGCCGCCGGGCCCGCGCCCAGCTCCATGCGGAACTGCAGGTAGCCCTCCGCCAGCTCCAGCACGGCGTAGTCCACGCGGCCCGCCGCCGCCAGCAGCGTGCCGCGCGAGTGCCGCGTGCGGAAGCGCAGCGCCAGCGCCAGCTCGTCGTCCAGCAGGCGCGCGCCGTCCAGCGCGCCGCGCTCCAGGCGGTACAGCAGGTAGCCGTCGCCCGCCAGCAGCTCCACGCGCTCGGCGCAGGCGCCGTGCGCGCAGCCGCCGCACGCCGCGCGCGGCAGCTCCTCCACCACGAGGCGCGCGCGCTCCTCCACGCGCTCCAGGTGCTGGTGCAGGCGGCGGCGCAGCGCGTCGGCCGCCAGCGCGCCGCCCGCCGCGCGCACGCACAGCGCCACGTCCAGGTCCTGCGCCACCTGGCGCCGCGCGCGCGCCGGCGCCGCGCCCGCGCCGCCCGCGCCGCCCGCGTCGCCGGACGGCTGCACGCTGACGATGACGACGTCGCCGGGCTCGCAGTCGGTCGCCTCGGCGACGGCGCGCACGAAGCCCTTGCGGTGGCTGAGCACGAAGTCGCGGTCGGTCACCTCGCGGAACCGAATCACTATCGCTTGCGCGAGCATCTCGTCCGACACCAGTATCACCGAGACCTTGACCGTCGCGAAGCCGACGAATTTACCGTCGTCGACGGTCACGTTGAGCCTGTAGTCGCCGACGTCAAGGCGCGGGGCCGCGCGGAGCGTGCCGTCGGTCGAGTCGATCTCGAAGAGGTCGGTGGGCGGGTAGGGGGCGCCGTCGGCGGGCGCGAGTGCGTAGGTGAGAGTGTCGTATGCGTCGCGGTCGGAGGCGAGCACGCGTCCTATCACTCCTCCCGGGAACTCGTCCAGGTACGAGTTAACGAGCACCTCGAGC
Organism: Eilema griseolum; assembly: GCA_963662185.1. Classification (NCBI taxonomy): domain Eukaryota; kingdom Metazoa; phylum Arthropoda; class Insecta; order Lepidoptera; family Erebidae; genus Eilema; species Eilema griseolum. Next base: position 1,224,851 of record OY759251.1, read on the forward strand.
GGTGTGACCACCGGTGGGTACTGCGATTCCTCGATCACCTTGATGTAGACCCACGCGTCCGAGTACAGCGGAGGGGTTCCGTTGTCGAACACGCGCACCTGCAGCACGTAGCGGTCCTTGATGCGATGATTGAAACGGGTCGCCGAGCGCAGGTACCCGTCCTGTTCGAGCCGAAACGCGCCCATCTCATTGCCGCTTTGGAAGTCGAAGGTGTAGGGAGAAGTATTCGGCGGGGCGTCGGCGTCCGTGACGATAAACTTAAGTATCGTGTGGCCGAGCGGGCGATCCTCCTGCACGACGGCGGTGTAGTTGGACTGCTCGAACACGGGCGGGTTGTCGTTGGCGTCCGCCACCTCCACGTTGACGAGCGCCGTGCTCTCGAGCGCGGGCAGGCCGCGGTCGCGCGCGCGCACCTCCAGCACGTAGGCGGGCACCGCCTCGCGGTCCAGCGGCGCCGCCAGCGACAGGTGGCCGGTGTCGGCGTCGATGGCGAAGCGCGCGTCGCGGTCGCCGCGCGCGAGCGAGTAGGCCACGCGGCCGTTGGCGCCCGAGTCGGCGTCGTCCGCCACCAGCTGCAGCACCTGCGCGCCCACGGCCGCGTCCTCGCGCACGCGCGCCGCGTACGCCGGCTGCGTGAAGCGCGGCGCGTTGTCGTTGCCGTCCGTGACGGACACGTTGACGGTGGCCAGGTCGCTGAGCGGCGGCGTGCCGCCGTCCACGGCCTGCACGGTGAGCAGGTAGGCGCGGCGCCGCTCGTAGTCCAGCGGGCGCGCCACGCGCAGCGCGCCGCTGGCGCGGTCCAGCGCGAAGTGGTCGCGGTCGTCGCCGCCCACCAGCGAGTAGTACACGTCGGCGTTGACGCCGGCGTCGCGCGACGTGGCGCGCACGCGCAGCAGCTCGGTGCCGGGCGCGTCCAGCTCGGACACGCTGGCGCGGTACTGGCGGCGCTCGAACTCGGGCGGGTTGTCGTTGACGTCGGCCACGGTGAGGCGCAGCGTGGCCGTGGCCGACAGCGGCGGCCGGCCGGCGTCGCGCGCGAGCAGCAGCAGGCGGTGCTCGGCCTGCGTCTCGCGGTCCAGCGGCGCGCGCAGCGTGATGATGCCGCTGTCGGCCGCCAGCTCGAAGGCGCCGCTGCTCTCCTCCACGAACGAGTACCGCACGAGGCGGTTGGCGCCCAGGTCTGCGTCTGTGGCGTGGACCTGTGTGCGGTTTGGATTTCACATTAATTAAAGAAGATATGGCAGTCATGGACAGGCAAGACGTGATTTCTATAAGGATATAGAATCATATTAATAATTCACTCATCACATATCAATCGCCAATCGGCAGCATTTACGAGCACTCGCTTATCAATTATCGGTATAAATCCAGTGTTTCTAAAACTTTCAACGCGATGTTCAACTGCGCCAGCTGCGGTACACAGCACTCCGACGGACCGGTCTGTAGTACGTGTAAACGTCATTACGATTATCGATGTGCTGGTGTGACCGAGTCGGGATACCGGAAACTAGGCGACAGGAAAAATAATTGGCGTTGTCCTAAATGCAAGTCCACCTCATCACCATCTCCTGTTGTAACCTTTCAGCCGAGTCAGCTGGATAAGATGCAAGATCAGCTTCAGAGTATCGCCTTCCAGTTGACGTCGTTACCAACCTTGGTTGCGGACATGAAATTAATTAAGGAAGAACTAAACGGGCTGAAGGACTCTATTGAAATGGCGCACAACCTCATTGGCACCTTCACCGACAAAGTGAAACGTTTAGAAACCAGACATGTACAAGTGGAGTCAAAGGTAGGAGAGGTTCCACTGCTGAAGAACGAGATTGAGAGACTCACCCTCGAAATGCATAAAAGAGACCAATGTGCCAGAGCCAATAATGTGGAGATCCGAGGCATTCCTGAGAAGAAAAACGAAAACCTCTATGACATTGTCCAGAAGGTGGGGGGATTATCGGATTTACCAGTTAAAAAAGAAGACATAAACTATGTTGCTCGTATTCCCACCAGAACACTTAAAGCTGAGAAGGCAATCGTTGTTGCATTCAATTGCCGTTACATTAAGGAAGAGTTCATTGCATCAGCACGTAAGACTAACTACTTAATTTATCACATCTTGGATACTCGACATCCAAGAATTTTTATGTCAACGACCACCTGACCGCGTCAAATAAATTACTACTGAGCAAAGCAAAAGCTTTAGCCAAAGATAAAAATTTCAAGTATGTTTGGGTAAAACATAGTAAGATTATGGCAAAGAAATCCGATACATCACCAACATTTTTTATAACTTGCGAAAAAGATTTATCAAAAATTACTACGTAACCTCATTGTTCAAATTACTAATGTCCGTTATTTTTGTAAACAGTTTGAGAACCGTAGTCTATTCCACATCTCACTGCCCATTCGTCGGTTACATGCGCTGTAGATCAAATAAACGGGTGAGTAAATATCTCACACAACTATCTATCACTGTCCCTTGCTTATTATATTGCGTAGCGATCGTTATCGCTTGTACTTCCCGTAGATCGAGGCGGTACTATCGCTCATATGAACTCTGTATACCCTATTTGCTACAAATTTTATCGTTCATACCTACCCTCTTGATGACTATTATTTCTCCAAATTTACAAAGTGTTGAATGGTTTCCTAATTTAATTATGCCAATAATACCTATAAAATATTCATATAAATGTCACTTTAAATGTGTAATTGTAACTTTAATGCAGCAAGCGCATAAAATTGTATTTGTAGTGGTAAATGTATGTATACGAGTAAACTTTATAATCTTAACCTAACGCATTCAAATAAAATTGCGTATGTTCGCGACTATCTTTGCTATTTGTGCAGTTCTAAATATATTATAGTTATTTTATTACAGCAAGCGTTTGCCTTTGGATATATTCAGTATGATAAAGATATGTTTTTGCGTAATGATTACCGTTACAACTTGATGCTTTCCAATGTGATCATATGTAGGTATGGTGCCTATGAATATTGTGTTGAATATATGATGGGAATTTTAACGCAACAAGTGGTTAAGTTAAGTTACGTGCCGTATTGTGGTTGCGCATATATATATATATATATATATATATATATATATATATGCGTAAAGATTATTCTCTTAACCTAATTATGACCTATAATAACATTTGTGGTAATAGTTCCTATATAAATCGTTCTACATATTGCTCGAGTGTAATAGTAAATGGATATAACTTTGTGATGATAATAATTTGTGAATGTGTGTATAAAAGAAAAGTATATCCTTTTAACTTAATTCTTACCTATAGTTCCTGTGTAGACAATAGTTATTCTGCGTATTATGCGAGTTTAATGGTAACTGTAATGCTGCGATTGAGTGTATTATGTAGTTGTGTACCGAATAGTCAATCTATGCATAGTGGTGGTAACTGTTGTTTTAATCCTCAATATTTCTACTCGGTGCACTTATCTTATACTGATATAAAATCGCGTGAGCGTCGTACTGTGTTCCATAAATTACGCTTCCACCCTCCTAAACGGTTATGCTATTTAGTAAAGACTACAATATTGTTTCCTAGTTGGATTTATATAATGTCATTTAATGATGGCTAATCTTAGTTTATACTACCAGAATACAAGAGGGCTGCGTACAAAAACGCATACATTCAAACGTAACTTGCATTTGAGTTCATATGACGTTATCTCACTAACTGAAAGCTGGTTACTGGCTAGTATTGGGGATAGTGAACTTTTTGATGGAAGATATATTGTCTGGCGCCGTGACAGAGATTACGAAAGGACTGGTCAAATCTTAGGTGGCGGGGTACTAATAGCAGTGCGTCGGGAGTATACATCTGTGTGCCGGCCGGAATGGTACTCCACGGCCGAGGACATTTGGGTCACGGTAACTATTAAAAAGAAAAATACTACCTCTTCCAAAATACATTTGTGTACTATTTACCTTTGTGACGAAGGAAGCGGTAACTCCTTCGACGCCCAGCTTAGAAATTTTACTAGCACACTGTCTTCAATCATCAACCTGTGTCCCAATGATACATTTATAATAATGGGCGACTTTAATTTAACAAATGTTGGCTGGAGTTATCAAGATGATTTTTTGCGGCCGTCAGGTATATCAGGGCAGACCCAAGTATACTTTTTCGACACCCTCTCGGAATGCAATTTAAATCAATTTAATTCGTACCCTAATGTAAACAAAAGATACTTAGGCTTAATCCTTTGCAACACCAACCTATCAGTCAACGTATCAGATAGTCCTTTAGTTCGCGAAGATAAGCACCATAAATCCCTGAACATTATTTACAGTTGTCCTTGTTCTAACCCTCCTAAACCAACCCCTAGAATTAAATATTTTTACGAAGCTGGAAACTATGATTTAATTAAATCTTGCTTAGAAAACATAATATGGAAGGATCATATTACTAATAATACGATAGAAAACGCTTTAGAGAACTTTTATAACATCTTATATATACCCCAGAAGACTGTTTCCCCCTCGTCATTCCCGACATGGTACACTCCTAGTTTAAAAAAGATTCTAAAGGAAAAACATAAGTTCTTGAGGAAATATCATACATACGGTAACACGAGTGATTATATGACCTTTAGTTTACTTCGGAAAAGAGCAAAACGAGTTGAGGAGGAATGTTATCGTACGTTCATCACGGGAATGGAGGCGTCTATAATTAAGAATCCGAAATCATTTTGGCAATTTATTAAATTAAATAAAAAGGGTTCGAATGTACTCCCTTCCACCCTTTGTCGTTTGAATCAGCTGACATTACCCTCAGGTAATGTCAGCTGATTCAAAAGAAGGAATTTGTAACATTTTTGCCTCATATTTCCAATCGACATTCCTTTCGTCATCCACTCAGACACATAGTACACGTCACAATTACGAAGCACAGCTCGATGCCCAAACAATAGGTGACATTGAAATTCTCCCCGATGCCGTACATAAGCTGTTGGAATCGGTAAATCTCACCAAGGGCGCTGGTCCAGACCACATTTCACCCATCTTTATCGTTAATTGCGCAAAGCAGTTGACTAAGCCGCTTGCCATTCTGTACCAGCGTTCAATTAAGGAAAGTACTGTACCCAATATATGGAAGTCCGCATATGTTACCCCTGTTCATAAGAGTGGTGATAAGGGAGATGCAAAAAACTACCGACCAATATCAAAATTGTGCATTTTTGCGAAACTACTGGAGCGAATTGTACACACACATGTATACAATACTTTAAAGAGCGTTTTCATTGCTGAACAACATGGTTTCATCCAAAATAGATCAACCACAACTAATCTATTGTCTTTTGTGGACTTCACTACATCACATATGATGGGTGGTGGGCAAGTCGATTCGATATTTACTGATTACAGCAAAGCATTTGATCGTATAGATCACACGATACTTTTTCAAAAGTTACTACGTGCCGGCATCCACGGGAATTTGTTTCGGTGGTTTTGCTCATACATAGAGAATAGGTCCCAGGCAGTTGCAGTGAACGGGTCTGTGTCAACATGGCATACCGTGCCATCTGGCGTCCCACAAGGTTCATTATTGGGGCCTCTGCTGTTTAATATATTTATAAATGACATCAGCACCTGCTTTCTGCACTCGCAGTTCTTAATGTATGCTGATGACATGAAAATATTCACAAATTAAAAATGACATTGACTGCTTTGATTTGCAGCAGGATCTGCTTAGATTTGAAGAGTATTGTGCACAAAATAATTTGGCAATTAATGCTTCCAAATGTTACACTATAACTTTCTCTCGTAAACCATACATAGATTTAATTATTCCCTGAAAGGAGTTGCACTCTTAAGAGTGAACGAAATTCGTGATCTAGGTGTAATACACGATTCAAAACTAACGTATGAGAGTCATATCGATAACATTGCCACTAGATTGACGTGCCCCACGGTTTTATTTTAGTCTAGTCTATGCATATGTTTATAATTCCCACGACTGTATCTATTTTATTATTTTTTGGTTTTTAGTACATTTATCTTAAACATTGCAATGTATGTTTAATATAAAACCGTTTAACTTAAAAAGTTTTTTTATTTATAAAATAGACAGGGGTATTCTGGTATGTCGCGATTAAGCGGTTTTAGGGCTTTTGGGGTTTGCTGGTTACGAATATATTATCCATTTAGCGATCATTAATGGCGGACCAAAATTTTTATTATAACGACATGGGTTATGGTGTGGTACAGCCCTAATGTTATAGTATGTGTGTGGAAACTCGATAGTTGTAAGTTCCTTGTATAAGTACTTATTTGTGTCACCTTATTAGAGAGTAATAAACGGGATTTCGCAAGTAATGGACGTCTTTTAATTCGACTCCCTAACGACAACATCATATGGCGACCCTGCCAGCGACACGCTATCACGTTACGGCGCCGGCGGCGGTGCATCGCTTCGGCGCCCGTAACTAGAACCGATGCAGGTGCAATTTTTGCAGCGTGGACAATTTCGTGTGAACTAAGTGGCCCTGTGCATCGTTCTGCGTTGTGACAATGTGTAAAAATACTGTGGTGCTTTCGCATGTACGGTGCTGTGTATCCAAGTTGGATTTTCTTTGTCGAAAATGGGGAACAAACAATCTGTAGAAAAGGAACAAGTAGTGGTGGCACAAACTGCTGCCGGTGCAGGCACGAATTCAGGGACTGTCGACCAGCTACAACAACATGCAGCCAATACCAACTATATACTTGTAACCATTTGTGTTTTTTTGGGCGTTGTTCTTTTATTTTTGGGGTACAAATTGTACCGGAAATGCCATCGCGATTGGACAGAGCAACAAATACGCGAATTCGCGCTGAAGCGATCTGCAAGTTATTTTAGAAGGCTCCAGAGTCAGCCTTCAAGTGAGGCAACTGTGTAATCAACCATGTTTCTGTAATCTAGTTCTCGCAAAAAACATATTCGCTACTACGAAAACGTGCAAAAGTGTAAAAAGGGCAGAAGTGAAAAAAAAAAAAAAAAAAAGTGCGCGAGTGCAACATGCCGAAACATTATTTGAACTGGTATTGATAACATCATTTACTTATTATTTTTTCTTTTAGAGAGCGAAATCCCTACTATAATTTCGTAAAATGTACGATAAATTCGTCCTTGTAGATAAGTTTTTTGTATTATGTTTTATGTTATAAATCTTGCTTGATTTCAATTAAATGGCAGACGAGCTCAAAGAGCTATTTGAAAAATTCAAGTACGTTAAAGATTATTTAACTAAATTAGGCCCTAGTCGAAGGACCGCTAAAATAAGGCATGAAAAAAGTGTTGAATTGGAAAATTTAAAGAGGCAGTTTGATTTTATCTTGGACAATGTAAAAGTATTGTCAGAAACTGAAAAAATAACTAAGTTAGAAGCAGAGGAAATTGAAAATGTATGTGCCAGTATCAATAAATATTATATTAAAATAAGTGAATTATGTACTGCGATAGATTCTGTTTCTAAAGGTACAGTTACAGATAATTTAGTTATAATGGAAAAATTTCAATTAAAAACCGCTGTCAGTCTTTTACCGATTATGGACAAAACCGAATGTGTAACAAAGCAATTAATTTCTAATATTGAAATGTACTCTGATATGTTGGAAGTTGAGGAGCGAAATAAGCTAATAACTTTTGTTTTAAGGTCAAGGTTGTCCGAAGGTGCAAAACTAAGATTGCACGAAACTTATGCAACAGTTTCAGATCTGGTGAAGGACATGAAGGACCGACTTCTAAGTAAAAAATCAGACACTTCACTGCAACAGCAACTACAATGCTCTAGGCAGAATGACAAAACTGTAGCTGACTTCGGTAAGCAAATAGAACAATTATTACAAATATTGACGACCTCCGTGGCGTAGCGGTAGAGCATTCGACTGCTATGCAGGGGGTGCGGGTTCGATTCCCGCTCAGTGCAAATATTTGTATGCATGAATATGTATATTTGCATTGGTCTGGGTGTTTCTATATATAATATGTATGTATTTACAAAAAAAAAGTATTTAAGTATGTTTATCCGCATTCTAGATTCCATAACACAAGCTAGTTAAGCTATGCTTACCATGGGTCTAGATAGCGTTGTGTAGAATGTCGTGGAATATTTATTATTTATTTATTTATTTATTTGTTGATTTAACTATTTCTCAAGCGGATGGAGACTCGAAAAAATATGAAATTTTGAAAACTGTGAACGAAAAGAACGCTATTAAACGTTTTTCCGATGGTCTGAGAAATAGTCGAATCAGTGCAATTATAGCAGTAAGGAATTATACTACTTTGAGTGACGCTATCCGTGGTGCATTGGACGAAGAATTGTCGTTGTCATCCGACAATGGCGCCAGAGTGATGTATTTTCACCAAAATAGAGGTAGGTCAAATAATTTTTCGCCTCGTAACAATTACCGTGGTTATGGTAACCGAGGTAAGCGTAATTATTACAACTCACAAAATCATCCCCTTAATTATCAAGGTCATTCCCAAAATTATAGAGGTAGTTCTCAGAATTACCGAGGACGAGGTGGTTACAGACAACAACACCAGAATAATAATAATAATGTTTATTTCTCACCAAAACGTTTACATAACAAATCTCAAATAAAATACAGTAGAACGTAATTAATAAATTAGTACAAGGATCAATCAGAATTATGGCGGGCTGGCACCTGAACTAGGAGAATCCTGTGTCTCAGGCTACCAACCCTCCACCCCTGGCCAGAATCTAATATAATTTATAAATGAAGATGTGTGAAAATACGTGTGGGTGTGGGTGTGGGTGTGTGTGTGTATGTGTATGTGTATGTATGTGCGTGTGTGTGTGTGTGTGTGTGCGTGTGTGCGTGTGTGTGTGTGTGTGTGTGTTTTATGTATACATATGTTCGTGGATGTGTACGTATATGTTTTGTTTGTCTTTGGGTGTGCATTGAGTACCTATGTGTGAGTGTGTGTTGCGTCTGAGTGAGGGTTAGGCGTTTACGGCTGCATGTATACCGTATGTGTAAGTATGCGAATGTGCATCTGGATATGTAAGGATTCAAGTTCCTAGTGGTTTTTGCTTTATACTCGTAGAATTTTTTCTGTGCTAAGGTAATCATGGGCCATTAGATATTTTTTAAGTATAGATTTTAACCTAAACTTAGGCATTTTGTAGATTTGGTTCGAATCATTAACGAACCGATAAATGAAAGGGCCCATGTAATACAGTTGACGTCGAGCGAACATTGTGTTGAAGGAGGGAACAGGTGTTCGAATTCTTCTTTTACTCAGTGAGATCTTAGATGGATCGATAGATTTATGGTGACGTAGGACTGTACAGTAGATGTATAATTGGCGAACTGTGAGGAAACGCGATTCTTCATAAAGTTTTTGAGTGGGATATTTCCTGGTCTTATGGAACATGACTTTGATGACTGCGCGTTGGGCTCTTTCCAGCTCAAGCAGATGAGTTGGAGCAGCTCCACCCCAAATAGGGCAGCAGTAAGACAGAACGCATTGGCAAAGGGCATAGTATATGCTGGTTATGAGATTGCAGTCCGCAGCTTCGCGTAGGTTTTTAAAAATTGGAAGTAATTTACGTACTCTTTTGCTAAGTGACGATATATGCGGTTTCCAATTTAAATGGCAATCTATGATAATTCCCAGGTATTTATGGGTATCGGTCTGGGCAATGGGAATGCAGTCACAGTAGCCACTATTTTCGAGTTTGCATTGGGAAGTATGAGCTGTAATAGAAAAATTTGACATTGAACTTGTTGCTTCCGTTATTCTAAAACAAATATATTTTGTTTTAGTTACGTTAATAGTTAGTAAATGCTCATCAAGCCAAAGGCTAACTCGTTTGAGGCCCATTTCAGCAGACACTTGGACCTGTGGCCATGTTTTCCCACGGCAAATCAATACGGTATCATCTGCAAAAGCCAGTAATTCCGCGTTATCTATTTGAAGTTTACAGAGGCTATTAACGTAAGCTAAAAATAGCGTTGGACCGAGGGTACTACCCTGCGGAATTCCGTACGTAACCGGAAAGCTCGTGCTATAAGTGTTTTCTACTTTAACCACCTGACTTCTTCCATCCAAATAGTCTCGGAGCCACTCCAGAACCGTACCTCTTATGCCCATGTATTCCAGAGTGCGCAATAAAATTGGTATTGAAACGGTATCGAATGCCTTCTGGAGGTCCAAAAATATGGCAACACATTTTTCACCCTTGTCTACTGCCTTTGTAACGATATCCGAGAGCCTAGCTACCGCATCCTCAGTATTTCTACCCGAGCGGAAACCGTATTGGGTACTTGCTAGAATGTTTTTGCTTTCGAGGAATTTAATTAGACGAGTGTTAACTACTTTTTCCATTATTTTACTAATTGCACTCAGTAGCGATATGGGCCTGTAGTTAGCAATTGTCTCTGCGTCGCCACTCTTAAACACAGGCACCACAGCTGCTTCTTTGAAAATTGCTGGGAAAATCCCAGTGGTAAGGCTAAGATTACACAGATGAGCAATCATGGTGCATAAAATCGTCCGAGAGTTTTTTAGTACAATATTTTGAATGTTATCCATACCTGGAGCACTGCTATTCTTTAGGCTCATGATAATTTTATTAATTTCAATGTGATCTGTTGGGTCTAGAAACATAGAACTAACATTGCTTGACGAAGTATTTTTTTCTGCTAAGCGCAGTTCAGTAGTACCATTTCTTATTAAGATGTCTGTAGCTAGTTCTCTACCAATCGAGGTAAAGTATCGATTAACCATATTAAGTGATTCACAGGGTGAATCCGGCACTAGTTCAAGTAGATAAGATGCTCTGGAGTGATTTTTCTTAATATTACACAATTCTTTCACAGTATCCCAAGTCCCTTTATTATTTTTGAAATGTTTGTTAAATTTGTCCTTATAATAGTTATTTTTTAGATTTTTAGCTAATGAGTTACAAGTATTGCGATAGTTTAGGTACTGCGTTTTTATTTCGGCGTTGTCAGGATTCAGTTTTGAGATACTGTGAAGTTTATCCCTAGTCTTAAAACATTTGATAACACCTATTGTAATCCATGGTTTTAATGGTCGTTGACGATTAGCAAAAGAAGCTGTGTGTGAGTTTTGGGTTATAAGAGTCTGGAGCGTATTTATTAGTATTTCCGCGGCCAAGTTCGGGTCTGTAATTTTTAGAAAGGATGTCCAGTCTTTTGATTTTATAGCTTCAGTCAGAGCGGTATAATTTATTTTTGTTCTAGTTAGGTTTTTGTGAATGGTTGGTTTTGATGAGGGTGCACTATCATAGGTCAAGAACGTGGGATAATGGTCTGTGATATCTGTTTCAAGTACAAAACATTGATGGTCGCCCTCTAGCTTGCACATGAAGTGGTCTAAGCAGGTATGACCATGCGTGGGGATGTCAACGCCTTGATGTAAGCCATGGGAACCAATGATTTCCAGATAATCTCTAACGTCGGTATTATTGGTATCTAAGGTGTCGATGTTTATGTCTCCGGTTAGTATGATATGCCGCGATTTGGTATTGGTTAACAACGTGTCCAAAGCATCAAGGAATATTTTAGGATTTTTGAAACAGAAAGGGCGATATATACCTATTACTGTCAAGTTGCCTATTTTGGCCGTCAAGCAATTGGCCTCATCTAAGTCAACTTCTTGTACAGATGCTTTAATATTCACGTTCAAATACATGATCACTCCATCATTCTGGTTAAAGCTATGCTTACTGAAGTACATAGAGAAACCATCAATTTGAGGGGGATTCGAGTTTTCATTACACCAACATTCTGTCAGGACGATGATATCTATATTAGTTTTTAACCTTGTGATATATATTAGAAAGCTGTCTAAATTTTTATTTATACTTCTTATGTTGAATGAAATTATGTTTAATCTATTTGAATTATCAAACTTGTGCGCTAAATGGTTGGGGTCTATAATTAAGTTACATGGAATTTTGCAACACCTGTCAAATTCGTCAAATAATTGTCTGTTGTCCATTATTAGTTTTAAAAAGTGTGAGTGTGCTATTTATGTTGTTTGAAATTGAGTGGAATAAACTTATTTTTCGGCTGAAATACCATACAACATTAAAATAAATTTCAATAATTATAAAAAATGTATAGGCAAAATATGAATTCCAATGATAAGGTGTTGGACAATTGGTGCAGCTACTAGTAGTTATTGAGTTGCGTTGAGGTCTTTTGATTGAGTGGTTAGGTTGTAATTTGTTTATTTTGGAATAAATGTTGCCTAATTGTGTGGTTGTAAATTTTGTAAGTATGTAAGTTGAAGTGAAGTTGGATTGTGTTTTGATTGAGTGATAATTGTGTATATGGGCGCTATGGGCGAATGTGTAGATATTAGATATATAAGTTGTGTATGTTGGTTTAGATAAATAAGAATGTGTTTGTTTGTGTTTTCTTAATAAGCATAGATGTATAGGATTGACACTTAAAATACTAGTGGCAGTGACAACACTGTTACTTATTATATAAAATGTATTTTTTTTGTTAGTAGGAAAAGCATGTTCAATGTATCTTGATTTAGTTTCCAGTAGGAGTATTAAAAACCCGAAGAAGATCTTCATGTGAGCGTATTGGTAGGGCTGGCTTACCTTCACGTTGCCTGACATAGACATTACCCTGTGTACACCAGCAGAAGGTGTAGTCCATTTCTTTGGACTTGGTTCTTGCCGCTCGAAAAAGCAGTCGATTTGCTTTTGTTAGGCGCTCGTTATAATATAATCTTTGCGGCGTACCAGAGATGTCAAGGTCTGTTGTTGTTATATTTTTTCTAGATTTTGCAGCCGTCAATATCTGATCTCGTTTGGTACGACGCAACAGACGCATCACTACTGGTCTTGAAAATCTGGTATTTTGTTCAGCGTTTAGAGCAGATTTGACGCGGGGTCCAACACGGGCAACCCAGTCGATGTCCGAGTCGTTTAGTTCTACACCAACCTTGCGGGCTGCTAACAGTGCAATGTGGTATAAATTTTCATTGGCTTGCTCGGGTACGCCAGCCAATTCCAGCTCATTGCGCAGGTGTAATTGGGCTTGCCCATTCAATTCCTGCTTCAGTTCAACTACTGTAGCTTCCAGCAGCTTTAAGTCTTTATCACGGTTTTCTAGACAGTTAATTCTATTGCTGTTCGAGTCTACTGCTGTCACCAGTTCGGTAAGTTTTGTCTGACAATTAACCAACGAGACCGTCGCGTCTTCAAGTTGCTTTTTAAGAGAAGAAATTTCCTGTGTTAGATGACGCACTTCCTCTATCAATTCTTTTACTTCAGAGTTTACAGAACCGTCAGTCTGCATGTCTGCCTTTTTCCTTGTGGTAACATTCGAATCCGTAGGGCGTATCGGCGTTAAACTATTGTCGCCTCCTTTTTTTAGCGCCGCACAGCAGTCCGGACATTTCCATACTTTTATCTTGTCGCTTGACAACGTAGGTATTTTTATACATTGTGAGCAGAAGCTTTTTGCACATGTATCCACAGCACATTTAATACAAGTGTCTTTTGTATTTTTCAGACATCCATAGCATTTCATCTTGGATTAAGCTATGTTCAGCAGTAAAGAAATACAATTAATTCCAGATGTTTAGTTTTGCAAACAATAAACAAAATCTCTTTGGTCAATATTAATTCCTCACAGAGGCAAATCTTAGGTAGAAAAGATAGCGCCGTCTACGGTTAACTAATCACCGATGGCTCGCTATCGAAGTACCGTCATGCGTCACTGAGCGGCACACACAGCAGCGCGCACGCAGTAAGCGCTCTTATGTTCACTGGTTAACCGTGCGTTTTGCGTGTATTGTTCACAAAAACGTAAGTCATTCACTCACCAGCTGATCAGGTAGATATTAAAGTTTTATTCGTTATAAGCCACTATTCATCACTTTTTGTTGATTTTAATATATGATTTACTTCACTACAGTGTTATTGGCAATATGTACTGTTTTATATCAATTAAAGGTAAGTTTTCAAAGGATATTTTATTTTTTTTTTGTTGAGAGAAAGTATGTACGTGTATTAACTGTTTCACTTCAATAATTTTAGATTTGGGGGACGTCGATTTCAGAACTCTAGGGGTTCCCGTGGTCATCGTGCTAATATGGCACAATCAGCCAGTAACGACGATGATAAATCCACAAACGCACAGGCAAACAATGATAACGGTAGTGAGAAAAAATTAGAATTACCTAATTATTTTTTTCGAGCCTAATAATTTAGTTTGTTATTATGCTAATATTAATTCAGTTATATTTGACGTTAATGATGTTAGTTATTCTTGGTTACTCGATACAGGAGCATCGATATCTCTCATTAGATACGAAGTGGTGGTTAGAGACCAAATCCCTTATCATGCTGAGGAAATAAAAATCAAAGGCATAGGAGGTGATGTAGTATCTGAAGGATTTGTAATTTTAGATCTTTGTTGTAAAGGAAAGGTATTGAGTCATAAATTTTATGTGTTTAAGAATTTACCTTTCCGTTCGGAAGGTATATTGGGACAAGACTTTATTAGTAAATTTAATTGCATTTTAAACTTTGAAAAAAAATATTCTTACTGTAAATGAGCAGGAAACTTTTTCATTGCCATTACAAATGGGACAAATTGGTCCAAATAACTATATTACCTTACAACCCAGGTGTGAATCGATTCATTTTATAGATTTAGGCATTAATAAGGAGTGTATAATCGCTCCCAGTGAGTTGTGTGAAGGAATCTATCTTGCTAGTGTACTGGTAAGTCCTCGTAAAGGTAAAATACCTATTAAGATATTAAATACTAGAGACGACGAAGTTCGACTCAGTTATTTTATTCCGGAATTAATAAGTTTAGATGATTATTCTATTTGTAGTTTTGAAAAGGAATTGAATAATTCTGACAGAGTAAAGAATTTGTTTTCCATGCTAAATTTAAGTCATTTAAATTCTGAGGAACAGATATCTATAGAAAATATTTGTGCGAAATATTCAGACATATTTTTGCTGTCAGGTGATAAGTTAGGTGTTACAAATTTATATAAGCAAAAAATTTATTTAAAGGAAAATGTTACACCATCTTATGTTAAACCGTATAGATTACCTAGGTCACAAAAACAGGAAATAGAAAGGCAAATACAGCAAATGATTAAAGATGATATTGTAGAAGAAAGTCAGAGTGAATGGAATAGTCCTATCTTGCTCGTACCAAAGAAGAGTGCGGACTCTAGTAAGAAATGGCGTTTAGTAGTAGATTATCGAAAGTTAAATGAAAGGATTATGGATGACAAATTCCCTCTTCCAAATATAACCGAAATTTTAGATTCTCTGTCTGGTGCAATATATTTTAGTCATCTAGATTTATCACAATCATACTACCAATTATTACTAGAGCCTGAAAGCAGAAAATATACAGCTTTTACTACAGATAAACAGTATCAACTTAAGAGATTACCTATGGGTTTAAAAATTAGTCCGAATGCTTTTAGTCGTTTAATGACAGTCGCTATGGCTGGTTTAAATTATGAAAAAGCTTTAGTTTATTTAGACGATTTAATTTGCTATGGACGCAGCCTAGATATTCATAACAAAAATCTAGTATATATATTTGAGAGATTAAGAAAAGTAAATTTGAAAGTAAATCCTAGTAAGTGCCAATTTTTCAAAAAAGAATTATTATATTTAGGACATGTAGTATCATCAAATGGTGTACAACCAGATCCAGAAAAAACTAAAGTTATAAAAAATTATCCAAGACCTCAGTCTCGTGACGAAGTCAAACGCTTTGTCGCTTTTTCTAATTATTATCGAAAATTTGTACCTTATTTTGCTGAGATCACAATACCACTCAATAAATTATGCCGAAAGTCAGTTAAATTTGAATGGACAAATGAATGTGAAAATGCGTTTATTCATCTGAAAAAGTTGCTATGTAAACCCCCTATATTACAATATCCCGATTTTTCAACTGAGAATGAGTTTATTTTACGTACTGATGCCTCTGGTAAGGCTATTGGTGCTGTGTTATGTAACAATAATGATTTACCTATTGCGTATGCAAGTCGTACTTTAAATAAAGGTGAAATTAACTATCCCACTATAGAGAAGGAACTTTTGGCTATAGTATGGGCTGTTCAATATTTTCGACCATACTTGTATGGTAAACATTTTAAAATTTTTACGGATCATAAACCACTTGTCTATTTATTTTCTATGAGTAATCCATCTAGCAGACTTTTCAAGTTTAGGTTAATTTTAGAGGAGTATGATTATGACATTGAGTATGTTAGAGGTACGAGTAATGTGGCGGCCGATGCATTATCTCGTATAGTTATTTCATCAGAAGATTTGAAAGAAATGAGTGTGCAATCTGTGAATGTAATGACTAGAAGTATGACAAGAGCGTTGAATCAAGATATGACTGACCATTCATTGGTCGATAAGGTTTCTATTGACAATCGGATTGATCACCCGGATGTCGTGGAGATGCTTAAAAAACCTAATAATTGCATAGAATTGATATTTAAAAATAATTTGAAAGGAGATTTTGTTTATTTTAAAGAGAGATATATCATATGTGTTAATCTGAATTCTCGATCATCTCAAGCGCGAGACGTTTTCGTGAGAGATTTTGGATGGTTTTATAACGAAAATAATATTAAAGAAGTATTTGTAAAAATAAACAATGATACAATGAAATATATTAAATGGTTAACCAATACTAATAAAAAGTGGACCGTTCCACGAGTTTGTGTTATAAAAGGAGCGATACGGATAAATAATGACGATGATAAACTAGTAATTCTGAATGATTTTCATTTATTGCCGACAAGCGGCCATGCTGGGATAAGACGAAATATAAAAAGATATTATTTTTGGCCAAATATGGAGGACGATGTTAAAAAGTACGTAAAGAAATGTATAAAATGTCAAAGACAAAAACATTCTTTACCTACCAAACAGCCAATGGAAATTTCAACCACTGCGCAGTTAGCTTTAGATAAGATATATTTAGATATACTTGGGCCCTTAAGTAAGGATTATTATAATTATTCATATATACTCACCCTACAGTGTGAGCTAAGTAAGTATATAGAAGCTTATCCTTTAGAAAATAAGGATAGTGTTAGTGTGGCGAAATCTTTAGTTGATAATTTTATCTTAAGGTATGGAATACCCCGAGAAATAGCATCGGATCGTGGGACAGAGTTTTTGTCAACTACTATGTAGTATAGTATAATCGGGATAACTTCCATCGAACAATGGTTTCAGTGGCTGTGGTGGTGTAAGTAATGGATCCAGTTTGACTTTTCCACTTGCGCAGCACAATCCAGCCGTTTCTCTTTTGAACTTTAACGCATTGCAATATCAGTATATAGTCGTCATTGGTCCAATATCTAAATTTTCATCATCACTGTAGTTCGCAGTGGGATCATATTGGAATGCCAAGCGATTGTATGATGCCAATGATCTTCGTGTGCTCACGCGTTGTCTCAATCGGGCATTTTCTCTGATTATATTTTGTCTTTCTTCGCTTAAGTTTTGTGAATACACTTGTTGCTGGCTTGCATGTCTTGTGCGGCGGCCGATGTTCGCACGTCGTCCTCTAGGCATTTTGGACTATGGACAGAGTGGTGAATTTAACCTCAAATGTACGATTCACATAATTTACTCAGTTCAACTTACCACCTTAAAGACAAATGCCTGCTGTTGAAATTGAATAAAAATTTGCACAATACACGTGATTGATTTGATGGTTTCCAATTGAACTGTTAGGAAACGAATAACTTATTTTTTTTACTTTTTTTTTCACAATTTCACAGTGAACACAATACCGGTTTGTCACATGAAATTAACTGAGCAGAGAACAATGAGTAGCTGTCAAACAATGTATGACGCACTGGCGCCATTTACTTAAAATGTTGGTTTGTAGTACATGCTATGTATCAGAGATGGCGCTGTATGTGAAAAATGATTTTCCCGCTTTTCTGTTGAAATTTTTCCTAAATTTTCTTTGCTATAAACCTCACGGAGCCCGAGACCTTTCCAACGAATGCAAAACCGTGGAAATCGGTTCGTGCGTTCTGGAGTTATAGCGTCAGGAAGGAAAACCCAACTTATTTATATATAGTAGATAATATAGTAGATTGAACGATTTTAAAGAAGTTGCTAGGTACCCCACGGATATATTTTGTTATTCAAAATACTATTCAATAAATCATTTTCGTAACCCAAAAAGCAAGTAAACCGTATTTATACACATTAACTTATAGAATAAATAATGGAGCTAACAATTTAAGTACCTTTTCTCGTGTTCCACGGGAACCCCACTACGTGGTCAGCGAGACCGTTATATCGAACTCAAACCGACTAACGCGATCTCATTAAAGTGGATTAATAAGATGGCCGCCGCTACAAAATGGCGGATAATTTATGTTTTATTAATCCCATCAATATGGGTATCAAATGAAAGGGCTCAACAAGCAGAATACAATATACTATAAAAAATTGAAATCCAAGATGGCGGCCGCTACAAAATGGCGGATAACGTAGGTTTTATCAATCTCATCAATATGGGTATCAAATGAAAGGGCTCAACAAGCAGAATACAATATACTATAAAAAATTGAAATCCAAGATGGCGGCCGCTACAAAATGGCGGATAACGTAGGTTTTATCAATCCCATCAATATGGGTATCAAATGATAGGGCTCAACAAGCAGAATACAATATACTATAAAAAATTGAAATCCAAGATGGCGGCCGCTTCAAAATGCGATTAACTTAGGTTTTATCAATCCCATCAATATGGGTATCAAATGAAAGTGCTCAACCAGTAGAATACAATGTACTATATAAAATTAAAATCCAAGATGGCGGCCTCTACAAAATGGCGGATAACTTAGGTTTTATCAATCCCATCAACATGGGTATCAAATGAAAGGTCTAATAAACTAACGGGCAAGAAACCTTGCAATAATGAAGCACTAAATGAATTAAACAGAATGCGAAATAAAAACTAAAAACTAGAAAATAAAAATAGGTAAAAAAACTTTTTAAGTTAAACGGTTTTATGTTAAACATACATTGCAATGTTTAAGATAAATGTACTAAAAACCAAAAAATAATAAAATAGATACAGTCGTGGGAATTATAAACATATGCATAGACTAGACTAAAATAAAACCGTGGGGCACGTCAATTGTCTACAAATTATCGACTTAATGTGCGATAGAAGAATCGTTTAACTCGTCGTTAGGCAGTTGGCCCGCAGACGGTGAGGAAATTACTTACTATTTTCTTGCTCATGGAAATTCCAATAGTTATACACTCCATGTAAATAAAAGAGAGACAATTGACGTGCCCCACGGTTTTATTTTAGTCTAGTCTATGCATATGTTTATAATTCCCACGACTGTATCTATTTTATTATTTTTTGGTTTTTAGTACATTTATCTTAAACATTGCAATGTATGTTTAATATAAAACCGTTTAACTTAAAAAGTTTTTTTATTTATAAAATAGACAGGGGTATTCTGGTATGTCGCGATTGAGCGGTTTTAGGGCTTTTGGGGTTTGCTGGTTACGAATATATTATCCATTTAGCGATCATTGATGGCGGACCAAAATTTTTATTATAACGACATGGGTATCGAGTTCGACGTTTTCGGGGTTGCTTATTACGAGTATACTATCCATTTAGCGATCAAACAATAAACTATTATACAAGCTACCAAAAACGACCCACAGGGGCCGTGCGTTTTAGTCGGTTCGAGTCCGACATAGCCTCTCCCACCGGATTCTGCGGGAGGGGTATCCGCGGGGATTTTTCGCACGTAATAAAAAATAGGTAAAGAAATGACGTCCTCTGCCATAACAAAAAACATAGAGGGAACATTAGCGTAGAGGTGTGTACCTTGGCCACGAGCGTGCCCACGTCGGCGTCCTCGGGCAGCGTGACGCTGTAGCTGGCGGCGGAGAAGCGCGGCGCGTTGTCGTTGGCGTCGGCCAGCGCCACGCGCAGCTCCGAGCTGCACGCCCAGGCGCCGCGCGCGCGGTCCTGCGCGTGCGCCCGCAGCGCGTACGCGCCGCGCGCCTCGCGGTCCAGCGCCGCCGCCACACGCACCTCGCCCGACTCCTGCGCACGGACCAACGCTCTGGATTCTACACTTTCGAGTGCGGTTACTTGTTTCGACTCATGCGGCCGACAGGTGTCGTACTTCACCTTGTTTTTCTCTGCGTTGCATTTAAACTTATTCCACGACAACACACGACCTCCTTTGACGACATATTGAAAAAAATAAAAATGAATGTCGAATTTTGTCTCATATCAGCTTATGCACTGTAAACATAGATTGCGAACGAGAGAACCGTCTGCTATCTGTTTTAGTGACGATTGGCACTCCCAGCCCGCGCCGCGGCGCACCTTGTCTATGGTGAAGTGGTGCGCGTCGTCGCCGGTGAGGTAGTAGCGCAGGCGCGCGTCGCCGGGCTCGTCGTCGTCGCCGGTCTCCAGCGCCATGACGCGCGTGCCGACGGGCGCGTCCTCGGGCAGCCGCGCGAAGTAGCGGTGGCGCAGGCAGTACGGCGGGTTGTCTGTCGAAAAGCACCGCGATTACAAAATTGATCGATCGTTTCGACCGGTCGCTCGAGATAGTCGTATCCACTGTACGGGGCTAAGTTCCCCGTTCGATCGCCGGGGAGCGGTAACTACAGGACCATCTTTATCGGAGTTTTTTTTTATCCCACTTAGTTGGCAGACAAGCACACGGCCCACCCGATGGAAAGTGGTTACCGTGACCTATGGACGTCTGTAACACCAGAGGAGTCACAGTCGCGCTGCCAACCCTGTAAGTGCAGAGTTTATGTGCCGCCAGTAGAAGACAAAGCAGGATGCTCACGGCAAAAGCAGCATCGATAAAAAGTGAACAATGTAACGTACGATTTGCCCGAACATACTCGAACGAACGTCGTCGGGCCTGACCGGTGCGAGGAAGAGAAGAAAGAAAGAGGTTATCAAACCGAACCGTTGACGTCGAGCACGGTGACGAGCACGCTCGTGGTGGCCGTGAACTTGCCGTCGGTGGCGGCCACGCGCAGCTCGTAGGCGGCCTCGGCCTCGCGGTCCAGCGGCCGCGCCACGAACAGCTCGCCCGACGCGCGCATCTGGAAGCGCGCGCGCGGGTCGCCGTCCGCCACGAAGAAGGACAGCGGCGCGGTGGCCGCGTCCGCGTCGCGCACGTCCAGGCGCAGCAGCACGGTGCCGGCGGCCGCGTCCTCGCGCACGGCGGCGCGGTACTGCGGCGCGCCGAAGGCGGGCGGGCAGTCGTTGTAGTCCACGAGGCGCAGCACCAGCGTGCCGCGCGCGGCGCGCCGCTCGGCGCCCAGGTCGCTGGCGCGCACGCCCAGGCGGTGCTCGGCGCGCGCCTCGCGGTCCAGCGCGCCCAGCGTGCGCACCCAGCCCGTGTACGGGTCCACGGCGAACAGCCCGTGCGCGCCCTCCTCGTCCTCCGCCAGCGCGTAGCGCACCTCGCCGTTGGCGCCGGCGTCCGGGTCGTCCGCCATCACTACAAGAATAACAATCATTTATTTGCCTTTAAACATGGTCACATGGATCTTACAATATTATGTTAATGCACAGCATGCTTAGCTGCAATTTGCAGCATGCAAATTTTATTAGTTATCAATATTAGATACAAGAAGTGTTATCAGTTCTTACAGTCATCAATCTATGGAATTTGGTAAACAATATTACAATATTTCAAATGTCAATAAAATTATTACAGCTTGTCTCAATAAGTAATTAGTTTCAGTAGTCACATCATATTCTAATTACTTTCATTTTTTTTTTTATTAAGTCTACTTACATTATTTACTCCTATTTATTTTTATGGGTTATAAATTCTTTCACTGTGTAAAAACATCTATCCGTGAGCCACTTCTTTAAAGAATGAGAAAATCTTGATTGAGGTAGCTCTCTTAAGTCAAATTTATATTGAGATTATTTATTTTTACCCATGTACATATTGATTCTATTGTCTTCTTCAATATCTTATCGTAGTCATCGCTACTATTATTACTCTGTGCAACCACTACTGAAATATCATCCGCAAACAAAAACATTTATGGCTCGTAACCTTCGGGATATCATTTATGTAGATTAAAAATAGCAGTGACCCTAGGATACTGCCCTGTGGAACCCCTACCCCATTTATTTCATATGGAGATCTATATGAAGTGACCACTTGTTCCGCGTTTGTTCGAGTAATTTCTACGCACTGTTTTCGGTCTTTCAAGTAGCTCTCTAGCCATTGTAGACATACGCCTCTTATACCGTATAGCTCACATTTGTATAATAGTATTTGGTGGTCGACAAAATCAAAGGCACTGGACATATCAATATCATATAAATATTGTCGAAACCTTCCCTTTCTTATCTACTGATTCAGTTATGCTTTAAATCAACGAGAACGCAGCTAGTGTAGTTGATTTACCTTTCTGAAACCCGTTCTGTTCTCTTGTGATTATTTTGTGTTTATCCAAAAAAATAGTAATTCGCCCGTGCATTAATTTTTCAAAAATTTTGGAAAAGATTGGTATTAGTGTAATTGATCGATAATTATTTAGTTCATCTCTACTCTCTTTTTTATGTATTGGTTTGACTATAGATGTTTTGAGTTTATCGGGAAAGGTACCTTGCCAGAAAGATAGATTAATTAGGTGACAGAGTATCTCCAAGATCTCGTCACAACAGCTTTTTATATTTTTTGTTCTGACCATGTCATAGCCAACTGCGTTAGTATTTCTTAACATTTTGATAGTTCTTTTGACCTCACTCTCAGAGCATCATGTTAAGAACATGGTTGAGTCGACTTTATTTACAAAATCATAGTTTGGCGTAAAGTTTCTTACTGTTTTCGTTTTTAATATATAAAAATTGTAAAATGCACTTGCTATCTCCGTTGGCTCTGTTATTGAGCTTCCCTTCCAGTTTATTCTTTGTATATCTGTATATCTGTGCGTATATTTACATTATCGAGTTTGTTACCAATAATCTCCCATGCTGCCTTACATTTATTCTTCGCATTATGGATATGTTTAATGTTTATGTTCTTTTTAGAGGCTATAATGCATTTTTTAAGCAGCTTATTGTACTTCATATAATTTATTTTGTTAGTATCACTATTGTCCCTGTAGCATATGTATCTTAATTTCCTTTTCACAATAGAAGATTTCTTTATCCCCTTTGTTATCCATTTTGGGGTCGTTGTATTTGATTTAATTTTAATTTTATTTGTGGAGAAACATAGATCATAGAACATAGTAAATGTGTCATGAAACAGGTTAAAAGCGTGATTACAATCTAGTTCGTTAAATACTTCCGACCACGATAAGCTAGATAGACAATTTTTGAATTTTTTTATATTTTCGTCATTGTAATCTCGCTTGAGTATATAAACATTAGGTGCTTTACTTTTCTCTTGCTTTACAGGGAAATCTATACTTTGAGCCGTGTTGTGGTCAGATAAACAGAGGTGGTGCAACTCACCTACTACGTTCTTCATGTTACTGATAATATGATCAATACATCTCTTCTGTCGGGTAGGCTGTGTGATGTGTGCTTCAAGCTTATAGTTAAGAAGAAATCCCCTTAGTCTATTCGATATGTTGCAACTTTCTAGTAAATTTATGTTCAGATCCCCAGCAATGTTTAAAAAGGCCAGTGAAGATAAGTTGTACAAATCTAGGGATACCACGAAACTTCTGCTGCCTAGCTGTAAAACTTCTCTCCATCAAAATAATTCACATTATATGACAGCCAAAATTTATAACCACATACCCAGACCCATTAGAGAGCTAACCTTCAACAAATTTAAGAAAGCACTAACTACCTGGCTGATTGAGAAGTGTTATTATAGTGTCAAGGAGTTTCTTGAGGATAAATGATGATTGTTTGGGTACAAATCACATTTGAAGTGTCGTTTTAATGTATTATGTGGGACTTATAAATGAGATGATTATTGTATGTGTAATTATTAGTAGGTAGGTATTGTGTATTCTTTTATATAAAAAAAAATAAAATATTAATTAATTATACTTGCATGTATTCTTGACACTAAATATTGACATTATTGGACATTTTATATGGTGGCGCGATTCTCATGCCACCTGAGCTAGTGGACTGTATTATCCAGGGGGTGAAGCTAACATGTTTCATATGACACTTTACACAACAAACAAGACAGGTGATCGGGTTGCCGCGGAGGTGGTTTAGGCATTGAATGCAACCCAAGAAATTAGGAGAGGATGCACTAACCTTTATGACGCCACGTGCTGTCGAAGCCGGTGCACCGGTCTTCTCTTCCTGGCTCAGGAGCTGCTGCCCACATCACTAAATCACTTGAGGGACACACGAGAGGCACAATCCGATCGGTAAAGGTCTATGAAAGCGGTTAAAATCCAACAAACATTATTAATTTCTGAGAGTCGCGTGCGCTGCCGCCATTGTTTATTCTAGTTCAATGCGAAGTCAAGATGCGGCTATTTCAACCATTGGCGGGGCGAAACTATTGTTATCTCACTTTAGAGGTAGTGCGGGAGGGAGATGGGTATAGGGAGCGTGTGCTCAGCGTCAACCAATTGAGACGATTTGAATTTACTACTACTGGCGCCACCATTCCCCCCGGCTTGAAGGGTTACCTTCAAAACGAAAAATGCGGAACAAATCTAAAGTCTAATCTAAATCTAGGTTTGGGAAATAACAACTAAAATATAAACCTAGATTTGAACTCGTGCCTACTGCTGGCTAGGCAGAGGGCAGAGGCGAACAACCGGGCGCAGATACGATCCGGTTGCGGTTTTAACCCGTACAACACGAGTTATCCCGCGGGAATCGGGAAAAACTTCCTCTACTACTCCTAGAGGCCAATGCAAAGGAGGCGCATTCCCAGTCATAAGGGCTACCACCGTACCTACAGTAATTGGGTTAGATGGAGTATTCCATTTTTGACGCGACTGCAGCGTGTGCAAACAATCGGTTCTCCAACGATTCCAAAACGATTGGACTAATCTATCCAAAAGAGCGTGACGAGTTAGAAGAAGCATTCTATCGTCATCAACATCTATTGCGGGCAAATATTTTAGCGTACTTAAATCACCGGTCAACTCTATATGACCGCGCGTAGATAAAATTCTCAAAAATCGGCCTACATAAACAACACAACGCAACAGTCTCGACCAAGACGAGACGCGATTAGCCAACAACAAAATAAGGGACTCTTCACGTGGGACCGATACAACAAGCGAGTGCTTCTTCTCCTCGGGTGGTTCGGAAACCGTAGTGGGATTGAATTGACTAACTGGCCACTTATCTAACGCGGCATGAATCCAGGTCGGTCCACTAAACCATAACGGGTGATCTAAAATTTGCGAAGGAAGCAATCCACGAGAGAGACAATCGGCTGAGTTGTCGGTGCCAGCAACGTGAAAGAGATTTTGTGGCGCTAATTCAGATTGAATTTTTGCCACTCTATTAGCGAAGAATGTGTCCCAATGATGGGGCGAAGAGTGGGCCCAACACAAAGCGACTGTTGAGTCCGAAAAAGCTAAAATTCTACTAATATTAATGCGACACGGAAGTGCTAGTCTTAGCACTGCCATCCAAAACTACGCGGAGTTTAGTAGTAAGCTTATCTTCTCTAATAACTCCGTGGTGCGGGATAATGTACGAAGGCTGGGTCTCGTCAGTGTCCGCAGGCGCAGGTGAGATGTAACCTTTATCTAAATATTCGTTAACAACCTCATCATAGGCTTGCTTTAACTTTGGAGACGCCTGCATCTTTCGTTC
The DNA here is from genome assembly GCA_963662185.1 of Eilema griseolum. Lineage (NCBI taxonomy): Eukaryota > Metazoa > Arthropoda > Insecta > Lepidoptera > Erebidae > Eilema > Eilema griseolum. The sequence goes on from OY759251.1 coordinate 1,250,691, forward strand.
TAAACAAAGAAAGCGTTTTTCAGCGGATACACGGGAGTCACCGAGCGAAAAAATATCTCCCTTGAAAGGGAGCGCGACAACATAACGACCCTGCTCATCACGAGTAGTCGTGCGACAATAAATCTCCTCAGCCATCTTGTCATCAGGGCTTAGGATAGGTGGGACATTGACCTCTTCAATTTCCCAAAACTTGCGGATGGTAGACTCCAGTGGCGGCTCGACGGTGCAACAGAACGAAGCAGTCGAGTGACTAAAACTATCTATGGAAGCGGGTGCGGAACCAATTATAACAAACCCAAGAACTGTTTCCAATGCGTGCGGAGCGGGGTACGTCGGTCCCCCTTGAACCTTACGTGATAACTGGAGGTGCGGGAGAATCGAAGCGCCGATCAATATATCGACGACTCCAGGAACAGCGTAAGTCTCATCTGCTAAAGGCAAGTTTTTAAATTTCGTTAATAAAGACGTGTCAACCGGGACGGTAGGCAACTGTTCAGTTATTTTATCTGTAACGAGCGAATCCATGTCAAACTAAATATTATTATTAAAACGAGATCCAAACCTTGTTTTAACGGTGCCATGAACAGCTGACTGTAAACCTCCAAAACCCTTCACCACTGAGCGGGTTGAACGCTTATTAACATTGAAACCAAGACGTTGACAACAATCTTGAGTAATAAAATTACTTTGCGAAGCGCCATCTAATAGCGCTCGAACAATGTGCGGTTTACCTAATGCATCAACAATAATGACGCGAGCAGTCGCGAGGACGACAGTAGTGAGCGCAGCATTAGCGGACAACGAACACAAGGTGACGTCATTCGCAGCGGTCTCCGGGCAGGCCGGAGCGCGCGCGAGCGCGGGCTGCGGCTGTGGCGCAGGCCGCCGTGTGCCACCGCTCGACGAACCAACTGTGCTCACATTGGATGCGGCATTACTATTTTCAAAATGAAGTAAAGTGTGGTGTCTCGCTGGACATTTGCGACAACTATTGCTACTATTACATAAAACAACGCGGTGTTTAGTACCGAGACAATTAAAACAAAAATTATTAGCGCGAACAAATTTATAACGATCACTAGGCGATAATTTTAGGAAACCCGGACACTTGTACAATTGCGAATGATGAGCATTACACAAAGAGCAAACAGGTGATTGTACATGTGCTGGTGCGGTATTAACATAAGTATGAGTTGACTTCAGTGACTTCGATGACGCATCTATTTTGCGTTCGGAACTAACAACTTTCTTCGCGCCTTCATGTTTCGATGAAGAGCGTTGCAATATTTTTATATGCTCGCGAACAAAACTTTCTAAGTCTTCGAACTTAGAAATTTTATTGCCGCGATGATCCGACTCAAATAAACGAATGGTTTCGGAATCTAATTTCTTTAAACCCATATACAAAAATAAGAAGTCGCAGAGGTCATCGATCTTTAGGTTCTTTACGGCGCGAACAGATGATGCGAAAGTATCTAGAAACTTCTCTAAGTTTTGATCGTTACATGCCGTAATGGCTTTCAAATCAAACATCTGATCCAAATATGCATTAGCTACCGATCTTTTATCCTCATACTTAGCTTTCAAAGTATTTAAAATTAAATTATAATTTTCGGCACTAAACGTAATTCCAGCGCAAACGGTTATAGCTTTACCAGTTAATTTTTCAACGAGATAATGCAATTTTTCGTGATCTGTCAACGAATCGTTCTTATCTATTGTATTCTCAAAACTATCTATAAATAAACACCAATTGCGGATGTTACCATCAAATTCGGGTATCTGAATTGGTGGCAACTTAGGTCGGTCGCGAGTGGGATTGGGTCGGTCAGACGGTTTCTCCAAACTCCTAGCGACGCGTTTGATACGACAATACAAATCGTCAAACGACGACAAGGCCTGATAACTCACTGAGTAATCGGGATTTAAATTTAACTCTAAAACGTTGATGTCATGTACTAAGGATTCGAAATCCGCGCGTAAACTATCCAAGTTTTCTATAGAACACAAGAACGAATCTCTAATAGCCAAATCAGAGGTTTTAAGTGCATTATCACAAATCGATTGTACGCGAGAGTAAATCATTTCTCTTTTAGCGTATAAAAGTTTCAATTGAACTTTACTATCGGTACTACCAACCTTTGGGGGCATTTTTACAACTAAATATCAAACTAAAGTGCGGTAAACAACAAATGAAATGACTTAATCTTAGCGGTACAGAGCAGCGACGCGGCGCGAACGATATCCGTAGGTAGGTAGGTACCTATGACTGCGAGTGCAAGCTTGAACAAACGCGCATAGCAACAACCAGATCGTACCTACGCGAGCTAGATCGCTGTCTAGGTTCAACTATTATTTCAGGGATTAAGTATTGCGTAATATCTATTCAAATTAAAATACTTTCGTATGAATTTGAATGAAATGCGAGCGAGGTACAACCGCGTACCTACCGTATTAGGTAAATACGATGCGAGCTAGCGGCGAACGGACAACTTAGAAATTGAAACAAATAAAAACAAAAGCCAAATGCGTTAGGTATTACACTGTGCCTATGCACTAGGGTGTCTAGGATACCTAAGATCTAAACCTAAATGCCTAGATGCGGGGTTTTCTACTAAAATAACTAGGTATTTAGGCGCGGTGCGTTTATTCCCAATGGAATAAATGACAAAAGGCGAAACTACGACTAAGGATTGATACGATAAGAGAAATGCGAGCGATGTATAACCGCGTACCTACCCATGTAGGTATTAGGTAAATACGATGCGAGCCAGCGGCGAACGGACAACTCAGAAATTGAAATAGCCAAATGCGTTAGGTATTACACTGTGTCTATGCACTAGGGTGTCTAGGATACCTAAGATCTAAACCTAAATGCCTAGATGCGGGGTTTTCTACTAAAATAACTAGGTATTTAGGTGCGGTGCGTTTATTCCCAATAGAATAAATAACAAAATGCGAGCTACGACTAAGGATCCGGCTCGACCGGGACCAAAAAGAATGGTGGCGCGATTCTCATGCCACCTGAGCTAGTGGACTGTATTATCCGGGGGGTGAAGCTAACATGTTTCATATGACACTTTACACAACAAACAAGACAGGTGATCGGGTTGCCGCGGAGGTGGTTTAGGCATTGAATGCAACCCAAGAAATTAGGAGAGGATGCACTAACCTTTATGACGCCACGTGCTGTCGAAGCCGGTGCACCGGTCTTCTCTTCCTGGCTCAGGAGCTGCTGCCCACATCACTAAATCACTTGAGGGACACACGAGAGGCACAATCCGATCGGTAAAGGTCTATGAAAGCGGTTAAAATCCAACAAACATTATTAATTTCTGAGAGTCGCGTGCGCTGCCGCCATTGTTTATTCTAGTTCAATGCGAAGTCAAGATGCGGCTATTTCAACCATTGGCGGGGCGAAACTATTGTTATCTCACTTTAGAGGTAGTGCGGGAGGGAGATGGGTATAGGGAGCGTGTGCTCAGCGTCAACCAATTGAGACGATTTGAATTTACTACTACTGGCGCCACCATTATATGTATTCTAATTTTAATTTTAATCTTATTACAATTGAATTACCTACATCATCATCAATCGAATATGTAACATTTTCAATGGATTTTGCATGCAGAGAAACTGCGAAGCATGTCGGACCTTATTTGTTTTTGTAACACCATTGTAACATACCGTGTTTCGAGCAATAAATGATTTACTTACAATGATAATACGTCTATTTTCTTTTATGTCTAATTTGTGTATTAGGGTATTTAATTTGTCAAAGAAGACATTTAAGTCGGCACCAGGTATTCTATATAAGCATATAACTACACACTGTAAAGAAGGTATCTCCACACCACAGCATTCGAATGTATTTATACTAGCCATGCTTCTACACTCATGTATTGGTTTGGATTCCAACCCTTGGCTAACCAAAATGCACACGCCACCACGTTTCTTGTCCTGTCTAGAAAAAGAACTAGCCAGTCTAAAATTGTGAACATTTATGTTATGTTCATCTCCATGCAACACAAAGGTTTCCGTGAAGCATAATATCCGAACTACCTTCCCGCTTACTAGAAGCTGATCCAGACATATTTCTATTTTTTCTATTTTATTTAAAAGCCCTGCTATGTTTTGGTGAAATAGTGTTATGAGTTTAGTATGCGGTCTACTAATTGTATGATGTTTATTCTCACAGAAAAAACGCGTCAGCTCTTCTAGGGTTCATTGACTTTTCTACAGATTTTATATACTGAAAGTAGAAGGGTATTGTACCCCTACTTGGTTGCAAAGTGCCAGATTCTGTTGATTTATTCACCACATTTACACTCCTATCATAAGAAAATTGAGAAGGTGCAATGTTCTGTTTTTGTGGCTCCATAGAACCAGATAATAGAGTACCCTGTTGTGAATTATTCGCTGTAGGAAAATTTAAGAACTGCTTTTTGTAATAATTGGAATCTCCTACTAAGTTAATTTTGTGGCACACATTCATAAAATACTTTGTTTTATAACCATCTCCATAATCTAAGTTCAAAAATTCACAGTTATTAAAATTATTACAAATATTTTTATAGTATAGACTTTAGTAACCCTATTAGTTCGTATATAATCTTATTAGGGTTCGTATCATCCTCTCCTGTACATGTGACCAAATAGTTGTTGGTGGATTCTTTTAATTGTTTACAGGATTTCAATATTTCTGCTGTAGTTGCATACGGTTTAATTATGGATGATATATTGTATTCTTCATATTTGGTATTCATTCTAGAGTGAATCAACTTCGATGCTAGTCCCGAAAGCTGCTTACCTCCTACTACCAGTATCTCAGGATATATTTTTTTTTTCATGTAGTAGGGTAATTTTTTGTCATAATTGTTTCCTTCAGCTATTTTAACTCCATCTATTGACAATTGTGGAGAACGGTAGCCCTGCAGTTCCAAACCTTTTTCTTCCGTAAGTTCATCTTCAGTTCATTCTTCTCGCTTGTGCTTAAATTCGCTAATTTTGTTATTTTTTCCAGATTTTGATGTACTCGCCGGTGATGTTTGGATTTTTTTAAGGAGCTATTCATACTTGTAGAACAATTCGCCTGAAGTCGTGTGTTTTGTCACTGAACTGGACCGGATCTTGAATCACATTTCTCAATGGGGCTCCGAGAACATGGTCGAGTTCAATGCCAAGAAGACGCAGGCTTGTGCGTTCACAGCAAAGGTATCTTCTTTCCTTCCCCTTCCCACTCTTCAGAGCACGCCACTTCCACTGCAGGACAATCTCTATATCCTAGGCATGGATATTCGCTGCAAACTGAATAACAGAAATTACATCGAGAGCATCATCAAAACAGCCTCGCGGAAACTCGGACTCCTAAACAAAGTGAGACGTTTTTTCACGCCGGAGCAGCGGTGTCTTCTCTATAAGACACAAATTCGCTCCTGCGTGGAATACTGCTCGCATCTCTGGGATGGCTCCGCGAAATACCTACTAGATGCTCTCGACAGGTTGCAGCGACGCGCGGTCTGAATTATTGGGAACCCTGAGGTCACGAACACCCTCGAGCCTTTGCAGATGCGTAGAGATATTGCTTCCTTGGCTGTATTTTACCGTCTCTACCACGGTGAGTGTTCTGACGAGCTCTTCCAACTAATCCCACCATCTCCTTTCCTACATAGGACAACACGTGCAGGCCTTAGATGTCACCCTCACACTGTGCAGAATATACGAGCAAGAACCAAGCGGTTCGGAGACTCTTTTCTTTGCCGCACCACCAAGACCTGGAATTCATTGTTTCCTTCTTCCTACAGTCCCGGGGCCTTTAAGCGGGGCGTGAAAAAGCATCTGATGAGGCCGCCAAGCTGAGTGCCACCATTGTAGCACTTAGTGTCTGTAATGGTGACCCTCTTTCCTGAGACTTTGCCTTTAGCTTACCATCAGGCGAGGTGAGGTCAAGTTGGCGTGTCCTATATAAAAAAAAAAAAAAAAAAAAAAAGCCTGTTCTGCGGCTTGCTGCTTTAGTGTACCATTCTCTGTAACTAGCTTTTCTATCTCAGTGTGAGCTATCTCTAATTGTTCTTTTAATTTAGCGACTTGTTCTTGATATTGAGCTGTTTCGTTATTATATAAATTTCTTGTAGACAGGTCAGGCAAGCTTCTACCTATACAGGGTGTATTTTTGAAACGGGGCAGTAAGGGCAAGTACCTTAACCGTTGCAGTTACAGCAAAACGTTCTTAGAAGACCTTCCCTAACTTTTTGACATATTTTGAACTGCATTCACAGATTTTGTAAAAAACTTACAGTTGGCAAAAAAAAATGCAAAAAGTCCAATTTTTTTTTATGCCAATCGATTCTATTTCATGTGGGGATCAAAAAACTCTATGGGACCATTTTAGCTTTCAGTACTAGGAAAGACAGAAATCGACAAAAACGTTTCCCATACATTTCGGCAACAGAAACAAATTTCTACGATGGTCTAACTTTTTGTTATGGCCAGGAAGTGGGTAGAATTGACTGTAAAGTAAATAAAAAGAATTTTTACCCTCAAATTTCGAATTTGATTCGAAAATCTGTGTGTTATACTTAGTTTCAGCTGAGAAACTTCGTATGAGTTATTAATTAAGGATTTTCGCTAAAATGTCTTCTAATCGTGAAAAAATTGACTTATTAGAAGCGTATTTTGTCAATAATCGAAATGCGGGAGCTGCATTAGTGTGGTACCGCAATAAGTATCCGTTGCGGCATGTGCCAACAAGAAAGGTTATTACAAATTTTTTGAAAAACCTGGAATTGCAGGGTTCTTTCAAAAGAAAGCGGCAGCCTCGTGTGGACATGGACACGGAGATTGCGGTTCTGACTTATGTCGAAGCATATCCAGAGGTATCGTCCAGGCAAGTCGCCCTTGAAGTAGGTGTATCCCACTCCCTTGTGATAAAGATATGGAAGAAATACGGCTACAAGTGCTATCGATATGGGCGCATAGCTCAAGTGTTACATCCGGGTGATGATGTTCGAAGGCTTACTTTTTGCAGATGGCTAAGAGGAAAAATAAGCAGAGATCATGAATTTTTAAATTACATACCGTGGTCAGGCGAAACTAATTTTTCTAATAACGGTATGTACAACAGAAAAAATCACCACTATTGGTCCAAAGAAAATCCACTAAGAGTTACGGCAAGTCATAATCAGGTTCGCTTCTCATTCAACTGTTGGTGTGGTATAATGTCCAATCGAGTCATAATGGTGGAATTTTATGAAGGGAAACTGAATTCTGCCATGTATAATGAAGTCATTTTACACCATCTTGAAAACGAGATGGACGAATGGCCCCTGTCGGAATTGCGAAAAGTTCATTTTGAACAAGATGGTGCTCCGCCACATAACAGTCACCTTTCACGTTCCAATTTGAGCCGCCTATTCGGTACACAGTGGATAGGTACACATGGTCCAACACAGTGGCCACCTCGTAGCCCCGATCTAACACCACTTGATTTTTTTTGAGGTGTATAAGACGACGTACGCCAGTGTTCAAGAGCTCAAGGATGCATTAATGACCATTTTACGTAATATTCATCCCAGAACATTATTAGCCGCCATTCGTTCAGTGCAAAAAAGGATAGACTTATGTATTCGTGAAAATGGAAATCATTTTGAGCAATTTATTTCATAAACCAATTTCTTAAATGTTTACATGATTTTTTTTATTTAAAAAAGTTCAAAATTTTACCTGACCTATGAGTTTCGAGTTGATTTATCATATTTACGAAATGTATGGGAAACGTTTTTGGCGATTTCTGTCTTTTGTAGTACTGAAAGCTAAAATGGTCCCATAGAGTTTTTTGATCCCCACATAAAATAGAATCGATTGGCATAAAAAAAAAATTGAACTTTTTGCATTTTTTTTGCTAACTGTAAGTTTTTTTACAAAATCTGTGAATGCAGTTCAAAATGTCCCAATAAGTTAGGGAAGGTCTTTTAAGAACGTTTTGCTGTAACTGCAACGGTTAAGGTACTTGCCCTTACTGCCCCGTTTCAAAAATACACCCTGTATAGTCCAGTTCAGAGTCGATAGACCTAAATGAGTCATTTAGGCTTCCATCTTCGGATTTGTTTCGCTTCTTTTTACTTTTATTTAGCCGGAATGTAATTTTTTGTGATTCCATCATTACATACGTTAAATTATTTTGTGTATCCCGCCACCTATTGCTATTTATATGAACTAATTCAAAAAGTCAATTAAGTGTCTTCGTTCTTATTGTCCTAGTTTCGCTACTGCTCACTAGATGTAGTATTGTTGAATTTGTATTGCAAATATTTGAATGTTTTTTCTTAACGGTCATACAATTTTATATATTTTATTAATATAAACTTCTCAAACAATTATCCCTTTAATAATGTTTTGTCTTCGTACCTGTTCTAATGTGTATGATCCTTATAATTGATCCTTTTGTATTCAACTTTTTTCTCACTTTTTTCGTAATTAGCACTTCACTGTTCCTTTTTTTTATTTGATAGACACTGTCTTAATCCTTTGTCTTATTTAAAGATAACATTTGTGCTGCATCTTTACACAATAAAGTTTCTTTTCGCACGATAACACTGTATAATATTAAGTATCTTATATTTTATTCAAAATTCGGAATACTTCGATCGCAGAACAATGTTTACGCGACTGTGGCGCCGTCTGTAGTATGCGGGCCACAACAGCGTTACCCGACAATACCCGACGCTACCCGACGTTACCCGACGCCGAGGCACAATGTGATACTATTTTAACTGCACCACTATGAAACTAGATACTAAAATTACTAATAAAAGAACTATTACTAAATAGTAAATTGTATGCCAAGGGAGCAAAATAGTATTTTTAGGGCGAGGGCGTTTCTTAGAACGTAGAACCTAACGTAGAATACTGAGCGAACGAGTGTCGAGTCGAGCATAACACTCTCTGCTTCATCATTATTTAACGGTTCGGGACTTTTCGCGATCAATCGTAAGTCCGATTGACTCACCAACCTGTGACCTAGCGAAACATATTGCTAAAGGACTGCAGACATTAGTTGGAAAAACACTTTCTTTTATCAAAAATTCTCGACATTTTGTGGACATAATCAAAGACGTTAGGATGAAACCAGATGCGCTTTTGGTAAGTTTTGATGTTGTGTCATTATTTACCAATGTTCCATTACAAGACTGTCTGCAGATTATTAAACTACTTCCTTTATCATAGCCAACACCAGCTCCAAATAAATAAACGCCATGGGCAGTCCTTTGGCACCAGTCGTGGCAAATATTTGGATGGAACATATTGAATGGTTATTTAAATGGGACGTAGATGACTTATTTAGTATATTTGAAGGCAACAGTGAACAGCCAGTAATTCGTACAATTAGCGTTTGATATAGAGATTTAAATTTGGAATATTAATTCCAAATTCAAATCACTTTTCCGCCTGCTAAAGAGTTCTTACCAGAAAAGAGCTCTTTTGCTTCCACTTATAATAAAGGAACAAAGTGACACTTTTTGAATAGAAGGGATGAACATTTTAGTATTCATTCTTTAGTTTTAGTAACATCAACGTCCAGTGCGCCGAGGCACGTGGCTTGAAAACGGGTCTATAGTGTAAATAGTGTTAGTTTTAAACTCTGTAAATAAAGAAAATACATAGAGTAAATAGATCTATAATATGATTTTTTTCATTTGTGAGCGCTTCCATTTATATTTTCGTAAAAATGTGATGAATTTCAGTTGAGATCGTTTTACCACTCAACGATCACGTCCGCGTTCGAATAGATATAAGCAGTACCGGGCGGATGGGGGATGGGGGATGGGGGACGGCGGATACTCACGCTGCACCAGGCTGGAGTGCGGCGGCGTGTTCTCGGCCACGTGCAGCACGTACGGCGCCGAGTGGAAGCTGGGCGCGTGCTCGTTGACGTCCAGCACGTGCAGGCGCGTGGTCAGCAGCACGGCCGGCGCCGGGCTGCCCGCGCCCTCCGCGATGATGCCTGGCGGCGGCAGCGGGGATATTAGCGGAACGGTCGGCAGATCCACCTGCGTGCGCCGGGGTCGAGTCTCACCTATGAGATGGTCGGCGGCGGTCTCGCGGTCGAGCTGGCCCGCCAGCACGAGGCGGCCGGCGGCGTCGATGGCGAACAGGTCGCGCGGCCACAGCGCCGGCGCCAGGCGCCAGCGCGGCGCCGGCGCGTCGGGCGGCGCGCGCAGCTCGGCGATGAGCGTGCCCGGCGCCGCGTCCTCGCGCAGGAACAGCGCGGCGGGCGGCGCCAGCACGCGCGGCGCCGCCTCGCCCGCGCCCAGCACGTGCACCTGCACCGGCGCCTCGCCCGCCAGCCCGCCGCCGTCGCGCGCGCGCACCCACACCTGCACGCTGCGGGACGCTGCGGGCGGAGAGGCGGCGTCAGCGCGGGCGACCAGGGGCACCTACCCTGACACCGACACCGACACTCACCGAACTGCGTGGCGGGGCGCGCGAAGGACAGCGCGCCGGTGAGCGGGTCGACGGCGAACAGCCCGCGGGCGTCGGAGCGCGCGTCGCCCTCGTACACCTCGTAGGTGAGGCGCGCGTGCTCGCCCGCGTCGGCGTCGCTGGCCGCCAGCGTGAGGAAGGGCAGCAGCGGCGCGCGGTCGGCGCGCACGGCGGCGCGGTACTCGCGCAGCGGGAACACGGGCGCGTTGTCGTTGACGTCCTTGACGCGCACGCGCACCACGGTGTGGCGCAGCAGGCCGCCGCCGTCGCTGGCCGTGACGGGCACCTCCCAGTCGGCGCGCCGCTCGCGGTCCAGCGCCACGCGCGTGCTGAGCGCGCCGCTCGCCGCGTCGATCGCGAACGTCTCGCGCAGGCGCGCCGACGGGATGGAGTACGTCACCACGCCGTACTCACCGCCGTCCTCGTCGAACGCCTTCACCTGCATTGCGCACGTTGTACACTAATGTTAGCGGGAATCAACGCGACCATGGTATAGGTACGTACATACATGCCTTTCATTTGCCTGACTTTAATAAAATACGTCATCTACAATTTTTACGCCGAAAACGTGCGCGTATACAGGACAGCGAGGAACTCTTTACAGAAGATGAGTACAGTAGACAGTTTGTACCGAAGTCATACCAGCCATCCAAGTTGTATGGTCTGCCAAAAATACCTACTTACGATCTTGCGAAGCACGTTGCGTCAGTTTGCAACCACTTGTAAAAGTAACTGTCAGACCAGATGGGTCCTTATCATACTGAGTGTACCGTAAGCCTACACGCCACGTCTCATCACCCTCCCCGACACCTGCAATCCGTTATCACCTCACTCAGAAACAGAGCTTATGATCTCTGTGACCTTGAACATCTGGAGCGAGAGCTGAATCATGTTCAGGAGGTACTAAGGAACTGAACGTGTCAAAGAACACATCGCAGCTGTAAAGAATCGCCGGACGACCAAATCTGCTGTTGCAGAACATTTGCTAGAAGCAGGCGCAGTCGAATAAACACCGGACAGCTTACTTATAGAATAGGGACACTGTGAATGTGGTATGTGACGGTACATGGCGAAGCGAAAATATTAAAAATATCGAGAATGTGTGGGTAAATGAAGAATCTACTGCCTTACGGACTGGAAGACAGCGGACACGCACCAGTGAGCCAGCCTGTGACCACGGCCAGTGTAACCTGATCTAAACATCAGGCACACCAAAGGTGTGTATGTATCTATAGCACGATCGCGTTAATTCCCGTAAACATTGTTGAATATCACGATTACAACAGAATTAATATCGTTGGAATTAGGGGCTGTTCCGTACCGTGGTGAGCAGCAGCGGCGGCGGCTGGTTCTCGAGCGCGTGCGCCTCGTGCACCACGTGCGGGAAGCGCGGCGCCGCGCGGTTGGCCGGCGCCGGCGCCAGCTTCACGCGCGCGAAGGCCGCGTGCGCGCCGTCCGACACCGACACGTTCAGCGAGCGCGCCCCTCCCGCCCCTCCCGCGCCCGCCTCCGCCGCCCACGCGCGCGCGTCCGCCAGCGACAGCACGCCCGAGCGCGCGTCCAGCGCTAACGCGCGCTGCGCGCCGCCCTCCAGCGCGTAGCGCAGGCGCGCCGCGTCGCGCGCGTCCGTGTCCCACGCCGCCACGCGCGCCAGCGCCGTGCCGCGCGCCGCCTCAGCCGACACCGCCACCGCCAGCACGGCGCGCTCCATACGCGGCGGGCTGTCGTTCACGTCCTCCACTGCCGGGAGAGGCCCTCGTTAGGTTGGGTCGACCGCGTGCGAGGATGCGCGAACGCGCTCGCGGTGGCGTACCGGTGATGAGCAGGTGCGCCGTGGTGAGCAGCGGCGGGCGGCCGGCGTCCCGCGCCGTGAGCAGCAGGTGGTAGCGCGCGCAGTCGTTGACGTCCAGCACGCGCAGCGTCACGGCGGCGTCGGCGAAGGCGCCCGTCACGCCGTCCGTGGCGCGCACCACGAGCGCGTGCTCGCGCGCCGCCTCGTAGTCCAGCGGCTCGCGCGCCAGCAGCACGCCTGCGACACGGACAGCGTGAGCTCGCGCCTCGCGCACTGCGTGCTCTAGCGCAACACACCCAAAGCGGCTGCATAGTGCATAGCGGTGGAGCTAGTGAGATTCCGTGGAATGGGTGACACGAGTTCGTCCGGTGAGCGGGATCGGCGCGTGTGTGTGAGTAAATGGCAAACATTCACACTTCTCAAAAATAATCATAGATAGATACGAAAAATGTGTTTCAATTGATGTAAGTAGGTATATAAACTATCACGGTCACTCACATTACTATTGGAACTATAGGAACATTTAACATGTTGCGTCGCCTTGCGTCTTTATAAAAACAACCAGCAACAAGCCACAATATCGTTAGTGGGTACCTACAGAGAGTCTCGAGTGTCGTGAACGTGATTTAGATCGAGTTCTAGTTTGTACTTTTTCACTGTTTACCGCTGCTATTACAGTTTCTCCATGGTGCATGCAACAGCGAAGAAATATCGGAAACTCGAAACAATGCAATTTGGTAAATATCCCGATAGATCTAATAGTAATGATTGTAACTAACTAGGATGGAGAATACTGAGTCACTACCCATGAATTATAATCACCCCCTAAACTAAGGAACAACGAACAGAACATCTAGTAAAATAGGTGACTGGTGGGTGCCTAAAGTATGGAAAGAAGACATGCCCAGATATGGTATAGTATTTAGTGAGCGGGAAATATTGAGTTTAGACTCAATCAGTACGTCGGTCGGTAGACTCGAGTCCGACCATATACGTGCACAGCTGCTCGCTATTTGTTTATATAATTTTTGCAAGTGTTTCTCAAAGTTCATATTAATATGTTTGCCTGCAAACGATGTGAAGTTGAAGCTAGGGATGGCGCCACATGCTCTGTGTGTGCGGGTCAGTTTGACTTCCCTTGCGCTGGAATAACTGAGGGTGGATGGCGGAAACTAGGAGAGCGGATATCTACCTGGAAATGCTCTAGTTGCAAGTCACGAGGAATAGCCAGTCCAAAACCAACAACGTCATCGGATTCGGATTCCATCGTTGTCGAGCTGAAGCGTTTGTCGTCGCAAATGGAGGCTTTACCAACATTAGTGGATAGCGTGAGGGCGATACAGGCCGAATTGGTGGAACTGAAAACTATTAGAGAGGAGTTCTCAGACATGAAAGCGTCTATCGAGTTTGTCCATGATGCTGTCGGGGCTCTAACCTTGAAGGTATCTACCCTGGAGCAAGAAATTGAATCCTTGATAAAGACAAAAGGAGATTTGTTGACCCTGCAGGAGCGTGTTGACAAATTGGAGGAACTGCAAAACCATAGCGAGCAACGTCTACGTATGAATAATATAGAAATTAAGGGTGTACCCGAGTCTAGTGCCGAGAACTTGTTTAACATCTTAGATAAGTTGGGGACTGCAATCAACTGTAAAATTCAAAAGGAGCAAGTCAACTACATCGCCAGAGTGCCTACACGTAATAATAAGCATAATAAGAACATTATATGCTCTGTCCAGAATAGTTACTTGAAGAATGAATTTGTAGCTGCTGCAAAGAATCATAAGGCCCTTAAAGCTGTGGATTTAGGACTACGTGATGATAGCAGGATTTACGTTAACGATCACCTAACTTTGGAGAACAAAGCCCTATTAAATAAAACCAAGGCCCGCGCAAAAGAACGGGGATATGAATATGTTTGGGTGAAAGGGTGCAAAATTTTCATACGAAAAAACACATCGTCTCCAAAACACCATATCAATACGGAACGCGACTTAAAAAAGTTTTTTACATAATTATATTTAAGCAACAGTCCGGCATGTCACATTATTGGATCGGCTCAAAAAGGTTGAGAACCTCAGGTAACATTTTTTGCAATTCATCTTGTACCTGGATGCCTTTTGTTCTCTTATCGCTCAATGCTAATGACTTTTTATCGTGCAGTTACTGTGATTGTAGACATTATTTCCTTAGAGTTAGAACTGCTTCTGGCTTAGTAAGGCGTACAGGCATTTATTTGTATAATCTTATTTTTTATATTTGCTCATACTTGTGCAGTGTAATTATTGCACTTAACTTGTATACTAATAAGGTGCTTATTTGCATTTCATTGGTGGGGCAGTATATTTATTCACATTGGTTTGAATGTACCCTACATATTTATTATTGTTGTGTTGAATTGTATGATAATATTTGCAATGGCTCCGCTTAATATTTTCTACCAAAATGATCGGGGACTACGAACGAAAACGAGTACTTTTTACAGAAATGTGTGTGTTAATAATTATGATATTAAATGTATTACTGAAACGTGGCTTTTGGAGGGTATCTCGGATTCTGAGTTGTTCGATGCTCGTTATCTTGTTTGGAGACGAGATCGTGATTATACTGCTACTGAACAATCGAAGGGAGGAGGGGTTTTAATAGCTGTTAAGAGGGAAATAGCTGCTGATATTCGAAATGATTGGCGCTCGTCTGCCGAGGACTTGTGGATCACGCTTACTTTGAATCACAGGAAGCCGAAAATTTCTTATAAAATACACATCTGTGTTGTTTACATTTGTAACGAAAATTTGGGTAATACATTAGCAGTTCAATTGAATAATTTTTCTAATAGTTTGGCTGACATTGCTCTGAAATACCCTTCTGATGCATTTTTAATACTTGGCGACTTTAATCAACCAAATATAAAGTGGTGTCAGACAAATGATCTCTCTTCTCTCTCTCCGAGTGACATACAGGGTGATATTCAAAGTAATTTTATAGACAATTTGAATATTTGTAATCTTTCACAATATAATTGCTTTCACAATATTAACGATAGGATTTTGGATCTTGTACTATTCAATAATGATATTTCTGTTACCTGCTGCCCTGATCCCCTGGTACGTGAAGATCCGCAACATAAAGCACTTTGCATTTCGGTCGAATTCGTTCAGTTGCACAGCCTACCCACTCGTCCTCGCTTACAATATTTGTACAACAAGGGCGATTACGATGCCATAAAACAAAAATTGGATTCCGTGAACTGGGACTATGAACTGAGGCGTGGATCAGTTGAGGATGCTGTAATGTATTTCTATGACACTATCAATGATCTGCGTAACATCTACATTCCAACAAAAATGGTAACCGTACATTCAAAATTCCCGGTCTGGTATAATAGCTCGTTAATCAAAATAATAAAGGAGAAAGCTAAATATCATTTAAAATTTAAAAAATATAACAACCTCTCGGATCATCTTTCATTTGTCATTTTACGACAGAGAGTGAAAGATTTAGAAAAAGAGTTGTTTAACAATTATATATCTAATATAGAATCGAACATAAAGCGCAATCCCAAAGCTTTTTGGGCCTAGCCTATTTTTGGGTAAAATCAAAAAAGCAGTCCAATTGCTATCCCTCTGTATTACAGTATGGCAAGCATTCATCTGGGGATGGAGATGTTATATCCAACATGTTTAGCGACTACTTTTATTCGAATGTTTTGGAACCGAGCGTTATCAATAACAACTCTTCACGAATTAACACACAAACCGTATGCGAGGGGGCGGCTTGTTTTGGCACGGATATCGGGTCAATAGAAATAAATAGGGATGAGGTAAATAGATTATTGAAACATGTGGATCTAAACAAGTCACCGGGGCCTGACAATATTCCACCAGTATTTATAGTAAATTGCGCCGATAGCCTGACTTTACCACTGTCAATTTTATTCCAATTTTCACTTACTGCCGGAGTAATGCCCACTTTGTGGAAGTCTGCGTATATAACACCTATCCTGAAAAAAGGATCAAAAGCCGTCGTTGAAAATTACAGACCAATATCTAAGTTGTGTGTATTCGCGAAAATTATGAAAAAAAAATGGTTTACAGACAAGTATATTCAGCACTGAAACTTGACTTTAGTGAATACCAACACGGTTTTCTAAAAGGTCGGTCTACTACGTCAAATTTGATCCTCTGTAGCGACTTCCTATCAGATTCTATGGCTCAGAGATCCCAGGTGGATGTTATATACACAGACTACAGCAAATATTTCGACAAAATTGACCACAACATACTTTTAAGCAAGTTATCATCCATGGGTATACGGGGTAATCTCTTCAGATGGTTCTCGTCGTACGTAGAGAATAGATGTCAGACCGTGGTGTTGAATGGATACTCATCAAGAACTAGATATATACCTTCAGGAGTTCCACAAGGATCGCTTTTGGGGCCACTTCTTTTCAATATCTTTGACAACGACATAACGCATTGTTTTCAGTCGTCCCAAATTTTACTGTATGCAGACGACATGAAAATCATGAAACAGATTAACTCTGTCGCTGATGCACTCTCGTTACAAGAAGATCTGGACCGCTTTCAAAATTATTGTGTTCTGAACGAGCTCGACTTAAATGTATCTAAGTGTTACATTTGTACATTTACTCGCAAACCCCACCCTATTGCCCTTCCCTATAAACTTCAAGATTCTATTTTAGTTAGAGTTGGATCTGTCAAAGATCTTGGAGTTATATTTGACAGCAAACTTCTCTTTGATCTGCATATTGAGAGCATCATTAATAAAGCCACGAAAGCATTAGGTTTCATTCTAAGAATCTCTTCTGACTTTCAGGAAATTAAAACCATTAAAATATTATATTGTTCTTTCGTTCGTAGTCACCTCGAATATGCCTCACAGGTATGGAATCCAATATACAACATTTATATAGACCGCCTTGAAAGTATACAAAGAAAATTTTTCTTCAATTTAAATCTAACTGTGATCTGCCTGACTATCATACACGCTGCAAAAAATTTCATATTTTGCCTTTAGCTGAGCGTAGAAAAATATCGGACATAACGTTTCTAATGTCTTTATTTAATGGTACAACTGAGTTGCCAGAACTGTTATCTAAGGTGGGCCTATACGCACCATCATTGTTTCTGCGCAGGCCAAACTTATTGTACGTCTCTATAGCAAGAACTATATATAGACAAGATTCATACCTATTGCAAGCATGTCGTTCTTTTAATGTGGCATGTCGGGAGGTTGATTTGGATTTGTTTTGCACTAGTGTTACTAGAATGAAGAAAGCATTATGTGATCAATACTTTGAATGATTTCCATTATATCTAATAAAGTTTCCTAATTTCTTAAATAACTTAATTTGTCTTGAGAGTTTTTTGAGCATTAGCATGTAAAGATGTAATAATACCTAAATGTGGAAACTGATAATTGGCCTTCATACTATTAATTATATAATATTGAACCTTTTTTAGCTGTAAGTTTCCCTAAAATTGTAAAATAAAATAAAATAAAATATTTAATACTGTTGGCAGACATCGATCGCATAGAGCACCGCCCGGACATAGTGAATGTGTGGCATGATGTGATCAGTGATGGGCCAAGCGAAGTGTGAGTGAGCAAAGCGGGGGGCGGGCGTGGGGATGGGAGGGAGCTGGGGGGAAGGGCGGTGCGGAATACTCACATGGACTATTGCCTCTGTCGGGTGCTGCGGATAAAATCAACACGTTAGTAACGCAACCAGTACACCAGCACCTAGGAACAGCCCGCAGGCGTGCACTACCGTCGGTCTCATTGAACCTCGTCGCCTACCTGCCACTGCGCACTAAGTAGGTAATAAACGCAAACAAGCAACAGCAGGCGATACAGAAGAGCTACTGCCGCGCCATCGACTTGTCCTCTGGTAGAATCCGTTCAACACTTAGTTTAGTAGCAATCATCGTGAGACCATAACTCTCAGCCTGCCTACGGTGTGGTAGGTACCTCCTCTGACTTTTTGCTTAAGTATGGTCTACCGCCCCTCACATGTGGTATACGAAACCGGGGCAATTACTGCAAAATAAGGTATAACGGTTTATAAATTCAATTCCTTTTAAACTTAGTGACTTGAAATGAAAATCAACATTTAGAACAGTTAACAAATATTTTGTGAACAAAGGTTTATTTTACTAAGTCGACACCGAGGTCAAGGTAGGTTTGAGCGGCCAGATAGAGGATCACGTGGTGGTTGAGGTGCGTACAATAGTCGAGCGCAAAACTAAAGATTTGTGGCTTTCGCTAATTATTACAGAAAATTTATTAAAAACTTTGCTGAAATATGTGTACCATTAAATAATCTGTGTCGCAAAAATGTTATCTTTAATTGGGATGAACAATGTCAAAATTTATTTTTAACTTTAAAAAGATCACTTAGTACACCTCCTCTGTTGCAATATCCGGCACTCGGCAGTTTTTTTTTTACGTGCTCAAAATCCCCACGGATACCTCCCCACCGGAGCCGGTGGAGGAGGTTATGTCGGACTCGAACCGACTAAAACGCACGCCACCTGTGGGTCGTTTTGGTTGCCAAAGGTGAAGTTGACAGGCATATCCCTCGCACCCCGGCTGACCCATGGCCATCTCTCACGATCTCACCCTCCTCGGGTGTGAGGACCACAGAGTCCCCAACTCGTCCCCGGAAACGGGGAGGCACGCGAGGCGCGCCGCCGCCGCGGCCTGCTTCTGCCAGGGTGACTGGCGACTGTCGGAGGTCGTTCATCGACCTCTGACGCCCGAGTTGCCTTCGTAAGCGAGCAGCTCGGCTTGCGATCCTTCGTCGCTCCCGCTGCCGCTTCCGCCCCGCCTCCTCCTTCACGAGCATTACTTGCTCGCAGAAAGTGGCGCCGGCTGCCCACGCATCCGCGCAGATGACCATAGCCGCGAGCAAGGTGGAGAGCGTGAGAACTCTCACTCCCAGGGCCGCCACAAGCTCCCGTCTCGGCGTCTCCCACGCCGGACACTCGGTGAGCGTGTGCGGCCCTGAGTCCTCCCTCGCGTCGCAGTGATGGCACTCGGACGTTCGCTCTTTCTCCATCCGACGCAGATACTTCCCGAAGCACCCGTGCTCGGTGATCATCTGCGTCAGACGGTACGAGAGGCTGCCGTGTGGCCTCTCTAGCCACTCCCCCATGATGGGTCTTACCGCCGCTACTACGGCGCGCCCTGCGCCTGGTCACCCAAGTCGTAGCTCCCATTCCGCCACCATTTCCCTGTGGAGCTGGGATCTCACGGCCCGAATTTCTTCGGACTCGGTATCGTGACCCCGCTCCCGCGCCGCCTTTCGGAACCGGTATAGCGCCGAAAGGGATCTCGCTTCCAGGATCCATGGTGGCGATCCGGCGAGGAGACTCGCCGCGTTGAAAGATATCGTGCGGTACCCCCTTATGATGCAGCACGCCAACTTCTGCTGCAGACGCTGCAGCAGGGGCATGTGCCGATCCCTCAGGGTGTCCGCCCACACAGGACACCCGTACAGGGCCATGGACCGCACGACACCCGCGTAGAGTCTCCTGCATCTCCTGCATTGATATGCAGCAGAAACAGGGTCGGAGACAACACAGAGCCTTGTGGGACACCAGCGTTTATGTTCATGCGGTCCGAGCAGCTGACATCGACGACAGCTTGGATGCTTCTGTTGGACTAAATGCTGGCGATCCATTCACAAAGTCCCTCAGGGAGTCCATAGTACGGTAACTTTGCAAGAAGATCTTTGTGCCAGACCCGATCGAAGGCCTTTGCTATATCGAGGCTGACCGCTAGTGCCTCACCCCGATTCTCGACGGCTTGCGCCCACCGGTTTGTGAGATACACAAGAAGGTCACCGGTAGAGCGACGGTGGCGAAAGCCGTACTGTCGGTCGCTCAGTAGATCGTTTCCTTCAAGGTATCTCAGGAGCTGTGTATTTATAACACGCTCCATAAACTTCGAGAGAAGGGAGGTTATAGCGATAGGCCTGTAATTGGTCGGATCCGTCCTGTCACCTTTCTTAGGTACAGGGTGCACGAATGCGGTCTTCCACGAAGCCGGGACCTGCCTCGCGGAGTATGAGAGCGCGAAAAGGCGTGTAAATACAGGGCACAGCTCGGGGGCACAGTGTTTAAGCACCATCGCCGGTATACCATCCGGCCCACTCGACTACCGAACATTTAGGGACTTAAGCTCGCGCCGGACCACTCGTCGAGTGATTTTAACTTCGGTCATGTAAGCACCACAGCTGGATATGATGGGTGGTTCGGCGTTCCCGTCGTTCATAGTCGAGTTTGACGCAAAGAGATTACCCAAAAGATCGGCCTTCTCCTTAGCGCCATGGGCCAGACTACCGTCAGATGTTTACAGGAAGGCAAGACTGGCAGAATTTTCCCTCGGCAGCTTTGATAGATACAATAGATCCTATTTATAACTTCGATAATTATGCCTTAGAACTCAAATATCGCATACTAAAGTCGCAAATAGAGGCAAAGAATAATCTTGTACAGTCTAAATTATTAAGAAAAGAAATGTATGATAGAAATATTTGTCCAGTTAAATATACTATGTATATAACAAACTTGACCCATTGTACGTAGGACCATATTCTGTTGTTAAAGATATCACACCTAATGTAATTATATCAGTAAATGGTCAAGACAAAATCATACTTAAAAACAGAACTAGGCTTTACCAGGAATGACTATCGAATGTAATACTCGAGAAATGTAAACATACCTTTACATTTTCGCTGTGACTGTACCTAATCAAATGTATGTTATTGTTGTGGTAACGATTGGATTGTGCTTGTAATAGATATTATCTATTGTTTGAATATTGTGTGTAAGTAAGGAGGTAGGACACGACGGTATCTCCCGTCTCAAATTGAGCAGTCCGTCTGGGGAAGTACCTCCGCCCTACAGAATACCGAGGTTATAATAACCTTGTGTTGTGTTCCCGGTGGTGAGTAGGGTAGCCAGAGCTCACTGGAGAGGTTTTGTGCTGTCAGTGGAAAGACCGTAGGCTAAAATTGACACCACTGACTTGTAGGGGCGTGAAATGTTGGCGCGGCGGTCAGGGAGACCCGGTGAAACGGTTATCCGCTGGCCGCCCGCAGGTTGTACGGTTCCCGAACCTGGGGATTACTTAATCTCCGCCCCAGGAGGCTGAACCAGCAGCCTGTGTAAAGTGCCCGATGCTGTAGTCGTGCCGGAGGAGGAAACCGGAGTGGACTCGGCTACAGTATTTGGGAGGGGACCGGGGGCCCTTCCGCCCGCCGCGCCAGCCAGTCACACAACCCCAGCTTGTCTATGGTGGTACGAAGCCTAGCTTTGTCTTCTGCACTGGGAGCACATAAACTCTCTTTACCTTCCTCCCCCCCACCCCCCACAAAGGTCATGAAGAGAAATAACAAGGAAAAAGTTACCACAGCGGCATCATCGTCCACAGTACATGTGGACTTCTGTAACATCAGGGGCCTACACACCAACCTCAACGCGGTCCATCTCCATTTAGAGACCGCGCAGCCCACCTTGTTATTTCTGACGGAGACGCAAATATCATGCCCAGCCGATACAGCCTACTTAATGTACCCCGGGTACAAACTCGAGCATAACTTCCTGAGTCGTGCCGGGGTATGCTTGTACGTCCGGGATGCTTTTTGTCGTTCGTGCTGCTTTTGCTGCCGCCGTCTTCAATGCCTTGAAGACAGGGACCTGTCAACTCTTTGGGTACGTACGGATCACGGTGGCCACACCCGTATCTTTGCGTGCCTCTACAGGTCTCATAGCGGTGACTTGGGTACAGCTCAATTGTTTGAGCATCGCAGCGGTCTGCGGACAAGGTAATTGAGCAATACCCTACCGCGGATTTAGTATTCTTGGGGGACTTCAACGCTCACCACGTCTCCTAGAACTGATTTTGCGGGAAGGGCTGCTCATGACTTTGCTGTGACCTACGGATTCACTCAACTGGTGCATTCTATTACTAGAACACCAGAAATAGAGACCCACAGAAGCTCTATACTGGACCTTCTGCTGACTTCGCGCCCGGACGAATACTCAGTAACTGTGGAAGCACCACTTGGTACTTCGGACCACAGCCTCGTTCGGGCGCAAGTGACTCTCACGCGGCCTGAACCACCGCGGCCACCTCAATGGCGGCATGTCTGGCACTACAAGTCGGCAGACTGGGATGGACTGCGAGAATTCTTCGCGTCGTACCCGTGGAGGCGGCTTTGCTTCACTTCAAATGATCCCAACTCCTGTGCAACAGCAGTAGCTGATGCGATCCTAGCGGGTATGGAATGCTATATTCCAAACCGCTGGATCGCAACAGGAGAGAGCAAACGCCCGTGGTTTAACAGGCCCTGCAGAAAAGCAAGAGACCACAAGCAATCTGCATACAGGGCTTGGACCACGGCTCTTGCCAATAAAGATCCGAATATCGCTGAAGTGAAGCGAAAGTTGAATGCCGCCTCGAGGTCTAGTAAAAAAGCTACGGCCAGGGCTAAGTTTGAGTTCATCGGCAGAATTGGCGAACGGCTTGCGCGCTACCCATCTGGCAGTCGTGCATTTTGGTCGCTTGCTAAAGCTGCCGAGGGAAACTTCTGCCAGTCTAGCCTTCCACCGCTGCAAAAATCCGATGGTAGTCTGGCTCATGGCGCTAAGGAGAAAGCCGATCTGTTGGGTAATCTCTTTGCGTCAAACTCGACTATGAACGACGGGAACGCCGAACCACCGATAATTCCCAGCTGTGGTGCTTCCATGACTGAAGTTAAAATCACGCAACGGGTCGTCCGGCGCGAGCTTAAGTCCCTAGATGTTCGGAAGTCGAGTGGGCCGGACGGTATACCGGGGATGGTGTTTAAACACTGTGCCCCCGAGCTGTGCCCTGTACTTACACGTCTTTTCGCACTCTCATACTCCGCAAGGCGGGTCCCAACCTCGTGGAAGACCGCATTCGTGCACCCTGTACCTAAGAAAGGTGACAGGACCGAGACGACCAATTACAGGCCTATCGCTATCACCTCCCTACTCTCGAAGGTAATGGAGCGTGTTATTAATACATAGCTCCTGAGATACCTTGAGGGAAACGATCTACTGAGCGATCGACAGTACGGCTTTCGCCACCGTCGCTCTACCGGTGACCTTCTTGTGTATCTCACAAACCGGTGGGCGCAGGCCATCGAGAGTCGGGGTGAGGCACTAGCGGTCAGCCTCGATATAGCGAAGGCCTTCGATCGGGTCTGGCACAAAGGTCTTCTTGCGAAGTTGCCATATTATGGACTCCCCGAGGGACTGTGCGAATGGATCTCCAGCTTTTTGTCCAACAGAAGCATCCAAGCCGTCGTCGACGGCAGCTGCTCGGACCGCATGAACATAAACGCTGGTGTCCCACAAGGCTCCGTGTTGTCTCCGACGCTGTTTCTGCTGCATATCAATGACATGCTGTCTGATGACTCCATTCATTGTTATGCGGACGACTGCGGACGACAGTAGCGGAGACACGTGTTACACGGGCCGTGCAAATATCCCTCAGTCCGAGGTGGAGAAGAGTCGCGAACAACTTGTGTCTGAAATTGAGACTACTCTCTCTGGAGTATCCGATTGGGGACGACTAAACCTAGTCCAATTCAACCCCACTAAGACACAAGTATGTGTATTCACCGCTAAGAAAACCCCATTCATTGTGGCGCCGCAATTCCTGTGCACACCGCTTACCATCTCCTCGAGTATAGGAATCCTTGGTGTCGATATCTCCAGCGACGTCCAATACCGAAGTCATTTGCGGGACAAGGTTAAGTTGGCATCAAGAAAGCTCGGAGTGCTCAACAGGGCGAAGCAGTACTTCACTGCGGGGCAGCAACTCCTTCTTTATAAAGCACAGGTCCGGCCTCATATGGAGTACTGCTGTCACCTTTTTGCTGGAGCACCTGCATACCAGCTTGACCCCTTCGACTCAGTGCAAAGACGGGCATTGAGGCTGGTTGACAATCCCATACTCACAGGTAGTGTGGAACCTGTTAGCCTTAGGAGGGATTTTGCCTCACTGTGTGTGTTCTACCGCCTATACAATGGTTTGTGCTCAGATGAATTGTTTAACATGATGCCCGTAGCTACATTCTATCATCGCACCTCTCGCCATAGGCAGGGAATTCATCCTCACACATTGCGACCTGAGATGGTGCGCACTGTGCGGTATGAAAGAAACTTCATCCCACGCACACTCAAGCTGTGGAATGACCTCCCTGCTGCGGTTTTCCCAAGCGCCTACAATATGGGGTTCTTCAAGAGGGGCATCAGGTTTCTTCATGGTCGGCAGCGCGAGTGTGACACCCCTGGTGTTGCTTACGTCCATAGGCCACGGTAACCGCTTCCCATCAGGTGGGCCGTGTGCTTGTCTGCCAACTAAGTGGTATAAAAAAAAAATTATAGTGTTCTGTTATTTAATCTTATAATACTTTGTGACCTATATTTTTCGTACATTTTAATCTAGTAACTACTAAAAATGTATTCAATTTGTGACGTAGTCAATACATGGTATATAAGGTATATACCAATGTACTCGGGTTCATTATGAATCATATAATCAATCAGTGAACATCTCTTTTATTACACCGTGCCACCGACCTCACAGTACTCTTGTACGGCCTGAGCGGTGTGCGGCCGGACCTTATCTTGCATTAGGATTAATCCATCACCAATATTTATCAAATATGGTCCTGCATACTCATAAAAGATCTCTTGAGCATATTTCACCCCGGATAGAGCGCCACTAACTCTGTGCGCCTTCCGAAGAGATGCCAGCCCATACAAGTACAGAGCCCTTGCCCTATTGAACGCTTTCTGCAAAGCAGGCTTGAGCGGTTCGTTCGCCTCTCTTCCGTCATGAGTGAATAATGAGAAATGTGACTCATCCATGATCATGACTTTTGCCTATTCTTCTTCACTCCCCTGTACGTGGTCATGAGCATACATCTGTTAGCCCAATGCCTTACCTCAAGATTGGCATCATTTGCTGGCCTGTAGGGCTTTAGGTTTAGCTCAGAAAATGTTCTTCTGACCGTGTCTTCGCTAAAGTAATCATCTTTCACCAGGAGGAGCTGTTTCTAGTCCAACAACCTGAACTCCATTAAGGTGACGATTTCCCAAAATAGTGCTGGCAATATATTGCTGTTCTCTAGTTGTAGTGCCGGTGGTAGTGCGGCGGCCGATACATGGTCTTCTGAGATGATTCCCGGTTTCTTCGTACCTTTGCTTCACCTTGAAGACCGTTCTTAATGTCTCGTGTAATTCCCGCGCACGTCGTATACTGATGCACAGTTCCAGATGTGCCGTTATTTTTCCACATTCCTCAGGTGAAAGGGGCATGATAATTAATGTTTATGTGTTGAAGACTCCTTGGTTTTTGAATGAAATGTAAATGTTCAAAAAACAAATGCAAAAACAAAAGCAGAAAGCTAAAATAAAAAATTCTAGCGCTCCCTTTTATGGGAGCGTTTTTCTTTTTTGTTTATTTTCTCAGCCCTGTTTTAAAACTCCGTCAAAAAGAAGTTTTTATGTAACAAGACTTAATTTTCTAAATAATGATATTTAAAGTTTTTGTCACATTTATGAGTGTTATACCTTCTTTTGCAGGCCAGCGTAGATGTATATGACTTTCACCTCGCTTTATGCAATTAGTGCGAGCGCAATTACTTATATAGATAGATGTTATATTATTTTTGTAGGTACACCCGGATGTGCCAATTTTAGTGTAATTGAATAGAAGAAAGAACCTACTGTATGAATATGAAGGTTTATACCGTTGTACCGGTGCGGCGCGTAGCTACAATATCGAACGGTCGACAATGTGCTTGGAGAGAAAGTAAGCCCCGCTGCGACCTCAAGGCATCGGTCGCATTACAAGGTAAGGAATGGTCCCGGCGGGTACTCGACGGGCACATCAGATTGTTACACCTCCAAGTTAGTTAGTACCCACCGCTGCAGGGCGGTGGAGAGAAGACGCCAAAGGTAGCTACTTCAAACGCATGCAGGAAACCAGCGAGTGCTAAGGGGGAGGGCGTGCGCCGGACTCACCGGTGTCGAAGTGCAGCTCGAACAGCTGCGCGGCGTCGCCCCGCAGCGTGTAGATGAGCTGGCGGTTGAGCGGCGACAGCGCGCGCAGCGGCGGCGCCAGCGCGGCGCCGGGCGGCGCGTCCTCGCGCGCCTCCAGCGCGAAGTGCGCGCGCTCCCACGCCGGCGCCGCGCCGCCCGGCCACACGCGCACGGCCACCTCGGCCGCCGCGCCGCACGCCGGCGCGCCGCCGTCGAACGCGCCGATGACCAGCACGTACAGCGGCGTGTGCGCGTCGGGCGTCTGCTTCAGCGAGATCTGCCCGCTGCGCCGGTCCACGCGGAACAGCTCGCCGTGCCCGCGCTTCATCTCGTACCGCACCTGCGACAACCGCGCGCTGCACTGCCTCGTCCGAACTAATACTACATTCGATGCCGGACACGCCGAGTTTCACTCTTATTTAAAAAAACGCATTCTGGTTATCGCATCGACTAAAACTTTAATTTAATTTGTTATCATTAAACTATTGCGGTGTAAATTCATACTTGTACAACAGCACGGGACTTTTCGCGATTAAATCACATAACTTACCTACTTAATATTTTTGCCGACGTTTCGAATGCATTGCAGCACCCGTGATTCCACGATTTAATGGCGAAAAGTCCCGAACCGTTGTACAACACACAAAGTACATTTTTCCGAAAGGATTGGATGACCAAATCAATAAACAAAAAAAGTAGCATTTTTTAGTGTCGCACTTGACACGGCACGGACCAGTGTGGAGGGACTATAATTGCTTATTGTTTGAATGTTAATTAATAGCTGTGTCACTAGATGGCGTTTAGTACATATTGACATCATTGTGAATGGCGGTGTTAAGATCGGCAGCAAGCTATTTATAATGTAACCTTAGAAAATAAATTTTTGAACTAGCTTATAATGGTTGTTTAACTTCAACAATTCATTATAAAGGCGATTTTGGAGGATACGTCCTTACACTTATTTTTATTTATTTCATACAAATATCCTTATGACTTTACCGTTTTGACGTTTATTAAAAAGTAATTTGACTAGACAGTCAAATACCCAATCCCCGTTAATTTTGACAGATGGTCAATACTCGGTACTGATTTTCGCGCATGCGCTCTATACAGACAAATCAGATATCGTGCTGTCATATAAGACGAAGCAATCAGAAGTCTGAATTCGCGCATGCGTTCTACACGGATCTATAAGATTCATTGTACATTGTACCGATGTTGTAAAAATTTGGTGTAAACTCATGGCAACTGATGAGGTTAAAAGAAGCCATTGAGAAAAACCGGCCATAATTGCGAACAGGAAGGGTGTGGGGTTCCATCATGACGATGCCAAACCGCTCTCATCTGTAATCACTCAGCAAAAATTGAGAGTTCCAAGCTCAAAATTTTGTCAAATATGATGGCCAGGATGCTTCCCACTGAACACTCCTATTCTACACACATCAACAAAGTCTAGGGAACAAGGACATTTCTAGTTTTTATTTAAAAACCCTTTCTTGTAATAGTGAGTGTTTTATGTCAATAGAAGGGTATTTTTATACCGTTTTTAATTTTAATTTTAATAAAAACATTTTCGTACCAATTTTTTTTTTTTTTAAGAAAGAATTGAATAGTGCCAATATTGAGTATTACAACCTTCTATGATTAGGCACAAAAATAACGAGGTAGTAAGAAATACAGTAATTAACCGTACTTTAAACGTTTTTAATAATCTGTAGGACCTCCTAAAGCATTAGCAACAGCTCGACAACGGCGTGGCATACTTAGTATGAGATTGTCAATCATCGTCTGTGGAATATGGCACCATACACTGCGAAGGTGTAAAAAAAGTTGTTCTTCAGTGTTCAGATTTTCCAAAGAATCACTGAAAGCTCTTCTCCCAAGCAAATCCCAGGCATGCTCTATGGGATTGAGGTCGGCAGACTGAGCAGGCCATTCCAACGTCGTCATATTGTGCTCGCTTAACGCATTGACCACTACCCTCGCGGTGTGTGACCGTGCATTATCTTGCATGAACATAAAATCTTGACCGAACTGCTGTCGATGAGGGATTACCATGGGGTGTATAACCTCCTGAATGTATTGGTTTGCATTCAAATTGCCCCGTATCCAAACGAGGTCGGTCCTTCCACCAAGGCGAATTCCAGCCCATACCATGATTGTTCCACCTTGGTAAGGATGAACTTCTTGCGGATTCTGGAGACGACTCCGACGTCCAGGAACTCGCCATATACGCACTCTTCTCGAATCAGGATGAAAACCGAAGCAAGATTCGTCGGAAAACAGAACCCGTGCCCATTGATGGTCGGTCCACTGTAAATGTGCGTTAGCCCACAATAAGCGACGACCTCGATTTCCACGTCGAAGAGCTGGAACCCTAAGCGGTCTGCGAGCATAAAGATTGGCTTCGTGTAGTCTTCTTCTGACAGTTTGATCGCTAATAACCACTTGATGCTGAGACTGGAGGCCTGCGACCAACTGACGAGCAGTAATCGTGGGTTGCCGCCTTGCGGAATTTTGCAAAAAACGATTTTGTCGCGGGGTAGTAACCCTATTTCGTCCCCTGTGACGTTCGGCAACATCCCCTGTAGACCTGTAGCGTGCCCATAATCTGCAAATTACGCTTGGTTGGGTGTTGACAGCATCCGCTACGTCGCGTTGAGTTCGTCCAGCTTGCAGCATACCAACAGCCCTTAACATCTCTTCGCGACTTAAATAACGACGTGACATGATGACTACAGTCACAAAAATGCACAAACCATACGTAAAAGACGTATTATTGATAATAAACGTTATTTACAATCAAAAAAAATAATTTTTATTTTGCCTCAGAGAAACTGCACAATCAAACACTTTTAAAAGTTTTCCCTCCATATTCGAAAATCATTACTTATTTAAATTTATTTTTAAATTTCGATCAACTCTGTAATCTACTTTATTCTATTTTTATTTATTTGCTGCCAGTTATTTGCAAAACAAGATTTACACGAAAAATAATAATTGGGGTCATCTTGTTCCCTAGACTTTGTTGAGGTGTTTATTTGTTCGCATGGAAGATGCACCAAGTGCGGGCGCGCTCACCTCGCCGTTGTCGTTGGCGTCGGCGTCGAGCGCGCGCACGCGCAGCACGGGCGTGCCGGGCTCGGCGCCGGCGCGCACGGCGGCGGCGTAGGGCAGCTGCACGAACTCGGGGCAGTTGTCGTTGACGTCCGTCACGGCCACGTGCAGCCGCGCGCGCGCCACCCGCGCGCCCGCGCGCGCCTCCAGCAGCAGCGCGTACGCGTCGCGCGCCTCGCGGTCCAGCGCGCGCCCGCCCGCGCGCACGGCGCCCGACGTGCGCCCCACCTGCGGACGCGCCGGGTCAGTAGGCCGTAGGCGGGGTGCTCGCGCACGGCGCTCCCCGAGGCGCTCACCTCGAATCCGTCGGTCGGGTTCAGGATGCGGAACTCGACGTGCTCGTTGAGCGCGGCGCCGAGCACGTTGAGCACGGCGACCGTGGTGGGCTTGGTGGAGTTCTCCACCACGGAGCCGTAGTAGTCGGCCTTCTGGAAGGCGAGCCCGTTGTTGTCGGCGGCGCGCGCGCGCAGCTCCACGCGCGCCGTGCTCGCGTAGCGCCCGTCGCTGGCGCGCACGCGCAGGCGCCACGCCGCGCCCGCGCGCAGCGCGCCCGACGCCACGCACAGCTCGCCGCTGGGCAGCAGCGCGAAGGCGCCGTCCGGGTCGCCCTCGATGATGTCGTACTTGATGGCGGCGCCGGGCGGCAGGTCGGGGTCGCTGGCCGCCAGCGTCACCACGGTCACGTTGGCCCAGGTGGGCAGCAGCACTGTGGCCTCGTACACGCTCTGGGAGAATTCCGGAGGGCAATCGTTTACGTCGATCACTTCGACAGAAACCTTCGCGATGCTCGTGGACGGCAGCCGCGGCGTGCCCATGTCGATGACCTGCAATGAACCCCGACTCGTTCACACGATTGGCCACCACACTTTACTTAATTACCTTAATTTTACTTAATTTGGGACGTTCACCGGGTCGTCCGATTCTTCCCAGTAATACCTACTGCCACAAAAAACATAATACTACCTACAGTACTGCTTAATATCATTGACTATTCTGAATAAATATTAATTGGAAACGATTAGTCGAGAAGTAAACCCGCGTACCCGCACGGTGAAGTCGTGGCGGCGCGCGCTCTCGTAGTCGAGCGGCGCGCGCACGTGCAGCGCGCCCGTGGTGGCGTCCACGCGGAACAGCGCGGCCGCCGCCGGCTGCAGGATCTCGTAGGCGCGCTGGCGGTGCGCCGGGCCGTCCGCGTCCGCCGTCAGCAGCACCAGCGGCTCGGGTGTGTCCGCGTCCGCGTCCGCCACCAGCGCGCCGGCGCGCGCCGCCTCGGACGCGCGGCCGCGGTAGGCGCGGCGGAGCAGCGCGGGCGCGAACTCGTTGCGGTCCAGCACGTGCACGGTGACGCGCGCGCGCGCCGCGCCGCCGCCCATGTTCACGGCGGTGACGGTGAGGTTGTGCAGGCGGCGCGCCTCGTAGTCCAGCGGCGCGGCCGTGGCGAGGAGGCCGGCGGCGGGGTTGAGGCGGAACAGCCCCTCGCCGCCCTCCAGCGAGAACCAGACCGCGGTCGCGCTGCGCACCTCCATCGTCACCAGCGGCGTGCCCGCCGGTTCGTTCTCGTACACCTGTCGATCGTCAGTCAATGATTCCGGGCCGATTCGAATTAGGGGGACCTTGATTCCAGCGAAAACGCTCCCGTGTCGTCTCGTAGTACACGTTAAGAAGAGAGACAGACGGCTCCACCTGTCACCCCCAGGCCAGCGCTCATGGGGGGCGGAGGTCGTTCATCGACCTACTATTA
Organism: Eilema griseolum; assembly: GCA_963662185.1. Classification (NCBI taxonomy): domain Eukaryota; kingdom Metazoa; phylum Arthropoda; class Insecta; order Lepidoptera; family Erebidae; genus Eilema; species Eilema griseolum. The sequence continues at coordinate 1,281,934 of OY759251.1, forward strand.
TTTATGCTGTGTTCTAGGTCTAAGCCCAGGGTAATAAATGATCTGCCAACACTACCGGTAGTGCCACGGGTAAAAAAGAATGTTCTGTGGTTCTGCTGTGGCTCCACTAGTGGGCCTTCGCAGTCGCACGCACCTCGCACGTGACGTCGGCGTCGAGGAAGCGCGGCGGCGCGTCGTCGGGCTCCACCATGAGCACGTGCAGCGGCAGCGTGGCGGCGCGCGCGCCGGGCGGCGGGTTGGCGGCGCGCACGGCCAGCGCGTAGTCGCGCGGGCCGGCGGCGGGCGGCGCGCGCGCCAGGCGCACGTCGCCCAGCGCGTCCACGGCGAACAGCCCGCCCGCGTCGCCGCCCGCCAGCGAGTACAGCACGCGCCCCGCGGCGCCCGCGTCGCGGTCCGCCGCGCGCAGCGCCGCCACCAGCGCGCCCGCCGCCGCGCCGCGCGGCACGCGCGCCTCGGCCAGGCGCCGGCCCCACGTCGGCGCGTGCTCGTCCGCGTCGTGCACGCGCACGGCCACGCGCGCCAGCGCGCGCGACGCGCGCGGCGCCTGGTCGCGCACCCACACGGTCAGCTCGTGCAGGGCGGCGCTCTCCCTGTCGGACGCAGTGGGAGTCAGTGAAGGCACGGTACAGCGAGGTCTCACCCTCGATACTCTGCGGGAACGCTCCGTCTCGTATCGTCCGGGCTTCAGTACTACACATTTAGTTAACATCTACCGGTAGGGGGGACGCACCTGTCCAGCGGCTGCGCCAGCTCCAGCACGCCGCTGAGCTCGTGCAGGCGGAACAGCGCCAGCGAGGCGGGCGCGCGCGCGGCGTGCAGCCCGAACAGCAGGCGCGCGCCCGCCGGCGCCGCGCGCAGCGCCAGCAGCGCCTCGCCCGCGCGCGCCGCCTCCGACACCTCCACCGCGTACGACGCGCGCGAGAACGACACGCCGTCCTCGTTGGCGTCGTTGATCACGCTCACGTTCACCTGCAGAGCGAGCGGGCCCGTGCGGTGAGTACAGACACATACTGGTATAGGCACGCAACCTACGATAGGGCCGCTCCCGCCTCGGTCGGAGTTCACCGAAGGCGGCAGCGTCTCCTCCATTCTGGGAGAATTTCACTTTCATTTTCAGGGTACCGCGTGAAGGTTGCAACCATGCACCCCAGGTTATTATTGTGCCTAAGCACGCATTTGTGAAAGTCTATCTTTATGCTAGTCATTTATATACGTAATTAATAGTAGATAATATTTGTGCTCACGGAGGCGTAGATGATGTGCAACCCGTCGGTGACGGACACGTTGAGCGAGTACTGCGCCTGTCGCTCCCACAGCAGCCGCTTGGCCAGCACCAGGCTGCCATCCTCGCGTCCCAAGAAAAACTCATGGCGCGGGTCGCCGTCTGCACACAAACACACACACAGGGCGTCAGTCGGGAGCGTCCCGTCGAGCGCGCTCGGACGGTGCGGCACGTACCCACGATGGCGTAGTACAGCGCGTCACCGTCGGGGTCGCTGGCCTGCAGCACGGCCAGCAGGAAGCCCGGCGCGTCCAGCTCCGCCACGGCCAGCGGCGCGGGCGGCGCCAGCGCCGGCGCCGCGCCGCCGCCGCGCGCCACGCCGCGCACCGCCGCGCGCGCCACCGCGCAGCGCGGCCGCGCGCCGCCGTCGCACGCGCGGATCTGTCGCAACAACCGCGCTGTGAGGTACTTTTGCAAGCGTTATATTCTGATGACACAAATTGAATCATCCGCATCCTCCCATCTCGGAAAGAGTAATTTTGCTCCTCGATTTCTGAGTGCAAAAGTCGTTTTATCCTCTAGTGGGTAAAGTAAATTTGAATTTAGAACATCGTGTGCAATCTTAGGTTGTGTTTCAAAACATCATTAAACCTATTACTTCTACCTCTATGGTGCCGTATTTAGCACAATTTTTTATATGTACTTTTTTTTTAATTGTCTTTGAGCGCGCAACATTTAGTCATTTCCTCGCTCAGGTGGGATGAAAAGTTACGTGTTTGACTCGAGTGCAAAGATTTTTCCCCTTGTGCTGTTTTGATTCGTTCACTAGCGCTCAGGATGTTCGGTCTAGAGCGCCGTACGTACGGTGAGGTCGTAGGAGCGCGGCGGCGCCAGGTCGAGGCGCGGCGCGGCGAACACGCGGCCGCTGGCGGCGTGCACGCGCAGCAGGCCGCGCGCCGGCCCGCGCGCGCGCGCCGCGTAGCGCACCGAGCCGTTGGCGCCGGCGTCGCCGTCCAGCGCCAGCACCTGCGCGCGGCGCGGCGACCGGACAACAACAGAGACAAAAAATATTTGAATTGAATTGAAACTCGACAGATGGCGCGAACACTATTTTCTGTTTTCTTCCGAATAGCATCGATTGACACAATACAGATCAGAAGATTCAGAAGCCAGTCATGGTGGTTACCGTGGCGACGTAGAGGCCGAGCGGCGTCGGCTCGTCGTACACGTCCCAGGGCGCGCGCACCGCGTCGTCGTCGTCATCGGCGTCCCACTCCGTGCTGTTCTCGTCGCCCGCGTCGCTCGCCTCGCCCGCCTCGTCCGCCCCGACCTGCGGACGCACACATTCTACACACTACCACTCCACATGTCGCTTCTGCTTTTAATTGGTACTTAATATGTAACAAACACTACTACGTTAAGGAACACAGCACACGCCACAAAATCACGCACACGAACATGCCGATGATGTAACGTAGCCACTCAGGATATGAGTAACCTCGCGTGTCTCGGCGACTCTCAGGAGCCGTCGCGTCGGGGCGAGTCATCTCAGTAACCTCGTCACACTACGTAGCTGCGGCGGCGGGTGCAGGGGCGCGGGCGGCGGCGGGTCCGGGGGCGCGGGCACGCGGATGTCGTAGAAGCGCTGCGCGAAGGCGGGCGCGTGGTCGTTGATGTCCAGCACGCGCACGGCCACGCGCGCCGTGCTGGCCAGCTCGCCGTCCGAGCACTGCACCTCCAGCGCGTGCGCCGCCGCCGCCTCGCGGTCCAGCGTGCGCCCCGTCGTCACTATCTCGCCTGCAATCATGCGTTCGTCGTCGTACACTTGCGCGATGCCCTGCGGTGGAGCCGTGTCCTCGCTCGGCCGCGCGGCGTCGGGCACGTACCGGTGCGCTCGTCGATGGAGAAGAGCCCGTCGGGGTTGCCGGCCACGATGGAGTACGTGACGTTGGGCGGCGCGGGCGCGGCGTCGGCGTCCTCGGCGCGCACCACGGCCACGCGCGTGCCGGCGGCGCAGTGCTCGGGCACGGCGGCGGCGTAGGCGGCCTGCTCGGGCCACGGCACCATGTCGTTGACGTCCTCCACCTCCACGTACACCTGCACGCACGAGTGGCGCGGCACCAGCCCGTGGTCCTGCGCGCACAGCGTCAGCCAGTAGTGCGGCACCGACTCCCGGTCCAGCGGCGTCAGCGTCCGGATCACGCCTGGGGACCAGCGAGAGATATTCAACACGGACTTTATCACCGTGACCGTGCAGAGCGTACGCGGGGTTGCGACTTGCTAGTACCTTCGTCGTCCACGGAGAAGTGCGCCAGGCCGGAGCCGGCCACGATGTAGTAGGCAAGGCGCGAGTCGCGGCCGGGCGCGTCGGCGTCGCTGGCCGCGGCCGCCAGCGCCGTGGCGCCGAGCGGCGCGTCCTCGCGCACGGCGCCCAGCAGCACGCCGTGCGCGCCGAAGGCCGGCGCGTGCATGTTCTCGTCCACGTCCACCACCTGCAGTCACAATGTTCCGGCTTCAGCCTCGCTGTGCTAGGGTCAGTAGGATCCTTGACCTGCCGTACATTTCTTAAATCGCAAGTATTCGAGTAAATGTAGCTGCTCTCCGTCCGGTCGGTGAACGAGCGCCTGATTTTACGAGGGATGCGAGGAAGGGCCGCTGCGGTATGCGTCGGTATAGTCGCAGTGTGCTACGTGTACGTGCTCTTTCAATACTATACCATAAAAAATTGCCAGACCACCATTATAACATCGTTACCGTTATTTGGTGTATGTAGTGGTGATCCTCTTTCCAAGGGCTACCTTCAGCCTGCCCTCAGGCGAGACCCGTGTCCAGTATAGAAGCAACAAAAGCGAACCTCGACGATGACGGTGACCTCGGCCCACAGCGCCGGCGCGCCGCCGTCCGTCGCCCTCACCGTCACGCCGTACACCTGCAACATTCACACTCATGACACCATCTCACGACACCACTCGAGTAGCTTCAAATGTACTTACAGGCCTGTATATACATATTTGTGCAGATAACATCAAAAATTAGTAAAATGGGGAATAATTAATAACAGAATTTATCAGGAGGTAGGACACGACGGTATTTTCCTCCCAATACGTAAGACGTCCATGGGCAACGGTAACTACTTTCCATCAGGTGGGCCGTGTGCTTGTCTGCCAACTAAGTGGTATAAAAAAAAAAATTATTGAGCAGTCCGACTGGAGAAGTACCTCCACCCCACAGAATACCACGACTATAATAACCTCGTGTTGTGTTCCCGGCGGTGAGTAGGGTAGCCAGAGCTCACTGGAGAGTTTTTGAGGAAGACTGAAGAACACTAAAGGCACAGAAAATCTCTGTTCTTACAGGGTCGGCAGCACGGGTGTGACTCCCCTGGTGTTACACACGTTCATAGGTAACCACGGTAACCACTCTCCATCAGGTGGGCCGTGTGCTTGTCTGCCGCCTAAGTTGTATAAAAAAGAGACCTGTTGTAAATGAAAGGAAATATGGTCAAAACAATGAGAATAATTAATTACACTCGTTATGAAGTACGAGGGTGTAATGTGGCGGAAACTAAAAACACCTACAACTTTTGTATTTAACTGTTTTCGATAAGAAGTTTAGTTTGGATGCAAATCATGGTAAATCATTTTCCACCCTTAAAATGCACCCCATTACACCCCCATACACCCCCATACTTCATAGCGACTTTAATTTATTTTTCCCGTTGTTTTGACCATATTTCCTTTCATTTACAACAAGTCTTATGCTGTTATTAATAAATTCCCTAATATTTCTATCTGCACCGGTATATTAAGAAGACGTCTAAATTATCTTATCTACAATTTTTTTCACAACTCCCACAATATGCGTATCAATAGTAGATCAATTTCAAAGTTTAAAATAAAAATTACCAAGGGACCGTGAATAGTTCCGATGATATGTCGGAGTGATTTACCAGTTAGGGGACCCCCGACACGATAATGCTTCAATCAAAATATTGTTGTGTCAAAGTTACTACAGGGCCAACCGGTACCACTTATTGTAAACTTTTAGTATTTTTTTGTACTCGGGGTTTTTAAATTGATCAATACTGTATATGTAAAACTAAACAGGACAGAAGGTAGATATTAAATACAAAAATCAAACCTGTCGCTTTTCAAAGTCCAGTAATTTAGCGGTCCGCAGCGTGCCCGAGGCGGCGTCGATGGTGAAGGCCACGTCGTCGGCGGCCTGGTCGGGCAGCGAGTAGGTCACGCGGCCGCCCGCGCCCAGGTCCGGGTCGGCGGCGTCCACCACGGCCACCAGCGCGCCGGCCGGCACGTCCTCGCGCACGCGCGCGCCGTACTGCGGCAGCGCGAAGCGCGGCGCGTTGTCGTTGACGTCGTCCACGGAGACGCGCACCAGCGCGTCGGCGTGGCGCCCGCCGCCGTCCGCCGCGCGCACCGTGAGCTCGTACAGCGCGCGCCGCTCGCGGTCCAGCGGCGCGCACACCGCCAGCACACCCGTGGCGCGCGAGATGCAGAACTCGCCCGCGTCCGCGCCGCTCACGCTGTACGTGATCTGCGCGAACGCGCCCGCGTCGCGGTCGGTCGCGTTGGCGTGAAAGATAGCCGTGCCGTTGAGCGCGTTCTCTGTCACTCGAAAACTAGCGAGAGTCTTCTCGAAACGCGGCGAATTGTCGTTGACGTCGAGCACCGTGACGGGGAGGAGGCGCGACGCGGAGTGCCGGGGCGAACCGAGATCGTAGACCGTGATGTTTAGGTAGTATTCGCTTTCTCGCTCGCGGTCCAGGTATCCTATGACTTGAAGCTCGCCGGTGTCCGGATCGATGCGGAAGGCGGAGTCGGCGTCGCCGCCGGATATACCGTACACGAGTAGACCGTTGTAGCCCAAGTCTCGATCGCGCGCTTTTAGTTTAACGAGAGAAGTGCCGAGCGCGACCGATTCGTTCACTTTTACTTCGACGGGAAAGTCAATGAATTCGGGTGCGTGTAGGTTCTCGCCGTAACGCGATGGTGCCAGTGAGAACTCGTCGGTGAGGTCGAGGGGCGCGTTACTGCGCTCAGCGGCCCCCAGCAGCTCGGTGAGGCGGCGTGCGACGCCCGTGTCGCGGCACTCCAGGGCTCCGCTGTCGCCGCCACTGCTGACCAGGTGAAGGGTTATAGACGTGGCATCGGCGAAGTGGGTTCCATCAGTGGCCGTCACGTTGAGTACGCGGGAGTCCGCTCGCACGTCGTTCAGGTCGCAGGACAGGCTGACGACACCGGTGCCAGAATCGAGTGCGAAGCAGTTGTCTTCGTTGCCGCCTATGATTCGGTATGAGACTACGTCACCGGCGTCGAAATCGATAGCGGAGAGTGTTACTATCTCGGAGCCAATGGCGAGACGGCGAGGCAGATAACCAACACAGTCGACGCGTTCAAACTGAGGTCTGTTGTCATTGACGTCCTCGAGCCGCAATACGAGCCTCATTTCGGCTTGCCTTCGGTACGGAGTACCCCAGTCGCTAGCGCGGATACGTAGCGTGTACTCTCGTCGCATACTTTCGTAGTCAAGAAGGCGCGTAGTACGTACAGCGCCAGAGAAATGGTCTACATCGAAAGGAACCGGCTGAAGGTTGGCTATACTGTAGGATATATAGGCATTGTCTCCTGAGTCCGCATCACGGGCGATCACCCGTGCCACCACGGCTCCACTAGGTCCATTTTCCTGGACTGTTACCTCGGTTATTTCTCTTTCGAATACAGGGTCGTTGTCGTTCGAATCCAGTACTGTAATTTTCACTTTAGCGGATGATTGTTTTCGTGTCCCGGCGTTACCCTGGTCGATAGCTGATACGGTTAGAGTGTAGAGAGCTTTCTCTTCGGCGTCGAGAGGTACTGCCGTATATAGAACACCTGTATCCGGATTAACAAAGAACTCTTCTCCCTCGTTGCCCCCGACTATTTCGATGTAGACTCGTGCATTACGGCCTTCGTCGCGGTCGCTTACTTTCAGCCTTATGACGGGTGTGTTGGGAGGAACAGTTTCGGGGATACTTGACTCATAAACTTCACGACTAAATACTGGTGCATTGTCATTGGCATCAACGAGTGTCACCGGCAAAGTCAGGTACGAAGCGCGTGGAGGATGACCCGCGTCCACGGCGCGCAACGTCAGGTTGTAGCCGGCTGGTGCAGTCTCACGGTCCAGCAGTGCGTGCACGAGCACGTCGTACTCGCCAGGTTGAGCCGACGCTCGCACGCGGAAGTGTCCGTCCGGATCTCCATCAACGATATCAAGACTAGCAATACGCCCATGTTCTCCGGCATCCTCATCGCTAACCTCCACAATGGCATAAATCTCTTCCGTAGAGTTCTCGACGATCTCGGGCATTCGCCGCACTCGCAGTTCAGGAGCATGTAAATTAACGCGAGTGACCCGTATGGTAACAGTGGCACGCGCAGCAGGTGCATCCTCGCCGCGTGACAGAAGTGAAGCTCGGTCGCGCGCTAGCACAACGAATTCGTGTTGGGCCGCTTCTGCTGCGGATAGCGGGTGTGTAACAGTGATGACGCCTGTCGTGGGATGTACGGCGAAGCGATCGGTAGGATCAGCGATGCTGTAGTAGATTTCACCGTTGAGGCCGAGGTCAGCGTCGTCTGCAGTCACGCGTGCAACGCTTGCGTGCAGTGGAGCATCCTCCGGGACCAAAGCCTCGTACTCGGTGGGGTAGAATAGTGGGCTGAGATCATTTTCATCAGCGATGGATACGGCGAGCACCGCATCCGCCTCGAGCGTACGTCCACCCGGTAAGTGTGCCGTAGCGCGCACGTCCAGCCGGTACGAGTCTCGACGCTCTCGGTTCAGTACGTCTGCGTGGCCAGCACGCGTTCGAATCGATAGAAAACAGAAGTCACCGACAGTGCGCTCTTCGGCTTTAAAAAATTTATCCTTATCACCGTGTCTAATGCGAAATCGCACCCTAGCATCAGGAGCAGGGAGGTGCACGCCCAGCGGATCCTCAGTGGGTGGTTGCTCCGCGTAGGTGCGCGGGGGACTGTTCTCGGGGATCGTCAGGTTGTAGAGGGCGTGGGCAAAGCGCAGGACTGGCGCGGATGGTGGGCCTTCGTGCAGGCCGGGCGGGCCAGGCGGGCCAGGCGGGCTGGGCGGGCCGGGCCCGGCACGCGCGCACCACCACACTGCCGCCAGCAGGAGCCACGCGCGCAACACGCACATCTCGCCGACAGCACGCCGGTAACCTGCAATAGCACACCCATTTGACGTATATAATAGTGAAGGTAGGTATGTGAATTTGAGGACTTTCTTTTTTAAAAAAAAAAAAATTTTCAACACACTGGCTCATAAAGCTCACCTATAATTAAAATGTGATTTTTTTTTCTTGTTATAATTCACTAGTAAGTTATTACTTTTTTAGAAAAATTTACCGGTTGAGTAGCTATGTTCTTAAAAAAAATTCGACACATAAAAGATCATACCGATACCAAAACTTCTGTTGAAATCTATTATTTGAATTATGCCTATCTATGTAGATAATAATCTATTAGAATTTATTGTTTGCTGAGGTGAGAGACAATTTATTAATAGTGATAAAGCAATTATATGTGTAAATAGGTTTCCTTGATACAGGCTTGCCTAGTGAGGAAACCACAGATAGATCTAGGTTAAGTTAAGTGGGTTTTCTGCAGAATGTTTCTCATTAGATCATAACTTATTACACAAAACTTGGTCAGAGTTACCCAAAATGACTATATTTGTTGTGTTATGAAATTGTGTACCTATGTACCCTAAACACAAGTTTATTCTTAATTTGGGTACCAGACTTCATCAAACTATGCTGTTAAACTATCATCAAATCGTATTGTAATGTGTTCACTAGATTGTAACTATGGATTAAATTAATTTTGAATTTTTTTTGAATTTTATGTAACATTTTGCATCAATAAATATTTTTTCATTTTCATTTTTCATCATTTTCAAATAGTACAAATATATTAATATACCTACTGCTTACTCATTTTATGCAACTTCGTACCTAGACAGTTTCAACTTGTACGTGCCATGCCATTAAAAAGTTCATTGTAATTTTACTAACTGTACATTTACTAATTGTTTCTCAAAATAAACTTTTTATATTAGTAGGTACTACTAGTACTACTAATAATAGTAGATAATGAAACTGTTGCATAGTAAAAATATAATAGAGAAAGTGTGTGCAGTTTCATACATTTTTTTATCTAATCTCATGAAATAGTTAACATAATTTGCGTAAAATTACAAAGTTATTAGACTATTTATATTGTTGATTGATGGCTCTTACCGGAATTTGTTGTTGTACATTATTAAAATACACTTGTATTTTTACAAAAGTGCAAGTGTATTTAAAATGTATAGTAAGTTATTTTTAACGCCAAAATCCATTTGCTGAACGCGCATACGATTTTTATTTGCCCTAATATCATTTGCCAATTATGGACTATTAAGTCAACAGCCATAATATTATATGTCGTAATATTCATTTGCCCTACTCTTATTTACTATACCACGTGCTAGAAGCTTTGTTTTCCATAAAGTCACTTACCATAACATCATTTTTCATAATCATTGTAAGCCATAATTATCACATGCACTAATTATTAGATACCCTAATTATCTCATACCATAACATCATTTGCCATCGACATTGGATGTGTAACGATTGTTATATCAGGAGAAACTGGATACAATCGAGACTTTAGGGCACCCTGATTCGGATAGGTTACATTGTACACCTATCGACATTGAGGTTTAGGTTAGCACCTCCGTGTGCTCTCCCCTAAGCTCATCGACGCTGCATCCGTTCTGGGTAGGCTTTTGCCAAACCTGGACGGACCTAGCGTTGGCTGTCGACAGCTATACATCGGACTGGTCCGGTCAATAGCGCTTTTTGGCGCACCGGTATGGGCGGATGCCCTGACCGCCCGCAATAGGCCCTACCTAGTAAGGGCCCAACGCATCGTGGCGGTCAGGGCTATACGCGGGTACCGCTCTATATCCGCAGAAGCAGCCTGTGCATTAGCCGGAACTCCACCTTGGGATTTGGAGGCGGAGGTGCTCGCCGAAGTATATCGGCAGACGACACAATAACAGGCGGGTAGGGGCAGTCGGCCTCCGCCCGAGGAGATCCGTGGGTGGCGAGATGCTGCCCGTCAAGCCATTATGGCTGAATGGTCGTCCCGGCTGGAATCCCCCAGTGCGGAATTGTTCTCTCAATATTTTTATTCAACATTTAACACAACCTTCGATAACAGTAACTACCTAGATGTCGACATACATAACACTAACCACAGGCACAACGTCAAGATATCAAAATCTGATTTAGTAAAAGCTTAGACCAAATTCCTCCAATTTTACTCAAATCTTGTACCATACAACTTTGTGAAAATTACATACCATTTTCAATCGATCTCTATGTAGTGGTACATTTCGGTCTAATTGCTCATATTACGAGTACTCCAATTTTGAAAATATGTGAACCATGTAAAGTTTTCAATTCCAGGCCAACATTTATCTTGTCCGTTTATGGTAAACTTTTTTAAGGCATTAACGATCAAAAATATTACTGCCTTTTCTAAAAAATGATATTAGTGACCATCAACACGGATTTTTACCTAAACGATCAACCACCTCTAACCTTATGTGCTATGTAAATGAGATCTCCAAAGCAATAGAGAAAAAGTTGGAGGTACATGCGGTTTACAGAGAATTTTCAAAAGCTTTCGACGTGGTAAACCATAATCGATTAGTTTGTAAGCTCGGTCATTCGGGCATATGTGGATTGTTGCTAAGGTGCGAATCGTATTTGCGTAAATGCTCACAAATGGTAAATGATCAAGGTTTTTTTATCTCAACCCAAATGACTCAATAGTTGATAAATATATAAATCGTTGATAAAAATAATGAAAACAACGGACCCAGGTGTTAGCCCTGCGGTACATCACATGTATACAACTGGCGTACTGCAAGGTTTCCACCTGGGTTCTTCCACCTCATTTATATAGTAGTGAGTAGTGAGTCTAAGTATCAGTTATTCGCGGATGACCTCAAAATTTATAAGACAATTGCATCTATCAATGATACTCAAATCCTACAAAATGATATAAATGGAATAAAAGAATGGTGTGTCACCAACTGCATGTCTCTCAATGTCTCAAAATGCCATCATATAAAATTTACTCGCTAAACAAAATCTACCGCTGTAACCTACATTCTCAATGGAATAAAACTTAGTGAGGTGTCGAGTATAAGAGATTTGCGTGTCATAATGGATGCAAGGTTGGACTTTCGAGAGCTTATTTATAACATTGTAAAGATGGGGAGCAGACACATTGGTTTCATTATTCGACAAACCAAGATTTCTGGAGCTCCATCAGTGTCAATACTACATTTTAATTGTTACGTTTGTAGTTTAGTGGAGTACAGCAGCCCCGTATTGAGGGCTTCTTATAATATACACATTGATCGGCTTGAAGCAGTACAGCGGCGTTTCATGTACCATTTATCTTTTACGGATAACCAATGCCGTGAGCTTGCTTCCTATGAAACACGGCTAGGCCGTTTTCAGCATCAGCTCGTTACATCAAAGAGGCAGCGTAGATGTCGTGAATGGCTTAGTTGACTGTCCAGATCTGCTAAAGAGGATAACGTTTGCGGTGCCTCGTTGTGGTAGTCGGCTTTATAATAGGAAAACCTTTGTAACGGTGACTGCTCGAACTATTCTTGGGCATCACTTGCCCATTTTTCGCATGTGTTTTGCATTAGCACAAAAAAGTAGCATTAAGAATGTAAATTTATACGAATCAATAGATCGCTGGATAATCCAACTGTGGTATCTTTTACTAAGCCCGCAATAAAACCCATCACTTTAACAGCTCTGTTAACCATATTATTGTAGTGTGGAATGTAGGTTAATTTAGAGTCAAGTATAATACCCAAATCTCTTACCTGACGTGATGTAGAATATCAATTGCAATATAAAAATAAGTATCAGTAATATTCAGTTTCCTAGTAAATCGAATATGAAGGCATTTAGAAGCATTTAATAACATTTTGTTATCCCAACACTAGACTTTAAATTGATTAAGATCATCCTGCGTCAGCCCTGCCTCGGAATTAAGTTGGCAAGATATTTTCATGTCATCGGCATAAAGTGAGCAGCTGCAATGCTTGATCTGACGAACTATGTTATTAATGAACAGCAGACACAGGAACGGTCCAAGATGGGAGCCCTGTAGAACCCCAAAACCAGCAATATAGCTGTTGGAGTCGGTGTTATTAACTACTACCACATATTCCCGACTGTTTAAATAGGATTCAAACCACTCAAGAAGTCTATCACGAATTCCGAACTGGTTATGGAGCTTTTCTACAAGGATTAGATGGTCTACTTTGTCGAATTCACTGGCAAAATCTGCATAGACTGAGTATCTGCTCATTACCATCAACACAGATGACTCGTACATGACAGGGATCATGTACGAGACCAAGTTGGTAAGCACAAATCTTTTTGTAGGAAACTATGTTGTTCGTCGCAGATCAATGATTTAGTATGCGCAGTTAGCTAAAAAGATACCAATGATTCAAAAAAAATCGACAAACAAGAGAGGATCGTTATTGGTCGATAGTTCCGTACATCGTTTTAGTCTCCCTTTTTGAAAATAGGGACTATTTTAACTCTTTTCCATGCTGTAGGAAAAATACCAGTGGCTAGTGACTCATTGATTATAATTCATTGCATATAGTCATTGAATACAGTTTTAATAGGATGCGCTAAAAACTTAGCACATCGTTTTATAAAAAGTAGAGGGATTCCATCGAGCCCGGGTTTGTTGTCTTGTTGTGTCTGAGCGTTTAAGGCTTGACAGAATTTCATGTTCGGAAAAGTGCACCACTCTCAGACAATCCAAAACACCTTCCAAGTCACTAATGGTCTGCTTTGGTCGGGAAATGTCCCTAGGTGTGTATACCGAGCTGAAATGAGAAACAAATTGGTTTTCAATGTCACAATTGTCAGTACATGTTGATTGATTTTGGTGATGGTAAGGTCTTACAGCCGGATCTTTTCTGTTTAATGTAACTCCAAAAAGCCCTGAGATTATTTTTAGGTTTGTCTCTATGGAGTCTATGTAGTTAGCGTGACAGTCTTGAATAAGTTTGGCACATCTTTTCCTGATTAACTCAAACTCTAGCCTATCTCTGGGATTGTTATATTTGCTCGACCTGTGTCTAAGTTTCTTCTTTTCTTTTAAAAAACCGAAAAGCTTTCCGGTGAACAAGATGGGGGTGAGATAATTTACGCGGCTTTCTCTTTGGCACACATTTACTAATGATGTTATTCAAATGGTCATAGAAAATTGAAACCTTTTCGTCCACACCGCTGCATCCATAGAAGCTTGCAGATCATTCCAAGCGCTCCAGAAGAGGTAAAATTTTATCGTAGTCAGCTTTTTAAAAATTGAAATCTTGCCGTGGTTGACCGACGGACAAGGGAAACGGTTTAAGGCTTATAACTCTGTTTAGAGGAGGGTAGCGGTCATCAATTTAATTTGCTGTCTGATTTCCTAGTAGTACAGTTAACATTGGTCAAAATAAATCTTGTATATTGTCGTCACTATTCACAACCAGCCTTTGCTATTGTAAGTCACTTAAAGTTATAAAGTCAGAGAGATTCTTCATCAATCTATGCTCTTTATTATCATCATTATTGTTTGGTAGAGTTGGAATTAAGTAATATTCCTCGCTGTTATTATATGGTCCATTTGATAAATGACACGTTAATATCACCGACGACCAATACGTCGTCAACATGTACCGAACCTCGCGCGCATTAACAAGAAATTCACGTAGTACTTCCTCCTGAATCGGAGAGGGTAAGTACACAACACAGGTTGCTATTTTCCTCTGCAACTGGCGTGTGACGTCATTTTGTATAGTGCTTTCGACCGGCTTGAGAAATTGAATTTTCAAAATTCAATAACTTTAAAACTATTTGTCGTAGAAATATTTCTCTTTCGCAGTTCATTATATTATAATAAAGAGATGATTTATCAACAATAAAAATAATTAGTCTAATAGCATATTAGTAAATATGGAGTAGAAAATTAAAGTTAACTGTTTTTGTGACCTAGAATTATTTAGTAAACACGTACAAGTTAAAAAAAAATTACGCTGATGCATGACGTGAAGAAACAATAGGTATATTAATGTATTTGTTCTATTGACTACGATTTTTTTGTAGCGAAAGTATTTTAAGAACAAAACAACTCTACCAATAAAATATAAAAAAAGGTAAATCACTTGTAAATTATAGCAATAATATAGTAGTATTATAATATAGTAAGTAATATAGTAGTAGTGTACTAATATACCTATATAAAGTTACAATTTCATTTTCAAGTGTGCCTGATTATGATTGAGCCATTTTATGAACAAGTTTGTTGAATATTGAAATAGTACATTATGGTACAAGTGTGTAATGTCTTAAGAGAGCCGAGAACGGCAATCATCAATATACATCTAGGTATATAATACTTGTGAAGAAAATTAAAACTAAAACCCGACTACTGAAAAATCACGGTCTAAAAGTATTAAACAAGAAAAAATCAGTATAGCCGTGGTCTAATGAAATGGCTAATGAAGCCCTTTCAGTTGATACCAAACACGATATGTTTATCTCAAATTTATTTTCTAACACAGTATTTCATGACCACTAGAGGGCGCCACATTAGATTCAGTGAAACGTTATATAGCCTATAACTAGCTGACGACTAAGATGCTTCTAATGATACCTCATTTGTCCAGTACTAATAAGTGGTTGAGGAGCTATGAGGGAATAGATGAACCTACATACATACATACATAGTCTGTCAAAATCATAACCCTCCTTTGCTTCGCCCTCCACCCTTGTAGTTAAAAGAATAAGGTCTATTTTTATTCGGGGAATTTAAAAATTTTACTGAGAAAACATTAGTTATAATTATACTAGGTATCGGGACTTCTCGCGAATTATATCTTGGAACTTACTATTTCTGCCGACGTTTCGGATGCGTTGCAGCACCCGTGGTCACGACATCGGCACGTGAGATCGGCAGAAATAGTAAGTTCCAAGATATAATTCGCGAGAAGTCCCGATACCTAGTATAATTATGAATTCACACCGCGAAAGCTTAAAAATAACATTAGTTATGTTTGAGTGCAAATTTTGTTAATTAAACTTGTTTAGTAAACAAACAAGTTGAAATTATCTATTTAAATACTAAGTTGCATGAAATGAGCTGTTAATTTATTTGTACTATTTTGTACACGATTTTTTGTATCGTAACTTTTTTAAGAACAAAGTTAGACAACCAATGAAATTAAAAAAAAGTTTTATCTCACTTGTGAATAATAGCATCGGAAAGTCACAGTTCGATTACAGGTGTCATTATGTGCCTGGCTCTTATTACGGTAAAACAGGGCCATTATGAGTAAGTGTGTTGAAAAATATGTTATTCGAAGCATTGCAGTAGGTACCTCATAGAGCGTGTGTGGGCAGGGCGGGTGCGGAGTCACGCGCGCTGCTGTCGTCACGCTGGGGTAGCTCGGCGCGCGCGCTCGCCGACCATGGCACGCAGAACGCAGCAAGCTCGACGCAACCCTGAAATTAAAAAAATGGCTATGAGTACGCTATGCTCTCAGCTGAATTACACGAGTTGTAGTAGACTCGGCTCAAAGAAAATAGGGGAGACCGAGAGAAATTGAAACAATTTTGACATTGACTTTCATACACCAAATACTAGTAGTACTAATAGTATTTGGTGTACAGTTACAGGTGACAGTAATCGTATGACATTAGTATCGATCAGGTAAGATAGGTCATTTTTCAAGCTTTCGCATGACTGATATAAAGATATTGTTCGTGTCAAATCTTGTGTTGAAAAGTGGACATAACCGTAAGTAACCAACGTGTCAACTGCCCTCATATCGAGATAAGATGAAACAGGGGTCGAGGAGAGTAAAATAAAAAAGATGATTATCATTTATTGGTTTTTATTTTAAAAATGTTTTAAATACGACAAAATCTTTTTTGTAAAGGTATGTATGTATGTATCTATATAATGATCACGTGAAGACTCGTTAACATTATTGTGTAAAAACTTTTTTATAAATATTTTGTACACAGCTGGATCTGTACGGTGGAGTGATTAACATGTTTTACTGCAGATGATTCCGCCACCTTGGTCGGCTATGGCTCCCAGCATGGTTGATTTGGGTGGAACTGGAGCTGACGGTGCAAAGCCAAGAACAGCGCCCGGGACGCGACGGCCATTCAGACCAAGCATGAGTCCTAGCTCTAGGGGAAGACGCTCTCTAACCCCGACTGAGAGAGTTACTCCGCTTAGGTCTAGAGCGGGGTTAGTTTCTGAAGATGTGTAAACTAGTCCTCATCCGAAAGATGGGGCGCTCGGCGGACTCACCGTTCTCTTACCGGCCCTTGTTACTTGACGAGGTGTATCTAATCTTTGATATAGTTATCCAGAAATGCCTTGTTACCACACCTCCTTAGAGTGGAGCCAGTTCTATCTGCCAGAACTGAAAGCAATATCGGTGAAAGCTATTTTGGGTATCTACTCCATATAGCTTTCACCAGAGGATATCACCATGCTCGTGAGGGCTCTGGCGGAGGATGCGATCACCTGGGGCAAAGTGATGCTGGATGTGTCCCTAAACATCGCTAACACGTTCAACATCTTGCACTGGAGTTGCATTAGGGAGGCGTAACCTGGCAAAGAGAGCCGTCATCTAGCCAAGTGCGATTGGACGCGGTCGGCGAGAGATGTCGTGAGGGATTTCCGGGGTCCAAGAGCCGCTCCTGTGTATAGGCTACGTAGCAGGTAAAGCTCTGGCGTGGCTGCTGCCCAACGTGAGGGGCTCGGATGACTGCTGCAGAAGACACTAGAGCGAGAATCGTGTGGTCCATGGCTCTATATGGATGCCCAACATGGGTGGAGACTCTGAAGGCCAGACACATGCAGCTGCTGCAGCGCACGAGGGCCATGAGGGGGTACCGCACGATAACCTTTGACGCGGCGATTCTCCCCGCCGCACTATGGTCACCCTCCAAACAACACCCTCTCGAAAATTGTTTAAGTGAAAATAGGTTCTTCCGAATTCTTTTAACAAATATCAATAAGTATTAAACTGACTATTTAATTCCGATATTATTTTTAATTGCATTTATTACACATATAATAGGTAAAATGAGTTGCTAAAGTACAGTGATATAAAATTTGTAAAATTTGTTCGAGTAAATTATTCAGACAGCCATTTCAAATCAGTGTTGTAAAAAAATTTCATACAAAACTATATTTGTATTACATATTTTTAGAAAGGCCATAGTATGAAATAGTTGAATAAAATATAATTTCAAAAATATGTATTTGGCATAAGCCAATAATGTTGTTTGAAGATACCTCTCTGTTCATGTGTAGGATTATTGCTGTTTGTCGCTGTCTTGTTATTTATCTCATTCAAATAGTAAATTACTCTACCGTCCATGAAAAGCCAGCTTTTGCGATTTTTATTGTCACACCCGAAAATATGAGACAAAGTCAATTTTCAGTGTTGCTTATCATTTTTCGATAGTATCTACTAATTAAGTGCAATAAATAATAACTATTCACGGCATGTGATAATTTAAGTCATGATAATTTCATCATGTCGGGGCCGCTTGGTTCCCGGCAGAGTAGAATTTGGACCGCCCCATCTCTTCCCATGTGGTGTCGTACAAGGCGACTAAGGGATAGGGCTGTTTAACATCAGACAGATATATAACAGCCCAGACTCAGCCTCAGATGCATGGCTCGAGTCAACAATAGTGCCCGAAATACGGCAATAGGCTCACCCCCTATTACGTGGGACCGAATACAAATATTGGTGAAATGTGGGTGATAATTCACTTCTGCCTAACCCTCCGGGGATAAAGACGTGATTGTATGTATGTATGTATGATAATTTCATCATGGTTAATGGTATGTCAAGAACTTGAAGTAATATGATGACTGTATCAAGTGCACGTAAGTAATAAAAATGTTTAGCTACCGACGATTCTAGAGACGAGAGTCTATTCTGTGCTATATCGGTACTGAAAGTAGGTGTGGGAGTGGGGATATGAACCCGAGTCTGGAGAAAGCCGGGCGGGCCATGAAGTCTCAGCTCCACAGGGACATGGACTGCTGCACGGTAGGAGGTAGGTCACGGCGGTATTTCCGCCCAATTGAGTAGTCCGACTGAGGAAGCAGCTCCGCCCTACAGAATACCGCGGTTATAATAATTTCGTGTTGTGTTCCCAGCGGTGAGTAGGGTAGCCAGGCTCACTGGAGAATTTGTGCTGCCAGTGGGATGACTAAAGGCTTGCCCTGCTTTGTCCTCTGCACTGACGACACAGAGACTCTGTGCTTACAGGGAGTGTGGCTTCTCTGGTGTTACACATGTCCATAGGCCACGCTAACCACTTTCCATCAGGTGGGCAATGCGCTTGTCTGCCACCTAAGTCGTATAAAAAACGGAGGCTTTACTGTCGCAAAGTGCCTTCGTCTGCTGCGAGATCATATATTTCGCGACCTACCATATATCTGTCAGTCTTTCTTTTATAATCAGTGGGCATGCTGAAACACAATAAATAAATAAAATTAACACGCCCGTTTACTGTTGAAATAAAATAGAAAACGAGAAGAGATGAAACAGCCAGTTTCAAATCTCCTCAGTGAGAAAATACCTCCCAATTTTATTTAATCTACAATCAAGAAGCAAATACTCAGAAATCATTTGTATGAAATATCTACACATATAATAAAATTGTAACCGATCGTTGTCTGTACATGGAAAGGATACAAGGAAAAATTTGATTGGGGGTCTTTATAAACGCAATAGAAGTCAAAACAAAGTTTGTTGGACTTTTGTCTGATTATCTGTTTCTCTATACGTTTGTGGGCACTAATCTCAGAATCGGCTGAACTGATTCGATTGTAGATTTCACTAATTGATTGTGGTAGGCTTCACTTAACATTTAGTGTTTGTGTTATTGAAATCGGTTCATAAATAAAAAAGTTATGTCAGTAATAGTCAATCACGGCTAACAAGTGTGTTGCGTGAATAGATCAAACCAATAAAAGCAGTATACGTGGGGCGCACTATAAGTTTCCGGAATGAATATGAAAAAATACTATTAAAGGTACAAAATTAATTTATTGTTTTTCAAAATAATCTCCCTTGGCGTCTATGCACTTTTTCATTCGATCAAACCAGTTTTGAAAACTTTGTGCCACTGCTCTGTGGTGACCTCTGAAACGTGTTTTTCATACTCCTCGACAGCCTCTTCTGGTGATGAAAATCGTTGGCCGCGTAATTGGTTCTTAATTTTTGGGAACAGATAAAAGTCACAAGGTGCCAGGTCGGGACTGTATGCAGGATGACTCATGAGTTCTACATTTTTCGCCTTCAAAAAGTCGTTTGTCTGTCTGGCCGTGTGAGAACTAGCATTGTCGTGGTGCAGGATGATACGGCGTTAACGGTTATTTTTACGGAGTTCGTCAATAACTTCCGTCAAACAAATGGTCGTGTACCAGTCACTATTCACAGTACGACGATTTTCTAAAGCAACAGTAGCCACGTGTCCAGTTTTATTAAAAAAAGAAGCAATCATCCGCTTAGATGCACTTTTCACGCGCGCCACTTTGGTTGGTTTCGGCTCATCTTGAAAGACCCATACGCTCGATTGCTGCTTTGTTTTGGGATCGTAGCAATAAATCCATGTTTCGTCATCTGTTACTATGTCCCACACCAAATTTGACGCACCTTCGTTGAATCTGGTAAGCATGGCACTGCACCAAGTGACGCGGTCCGTTTTTTGATCCTCGGTCAAGTTATGTGGGATCCACCGCGAGCACAGCTTTCTCACACCCAAATGTTTGTGTAGGATTGATTGTATTTGACTCATGCCTATTTCTAAGGATGCGCGAATTTCATGGTAGGTCACATGCCTGTCTGTTTCAATCATACGGCGCACAGCATCGATGTTTTTGTTGGTCACAGCGGTGGACGGCCGACCATCGCGAGATTCGTCACTGAGATTGATACGACCACGCTTGAATTCTGCAAACCAGCTATAAACAGTCGTCTTGCATGGAGCTTCATCGCCAAAAGATGTTTCAAGCCGAGCGATGCTCTGTTGAGCCGTCAAATTACACTTAAAATCGTAGAAAATCATACTACGAAAATTTTCCCGAGTTAAATCCATGTTGATGCAGACACACAATTTTTTAAATGGCGCCACAAGGTAAAAACAAAAGACAGTCAGATGAAACAAACTGTATTCTACAGCCAAAGAGTTCTATTTTCAAATGTTGTAATAAATTTTTAAATATTGTTTATGTAAGTGGCCAGTTCTGGAAACTTTTAGTGTAACCTATGTATAAACCCAATATCATCACATCTTAAGAAATAAGTATTAGGGATTGTCAAAGTTCCTGTACTTATAATTGTAAAGGAAAACATAATTCGTGTTGTGTTCCCAGCAGTGAGTAGGGTAGCCAGAGCTCACTGGAGAATTTGTGGTGTCAGTGGGATGTCTAAAGACTTGTTCTGCTTTGTCCTTTACACTGACGGCACAGAAACTCTGTGCTTACAGGGTCGGCAGCGCGAGTGTGGCTTTTCTGGTGTTGTACGCGTCCATAGGCCACGGTAACCACTTTCCATTAGGTGGGCCGTGCGCTTGTCTGCCACCTAAATGGTATTAAAAAAATCATGAGAAAACTTGCAGACCCTTTTGTTCCGGAGAGATCTACTGTCAGCAGTGGGGCAGTTTAAAGACACGGTATTATCGAGTAAGGTATGGAAGTCGTTGCGATAATTTCTTTCTTTTATTGTTCAATACTGTGCAACTATGAAACACTAAAAACTACGCTAAAGTTATTATTGTTCGGACAATTAAAATATTTTCATCCAAAGGTTGCCTGGAAGAGATCGCTTGTAGCGCATAAGGCCGCCATTTGTACATTTTTCATATTGATGTTCCGTACATGTACTGTAATTTGTTGGTGTACAATAAAAAATTATCTTATCTATTATTGCAATCGGACAAATGACAGGAATGCATAGATGATATAATATATAGTTCATCACTTTAATAGTGGTTTTTCTTATTTAATATGTGGCGATGCCACATGTACCCAGCGCCATCTAGCGATAGCAAGCAGAACTACTACGAATCCTACATCGCGCAAGTAAAGTTCTCGCGCTGGGAGAACATGTATACTTCAACCCAACGACAATCGTTGGGCCGCGGCCCGCCAGGCGTCGGACTGTGCTGGTTTGTGTAATCTCTTTGAACTTCTTGGCTTTTGGACATCAGTAATCGTTATATAGTATTGCAGTCTCATAGGGCTTTTTATCATAGGTCGCAATACCATCGGATGTCTTCTGAATCCAGATTTTGAATTCACATCTTCAATTTGCCGTCGTCTCACAATTATACGCTGACAATCTTGTATTATATTCACTGCAGTATTGCGGTGCTTCTTACCTAAAATAAAAAATAAAACATATATTGATATATTGTTTTTTGTTTTTTTTTTCGTGCGCATTATCCCCACGGTTACCCCCCACACCGGAGCCGGTGGAAGAGGTTATGTCGGATTCGAACCGACTAATAAAACGCACGCCACCTGTGGGTCGTTTTTGGTTGCCGAAGATGAGGTTGATATATCCCTCGCACCCCGGCCGACCCAGGGCCATCTCTCACGATCTGGCCCTCTCCTCGGGTGTGGGGACTTCAGAGTCCCCAACTCGTCCCCGGAAACGGGGAGGCGCGTGAGGCGCGACGCCACCGCGGTCTGCTTCTGCCAGGGTGTCAGGTGGCTCCACCTGTCACCCCCAGGCCTGCGTGACATATTGTATCTTTAAAGCTAAAGAGTTTTTTTGGTAGAACGCGCTAATATGAATAATAATACGCACAACTCGCTGAAGATAGAATTGAAAAAATATTTTTGTGTTCACTAGTCCGTTTATCGAGGAAGATACTGGATGTTTACCTATATTACCATAGTAATCAAGGGTGTGGATAAATCATCTATACATCCCGCAGATTCCATAAGTGATATGAAGATTCATAAAAAAATATGATGAAAACAGTACATGGTTCCGAAGTATACCACGGGCGAAACCGGCGCGAGTCAAGTAGTTTTCTGTATTTTTGACAACGTGGTCCTACATTGCCTACATAAATAAAATGTATTCAACAAATCTGCTTTGGAAGAATCCTTAGGGGAATTGATTCTGCTGGTGGTAATTAAAGACTTCCTGCGTCTTGTGGCGATAGCAGCCGTACTGGTACTAGGTTGAGCATCAGTCCAGTCAGCTGCATTGGTGCTCGGTAAAGATTCACTCAAGGCAGCCGCACTGGTGCAAGCCCAAGGTTTAGTTGAAGCAGCCGCACTGGTGCACGGCGAAGGTTTAGTCGAGGCAACCGCACTGGTGCAAGGCCGAAGTTTAGTCGAGGCAGCCGCACTAGTGCAAGGCCGAGGTGTAGTCGAGGCAGCCACACAGGTGCTCAGCGAAGGTGTAGTCGAGGCAGCCGCACTGGGGCTCAGCGGAGGTGCAGTCCAGTCATCTGCACTGGTGATCGGTGAAGGTGAAGCCCAGTCATCTGCACTGGGGCTTGGCGAACGTTTAGTCACCGCAGCCGCACTGGTGCTCAGCAGAGGTGCAGTCCAGTCATCTACACTGGTGCTTGGCGAAGGTGTAGCCCAGTCATCTGCACTGGTGCTCAGAGGAATTGCAGCCCAGTCATCTACACTGATGCTCCGTGCAGTTGCAGTCCAGTCATCTACACTGGGGTTCAGCGAAGGGTTAATCACGGCAGCCGCACTGGTGTTCGGCGACTGTGTATTCGAGGCAGCCGCACTGGTGCTCGGCCAAGTATCAGTTGATGCATCAGAACTGGTGCAAGGTCAAGGATCAGTCGAGGCAAATGAAAAGCAAATGAATCATTATTAAAGGGCTATTAAATGTCAATATTATGTATTGTCAAGTGAAGTAAAGCCACCCTCTCTAATAGGCCATTGAAACTTATAATGTTCTTTTTATGGCATTTATTAATAATAAAACCAACTCCATACAAGCCTGGTGTTTGTCCTATGTGGTATAATATAAAGTTTTCATATTCTTTAATAGAATTGCCTAGTCGTCTTACTTCACACAGACCGATGATATCGTATTTTATGTCTTTCAGGGCTTCATTTAGTTCTATCAGGCGGGAGTGGGTTGACAGTGTTCTGACGTTATAGGTTGCCACATAGAGTCGGTTTCGCTCACAGTTATGAATAGTATTTCTTTTCTCTAGAGGGTTTTGGTCTACGTCTCCCACGGGGACCAGACCAGCCGTCTCGGGAGAGTCTGGTCTTGAGGGGCGCATCTTAGTTTTTTCGAGATTCTTGATTTTCTCGGCTTGTAGACTGGTTGGTTGCGGCATTCAGTTGTGAGGGACGTAAGAAATGTGATAAATTTTGATGTTTATTTTTTTTAAGAGCCTGTTTTGGTTGCTCTCTGTTTTCTAATGGTTTTAAAAGATTATTTTCATTTTTATTTTCAGGGGATTCTGATAACTGCCTCTTATTTGAGAAGCATTTAGGTGTGGGATTGTCCTTTGTTTTTAACGTGACTATTTTGTCATGACGCAGCATTACCTTTTCCCCTGATAAACGCCTATTTTGAAGTTCTTCTTGAAGCTCTTTACGTTTTTGTAGTACTGCAAGTGTATAATCCTCTTTTATGTATATGCCAGTATTTTCTAGGTTTCTTTTATTTCTTAAGATTTGCAGTTTACTGCTTGTCGATGTGAATGTTACCACAACTGGTCTTATTGTAGTACTGTTCTTCTTACCCCGTCTTATTGCCGTTCCAATTTGTATTATTTGGAATACTATACCCATTTTTTTATTTATAATGTCCAGGATTACATTTAAGAGATCCTCATAGCCAGCGACCACTAGGCTGTCGCGGTAGGACCATATTAGTAGACTAATAGACTAAAGGAATGCATAGGTACCTGTAGAATCATGTGGCTGTATGTCTTCCTCCACATTTGAAGGTCTCCTGCTTTGAAGAAAACGTTTTAAAGGCACTTCATCATTTACTGTGAACCGGACTCTTTTTTTATCTGCTACTATTTTATATTTATTCATGGGGCGTTGTACTTCTGATGGGATGAAAATTTCAGGTGCGTCGGACTGTGCTGGTTTGTGTAATCTCTTTGAACTTCTTGGCTTTTGGACATCAGTAATCGTTATATAGTATTGCAGTCTCATAGGGCTTTTTATCATAGGTCGCAATACCATCGGATGTCTTCTGAATCCAGATTTTGAATTCACATCTTCAATTTGCCGTCGTCTCACAATTATACGCTGACAATCTTGTATTATATTCACTGCAGTATTGCGGTGCTTCTTACCTAAAATAAAAAATAAAACATATATTGATATATTGTTTTTTGTTTTTTTTTTTCGTGCGCATTATCCCCACGGTTACCCCCCACACCGGAGCCGGTGGAAGAGGTTATGTCGGATTCGAACCGACTAATAAAACGCACGCCACCTGTGGGTCGTTTTTGGTTGCCGAAGATGAGGTTGATATATCCCTCGCACCCCGGCCGACCCAGGGCCATCTCTCACGATCTGGCCCTCTCCTCGGGTGTGGGGACTTCAGAGTCCCCAACTCATCCCCGGAAACGGGGAGGCGCGTGAGGCGCGACGCCACCGCGGTCTGCTTCTGCCAGGGTGTCAGGTGGCTCCACCTGTCACCCCCAGGCCTGCGTGACATATTGTATCTTTAAAGCTAAAGAGTTTTTTTGGTAGAACGCGCTAATATGAATAATAATACGCACAACTCGCTGAAGATAGAATTGAAAAAATATTTTTGTGTTCACTAGTCCGTTTATCGAGGAAGATACTGGATGTTTACCTATATTACCATAGTAATCAAGGGTGTGGATAAATCATCTATACATCCCGCAGATTCCATAAGTGATATGAAGATTCATAAAAAAATATGATGAAAACAGTACATGGTTCCGAAGTATACCACGGGCGAAACCGGCGCGAGTCAAGTAGTTTTCTGTATTTTTGACAACGTGGTCCTACATTGCCTACATAAATAAAATGTATTCAACAAATCTGCTTTGGAAGAATCCTTAGGGGAATTGATTCTGCTGGTGGTAATTAAAGACTTCCTGCGTCTTGTGGCGATAGCAGCCGTACTGGTACTAGGTTGAGCATCAGTCCAGTCAGCGGCATTGGTGCTCGGTAAAGATTCACTCAAGGCAGCCGCACTGGTGCAAGCCCAAGGTTTAGTTGAAGCAGCCGCACTGGTGCACGGCGAAGGTTTAGTCGAGGCAACCGCACTGGTGCAAGGCCGAAGTTTAGTCGAGGCAGCCGCACTAGTGCAAGGCCGAGGTGTAGTCGAGGCAGCCACACAGGTGCTCAGCGAAGGTGTAGTCGAGGCAGCCGCACTGGGGCTCAGCGGAGGTGCAGTCCAGTCATCTGCACTGGTGATCGGTGAAGGTGAAGCCCAGTCATCTGCACTGGGGCTTGGCGAACGTTTAGTCACCGCAGCCGCACTGGTGCTCAGCAGAGGTGCAGTCCAGTCATCTACACTGGTGCTTGGCGAAGGTGTAGCCCAGTCATCTGCACTGGTGCTCAGAGGAATTGCAGCCCAGTCATCTACACTGATGCTCCGTGCAGTTGCAGTCCAGTCATCTACACTGGGGTTCAGCGAAGGGTTAATCACGGCAGCCGCACTGGTGTTCGGCGACTGTGTATTCGAGGCAGCCGCACTGGTGCTCGGCCAAGTATCAGTTGATGCATCAGAACTGGTGCAAGGTCAAGGATCAGTCGAGGAAAATGAAAAGCAAATGAATCATTATTAAAGGGCTATTAAATGTCAATATTATGTATTGTCAAGTGAAGTAAAGCCACCCTCTCTAATAGGCCATTGAAACTTATAATGTTCTTTTTATGGCATTTATTAATAATAAAACCAACTCCATACAAGCCTGGTGTTTGTCCTATGTGGTATAATATAAAGTTTTCATATTCTTTAATAGAATTGCCTAGTCGTCTTACTTCACACAGACCGATGATATCGTATTTTATGTCTTTCAGGGCTTCATTTAGTTCTATCAGGCGGGAGTGGGTTGACAGTGTTCTGACGTTATAGGTTGCCACATAGAGTCGGTTTCGCTCACAGTTATGAATAGTATTTCTTTTCTCTAGAGGGTTTTGGTCTACGTCTCCCACGGGGACCAGACCAGCCGTCTCGGGAGAGTCTGGTCTTGAGGGGCGCATCTTAGTTTTTTCGAGATTCTTGATTTTCTCGGCTTGTAGACTGGTTGGTTGCGGCATTCAGTTGTGAGGGACGTAAGAAATGTGATAAATTTTGATGTTTATTTTTTTTAAGAGCCTGTTTTGGTTGCTCTCTGTTTTCTAATGGTTTTAAAAGATTATTTTCATTTTTATTTTCAGGGGATTCTGATAACTGCCTCTTATTTGAGAAGCATTTAGGTGTGGGATTGTCCTTTGTTTTTAACGTGACTATTTTGTCATGACGCAGCATTACCTTTTCCCCTGATAAACGCCTATTTTGAAGTTCTTCTTGAAGCTCTTTACGTTTTTGTAGTACTGCAAGTGTATAATCCTCTTTTATGTATATGCCAGTATTTTCTAGGTTTCTTTTATTTCTTAAGATTTGCAGTTTACTGCTTGTCGATGTGAATGTTACCACAACTGGTCTTATTGTAGTACTGTTCTTCTTACCCCGTCTTATTGCCGTTCCAATTTGTATTATTTGGAATACTATACCCATTTTTTTATTTATAATGTCCAGGATTACATTTAAGAGATCCTCATAGCCAGCGACCACTAGGCTGTCGCGGTAGGACCATATTAGTAGACTAATAGACTAAAGGAATGCATAGGTACCTGTAGAATCATGTGGCTGTATGTCTTCCTCCACATTTGAAGGTCTCCTGCTTTGAAGAAAACGTTTTAAAGGCACTTCATCATTTACTGTGAACCGGATTCTTTTTTTATCTGCTACTATTTTATATTTATTCATGGGGCGTTGTACTTCTGGTGGGATGAAAATTTCAGGTGCGTCGGACTGTGCTGGTTTGTGTAATCTCTTTGAACTTCTTGGCTTTTGGACATCAGTAATCGTTATATAGTATTGCAGTCTCATAGGGCTTTTTATCATAGGTCGCAATACCATCGGATGTCTTCTGAATCCAGATTTTGAATTCACATCTTCAATTTGCCGTCGTCTCACAATTATACGCTGACAATCTTGTATTATATTCACTGCAGTATTGCGGTGCTTCTTACCTAAAATAAAAAATAAAACATATATTGATATATTGTTTTTTGTTTTTTTTTTTCGTGCGCATTATCCCCACGGTTACCCCCCACACCGGAGCCGGTGGAAGAGGTTATGTCGGATTCGAACCGACTAATAAAACGCACGCCACCTGTGGGTCGTTTTTGGTTGCCGAAGATGAGGTTGATATATCCCTCGCACCCCGGCCGACCCAGGGCCATCTCTCACGATCTGGCCCTCTCCTCGGGTGTGGGGACTTCAGAGTCCCCAACTCGTTCCCGGAAACGGGGAGGCGCGTGAGGCGCGACGCCACCGCGGTCTGCTTCTGCCAGGGTGTCAGGTGGCTCCACCTGTCACCCCCAGGCCTGCGTGACATATTGTATCTTTAAAGCTAAAGAGTTTTTTTGGTAGAACGCGCTAATATGAATAATAATACGCACAACTCGCTGAAGATAGAATTGAAAAAATATTTTTGTGTTCAATAGTCCGTTTATCGAGGAAGATACTGGATGTTTACCTATATTACCATAGTAATCAAGGGTGTGGATAAATCATCTATACATCCCGCAGATTCCATAAGTGATATGAAGATTCATAAAAAAATATGATGAAAACAGTACATGGTTCCGAAGTATACCACGGGCGAAACCGGCGCGAGTCAAGTAGTTTTCTGTATTTTTGACAACGTGGTCCTACATTGCCTACATAAATAAAATGTATTCAACAAATCTGCTTTGGAAGAATCCTTAGGGGAATTGATTCTGCTGGTGGTAATTAAAGACTTCCTGCGTCTTGTGGCGATAGCAGCCGTACTGGTACTAGGTTGAGCATCAGTCCAGTCAGCTGCATTGGTGCTCGGTAAAGATTCAGTCAAGGCAGCCGCACTGGTGCAAGCCCAAGGTTTAGTTGAAGCAGCCGCACTGGTGCACGGCGAAGGTTTAGTCGAGGCAACCGCACTGGTGCAAGGCCGAAGTTTAGTCGAGGCAGCCGCACTAGTGCAAGGCCGAGGTGTAGTCGAGGCAGCCGCACAGGTGCTCAGCGAAGGTGTAGTCGAGGCAGCCGCACTGGGGCTCAGCGGAGGTGCAGTCCAGTCATCTGCACTGGTGATCGATGAAGGTGAAGCCCAGTCATCTGCACTGGGGCTTGGCGAACGTTTAGTCACCGCAGCCGCACTGGTGCTCAGCAGAGGTGCAGTCCAGTCATCTACACTGGTGCTTGGCGAAGGTGTAGCCCAGTCATCTGCACTGGTGCTCAGAGGAAGTGCAGCCCAGTCATCTACACTGATGCTCCGTGCAGTTGCAGTCCAGTCATCTACACTGGGGTTCAGCGAAGGTTTAATCACGGCAGCCGCACTGGTGTTCGGCGACTGTGTTTTCGAGGCAGCCGCACTGGTGCTCGGCCGAGGTTCAGTCCAGTCATCTGCACTGGTGTAAGGCCAAGTATCAGTTGATGCATCAGAACTGGTGCAAGGTCAAGGATCAGTCGAGGCAAATGAAAAGCAAATGAATCATTATTAAAGGGCTATTAAATGTCAATATTATGTATTGTCAAGTGAAGTAAAGCCACCCTCTCTGATAGGCCATTGAAACTTATAATGTTCTTTTTATGGCATTTATTAATAATAAAACCAACTCCATACAAGCCTGGTGTTTGTCCTATGTGGTATAATATAAAGTTTTCATATTCTTTAATAGAATTGCCTAGTCGTCTTACTTCACACAGACCGATGATATCGTATTTTATGTCTTTCAGGGCTTCATTTAGTTCTATCAGGCGGGAGTGGGTTGACAGTGTTCTGACGTTATAGGTTGTCA
Organism: Eilema griseolum; assembly: GCA_963662185.1. Taxonomy (NCBI): domain Eukaryota; kingdom Metazoa; phylum Arthropoda; class Insecta; order Lepidoptera; family Erebidae; genus Eilema; species Eilema griseolum. The sequence continues at coordinate 1,311,406 of OY759251.1, forward strand.
CATAGAGTCGGTTTCGCTCACAGTTATGAATAGTATTTCTTTTCTCTAGAGGGTTTTGGTCTACGTCTCCCACGGGGACCAGACCAGCCGTCTCGGGAGAGTTTGGTCTTGAGGGGCGCAGCTTAGTTTTTTCGAGATTCTTGATTTTCTCGGCTTGTAGACTGGTTGGTTGCGGCATTCAGTTGTGAGGGACGTAAGAAATGTGATAAATTTTGATGTTTATTTTTTTTAAGAGCCTGTTTTGGTTGCTCTCTGTTTTCTAATGGTTTTAAAAGATTATTTTCATTTTTATTTTCAGGGGATTCTGATAACTGCCTCTTATTTGAGAAGCCTTTAGGTGTGGGATTGTCCTTTGTTTTTAACGTGACTATTTTGTCATGACGCAGCATTACCTTTTCCCCTGATAAACGCCTATTTTGAAGTTCTTCTTGAAGCTCTTTACGTTTTTGTAGTACTGCAAGTGTATAATCCTCTTTTATGTATATGCCAGTATTTTCTAGGTTTCTTTTATTTCTTAAGATTTGCAGTTTACTGCTTGTCGATGTGAATGTTACCACAACTGGTTCGTTCGTTCGTTCGTAAGTGAGCGCCGCCGCCGCTCGCATCGCATCGTAACGTAACGTACACTGTAGGTATAAATACAAGTGGCACGAGACCGCGCGTCGCATTCTATTTCGAATCGTTCGCGCGTACTGACGTCCGACCGAGTTAGAATATAATAATTTGAAAATGGCGCGTACCAAGCAAACTGCCCGCAAATCTACCGGTGGCAAGGCCCCGAGGAAACAGCTAGCGACCAGCACAATTAACAACTAAAATTATTATATATAGTATAGCCTATCTATTGTTTTTTACATTATATTACGTATTAATATGTAAGTATATATATATGTATATATATACTTACATATTAAGTATATATAATAGACTTAATATATATAATATATATAAATATGTTTATTTATATATATTATATTAAATATATTATTATAAACCAAGAGTTAATGTAATATATAGCAGTAATATATAGGATTTGTGGTAATTAATTACCAGCACACGTGTTTCCTTCTTCCTACAGTCCCGGGGCCTTTAAGCGGGGCGTGAAAAAGCATCTGATGAGGCCGCCAAGCTGAGTGCCACCATTGTAGCACTTAGTGTCTGTAATGGTGACCCTCTTTCCTGAGACTTTGCCTTTAGCTTACCATCAGGCGAGGTGAGGTCAAATTGGCGTGTCCTATATAAAAAAAAAAAAATGCAAATTTCTCCTTGTCATCAAAAGTAAGCAAAACTCTAACCTGCCCTACCCATGCTTACGTAAACATTGGTACCTATTTATGCATTTTTTTTTCACTACACAAAAGATTCAATGGGCTCATGCAATCTTGGTAATGCTGGGTTTCAGTTCCCATTCACGCCACGTCAGGTGCCGTGAGCGCACTTCTCAGTCATCGCTGTGATTCGACCAGATGTTTCTTTAAGAGCAAGCACGCGACGCTACATAAAAAATGTGAGCGCGTCTTTCGTAAGATTCGGAAGGTAAATCAAAGGGCGTGTAATGGAGGCTCACTTAAGGCCGCACATTCACGGACCGACTGAAAGGGTTGTTAGACTCGAAGGACTGGTCGTGTTCAATTACCAGGATAGGGGAGCGTAATTGCTTTTGGATCGAAAACTCTCGTTTGGATGTGAATTGGAAATCATATATTAAATTAAAGATACTGAATGTTTAACGCATAAAACGTTACGTGTTTGTCAAAAATGAGAAACTTGATTGTAGACCTATAGCTATATATCCTTATGGATCCTTAGTAAAATAGGCGGCCATCTACAGCACATTGTGAGCCTCCAAAAACATTGAATGAAAAGACCTTCTTTTGCCGCTTTGATTTCAACTGTAGGTGCATTATTTTTATAATATCAAACAAGTTTTATAAAATCATTGAAATAATCAGAAAAAATCTTTTGCTTTTCACAAAGACAAAGTTCAGCGCAATATTTTTGAAAGACCTAAATTGCGTTATTTACTCATTATACAGATACTTATTGCTAGTAATATCTGATATTGCACTAAAGAGCCGTAAAATTAGAAAACAGAACAGAAGAAGCCAGTGACGATGACGTTGCACTCTTGCGGTGTTAGATTTGTGAAATAAGTGCACAGTCATAATCACATTCATTTTACTAGTAAATTTTATAAAGCGTTACCAATCAACCGCGCTACCAAAGAACCGCGGTAGCCTAGTGGTATGGGTAATGGACTGCTGAGACGAAGTCTCGGGTTCTATCCTACGTTTTACCATGGCACACACCAATGACTTTCCGATGCTTTTCGAAGCTATGTGTGTATTTATTGCAGGTTTATTAGTGCCCGGCTAATGGCAATAGGCTCGCCACCTATTACATTGGGACCTAAACATAAACTGGCGAAATGTGGGTGCTAGCACCTCTGCCTACCCCTTCGGGGATATAGGCATGAGTTTATGTTATGTTTATGTTATGTTACCAACCAAGCTAACAAAAATATTTCAGCACTAAGTTGCAGACAAGTATACGGCCCACCTGATGGGAAGTGGTTACCGTGGATTATGAACGTATGCAACACCAGGGATGTTACACTCGTGCTGCTGACCCTGAAAAAATCTTCTAATGCCCATCTTGAAAGACCCTATATTATAAGCGCTTGGGAAAATTACAGCAAGGAGTTCCACAGCTTGAGCGTGTGTAGGATGAAGTTTCATTCATAACGCACAGTGCTATAGTCCCTTGGGGAGTCTATAGAGTAGTAACTTCGTAAGAAGATCTCTGTGCCAGACTCGATCGAAGGCTTTCGTGACTCACCCCCACTCTCAATAGCTTGCGCCCACCGGTTTGAGATACACAAGAAGGTCAGTGGCGAAAGCCGTACTGTCGGTTGCTCATTAGATCACTTTTGAATCGAAAGAAGACGGGAAGTAAATGTTAACAAATTATTAGAGAAGAGAGGTTAGAAATTATTAAAACTTTTATTCTAACACTGTCAGTCGTCAAATGAATGGACCGCCTTAACCGGAGGGTACCGTAAGCCCTCGTTGCGAGAAAAAAAACTACTTACCATTGGAGTAATTAGTTGCCTTGATTTGACGTTACCGACTCGTTGGTGACAAGTGGCGCTTCAAAAAAGCAAGAGGGTACGGGCAAAGTTCAAGTATTGTTAATAGGTAGCAAGTATCGCTTCAATGAGACCCTTTCAGTTTTGAGTAGGGGAGAAAAAAATAGATTTGGACAAATTTGTGCCTTGTTGAAATAAAAGATTTTACAATACTTTGACAAGATTGAACATTGTGACACTTCCACAGAAGATTATTTTTAAGAGTAGAGTAGTTAGAATGATATTGAATAGAAGTCACTAGTATTCCCGGCAAAGCATCCTACTAAGCTAATTTTTATGTCTTAGGAATGGGTTCAAGTCGTTCGTGCAATGGCTAGAATTCAAACCCGGGATATCTAGATATCAGGATCCTTTGAAGGACAAGGTTAAGTTGGCATCAAAGAAGCTTGGAGTGTTCAACCGGACGAAGCAGTACTCCACTGCGGTGAAGCAACGCCTTCTTTATAAGGCACGGGTTCGGCCCTACCTGGAGTACAGCTGTCACCTATTTGCCGGAGCGCCTGCATATAAGCTTGACCCCTGCGACTTGGTGCAAAGACGGGCGTTGAGGTTTGTCGACGATCGCCTACTCGCTTGTGCGAATTCTTGTGCTCAGATGAATTCACCAGCTACATTCTGTCATCGCACCGCTTGCCATAGGCAGCCAATTCATCCTCACATATAGCTACCGGAAACGGTGCGCACTGTGCGATATGAAAGGCAACGCTCAAGTTGTGGAATAAACCACACACCTCAGTAACCACTTCCCATCAGGTGGGCTGTGTGCTTGTCTACCACCAAAGTGGTATAAAAATAAAGTAAGGTCGACTATTAAGTTATTTAAATGGACTTGCAGGTGAATTTTTCAGACTCAATTATGAACTAATTTAGGCGTGAGTACCTATACGCGTGAGTATTCAATAGACATTATACATATTAATTATTTACAGCAATCTCGTAACAGAAATGAACATTTAAATAAAAAAACACAGTTTTCCTTTCAAGTTGAGTAAATAATAAATCTCTCGACAAGAACGTAATGGACGCAAATGTTCTGTGTATTTGTGTGTGACATCACAATATTCAAAAACCCAACACATCACGTCAGCAAACACAATAGTAAGAAAAGTACATGTCGGAAGAGAAATGATATAGTATATTTTTTTATACAATACACAATCAATCAATCAATTAGCCCACCGCATATAGTATATAGATGGCCTTAAATAATATTGCGAGTTTCCTTCATAGGTTTTAAATCTTTCTTACAGTTCACCATTTCGAGGACTTCTGTCTTTTTTCTTACTATCACCAATATAGTGGGGCGGGTGTGACGAGGATAAGGTCTTGGAATACGTAACTAGTTCTTAGTTAGTTCCTGCAGTCCCGGGTTCTTCAAGCGGTGCGTGAAAAAATATCTGATGAGGCCGTCAAACTGAAGTAGTATCATTGTCGGAGTCTGTAATGGTGACTCTTTCACCATCAGGCGTGGAGTATTTATAAATCCGTATAATTATCAGTGTGTTGATGGAAAAATAATCCAAGTATCACCACCCCATCTTATCCAAAGGGTGTCTTAAGAGGCGACTAACGGAAAATTACTGCTAGAGAAGGAAAACTTGAAATAAAACCCTGTACCAACCCATCTGACCAGAGTGGAAACAGTAGTCAAAATCTTCCAACATTGGGTGAGACCTATGCCCAGCAGTGGAATTAATAGGCTTGATTGATTGATATAAAAATAAAGCTATGGCAACACTGCTCAGCAAATCGGCCCACTAAAACCAATACCTATTTTTCGGAGCAAATATTGCAACAATAGATTATAACATTTAGGATATAAAATGTCCATTGGGAAAGCTATTACGTGCTCGGATGATATAACAGCGTTGAATCTGTTCTCTTATAAAATGAGATGCTATTGGTTTTGAAATTTCACGTCTCACTAAGAGCACTAACGAGGCAGACCGCCGCAAGAGGCCGGTCACGAGTTAGACCGTTATCTTATGCCTTTATTACGTTAAGTACTAAAGAATATTATTTGAAAATAATGTTGTTGAAAGGGATTCATCAACCAGCAACCCAACGGCGGTAAAAAAGGCGGTATCCATTTGCAAGTAATGAACTACACTCCGTCTGGCATCAAACTTATTTCAGGCTTTTTAGCAGTAGGTGGATTTTTAAAATAAATAATTTATAGCCAAATTCACAAGGGAATAAACCGCGGTAGCCTAGTGGTATGGGTAATGGACTGCTGAGACGAGATCTCGGGTTCGAGCCCAGGTTTACCATGGCACACACCAATGACTTTTCGAAGTTATGTGTGTATTTATCGCAGGTTTATAAGTGCCCGGTTAATGGCAATAGGCTCGCCACCTATTAAATTGGGACCTAAACATAAACTGGCGAAATGTGGGTGCTAGCACCTCTGTCTACCCCTTCGGGGATATAGGCGTGAGTTTATGTTATGTTATGTTGATAAGGGAAAATAAAATAAGGTACCTATCAATGAACATGATTTCGGATATTAAAAAGTTCACCATTTGTCAATTTTATATTTTTCTGCTCATATCCTAGGTATCCTACTTTCTACTAATATTGTAGAGTAAATATGGTTCTATGTTGGGATATTTGTCACGTAATCATCTTCAAACGACTTAACGCATCAGACTGAAATTTGGAATAACAGGGCACTTTTCATCCCTGGAATAGACTCCCATGGGTTCCGGGAACGAGATAAAAATTCCACGTGCGTGGAGCCGCGAGCATTGCATTTGCAAGTAAATAAGTGTATCGTTGATTTAATGCACAGACACATCTACTACCTTCCTTTAAACCGCAGGCAAATTCACGGCGTAGTTGATTAAAACATGAACAAGGCGAAGAAAATCAGATTCATTATAACAAATTACCTACACAAAACACAGTTGGCGTTCACTAAACGATCAACAAATACGAGTATTAACATTACAAAGGTGACACAATATTAATTACTACTGTTTCTGAATTGAAATCTTTACACATAGCGCATATGCGATGCGAGGATGAGGTTCATTCAACGTTATAACCTGTGTCAATACTTATAAAACATTTTACTTTACTTGCTAATCGGCTATAGACGTCAAGCGGGCACTTTTACTGCCAAATTGAAAACCGTCCTGTTTTATACAGCTTAGGTGGCAGACAAACATATGGCTCACTTAATGGAAAGTTAGCGTGACCTACAGGCGTGTGCAAGCACCAGGGGACGCAGACACGTGCTGCCAACCCTTTGAGAATAAAGAGATACTGTACCGTCAGTTCAGAAAACAAAGCAGGACAAGCCTTCCCTTTGACAGCATTAAAAAAAAAGTAAAGGGTTTCTCCTCCGTTAGTTTGGTTTTTATGGAAACGACGTCGGGTCATCTGGCCTCCTAACCCCGAAAAAAGCATATGATGAGGCCGTCAAGCTGAGTGTCACCATTGTCACACGGTATGTGTGGCAATGGTGACCCTCTTTTCTGAGACTTTGCCCTTAGCTTACCATCAGGCAAGGCGAAGTCTAATTGACGTGTTCCATATAACAAATTAAAAAAAATACCTAGACTAATGCAAATATATGTTCTCATTCAATCAAATATTATTATTTGCACAGAGCGGGAATCGACCCCCCTGCATAGCAGTAGAGTGCTTTCCCGCTATGCTACAGAGGCCGTTTCACCATACTAGTCCGTTCGGAGACTCTTGCCTTTGTCGCACCATTAAGGCCCAGAATTCATTACCAGCTCACATGTTTCCTTCTTCTTACAGTCCCGTGCCCTTTAAGCGGTGCGTGAAAAAGCATATGATGACGCCGTTAAATTGAGTGTGGTAATTGTAACATGGTAGGTATATGAATGTAATGGTGAGCCTCTTTTCTGAGACTTTGCCTTCGCTTACTATCAGGCAAGACGTATCCTATACAAAAAAATACTGTGCTTTTAATTAATTTTCAAATCTATTTATTTCCAGGCAGCATGGCGTATCTCTGCCAGCCCCTCGGTAGTATATTCTCAGGGCCTTTGCTTGATCACTTCGGACGCAAGAAAGCTTTGATACTGGTGAACATACCTCACGTCTTCGCGTGGCTCCTCATTTACTTTTCGTGGGACGTTCCAACTCTGTTCATCGGGAACGCCTTGCTAGGGATTGGCACGGGTATCATGGAAGCACCTTCTATTACCTACGTTGGAGAGATCAGGTGGGTCATAGATATGTAGCCTAACCACTCACGGCCATGAAAACTCAGACGGCAATCGTTGCCATACAAGTAAACCAAAGCAAATTATGGAAAGGAGGAATATAAAAACATTCGTAATATTTTCAAGTTCTCTTAATCTGAGCATTTATTTAACACCAAAGCTTGCTCTTTAAAGCACGGGTAAAGAATACCTGGCATTTAAAAATATAATTCATTTTTTATATTTTTTTTACCTATAAGCTATACCTATAAGCTGAATAAATCGAATGAATCACCAAAAAAAAATATTTTCTAACATACGATGTACTTTTTTAGGTAGATTGGATACAAATTTATGTTTAATGAATGAAATCAATGTATAGTACTTATGAACTATTATTACCTGAATAACTGAAAAAATTGGGTACTTAACTCTTTTCTTTGCCGCACCTCCTAAATTGTATCATCCTCAATTGTATTTACTTATAACACTAACACTTCATAAAATTACATTGTACTCATGAATATAATGAAGACACTCCTTATATAATCACGAAATGGAAATTGAAAACATCCCTTCAAGGCTCTCATTATGTTCGCTGCAAACTTAACAATAATTTGAAACATCTTGACTTAATGTAAGTCGGAGCTAAGTTCTAGGCGTAGGGTTTTAACTTCGAGGACAAAAGCCAACTTTAAAACGATATCTAACAATTTTAATATTAATTTTCTGAAACGGCTATAATGACATATTTTATTATAGTAGAAGTCACCGGGCACAGTAGAGCAAGCAGATGTTATTTTAAAACTTGTGAACCATTTATTAATGGCACTTATAACCGGATATCTAGAAGTACAATGCAATTTTAATAATATAGAGGCAGCGAGGAGACTGGGGAAAAAAGGCGAGAGGGTCAGACCGGTGGTAGTGACACTCAGTACAATGGGTCTTAAAGTAAAAATTCTGAAAAATAAATTTAGACTAAACAATACTACTTACTATATAAAAGAAGACTACCCAACTGAAGTTCTAAAAATACTAATATACAATTGACAAAATTTTAATCCATTAATTTACAATCGACTAACAATCGTTTTACAACAACTTACTAAATTTATATACGACAAATATGCAATCGACTAACTTACAATTCACTAATTTACAATCGACTAAATTCCAATCGAATGAAAATTGAATATCTTACAATTGAACTCACTTTCAGTCGAATGATGGATTTTGATAAAATTCTAAATAGCGGACTCTATTAACCTGAAAAAAAAACCGCTGTGAGTTTCTACAAAACAACAAAATGAGCTTTTTCAATTCTAGAAATGGACAGCTCCTTAGAAGACAGTAAGACCAAGTCCACCGGCATCATCCGCCTGTCCAGCATCAGGACCATCATGGAGCGAGGCAAGCACGCGCTTCTGGACATCACGCCCAATGCCGTCGACAGGCTCAACTACGCGCAGTTCTACCCGATAGTCATATTCCTTAAGGCGGACAACAAACATATCATTAAACAGCTGAGGGCCTACTATGAATTCTTAAAACAGGTCAATAATTGAACGGCTGTCATACTACCAACTTCGTTAATAAATTGTAATTTTATATAAATACATAGAATTACAAAGTTATATTAGCAGTAATTGGTAGTAGGTACGGGCTCTGGACGAACTATTGACTTCTACTATGTAAGCAATAATACTAGACAAATTGTTTAGAATAACAATCACACACAACCCATCGTGTGTGTTAGGTTATCGAAGGTCTAGACTTATACTAATCTAGTTGTCAACAGTTTTGATTTGTTTATCGAAGCTGAGGTTAGAAGGTTACCAGGACAATGTGTTGCCTCTATCACAAAAACAATTCATTCATTTCAAACTTTCGCATTCCATGGTATAACAGTCATGTTAACGGGTAGGAATGACTTCAACCATAGTGATTATAGGTATGCGTATGTCTTTAAATAACCTGATGTTCTGATTAGTGGTTCTCTTACTAGTCCAAGCGCTAAAACTTGGTCTCGCTAAACTCGCATCCAAAGTCTATCTTTTGGAGCCAGATGTCTCCTATTACGTCTTTCCAGGACCACATAAGACTGCTACCGTCTGATCCCTTCAATCGAGAGAGAAAAGTCTGCATCTGAGGGTCGTTCTTTACTCAACAGGTATAATGGTTTGAAAGTGAGGCTGGCTATCCTAAAGATCCTATAAGGGCCTCATATATCTACATGATGGTTGGCTTCGTCCACGTGGAACCATACTCCTATTGCTGTGACATTTTACTGTGTGTTTTATAGACAAAAGCATTCCGTGGAACTTAAGGAACATACAAAAAAAATTGCGAATGGTTTTGCGCAACATCCATTTTTAACCTACTTCCAAAAAAGAGGTGATTCTCAAGTCGATTGGTACTCTTTATATATAGATTATTATCCTTTACGCCGCGTGGTTCCCGGCAGAGTAGAATTTGGACCACCCCATCTCTTCCCATGCGGTGTCGTGCAAGGCGACTAAGGGATTGGGCTTAACATCAGACAGATATATATAGGTACAGCCCAGACTCAGTTTCAGATGAATGGCTTGAGTCAACAATAGTGCCCGAAAGAAGGCAATAGGCTCACCCCCTATTAAATGGGACGGAATTAAATGATTGGTGAAATGTGGATGTGATTATAGATATACCTAGTCTAGCCATAAATATTGTTACGCAGAAAAAACATTTTTTTTTATTGCAAATAATATTTATTACTTTTACAGTGTGTTAGTGTAATACATAAATATAAAACAATTTAAAATATAAAAAGCTTATTCGAAGTGGTCTCCATTGGCTGCAACACAGTCCTTTAAACGTTGAGGCCAGTTATCAATAGAAGCACGCACTCTTTCCATGGGAAAATTCTTCACTGCCAATCGTATGGATTGTTTTAGGGACTCCAAATTATCATGGCGTTTAGAGCAAGCCATACTCTCTGCAGATGGGAATTAACACCCACATTTCACCAATCATTGTATTCGGACCCACGTAATAGGTGGTGAGCCGTATTCCGGGTACTATTGCCGACTCTAGGTATCTGAGGTACATCTGAGGCCCAGTCTAGTCAGTATACCACCCAGGTATATATTTGTCTGATGTTAATCAGCCCTATCCCTTAGTCGCCTTGTATGACACCACATGGGAAGAGATGGGGTGGCCCAAATTTTACTCTGCCAGGAACCACCCGGCTAGGTAATTTTAACTTCAGTTTGCGATGCAAATGGTATTAAATTAACATACACATTTATATCTTCAATGAGCAAATGTATAGCCGGTACTAAATTTCATTAATTCACAGCATTTGATTATCATAAAGTCATTTTGTCCGGTCAATATCGATGGCTGACATTCATTTGACGGGCAACGAGGGAGTACGTGAAAAATGCTATTGAGTGCCTTTTTATCATTCACAATTACCTATCAGTAGCGTGTTAAACGGTCCAATATGTGGAATTTCACGTGAATTTCTATGGAACGGAAAAATTGGTCTGTAATGGTGACCCTCTTTCCTGAGACTTTGCCTTTAGCTTACCATCAGGCGAGGTGAGGTCAAGTTGGCGTGTCCTATATAAAAAAAAAAAAGTATCATTAAATTCGGTCCCACGTAATAGGGGGTGAGCCTATTGCAGTCTTCCGGGCACTATTGTTAACTCGAGCCATTCGTCTGAGGCTGAAACTAGGCTGTATATATCTGTCTGATGTTAAACAATGTACTTATTGTGTAGTGATGTACTTAAACACTCGTAGGGATTAACACTAAGATAGAATGTTTAAATCAAAATTGAAGAAATAATAATTCACGGAAAAACTGATTGAATAAAATGGTTGAATGCTATCACGAAAATGACTCATATTACAAAATCATAAGATCGGTTTCAATTAAATGTTAGTGATCGATTGATAGAATGCGGCAAAGTGTAAATTAGAACAGTATAATATTGATTTACATGTCCGGACGTCAGTTGAAAGAGTAAAGTTAAATGTGAATCAGTAATAGGCATATATTTCATTAGGTTAGTAGTTCAGATTCTATAAAATGGTGGACGTGGAAGTATTATAATTATTTATAAACCAATTGGAGATTTGTAAGATGTTGGTTGGAAGCAATTTGAATGAATTTCTTTTTAGGGTTCGGTGGCCGAAATGGTAAAAAACAGGGCCCTATTATTAAGAGCCCCCTGTCCGTCTGTTTGTCTGCCATCAGACAGTATCTAGTCACAGATTGTAAATAGTTACTACCTATATCTAGTGAAGCATGATAACTAGACAGCTGAAATATTCACAGACTCGCGCAAGGCCGTTTTTTATATCACACTAATTGTTACCCGCAGCTCCGTCCGCATGGATGTTGGTTATCACAACCAAATATAGCCTATGTCCTTTTTCAAGGTCTAATCTACCCCTATACCAAATTTCATCGGAATTCCACAAGCCACTAACCAGGTCGGACCACGTCGTCTGACTTTTTATGGTTACAATACCCATTACCAATGTCACTGTTCGTATGACAACCGGGACCAACGGATTTAAGTGTATCAAAGGCACGGAGGGTTTTTTGGCAATTCGTTAAGAATGACCATAAAACTGACCTGACTTCTTTTACTGAACATTTACTGAACATTGTGTTAACTCACTTATCACCTAATCACGAATCTCACTTAGCCACAAGTCCCACAGCCACGAGTCCCATTTAGCCACGAGTTCTACTTAGCCACGAGATCCACTTAGCCACGAGTCCCACTTAACCATGAATCCTACTTAGCCACGAGTCCTACTTAGCCACGAGATCCACTTAGCCACGAGTCCCACTTAACCATGAATCCTACTTAGCCACGAATCCTACTTAGCCTTGAGTCCTACTTAGTCACGAGACCCACTTAGCCACGAGTCCCACTGAGTCTTACTTAACCACGAGTCCCATTTAGCCACGAGTCCCACTTAGCCACGAATCCTACTTTTTTTTTTTTTTACGTGCGCAAAATCCCCACGGATACCTCCCCACCGGAGCCGGTGGAGGAGGTTATGTCGGACTCGAACCGACTAAAACGCACGCCGCCTGTGGGTCGTTTTGGTTGCCGAAGGTGAGGTTGACAGGCATATCCCTCGCACCCCGGCCGACCCAGGGCCATCTCTCACGATCTGGCCCTCTTCTCGGGTGTACTCTGTAGTCTCCTACAGAGTCCCCAACTCGTCCCCGGAAAAGGGGAGGCGCGCCACGCGCGCCACCGCCGCGGCCTGCTTCTGCCAGGGTGACAGGCGGCTTCACCTGTCACCACCAGGCCGGCGCTCATGGGGGGCGGAGGTCGTTCATCGACCTCCGACGCCCGAGTTGCCTTCGTACGCGGGCAGCTTGTCTTGCGATCCTTCGTCGCTCCCGCTGCCGCTCCCGCCCCGCCTCCTCCTTCACGAGCATTACTTGCTCGTAGAAGGAGGCGCCGGCCGCCCACGCATCCGCGCAGCGAACCATCGCCGCGTGCAAGGTGGAGAGCGTGAGAACCCTCACTCCCAGGGCCGCCACAAGCTCCCGCCTCGGCGTCTCCCACGCCGGACACTCGGTGAGCGTGTGCGGACCTGAGTCCTCGCTCGCGTCGCAGTGATGGCACTCGGACGTTGGCTCTTTCTGCATCCGACGCAGATACTTTCCGAAGCATCCGTGCTCGGTGATCATCTGCGTCAGACGGTACGAGAGGCTGCCGTGTGGCCTCTCTAGCCACTCCCCCATGATGGGTCTTACCGCCATTACTACGGCGTGCCCTGCGCCTGGTCGCCCAAGTCGTATCTCCCATTCCGCCACCATTTCCCTGTGGAGCCGGGATCTCACGGCCCGAATTTCTTCGGGCTCGGGATCGTGACCCCGCTCCCGCGCCGCCTTTCGGAACCGGTATAGCGCCGAAAGGCATCTCGCTTCCAGGATCCATGGTGGCGATCCGGCGAGGAGACTCGCCGCGTTGAATGATATCGTGCGGTACCCCCTTATGATGCGGCACGCCATCTTCCGCTGCGGACGCTGCAGCAGGAGCATGTGCCGATCACTCAGGGTGTCCGCCCACACGGGACACCCGTACAGGGCCATGGACCGCACGACACCCGCGTAGAGTCTCCTGCAGGAGTCCTCTGGGCCCCTCAGGTTGGGCAGTAGCCGCGCCAGAGCGTTGGCTGTGCCCACCAATTTGGGGCCCAGACTTCGGAAGTGCTTCCCGAAGTCCCACCGGCCGTCGAGCACGAGCCCCAGATATTTCATCTGGGGCTTGATGCCGATGAGAGTGCCTCCCACTGTGAGACTGGAACCAGGTGGTGGCGTGCGCCGAGGTCCATGAAAGAACATGGCCTCGGATTTATGCAAAGCCACCTCAAGGCCCAGCCGCCGGATCCGTTCCACGACTTGAGCAACCGCGGTCGTGGCCCTCAGGATCGCTTCGCGGTATGTAGCCCCGCTCGCCGTCACTAGCGTATCGTCCGCATAGCACGTGACGGCGGCGCCGTCCGCAAGCTCACCGCGAATAATGTGAATGTTAATGATGCGTGATGTAAATTGTTAATGGTTAACAATATTAAGTATTAAACGAGTTTCAAGTGAACGCTCGTGGTGGTACAACAATGTGTTATGCATGAATTGTACATTGTATTTGTCATCAAATATATTTTACTTTTAAAGTAGATACAAATATTGAACATTCACTCATGACTGGGCATGGGGTCCGAGCACCCGCAATCTCTTCAAGGAGATTACAAAGTGTATGGTCGATGTTTCTCGTAACTAGAAGACTGACTTTTTCATAGGTCAAAGAATAAGCATTGCCATACAACCATACCCAGAAGACTGGCAGCATAGCCACGATGGAAGAAAATGAAATTACTGGGAAGAAAAGACTTGGGATTTCACTTCTTGGTCAATAAATCTAAGTATGTTGGACTAGTGCACCTAAAAGATACATTTCCTAGTTAAAATTTCAACCCGTTATGCCAATTATGTTAAAAACTAATGAAAGTTAAAGCCTAAATATGAACATTACATGTTTTGGGTACCAACTGAAAAAAAGGAAACAAATTTGTAGGTATCTCTTGAATATAAGTGTCCAAGCGAATCCGTACGAATTGCTTGTATAATATTAGCAGCGTGTAAAACACGCTTAAGCTTTTATCTTTACATATTTTGTGTTCAAGTTTTGTGTAATCGCCGACTTAAAACTTTACACGGATCGCTTGCAATGTTTTTCTATAAATGCAAAGATAGTTTTTAGGGTTACATTGTTCAGTCATTTATAGGAGTGGAAATAGAAATAGTGAAACTGTTTGAAATAATTAATTAGGAGCTATAATGACGGTACCCTTCCTTTTGTTGTATAACACTCGCTATGATGAGAGAAACGTCATCCCTAATCGCAGAAGTGGGCGAATATCATTGGGGTACTGGGGCTGGATGTCGGCTAGTGGCCCTGGCGAATTGGTACAAATAAGTGGTCGAATGAATGCCAGGAACTATAAAGAGATCCTTGAGGACGTTTTAGTTCCGACGGCTACAGCTGCTTTCGGTAATGAGCCAATATTCCTAATGCAAGATAATAGCTCTGTCCACAACTCGCATGTCGTACAATTATGGATAGAGGAACAAGAAGGCTTGCACTTAATAAAGTTACCGCCGAAAAGTCCTGACCTAAACCCTATAGAGAATCTATGGGGTTTAATGGTGCAGGCATGGGATCCAACAGCTGTAAGAAGTGTTGACAGCTTAAAAGACCATGTTAATTTCATATGGAATAGTTTTATAGGCAGAGATGTTTGTTTCAACATGATAAGATCTATGAGAGAACGTTTGCAATCGGTGATTGATAATGAGGGAGGTTACACACGCTACTGATAAGTGAACCTTTTTTATTTTTACTTAGAAATGAGGCATTTTGTTTTGTTATTCTTATTTAAAAGCTGTGTAATTATTTATTTGGCAATTAAAGAGTATTTCACTGTTATTTGTCTTTTTCTTTTTACATCAAAAGAAGCATTTTTAGTAATAGACCGTCAGCTCATGACAGATTTCGGGGCCCATTTTCTCATGCTAGCCTCGAAGAGGGTTGGAAGGTACGTCCATACAGAGTTGAATAAAGATAAATTCAAGTTCCGCTTCTGGGGTAAAAAAATTGAGCGTACACCTTTGATTTATGTTAAGAAAAAAATTTTTTTTTCATGATATCTCCAGGAGCGGAACTTGAGGTAATTAACGATTTTAACTGAAAATGTTCCCGTGAATGTGAATTCCCGTTCCCATTTTCTGGGCCAAAAGAATTAGTTCTAAGATCTACATCACTCCTACATGGTTAGGTACTTATAAACTTTTGGCTGTCTAACATTAAGACCTTTTTTTTAGAAACAATTCTTGTCTATATATTTTTAACCCTTTTTGCAATACATAATTAAAATACATTTCATGTATCTATATTAGTTAACATTTTATAGTAAATATATTAATGGAAATCGTCAATAATACCTTTATAATGATTTCTTTGCTCACAATCACGCTTCGTGAGCTCAAAATTGCTCTCACAGAGGAATGGGAGAAGAGCTTTCAGTGATTCTTTGGAAAATCTGAACACTGAAGAACAACTTTTTTTACACCTTCGCAGTGTATGGAGCCATATTCCACGACATTCTACACAACGCTATCTAGACCCATGGTAAGCATAACTTAACTAGCTTGTGTTGAGGGATCTAGAATGCGGATAAACATGCTTAGATGGTATTTTTTATATCACTTAGGTGGCAGACAAGCACACGGCACACCTGATGGGAAGTCGTTACCGTGGTCTATGGACACACCAGGCAGGGGCGTCATACTCGCGCTGCCGACCCTTTTTTGTAAATACATACATATATTTACAAAAAAAAAGTTCAAAACTAAAACCCAACTAATGAGAAATCGTGCTATAAAAAGTATTAAACAAGAAAATATTAAGGATAGCCGTGGTCGTATGCCACATAGTCTAACAAAACCATATTCTAAGGAAAAGTGGCATACGACCACGGGGTACGATATTATTTTGGGGAAAGCAATAGGTATGGATTATACATATTTGAAATGTTCTAATTAAGCCCTTTCAGTTGATGCCCAACACTACATATTTATTTAAAATTTATTTTTTAACGTAGTACTTTATGGTCGCTAGAGGGCGCTACAATAGACTCGGTGACATATTATATAGCCTTTAACCAGCGGACAACTAAGACGCTTCTAACGATATCTCATTTGTCCAAATCTAGTAAGTGGTTGAGGAGCTATGAGGGAACAGATGAATACACACAGACAGTATTTTTTTTTTTGACATGCCAACTTGAATTCACCTCGCCGTAAGCTAAAGGCAAAGTGTCAGGAAAGAGGGTCACCATTACAGACACTAAGCAATGTTACAATGGTGGCACTCAGCTTGGCGGCCTCATCAGATGCTTTTTTCAAGCCCCGCTTGTACATACATACATAGCCTGTCAAAATCATATCCCTCCTTTTGCTTCGCCGTCATCATCAATCATCAATTAGCCCACCGCAGTTCACTGCTGGAGATAGGCCTCTCCCAATGTGCGCCATTTTCTCCGATCCTCCGCCTTCCGCATCCAGTCCGTCCCAGACACCTTTTCAGGTCGTCCGTCCATCCGGCTAGGGGGCGTCCTACCTTTCGTTTACCTTCTCGCGGTCTCTACTCTAGGACTCGTTTGCTTTGCCGTCGTCGGGTAAAAATTAAAGGAATTACTGATGTAAAAAAATTATATTATTAATTTTCTAATTACTAATACATAGGTAGTTAATTTCAATCAAATGTCATCGTCATCATCATTGAAGTCCTCTTGTTTCAAAGTTTCACCTATCCTGTTGGCCACGAGAACGTAATCTATAGGACAGCACACAGATGCTGTAGGACAAGACCTGCAACAGATAAAAATAATGTAAAATTAGTAGTCAAGCGGCATTACAAGCCAATGGCATGCGGAGGTCAGATCTCAGTCGTTTCAAGGAAAATTTCAAAGATCAGCCAGACCTCTAATGGAGGTAGGACACGACGGTATTTCCGCCCAATTGAGCAGTCCGACTGGGGACGTACCTCCGCCCTACAGAATACCGCGGTCATAATAACTTCGTGTTGTGTTCCCAGCGGTGAGTAGGGTAGCCAGAGCTCACTGGAGAATTTGTGCTGTCAGTGGGAAGACTAAAGGCTTGTCTGCCACTTTTACCTAGAATGTATTTTTTTTTTATATAGGACACGCCAACTTGACCTCACCTCGCCTGATGGTAAGCTAAAGACAAAGTCTCGGGAAAGAGGGCCACCATTACAGACACTAAGTGCTACAATGGTGGCACTCAGTTTGGCGGCCTCATCAGATGCTTTTTCACGCCCCGCTTAAAGGCCCCGGGACTGTAGGAAGAAGGAAACACGTGTGCTGGTAATGAATTCCAGGTCTTGGTGGTGCGGCAAAGAAAAGAGTCTCCGAACCGCTTGGTTCTTGCTCGTATATTCTGCACATACTTTTTTACTCCTCTACTATCTACTTCTTGCAAATATTTGTACAAACATGTCGCTATTTCGCAGTTTCCTCTTTTACCATCAGCCTCACCCCATGTATAACAATATCCTCTCTGGGTTCTGCTCTCATATACAGTAAAATTATACACAGCATATTTTCTAGCATAGTACAATTGCATGCTTTCGCCATAAGGCGTTGCTAGTACCTCTTGGAGGTCGAAACTAGCTACAAGTAACGTATGATTGGATACTTGATTTTGATGAAAATGGAAGCGTTTGTAAGTGGCCTCCTTTTCTATTAAATGGGTCTCTAATTGACCAGCCACTGTGATCATATCAGGATTATTTTCTTGTTTAGTACACAGCAGATATTTGTCTTTTTTTGGAGTATAAAATGCGTAATTATACTCTTTAAATATATTTGTGAATAATTTTTCACTTAAGCAGGCTTCGGATAAACCCTCACAGTGTTTAGTATACAACCTATACAACTTCGATAAGTTTTTAAATTGCTCAGGCAAATATAGTTTTGTAGAGTTTTTTCTGCTGTAGTGGGATGGTAAGTCTGGTAGTAATTCTATGAATGTTCTTGCGTTTGTTTTTGTAGTTTTGTCGTATTTATTCTCGGCTGTACGTGTTCGTAAATCATCCTGGGATAACTCCTTCTTTTGCGTTATTTATAGTGTACAATATGTATGTTTGGGTTACATCCAATGTCTTCATAATGAACCGTTGACACACTTGCCTTCTCCCTTCGTCTTTGTTTATATAATACTCATAAGTTAAGGAACGTCTGCTAATATTTTTTGTCTTCTTTCGCTTTTAGTTGTTTGCTCTATAGCATTGTACTATCCAGTCTTTTCTTTTGTCATCACTGAGTCCCCAATAAAATTTAAATATTGATTTTCTTCTTCCCGGCGGTAAGTAGGATAGCCAGAGCTCATTGGAGAGTTTTAATGCTGTCAGTGGGAAGACTAAAGGCTTGTCCTGGTTGTATCTTCTGCACTGACGGCACAGAAACTCTCTGTTCTTACAGAGTCGGCAGCACGTGTATGACGTCCCTAATGTTGCACACGTCCGTAGCTCACAGTAGCCACGTTGTGTAAAAAAATAGATATTTGTGGTTGTAAGAGTTTGAATTGTTATTATACTGTACTGTACTGTAATATGAAAATCTATATTGAATGAATATTGATTCTTCGGGCTCTCACCAATTTGGTAATGATTGCGAAGGCTCGGTTTTGAATCGGGAGTCGTACTCTGTTAAAAAAAAAACGAAACAAAGGTATTCGAGGGTGACCTGAGAGGAGCCGTTCGCCTGTTGATGTCGGACGAGAAGTTCGCTCAGAGCGGTCCGGAGACGCTGGCTGCTTTGAAACAGAAACACCCCGGGCCGTCGCGCCCCCTCGATCTCTCGCCGCTGCCTGACGCGTCATGCGCGCCTGTCACAGCTACTCCTGACGACGTGGCCGGGGCACTGGACTCCTTCTATAGTGGGTCCGCGGCGGGCTTGGACGGCGACGGGCGATTTGGCACGCCCAGGGGCTGTGAGGCAGCTATCCATGCCACTCGGGCCTACGTGATGGAACCACAAAACGCCCATTGCATTGTCGTAAAAATAGACATTCGGAACGCTTTCAACACTTTAGAAAGAGATGTTTTATTAAGAGTAGTTAAGGAGAAAACTCCTTCCCTTTACCCCTTCCTTTTCCAAATTTATCACTCTCCCTCAAACCTCTTCCTGAATCAAGACCTCATTATTTCGCAAGTGGGAGCTCAACAGGGAGACCCACTTGGCCCATTGGTTTTTAGCCTAGCCATCCACGGGATCATCTCAGAGCTGAAATCGCCCCTTAATCTTTGGTACCTAGATAACGGTACCATTGGCAGGAAACCTGAGACCGTCACCTCAAGGTCACGCCTTGAGGTTTTGATCCCGCGTCTCGGGGGGTTGGGTCTGGAGGTAAATCCGGCCAAGTGCGAGTTTTTTCCCTGTAGCACCGAAGCTCGGAGCCACTTCGCACATTTCAACACCCTCGTTCCTGGCCTCAGCGAACTTACACCCAGCACCTTCAGCTTACTGGGTTCTCCCATTTTCCTGGAGG
Organism: Eilema griseolum; assembly: GCA_963662185.1. NCBI lineage: Eukaryota > Metazoa > Arthropoda > Insecta > Lepidoptera > Erebidae > Eilema > Eilema griseolum. Next base: position 1,331,384 of record OY759251.1, read on the forward strand.
CGGTTCCTGAGGCTATTACTTCACGCCAGCTTCTTCTCCTTGCGGCTCGGGAACAGTTGCGGAACCTTTCGGCTCACATTGCCGTACTGTTGTTGCGAATGTGTTTTGCGGTTCCAAAAATCACGTACCTGCTGAGGACGGCACCGACTTGGCTCTGTCCGGATGCGGTCTCTTCCTTCGACGGCGCTTTGAGAGATACTGCGGAGTCGATTCTCAACATCTCACTCGATGACGGGCAGTGGCTTCAGGCTTCCCTGCCGATAAGACGTGGGGGTCTTGGATTACGGCGCGTTATGGACGTTGGCCTGCCGGCCTTCCTAGCGTCAGCTCATGGGGTGGCAGACTTGGTCGCTATCATGCTCTCACCAAGTGGCGATCGAGTGGACACACCTCATGCGTGCGAGGCGCAGTCAGCATGGTCGGTCCTCAATCCGGGCAAACAGAGTCCAATAACTCCGCGCGTGCAGCGAGAGTGGGATGAGATCGGTGCTGATGGGACGGTGAGGGATATGCTGGATAGCGCAGCGGGCGTTGATGTGGCGAGGCTCAGGGCTGTGACGCAGCCTGAATCGGGGGCATGGTTGCATGCACTGCCGTCACCGCACCTGGGCACTTTATTAGACGACGACTCTCTGCGGGTGGCAGTGGCGCTTCGCCTATGCTGCAAGGTGCGCCTATGCTGCAAGGTGTGTGAATCACACAGATGCATCTGCGGCTCCACAGTGGAGGAGGACGGCCATCATGCACTGAGCTGTCGTCGCTGCACAGGCAGGTTCCCACGTCACCATGCCCTCAACGACATAGTCCGAAGGGTTCTCATATCGGCGAATGTACCATGCGTGCTGGAGCCCCCGGGTCTCTGCAGATTAGATGGTAAGCGACCTGATGGTCTCACTTTGGTACCGTGGAAAAACGGCAGGTGCTAGGTGTGGGACGCCACATGCGTCAGCACAGTCGCGGCCACGCATCTTGGTCGCACCATCGGTGCCCCGGCGGCGGCGGCTGAGGACGCCGCGAGCAAAAAAAAGGGCGAAATACGCCGCAATGGAGCCACAATATTATTTTGTGCCCATTGCGGTGGAGACTATGGGCAGTTGGGGGTCGGACACGAAGAGGTTGATCGCGGAAATTGGCCGCCGCATCCACGGCCATGGCGGTGACTTCCGATCTGGCTCGTTCCTGGGGCAAAGGTTGGCTATTGCGATTCAGCGGGGCAACGCGGCCAGCATCATGGGCACCTTTGCGCCGGGAACGATGCGGAGTGGGTTGTTTGACGCGACATGATCGCGAGTTTGTGTCGTGTATTTATGTTTTAATTATTTTGTATGTGATAAATAAGATTGTAAAAAAATGAAAAAAAAAAAATTATATACTTTCTAAATTTTTATCCAACTCCATTTGAATAAAATATTTCACTGCACAAAATCTCAATTTTTCTATATTCAAGGATGAAGATGGGTACCAACGATGACAATTCAATTTTACTGAAAATATCCCCAGAGAGCATCAGGTAGTGTAGCAAATGTGTACCAAATATTGACAGTAGTAATGTAACTATATTAAAATTTATTCCTTGTATTCTACAAAGAATACGTTTATTTTAAGATTTTGTCTAGTTGGTGCTATCAGTTTCAAAAGTTGAAAAGAAATCGTTTTGAATTGACTTCTAAAACGAAGTAAATTCTCAGTTCGATTGATATATTTTTAAATTACTTTTATGTATATAGTGTAAGTGCAATTTAAGATCCAATTTACGGATTCTTTTAGTTCGATGCAAAATATTATACTCGGAATTTTAATTCGATTCCAGATTTGACAATTTCAGTGTTGCAACGTTATGACAAGTACTAAATAGTGACGTTGCGAAATTATTCGATATGGAAATGGAATATTTCCGGATCGATTCTTCTCGTTTATAATTTTACTCTCGTAAACTAAGTATATCAGGAAATAAGGTACCGGGTAAAACGCGGTGAATAGAATTCAAGGGGTGAATAGAAATTAAATACATAGATACATTTTGTTGTTATTTTCTTTCAGGTAGCCTTTGTCTTAGTGACAATATTTTTAGTTTTGCTTATTTGAAGTATAATTTTGTTGTAAGTTAGTCATGTTGCGATTTAGGTTAAATGGCGACATATTCAAGATAATCTTGGCACATTAAAAAGATATGGACGTTGTGAATTTATTTTATACGAAATGTTATAGAAAGGCACGCTTGGAGGAAAGCCTATGAATTTAATCCGTCGTTGGAGTTATGCAGTCACTCGACATACGAACAGGGGACATTAGCGGACCTCCGCCATGGAAAAGTTTATTGCAGCGCTTCTTATTGATTTTTAATGTCTTTGTTTGTCGCACCATTAAGACCTGGAACTCATTACTAGCTCATGTGTTTCCTTCTTCCTGCAGTCCCAGGTCCTTGAAGCAGTATGGGGAAAACCATATGATGAGGCCGTGAAGCAGGGTGTCACCGTTGTAACATGGTATATGTATGTAATGGTGACCTTGTTTTTTTTTATATAGGACACGTCAACTTGACTTCACCTCGCCTGATGGTAAGCTAAAGGCAAAGTCTCAGGAAAGAGGGTCACCATTACAGACACTAAGTGTTACAATGGTGACACTCAGCTTGGCGGCCTCATCAGATGCTTTTTCAACCTGTCAAGAGCATCTAGTAGGTATTTCGCGGAGCCATACCAGAGATGCGAGCAGTATTCCACGCAGGAGCGAATTTGTGTCTTATAGAGAACACACCGCTGCTCCGGTGTGAAAAAACGTGTTTTCTGAGAATTTGCCATCAGCTTAACATCAGGCGAGGCAAAGTGTAATTGACGTGTCCTATATAAAAAAAATCCACGAACAGCTTATTGCCGTGACGAATAAATAAGCTGATAGCAAATATGAATTTTTGATAGAGTAATATTAGTGATGAAACTGTAATAGAGTACTTTTGAAGGCGCTAGCGATGCATGCAGATGATGTTCCATCTTGACCTACTCGCGTATCACCCCACTGCACGCCTCAGAGATATGAAATTTAGTTTAATATAAAAGTTGAATAGTCATACGATTAATTTCCATTCTCTTTAGAAAGAAAGACAGAAAAATATTTTATTCAAGCCCCACACAGCGGGCACCCCACCAAATACAAACAGGTAGGCAATTCAACAATTAGTAGGTAGATACATCAAATCAAAACAGTAGGCACATTAAAATTAAACTACGGGTGCAACACTCCACACTATGCGAACCCAAATAGGAGTACTTATTACTTTTTGCTTATATGTTCCCTTTTCATTATGCTCTAAATACTTTGCCCACCTTTTTAGTCCTAATTTGTCCAGTAGGTAAGCCGTAAACGGACGTATGCAATGTAGTCATCCCAAGAACACTTTTGTCAAATAGAAAAAGTTTGCGTTTCGTAATACAGCAACGAAACTTCGGATTATATGGTACCGCAGAAGTTTGGTAGAAGGTGCGCAGATGTTGATCAGTGTTGTCATCAGCTGGAGTTTTGCCAACACCCATCCGTATTTATATTAGTTTCGAAACAAACGGACAACAGAATACGACACTACTACAAAATTTGCTGACCAAACACAGCAGTGTATTTGTGGTTATATTCTTATACCATTCTCCGAATCGACGATAAAATGTTATAGTAGAAAATGTTAGGTCTTGAAATTTATATATTTTAAAGTAATTAGTGTGCTAACTATACAAATCTATTAAGATTAGAAAAAGTGAAAACAAGCACGGGACCCGAACCCGCGTTTAGTCAGTTACATGGAGTAATGACCACTGAGCTACAGGGCCTAGAGCATTCGAAATTTTCGTATGCAACCATCTTGAATTTTTGTTTCATCTGAGCATACACCTTTTCCAAATCTAAACCGATAATTTAGATTTGTTTGAATACGATTTCAATTTTATTTTTTATATTTATAAAAGTAGAGGTGCAATCGGTTCTTCATATTCTTTTTTACGAGGGAGGCTGTGATCCGATCCTCTAATACTGAGAGCAGTATCGGATCACAGTCCCTATCGTAGAAGCTAAGTTACGTGACATCAGGAGGAAAAAATATAGGAGAGCGAACACTGACTTCATACACGTAAGCAAGAACTGAAATGTATGAGGCCACGGGCCAAGCCAATCTCTCTAGTGAGCTGTTACACCTTCTGGTTGAAGTATAAGGCCTGACATAGACTGTTCTATTTAGATTAGGTGGTCAGACGTCAGTCGCTCCTATACAAGTCGTACAAGACAACTCAAAAAATTAAAATATAGCTTTTTCAAACATAGCTAAGAACATATCCGACTAATATACCTTTAAAACAAAATAATAATAATAATAATAATCTTTATTCTTCATAAATTTACAAAAAAAAGTATCTAAGTATATTTATCCGCATTCTAGATCCCATAACACAAGCTAGTTAAGCTATGCTTACCATGGGTCTAGATAGCGTTGTGTAGAATGTCGTGGAATATTTATTTATTATTTATTTATTAAATAGGCGTGAGTTTATGTTATGTAATAAATAAGTAAGTATTAGTAAGGTCGCCCATTGTACATTCAACTGTATACATGCTACCTACACGGTATGTGTAAGTAATGGTGACCCTCTTTTCTGGGACTTTGCCTTCAGCTTACCATCAGGCAAGGCGAAGTCCAATTGACGTGTCCTATATAAAAAAAAAAAAAAAAAAAAACCCTACTTGTCCTACTCTAAATCTGTTGGTGTACAATAAAGAATTATCTATCTAATTAGAACGAATGATGATGACGATGTCCTTTTGTTTAATTTCAGATGAATACTTCCTTTCTAACGTGAAAACGGTGGATGAAGTGACGGAAACGATGCGGAGTCGTGTGTCGGGGGGCGTGGGGGGCGGCGGGGGCGTGGGCGCGCGCACGCTGGACGCGGCCGTGGGCACGTGGCCGGGGCTGAGCGTGGCGGCGGGCGCGGGCGCGTGCCGGGCGTGCGCGCGCGCGGCGGCGGCGCGCCTGCTGCTGTACGGCCAGCCGTACAACCCCGCCACGCTGGAGCCCGTGCAGCCCGAGGCGCGCCTGGCTTATGAGAAGGTACTGCATTGTATAACTGAACTTCTACCCGTGTTGGGTTAATTTCAATTGCAACTACGATCGGGTACTGTTGTCTAAAAGATCGAAACGAGTTCGACAACAGGCGGTAGGTACTCATTTGTTTTTCTTTCGGTTTATGATTGATAATAGGCTATCTTTTAGACAGCAGTCGGATTTACTTGTTTCGATCTTTTAACCAGCTTGTTTCGATTTCTAGACAGCAAGTTGGGATTTTTATTTTTAATTGCAATTAAAATTTGCCCCACAATGACTTCAACCACTCAGCATCTTGTGGTTCATCGCCTTTTCTGCCGAACCTTCGTTTTCCGCCTCCAGTCTGTATCAGGTATGTGGCTAGGGGCAATGGCCAGGGGGCGTCCTACCTTCCGTTTACCTTCTCACGGTCTCCACTGTTAAAATAAACTTGTACCTATTAATTAGAATAAATAAACACAAAACTTTATATTATGGAATACCCAAAATACTTTCGGGTTTGACACCTTACTTTGGTCAAACAAGTTAGTGGTTCATACAAGGACACCAGACCGCCGTCTGCTTCTGCCCATACACACTTCACGAGTTTCGTCTATTATCATTAATATAATCTAATCTAAATCTTTCATACAAACCCGCTGGTTACGAGTGCTCTCCTCGATTCCCTTTAGCCTTATAGGCCTAGAAAATAGATTTTAGTATATTTTTAGATATTAAAGTTTTACTTAACATTCCTAGCTAGTATTGCAACTACGAAGATATAAAACGCATATCAAGTATCAAGTTTGTTTCGTGTCATTTACTAGGATTTGAAATAACACAGACGTAGTGTACTAACTATAATAGTTTAACAATAGTGTTAAACTCGTTTACAGGAGTTTTTGGTTTGTACAACGTGTTGCAGTCGTGTACAGTTATACTCAAGGATATCGCATCAAAAGTATTTAATGTACGCGGAGTGTAGTAAACGTGTCGCCGAGAAGAGAATGCAAAACCCCAGTAAAGATACTACTGTGATTCTTAACGAACTATTAGCGGATGAAAGCTGGCTATCTCAGGTAAGTTTACATCATATTCAGATATTATATTATGTCTTATGTCTGTGCCGTCAGTAGAAGACAAAGCAGCACAAGCCTTTAGTCTTCCCACTGACAGCACAAATTCTCCAGTGAGCTCTGGCTATCCCCACTAGACTACGCCAAGACCCACTGGTCCCACTAGTGCTGCGACAACCACCACCTCTGCCCGGCTATGCACTTGCTGACCCCTGAACACAATCCAACCGAGATTGAATTGCTATGGAGGGTTTTTCGCAATAGTGCACGGTGGTACCTACCCGGTCGAAACTTGAGACAAAATTCGTATATCGCATCAGTCAACCAATAATTCATTTTTCCAGTTTTTATCCTTGGCTATGGTATTTACGCGGGGTGTGAAGAGTTCAGCTAACGAAAAATATGAAATGGCTGAAGTTATATAAAAATTACCACGTCACCGTCATGAACGATTAATGCTGTTTCCATGGTCACCAAGTGTTGCAAGGCTATATTTTTACGGATACCAGTAAAAAAACTGATAATATTCATTGCAGTAGTAAGTTTACTTTACAATCAAAATCATGGTATATTGACCTAGGTGACAGTGAAATGCAACTAGTTCTTACATGTTAGAGAACTCACTGCTACCCTTCATTGCTTTGATCACACCCAGCCATAACTTGAGGAGACGAATTTGAGATGGCGAAAAACATTTTAGAGATCGATTTAATTCAACTTTCTTTTTAAGTTTTCTAATACGTGGTAGGTTTTTACGAAGAATAAAAATTTTAACTTAAGAAATGGTAAGTATTATTTCCGCAAACTGTCAGAGAGCATCAGCACCATCAGCTAAGTTAACTAGTTAAAGGAATTCTTAGCCTCACCGAAGTGAGGCTTTCAAAAATATCAAAGACTCATTTGAGTGTTCCCCTCCACGGAAATCTTTAGTAAAAGGCGAAAGATTTATGCGTTATGAAGGGAAACCAGAGTTACTAAATTTTCAAAATCGAGCCGACCTAACCAAGTTGCGGAGAATCTTAACACCACAGTTCAGAAAGTGACGTCATAGTTACAGCGTCATCTGTTAGGCATATTCAGAAACAAGATTATACTAGGGGCTATATAAATAAGACCCTATTCATGTGCTAAGGGCTTCGTTCAAAATGTTAGGGACGGGGGTTGAGCGGGTCAGTATACGTATTGTTAATTTTTGACTAATAATTTTCTCAATAACATTCATGAAGAATAGTCGAAATCTGTAAAAATTGAGCCTTCATAAGATGCTGGCCGGCGTGAAACATGAAAATATTTTACCTACAGAAAATATACAAAGGTTGTTGAAGCTACTTGAAACTGAACCGGCCCCAAAATCAGAAAAGATACGTCACTAATTGAAGCTAATAAGAGCCAACTTTTAGTCCAAAAGTTTACGCAATAATCATTATTACTGAAATTTGATGAAATTTCAGTAATAATGATTATTACTTACTAATCTCTTCAACATGTTAAGTAACGCCTCTGTATAACTACGTGTTCGTTACTATTGTATTAATTAAATAATCAAATTGACAGCACTTCCGTGTAATTTATATTATTATTTATACGTTACGATTCCCTTATGATACACCTTCTTATAAGTAGTTGTATTCAATGACGAACTAATGACGTAATTCTGTAGACTTTTGTGCATATAGGAAGTACAATACAATGCTCTTCGTCAATATTACTTCAGTTTTAACGTCAGAGTAAATGCACGCACTTACGTCTTCCAGTTCCATAGCATCATCGTTGATTGACCTTTAACTTTGTTTACTTTACAATCAAAATCATAGTATATTGACCGAGGTGAAAGTGAAATACAACTTAATTCTTATATGTTAGAGAACTCACTGCTAGCTTTTATTGCTTCGGGGTGACGGGTGGAGCCGCCTGTATCCTGACAAAAGCAGGCCACGGCGCGCCTCCCCATTTCCGTACTAATTTATATATTACTACAATAGCGTTATGGATACATAATTAACTTATAAATATATATAAATTATATGTATATATATATTAAAAGGCAGATCTAGGGTTGTCTACATTGAAAAATTGAGTTAAGCTCGCCTTTGTACATCAAGAGGTATTTGTGATTGCCTGTTGATATATTATTTTCTTGTGTACAATAAAGAAAAAAATAGATTGTATTGCCATTAATCACGCGTAAGTAGCAGTATGCTGGATTAAGGCTATCATAGGCCTTTTGTCTCTACTTTTTTTTCTAATTATCTACCTTCACTTTTCTTAGTAATGTGTTTGTTTTTAATTAGAGTATTAGAACCGAAATTACTCATTTCCCTCTAACCCCTCCAGCTTAGCCAAATTGCTTCTTTTAGGAATGTGTTCACTTCGGTCAATTTAGACAACTTAGTGAAGAATAAATCGTATCCAGATCCAAGTTGGTAGGATTGTAATGAATTTAAAACACCCGTACATAATTTTTTTACAGATAAATGAGGTACAGGTTGATGAGGTCTTTAAAATTTTATATTGACAGAACTCGTCCTTTGACGTACCATATTCGACGTTGAGTTCCTTTCAGCCCATAATCGCCGACGTCCATACGTATACAGTGGATAATAATTTACACCGTGGTATGAATCGCCGAATAAAAAAATCCATAAAAAAATTCAAAAATTTCAGTGTTCAATCACCTGAAATAAAGTTCAATAAACTTAACGAAAATGTTTTAAAACAACACTGTAGATATTTCAATCCAGATAATCGTGTTACTTTTGTTTACTCCACTATTCTGGGACATACACGTCATAAAATGGGTTAATAGTTTTTAGTTGCTCTAACATTTACACGATAAAAGTGTATAAATATACAATTCTTTGTGCATTGAGCTTTTTGTGTTAAAAGTAATTGATTTATAAATATCTAAAGAACCAAAGGAAATTCTGCACCAGGAGTGGTGCGTGCGATTATGGACTGAAAGGAATTCAACGTCGAGAAACGCCAATTAGATTTCGCCTCGCCTGATGGTAACCTGAAGGCAAAGTCTAAGAAAAGAGGGAAACCATTACCACCATACATATACCATGTTACATTGGTGACACTCAGCTTGATGGGCTCATTATTTTTTTTTATACCACTTAAGTGGCAGACAAGCACACGGCCCACCTGATGGGAAGTGGTTACCGTGGCCTTTGGACGTATGCAACACCAGGGGTATCACACTCGCGCTGCTGACCATTAAGAACACTTCTGATGCCCCTCTTGAAGAACCCCATAGTATAGGTGCTTGGGAAAACCGCAGAAGGGAGGTCATTCCACAGCTTCAGTGTGCATGGGATGAAGTTTCTTTCATACCGTATTGTATGCTTTTTCAAGACCCGGGACTGTAGGAAGAAGGAAATACGTGAGTGACCTGGAAATGAATTCCAGGCCTAAATGGTCTAAGCCCTGCACGTGTTGTCCTGTGTAGGAACCAATAGTGTTTATTGGCACTTGATATTATGAATGTGTAAAGAAACGCGATTGTTTTCTACACCATATCACAATTTTGTATACGAGTTTGATCTACCTACCTACCATAGGGTCCAGGGATTACACCAACCCTTAAACTATATAAAAAATTAAAATTAATTCTGACTGTTTACACGCTTCCATAGTGCTCTTCTATATTCCATTCTAATACAATTCCAGTGAAACTTGTGGCTAAATGGTAACTGGATAGGGGTTTACATTACAAGGTGAAACAGTCCCAGTCTTAGGATGGGTGATGCATGGGTGACACACTGAAACCTCTTCATAACTTGAAGAGCACGTTTGGCTTTCGATTGCGTAAATGTTATTATTCAGATTATTCAATAGAGCATACGGTGGACAGATTCTCATTGAATGCAAACAGCGGCAAGCTTCATTTGGTTGCTTGAATGTAACGCTTGAAAATCCATTTAGTTCCCCACGAATAACGATCTTAGATTGTTTCTTCTGATATAATCACGCATGTTTATTTGCAAAAGGGGAGGCTGTTACACGTAAATTTCATTAGCTAATTTGATTTGTACGTCATAAAAAAGAGTAATTTGACTCCTGTCTTAGAAGCACGTAATCAGAGCAACGTACCATTGATGGTTCCACGGTAAGCAAACCTCCTCTACTTATTGGGTATTTTCAAAGCAAGAAATACTACGTGCAACGCATAAATCGAAGTTAGGATCTCACAATCTGACATTGTATAAAGTTAATGACAAAATGACTCCTTACTCAAGACCTGTGTTGCAGTTTCAATTCTCATTCAGTGCAAACATTTTTATATTATAAAAATAACATTTGACAGTTAATTTAAAATTAAGTAGACCCTTTTGAAGCACGAGACAGTGAATTAACATTCTAAATACAGCATCAGACGGCTGGGCGTCTATTTCTATTCGAGTCTCGGTTGCGCAAAGCGTGACATTTAAATGACCGCAACTGACATGCGACAGCTCGTTGCAGGCGCGTTGCTTTCACGGTTGTTTAGCAATTGCTATGGAAATGGGGCTTGAAAGGTTGATTATGAAGGTTCAGAGACCAGTGACATTGAACAAGAACGAGGGTAGAAGTATACCGAGTAATGGCACGAATGGGCTTATTCGAACGTTGGCGGGCCTACCAACATCTCACCTGTTACTGTTAGCCGGGATTGATTTATCCAACGTGGCTTTGGTGCAGACTTTACTCTCGGGGTTAACAATTAACCGCAATTCAGTGCTGGACATAGGCCTCTACCAATGTTGGGAGGCTGTAGTCTGCCGTTTCCACACTGGCCAGTCGGGTTGGTACTGAGTTTTCCTTCTCTCGCAGTGATATCGTCTGCATATTTTTCCGATTGTCGCCTCTTATATCACCCTACGGATAAGATGTAGAGGTGATACTTGTATTCTTTCTCCGTCACCACACGGTGAAGATAACCGAAAGCAACAGCAACGTATGGAACTTCAGCAAGTTCTCCAGGAACCAACTCAAGCTTACAGTAGTTTGTTGATTAACGAACGACCGAACCTCGTTCGTGTTCGGGTTGAACCCTCGAGAGGGCATCCTGCCCTGCTACTGCTGCTTATTTTATACAACTTAAGTGGCAGACGAGCACACGGCCTACTTGATGGAAAGTGGTTACCGTAGCCTACGCACGTGTGCAACACCTGGGGAATCACACTCGTGCTGCCGATCCTGTAGGAATAGAGAGTTTCTATGCCGCCAGTGTAGAAGACAAAGCAGCCCCCCACTTACAGCACAAAAACTCTCCAGTGAGCTCTGGCTACGCTACTCACAACCGGAAAAACAACTCGAGGTTATTATAGTCGCGGTATTCTGTAGGGTGGAGGTACTTCCCCAGTCGGACTGTTCAATTGGGACGGGAATATCATCGTGTCCAACCTATTATCCTGCTCTGTCAGAAGAGAGTCACTACCGCGACAGCTAAGCTACAATAATGATCAAAGAGTAGGACAGTTGATCCCAGGCTTAAAACTGCAGGTTTTAGATTTCGAAGGAAAATGTTCAAGAAATTGAGGTGATCCGCCAATCCCCATTTTCTAACAATTTTAGTTAAGTTTAATTTTAAATTTATTTGCATTCATTATGTTTTCGTGTTAAACAATATTTACCTACTAAATTATTTATAAATAATTAATTTATATTCAAAAACTTGATAGAAACAATAACGCAACGAATGAATAATAACTTTATTTATTAGAAATATTTTCTCTGTGGTTTGAATTGTTCAACTAGAAATATTAATTTCTAAGTTTCTCAAAGTGTACAATGCATACCCCAACGACAGTTGCTGTTCAATCAATCAATCAATTAGCCCCACGCAGTCTACTGCAGTTGCTCTTACAGTATATGAAATGTGCGCAATGGCGGCCATCTTCAATCTTTATGTTGAAGTAGAACAAGAAGTGCTCCATTGGCCTTCGTGACAACTTCTGTGAGAGTGGATTTACAGATAATCATCTTATTCATCCTAGGACTCTAGCTCTAGGGTTGCACCTTGGAGGCTAGGTTCCTCATTTTCTATACATTTTTATTTGGATTATTGTTATTATTACTGTTTTGACTGAAGGAAAGCCATAGTTGTAGTTAACAATCAGCATTCCTATAACTGCCACGTTCAGACTCTACTCTTCGACATCACTATGATCAGTTTTTTATTATAAAGTGTAAGGTTATATTCAAAGTTTGATCTTTGGAACTCGTGGCCACTGTCCTAATCTTTTTATTAAAGCGTTTGATTTGTTAATATGGATATTAACAATACGTCTAAAACCCAAATTTTGAGAACCTCTTGTGTAAAGCATACCGATAAATTACATTCTTTATAAAATTAGTCTGACCAAAGCCACAGCTAAATCCAATTAACATTTCAGACCCAAAGCGATCGTCTCGCACAGCATTCAATTAAAATTGAACTCGACAGAACATTGGTGTCGGATTATTTTCGTATTTGTATGCTCACAAAGCTCCAATCCAACTTTAATTAATATTTAAACAGTAACATCTACACCGTTCTGTTTAATAACTTTTATTTGATTTGACGACCAAACTGTTTACTGCGATTTGAATAATTATAATTCAGCAGCATTTAATTTTAGATCATATAAATTATATAAAGCTTCGGTAGCTTAGTGGTTAAGGAGTCGGCCTTAATATCGAGAGGTTCCGGGTTCGAATTCTAGTCATTACACTACCGACGTGAACCCACTCCTAGCACAAGCAATATAGCTTAGTTGGAAGGGTTAGAGGGAATACTAGTAATTGAGGTTGCTAATATTCTTTAAAAAAAAAATTGTGTGAATACTCACATATTTGAGTCCAATGTTATAAATGTTTGAGTTTGTGAGAAAAATAACTAGTCCTTCTTTGTTTTTAGCTTAAAACACAACTTAGGTTTTTTAAATTCTTTGCACACGTTTTTCACAAACCCGTAAAAATAAAGTACAAAAATATCTTGACAATATTTTTGTGTACTTAAGAAGAAAATTCGCACCCACGTTATAATATATTTACTAGCATAGCGATGTCAAGCAATTTACATTACATTGCTGTTTAAGGTTTATCGCTGCCGCGGAGATCGGGTGACAGGCTGGAATGATACAGCATTTTTTTATTTACTGATGCTAAAGAAATAAATGATTTTTGGTGGTACGGCTACAGTATATTAATCACTATAAGCCCTGAGTATTACTTTAAACAAGACCTTGGAAACCGAGTAGCACTAATTTGAAGTGTCATAGCGGCCGATTTAAGAGCTAATGGGCCCCCAAGATGAGACCCATTGTATAGGCGGTAGAACATACACAGCGAGGCAAAGTCCCTTCTAAGGCTGAGAGGCTCCACATCGCCTGCGAGTATCGGATTGTCGACCAGCCTCAACGCCCGTTTTTGCACCGAGTCGAAGGGGTCAAGCTGGTAAGCAGGTGCTCCGGCAAAAAGGTGACAGCAGTCTTCCATGTGGGGCCGGACCTGTGCCTTATAAATAAGGAGTCGCTGCTCAGCAGTGAAGTACTGCTTCGCTCTGTTGTGCACTCCAAGTTTCTTTGATGCCAACTTGACCTTGTCTTCCAAATGACTGCGGAACTGGACGTCGTCGCTGGAGATAATTATCGACACCAAATATCCCGATACTCGAGGAAATGGTAAGCGGTGTGCCCAGAAATTGCGGCGTGTTGTCCCCGATCGGATACTCCAGAGAGAGTAGTCTCAATTTCATACAGAAGTTGTTCGCGACTGTCCTCTACCCAAGACTGAGGGCTCCGTGTAACACGCGTCCCCGGTACTGTCGTCTGCATAACAATGGGTTTTTTTATTTTGTTTTATACCACTTACCTAGGTGGCAGACAAGCACACGGCCCACCTGATGGAAAGTGGTTACCGTGGCCTATGGACGTGGGCAACACCAGGGGAGTCACACTCGCACTGCCGACCGTGTACGCATTGAGAATTTCTGTGCCGTCTGTGTGAAAGATGCCTGCATCTTTCACACAGACGGCACAGAAATTGGGAATGGAATGGAATTGGAATGTCAGTAGGAAAACCAAAGGCTTATCCTGATAAGCCTTTGGTTTTCCTACTGACAGCACACAAACCCTCCAGTGAGCTCTGGCTGCCCTACTTACCGCCGCGCCGGGAATACAACACGCAGTTATTATGGCCGCGGTATTCTGTAAGGTGAAGGTACTTCCCCAGTCGGACTGCTCAATGGGCGGAAATACCGCCGTGTCCTACTTCCTATAAAATCACAAGAGTTAAAAATTTCCTGAAGCTTCCCCAGCTTTTTGGAAATATGTTATGACGTATGTTAGGAATTTTATAACATAAGATAAACCTAGTAGTTATGATTACTGTTACATCCAATATTTAACGTTTGTGAAGCATTGGAACTCCAATGCTTCTTGAAAAGAATCATTTCACAGTATAGCAGACGCAGTACGAAAATTACATGTTATCTACATTAGTTTCATCGCAAATCACCAAAAATAGATCGCACGGGAAACTCTTTGGAAATTTAAAATATTATCCTAGTTAAATCACGTTTACAAAAGGGGTTTAACCTCACCTTCGGCAACCAAAACGACCCACAGGCGGCGTGCGTTTTAGTCGGTTCGTGTCCGACATAACCTCCTCCACCGGCTCCGGTGGGGAGGTATCCGTGGGGATTTTGCGCACGTAAAAAAAAAAAAAAAAAAAGTAGAATGTCGTGGTCCACACAATCAAAAGCCTTTGTGAGGTCCATATATAGTGCACACACGGGTACCTTTTTATCCACACAGTCCGTTGCGATTTTTAAAAAGTTATAGATAGCTAGGCTTATACACTTGTGGAGGAACGAGGTGTGATGTTCCTCCAACACAAAGGGAGGATCCTCCGACCAGGCAAGGTGATTACGCCTGACGGGCCGCGGCCCAACGATTGTCGTTGGGACGATGTACATATGTTCTCCCAGCGCGAGAACTTTACATGCGCGATGTAGGATTCGTAGTTACGTACGTACGCGGCGCTGGGTACATGTGGCATCGCCACATCACTCCCCTCCAGACCGGAGGTTGATTCGCGATGAGTCGGCTGTCTAAGCTCTCTTGATGAGCATGCCATTTCCAGTCTTGAGTAGTTCCGTTTCGTCAGAACTGGACGCCGCTTATTCCGTTAGTGGAACAGTCTTCCTCGCTAGTCCCAGTGAGTCGGGACTACCGCTGGTCCCGGAGACGCGGGACAAGTGCGGTGCTGCGGTGCTGCGGTCCTGCAGTGAAACGCCTTGAGTTGGGGCTCGATGCGTCGAGATGAATCCTCGGCGAGCCGCCAGTGGGGCGAGGTGAGTCCTCGGCAGTGACGGGGCGAATCCTCGATGAAGCGAGGTAAGTCCCCCGTGTATTGGGGCGAATGCTGCGTAATGGCTGAGTGCCACGTAGACGGGAGAGATGTCCTCTTCTTACGTGGACCGTATGTACGTGCACTGTATGCCTTAGATGCAGGCGAGGCCGACGGGTAACCAGGCTGCAGCGGTCGCTGCATGCTATGGTGTCCTTGTAAGGGCCGAAAGTGCTGGATGGCGAAGACTTGATTACCGCTCATGCGGGAGAAGTGAATGGGATGTGACGATGAGAATGCTGATGATATGTTCAGCGAAGGTTACGTGATCAGATCACGTCGGGGTCACCACTGTGGAGGAACGAGGTGTGATGTTCCTCCAACACAAAGGGAGGATCCTCCGACCAGGCAAGGTGATTACGCCTGACGGGCCGCGGCCCAACGATTGTCGTTGGGACGATGTACATATGTTCTCCCAGCGCGAGAACTTTACATGCGCGATGTAGGATTCGTAGTTACGTACGTACGCGGCGCTGGGTACATGTGGCATCGCCACACACTTATTCTTTCTGAAACCAGCATGCTCCTTTGCGAACAGATCATATTTTTCAAGAAAAGTATACATTCTATCATGAATGACCTTCTCAAAGATTTTACTGATGGTCGGTATCAGAGCAATTGGCCTATAACAATTCATAGAATGTTGATCATCTTTTTTAAATAGTGGTTTGATTATTGTGAATTTTAATTTGTCGGGAAAAATTCCAAGAAAAATGCACTGATTTTATTATATGACTCAACTCACCACATATTTCATTAGAGACTTGCTTTAAGATCAATGTAGATATTTCATCATAACCAGTACTGTTACAATTTTTCAAATTTAATATAATTGTACGTATTTCACTTGGTGAGGTTGGGCTCATAAATAAAGAATTCGTAATATTATTTAATGGACAAGGAGGGTTATTAGGCGACTTAAATTCACTTACTTGGTCTATGAAATAATTGTTGAATGACTTGGCTATCTGGACCTGGTTCATTCATTTACTTTAAAAAATTCTATTTCATTTTTAGGCACATTAAACCCTTGTCATTAATAAGCTTCCATGTGGCTTTGCATTTATTTTCAGATTTACGAATATAGTGATCATTCTGGGCTTTTTTTTGTGAGTTTTATAATACGGTTAAGCCTAGAAGACAACGCGTTAAAATATTTTTTTCTGTGCGTTCTTTTCTGTACTGCCATAAAAGTTGCCTTTTAAGTTGACAGCATTTTCTAATACCTTTTGTGATCCACCTTGGTTGTCTTTGTCTTAATTTTAATTCTAAAGAGAATGAGTACCTTAATGATGTTAATGCGTGGTCAACATAAGTCTCTTGCTTGCTCGCACAAAATAAATTGTAAACTAAAAAAAAAATTAATAAAGAAAAATAATCTAGTTCTAATGTAGTTCGCTGAGTTTCTTGCTGGTATCTTCTCAGTAGAACTAATCTACCGAACCAGCGAAAGAATCATTTTCCAATGGTTTATTTTTACATTATTTAATATTTTTATATTATTTCTTGACATACATAATTGTAAAAAATTCCTCCCCATCGATCTCTACTGGTACCGTGCCCAAGAGGCTGGCGGCATTACCACGCTGAATGGCGATGCCAATTCTTTGAGCGAGGTAAAGGCCAGCCTTATGGTCACGGGAAGCGTCGATTAGTCGCTTCGCTATTTCTTTGAATAGCGCGCGCGCGCTTGACCCCACAGACCCAACGTTTCGACTCCAAACGGCTCAAAAATATAATTACCAGTTAAATTAGTATATTTGCGCCGTTTGAGAGTCTCCGCTGATGCAGCAGCAGCGTATGCGCAGCTTTCTAGTATGTTTTACAATCTATCTATGCATCTCTCTATGTATCTTGTTAAAATTGTTATCAAAATGAAATAAAAGTAAAATTAGCGCTTTTTTTCAAATACAGAATGTCCATAAGTCATACTTTAACTTTTATATATAATACAATAAGCATAACCGAAAAAAAATCCTGTCCTGTCGTTAAATATATTAATCAATCAATTAGCCTAACGGTATTTACTGCAGGATAAAGGACTCTCCCATGTTTGGCGGCATTGACGGTTTGATACATGGTTTTATTTCGCGTTTTCCTTCTCTCGCACTGATATCATCTGGGTATTTTTCTGTTAGTTGCCTCTTACGAAACCCTTCGGATAAGATAGGGTGGTGATACTTGTATTCTTTCTCCGTCACCACACAGATCCTTAAAATAGTAATGCAAATATTACCTTGAAGTTAGGTGTGACGAGACATCGTGCGACAGCAATGGCCGAGGCTGTCAAAGGTCCGGTGATTCCTATACTGGTTAGTAGCTCCGATATATTGGGAGTAAGCCGGAACGGTACTGGTCGATTGCAGTCCAATTCACCTGTGAGTAAAGGATGCAATGATATTATGTGGAAGAGATTTTATTCGGTTGATTTGAAGTCAACCATATAATAGACGTCGACGAGTTAAAATAAACTTCAGAAAATTTTAGGATGTGATATGTATGTAACATAACATAAACTCACGCCTATATCCCCGAAGGGGTTGGCAGAGGTGCTAGCACCCACATTTCGCCAGTTTATGTTTAGGTCCCAATGTAATAGGTGGCGAGCCTATTGCCATTAACCGGACACTTATAAACCTGCGATAAAAACACACAACTTCGACAAGCATCGAAGTCATTAGTGTGTGCCATGGTAAAACCTGGGATCGTATCCGAGATCTCGTCTCAGCAGTCCATTACCCATACCATTAGGCTACCGCGGTTTAGGATTTAAGGATTACTCATATTCATATTCAAACTCATTCATTATTATAGAATGGAAAGGGACTGTTTTGTCCGCAATTAGCCTCCTTTTTTAGGTCATTGTGCGTGTAATTTTAGGATTATAAAGTGTAATGATTTGATGATTCAGGGATAATAATTTGTTCCTTATATTATGCAGTACATTCTGTCCTCGCTATATGAGATACTCGCTCTAAGTAGTATATTACATTCAGTTTTTAATGGTAATAACATTTTGTTAGTGAAATAAGAGATCCTTGAAAATTGTAAATATTTTCAGTTACTTTTCTGATTACAATCGAGGCTACATGGGTGCTAATTGGATCAAACACTAGAAGCTACTTTGAGGCCTTAGAGTACAAATCGTCATCTATCAATCGCGTTTGGTCCTTTGTTTTTCATAAACATACATACATATAATCACGCCTTTATCCCCGGACAGTTAGGCAGAGGTGAATTAACACCCACATTTCACCAATCATTAAATTCAATCCCACGTAATATGGGGTGGTGAGCCTATTGCCGTCCGGGCACTATTTTTGACTCGAACCATGCATCTGAGACATTCAGTGGTGTTATCTTTGACGCCAAAGACTTTCCAATATTAGTATAGTAATTGCAGACTTCATTTATAGAGGACTGAGGGTCATCACCTAGTTTCAGCAATTCACTCGAACTGCTCTGCATTTTCCGCAAATGGGTTATATCCTTGATTACATTCCATAGAGCTTTGGGATTCCCCTTTGCTTTTTCTAACTCACTAGTTTCATAAACTGCTTTCAGTCTTTTAAGTAAGTCGTTACAAAAGTTCCGATAGCGAGTATATGTAATTTTCAGAATTATGTTATCTGGTGCCTCTTTTGTTTTGGTATGCATCTTATCACGGTTTGCGATACATTTTAGCAGGCCAGGAGTGATCCATGGTTTGATTGTTCTTTGTTTTTTAGGAATTTTTATTGTTACTTGGTGTCTTGATATTATAGACGAGATTGTTTCACTGAATTTGTTCAGTGCCTCATTAGGATCTGCAATTGTATAAATACATGCAAAATCCGTTTCCGCTAATTCTTTCTTGACAGCTTCGTAATTTAATCGGGTTCCATAGTAATTACCTTTCCAAGATGGGTTACTATTTGCGATACTTAGTATTACTTAGTATTATTATTATGTGATGCTTATGTGACGTGATATCTCATTTAGATATTGTAGATGAACATTATAACTAGGTATCTATTGAATTGAGCTATCATGGTCAATCAATCAATAAGGAAGTCGTACATAACCAAAATTGGCGGAACTATATTAATTAGTTTGTAAGAATGCAAATAGTCGATCAGAAATTATTGAAAACCAGGCACATAAAATATGTAAATTCTTACTCTTAACACAAGCAATTAAGCTTATCTGGAGGGGTTAACAGAATATAAGTTATTTCGGTTACTAATATTAAAAAAATATATATTATAGTATATGTCACAATTTTTAATAGACTTCTAATAGAGTAAGCCAGTACACCTAGTAGGTGTACAACGAGATCCATGCAGTGGGTTTTCTCTTAGGATTGGGGGTCATTAAAGTTGTTTTTTTTTTAATATTTCTAGACCATAATGCTTTTTTATAATATCATTTCAAATGTTACCAAATTAGAAAATCATTTATATTAACTAATTAGTATGTTAACTATTCAAACTATTATGGTCACTCACATTAATATTACAGCTATCGAGATTTTTTTTTTTTACGTGCGCATAATCCCCACGGATACCTCTCCACCGGAGCCGGTGAGAGAGGTTATGTCGGACTCGAACCGACCAAAACGCACGCCTCCTGTGGGTCGTTATCAATAATCAGGCTATGAGCTCCAAAGTGTCAACTTTAGAGCTCTGACTCAATAGGATGCCATAGCGACATCCAAGCAGTTAATATTCAAATATAAGGTACCTAACTCACTTGCCGACAGTTTGACAACGTCACCAAGTTGGAAGCGTGCCCATGAGCTGCAGCTCCCTACGTGGTTTCTTGATACTCTGGTGGCCTAGTGACGTTGCCAGGGTTACCACAATAATGTATATATGTAAACTGCATCTCGCTCACTCAGCCGGCAGTCAGCCGCCATTTGTCAATGACGTAGATAACAAAAAAATACCCCCTATTCCACATATTCCTACTGACATATCCCCACTGGTAGGGATACTTGGACTTTTTTTCCGATTATAGCTACTGGTAGGGATATATGGAATCGTTTTCTCCATATATCTCCACCGATTTGCACTGGTGGGGATAGTTGGATTTTTATTTCCATTTATCGCTACCGGTAGGGATAATAGGACACAGAAATAAGTAAAAAACAATATTGCATTGCACAATACAATGTATTCGTTATTCGTTTATCTTACCATATAATAAATGTGTAATACTTTAACATATTTATAATTTAATAAAGTAGTATAATATAATAGTATAATAATAACTATATTGGCGATATGATAAAGTTGTTTTGCCATGTTAAAAAAAATTAGAGTAGACTACCCTTAGCATTTAGGGGGATAAAAAATAGATGTTGGCCAATTCTCAGACCTACTCAATATGCTCACAAAATTTCATGAGAATCGGTCAAGCCGTTTCGGAGGAGTACGGGAACGAACATTGTGACACGAGAATTTTATATATAAGATTGTTTCTCAGCGTTGCTCTCGGCTGCATCCGAGGCTCCTAACTGGGAGCCTCCTCTTCGTCTCCTCCTTATGATTAGACATAAATGGCTTTTATGAGAGGGAATGTTGTCTTCATGCTTCTTACTTTAAAACTGAAGAACATCCTACATACGTTTGTCCCTTTTCCTTTTTTTCCTTTAGGGGTGCCTAAAATCCATCTTTATTGAATATTTACAATGTAAAAAACATCAACTGCCAACATTTTGGTTACGTAATCGCAATTATAATTATTACATTTTGATAAATAAATTTATGGCAAGTGAGATTTGGAAAAATAAAGACACATCTTAAGCTGTTAATGGTATATGAGCTAGACATAGGTCTAATAAATGAAAAGTTATAAAGTAATCAAACGCGACCACTTATGATGAATACTGTGGCTATGATTTTACAACTTGCAGACGTATGTAATTTTTCCTAACTTTTAATAAACTGTAATCAATGCAATCAGATGTACTACTTTCTCTTACACAACATTTTTTCTTTTTATTTACAATAGTCGTTTATATATGTTTCCCACCGATTTCTATAGGTTCCAGGTTAACCTAATGTTTACAGGCTCACCGAGTAGGAAGGTCAGTTGGCACTTACTCCTATATAAAAACAAGATGAATCATATCGAAAGGAGGAGACGTAGTAAGCAGACCACGGGTTCCTAGGCTTGGATGCAAATGTAATTGGATGTATTGTAACAGTGTGCCTTAATTAGAATCGGCGATATTAAGGAAGAAAGCTACGAAAATCACTATCGTCTAATTTGTATATCAATATATAATATTTTAAAAATATAAATATATAAAAAAAACAACTGGTACTCGTAAAGAATTTGTGAACTTCACTAGTGGTAGACAGTTGGTAAGTAGTTTGCATATGTGGAATGAATTGTTATAGTCCAGTGGGTCTAAAAAGGTAACATTGAGCAATTCTGCTAAAACTAGCATCTTCATGAATTTTCAGTAGATTTCAATAGATTCCTATAAAATTATTTAAATGGTTACTCATATGAGCAGAATTAAAACAATTCAGTTACCAAGCAGATTCTAATTTCTTGTAAATATCGCCGTAAGACAAAATATTATCCCTTAAGTAATATAATACGATTCCAATAAAGTGACCTTTTGAGACCTACAGGGCCCAGTGGCGGTACTAATTTCCATATTTCAATCTATTTTATAAGATAGAAAGGTTATTCTTATGTAATACAATAGTTTGTCTCTTTCATTCGTCCGAATATTGAGAATAGTTGCGATGTTTATTATGTTTTTGAAATTTGGTAACGTTGGTTTTGTAGAAACATACAGTTCAGGAATCAATTTCGCTTTTTCCACCTAACCCTCCGGGGATAAAGGCGTGATTATATGTGTGCATGTATGTATTCCTGAAATAGATAATGTATGTGTTTGAAGTTGATAATTTTGACAGCTCAGTGTAATGAAGTTGACATTCTGCGCTAACTTATTCTATGACTCACAAACATTAAAAAGTAGTAAACTAAGTAATACGTATTTATAGGTACCTGCTATTCATTCTTATTCCTAGAATCATAAATAATCTAGGTACAGTACATATAATCTACAATAACTAGAAAAGCTATATTAATGACGTACGTTTTACTATAAATTATAGGTGCACATTTAAATTGCGTTATTAAGTTAATATAATTGAATGACCTATAATTCAGGTCCTCATTGCCTACCACTGGCACCAGCGATCACATACAGAAGTAAAAATAAACATAACATAACATAACAGAAACTCACGTCTATATCCCCGAAGGGGTAGGCAGAGGTGCTAGCACCCACATTTCGCCAGTTTATGTTTAGGTCCCAATGTAAATAGGTGGCGAGCCTATTGCCATTAACAGGGCACTTATAAACCTGCGATAAATACACACATAACTTCGAAAAGCATCGAAATTTCTAATATAACAATGTAATCAGTACCTTATTCTGATGTGGTGAGGAATTAAATGATTTTTTAATCTATACTAATATTATAAACGCGCTAATCTCTGGAACTACTGGTCCGATTTGAATGATTCTTTTAGTTTTGGGTAGTCCATTTATCGAGAAAGGTTTTAGGCTATATATCATCTCGCTACTACTTAAGAGAGCGGAGCATTGATAATAAATGTTAACAAATCCGGCAATTTTTCATACATATTTTGAAGACTAAAACATACGGGCTCAAAGGGATAAGAAGCTTCAAAATATACCCTGGGCGAAGCTGGGGTGAGTCAGCTAGTTATTTAATATTATTTAATGAAGTTTTTAAGCATGCTAACTATTTAAATCGATTTAGATAGAAAAAATTAAATTGGTTCAGGCGGAATTCAAACCTGCGATCTTTCCCTTACAGGGGAAAGCTCTGACCATTGAACCATCGAACCTCGCCTAAAGCCATTCAAATTTTCGTAGGAGAGGTTAACTTGACCTCTAAAATCTTGACAGAACCCTATACACATAAACACCCCACTCTATTACTCTGTCGTTTACTAATAATAAATTAGGTTTGTTTTAAATTATGTAATTTATGTATGTATGTATTGTATGTGTGTAAATTATATATGTTTTAAAGTAAGTTAAAAAAACGGTACCATCATCTTGCCCTTGAGCCCGATTGCATCTGGGGTTTTCAACTCGATTCCGAGGCCTGTTTACTTCTTCTACTCCTTTTGTTTCGGCTTATCCAGCTCTTATGAGAGCGACTGCCCTCTGACCTCCTAAGCCAGAGAGCTAAACCCACACCAGAGACTCCTTTCTCAATTAGTAGGTGTACTACCATGTATCCCTACGTGTATTACACTGACGGCACAAAAACTCTTGTGCTTACAAGATTGGCAGCGCGATTGTGACTCCCTCGGTGTTGCACACGTCCATATGCTCCATATGGTAACCACTTTCCATCACGTAGGCCGTGTGCTTGTCTGCCAACCAAGTGGTATAAAAATAAATTTAAAAAAATAAAAGTAGGGAAGAAAAAGAAAGAAAATACATTTATTGCAAAACACTACGCACATTAGATACATGTAATAATAATAAATAAATATTCCACGACATTCTACACAACGCTATCTAGACCCATGGTAAGCATAGCTTAACTAGCTTGTGTTATGGAATCTAGAATGCGGATAAACATACTTAGATACTTTTTTTTTTGTAAATACATACATATTATACATAGAAACACCCAGACCAATGCAAATATACATATTCATGCATACAAATATTTGCACTGAGCGGAAATCGAACCCGCGCCCCCTGTACAGCAGTCGAATGCTCTACCGCTACGCCACGGAGGTCACAAAACGGTACCATCATCTTGGCCTTACACATCATTTAGAGTAAAAACAGAATTAAAAATAAAATAGAAATAAAAACACAACAAACATATAACTCAAAGATGAGGTTTTATGTTTGTTGTGCAACCCGCCACAAAAAAAGGCGTTCTCTCATACGTTATACCATTTTCCTTCTAGCTCACTTTCAAAATGGATCATGTCGAGAACTGTCACGTTTGCGTGGGAGTTGTCTTGCATTCTAGTAGGTACCTACACCGCACATCTGTGTAATGCAAAATACAAAATGATGCCGCAGTATTCGTATCTACCTAATACACTTTTGGAATCAATTGATATTCATTAATTTAATTTTTGTTTGTAAACTAAAACTCCATTTGTAATCTTTGGAGCCTTTTTGCAACTCAAAGCTTTTCAGGCGGCAATATCTAAGTTCTGTAATTGTCGTCTAAGGCGACTAAGGGATAGGGCTTTTTTTACATATAATAACCTCGTGTTGTGTTCCCGGCGGTGAGTAGGGTAGCCAGAGCTCACCGGAGAGTTTTTGTGCTGTCAGTGGGAAGACCAAAGGCTTGTCCTGATTTTGTGTTCTGCGCTGAAGGCACATAAAATCTCTGTTCTTACAAGGTCGGCAGCACGGATGTGACTCCACTGGTGTTACACACGTTCATAGGTCACGGTGACCACTTTTTTTTTTATATAGGACACGTCAATTAGACTTCGCCTTGCCTGATGGTAAGCTGAAGGCAAAGTCCCAGAAAAGATCCATCAGGTGGGCCTTGTGCTTGTCTGCCACCTAAGTTGTATAAAAAAAAATAGGGCTGTTTTACATCAGACAGATATATACAGCCCAGACTCAGCCTCAGATGCATGACTTGAGTCAATAATAAAGCCATGAAGGCTCACTCCCTATCACGTGGGAAGACTAAAGGCTTGTCCTGCTTTGTCTTCTACACTGACGGCACAGAAACTCTGTACTTACAGGGTTGGCAGCGCAACTGTGACTCCTCTGGTGTTACAAACGTCTATAGGCCACGGTAACCACTTTCCATCAGGTGGGCAGTGTGTCTGCCACCAAAGTCGTATAAAAAAATATATAAATATATATATCTCGTGAATCATGATAGTTGCTAGATAATTGAAATTTTCGCAAATGTATTTATTTCTGTTGTCGCTATAACAACAAATATGATAAACAAATAATGGTGGGGAGGTATCCGTGGGGATTTTGCGCACGTAAAAAGAAAAAAGATAATTTTGGAGTACTTGGTTCGTCAAAATCGTTCTGATGCTGACTCTGCTCTATATAAAATTATGTCATATACACAACATGGTCATGTAGGTACAAGAGACCCTGCATAGGGTTGGGCGAGCAAGTTACACCGGACAGTCAAGGACCTGCGCTCCCTCTCAATGTCCTAGTTATCTTTGAGGTCAACCGAAACCCAATGCCCCAGATACTTAAACCTATCGAATTAACACCCACATTTCACCAATAATTCTATTCGTTCCCACGTAATAGGTGGTGAGCTTATTGCCGTCACTATAGTTGACTCGAGCTAAGCCGATCTGAGACTTTTTAGAGCGTGATTTATCAGTATTCAGGTTTTAGAATTAAACTTGATTTTTTATTTATATTATTTTGGAGCAAGCAATGTGTTTAATTTATATATAATTGAAATGTGCTAATTGAGCCCTTTCAGTTGATACTAAAAGCGACATATTAATCTCAAATTTATTTTTTAACTCAATAATTTATGACCGCTCGAGAGCGCCACATTAGATTCAGTGGCACATTATATAGCCTATAACCAGCGGACGACTAAGACGCTTCTAACGATACCTCATTTATCCAGTTCTTATAGGTGGTTGAGGAGTTATGAGAAACAGATGAACATGCATATATGGCCTGTCAAATCATAACCCTCCGTTTACTTCGCCGTCGTCGGGTAAAAAGCACAAGTGTATTTCAATATGTTTAACAACAATTTCCACCAAGTGCCATCAATCAACAACATAAATTGTAATGAAGAGTAAATAACCCTGACTGCCAAAGGATTGAAGAAAGCTCTTACTGATCTTAGTCGCCTTGTACCACACCCAAATGTAGAAAAGGTATCGACATGCTTCTTCAACGATAATCTTTCCAAATCACACGTATTCAAAGTCAAGCCCACTGGCCATGCCGACTGGTGGAGCTCGTTGACTCTAATGAATTGGTACTTTTTGCCTTCACGGGCACAAATTGATCACGTTTTGCATTTACTTTTTATTACAAGTACACGCTATAGCACATCGCTGAAGCTTAAAATCGTGCAGAAAATTGCGTATCAGTGCTTGAAAAGTTGCTTTATTGGGAGCTGATTCCGGATTTCCATCTTCTTTGGGTTGTGATAATATAAACAGTATTTGAAGGACTCAGATCATGGCTTGAGTCAACAATAGTGCCCGGATCAACAAGAGTGTCAATAATATTCACGCCCTATTACGTGAGATCGAAATCGATGATTGTGGAAATGTGGGTGTTATATCACCTCTGTCTAACCCTCCGGGGATAGAGGCGTGATTATTATATTCATATTGTATGTACGTATGTATTATAATAATACTTTTTAAAGCGTGATTTTTCAGTAGTCGTGTTTTAGTTTTGAACTATTTTATTAATTGGAATATTTTTTTATGATTGATAGACCACCGTTTGACCACTACCTCACCTTTTAAATAACATTTTAAAGGATGTATGTGTTTTTTCTTTATTTAGTTTACATTTTAGTATATACCTACTAAATTTATACAATTAGTATATATATATTTAGTAAGGGAAAGATCGCAGTTTTGAAGAAGTCACAGATTCAGGTAGGGCATTCCACTCTTTGGCAGTACACATGATGGTATGGTATGACGCCCTCCGCATCACTGTGCTAAACTTCAGCCAGATCGGTTCAGCAGTTTTGGTGTAATTGAACAATAAATCCATTCATCCAACATTTCTCCTTTAGTAACGAGATTATATTATTATCTACAGCACGCACACCAGTGAGTTGGTGACATTTTGATATCTATAAAAAAAACTCAACGAATAGAAACCATAATATTTTTAAAGTTAATAAAAAAAAAATCAAATAGGTAGTCACACACTAGTTTAGAATTCGTGATGTGACACTGAAGATAACTTTTTCAACTTGACCCGCCTTTACCGACGACTTTAATTCTACACCTTCGCGTATAAAAAAGGGGAAGCAATGTGGATAACATAAAATTTTCTTATACCTTATTTGCTTTGCGAATTGGGAGTATACAGCTCCCACCAGCTGAAAAATTGTTATTGACAATGTCTTGGGCTTTTCGTTTTGTAATAATACAAAGATAAACTTTATTTCTTCGCAAAGATTACGAGACTAAAAGGAAATAAAAGAACTATACCTTCAAGGGGTCGCTACTGATGTCATGTTGACCATATTTTAACCTAACGGTATGTCTTTTTTGAGTCACAGGTAAATGGACCTTCATAATCTTAATTTTAAGGATTAACAGTTGCTTCTCAATACATCTATGAAAATATCTTATATGTACGAAAAAACCTTAATATTTTCAAAAAACTATCTGATGTACACAATTTTAATACGAGAAATAAAGATAAACTAGTTGCACCAAAACTTAGGCTTCACAAGGTTGGTGATTCATTTGTAGGCAGCTGCATAAAAATATTTAATAAAATTCCTCAGGACTTGATTAATATGCCAATAAATAAATTTAAAATAGAAGTGAAAAAAACTTTAATGAGTAAAGGTTACTATAAAGTGGATGAGTACCTTAATGATGTTAATGCGTGGTCAACATAAGTCTCTTGCTTGCTCGCACAAAATAAATTGTAAACAAAACAAATTTATAAAAGAAAAATAAACTAGTTCTAATGTAGTTCGCTGAGTTTCTTGCTGGTATCTTCTCAGTAGAACTTTTTATATTATTTCTTGACATACATATTTGTAAAATCTTGACGTTCATATGTGCTCTTTATGTGCCTAAACTGAATAAATGAAATTGATTCTTTGATTCTTTGATTGAAACGTATATTTGCAATGAGTAGGAATCAAACCCCGCAACCTCTACCGTAGCAGTTTAACGCTCTACCGCTACGCTTCAGAGGTTGCTGTTTTTTGCTATTACCTTGATAGTGATCTACAAAAAGTGAAGAATGGTAACGTACCTACCCACAATCTTCATATTTATTTAGGTACTCTGCGTATAGCGCTTGTTACAATCAAATTTGCGAGAACTAATCGAAACCGCTATTTAGTATTGCAATATTTCACCTAATGCAGTATATGTAATGCAGTATACAATAGCCCAGCGTGTTAACAAGAGGTTACTGTAATTGTAAGGAAGCAACGGTGGCAGCGCAGCGGTACATATCTCAACTATCAAGGATGAATTGACTTTAGGTAATTATTTTACATTTTGTATGTTTTTCAATTGTTATTGTTTCAACTGATAATTATATTTATCCCCGAAACACGCGTGCCCGATGATAACCTTCGGCAGCCAATACAAGAAGCTGCCGTGCATCATTTTCTTCACTAGTGCTACTGAAGGTTAAATGTATTTTTATGTTAAAATGTATTTTGAAGCCTCAAGTATTTAAAATACGTATTTACTTAGTATTTCACTAGGCTATTTGACTTTTTATTTTGATAAATGACCACTGTATAATAATTATAATGAATAGCTAAAGTGAAAAATTTGTAATAGATACTAATCGTTTTGAATCGAAGTCGTTACCCGACTTCGATTCAAAACGATTAGTATCTATTACAAATTTTTATTAAATATTATATATTATTATATGATATAATATTTAAAAGTAATTTAAAATTTTATGAGGCATCTAAAAAGTTAAAAATTTGGACAGTATTTGATATTTTGTTTAGAATATATATTATTGTTTATATTATTGTATTTATACATATATATATACTATACAATAATATAAACAATAATATATATATATATTCTAAACAAAATATCAAAATATACTGTCCAAATTTTTAACTTTTTAGATGCCTCATAAATAAAAAAAAAATAGTTTATTAGTGTTTTTCTGTTTAGAAACTCATTTTAAAGACTAAAATTTAAACCACTTGTTGGCCTAACAAGTCAACCACTTAGCCTAATTTATTTGTTTAACATGTGTTATCATAAAAAGTTGCTACAAACTATAAGCGCATTATAAACAGGTTATCACTAGCAATATCATAACACATTGCGTCACTGACCCGGCGACGCCAAATTGTTGTTAGTCACTGTTTTTCGGTTCATTGTGTATTCTTTTACAATATCATAAGTTGAGTTGAGTATTTATATTCCTCCTTATCGATACGTAAATTCTTCAGTTGAGCATACTTAAGTTCTCAATATGCCGAAAGGAACTGTGTTAAAAGGACAATCGAGGGAGTTTGTGAGACGCCTTCAAGAATACTTTGAGAAGGAATGTCGTAATGGTGCACCGCTACTACCAATATCGCAGGTTCGAAACCGTGTAGCTTCCGCCTTAGGAATCAGTGTTCCAACAGTTAAAAAATTGCCAAAGAAGCCTACGGCAGCAGTAGTATGCAGCATAATACGCTCTCTACACCCAAGAAAAAACGCCAGCCCTGTAAAGTTACAAACATTGACGATTTCGACGCCGATGCTATTCGTCGTCATATATACGAGTACTATCAACGTAAAGAAATTCCGACTCTAAGAAGAATGGTAATTTGTTCCGTGGCCAAAAATCGTCGCTAGCTAAAGTGCTGAGACAAATTGGATTTTATTTCAAAAAGTCTGATAAGAGAAAAATCTTATTGGAACGCCACGACATAGCGCTGGCTCGATGTGACTTCCTAAGAAAAGCTAAACAAATCGAAGACTGGTCGAATGTGGTTTTCACCGACGAGACTTGGCTCAATGCTAATCATACTATATCGAAATCGTGGACTGACGACACTGCAGCATCTACTTCGGCTATACTTATAGGCAAGGGCGAACGCCTGATAATTTGCCACGCAGGCAGTGCAAAAGGATTTGTATCAGATGCTCTACTCACTTTCAAATCCAAAAAATCTGGCGACTATCATGAAGAGATGAATTCAGAAGTATATGAAAATTGGTTCAGGGAAATGTTGACATTGCTAGAAGAACCTTCAATTATATTTATGGATAACGCGCATTATCATTCGCGGCAAATAAATAAAAAGCCAACGCAATCTAATACCAAAGACGAGATTATTAACTGGCTTCGTGATAATGGCGAGGATGTGACTAATTCATTATTGAAAGCAGAACTAATAAGAATTTTAAATTCGACACGTCAACCTAAAAGATACGTCGTCGATGAAATGGCAGCTGAATATGGACATACTGTTATTAGAATCCCACCGTATCACTGTCAGTACAATGCCATCGAATTAATATGGGCACAAATCAAAGGGAAGGCAGCAAGAAACAACACAACGACGCCGCCGGTTACAGCGAATAAAATGATGCAATTATTAAATAGTGCGTGTGGTGATGTGACTCCTGAAAACTGGGCCAGTGCCGTGGAGAGAACAAGAAAAATAATAATATCTGATTGGGATCGAGATATTGCAATTGACAATATAATAGAACAAGAATTTATTATTCATGTAACAGAGGACTCAACTGACGAGTCTAGTGTAACTTATGAAGAAGAGTCTGATGAATCAGTGTAATAAATAATATTAATAAATTTACTTGTTTGTTTAATTTACCGAATAACCTAACTAGTTTGTTAAATAAATATATATGATTTTCCAAGTATATTTAATTTGTTCATAACTCTTGATTTAAACTTGACGTAGACGTTATTAACTATGCGTTTTAAAATTAATTTCACTAACACGTGCATACTTAATCTATGGCAGCTGTCGAAAAGAAAATAAATCAATTTACAAATACTATGTGTATGTGGCTAAATCGTTTTGCTGGCATAAATTTGCCCAGGGGTGATACTGTGTGCCGCTGAACTTTTGATTGCTGGCATTGTAAACATGTTTTGCACATTTCGTAAATGTCTTTGTGCATGCTAGTCCAGATGTATTTTGCGGTTATCAACTTTTTTGTTGTGTTTTTCCCTGGGTGGCTCATGTTGTGAAAACTATCAAAAATTGTTTTTCTGAACTTTTGTGGTAGGTATGGCCTTGTTGTACCGGTGGATATATCACAATAAATTTTGGTATTATTGTTTTGTACTGGTACCTGTGTTATTTTTAGTGACCTATTTTGTTTTAGTTTTGTTAACTCCGGGTCACAGTCTTGGTATTTTTTTACCTCTTGCCAGTTGAGAATTTGGGGTAGTTCTATTGTTTCTATTACCCGTGATAGTGCGTCGGCTACCACGTTTTCGCTGCCCGTGACGTGCCTTATGTCTGTGCTGAATTGTGCAATATATTCTAGGTACCTTATTCTTCTAGGGGATTCATCCACTGATTGCTTCTTGTCGAATGCATGAATCAGTGGCTTATGATCAGTGTATATTGTAAATGTGCGACCTTCTATTAGTCGTCTAAAGTTTTTTATTGCCATGTAAATACCGAGTAGTTCTCGATCGTATGTGGAATATTTTGTTTGTGTCTCGCTTAACCCTTTTGAAAAAAATGATATGGGTTTCCATTTTCCTTGAACTTTTTGTTGAAGTACGGCGCCTACACATTTTAAACTAGCATCTGTCATAATGGCTAGTGGTGTGTCTGTTTCCGGAAATGCGAGTGTTGTGACATCTCTTATGTCCTGTTTGCAGTGTTCGAATGCTTGGTTAGCTTCCGTATTCCACTCGATTGGCGTATTGTCATTCTTTTTGCAGTTTATTAAGTATTTGTTGAGCGGAGCTTGGTGTCCGGCGGCGTGTGGGATGCTACTTCTGTAGAAATTCATCATTCCCAAAAATCGACGTAGCTCCTTTACCACCTTTGGCTTTGGGTATTCGTTTATTACTCGTACTTTCTCAGACGTGGGGGTGATTCCTTGGCTGTCCGTATTCCAGAACTAGATGAGTACAGATTATATTCTAGATGACAGTTCTAATGTCAATGTGAGTGACGATTCACAACTGAGCGTTGTTCTGGAATAAGCTAAGAGTGTGACTGACTCAAGAGTCGAAGACAAGATCCCACAATGAAATTCAAATGATTTTTTTCTTTTAATTTTAAAACATCAAAAACATCGAAAAAGAGAAACTCTTGAGATTGTGATGTGATGATTTCTGCTGTTTTCCATTTGAAGGGCAGGAATTGTGTAAATAAGTGAGCAATGTAGCTACCTATATTTCTATTTGTAACCTATTAGTATGTTAAACTTGGATAATCTTGATGAAAAATCATAAACACGAATATAGGTATATGCTACCTACTTGAACTGTTTACGTGCTACCAACTAGTCCTACTAAAAATCTGTTGGTGTACAATAAAGAATTATCTATCTGTCTATCTAACTTTTTTTTATATTTGGTCCGTCAATTGACTACAGTTCGCTTGATGGTAAAAAGCTGAGCTGTAGACCAAAAGATACGCACCACCACTTCCAATACTATTGAACTTAAAATGGTGGTCCCTACCTTGACGGCGTTGATAGATGCTTTTGCACGTCCTGCTTAAAGAACCCGTAGTTACATTTCAAATTTTTATAACTACTAGTGAATATTCGCTCTGTCCGCGTAAAATTCAGGTCCCACTCTCGGTACCTAAGGAACCTATTCCCGGTATAAAAGTAGCAAAATCTAGTTAGTTATTTCATATTATAATTCATCCTTATACTAACTTTGTACTTCGTTGTTACAGATTCGTTCAGCCATTGCAGCATTATTGAATAACCAACATCTAAACATCTTCAGAAACTTTCACACACTTAATACATTTGTCATATTAGTAGGATTTACTAAGATTACTACCATAACATAACATATTATTCTTTAAACCGTTCGTTCATAATAAACCACTTTTTTACACAAGCTCATTTGGAAAGAGCATGATATTATAATAAATAGAGGAGTGATATCTATGGTCGGGTATTGCCCGCGCGGGATATAAATCAATAACCGATGGTAGAATTATATCCGTTATTGCCGCTAATGATGTCCGGATAAATAATTATAGACGTCTCAATTTGTTGCTGGGTTTAGGGTTGACTAACAAACACCTTAAGATTTTTAACAGTCCAATGGCAGTTTTATTCCTGATACCTATTACTAAGGATATGGACAACTTCTCTCATGAAGATGGACAATGGAAGAAAATATATTTTATTACCATCAATAAAGAAAATTAAAATTACGGGATTGGTAAAGGTCATATCAACAGGTCATGGAAGACTTTCAATATACTGAAAAAACTACTATCCTAAGTTTTCTTCTACCACTACGCACGGTCATGAGGATCCCTGCCGTTGATACCATTGACCCGCATGTCATCCTTACCAGAAGCTAGCATTTTATGGGTCTCCTCCTTATACCCTATATGAGGAGACCCATGGAGATGATATGGCCTTGCTAGCTATTATGGCGAGGTGTCCTTATAGCCTGATTCCTGTTGGCCTCGAATCGGTGGCATCGAACATCACAAGCTAGATCGAGGGTAGCTTCTTTTGATAATTTCTACCCACCCACGTACGGGGGAATCTATACCGCACCAAACAGTTTGAGGCGTCCTTCCTCTGCCTCACGATATAAAGAGCTGGTAGGTTCTCCCCGCGCACGTGTTTCCCTCTTCTTACAATTCCGGGTACTTCAGGCGGGGCGTGAAAAAACATCTATCAACGCCATCAAGGTATTGACCACCATTTTATGTTCAATAGTTGCGATAATGGTGGTCTGTATCTATTGCACTGCACCTTAGCTTTTTACCATCTAGTATGGTGTTGACGGATCAAATATAAAAGAAAAATCACCCTTCGCATTGTGTATGTATTAGAAAATCAGTTACACAAGTCTTAGATTAATATCAATTTAAGATTTATTTTTTAAACAATCATTTAAGAAATATTCTCTTTAGCAACCCTATTTAGCTGGTATGTGATCAGTGTGATCACGCTGCGCGCGCGCCTAATAACGATCTATTGCTGCGACGGATCGGGACTTTTCGGCTCGCTTCGGCAACATAAATCACTGCGTACGCGAATGTAATGATCAGCCTAAATAAAAATAATAGGAACACAATATTTATGGAGGTGTACCTAATTAGACACACTGTTATCATTAATAATTTGTTTTATTTATGGTAACAGTTTTGTTTTGTTTATGGTAACAGTTTAGTTTGGTTTTTGTTCTTTTTTATAAACCACAAACAAGGACAGCCTACTTTTAGTAGGTAGTGAGTACAGCAGCATTGTTAAATGGTTAATGGTTAAATGTCTACGGCGTTCTAAAGGCAAAGGATTGATTCTGTTACTTCATTTTAAAAACTATTGGATTAGTATTCTAACCCTCAAATACACTCTGCACATAGCCCGGGGTCTCGCTACTGTAAGTATTTTCGTAAATTAAGTTACCTTCGTCTTATAGCACCTGTTGACGTATCCTACGGCGAGCGAGGCCCTCTCGCGATAATTGATGAGCGCGGGTCTTTCGGACCCCCGCCGGCAGCGAAGGGTCATGGATAGTAGATGGTACAGTGGAGAGCAGAAAGAGGGACGTGCGAGTTCTTTCAGCGCAGGCCAGTGGTTGACAGATGAAGTTGCCTGGCACTCCAAACAGAAAATCCCTTTTACCTTGCCCCGAGCAAGATAGGGACACAGGGATTCCAATAGCTAAGGAGGCATCTCAAAGCCGTGGAAACAACTACTGTTTGGAGATGGCAACTCTTCAGTTGCAGTAGTCTGTTTATCTTATCTAGATATAATCCATTGTAGTGAGTAGGAAATTGACAGGCAAATCCCTTTCATTTCCTTAGTCTCGGCGATCGCAAGAAGATAAATCATACGGAAATATCGAATCTCCATCGAATCTCGCCTGAAGCCATTCAAATCTTCAAATATATTCGTCTTACCAAGGCCGCAAGACGGATATACAGGAAGGTTTTGATGACTGCAGGCGCGATTCGGTGGCGCAGGAGCAGTAACGTAACAAAACGACCAATAATTTGGTATGGTACCTTCAGAGTAACCGATCCCCGACACTTTTCCTTTCTTCGCTGGCTGCAAGCCCAGAAAACGTTCTCATTTTTATATGTACGCCATTTATAGTATTGCCGGCCTTCCAGTAGAAGAACTGTTCCACCTTTACGTTTCACATATTTTAAATTCATCTTAACTACTACTAATAATAATAATAATTATGCTGAATGCGCAAGGCGGAGGATCGGAGCGCTGGCCTGGGGGTGGCGGGTGAAGCCGCTTGTCACCCTAGCAGAACCAAGCGCGCATCGTGAGTCGCTCTATTTCCGGGGATGAGTTGGGGACTCTGTGGCCCCCACACCCGAGGAGGGGCAGATCGAAAGAAATGGCCCAGGGTTAACCGGGGTGCGAAGGGTATGCTTGTCAACCAACAATGACCCACAGGCGCCGTGTGTTTTAGTTGGTTCAACTCCTTGTCTGCCACCTAAGTGGTTTATAAATAACATTCCTTACGAAATTTCGCTTACGAATGGAAATTTCCATAAATCCTTCCCTGGGTAACTTTAAATATCTTTGTCTTTCTTGTAGAGGACCATGTGTTTGTTCTCTCCCTTAGTAGTATAGACAAATATACCCTGTACTAATCAGTCTTCAGGCAGTATGCTGTAACGTGACTTCACCCGACAATAGCATGTTATTAGCACACTATTAAGTAGATGTGCCCGATAAGTGGACGGAAGGCCTGTCCGTTATTTCGCTACATAAATATTTTAGTGGCGGCTTGATGGATCGGTCGTCGGTTTGGTTCCCGGCTGGCGCTAATCTACCTGTTTATCAATATTATTGTGTTATTTAGAATATTTCTTTTTATGGTATTATGATAATGTGGTATTTTGAGAGTGGTGTGGGAATACGTTTATATAAGAAAACAAGTTATTTGGTTTTTAAACTGTGATATTTCTAACACGAAAGACCAACCCACGCGGCAGCGTAATATAAAAAGGCGAAGATGCCCCTCCCCTAATCTACTTCTTTCAGGAAAGTACTAAAAAAAATATTATCAATTTAGCTCCTTATTAATAATAATAATAATAATAATATATCTCTTTATTGTATGTACACAGAAAATGGATACAGAAAGAAAAAAAAAATTAGTACAGTTTTGTGGCATAACAAATGGCGGCCTTATTGCACAAGGCAATCTCTACCAGGCAACCATGGGATGGATTGAGTTAGATAAATAGATAGATATATTGGGCAGCTTCCGGTGTACATATATTATTTATTTTATATTATTATTTATACTCTGATATATATTATATAGATATAATACATACTACTATACTTACGTATATACTTACCATAAACATAATTTATAATGAAACGGGTAGGTAACTAGGCACATATTATACTTACACTTAACACACCCACACATAATATACCAAAAACAGCGTAGACATGAATAAAGAGGAAACACAAAGAGGAGAAGAAAGATTTTGGTTATCATCATTCCCGCAAATAGTACTCTGTTACCAGTTTTTTGAAGACGGGCAGAGATTGCGCACGTCTAATGGTTACAGGTAAGGCATTCCATAGTCGGACAGCTTGGACAGTAAAGGACTTATCCATGAACCTCGTAGAATGCGCTGGCATTCTCAGCCTCAGATTCTCTGACGATCTCAAGGCTCTAGAGTGTGAGTCTCCAAGGAATTCGAAACGTTCTTTTAGGTAGATAGGAGTAAGAGGATGAAATAAAATATTATACAATATATAAAGAAAGTGAGCATTCCGGCGAAGGCGTATGGGTAACCACTTGAGCTTTGCACGAAATTCTGAGATATGATCATATTTGCGAAGTCCAAATATAAATCGTATGCAAAGATTTTGAAGTCTCTCAAGTTTATTTAGTTGGTCTTCAGTGAGATCTGGAAAACTGGCATCGGCATAATCAAGGATGGGAAAGAGAAGAGTTTGTGCAAGCGCAGTTTTCGTGGCAATTGGTAGAAAATTTTGAAGCCTACGCAGGGAAGCCGCGGAGGCAAACATTCTGCGGCTAATCTCTTGAAGCTGAGGACTCCAAGACAAGCTGCTGTCCATATATATCCCCAGATTTTTCACCTTATCGCTATATTGTATCACTGTACCATCGCAGGAGACCCGAGGCTGCAGTGACCAGTCTATTTTAGATATATAGCTTGAGCTGCCAATTATAATAACCTGGGTCTTAGATGGATTTACTTTAAGACCATACGACTTACTCCAGTTACATATTTGAACCATATCTTTATTAATGATGCTGACAGCATCCGCCAGTTTATCTGGAGTGGCTCTGGAGTAAATCTGTAGATCATCTGCGTATAGGTGGTAGGAAGAAGTGAGATGGTTTGAAATGGAGTTTATAAAAACGGTGAAGAGTAGGGGAGATAAAACGCCACCCTGAGGGACGCCAGCAGTCGTTAAGCACCAAGAGGAAACAGTGTCATCTATACGGGTACGCTGCCGACGACCATACAGGTAACTTCGAAACCAGTCAACTACTGCCGGAGATATGTTAAGGGAGCACAATATCCCGAGCAACACGTCAAAGTCAACATTATTGAAGGCATTGGTAAAGTCTAGCAGTGCTAGGACTGTTAGCTCACCGTTCTCCATCCCCAATCTAATGTCTTCCGTGATATGAACTAGAGTAGTCGTGGTACTGTGACCTGGACGAAATCCGGATTGGGAGGGGTTCAAAAGAGAATTTTTTGAGAGGAAACTAATTAATTGAGAGTGTATCAGACGTTCAAGGACTTTGGAAAGGAAGGAAAGTATCGAGATAGGTCGGTATTCGGAGAAGGATGAGGGATTGCTCTTCTTTGGAATTGGAATTATTTGGGCATCTTTCCATGCGGATGGGAAGGTGCTGCTAGCTGACGAAAAGTTGAAAATATGACTAATTATAGGGAGGATTTCGTCAATGATAGGTAAAATCATATTACGGCTGACACAGTCGACACCGACCGCATTGGAAGTGATCGACATTATGCTCTTCTTACCATCACAACTAGTGAATTGAGTGAAAACAAACGGAGAGCAGTCGGGAGTAGCGGTAGATGAAAGATTGTTTAAAGTATTATGTTTAGTTGCCGCGTCAAATGTTGACGGGGCAGAGAAGTGTTGGTTAAGGGAATTTATATCTACATTTTTTGAAATTGAGGTTTGTCGTGATTTACCGACTCCCAGTGATCTTAGAAACTTCCAGACGTAAGCTGGATCACCGTTCTGTACTGAGTTATGGATATGTTGGCGTTGAGCATTCCTACACACCTTACCGCAATGATTTCGAATCGCTACATATTTTTCCCTATTTAAGTCCGTAGGACGACTTCTAAATTTCGACTTGGCTGCAGCTTTCTTTGATATGAGTTTTTTTATATCATCCGTTAGCCAGGGCGATGGTAAATGTTTGACTTTGATATTGCGTATAGGCGCGTGCAAATCATACAATTTAGTCAGGTTGTTTGTAAATAATTTCACCTTTTCATTAATACAGGTAGAGTTAAAAAGTGGACTCCAATTAATAGCACTGGCATCCCTGCGCAGGGAACCGAGATCCATGTCACGAAAATTGCGTTGCGTGAGGACTTTGGGTTTAGATTTAGGTGGGCGAAGTCGATAAGATAGATACAGTAAGTCATGATAGGAAAACTGTGTAGCAGAGCGTTTACCATGTTTCGCAACACGGTTAGGGGAGGAGACAATGATAAGATCAAGCAAAGAAGGTGCACAACCTGGGAAATGATGAGTAGTGTCAGTAGAGAGAATAGACAAGTTATTAGATTGGATAACAGAGTGTAAATTAGAAGAACGAGAGTCGTTTTTTTCTAAGCAAGTGTTGAAATCACCCATGATTATGCTTTGACTGTACAAAGGTACGAACCTTTCTAAGAGAAGCTCGAATGAAGGGAAATAGTTAATTTTAGATGAAGGACAGTAGAAAACACCAAGCAGAGTTTTAGAGTGAAGGAGTTCAATTTCTAAGAAGAGATGTTCCCCAGAGACGGGTGGCTGTGGAGACATGCTAATAACAGTAAAAGGAATATGCGTCCGTAGATATATGGCCACACCGCCACCTTTACCAACTGCGCGATCATTTCTGATGAGATTAAATCCAGGTATAGAATATGAGGCAGTTGGTAGGCATGGGTGCAGCCACGACTCAGAGATAAGAATTGCGTGTAAATCTGTACAGTCAAAAGTTGCCAGAATAGCTGGGAAGTGTGCCGGAATGCTTTGAGCGTTTATATGAACTGCGTTAAAATTTCACACGAAAACATATAAACGTCAAAACTATTACCACTATTATTTATAGATTATTTTGTTTATAATTTCAGGAGAAAGACCCTCTCGATCAATACAATCAAACGTATGTGATTTCGGAAGCCGCTCACTGGGACAGCCAGCAAAAGTTCAAGAAGACGAAACCTATTGCCATCACAGAGACCAATATTGGTCAAGGATGGGTTAAAGTGGAACTGGCTTGGGCTTTCAGAGTGTGGCTCGAAAGTATGCAGAGGCAGCATACGTTGCACGTGGCATGCAGAACTTGTCAGGTGAGCTTGCTTATCCAATCAATTTTCTTTTGTAAAATATTTAGTTATAAAAGTGTGGTTAAAGTGGTTACCCAGTAGATTAGCACATTGACAGGTTAAGCAATACTTAGTTTTAAAACATCGAGAGTTGAGACCTGTGCGTGTGAGTTTGTGCGTCGAAGAGTACGTTAAATCATTCTCCCGGTAGCTTTACGAACAATTGTGGCAGTCGAGTAATTGGAAACCTAAAAAGTGTAACTAAATGCATGATTATTATTTCATTTTTAGGGATTCCCTCGATGTCCTTAGGATCCCATCATCAGATCCCGAATAGGTTGTAATGCGACCTCTTCGGCAGTGCACTCTTTCAAATATGTATTTTTTTAAATCGGTTTACAAGTGATGGACAAATTGATGAACATACATTGCAATGAATTCTAGTTTTACGTCTGTTAACGTCTTCCTTTTTCCGTCTTATTTTAAAAGATACTCAAAGATGCTTCTTAATTTACACACACATAATCACGGTTAGGCATAGGTGAATTAACATCCATATTTTACCAATCATAATATTCGGTCCCCAACTAGTCCCCGGAAACGGGGAGGCGAGCCAGGCGCGCCACCGCATATTGTATGCCACTATGACTGAATATAGCTG
The DNA here is from genome assembly GCA_963662185.1 of Eilema griseolum. NCBI lineage: Eukaryota > Metazoa > Arthropoda > Insecta > Lepidoptera > Erebidae > Eilema > Eilema griseolum. The sequence goes on from OY759251.1 coordinate 1,372,028, forward strand.
ATCAAATTATATAATAGACCATCTCTGTACCTATGTTTCACAATAAAGTTTTTTGAATTTGACTTTGAGTTTTAGACTCTAACACCATCATAATAAAATGGTTTTGCTTGCAGTGTCAGTGGCGTGACAATAGTTTTATTGTGACATAAAATTAGCAGAATTGGGGTCCTGTTCTATATAATATGTTAGAGTTAGTTCATACACAGAACGCATTCGGATTTATCAGGCAACTAGTCGACTGCAAGGTTCGAAAACATATACAAATACTTTAGAAGTTTTTACACAGACCTAATTATATAGTGGGATGCGTCATTGCAGTTCATACAAACTATAACACTTAGCTTACCTATTGGCTGAAGATTATCAATGGTCAACAGGCAACTCATGAGCAGGCAACTGGATTAAGAGTATGAGTTGTTGAGATTAGCACTCGCATGATTTTTCATCCGACTGTTACATAAACACAATGGTTACAAGCATCAATCCGCAATAAAAATTCCACGACTATTAAGGACGACCTTGAACGCAGGTACTTTGTATCATCAAGACCTTATTATGTCTCCTAAGTGTTTCTGCAATCATTACGACCGATATCAAGGTAATTGTGGTCAAGTTTGCCTCAAACATTTTTATACCTTTATCTGTGTATGTAAAAATCAAAATTCTTTACCGTTTAAATGCAATTTTGTCTGGAAATTATTCGGTTGGGTGACTGTTTTTGATATGGCTCCTTGGATACTCAATCTCCTCGGGAAGGAGATTGAGTATACAACTAAGATTGGCTTGCTTTGATGTTGTATCGCTGCGTGGTTCCCAGCAGAGTAGAATTTGGGACTCCCCAACTCTTAACGGTGTCGTACAAGGTGACTACGGGATAGGGCTGTTTAACATCAGACAGATATATACAGCTTAGACTCAAGCACAGATACATGGCTCGAGTCAACGATAGTGTCCGGAAGACAATAATAACAATAATTAGTGAAATGTGGGTGTTAATTCACCTCTGCCTTACCCTTCAGGGATGGAGGCGTGATTATATGTATGTCAGCAGGTGCCAGGACGAGGGTCATATGGTAGTCACTTCCGAAAAAGTATTTTTTTTAATCATGGCAGTAAAGACTATGAGAGCAGACTCTGGGGTGCGTTAGAAGATGTAGGCTTAAATGCAGGAAAAATTGTCGCGCTGGGCATTTACGCTGTCAAGTTTTTGTCACGGAAAAAACTGTGCATTTTCAAAAACTTATTAAAGGAGATTTTATCGATATTTTCTCCCAATATTTTTTTTTCGATTTAGATTCAATGGATAAATTGAAATCTTACAGGAATTTAACAACTAGCAAACAGTCTATATTCTATCCCAAGGTCTAATCTATATCTGTATCAAATGTTACCAAAATCGGTTCAGTTACCAAGCGGATTCTAATTTCGTGTAAATATCGTCGCAAGACAAAATATTATCCTAATACGATTGCAATAAAGTGGCCTTTTTAGACCTCCAGATATACAGGGTTACCGGTAACTCGACTATTGTTTTTATGCCATACATGGGGGGTCAAACTTGTAGTGTTTTGGGTCCTCTAACACCCCAGGAATACTTCGAGTTATCAATAACCCTTAGTACGCTGCTCAATGTAATCTACAGGACACTCATTGACAGTACGTTAACGGATACGTCATTCGTCTTTGGACTGACTTTTCGGACGTTGCATTGGCAGGTCATTGGCTATTAATCTTGCTATTTACAAAGCTTTCAATTGCCTGCATGAGTGTCGTATTCGAGTCCTGTGTGACGGTCGGGCTTATTGTTCAAGGATGTATCTCGTTACCAATTTTTTTTCTGCAGATCAATGACGTGTTGTCTGTAGGCGAGGTTGCAATATCACGAATATCCTGTGGTCAATCAGCAGATGGTCAAGATCCTGGCCCAGTTCATTGTCAAGAGGACTGCACATTTACAGCCAAGATATCCTCCATCATCCCTTGCCCTACTCATTGGATTATCTCACTATCACTACAGCACAGCACTATATCGAAATGTCCAGTGTGATTTTTTCCTGCCTCTAAAAATCATTCTCATATTTTCTAATCAGGATAATGTTGTGTTGTGTTTTTTGTTTATACCACTTAGGTGGCAGACAAGCGCACGGCCCACCTGACGAAAAGTGGTTACCGTGGCCTATGGAAGCGTATAACCAGAGAAGCCACACTCGCGCTGCCGACCCTCAGTGCCGTCAGTGTAGAGGACAAAGCAGGACAAGCCTTTAGTCATCCCACCGACAGCACAAATTTTCCAGGGAGCTCTGGCTACCCTACTCACCACTGGGAACACAACACGAAGTTTTTATAACCGCGGTATTCTGTTGGGTGGACTGCGTGGAGGTACTTCCCCAGTCGGACTGCTCAATTGTATTATAGTAGTAGTAGTAGTAGTAGTATTTGAGTATTTGAGACTGAGTACTTTTAGTTTCTGACTCATGGATCTCCCATATTTTTCTCTTTAAACATACACTGATCAATATTAGTAATTTAATGAAATTGAATTACCAGCTTTCCCTAAATTTTAATGATATAATTTGTATGGCAACTAGTGAGTTAACACTCAACAGGACCCCATCAAGGAGATGTATGTGTGGTTCAGGAAATTAGTTCTATCTTGTATGTTCTAGTGAAGTGAGTTGGTACAGGTAAATATGTTAGTGAGCTTCAGATTAGTGTCAAACTTTAGTTCTGAGTTTGAGTATCTTTCAACTCAAATATTTCTACAGTCAAACAAGTAAATTTTGACCATCATGATTGTCACATTATGACTAATTTTACAGTGTACAATTTAATTTCACAAATGTTTTAAATGGCAATTGTGTTGTGTCATTATTTAATTAACATTTCTATTTTAATTATTTCAAATAGGTTACAATTTATATAACAACTTATAAACCTGTCTAACTCCTTTTTATTTTCCGACTTTACTTATAGAGATTAAAGTCGGAGATTTTTTTTATAGCGCGGGAATTCCCTCCCTTTTTTACATGCGGAAAATGCCCACAGATACCTCCCACCGGAGCCGGTGGGAGAGGTTATGTCGGACTTGAACCGACCAAAACGCACGCCGTCTGTGGGTCGTTTTTGGTTGCCGAAGGTGAGGTTAACAGGCATATTCCTCGCACCCCGGCCGACCCAGGGCCATCTCTCACGATATCACACCAGTGTGGTAGTAAGGTGTGACTACGGATCGGTTGGGTCTGTGACTGAATTCAATGATTGGTGAAATGTGAGTGTCAAATCACCTCAGCCTAACCCTCCAGCGATAAAGGCGTGATTATATGTGTGTATAATATGTATGTATCAAAAATATCATCATCATCCCCTATCACATCATCAGTTCCTGTCACATCTGAACTCATCACCTCAGACAGCGTTGTCCTCTATTTTATTATTAGAACTGGAAGAAAATACAGTAAGTACTAAATCTCATTCCCAAATTGTAGTTGACAAGAATACTGGCGATACTAAATCTCAGACGCCATCACCAACTAACAAAGTGTATTCGTTTGTGCCAAATATCACAAAGTAATCGCTCTCTTCCATTTGATTAATTCGACATTCAATAATGGACCTTCCAAATTCGTCGATGCTTTCCTTTTGCGTCCCCAGTGTCTTCCATTAACAAAGCCAACTACAGTGTTTCCTCGTCGGAATCTATTTTGTTAGTGCGTTTATTGTCAGTATATCGTAAACCGCGGTAGCCTAGTGGTATGGGTAATGAACTACTGAGACGAGGTGTCGGGTTTGATCCCAGGTTTTACCAAGCCACACACCAATGACATTTAGATGATTTTCGAAGTTATGTGTGTATCGCAGGTTTATAAGTGCCCGGTTAATGACAATAGGCTCGCCACTTATTACATTGAAACCTAAACATAAACTGGCGAAATGTGGGTGCTAGCACCTCTGCCTACCTCTTCGGGGATATAGGCGTGAGTTTATGTTATGTCGTAAACGCACTACAAATTTAATTAATTCACCTCTGCTGAACCCTCCGGGGATAAAGGCATGATTATATGTGTGTATGTACGTACTACAAATCCACGACGTCTCCCCTCTGACCCGAAACCGCTAGTATGATAAGGCCCTAAGAGAAACACAACAACAATGTCAACAAACAATGAAAAAATTTCTCACAACAAATATTCTAATAATTATAATAGCTGCCAGGCCTCCTGTAGAGTAAGAAGGCTTACCAAAAATTGCGCTCGATTCCCTTAACGGCAACCGGGCGCGGGTCAAGTTTAACTTGTAGGTGTCAGCATAAGTGCTCTCACTTTACGATCACTGCGCACTATGCCCCCCATGACAAGGAAGTTTTCAAGTGTTGCCAGTGCGCAACATATATAAACTCTGTGGTGACAAATTATAGCACGAGCTAAATCGATTGTAACGCCATCTAGTTACAGTTTGGGAAACATTTCACTTTATAATATTGTTTTTTTTTTACAACACTAAGGGTGCTTACATAAAGAAGCAGGTTACCGGTATCGGCGAACATTTGTTTGAACTTAGAAGGGGGTGTGTAAATGAGTGCATGGCGGACAGTCTTGCTGGTTTCTGTTCTTTTTGAAATCTATACCTACTATGTATATATTAATATTGATATTATAGAGCTGAAGAGTTTGCTTGTTTGTTTGCATGGTTGATGCGCTAATCTCAGGACAAGAACAGTAGTTGAAAAATTAATTTAGTGTTCATTGAGCAAGTTTATAGGTTAATTATAAACGGACAAATAACGCAAAAAACGGGATTAAATAACACAAAAATATTTTTTCAATTAAAATCTACTGTTCCTGTACTGAGACTAGCGCGTTCAACTAAACAAGCAAACTCTTGTAGCTTTATGATAATTATATATACATAATATATACATAATATAGATTTTAACAAAAAAGGGAATCAACGGACATAGGTATCATAAAGAAATATAAAAACTGTCCATCATAAAAACTCATTTACACACACCTACTCCGTGTACGCTATAGCCGGTTACGACCAGTTTAAACTTGCACCGCATCTATGCTGGCTCGCCGAAACCGGCAACCTGTTTCTTTATGTAAGCACCCTAAGTTTTACTGTCTGTTTTGCTCAATAATAACACTTATTGAGTTACTTGTGCTGTATTTAAAAAAAAGAAGGTAAATTTATTACTACAGATACGTGAAGATTTTTAACTGCCTCTTTATAACTGTCTCGATGGCGTAACTGTAGAGATATTTGCAATAAACCCCGTGATCGATCCCTGATTCGCACAAAGTGTGTTAACACCATTCTCAGTAGCAATAAAGGGCCAGGAAAACGAACTTGGTTGACGGCAAAAGGCTCGTCGACGTGGGCCTAAAGAACAACTGTCAAAATTTAGCTTTTAATGCACCGCTGCTTATCCGTTGATTATTGTAATAACAGCAGTTATTTCTTTGTCTTTCTAGGTGTTAGATTGGAAACGAGCAGTGTTACTCTTGCCTCGCGCACGCGTCCCTGAATTACACTTCCTTCTTCGCGCATTGGGTGACGCAGACCTACTCGCATTACGGCGGCAAGGCCGTGTGCTATGGGAGCGCTACTTAAGCTCAGTACAAGCTACCGTAGACTCTTTACTAGCTACTCTTAGAACAAGACTACACATACCACCACGGCCCGCAGCGTCCTCAACAGCAGTACCCGCCTTCAACGAATCATATACCCCACCACACTTAGAACCACCAGCCGTAGACACTGAACCGGAGGAAACTCTAGGACCCTTAGAAGCTCCTTACGCAAGTCCAGCATATAGACGTAACTACTCCGTTGCGTTGCTACACGGATATGAGCTGTGGAACGAGTGGGGAGAACCGTTTGCAATAGGCTCAACCATCATTACGTTGAACCAAAAGAAAACGTAGCACTCATAGCAAGTGAAATACAGGTGTCATACATCTCTGCCTGCCATTCCATCGAATAAAAGGCGTGATATAAATAATCACTATAGACTTGTAGGTGCCTAAAGCACCCATCTATCATGCGATCAGCTCATGCAATGATAACGACGATAGCAGCCGATTTACATCAAGTAAATTCCTGCTCGGATACAATGGCTATCAGTGGACATTATCTACCAGCTGTAATGAACAATTAATGTCTAATACAATAACATGTAATAAATTACGATTCAAAACGTCATTGCATTAGGAATAAAAGGACAAGGACGGTCTGATGATAAATTCCGAGCGGTGCATGTAAAAATTCCACTATTTGTAAATAAAGTTGATAAAAGTACGACAGTAGACGACATCGCAGCATATATTTTACGAAAAACGAATGTCACGGTGGTACCTGAGAACATTAACATGAAAATAGTAAAGGAATATGATGCATATAAAATATATGTACCACGGAGTAAACTCGCCGTCTTTATGGATGCGGGTTTATGGCCCGACGGAATCGCGTTCAGACGTTTTGTAAGGTTTAAGCAGACTGAGACAAGTGATAAGACAAAAAGTAAACAATAATTTTAATGGATAATACAACATCAACAGTAAAGTTCATATCCTTCAATTGTAAGTCCATGAAACGCGCCAAAGAGTGTATAGTGTCACTATGCAATCGCGCCGATGTCATTGCGTTGCAGGAGACCTGGCTTTTGCCTCATGATTTGCATTTGTTGGGGTCCATTCACGCAGACTTCGGGTTCACGGGAGTGTCAGCTGTAGATATATCACAGGGAGGTCTTCAAGGTCGACCCTATGGTGGTACTGCAATCTTATACCGCAAGAGTGTTTTCCGGTCGGTATCGGTAATCGGGTGTGAAAGTGTGCGGTTAACGGCGATAAAAGCGGATACCGGTGGTCCATTTACTAAACTGATATTCATGTTCCTTTTTTTGTTGACGTTTTGTAAGTTCCGATATAATGGTATACAGAATAAATGTTTTTTGACTTTGACTTTGACTTTGCTTTGCTTTTCGAAGTTATGTGAGTATTTATTGCAGGTTTATAAGTGCCCGGTTAATGGCAATAGGCTCGCAACCTTTTTTTTTTTTTTTACGTGCGCAAAATCCCCACGGATACCTCCCCACCGGAGCCGGTGGAGGAGGTTATGTCGGACTCGAACCGACTAAAACGCACGCCGCCTGTGGGTCGTTTTGGTTGCCGAAGGTGAGGTTGACAGGCATATCCCTCGCACCCCGGCCGACCCAGGGCCATCTCTCACGATCTGGCCCTCGTCTCGGGTGTGGGGACTACAGAGTCCCCAACTCGACCCGGGAAACGGGGAGGCGCGCTAGGCGCGCCACCGCCGCGGCCTGCTTCTGCCAGGGTAACCGGCGGCTCCACCTGTCACCCCCAGGCCGGCGCTCATGGGGGGCGGAGGTCGTTCATCGACCTCCGACGCCCGAGTTGCCTTCGTACGCGGGCAGCTTGGCTTGCGATCCTTCGTCGCTCCCGCTGCCGCTCCCGCCCCGCCTCCTCCTTCACGAGCATTACTTGCTCGCAGAAGGAGGCGCCGGCCGCCCACGCATCCGCGCAGCGGACCATTGCCGCGAGCAAGGTGGAGAGCGTGAGAACTCTCACTCCCAGGGCCGCCACAAGCTCCCGCCTCGGCGTCTCCCACGCCGGACACTCGGTGAGCGTGTGCGGACCTGAGTCCTCGCTCGCGTAGGCTCGCCACCTATTACATTGGGACCTAAACATAAACTGGCGAAATGTGGGTGCTAGCACCTCTGCCTACCCCTTCGGGGCTATAGGCGTGAGTTCATGTTATATATATATATATATATATATATATATGTATAGAAATCCTTGTATTTTTACATAGATAGCAGTTATGACGTATATATATTGTATATATACGTCATAACATATACACATATATTGAGTTATAGGTAAACGTAGTTATATTAATAGTGGCCAAATTAGTTTGAACTAGTAGGTATTATTTATTTTATATTATATATATCTAGTTTATGTTATAGTTGTATGATTATCTTTATAATGTCCATCCCAAGGTTGCCTGGAAACCCATTGTACATACGACTGTAGGTATAAAACGTGTGTCTCAGAAAGAGTGCATTTTTTAAATTGATTTTTTTTTTCATGCAAGTGACATCTTTGAAATTTAACAGCTGTCACTTCTGTTTATTCCGATTACTAAAAATGGAACGCTACAAAAAACATATTTTTTTACGTAGGTCACGTAAAATTTGATATCAACTCGTCTGATGGTAAGCTGAAGACAAAGTCTGAAGAAAGAGGGTCGTCATTACAGACACCTACGATGTTAAAATGGTGGTCCTCAGTTTGATGTCCTCATCGGATATTTTTTTACATCCTCACTACCATAGATTTTTACTAGCATAGACTTAAGCGAGAGTTATGCTTGTGCGGGAGATATGCCTGTCAAATTCACCTTCGGCAACCAACAATTACCCACAGGTGTCGTGAGTTCTAGCTGGTTCGAGTCCGACATAACCTCTCCCACCAGCACCGGCGGGGAGGTACCCGTGGGGGTTTTAAGCACGTAAAAGCATAAACTTATTAGCAACTGAAATTATTAATATTCCCGCGATCTCTCGATTATCAGATGCAAGTCGTCAACGAATGAAAGTGCCAAATAAAGAATTAAATAATCAATTACATTTATTCAGTGTAGGCACATATAGAGCACATTTTGATCGTCAAAATTTTACAATTATATCAATAAATATTTTTTATACCACTTAGGTGGCAGACAGGCTCACGGCCCACCTAATGGAAAGTGGTTACCGTGGCCTATAATCGTGTGTAACACCAGAGGAGTCACACTCGTACTGCTGACCTTGTAAGCATAGAGAGTTTCTGTGCTGTCCGCGGTATTCTGTAGGGCGGAGGTACTTCCCCAGTCGGACTGCTCAATTGGACGGAAATACTGTCGTTTCCTACCTACTGTATCTTCTCCCATGCATCAAATATATGTTTGACAAGTGCAACTCCTGCATCTGTCGTGTATCTACGTTTAGTAAAACCAATGTACAGAATAATAATAAATATACAGAAAATAAGTTACTTGAAACTTGGAAGCGGTTACCGTGGCTTATGGACGTATGCATTACCAGTGACGTTACATTCGTGCTGCCGACCATGAACAAACTTCTGATGCCCCTCTTGAAAAACCCCATATTGTAGGCGCTTGGAAAAATCGCTGCAGGGGGTTTACTGAGAACTGAGCTTTTATTGATCTAAAATATAATATTTATACTCGGTGGAGCAAAATAGGGCTACCTGAATACTTCCTGTTGGTGTCATAGAAGGTCACTAAGGGATAAGGCTGTTCTCCATCGAACAGTAAACATACAACCCAACAGCAAACATACAACAAGAGGAGGTAGGACATGACGGTATTCCGCATATAACCCCGTGTTGTGTTCCCGATGGTGAGTAGGGTAGCCAGAACTCACTGGATAGTTTTTGTGCTGTCAGTGGGAAGACCAAAGGCTTGTCCTGATTTTGTGTTCTGCACTGAGGGCACATAAAATCTCTGTTCTAACAGGGTCGGCAGCACGGATGTGATCCACTGGTGTTACACACGTTCATAGGTCACGGTAACCACATTCCATCAGGTGGGCCGTGTGCTTGTCTGCCACCTAAGTTGTTTAAAAAATAAAAGACTAAGTGCCCGCTTGTCAGCAAGAGGCTCGCCCCCAGATTACGTGGGACCGAAACTCATAGTTGGTGAAATGTGGGTGTTAATACACCTCTGCCTACGCGAGTACGTATGTGTATGTAAATCAAGAAACTTATAACACTCGCTCAAATCCCTCAGTACACTCATGTATCTAACTTAGACAACGAAACACATTCACTAAGAAAATCAATAGTCCTATTACAGCATAACTGTAGCGTTACTTATTCGCATTTACCCGCGAAAGTAGACGCTCGCGTTTCCCCCTACCCCACCCGTTTGGGTGTGATGAGAATGGGGGGCCAGCCACCTGAGACGTAGCGAAGACGGAGGCACTCAAAATTTCGCTTATATAACATGAATGTTCTATGAAATTAATTAGTTTTAGCATGGTAAGTTTTACAGGAGTATTTGCATAAAGCAGGCATGTCTTTGGTGAGATTAAAGTTGTTTTGTAAAGGGTGTAATAATGTATAGGGTGAGGGGTTGTGGAGATTTGTGAAGAAGCTTGTGTATTATGTACTGATGTTCTCTATGAAAGGTAGGCAGAGATAGTAGTCAGCCATTTACTTCTATACATATATGTTTTATAAGCTTGTTGAAATATCTTTAATTCAAAATCTAAAATTCGGAGGAAGTGTCTTTATTTTTATCCGATTGCGCCAGCGAGTGTTATGTGTTATGCGTGTATATATGTATGTAGTTTTCCTTGTTCCGAATAAGGTCTCAAATGAAAGGAATTAATCTTCAGAGTGTCATACGACACATAAAAGGTCAACAAAAACTATGCGATGGGTTTTTGAGTTAAGTTTAGGTTGACAAAAAGGAAATCAATCAATTTTATTGAGTAGGGTATCAAAATGAAGGGAATTAGATGGAGATTACAAAAATACATACATGTCTTCTCTATAAAACACAAATTCGCTCCTGCATGAAATACTGTTCGCACCTCTCGGATGGCTCCGCGAAATACCTACTAGATGCTCTCGACAGGTTGCAGCGACGCGCGGTCCGCATTATTGGGAATCCTAAGGTCACGAACACCTTCGAGCCTTTCCAGATGCGTAGAGATGTTGCTTCCTTGGCTGTATTTTACCGTCTCTACCATGATTAGTGTTCTGATGAACTCTTCCAACTGATCCCACCCTCTCTTTTCCTACATAGGACAACACGTGCAGGGCTTAGATGTCGCCCTCACACTGTGTAGAATATACGAGCAAGAACCAAGCGGTTTGGAGACTCTTTTCTTTTCCGCACCACCAAAACCTAGAATTTATTACCAGGTCACGTGTTTCCTTCTTTCTACAGTTCCGGGTCCTTTAAGCGGGGTTTCATTGTGTGCGACATGAGTGGTCACCGATCCTAAGACCTGAATATTGCTTAAACTTGCATTTGGTCAAAACCACCAACATTTTTTTTTTACTTTATACACGATGGATTGGTGGACTTCATGCCGTAAGATTCTATTAATGAAATTACTTCGAAAGATTAAAATACTTATGTCCTAAGTGAGGCTCAGTACTTACTTACGGCTTTAATTTTTAAATGAATCTGTCATAAATAAGTAGCATATTTATATGAGTGTGCCATTACTGTTTATCGCTATGGTTGTAAAATGTTATCACGGTTAACACTTGTTTAATTGGAAAAGTACAAAATGTAGATAATGGGTAACTTGATTTTCAATAAATTTTTGACTACAATATCATAGTCATATTCAAGTTAATGGATAAAATAGGCTACTTTGATATTTTTTGATGAAAGACGGCTGCTTCTAACGTAGTTCACATAATGCCTACTCCTAATAAGCTAAATCATGTAAGTATGAGGAGTAGTACCGACTGCTGATTTGCCGCTTTAGACAATCAGGAGTTTGCAGTTTCGATTCTCAGCATAAAAAATGTAACTATGAAGATATTTTTATCTGTTCTAGTATCCACAATACAGGCAATGCGTGGTTTGGTTTTAGATTGCGCAGTCTAATAAATATGTCCCAGAATATTATATTACCCATTATACGTTATCACTGTTTCTAAATATATCTGTTTACTCTTATCATTCACTGTTTTGCATACATTATTTAGGTATCCATATCGTACTTATCTGTCCGTTATGATATAGAAACTTAGGTTAGTAATTGTTCTAGGAGTATAGTATGAACAAGACATACGAAATTGAATTAAACTTGTTTATATTCTCATTCAAAACCCGCCTTTTATTTTACTGCGCAAACTCGAGCTTCACCCCGGACTCGAACCGACGAACACGGTGTTACGTCATATCGATCAGTGTGGTGTATCCTTTTAACTGTCTAAATCCTTAGGTCTAAGGAATTAGACAGTTTGCCACCAATAAAATCCATGATTGTGTTCGATAAAATGAATTGAATTGAATTGATCGAAAGCAATAGTATACAATCATCCCCTTATAACGTAAGAATCAAAATATAGCAAAATGTCAGTGAAATACCCCTTAGCTATACACAATAAGAAATATATTTATTTTTTACTTACGAAGGCATTATAAAGTTTTATGAAATTTTACTACTGTCGCATGCTATTTACACATTACATTAGTAGGAGCAACTCCGTGCCATGTTTGTTCACTGCTATGCTACTTTAATTTTTATGTATTTGACGAATATATAAACGATTAGGTAAGTACACAGACTGTTGTAAATTTTAAATGTTGTTTAGTTTACTAATTGTCACATGTCGTTTGTTGTAATGTTGGTAGATCGTATATTTAGAAGTTAGGGTGTCCCCTATTTTTTTTTTATACTACTTGGGTGGCAGACTAGCACACGGCCCACCTGATGGAAAGTGGTTACCGTGGCCTATCACACAACACCAGGGGTGTTACACTCGGTTGAAGAAACCTTCTGATGCCCCTTTTGAAGAACCCCATATTGTAGGTGCTTGGGAAAACCGCAGCAAGGAGGTCCTGGGTCGGCCGGGGTGCGAGGGATATGCCTGTCAACCTAACCTCCGGCAACCAACAACGACTTACAGGCGCCGTGCGTTTTAGTCGGTTCGAGTTCGATGTAACCTCTCCCACCGGCTCCGGCTTATCCGTGGGAATTTTTCGCAAGTAATAAAAAGAAGATCTTATCATTTATCTTACATTTGCCGTGATAGAAAGTAGCCTATGAACATAACCTATATTAGTGCCAAATTTCATCCAGGTTCGTTCAGCCATTGTTGCGTAAAAGAGCAACAAACATCCCTGATCAGAAACCAATACATTAATCTTTACACTTTTTTACACTGTATGCTGGACAGTCAATAACCCTATTAAGTAACTGAAGACGAAGACAGGAAATTCACAAATTTAAATACAGTTACCATAATTTTGCGGCTGTAGGAAGGATGTGGAACCAAAAATATAATTTGTAGAATATCTTATGGGTTCATGCCTCCTTATTGATTTCATGACATTTTACGCACGATGACCAGGTCTTGAGTTTGATTTCGAGGTCGGGCAATGGGATTTGGGGTTTTTTTTACATTCCCAATAGAGTATTCTTTCTCTAAAGTGCCGAATAACATTTTTTTTTTTATACCACTTAGTTGGCAGACAAGCACACGGCCCACCTGATGGAAAGTAGTTACCGTGGCCTATGGACGTCTGTAACACCAGAGGAGTCACAGTCGCGCTGCCAACCCTGTAAGTACAGAGTTTCTGTGCCGTCAGTAGAAGACAGCTAGCGATGGTGCACCGTAATTAAAGCGGGGATACGCGCGCGGTGGGAAGGGGTGGTACTGATGGTGATTTGTATAGTATAATTTAATACGAGATCGAAGTCAATGCGGATAAAGTCGTGGTCACAGCTACGCACAAATTCAGCTAGAAATATTTAATTTGAATAACCCGTAGTATCAAAAACGCTAAATTATTACTGCCAAGATACACCAATCTATATGGGAAAAGAACATTAAAGTATATCATACCATGTCTAATCAATCAACTACCTAAACTTATAAAGAACTAATCCACTTTGTTTCGTTTTGTGAGGAAATATGAAGAAAAATCCCCACGGATACCTCCCCACCGGAGCCGGTGGAGGAGGTTATGTCGGACTCGAACCGACTAAAACGCACGCCGCCTGTGGGTCGTTTTGGTTGCCGAAGGTGAGGTTGACAGGCATATCCCTCGCACCCCGGCCGACCCAGGGCCATCTCTCACGATATGGCCCTCTTCTCGGGTGTGGGGACTACAGAGTCCCCAACTCGTCCCCGGAAACGGGGAGGCGCGCCACGCGCGCCGCTAAGATTAAGTCATTTCATATTTGTTGTTTACCGCACTTTAGTTTGAGATTTAATTGTAAACATGTCCCCAAAGGTTGATAAGACCGGTAAAGTTCAATTGAAACTTTTATACGCTAAAAAATTTTCGTGTAAATCTTGTTTTGGTGCAAAATAAGTAAAATAAGTAGATACATCTTTATTTCTACAAAATTAAAACTACAAACGCTTTATCATTTTTAGTTGATAATATTCTCTATATCCAGTTTTTGTCCGTAGTTAAAATGCATGAGACCTGCGAAATTACTATAAAAGTATATGAATAAAGCCACTAAAGTTAGATATGTAACATGGGCCCTTATTCTGAGTGACAGACCGTTTCGAAATTACACGCGTTCGTAATAACCGACACATTTAAATTGGTTTAGTTTTCTACCAGTTCTCTTTTCTATGTTAACCAATTGTAATCGATCGTTTTCTCACGTTATGACTGCGTTTGAAATTACCGCGACCTGGGTCTAATACTTGATGTTAAATTGGCAATTGTAGTTCATTGTAGCTCACAGATGGAAATTCATAGTTAACAGAACCATGCCGTATGTAAGCGTGCCGTCCAGTTCTGATCGGATATCCATACATACAGTTTCTACATAATTCTTGGATTATTTTCTCTAGTGCTATTTTTGATGTTCGATCAAGCGTGTGAAACTGTATCGATAAATATACACCCACCTACGCTAATCATTAATTTGCTCATCGACCCGTAAAAGCAACCAAAATAAAAAGTAATATTTAGATCACCCTTTCATCAAAGCCCCTTACCGTACCGTATTGCCTTATTAATTAACTCATAAAATAGCATATATTTTTCTATATCTAACAAACAAACTTAGAGAAAAATAATCTGTCTAGAAATTTAGATATTGGTATTTTAATGACAATCAATAAGATCAACAGTAATAACGATATTTTATAATTTTTCAATGAAATTTTATGGTGTAAAAGGCAAATATTATGTATCAAAGAATAGCAGCAGTAGGTAGCATCTATCGTCAAGTTAGAGAACACCATTTTAAGTACAACCATCTGCAATAGTAGCCAGTATCTTCGGAACTGGAATGCGAGGCAGTAGCCTATCAACGATCACAAATCCTCGGTACAGTGAGGTCGCTCCGCGAAGCCTGTGAAGCCCCCAGTAAGCTTCTGCGCTTCTGGGCAGAGCTAGGTTGGCTACTCTAGCCAGTACTCTGCACGCACAATGGCCCAAAAGGAGGCTAAGTGCGGACAAGGGCGTCCCTTTCCATTCCGTCCCATAACCATCAGCCTCTCTAGGCAAGTGGGAATTCGTTGACCGGCCGGTATTGTATTATAGAATGACAAATGGAATGGGATTTGATGTATAAGACATATGTTGAAGACTGTCTGGGGGCTCAAGACAAAATCAGTTTCACGAAAACAGTAACAGTTAAGTACGAAATACAGCCTACCGTAAATTAACTTAGTTTGAAGATCGTAAAGTTTTTACATCATCCACAAGTTGCGGTATTATAATGTAAATGAGTTCTATAACTCTTCAACTCTCAAATCTGGGTCTTTAAGAGATCCCAGCTCGCCAGATGCACATGTTAATACTATTTTTAAGTAATATCATCACTATGTATCTCATTTTAAGCAAACTATTGTTGTTCTTATGAGAAATAAAGTTCTTTAAACCGAAACCGAAGTGGCATACGACCACGGCTATCCTTGATATTTTCTTGTTTAATACTTTTTCAAGTACACAATATGTATACACGCAGACAAGCAGAAAATAGAGCTATTATAACCGAGAAAGTGTCGAAAACAAAAACTAACAAGAATTTCCCTTAAATTAATGTGTTGCCGACATAGATATTGGTCTAATAACTACATCAATTACCCTTATCTTGTCAAATCTTGTGTATATGTCACATTGACCAGCACACCGCCCACCTGATGGAAAGTGGTTACCGTAGCCTACGGACGTGTGTAACTCACCAGAGAAGCTACACTCGCGCTGCCGACCCTGTAAGCACAGAGTTTCTGTGCCGTCAGTGTAGAGGACAAAGCAGGACAAGCCTTTAGTCATCTCACTGACAAAATACAGTTTTTTTTATAAGATAATATACTTACTTCAAATACAGTCGTTTAAATTGTTTAAGAAATGGCTCTGTAAACTTTTTACAAAGGGTTGTTTTGTTACATATTTTTGCACTATTTGTTCTGGTAAGCTATTCAAAATTTCGGGTAGTATATATTGACAAATTTTGGTTCCATATAGATTGATACATGTTGGCATATTATATTTTTTTCTATTTGGCAACTGCTTTAAATTACTGTTTCGTGTATGTGTACGAAGCTGATCTACATTTGAGATTTCTTCTTAGACAGCCTCTGTGTCGTGGCGATAGTGCACTTGACTACATATTACGTAGGGGGCGTGGGTTTGATTCCCGCCAATATTAGTAGAGGCCAGAGTTCCGTCTTCGCATGGAAATGGACTCGTGATAAAGAAATCCCATGACCTGATTGTAATGATACTTCATCATTATCATCTTTGCACATTTTATATTATAATTCAGTATTTAATTAATTTTATAACGAAAATATTCGCTAACACAAAACAGACAAACGACGATTTAATCAAACAATACTATTTTTTTGTCAGAGCTCAAGCACAGTCAGTAACAAACTAACAACTACAAACAAAACAAACGCAATATTTTTAAGTTTTTCTTTGCTAAGACGAGTGAAATATTAAATTTAAACTAGCGCACCGACACGTGGCCCATGTATTCTCGTTATTATGTTGTCGTACTCGCTAGAACATAATTTTTATACTTACCTGGTTTGTTTTATTTGGCTGAAGCTGAACAAAGATCCATGCTTTTGGGTTGTGGAGGTCAGATGGCAGTTGCTTCACGAAATATATCGAAGTTTAGTCAAATCTGCAGTTAGACTGGTAAAGCGGACCCCTGTCTCCGAGGTGAAAGCTTCGGATGCGACTGGGATTAACACTAAGATGATGAAGAAAAAAGAATGTTTTGGAAACAGACACATATGCAAAAAATTGCTTCAGCTGAGAATATAAAAGTGATACATCTTTTCCTCTAAATATTTTAGCAACAAAAACACCACCTTTCTTTAATACATGTGTTGTTATATTCAAAGCAGCTAAGAGAAGTTGTGACTGTACATATTCATCTATATCGTGTAGACCAGTGACATCCGGAGCTCCATCGCATACCACTAAATCAGCATTTAGCCCTTCGAACTCTTTTATAATAGAATTTGCAGTTGAGACTTTGGTAATATCACCTTGTATTTGTATAACACCAGGCAAAGCAGCCATCGCTTGCAAGTCGACAGCTACAATTTTAACGTCGTCTGCATTTGTAGCATTTTGACGCAAGCTCTTGGTTAGCACTTGACTCCAACTGCCAGGCGCTGCACAAAGATCTACCGCACGTGTCACTCCTTCAAATATATTGTGTTCTTCGTTGATTTGTAGCAATTTAAAAGCACTTCTAGCTCTCCAACCTTCCTCTTTTGCTAACCTATAATATATATCTCTTTTATCTTTAGAAGTTTTACCCATTGTAGATACTGTACCTTAGTGCCTTAGAGTAAGACTAGATAAGAATTTTTCACTAACAATAATTAATTTATATAGAAAAATAATTGCCAAAACAAGTTTTCTGAGCTGCCTGACTCAGATATTCAAAGAGTCGAGTTGTCTCAGCATCTCCTGTATGGGAACGGTAGAGGCACACATAGATCTGACTCGTAGAGCCATGGTCTACGTGTACCCATAGGGTTGAAAAGGATGGGTCCTCAAGGCAGCGCAAACGGCGACAACAAACATCCGCCCTAACAAACACGCACACCCCGGCTTTTGCACGGAAATTTTCCTCGATAACATAGCCGGGGTAAAGCAAGTAGGTCGTGTCATCAGGGCGGCCTATTTGTGTCTCCGTGAGAAAGAGCATATCTGGTTTCGCCGTCTCAAGGTGTTGGTGGACGGCGTTGAGGTTCGCATGGAGTCCACAGATGTTAGTGGACTAGCCCAGTCGAGCTCCCGCCTTAGGCTTTCTGAATATTTACGACCTCCTATAGAACATCTACTTCATTGATGATATATCTCTATGTAAACTATACTAAAGTGAATCCTAGACCTGCGATGCTCAATAATGCTACACTGAGAACACTTTTTTTTAATTGTGAATCACAAACTAGTAATCCTTCGGAATGCTGAAGACCCTGTATGCACAGAGAGTTTCTCTATTGTCAGTGTAAAAGACAAAGCAGGATAGGTCTTTGGTTTTCCAACTGAGAGCACAAAAACACTGCAGTGAGCTGTGGCTACCCTACTCACCGCTGGGAACACGAGGCTATTAATTATGACCGCGGTATCCTGTAGGGCGGAGGTGAAACTTTGTGACCTACTTCGTAAGGCAAACCGCAATAGCACGCGTGTAGGAATTCCAAATCCCATAAGACAATAAAGTTACATAAATCATTATGAGTAAGTAAGTACCTATATTAAATCATTATCCTCAATAGTTGTTATGTTAGGCACTTAAGACACGCAAGAAGTCACCTGACGATAGCAAATCCTCGAGTTCCTTGACTTTTGGCTCGCAGACAGTACGTTCGCTTGCAGCATCGGTGGACTTAACGGTGCTTGGCTTCAGACTCCCACGGCGAACTAGCCGGTATGCCGTCCGTAATTCGTTACGCAAGCCGACAACCGTAGCCTCAGGATCGGAAATTTTCATGGTTCAAACATCCATGCTTATTCTGATGATTACAGAATTGTAACGGTTTAACATGGCGTGAAATAGTTACTTTGGTAGTGTTGAATTAAAGGCGGGGATTCCCAAATCCCCACAAACAATAATTAAATCGAATAATCGAGAACAATTCTTAGGGTCCCACGCAATAGGGGGTGAGCCTATTGCCGTATTTCGGGCACTATTGTTGACCTGAGGCTGAGTCTGGGCTGTATATATCTGTCTGATGTTAAACAGTCCTATCCCTTAGTCGACTTGTACGACACCGCATGGGAAGACATGAAGTGGTCCAAATTCTAATCTGCCAGGAACCACGCGGCAAGTAGGTGAGAGTAGATTGACCACACATTTTAATCATCAAGATACTCATCTACTTTATAAAAACCTTTTTTTATTAAAGTTTTTTTTACACTTTCAATTCTTATTGGAACAATTAACTTAGGCTACTTTTAAAACTTGCTTGTCAAGTCCACCTTAAGACCAATTGTTGACTTTATCAATATTAGCTTAAGGCCCAAAATGAAAAGAAAAAAAGAAAGAGTTCACTACATTTTTTCATTCACTTTAACAAGATGCCATTTAATGTTAGATATTAAAATCAAAGCAATAAAGTCTGAAATTACTTGGTATTTTTTGCAGTGTCAGTGAGAGCCACATTAAAAGCAAATAAATAAATAAATGAAAAAAAAAAAAGAATAAATGTGGAAGTCACTCTGTCTGTGTCTGTCTGTTACGTTTTCATGGGCCGTTCAAGTAATACGTAAGGGGGTAGAGGGAGGATCTTTGCACTGTTTATTTTTGATGAAATGGAAATGGGGTTGGTACAGAATAGAGAAGCGCTTGTAGTCAGGTGCGCTCACTGTTCTATAAACGATCAGTGGGTTAAGCAACTTAGGTGAGGTTGCAATTTGGATGGGTGATCGCTTAGTGATATTTCATTTGAGAGCTTCTGTACTTCGTAGGGCACGTTAAAAGTCGGTCCCCGGCAGTTGATAGTCGCCACGTCAAGATGGAGGCCCATTTGGGCAGCCTGAATAAGTTTGTTAGTAGTTGACCACAAATACAACTCAGGCTAGGGAGGGACTACCACCCTCCCATTAAAAGTGAAAAAACTAAGTCAAATCACGTTTAAGCAGACCCCGGCCAGGGTCCCGTTTACGACCGGGACTACGCAATGTTGATGATTGGAACAAAAGAACCGACGTCGTTCCCGCCGCCTCGGTGGCTCGAGTGGAATTTGACCGCCCCTTGGTGGGGCAGGGTCCACGGTGGCGCCTCGGCACTCTGGACCGAGAGCTGGCCAAAGAAGCGGCTATCGTCGAGCGATGGGCTACTGTTGACGGTGGCCTGGACGTGGACGCGAGGTGAAAGGGTCAGATTTAGGATTGTAGCATAAGGGAACATGTGATCTCTGCCTACTGCACTTTACTTTTAGACGGTTTTATACACGTACCGCAGTAAAAAACACGGATTGTTAAATTGAAGCACGATATCACCTAAGCGGCAAACGGATGAAAAAGCATTCATCGAGACCATCAAAGTGAATGTTTGTCATTATCAAAGTCTTCATTACTTGATTCAATAAAAAAATGCGATTCCAAATCGGGTAATGGTAAACATGGCTCTGGAGATTGTGAAGTGCCATGTCTCGGATATTCATTCCTTGTTGGATCATATGCGTTAGAAATAAATGTATCTGAACTGCTTCAGGCCCTTCCGTCGTCCAACATTGGCACCATGTTGGACGACACGACGTTTAGAATTGCAGCCTGTCTTCGTTTGGGTGCTCCCTGTGTTTCTCCTCATCGATGTCACTGTGGTGAGGCAGTCGACAGCCTTGGGCATCACGGCCTATCATGCGGCAGGAGCGCAGGCCGCATATCACGTCATGCGGAAAAAAGTCAAAGAGTATGAAGTTGGTGCGCCGTGAACAGATAAAATGGAGAATATATTCTCAAACTTTATTGTCTATTGTTTCTGACTTTGTTGGAGCTCATTATGAGATGAGCTACAACACCTGTGCAGGTTTCAAAACTAACCTCTGGAAAACTTTGGAGTAAGACGTGTAAATTCGATCGAGACAAAGAGAAAATTCCTACAGGGTCAGCAGCAACAGTAGAATCCTAGAATTTTAACATACTCTGAGATTTGTAAATCTTGGGATATAGTTATTCTGGAATCCGGATACTTTCGAGACATAGAGTCCTTCTCGGATTTGTAATTCTGGAGCTTGGACATTTTCTTTCTCCGTCACCACACGGATAATTTATTTATGAATTTAACTGAAATAGGGCTTATAAAAGTCTATATGAAAAAGAACGAAGCTCTACATTTGCTTTTAAGCGCAAATGTTTAGAATGTCGTGGTCGGCAGCGCGAGTAAAAAGTTCTCTTCTCTCTCGAAAAGGAAGTTCTCCTTAGAACATGGCTAACAAATTTCGTGACGGTATGGTAATCAAATTCGCCTTTACATTTAGATCGGAAAGTCAACATCCAAGACGAGACTTGATTTTTAACGATCTATATAAAAGTATAGCGAAAGTTATTGGCCACATTAAATACAATGACACGTTATATATTGATATATATAACGTGCGGATAGCGCCTATAACTAGCGGACGACTAAGATGCTTCAAATGATACCTCATTTGTTCATTTCTAATTAGTGGTTGAGGAGCTATGAATGAACAGATTTGTTTCTGCTATTAACGATGCATATAAAAAGCTACGAATGCGTACGCGCTGATGTTCTACATTCAGTGTACAAGCTTCTTAGCTAACATTTTACGCACTGAACAATGGCAGCGTCACTGTAGTGACGTGGGCGTTGGCATCATTGTCACTCGCGAACGCCGTACGAAAAAAGCTCTCTGTTTATTATGTTAATGTGCCACACAAATAGACATCTAAACAAAAGAGGTGCGTCATGAGGAAACATTCGTAATAAAAACTCATAATCCATACTTGGATTTACTTCCGTCGAATTTTAAAGTATTCTAATGAGAGTGATGAGTGTGATGACGCTGAGAAATTTATAACCTTTCCTAAAACAAAATTTTTAGAACTAGAAAGATCTCAGCGATCCCTTCTTAAGGTTATGTTTTTCAGGCCCTTTAGGTTTCCAACAGAAGGTCTCTATATAAACTCATCCCTCTTAACGGTCAGAAAACTTTACGTACTTCAAATAATAATAAAAAAGCACAAATCACTGACTTTTGATCCGAACAGAACAACAGGTAGAAGGAAACATTTTGTCGCCCCTATGGTTCCTGCTAAATCAACCTTTGCTGACCGACAATACACAAGACAATCAGCGCGATTGTATAACTTTATAAGTAAAGATATAGACATCTACTCCCTTCCACTTCGAGACTGCAAAAATGTTGTAATAAACTGGCTTAAGGCCAAAACGTATGATGATATAGAAAAAATTGTACAGTCTATCAACTAAATTATAGCATCCCTTCACCTTTTTACATCACCTCCAGTCACGCACACACACGCATACTCGAACACACACTCCCTCACACGCATACTCGAACACACACTCCCTCACACACACACACACACACACACACACACACACACACACACACTCACTCACACCCACACACACACACTCACACATGTGAGCATCAGCACATTCTTGTGTAAAAATTAAGATTATCTTGTTTACTATTTTATTACTGTCTGTTAAACTCAGCCTATTCAACTCACCTGTATTAGATTCTAAATAAAAACAGCTTGCCATGTAAAACCTAGAATAAGAAGATATCATTGTGGACCTATGTCAATATGATCTTATGTCACCAATGCATTTTTTAGGTTATTTTGAAGTTTAGATTT
This sequence comes from Eilema griseolum, assembly GCA_963662185.1. Lineage (NCBI taxonomy): Eukaryota > Metazoa > Arthropoda > Insecta > Lepidoptera > Erebidae > Eilema > Eilema griseolum. The sequence continues at coordinate 1,394,606 of OY759251.1, forward strand.
AAAATATAATTAAAGTAAGCTCACGGCATCCCTCGGCGAGTATATGTAAACACAGCAGCGAGAAAGCTCGTAGCAGGCGAAGTTTTCAGTTTAAGCCCATGCAAGAGTGTTGTCAACCTCTTGGAGTATGGAGGAGCTCATGCAAGGCAGAGTGATTTGTTTGGACTACAGGACGCGGTCAAAATTACTAAGAGGTTATTTAAGGGTCTAAACGGAGTAAAAAATATCTACACCCAACACACACCGCTTTTAAAAGATACTTTTACTTATAATCTCTCCAAACTAAATTATAAGACAAATGCTTTCAGTAGTAGTTCAATTAATCTAAATATGTTATAATAGTAGGTAAACTTATTTTTTTTCCATCAGGTTCGGCACGGGTTTCTGCTTCACAGTTGTGTATGCAGCTCTCCTCACAAAGACCAACAGGATCTCTCAACCAGAGCTCACTGGAGAGTTTTTGTGCCGTCAGTGGGAAGACTTGTCCTGATTTTGTGTTCTGCATTGAAGGCACAGAAACTCTTTATTCTTACAGGGTCGGCGGCACAGGTGTGACTCTCCTAGTGTTACACACGTTCCTAGGTCAGGGTAAACACTTTCCATCAGGTGGGTCGTATACTGTCTGTCACCATTAAAAAAACCTTAAAAAATCGAAACTATGTATTCTAATTAGCCAGTGCGATCTTACATTCATTATCAATTTGTAGAAAAAAATAAACTTACTATGCTTGGATAAGTCTACAGCTCTTTTAGTATTCTTTAAAAAAAAAACATAACTTGTTAATACCTTCCTTTTGGGAAAATTGTACTTGCGTAGAATTGCTTGTTAAATTCTGCTTGCTTATTAACTATTGTTTTATTATTGCTTGTATTGATATTGAGATTCATATCGTAAACTTCTTCCAGTTATAAGAAGATCATCGAGATACACAATATTATTATGGATAACTAGTTATTTTCAATAATCCGTTTTGAGTTCATCTCTAATATGAGGTACGGAAGCCGCAGAACAATGCAATATACGTGAAAGTAAGTAGGTTACTGGTACAACAACGGTGAACAGTTGTTACTTGGTACAAGTTGCAGAGAAAGCGCATTTCGATGACATGATTGATCGGCAATAAATGTCAAAACATCAAGATCTTGAGTTTGATAGCGATAGATAATTGAATGATTAAAAAGATTAATATAGTCCTTACTTCCTTACCTTATAATCTGAATAATTACAATTATATATTTTCTTAATTAGACTATACAAATTAATAAAATCGAAATTAAGTTACCTCTGCCTAACCCTCCGGGGATAAAGGCGTGATTATATGAATGTAATTCTTAGATTCTTCATTTGTTCATAGTTTGGCGTTTTTTCCGTGTTCGTTAAAATAATGTAGGTACTCATTGTGAAAAACATCTGTTCAAGAACTTCAAGACTTTAGTCAGAATCGAACGTAGTAAGTATTGTTATATTCAGCGTCAAAAAATATCAGGACGATCATTTTTAGATAATTAAAATGTGTTTTTGAGTGAAGTTATTTATATTTTTAATGATTAATACACTTTAACTACGAAGTGGGTTCTATTTAAAGATTAAGACCGCATAACGGCTTTAGGGTTTAATACCTAAAAAGAAAAACAGTATCATATTACTAAGACTTCGCTGTCAGTCACCAGGCTGTATCTCACATGCACCGTGTTAGCTAAAATGTTGAAATTTTCACAGCCTATCTGTTGCCACTACACATACATACATCCATCAGATGGGCCGTGTGCTTGTCTGCCAACTAAGTGGTATAAAAAAAAATACATAATATAATCACGCCTTTATCCCTGAAGGGTTAGGCAGAGGTGAATTAACACCCACATTTCACCAATAATTGTTTTCAGTCTCTCGTAATAAGGGGTGAGACTATTGCCGTCATCCGGGCACTATTGTATCTGTGCCTGAATCTGGGCTGTATATATCTGTCTGATGTTAAACAGAGCTATCCCTTAGTCGCCCTGTACGACACCGTATGAGAAGAATTGGGGTGACCCAAATTCTAATCTTATAGTACATTAATATTATGTTATATTACTTAATAATACGGATATATGGTATATATTTACTATATATATATATTATATATATATATATTATATTATATATATTATATAAATAAATATATATATATATAGTATATATATAAATACTATAAATAATAATGTAATTATATAATAATATACATACAAATAATATATATAAATATGCAGAATAATGACTGACCCCGTAGATCTTGGAGGGATTCCCTCTATAAATCGTGATATATGTGGTACATGCGCGAACTGTGTAATTTCAATTTGATCTGAATTTGCGTGAGGCAATATATGCAAATATGTATCATTAATTATTACATGAATGTACACAAAGAACTGATTCAAATTACAGTGTATTTGGAAGATGGGTTCTATTTGCCCCAGTTTCGTCGTAGCCGTCGATTTATCCGTACTTATGTTCTCAATTGTGCCTATTTAGAAACTTGTTATTTACTTTGAGAGTATGAATTATTTATCGTTATAAGTTAGATTATTATAGGATGACGATTCTCACAAAGATACAAAAATCACAAAAAAAAAGTTGAAAAATTTACATGAGAAATTAAACTAGGTCTTTTTTGAAGTCTTTATTCATTACTGTGTTTACTTCAAAGTAGCTGATCAATAATTATGTACAAAGTTTAGTAAAAATATTTAGATGAAACATACAACAAGTATACTTTCTTTCTTTCTTTCTAGAATATGACATGACATTTATTTAGGTGTTGTGGTGACTGATTGATATTGATATCGCGGTGTCAGCTGCGATATCCGATATTGGGCTGGACAATGTGATAGACAGATTAACATATTTTATTTTTGTATATATTGTATAGTTAGCATAGTTTTATATAAATTTTATAAGTATTTTCACTATGTAAATAAAGATATTTATAAGTTCAATAAATAATCTGTAATAAGGCAATAAAATGGCATTATCATTTTATACATTTTACTTCCTGTTGGATATCTGAGTTAACACCGATATCGGATCGGATAATGGGAAAACGATAGGCACGCGCAGTTTAGTTTTCTTTGTCTTTTACACTAACGGCACAGAAACTCTCAATGTTTGCAGGGTTGGCAGCGCGAGTGTAACTCTCTTGGGTTTGCACGCGTCCATAGGCCACAGTGACCACTTTCCATCAGGTGGGCCGTGTGCTTGTCTAACTAAGTGGTATAAAAAAATCACAAAGAAAATATTTTGATACATTAAGGCTACAAAGAAACGTTTGTTGCGATATAAATTGCCAAATTTAATCGCAAAACATCCTGTGATAACGTCGTGAATTACTGTTTTCTAATAGTTTTCATTTAACAGTAACATTTAAAATGTCTATCGGTGTACCTATTAAAGTACTTCACGAAGCGGAGGGCCGAGTTTGACGCAAAGAGAACACCCAAAAGTTTGGCCTTCTCCTTAGATTTTTGCAGCGGCGGAAGGTAAGACCGGCAGAAGTTTCCCTCGGCAGCTTTGGCGTGCGACCAAAATGCATGACTGCCAGATGGGTAGCGCGCAAGCCGTTCGCCAATTCTGCCGATGAAGGTCCCACGTAATGGGGGTGAGCCCATAGCCGTATTCCGGGCACTATTGTTGACTCGAGCCATGCCTCTGAGGCAAAATCTGTATATATCTGTCTGATGTTAAACAGCCTTAGTCGCCTTGTACGACACCGCATAGGAAGAGATGGGGTGGCCCTAATTCTACTCTGCCGGAAACCTCGTGTATCATGATGTGTGCATCACGTACATTTTATATGGATGTACGTGAGTACATGTGTAATGTTCTTTTTATTTATTTATTTAATTAACTCTAATACAGCATGCTATCTAGTTTGGATTGGGCTTCAGTTGAAAATCAGCGCTGCAGATTGTACCGAATTTGTTCACTATTATAGTAGTATAAATTAAATTAAATTAAATTAAATAAAGTTTATTTCGGAACAAGTCCATAGATGGTTAGTACGTACATTTTTCACTTATATACTATTGTTAGTAAAGTAATGGTAGAAATGGATCAGCTCAGGGTAGTATTCGATGCGAGTCCAAAGTCAACATCAGGTAAATCATTAAATGATATCTAGCACACGCTGACATTGAGAAGTTTTATCGCCAAATATCAGTGGCCCCTAATCAAAGGAATCTTCAATTGATTCTTTGGAGAGAGAATTCATATGTTCAACTCGTATGTATTCCTATTCCTGGCTAAAAAAGTGGTCAAATTTCAGCCAGCTCTGTTTATCCGTTAGAGTGTGTTTAAAAAACAAACATCTTCATAAAATTTCATATTTATTATTATTTAACATCGCCCCGCGGTCAAGTTTGCGTATGTTTTGATCCCGTTGGAATCTCGGGATAAGAAGTTAGTTATGTCACTCACAAATAATGTAGCTTTTAATGGTGAAAGAATTGTTTAAAAAATCAATCCAGCCCCCTAGGCAAGTGGCAATTTGTTGGTCGGCGTATCGCAGAATTTAATGACAAATATTTGAAATGCAGAGGTTCAGTGTTTTACCAGTCTGCTATTTAGATTAGGAGTAACTTTTCCACATTTGCTTAACTGTAGTCTTATTAGGGCACCTATTATACTCAATACTCAATACTCAATACATTTATTGCGTTCCATAATGAAGTACAGTTGTTCAGGTTAAAATTATTGTTACAATTATGGACCCTGTCGGGCACAGCACAATGTTTGGAGAGAGGAAGAATTTGTCATACACAATATGTTCACTCTTAATTACAGTTTGTTGATATTACTTATTATATTAAATTTAAATGATTTTTAGTAGGTACAAATGTCATTTTACTCGTTTTGTTTCGGCCCAAAAAGACAAGGACAAAAATGTAATGAAAATGTCAATATAGAATGTTAAGCGATACATATACAATTTGAAAATATATTGGGTTGATATTTTATCAGTTTAATATTAGTATGATATGTCAATCTTGATGTCAACATAGGGTTAATTAATTAAAAGTAAGAGTAAAAATAAAAATACGTCAGTACGAATAAATGTCAGTCAATATATATATACATATTTTAAATTAATTAAATGATATATTTGAAATTATTATTATAAATTATTAAATATATTTATATATACATTTTAAATGAATTAAATAACTTTTATTTATAATAAAAATATTGTCCACATTTTTGTACAGTCAGATTTATATATATTCCCACCTCCTTCCCAGGGTTTACCAACCATTTTGATTATAACGGGCCGAATATTGGGAGATGCGCTCCCTACTAGCGTCTGCTCTCTTTCGGGACCGCTACGCCACAGAGACCGTCTAGGGTGTCAATGTCAGAACTAAGGGTCAGTAGGTTAAGGAATCAGCCTTCCGATTGAGAGGTCCCGGGTTCGATTCCTGGTCATTGCACTACCGACGTGCACCGGCTCCACACTCCTACTAGCAGGTGTATAGCTAGTAGGTCATTTTGATTTGATTTTGATAGCACTCGATTGATTTTGGTAGAGATTTTTATAGCCGCGGTAGCCTAGTGATATGGGTAATGGACTGCTGAGACGAGGTCTCGGGTTTGATCCCAGGTTTTACCATGGCACACACCAATGACTTTTCAAGATTGTTTAGTAAATAAATAATTTAATTGTGTTGTGTCGTAGAACTACATATATATATGTCACAATGTTTGTATCTAAACTCCTTCTAAACAGTTAGACAGATTTTGATAAACATTTTTGCTAAATAGTATTTAGTAGACCTAAGAATAGTCATATACTATTGTTCGGGATAATTGATATCCATGAGATCGTAGCCGAGTGAAATATACAGTTTGAAGAAGTTTGTTACTCAATCACATTCAAACGCCTGAACGGAACTGGCTGATATCTGGAACAGGGATAGATTATACATACGTACCTACTTAGTCTACTAGAATAACACATAAGCCACTCGGCAGCGGGAGCGAAGGAGATTCTGGCACAGATTACTCTATTTGCCCACGCATCACCGATGGAACTCAGTGACTCTGATGCTGGGTTTCCACATTGCGAGGTTTCACCGACGTGTACGCAGACACAGACGAGCGCTTTTCCATGGTGCATAATCCCTAAAATCACGCACGTGTCTATAAAACCTTGGATTGTGAAAGGATGAAAGAAACGAGCGCATATTATACGAATTGAATAAACAATCTAATGAGGCTTCAAAACGCGTGTTAGCTTCTCTCAAGTATTTTCCGCAAGGTATAGGAAATAATAGATGTACAGAGCATTTTGTCGAAGTGCTGTCGAGTGCCAATGCACCACCGATTTGACTATTCCTTCAATGCAAAGGAATTTAATTTATCCTAAACGTACCGTGCAAACGTCTGTAAAGTTTTATCTCACCACGGACTGATAAGAGAACAAGGAAGAAACGTGATTTGTTGCACAAGAAAATTTATGTTTGTTAAAAGTTGATAGTTTGAGGGTTGCGGGTTTCTTTTTTGCGCTAGATTGCTGGTAAACTTTTGAGCGGGAGTTCACACAATGTGCCCAGTACCTATAGGCCATGACATCAAAACTTTCAATGAAAATAGAAGCCAAATATCAAAATAACAACAATTCATGAAATAAAATCAACACAATTACGATTATAAATGCATGATTTGCAAAATAATATTTGAACTTTCTGAGCATAGGTAAGTAGACCTTTAACTCTGGATCTCTTTTGTAAATGTCAACCAGAATGGAGAACGCTATGGTTTTCCCAAGCGACTGCAATATGGTTCTTCGAGAAGGCATTAGGTGGTTCTAACAGAATTAGAACGTCCGATTGCCATCACTGCGACGCGAGCGAGGACTCAGGTCCGCACACGCTCACCGAGTGTCTGGCGTGGGAGACGCCGAGGCGAGAGCTTGTGGCGGCCCTGGGAGTGAGGGTTCTCACGCTCTCCACCTTGCTCGCGGCGATGGTTCGCTGCGCGGATGCGTGGGCGGCCGGCGCCTCCTTCTGCGAGCAAGTAATGCTCGTGAAGGAGGAGGCGGGGCGGGAGCGGCAGCGGGAGCGACGAAGGATCGCAAGACAAGCTGCCCGCGTACGAAGGCAACTCGGGCGTCGGAGGTCGATGAACGACCTCCGACCCCCATGAGCGCCGGCCTGGGGGTGACAGGTGAAGCCGCCTGTCACCGAACACTGCGCTACAGTAACAGCACAATAAACAGTTTTAAAATAAGTCGAAATAGGTAAAATAGCCCGCAGAGTAAAATTTGGACCACCCCATCTCTTCCCATGCGGTGTTGTACAAGGCGACTAAGGGATAGGGCTGTTTAACATCAGACAGATACACACAGCCCAGATTCTCTGACTAATAACAATTTGACGAAATGAAAAATTGCGTACTAAAATTATTCCAAACATTGCATTGGTATTGAAAAGATGTCCAAAATTTGTTTGGTTAGTGAAATTTTGGCAAAACGGCTGGTTCCCCTCTGACTTACATGGGTATTTTTCACGCTTAAACTATAGAACCAATTTTGATGAAATTTGGTATAGAGGTAGATTAAACCTTGAGAAAGGATAAGTCTTTGTTTGGTCGCGATAATCGACATGCGCGCGGGTGGAACCGTGTAAAAAACTAGTAATATATAAACACTTTTCTCACTCCGGGAAGGTGTATAGATTACGTATAGGTATTTAAACTATCATGGTCACTGACATCAGTATCAGAATAATCGGGATATTTACCATGTTTCATTATTTTGAGTTTCCAATATTTCGGCGCTGTTGCAAGCACCATGATCACGGAGGAACTGTGCATTTTTACCAGTTGTACTGGAGCTCGGTGACGACGTCTCTGGATCGCTGTCCTCACCGAACAAATCTTGCACGGTGAGTCGTGTAGTCGGGGCGATGGGCTTGATAGCTGGCTTAGCTTTCTTCTTAGGTATTTCTTCCCTCGGCTTATTTCATTATTTGGGTATTTTCCTGTAATTAAAATAAATTATAGAACTCAGTTTAATAAATTAAGAGTTTTCATTTATTTTAATCATCCACGAACCTATAATAGAAAAATTATTTAACTATTTAAACTATCATGGTCACTGACATCAGTACGCAGATGTGAATTAACACCCACATTTCACCAATCATTGTATTCGGTCCCACATAAGACTTGAACCATGCTTCTGAGGCGAAGTCAGGGCTGTATATATCTGTTTGATGCTAAACAGCCCTACCCCCTAGTCGCCTTGTACGACACCGGATGGGAAGAGATGGGGGGGTGGACTAAAGAAAACCTGATGGCTCATAACTTGTTAGGAGTTACTAACTAGTATTGTGCACTAGTTGAACAGACACTAAGTATGATTTTAATACATGTTAGTGTGTGCAGAAAGCGTATGCGGGTGTTTCCTAATAATTTAGTTACAGTGCAAGCTTTTTTTATAACTTTGTGCAAATGTTGATGATTTTTGTTTAATGTTTATTCTGTGGTATTATTCTGCTGATATTCTCCGTTATTTTTTAAATATAAAATAATGTGTGATGTCAATATCTTGTTGACCTCTGCCTACCCCTTCGGGGTTATAGGCGTGAGTTTATGTATGTTATGTATATTATTTTATTAAACTGGATAATTTTCACCATCTTTCTTCTGTTTTTGAATTGATGTTGCCACCAATGCAACGGTTGGTTTTGCAAGTATAGGTGTACCGTCCATTACGCATGCCACTAGGCTACCGCGGTTTTTCAAAATCAATTAATAGATTATGTTAATTTAAAATGTAATGATTATTTTGCATTTTAACAATATTAAAGACGGACACAGGGTATCCGGATGCTACTGATGATACATCATAAATTTTTAAGACTGATAGACATAAAGTACCAGTGCAAACACTACAAACTTTGTACGTAATAATCCCAATTTTTTAATGAAGTATCTCAGCGACGAGACACTTCACACTACAAAAAATACGATAGTTTGTTGTTGGCTTAACACAAACTTCTCGTCCGTCAATCAAATTAGTAAATGTTTAGTCTTAACCTAACCTATCCATTTCGGGGTGGGTGGTGATCATTCTGAACTTAATTAGATGCACAATCAGTATTTTTACTGAACGCGAAAATATTATCTATTTCAATTTAGTTCGAGAGAGATTAGTAAGACAAAGAGTGTTGGAACTACCTTTTATAGGGATCTGTACCCTTTGTCCTCTACACTTACGGCATAAAATCTCTGTTCTTTGGTCGGTTGGTATATATACATATTATTATTATGTACTTATATACAGTATAATATAAATATATGTATTAAGTATATAGTATATACTTAATACATATGTATAATAAACGCAAGTAAGTGACAGGAAGATTAGAATCAGCAGAGGAAAAACTTTCCTATATATAATAAATTATATAATTCAATAGTTAGACTACATTATTGCATTTTTCATACCACTTAATCATTTTTTTTGTTCTCATGAGACTAAAAAATGCCTTACCTAATCATTGCTCCTCAACGCCCGTAAAAGACAAGAAGAACATATCAGGTGGAAAAAAATGGAAGCTTTGTATACAAATGGGATGTTGATGGTAAAAGTATTAAGGTACTTACGCTGTGCAGCTGGTGGTTCAGCCGCGGGAGGCGCGGGCGCGCTTGCAGCTCCCTGCATGGCCCGCGACGGACATAATATATATATTTTATGATTATTGTACATACCTTCATATTCCCAAGCCTTTTAGTTCTGTCTTGCACCAACAGTTTCTTGATGATATCCTTGGCAACAGGGTCCAAATGTCGTGGCCACTCCACGCGGCCATTTAGGATCTTTTCATAGATACCAAATGGATTGTCGTCGTAGAATGGAGAAAATATGGGTTTCTTAAAGTACATATTATTTTACTAAATGATAATTCATTTAAGTTATCGATTACCTAACTTTGAAATCAAATAACAGCATAACCTATAATTATCATTTCGATTAATACCTACTTAAGTATTACTTATTCGAATAAAATGCATGGTCTTTTTTTTTTTGTAAATACATACATATTATACATAGAAACACCCAGACCAATGCAAACATCCATATTCATGCATACAAATATTTGCACTGAGCGGGGATCGAACCCGCGCGTAGCAGTCGTGTTCACTACCGCCCGGAATACCGATTACTGTCGATTCCAATGTCGCAGTCAGATTTTGAGGAGAAATTGGCAGTGATCAAAGTAATAGCGACGAATAACGGTTTTTCATCCTAGTTAATTAATATTTTAGTTACACGCAAAAGATCCAGGGCAGTTCTAGCATATTTATAGCAGCTGTCATTTGTGGGCATTTTTTATAGAAAGAAAGAAGAAAATAAAATTATTTACAAATACAACGCACATTATACCTTCCTTACACATATACATAAATTTAAAAAAAACATGAATATTTTTTTTTAAAAGTTAAGAACCTGACTGATGCTGAAAAGATCGAAACAAGTTTGATAGCAGGCGGGACCCATTTGCCAACCAAAAACCGACAGAAAATAATAGTAAACCGGAAGAAATATATCACTTAAGTATAAAAAATAGGTCAGGTATTGTGGCTCGTCAGTAGAAGGCATATAATTATTTATCTTTCAAAAGATAAACGGGATTTTGTTTTTCGAAGCTTCATGTTTTGTTATAGACTATATTGTGAACTTAACACTTAAAAAGTATACTATACCACAAAATTTCCATCCTATCTCATCACATTACCAACTGGAACGTTCAGTTGAATATTATTATCAACAATGTTTGTTACTTCTCTTTGTAACAAATCAAAATAAATCAATTTTACATTTAGATACTTTATAACATCATTAATTATATACTTTTACCATTTATGTATGTTAATAATAAATAACAAAACACAGGCAGACTCCCCATAGTTCACTCGGTCATCACGGCAAAGATTGCAAAACTTTCATCACTGCAGGCAACGCTGTATAGGCGACGTGTACATTTCGCGGCGCGGCCGCTACGCGGCGCTGCGGTCGGAGGGTACAGGTACATACATACCTTTGATTTGCACACAATTTTATTGTATATCATGGAAAGCTATATCTAGTTTAAAAGTTATCATTGCCTCCTCAGTGTTAAAAATTAGAAATCGGTATATTTGTTGTAAGGTAGGTAAAATTAAATGAACACAACATTTTCCTTCAGTACATTTTATTTGGCACTGAATCAGTCATATTAAAATTAACATTATGTCGTTGGTTTAAGACTTAAAATGGTACTTCGTTTAATATTAACATTCAATATAAGGACACAGTTTCAATCACGTTTTGTATCATAATTATTGACTATGAATTGTCGCGATTCTAGTACACACTTTCATTATTACTCTCTGCTAGCTTAGCAAAATGTTACTTTCTCATTGGAGGGGGTAAGACTAGCACCTTATGATGATGACTTAAATGATGAATTGAAGAAATCAGCTTCTAATATTGCACCACAAAATTATATTACAATAAAAAAAAAATACAAAAAATTTAAACCGATTGAACGACGTGTGGCCGAGACAAGGATGCGCATCGGTAAGCTAATCTGCTTCAGGTCGGGTAATACCCGCCCTAGAGTGATGCGCTATGTGACTCGAACGTTTGCGGGTACTGGAATCAGTCCCCAAGAATATGCGTCTCGGATCACAGAGGAGCGCATTGCCTTTCTGAAGCAGATCTGGAGCTGACTGGTTGGAGAAGAACTTCTAGAGTCAGGCAGCGAATGATCGAAATTGTGGGTTTTCAAAATGAATGGAGGCAGTTCAAAATGTTCCAGAGGTGACGACTGGATAATATAGATCCCCAGAGCCGAGACTTCAAAATTATTATCCCGTTCCCGCTGCACCTTCTATCAAATTTTAATGCATAATAATGAACTCAAAAGAAGTATGCGGCTGAATTCCCGTCCCAATTGAGCAGTCCGACTGGGGAAGTACCTCCGCCCTACAGAATACCGCGGCCATAACAACCTCGTGTTGCTATTAGGTTAATAATATTATTGAAACAGAAAATAAACTTATGGAGTATACAGTCTACAAGAAATCAATGGGAATATGGAGATGATTGCAGATTACTTCAGGCATATGTAAATATAATGAAGTGCTATCAACTGTACACTTACTCTTATCGATTTCTGGTAAGTGGAATGATGTTAACTATACTCCATTTGGATAGGTACTAAAAAAACGTTTGTATTCTAGAATGTGTCTTTTTAATGTGTTTTATTTTTATATTTACAATTTAGACAAAATAAACATTGATCTTGCATAATTTCGCATAGAGCTATAAATTGGTGGGGTACCAGAAATAGAGACCCACAGAGGCTCTATACTGGACCTCCTGCTGACTTCGTGTCTGGACGAATACTCAGTAACTGTGGAAGCACCACTTGGTACTTCGGACCACAGCCTCGTACGGGCGCAAGTGACTCTCACGCGGCCTGAACCACAAGCTGACGTAATGAGAATACGTAAGTTTCCAACCGAGGGTCAGTGAGCTTAGGAGCCGTGACTATGGATATGAGCTTATAAATGCCACCTCCACTTCATAGGTGAGCATTTTTTGTTCCTATAACATTCAACAAGTGTAGATAAGATAGCCGCTTGCGATGTGTCATATTCTGAACAATATTTGATTAAACATCACAATTTACCCCATCATACATTATTGTTTTCCCCCACAATGGTCGTTCCATCGGCACATCGAGGAGCAATAGATCATTACAACACAATGGGGCCCTCGGCGGAATGTTCTCGTGATGAAGGGTTGACTATATATTGAGAGTGCATTTTATGGAACGTGTTAGGAGTATTTAAAATAAATTTAATTTGAAATTTACAATGGCACACAACAATGACTTTTCGGTGCTTTTCGAAGTTATGTGTGTATTTATCGCAGGTTTCAACTAACTACATTTCTTGAACATCCTATAAAAGCTGATTAACATTGGATGCTAACTACTTATTATACAAAAATTTGTATATATTATGTTAAATAACTTAAATTACATTATTGTAACTTTATTAAGCATAACTTTATTTTCAACCCCAAATATATACTGTTTCGTTAGGCACTATTTCTCTAGAAAATTCTTGATATTTTTGTATATTTTTCCGATAGTCGCCTCTTACGACACCCGTCGGATGAGATAGGGTGGTATGTATGTATGTATGTATCTTTATTAGCCATTATTTACATAACTTACATCTAAACAAGGCCCCATACGAATGAATAATATTTATATTAGTTTTAAAATTGTATTTAATTCAAAAAACAATGTTTAATCACACATAAAATTATATTAACATCATTCACATTTGCCTGATTCCTTTCATGTACTGACGAAATTCTTACAAAAAAGCTAAAACTTTTCACATGATGAACGTGCTCAGTACTCAGCAAATTTTTATTTGTTTTTGAAATAAATAAAACACCCACATTTCACCAATCATTGAATTCAGTCCCACGTAATAGGGGGTGAGCCTATTGCCGTCTTCCGGGCACTATTGTTGACTCGAGCAATGCATCTAAAGCTGAGTCTGGACTGTATATATCTGTCTGGTGTCAAACAGCCCTACTCCTTAGTCCTCTGCCTATCCCTTCGGGGATATAGGCGTGAGTTTATGTTATGTTATGTGAGAGAAGTAGTGGTTATAATAGAAATATAAAAAAGGATAATTATTTTTCAAAGTGTATCGATGTCATTATTGTCTACGAAAGTTCCGAACCCGCGCCTCCAGCGTAGCAGTCGCGTTCGTTTGAATACCATGAGCACATTAATGTACATTATGGACCGCGAGAGTTTCAAAGTTAGTAGCTTTTTATATCATATTAATAAACAAATAAACGAAAATTACATTGCAGGTTACGGGTTTTATTCTTGCATGGTGCAAGTGCAGCCTAAATTTCTAATGGACCTTGACTGTTCAGGCTTTGATTGAACTATTAACGTTTGAAAACAAAGCTGATACGAGTGTTGACCAAATTTATGCTACTTAAACGACAAGATACGAGTATTTACATTTCGCTTATCTAAAGTTTTGTTTTATCTCTGCTATCAGAGGTTGCAGACTCGAGTTACAACGAGACAATGTACCTTCACGCGTTCTTGAGAAAATGTAAATAAATCGCTTGTCGCCGCAGACGTACACCCAACTGTGGGTAGATGTAGAAAATGTTCGCCTAGTTTATTTCTTGAACTTGAAATTATTGACAATCTTAGCGTTGTGTCTGTGTCTACTGGTTTGGGGGCGTCCATTAATTACGTGAGGGGATCAGGAGGAACGGGGTAAAACCTATGAACCAAGGAAACCTCACTTGGATGTGAGATTTCTTAGGCCTGGCTGGTACATTAGACGCAATCATCTTCATGAAATTCGCAATTGCCCAGTTGATTGTTTCCGCTTTTTAATTATTTCTGCTACACTACACAGCCACAGCTTGTTGGCAACTGCTGCAGAACTAATTGGCAATATTACATACAGGAGAGACGAAGCGGGCAATATATATTGTTACGCAGATAAATAGTTATATAGGACAGGTATATAGAATATAGGACTATTGTATATTACCTATATAAATCTTGGATTTCCTGTATTTCATCATACTTAGGTCGACGCAGCGAAAAAGTTAGCTTACTTATTAATATAACTGCAATTATTTTAACTTTAAGTTTCATTAGTAATTAACAATATGGCTCAGATATAGAATAAAACATTTTCTCATAATATTACATGCTGCGATGATTATGTTAGTGTTATCAGTATAAATTTCTGGGATCAAATTTAAGTTGCAAGATCTGATAACAAACATCGGAAGTACGATAGAGATCTTTGAGAAAAAGACAACCCAATTGGGGATAATTAGGCTCACCCCTTTTACTTTTTTACCCTTTCTTTTAACAAAATCAAATCATATTTATTTGTTTAAACATGTGTTATACACATGTATTCTTTTTTGCTTACTAGATTGATTTAAGAAAGTATGTTAATATCAGTAGAATGAGCGGTTTTATACTACGTATAAGGGGTTCTCATCCTACCGCAAATTTCTAAAGGTCTGCCGAAACGAGAATACTTTTTAGATAGTTTTATGATGATCTTGTGACACGGTAGGCGTGATCAAGAGTGTGCTAGAATTACTAAGTCTTGAACTATGGAGGCAGATAACAGAATTTCTTAATGATGTATAGCACGAAAGTCTCGTTATAGTTTAGCACTCTAAAAGTGTGTAGTGTTTTATCAAGTTTATGTCGTTGTCTGTACGTACGAAATAATATACATATTACGAACTTTATTTATTGGTATTATATATGTAAATATGAATATCCTGTTCTAATTATAACTACATTTTATTTAACTATGCACCAAGTAATTGTTTAATGACATAGTCAATTAATATTATAGCTACAAGCTGATGTGTTCACATCTAGTGATAAAATGTGTAGTCTCTCTATTAAAGCCTTAACTGTCCGTTACTTTTTGAGCTCGACTTCACCCAACAGAGCTCTGAGAAGGACGAGTGGACGGCGCGGACACACCGCATCGCGCTCTACGACACCCTGTGCAGAATAAACAAGGTCTCTGGTAGGGCTTAAAATAATAATTCAGAAAAGAAATTTACCGGAATAATAATAAACCTAAATTGTACGAGTATTTTCTTTCACCATTTTCATAGTGAAATATTAACTTTATTTTTTATTTTTAACTGTATACACTAATTCATGAGTGATAATTAAATGTCTTTGGGAACCAAAACCTTTCCCAAACCAAACATAATAATCCTCACAAACACTATTGCCTTTATAAACTATGAGTTAGTACCGTTTGTGGCAACACTACACAGACAATTTATATGGCAACACTAATACCGAAGCTTATTTACGCATCGAAATGTTTGCAATATGGAATGGGGTGTTAAAGAAAATAAGATCGCAGTGAGCGCTTTGCACAAAGTGGGTATGGAGCCGTCGTCTGTCATATTCCAGACACTTCAAAAACTTGGTATTAGCCGTATGTTCATATATGGTAGGTACTATCAATAGATCGTACTGTCGATCGCTCAGTAGATCGTTTGCTTCAAGGTATCTCAGGAGCTGTGTATTACGCTCCATCATCTTCTAGAGAGGTGATAGCGATAGGCCTGTAATTGGACAGATCTGTCCTGTCACCTTTCTTATATGCACAGGATATACAAAGGCATTAGTCATTTAGTGGTGGCGGTCATTATGGATTTAAAATTTGTCATAGTGTGTAGTACTACTAGTCCCTACCCTTTTATTGGACACCCATATTGAAG
This sequence comes from Eilema griseolum, assembly GCA_963662185.1. Lineage (NCBI taxonomy): Eukaryota > Metazoa > Arthropoda > Insecta > Lepidoptera > Erebidae > Eilema > Eilema griseolum. The sequence goes on from OY759251.1 coordinate 1,410,967, forward strand.
GAGTTGTGAAAAAATGTGAAATTCGCCATTTTGTGGCGGCGGCCATCTTAGACCGATTTTCATTCAACATAAAGTGAGAACATTCCGGACTCGTTCACCTTTAAAAACAAAAGAATTTTAATTGAAATAAGTTCATTCGTTCGGGAGCTATGCCTATGGCAGTGACAACACAGACACACAAACATACTAACACACACACCGAAACGTCAACACGTTATAGGAGATAGGACACGGTGGTATTTCCGCCTAATTGAGCAGTCCGACTGGGGAAGTACCTCTGCCCTACAGAATACCGCGGTTATAATAACTTCGTGTTCACGAGGTTAATATAGCCGTGGTATTCTGTAGGGTGGATGCACTTCCCCAGTTGGACTGCTCAATTGGAACGGGGATACCGTCGTGTTGTACCTCCTTACAAAAAAGTAGATGGTAAAAATTTGAGGTGCGGTCCAAAAGATACAGACCATAATTTGTAGTAACATACAGTAGTGACTAGACATCACCTAATCAACTAAGCAATTTAAAACTCCTCAGCTGCATAAACCTTTCTTTCACAACTAAAAAGTAATTCGATATGCAACATGGAGTTCACAAGTAGGAATCAACTCCACTAGACTCGAAGGGCTCGCAATTAATTCCTGATTGATTCACAAAACTTTTTTCTGTGCTTTTCTGTAACATTATATTGTACATTATTATATACTATTGTAGTATAGAAAACACTGTTTATACTCTTGATCTAAAGCACTTGGTCAAACTTGCTACACATATTGAAGAGACAGTTGTACAATCCAAGATTTTTAAGCCGTCATTATTTACAAGAAATAAATTACTTATGTGCTCGTTAGGTATTAAGTATTACATATGTGTAATCGTAGTTGTGTGGTTATAATGAGGTACTTTTATTGGTTTACTTGGTACGAGTTTTTATCTTAAGTATGTTGTTACCCGAGCGGAGGGCGTCGAAGGTCGCTGAATGACCTCTGTCCTCTAAGAGCGTGGGCCTGGGGGTGAAGGGTGGAGTCGTTTGTCATACTAGCAGAATCAGGCACCTCCTCATACCCTGGGATTTCGTGGTCCCAACACTCGAAGATAACCAAAAATGATCTATAAAGCGCGTAACTGCATTATGATTGGTGCCATGCACTTCAGCAATAGGTGCCATGAACCAGGCCCGGACCAAATCTCAACGAGACAGATCTACTGACCGTCCGCGTCCTACTCGCGGTTCTCAGAAGCTATTTAGTAGAAAGTTATATTTCATTATATTAATTTACGAGACAAGCTAACATTGCATTTTAATTAATTCAATAACATTTTTGAAAATTTTATATAATTCCACGTACGTACATCGCCTGATGGTAATCTAAAGGCAAAGTCTCAGGAAAGATGGTCACCATTACAGACACTAAGTAGTGTTACAATAGTGGCTGGCACTCAACTCAACTTAACGACTAAGCTTTTTGAATAATTCTGTAAAGTTAAGACGCCTTTCCTGTACAAATAAATGAAACTTATGTGTATGGCGTATGGTACAATAAAAATTTATAAAAACGTACAGCCTACGGACAGGGTAGGGAAACTTAACAAAAAATAAAGTCACAAGTATACGAAATAGTTATATCAATCATAACTCATACAATATATTATAAAATCATGATGGTGCATGTATTTTAAACAGTAACAAAATCTAATAAAAAGTTGTATTAAATACCTATACCCTAATCATCATGGTACGACTACAAAGTCCAATATAATAAACTAGTTTTAAAAATGAAATAGCTTAGTGGTAAAGGAGTCGACCTTATGATCGAGAGGTTGCTCGTTCGAATCCTAGCGATTACACTACCAACACTCTTAACATAAGCTTTCCTTCCATCTCTCTCTCTCTTCATAGATCTTCTATATTAGATTGGGAAGTACTACAACCAGGGAAGAGTTTCTGAATTTGGTTTACCTCTTTTTCAGCATAGGTTTAGGATGCTCACGTGGACACGACTGCCGCGCGCGGACTGGGAGGCGGCCGTCGCGGAGAGTGGGGTAAGCAGTGCTCGAATACATATTGCAAGTTTTGATGCGAATCAAGTAATGGATGCACTAATAAAGTTGAAACCAAAGCGCTCCGCAGGGCCGGATGGCATACCGGCATTTATCATTAGGGACTGTAGGAATTTTCTAACCAGAATATCTCAGTATTTCTACCAAGGACGTTTTCACAGCCGTTTGCTCCTTCCGGAGTGGATCTGCTGGCGGTCTCGACGGCCTGACCCCCCAGCATCTTAAAGATTTAATGTGCCCGAGCGCTGGGGAGGCTGGTGATGCCCTTCTGAAGGAGTTAATGGCCTTAGTGAACCTAATGCTCTCCGGCAACGTGAACGAAAATATCATTAATATTTTATACGGGGCCAACCTATGTGCTCTGCGCAAAAAGGATGGTGGCATTCGTCCCATTGCCGTAGGAAGCACCTTACGATGTTTGGCAGCCAAAATATGCTGCAAGTACTATAGTACCGAACTTGCAACAAAATTCCAGCCCCTTCAATTCGGTTTCGGTTCGAAAGGGGGCTGTGAGGCTGCCATACACGCTCTTTCGACGTACCTTGGTAGCGGTGAAAGTGAGGTCATTTTGAAGGTTGACCTGCCTTCAATTCAGTGAAAATCCAACTCTCTACCGCTACGCCGCCGCAGAGTCCGTCGAAGTCTATAAACGTATCTAATCAATCGCCAATAACCATCATCACCTTACCCGCCCGGCTCTGACCAAAAGCGATATATCCTCCGAACTCCAATTTATGTCTGGTGGACCGTTTTGTTTTTGCATTTCACTCATTTGGCCACATTTATTGGACAATTTCTTCCAGGCAACCTTTGGATGGAAATGTATGTTGATTGGTGTATTCGGGAGTTGTTGGCGTTTAATTAAATAGTTATATTCTATAAATACTTACTTATAAAGTACATAATTTACTTTACAGGTATGATTCCGAGGCCGACTGCAGATAACAGTAGCAGACATAGAGTGTACCAGTACTTTCATAGGAAACGACTATTAATATACCTATTTTTGTACTATACGCCGTAATGCCTTAATCACACGTACCGAGTAGATTGGAAGACAGTGCATTTGGCCGAGTGCGATGTACATGCGAAGCAATCAGCGCTATGTTCACACACACATCGAGCACCGACCGAGTGCGCTGTTTTGCCACTCTTCTTTGGGATCAGTGAAAGAGAGGAAAATATGACACAAATGTGGGACAAGACTAGAGTGAATAGGTTACTTCTAGGCAAGCGTGCTCCACCGTCGACCACATCATCACTTACCAACAGGCGAGAGGTCAAACGCGAGCCTATCAACCATATAAAAGATACTGAATATTTAAGCTCAAAAATCAATCAGAGTTTTCTATTTAGCGACTCATTTTATTTTACCTCGGATGGTGAGCACAGCTGTGTAGATTATAGGGGACTATATACGTTAATGATGGAATTTTTAAGATTAACGCTCCGGTGGGTTTCGGGTGTGCGTTTGCCTTAAATGTGTAATTAATGCTAACTAATGAGTGCTCAGATTTAAATTAAAATCTTTTTTAATTTGTTTTTATTTATTTTACATGGAAGCTACAAAGATATACAAACCAAAATGCTTGAGATCCTAAACCTTAGGCCTAAGAAATACTGACTTGACGTCGTGGTGTGCCAATGGTCGTACAATCATGGACGCAATCAGGAAAATACAGTTCCTTGATGATAATGATTCTTGAGGCCTTTCCAAAACCTCTTATTAATGTTACCAATCTAAAAATCTTACCCGACGCCCTTGATTTAATAATAGTGGGTATTTCTGATGACGCTAGCAACCAGTCTGTGGTCATGGACTTTGCTTGGAGGTTAGAAAAAAAAAAGAATATTTTAATCAACCTGACAGGTATCGTCCTCCCAAAACTTGATTAGAAAAAAGGATAGGCATTGTTTGCTAAAGATTGTTTATTGAAATAGTAAAATCAAGAAACGGTTTAAATTATCAATCTTGGATTACGAAATACGGATTAAAATTGCATATATAGGTAGAATGCGGCCGTAAGCTTCACAGACGTTACTTGCTACGACATCATTAATACTACATCCGTGCTGCCGACCCTGTAAGAACAGAAATTTTGTGCCGTCAGTGTAGAGGACAAAGCAGGACAAGCCTTTGGTCATACAACTGACAGCACAAAAACTCTCCAGTGAGCTCTGGCTACCCTACTCACCGCCGCGCCGCCGGGAACACTGATTTTATTTTTTCTCTGTGGATATATGTGCGACCGGATGACGTGTTATCTCTTCACATACATTACTTGTTAAGCTTTAATGTACATAAACGGCACCATTGAGAAACAAAAAATAATCATATTCAAGTCTATTTCATGAGACGTTTTGTTTTATTGAAGGCATATTCAAATCTTTACTACCAACGTTGTAACTGCTGCTGCGGTCTGCGGTCGGCTACGAAATCACACCTTAGCACTTTATTTCGTACGCAGAGTCAAGGCTAGCACTCGTAGAAAAACATTGTTATCAAAGAAAAACTAGTATGTAGCGTGCAGTGTAGTTTTAATGTTGATCTTATTTAACGAGTAATTTTTGTATTTCTATGATTCTTGTCTATTATCATGCCTATCTTTATACAAGGCAGTAGAACAACACCCCTACGCCTGATGATGAGATGGGAACCCAATAACCAAAGAGCGCCGTCTCTTAAGAGACGGTCCTGGGCCGGCCGGGGTAGCTGAGCTAAGTCTTCCTGCCAAGGCTGTGATATAATAAATATTTCATTGAATGGTCCAATTTGTAATTCACAGTGACTCAATAGACTGGCAGTCAGATTCGAAGTTTAGTATTTAATTTGCATCTGAGGGATCTGTAAGAAAAGAAGTTTTTTACAGAAAAGTAAAGAGATTTGAAATCAAATTCATCGAAAACCTTTAAACTTTGTAACAAGTAGTTCCAGACTGTCAGTCTAGCCTTCTTCTTAATCTTTATCATAAACACTGGACTTACTAAGTATATCTTTCGAGAAAATTACGTTCAACATTTTCACATCTTCGTTGCATGCTTCTATTTAAGCTAAAAACATTTTATGTAGAATTATGTCATAGTAACAAATTTGGTTATCTATAATGCTTTAATACTAATTACATGTTATTTCAGACTATGATCTATTCCTGTAACTATCATACAAATACGTGCAGCCGTTAAAGTATGATTGAATAACAGACATCTTTTTAGGTAGGTAGGGTAGGAGGTAGGAAACGGCGGTATATTCGCCCAATTGAGCAGTCCGACTGGGGAAGTGATTGGAGATCGGGGTCAAAATCTTCATCTGTGTCTGAGTCGTATTCATTGGTAGGTTCTATGTCATCCGGTTTCTCCACAGTACGAGCTGACTCGTCAATGTTTGTGGAATGGGCTGGAGAGGCTGCCTACAATTGCTCAACTGTATCGGATAATATTTTGCATTGGGGCAATATTTAAACGAAATTAGAATCTGTTTAGTGGCGGAATTATTGTGATTCTACTCATATGAGTGCCCATGTAACGAATTTTATAGGAATCTATTGAGATCTAATGGAAATTCATAAAGTTACTCGTTTGTAGCAGAATCGATTTTCATTATCATAATCTTAGCGTTGCTCTGGTTGCTTCTGTGGCTTTCACCTGTTCTCTTACTCTTTCTCCCTCCACCACTCCACGACTTTCCCAATATGGCTTTATGGAAATTTCTACCATATGCTCTCCCTACCCTGAGCGATAAGTCTGCGCCAGAATCATTGTGGCCATTTTGCTACGGAACCTCCGTGTCGAGCGTTAACGGTGTCTACGTGAACGAAAAGACGGATTAGAAGCATGCGCCTGCGCAGCTTTGGCACGCACGGACTATTTATTTCGTAAAATCGATCAATAAAATTCTTTTGTCCCGGTTGCCATACCAACATCTATGACAGTATTTGGAGCCCTAAACAGTCCAACTACTGGTCTAGCTGCAATGCTTCGATTTCACCTTTTATTTGTCGAGGTCAGATGTCAGTCGCTTTACGGAAAATATCGAACTTTAACCAAATCCGCAGTTGAGGAAACGATATTTAGTGATAGAAGTTTCGGGCGAAATTACTTAACAAAACGATTTTGACAAAATTGATATCGGATGCCGGTGGAGTAGTCTTGCGGAGAGTACCAAATCCAGAATTAATACCGGAGAGTGAGACCTTGGTACCGTATCACGCTAGAAAGGACAGTAAACTGTACAACTGCTCGCACTATATTATTTTTAAAGATATGTATGAGCCAATGTATAATATGCAGCAATTAAAGGCTTTGCCAATTGGTTGGCTTATTGAATGCATTGAAAAGTATGAACTTTGTGAGCCTTGGTGATTACTTAAGCACATGTCTTGTAGAGTATTTAGATTTGTTATCTTAATATATAATATTCTTCTATATCTGTGATTGTCACCTATCTCGCTGAGACCTGTATGTAACCCTATACAGGAAGTACAACTGATAATCTGAATATACTGAGTATCTGAATATCCCTCGTTCAACTTTTTGAAGACTTGCCAGGAAAGATAATTCAGCTATCTATGTTATAACTCATTTCCGGTTCAGCAATGAAATAAAAAGACAAACAATAATAACCGAGGCGCAGGCTCGATTCCCACTCAGTGCAATTATTTGTACGCATGAATATGTAAATTTGCATTGGTTTGGGTGTTTCTATGTATAAATAAGTACATATTTCCAAAAAAAAAAGAATCAATGTTTATCTACATTCTAGACTCCATAATACAAATCAAAAATTAAAATCATTGAGTGAGCTGTGAAGTACTAGACGCGCATAACGTACTAAGTGATCGCGCGGCCGTGGATAGTGTGCGAGAAAAGGACGGCAACTCCCGAGACGGATATATATTCCATTGTCACGCACTCGGCTCAAACAAAAGGACAGAGTTGATTAAGTCCAAAGCATGCATTAATCATAATTAACCATGCACACACTTCTAATCACATAAAAAATCGCAAAATGCATTTCATCGTTCCTTGGTCTGTTGCTTGTATAAACAAGTCAAAATACTTTTATATTATATACTTGTGTGTCCTTCGGGGTCCGTCTTATCACCCACTCTCTTTCTTTAACATATCAACGACATGCTGTCCACTGGCAGTATTCATTGTTATGCAGACGATAGCACCTTACACGGAAGTTATCATGGACATCCTGCGGCCAAGCAGTCATATATCGCAGACAAAAGGGAATGAGCTTGACCGGATCCTGAGTCACACTTCCCAATAGGGTTCTAGAAACTATTGCATGTAAATTCCTACAAAGCGATATGACGCGACGAAGCCGTGACTGCCGGGCTGCTACTGCCAAGATCGGAATCGTACGTTAATGTCTACGGCTTATCTTCTCAGCCCGCGAGCGGAGGCAATGAAATCCATCTTAAGTCTGACCTGGGCCGGCAGTCTGTACATGAAATAGCGACCGAATTCGGATGTTAAGTACGTAGCGACGCAAACTAACCGAAATTCCCAAGTCTGTACTTAAAGTTACGATTTTTGTCGGTTGCCGTACCGAAATTCGTCGTTAACTTAACAAATTCTCGGATAGTACCTTAATAGCATAGACAAGCATAGATTTTGTCACTCTTACCCTTAAATTCTCTTTGGTTAACTGTGTAATTTGTTGACATTTTTATTATGTTTGTACAATTATGCTTTATGAATTTGTAATTGTATCTTTTTTGACTGTACAATTTCATCAAACAGAAAAATCTCTCCGCTGAATGATTTTTCACAACACCCTTACCATAGATTATTATACATATATATAGACCAAACATAGACTCTGACATGGCAAGTTGACACAAGTGACATAACACACAAGCAAGAAGCCAAGAAGCCTTGAAAAAGAATTGAATATTTTTGGAGGTTGTAGGGAAATGCGAGAAATATTATGGCTGAAGCGTGTTTAGCATGGGATTAGTTTACTCTAGAATATAGGCGGGAAGCGGGAAATGGTAATGCGACGGCAAGGTGCATGGATTCTGCGCGCTAGTGAAAATTATTTGAATTTGGCTGATGGTGAATTCCTATCATTGTATCGCATTACAAAGGCAATGTTTAAAGAACTTGTTGATGAAATAGCGCTATCACTTGAAAGAAAACGCCCTTACGGGCTTTCTGTGGAGTCCTATGTAAGTTTCATTGTATAACTTTTACATTGTTTAACCTATAGTTGGCATGATTAAAAATTATTATTTATCTAGAAGTACTTCATCTCATTTAATATATTGTAATTGTATAATTTATGTGCTTTTTATCATTTTAGGTGTGTGACATTATTCTGCTCATTTTCAATATAAATGCTCGATGGCCAGGAGCTCGGCATGATAGCCACATATATCATATGAAAATTCCCCAGTTCATGCCACATGAAGACGTTTGTTAATAACGGAGACCACCATGCATGGTTACTTGGTAAGTTTTGAGTCAAATAACTGAACACCCATGTGTCAATATACTATTACTGCCAGTGGGGATGCTGTTGACAGGACGAGTGATCACCCTTTCTGTGTGGACTATTTCTCCTATATAATGAGTGTCATACATGTTAACTGCAACCAACGGCTTAACATTTTTTCTGACGCACAACCAAACCAATGCTAATAAATACCCTTATTCATACAAATATTTGCACAAAGCAGCAGCTGCATTTAATACCGTTACACCACAGAGGCTGTCAATGTGTCAATATAACAATTATAACATATATTATATTTTGATTTAATCCACAGGTGATGATGGATATCCACTAGAACCATGGCCGATGACCCCAATGATGAACCAGCCCCTTGGCCTAACGACAAGCAACTATTGGAAGTATACACTGAAGACTGTGTATTACACTGAACTGACACTAAAGTCAAATGAAATAAATATCCACCATGGACATCTGTGGCATGCCACCGCCCCAGAGAATCATTCAGAAACATTATTTTCGATTGTTTTCGCCTTGTCAACTGCAAGTCAACCTAGTGGCCAAAATTATACATCAGCAACACTTCAGAGGTGCCATATTACAAGAATGTGCCGACCCAGTTCTTGAAAATGGTAGATATTGTACAAGTAACCTTGCGAGTACCATAGTAGTACATAATATATATATATATATATATACCCCACTGACACACAAATATGTAACTTACATGCAAGACACTACAGTAACGTTCTACGTGAAGTAGGAAGTGGTTTCTTCTCTTTCATACTTAGATGTGTGCTATGCACTTGCAAATTAGTAACTACTATAATATAAACTAACAATCCCAAACCAACATTCTGCAGGCATTTTCTGCTTTTGATGGAACTAAAGGTTGTATCCATGAGGGTACAGTTTATATCAGAGGAAAATTGTATAATCCTTTTGCTATCTATTATTATTCATTACAAATGCCAGCAGCTGTCACTCAAGCTCAAGTGGTGGATCCTTCCAGCAGAGAAGCTGCTAATCGGACAGATGGTTAGCCCTTCTGTGCGGGCTTTTGCCATATATAACGACTGCCATAGATGTTAGTATGGCAACCGGGGCAGACAATAGGCAGATACACAACCATTACAAATAGATGTATTTGATGCATATACATATTTTCACTGAACGGAAATTGAACATTGTCATCAACATCTTTGTGTAGACATACTATACTGATTGCATTGTTACCTCGCAGCTCAGGGTCCGCCTTCGGCTCTTTCTCCTCCACGACTTCAAGCCTACTCGTGCAACCTATATTGTAATCCTATTGCTATCTATTTCTTTCCATTGCAGATGCCAGCCGTTGTTTGTCACTCAACTCAAGCCTGAGGAGAGGATACCCATAGCCGAAGTCACAACAAAATGTTACAAAATGAAGACTGAGAAACCTTTATTGTCTGTAAAGACTTAATAGAAACTCTTTGTATTAAGTACTTTGAAGTAATAAATGCACAAGATATGAACTTATATATATTTGTTTTATTTAATTTACTTATGATTTTTTGATTTGATTTGATTTGATTGAATATGACAAATGTGTAATGAGTTATGTAATTTGTAATAATCAATGTAATTGAAATAAATAAATAAATAAAATAAAACTCGTTAACCTGTATAGAAATCTACTTACTACCTACCGATAGTCTTTGTATGAACTCTACAGTAACTTATATTGTGTTAGTTACTAGTCCTACATACATGAACATGACAGTTACAAATAAGCACCCATCAGAACTTAATTATCTATTTCATAGCCTTGGGAAGTTATTAAATATGAAATTGAGCAATATAACATACCTACACATTTCATCAAAAGTCTACAAATAATAACTTGAAGCTCAACCAAGTTCACCAAATAAGCATCCACCATCTTATAATTCTATTTTATCATGAAATTGAGCAATATAGCATACATAAATCACCAAAAGTCAACAAATAATAATTTGAACCTCAACCAAATTCAGTAAATAAGTAACCATCATCATATAATTGTATTCAATCATCCATTTCATAACCTTAGAGATTATTAAATATGAAATTGAGCAAAATAACATACACATATCACCAAAAGTCAACAAGTAATAATTTGAACCTCAACCAAATAAGCATCCATCATCTTATAATTGTATTTTGTCATCCATTTCATAACCTTAGAGATTATGAAACATAAAATTTAACAATATAACATACACATATCACCAAAAGTTAACAAATAATAACTTGAAGCTCAACCAAATTCACCAAATAAACATCCATCATCTTATAATTGTATTTTATCATCCATTTCATAACCTTAGAGATTATTAAAATGTAAAATTGAACAATAAAACATCATTATCATCTAAATAATAACTTAAAGCTCAACCAAATTCACCAAATAAACGTCCATCATCTTATAATTGTATTTTATCATCCATTTCATAACCTTAGAGATTATTAAAATGTAAAATTGAACAATAAAACATCATTATCATTCAAATAATAACTTGAAACTCAACTAAATTCACCAAATTAGCCTCCATTTATAATATATAATACTTTTTTCCTCAATGTTGCCCAATTTCATATTTAATATTCTATTCAAAACATCAACAAAATGTGGACAAATAATAACAAATAGTTAACGACGTTAACTACTTTGCGGGCCTTCAAGAATGCTCGCATTCTTTACGACGAAATTTGTTAAGAAACCGACAATTTTTGTTAACTTGGAAGTCGAGACTTGCTAATATTGCCACCGTACCAAATACCGTCGTTAACTCGCACCGATACATGTAGAGACTTGCATCCCCCATACATTATTGCTCGCTTAGTCGCTACCTCAAAATGTACAGACTTGGGTTTGACGCAAAGAAACCGAATTTTGTTGTTAACTTTGCTTACGATTTCGTAAGATAAGTATTAACGACGAATGTACAGACTGCCGGCCCTGGTTAGTATTGCTTAAACTTGCAATGTGCTAATCTACTCTGTTGCCATATACGAGAACCTGTTGGCTTGTGATTGACCAGATGATTCATCTTTATTGTTTGTTATTAATAGTCTCTTGTAACAACAGGTAAAATATTTAAATCGTTTACTTATTGTTTATTGTATTATTATACTAAAATTAGAATGTATGCGAAGACTGCATGCAGGTAAAGCTTCATTGTTAGTACAATAGGGATCAAGGATTTAATAATATTTAAATATAGTACTTATATCTCAAACAAATTCATATTGCTACGATATGACTGCGGTGTCTACCCGTTATTATGGAAGAAAATTTTAAAGCCTACAAATACTAGCAAGCTAGAAATCATAGCTTAATTCTCCATAAACTAGACTATGAAATGCATGGGGCCTTTGTGGTCCCACACCCAATCCCGCCATATCGAAATCGGAGATAGACCAACCCCGGCTGACCCAGCCGGGGTTGCGAGAGATATATTTATCTTAGACATAATAATACAATGTATCGGGACTTATCGCGATTAAATCATAGAACTTATACTTTCTGCCGTCGTTTCACAAAAAAAAGGAAAAAAAAAACAAATATCTTAGACAGACACTCCGGCGTCTGAAGACGTTACATTAGTTTTGTGTACTCGACTCTTCGGGACCGGCTATATCGTAATATGTAGTAATATGTGTTTTGAGCTTATTTACCAAATGCTTGCCTGTATTTGAAGCGTAGAGGGCGAGAAAACAAAAACATTTTTTTTGTTATCGATGAAATATCGACCTTTTAGAATTGTCCTTAAAATGTTGATAAAAGTTGATTCTGGTCAATGATAGCGATAATGTTTTATGATTTTGCTCAGATGATTAAGATTGTTTATCTCGAGCTATAGGTATTCTTATTTGTAGTAAGTACTGATTAAGCATACAAATATATAGTCCGTTATTATAGCGCAGACGGCAGCGTTAATGAGATAGAAGATGAAAACGGGGAAAACTAATAAAATGCAGAATAAATGATAATTTCTTAGTCGAGTTGAGCCAGTCATTCACACTTCTAAGATCATGTATTTTCATATAAAAAATATTCGGTTGAAAAACAACCGGAAACCAGCCAAAACAAAATCACAAGTGAACACAGTAAGCATCGTGTGTTGTGAACGTGATAGAGATCGGGTTCGAGTTTGAAGTGAGAGTGGAACCGGTGGACCACTGCTAGAACAATAGGTGCACCGGCGCTAAACTGCAGGAGGCGTGGCTTAAACAGGTTCTTGTTTTGCACACTGCACTATGCACACCTGCAGTATTAGTCATCGCTAAGTGTATGGCGTGATTTTACAAGGTGCAAAATATAAGCGGAAGCGATTGTTGTTGTAGCGTATTTGGTCGCTACACTTAGGTGGCAGACATTCACACGGCCCACCTGATGGAAAGTGGTTACCGTGGCCTATGGACGTTTGTAACATCAGAGGAGTCACAGTCGCGCTGCCAACCCTGTAAATACAGAGTTTCTGTGCCGTCAGTGTAGAAGAACTGTCTGCTGGGAACCCGAAATTTAAAGCAATCTTTACCTACAAGAACTTATCAACACTACGTCTCAAGGATGTTTGGTATTTGTGTGTATTGGAATAGGTATATAAATAATTAGGAACCTTCCGAAATAATTCAGAAAGCGCGTTGTTCCGACACAGTTTCCGCACACCGAACTTTTGCCACTTTCTCACAAATTACACTGGCGTAATACGGCTAGAATAATTTAAGGCATCACACTCGTGCCTTTCAATACTGTTTTTAAAATAATATAATATTATCATCTAATAAACCTGGTATCTGCGCACCCTCTAGAGGTTTTGATTTAGGAAAACGTACAAGAATGTCTCTATTAAATTCCATCATAAATTGCCAATGATTAATGACCTCCGAGGTTTTATTCCAACTGTCATATCTTTATGTTTTAATTCATCTCAAGCAATTCTAACATGGTTTATTGGTTTAAAATATCAATAATAATTAACTAAAATACTTTATTAAATTACCAGTTTTGCTGTACACAAAAGTGCCGCGTCATTGCACCTGTTTAATAAACCCTTGATTAACTAATGTTTCACAGAAACTTCGTTCAAAATTCATTTTCAGGTACATTAACCCCATTCACTGTGATGTAGTTGAACAATTTTCATTATTATGATATCATTTACTTAATGGACTTTGTAATTATATGCGTCTCCACAAGAGACACATTAATTGATCGTTGTCCCGACCCACCTCTTCTATTTCAAAGTTTCGTATCAGTAGTTCAGTAAAAACTACTATACTACTGAGCTTTTTTGTTCGGTATCATAGGGTAACTATGCTTGCCTATTAACTAAAATAAATTGTTAACGAATATTTTTCTCCATCTCTTCCCACGCGGTGTCGTACAAGGCAACTAAAGGATAGGGCTGTTTAAAAACCGACAGATGTATACAGCTCATACTCAGCCTCAGATGCATGACTCCGGTCCACAATAGGGCCAGGAATCCGGCAATAGGCTCACCCCCTATTACGTGAGACCGAATACAATTGATAACCAAATAGTTCCGCATGCCACCACAGTGTGGCGCGCACCGCGATAACATCGCGTGCGACAGCGACTCCTCAGTCTTCGACACAATCAAATCGCCAACTAGCCACACTTCTATAGATCAATTAGATCAGGTAATTTCTTCATTATTTAGTATAATCTTATTGAAAGAAAGAAATACAAATTAAGATTTTTTTTATTTATATGCGTCGTGCAAATTGTATTTTTTTTTCACAACTGTTATGCAAAAACGAAACAGACGCCTACATTCGTGCACATGTACAGTCAACAAAGGAGATACGATTGGACCTTAACATACAACTTTATATGAAGAAGTGCGACCATATCTCTTTTGTCGACTGTACGTGAGCTAGTTACTTAACGGTTCCAAATAGAATGCTAAGAATTTGGTCTAATTGATCCGGTTGACTAAGTTACACAACTCATGTAGGTAGGTACTGATTCGAATTCAGTCAATGCAGCAAACAAATTTGCTGAACTGGGATTGCAAAAGTATGTTATGAATATTGAGGGGAATAAATGTTACTGGCGAAATGTGGGTGCTGGGATAGGGGCTGTTCAAGTATTACGTAAGCAGATTTATAACAATTATTTAACCTACCCCTTGTCAGCAATAGTAAGTAAACCTCTTATCCATCCCCCCCCCCCCCCCCCCTTGCTTACTTAACATTGGTACCTATATGCATATTTCTTTTTAAATTATTTTTTTAGGGTGTTCTACCAAATACAGAAAACTATTAAAAAAATGTTTGTACCTACTTGTAGTATACCAACTTCAAATTAATAAAACAAAAATTTAGTTTTGTTAATTTAATAGACATTTCTTTGTATTTAAAAAAAAATAGTGTTTAAACTGACTAGTCAAAAGTATTATTAAAATCTTTTTTTAGTAATTTAAATATAATAATAGATTTAATTGGCGAATACAGATAAATAGATTTTCAAATAATAAACTTCATATCATTTAAAAAGTCAATAATAAAATTCGTTACTTTAGGGAATTAATATATATATATGTGTATATATATCTGTTGGTTAAAGCAATCTTTAACCGACAGATATATATATTAAACAGATATATATATATTATATCCCTAAAGTAACGATACCATCTGAACACCACCTTTTCGTTTTTATGTCTCAATACCTACATATAGCCATAACTAAAACTCGCTAAAGCCGGTGCCACACGCTTATGGCAGTACGTACACATCGAGCCAAGAAAGTAGGTTACTTTATGTACAAAAATAATCGTCAAAGTTTCGGACAATGTGAATGATTTTATTAGTTAATTACTTTATATTAATAATAGGTGTTCTAATGTTACGAATGTAGACGTGAAAGCTTATGTTCACAAATAACACAGTGAATATGGAGGTAATAGAACAATATCTTCCTAAACTACATATTTATGCACCATTAGTCATTTGCTAAATGTAAAAATAACACCAGAATCTATTTATTATGAAGAAAATAATAAAATAATTTTATAACATTAAAATGATTCAGTCAAACTAAAAGTTTACTACTTACCCCGGGACCGATAACCCTACTCGGTAAATTCATTATTCGTTATATACTTGAAAACAACATTGTATAAATAAGCCGCGTGGTTCCCGGCAGAGTAGAATTTGGATCACCCCATCTCTTCCCATGTAGTGTCGTACAAGGCGACTAAGGGATAGGGCTGTTTAACATCGGACAGATATATACAGCCCAGACTCAGCCTCAGATGCATGGCTCGAGTCAACTATGGTGCCCGAAATACGGCAATAGGCTCACCCCCTATTACGTGGGACCGAATACAATTATTGGTGAAATGTGGGTGATAATTCACCTCTGCCTAACCCCCCGGGGATAAAGGCGTGATTATATGTATGTATGTATAAATATACTTTGCACAGTTTTCAAAGAATTTATTGAGAAGGGGAATATCGGTCCACTTTCTAAAGTATAGTGCGGCCGCTGAAGGATTGCATTCCTGGCAATTGTTACTTTGGTAATAAATACTGATAGGCAAAAAGCAACATTAACATTATTTTTTAAAACAACACAACTTATATAATATTTTGTGTCTACCTTCTATTATATAATTGACATTATGTGTGCGCAGCAGCCTACAGTTCGTTTACCTACAATACAGTTACAGTAATGTCCGAGGATTGATTCTCTACCTCGTAGAGAGTTGTCGACTAAGATGTATACAAAATACGTCTTGCGACTTATATGTCTGGTCTGAATGCGTCCCCTTAGCATCCATACAGAATACATTATTATGTATTGAAGCAACCGGCATTTTTGGGGCTGATGTGTATAGTGGCAACCAATGAGTATGTATACTATAGTCTTAAAATAATACTGAAGGCCGTTTATCACATAAAATGCCCTTATCAGGTACCATCAAATCCATCATTTTCCATTTTGGCCTTTGGCCTAAAGATAACGAGTAATAGATTTTTTTTATACCACTTAGTTGGCAGACAAGCACACGGCCCACCTGATGGAAAGTGGTTACCGTGACATATGGATGTCTGTACACCAGAGGAGTCACAGTCGCGCTGGGTCAATATTACAAACACGCGTGCCATGTTACAATAGTGGCACTCAGCTTATTGGCCTCGACAGATACTTTTTCACGACCCGCTTAAAGGACCCGGGAGTGTAGGAAGGAGGAAATGCACGATTTGCTGGTAAGGAATTCCAGGTGTTACCGCCCTGCTGCGGTTTTCCCAAGCGCCTACAATATGGGGTTCTTCAAGAGGGGCATCAGAAGGTTTCTTCATGGTCGGCAGCACGAGTGTTGAGAAACATTTTTATATTTCGTATCAACATTTATAAATCATAACTTTCAAATATAAAACACAAAAAGTTCACTCAGATATCAGGTTCGTACTATCGGGCAATTAACTTTCGCCAGCCCGCACCTTAAACAAATAGAACAAAACCCCTCATAGAACAACTGCACCTATCAATCAACGAACTCAAAATAGTGTTCGGCCCGGAAGCGAACTTAAACACGAACGGTTAATTACCGTGACAATAACACCGAAAGTCATTATCCTAAATTTGGACCACACCTACTCAAAATCGTTTTACTTGCGGTTATGTAGATACAAACGCGTTTATATATAGTATATTCTGCTAAAATTTGTCATTAATGCGCAGATAATACACGAATTAAGTTACCACTACGTTTTTTTACACAAAGGTTCAAAGGTTAAAAAAATAAAAATAGTTTTCAATGCTGCAATGCGGGTTTCGTTGTAAATAGAATATACACACAGCAATGTAACGACTAGGATTCTAACCTCTCGATCATTTTAATGACTAAGCAAGCAGGCAGCGGATTTCTTGCTTGACTGGAATCCACTGCTTGTCCGTAAGAGCCTTGCTTGTGTTGTCGGCAGCCGGGCAGCATCACGACGCACCACAATGCTTTAGGCAAATCTTTATTTGCACACAACAATTGAGTGTAAAATGCTGTGAGTGTTAAATTGTTATTTAAGTCACTGTCATTAATTTGTTGTGGTTTCATGACTGCTTGTACTTGCTATACATTCTCTTAATTTGGCTTATCTTGCCTTTTGCAGAAGTGACTTGTGTATGGCCTCCCAGCAATGAGTGCAAGAGCCTGCACCAGAGCCTCATCTGTTATTCAGCAGATGTACCGACAAGCAAGTGAGGTTGGCTTGGCCTCAAGCAATACGCATTTGTCTCTTTCTTTCATTAGCTACTTATGAGTAACATAACGGAATAACGAACCACGCAATTTGTAGGACAATATGTCTGTTAAATTATATAAATAATAACTAAGTAAAATGGTAGAGGTTCAAGCGTTCGTTTGTTTATTGCAGCAGTTGAAAGCGCTTTCCAGCTCCTCCTCCGTTTGGCACAATCTTCAGCGATCGTGGTAGTTAGACTATTTGCACGCATGTCACCCTCCACGATATCAAGCCAGGATATCTTGGTCTTACCCCTTTTATCTGGACCCGGCAGTGGCGCCATTAAACACATTAATTAATAAAATGAAATATTAACAGTATTGGGCACATTTAAATAATGAAAAAATATGGACAAATTGCTAGGAAGAACGGTATCAAGAACCAAATTCCATGTAGGCTAAGCCGCGGGCATCAGCTAGTTTATATACAATATTTTTAAATTGATGATATGAATCTATATATACGATCAAAAATAAGCGACTTGCTACGATCCAGACATGTAACTTTCATTTCATCTACTTTCTTTTCCTAGCCTCTCCTCATAATGTCCTCTATCTCATTGACATACGTACACCAATGTCAACCCTTCTGGTCTGGTCCATTCACCCTCGCCTCATAAATCTGCTTCATTCATCCTTTTTACGTGTCTAAACCATTACATTATTATGAAGCAGACTTGGACTCTATTTTGAATCACTATGAGAATGATGGTTGAATATGGATGAATATTTGTTATGCGATTACGTCAGAACCGCTGAACAGCTATATGCCATTTATTATTCCGGAAATAGGTTCCTGTGAAGGTACGGGAACTGGTTCCGAATTTAGACCACTCCATCTCTTCCCATGTGGTGTCGTACAAGGCGACTAAGGGATAGGGCTGTTTACATCAGACAGATATATACAGCCCAGACTCAGCCTCAGATGCATGGCTTGAGTCAACAATAGTGCCAAGAAGACGGCCATAGGCTCACCCCCTATTACATGGGACCGAATTCATTGATTGTTGAAATGTGTGTGTTAATTCACCTCTGCCTAACCCTCCAGCGATGGAGACGTGATTATATGTATGTATGTAAAATGTAAAAGTTTAATCGCGCTCTTAAGCTGGACAGATTTCTCTGAAAGGACATCGTTCATTTGCTTTCCACACGGTTAATTAACAACTTTTTTATTTTTTGTTTTTTATTTATAAAAATGAATCAACAACTTACAACTATTATGAGAGCGCATATTATTATTTTGCATGAGCAAAATATTTGATAATTCGCAGAAGTGGAGTCATCACATCCCCAACAATTTGTGGTTCAACTATATCACAATAAACAAATATTTGCGATGGTAAGCCTCTGTAGAAGATTATTTCGTTTTGAAATCACACTCGCTGTACTTTTTTACACCTTATAGATATAAACACATGTATACTAGAGACGAAAATACACTACCGTTTTTGCCCAACTATGGCGAAGCCAAAAGAGGTTTATGATTTTGACAGACTATGTTTGTATGTAGGTTCATTATTTCCGAAACCTATGAACGTGTGTATTCTGTAGGGCGAAGGTACTTACCCAGTCGGACTTTTCAATTGGACGGAAATATAACAAAAAAAAATGGACACCAAATTTTAATATAACATCACAAAAACAGGTTGACTGTTTGCTGATTTTATTTTTGTTGTATATGTAAGTGGCTAGCCTGAATAATCTCATTAAACACACGTTATCACGCCTTCAAGTCCTGCAGCATCTGTTCCATGACTTTGTACCAAAAAGCGGAACTGAAACTTTGTACTGAAGCGTTTTTGTTATTTCCATCCATATTTTATCATTAGAACTAACAACGGTGTATTTTCAGTCAAGTTGCTGAATTTTATAACTGATTTTTTCGTTTCGGAGCTTTGAAATTCTGTGACGACAATAGACTCACCCCCTATTACGTGGGACTGAATTCAATGATTGGTGAAATGTGGGTGTTAATTCACCTCTGCCTAACCCTCCGGGGATAAAGGTGTGATTATATGTATGTATGTTATATGTAATTTAAAGCAACTTTATTATTCAATTTTATAATATTATTACAGATTTGTAGTACCGATAGTAAAGTTCAATTGAAACTTTTATACGCTAAAAGAGAAAAGCTTTACCCTCGCGTACAATCGATTTGTGATAATGCACTTAAAACCTCTGAACGAGCTTTAGGTCTTCCCACTGGTAGCACAAAAACTCTCCAGTAAGTTCTGGCTAGGCTACTCACCGCCGGTAACACATCACGAGGTTATTATGGTGGCGTATTCTGTAGGGTGATAATTCTCAGCTAGGACTGCTCAATTGACACGGAAATACCGTCATATTCTAAACCCATAGTTATTTTCTATCCATACCTTTTTTAATTAATTTAAGAATTAATTAATAATTGATTACCCGCATTTTAACTTATCATTTCATAGTACTTTTAAATCTTGTAATTTAAATTGAAACATTATCCATAGAGATGAATAAACAATCTTGTTACGTAATACAGTAATATACAGTGCGGTTATTGCAAGTGTTTAGTGTCATATTTGCTTACAACTCACGCAAAGAGCAACAAAGCAAATATGTCTGCATATTGCGTGCAAGTGTCGAGGGGCCGACGTGAGAAATGAGCACATTATATAATCACTGCACGATTCTCGTCTCTTTCGTAAATACAAAAAAATTATCAAAACGACACCTTTTTTCGTGACTAATGCTATTGTAAACAATTATTTTAGAATACTACATCAAAATGTCGCCGGACTTTTTAACAAAATACACTATCCGGAAATAAACCTTTAAATACTTTAATTTAGATAACTTCCGTGTACATTATGTAAATAAGGTTATTATCAAATGATAAATATATATTCTCATATTTCTGTAACATGATAACTTTCACGTATAATATTAGAAAGGCTAGTAATAAGTATCACACCGATAACAGACAATTAATAATAATAATCGGTAACAGGAACCATTAGTTAGTCAGTTAATTTTCTTTATGTTTTTATAAAAAGTAGTTCCAAAATTGTTTACTTTTAGATATGTACCTAACCGAATGGAGTACTGGACAGGTAAACTACGTATGGTTTTGTTCTAAAAGAATTATGAATAAGTTTCATAATGTGCGTTTTATTCTCGCTTAATAAATATTAGAATATAGATCTTAATAATATTTTATAATTGTGGACCGTACTATGACCTGAAGTTAAGCAACTGCACAAACAAAATATTTAATATAAATTTAATAATTACTGTGGTTAATTGTATTAAGGTACTGTCTAATTAAGCTAATGCTAAATTTATACCAGATATTTTATAAAAAAAAAATTGCCAATGTACGAATCTCACGGAACGATCGCGTACGCCAACAGGCGTAATGAAAATCTTATAATAAATTTCTCAATGTTATACCTACCAGTGCATGATACGCCGAGCCGCTATAACGGCGTAGAATTACTTTTCGAAACAATAAAACGCGATAAGACGTTCTTGTTGTTTTGCCTATACACTACCGTTACGGGCATGTGCGACGTTCATTGTGACGTCATTAAGCCGTAACGACCTCTAACGTCGCAATACGAATGCCCCCAGTTATCCCTATTAATCATTACCTCGGAGTTCTATCACTAAAAAATATATTTTATGTCTTCGATGCATTATTTGGATTCGAAATTCTAAATTAAGACAATATTATTATTCTTTTTTACCTACTTATTCTTGATCCGATGCATCGAATCACGAAGTCTATAAACGACAAAATTAAACCCCACACGGTTCTCACCAACACTAATTTAAACCTACAAATGGAACATTTATCAATCCAAGGTATAGTCAATGATCTTTTATCGAAAAACCGCTATTATAATAACTTCGTGTTGTGTTCCCAGCGGTGAGTAGGGTAACCAGAGCTCACTGGAGAATTCATGTTTTTAGTGGGATAACTAAAGGCTTATCTTGAAAAGTACAAGTGAGTTATCAATATGTGATAGATTGAAGTGCTTCATGTTTCAACATACATACATATAATCACTCCTTTATCCTCGAAGGGTTAGACAGAGCTAAATTAACCCCCACAATTCACCAAACATGTATTCTGTCCCACGTAATAGGGAGTGAGCCTATTGCTATATTCGTGGCCCTTTTTTCCGGTGTAATTTGAATAAATAAGCATCTGGAAATTGTTAAGAGACGTACGTAGAGTGTGAATGTATATAAAACTAGCTGTTACCCGCGGCCCCACCCGCGTTTTCCAAACATAGCCTATGTCCTTTCTCAAGGTCTAATCTGACACGAACAAGACGGTGACTCCCGCTCCGGCTCGATTCGCCTGTAACGATGACGCACACATGTAACTTCAAAGCAATGGAGTTATTGTTTTTGACTGTTCACACACATATGTAAAACATACGGGTGTTTCCACTTGACCCAGATGATAAATATATTTTATTAGATAGATAGGCTAACGTTTTTGTCTTGTGTACGTGCTAGAACAATTAAAATTAAATGAAACAGCTGATATGTGTATTAATGAAAAAAAGTGTGTACCTATGTATCGAATTCAAATGGCGAATCGTCGTTGAGTGATATTATCTCGGAGATACCGGTGATGGACACAGAACTGTGCACGAGCTATCAACATGAATAAGGTTCGGTAACTCAGTGGTCGGAGCAATTAAGGGTAATATCGCGGGTTCGGGAACCGAAATTACTAATATTCCCTCTAATCCCTCCAGCTAAGCTAAATTGCTTGTGTTAGGAGTGGATTCACGTCGGTAGCGTAATGGCCAGGATTTGAACCCGGGACCTCTCGATCGTAAGGCCGACTCCATAACCACTAAGCTATCGACGCTTCTGTCGATTTGCCAAACACTTTATGGAAAGATTTTTGTGTCGGGAAGGATTTTCAATTGATCTTCTAGTCAAGCCCTTTCATTTCATATCCAAATTGAGGAAGTTGTGAAAAAGTCATTCACGTTTTCGTTGTTTCGGGATCTTTAGCTGGTAAAGCAGTTATTCCGTGTTGATCCACTTTACCAGTTAAAGATCCCCGAACACGACACGACAACACTTTTAAATTTTTTTTACACAAGTCAATCTATAACGAATATCATTTTATCATTGATAAAAATAATCGATTCAAGTAGTCAAGAAAGGAATGACAAAAATAACAAATCAAAAGGAAACACGACAAGCAGCATGACAAACGTCTCCAAAAATGTAAATCCCATTGTGAGCTCCTTTTGTTGTGGAGGCCCAGAACGTAGGTACACAGATTTTCAGGAGAGGTACATAAAAGTACACAGAAGGTAATATTTAGGCCAATCTGAGAAATACACCCGCCATCCTGATATACACACAAAACCTACACATGGTTATTCACATTATTATATATATAATCACGCGTCTATCCCTGAGGGGTTAGGCAGAGGTGATATAACACCCACATTTCACTAATCATCGAATTCGGTCCCACCTCCGTGTTATAAATCGATATTTATTTAGTGAATGACCACCTCAATCTCAAATCATACAGAGAATATTTTTTGGCCTGGTTAGAATATTTATTTATTTATTTACAATGACTTAATACTGATTATCATAATAACAACCGTAATGCAAAGAGCTACATACATTCAAGCATTTTTGGTCAATATAAGTACTCCATCACATTCTCCTGCATCTATTTGGAGCCTGTAGACATAACCTCCCCCACCGACATCGGTGGTAAGGGTATCTGTGGGAATTTTGCGCACATTAAAAAATAAGGGCTCGCACGTAAGGAGTATGCTTCGATAAGTTCGTACGGGGAACCGGAACCTTAGTCTGCTCCCTTGGCGCCAGCCGCAGCCTTGTGTTACGAAATAAAATATTATTTTACATACATACATATATATTAACACGCCTTTATCCCCGGAGGGTTAGGCAGAGGTGATTAAACACCAATACTTTACTAATGATTCAATTCGGTCCCACGTAATAGGGGGTGAGCCGTTTTCCGGGCACTTTTGTTGACTCAAGCCATGCATCTGAGGCTGAGTCTGGGCTGTATATATCTGTCTGATGTACCGCCGTGACACCCAATCCTATCCTTAAAAGGAAAAGACCTGGAATTCTTTACCAGCTCACTTGTTTCCTTCTTCCTACAGTCCTTTAAACGGGGCGGGAAAAAGCATCTGATGAGGCCGCCAAGCTGTGTGCCACCGTTGTAACATTACTTAGTGTCTGTAATGCACCCTTTAGTACAGTCATTGTCACAATTTTTATTTTATTAACTTAATAAATAATGATATTATCAGTCCGTATCCTTTTGCATTTTCAAATGAATCAGCCGTCTGTAAGTTGATGAAAATAATGCTGAATGATCCTGTTACATAGAAACCGTAGGTCAAGCTATTAAACAAAACTATAAGGGAGTTAGGAATTTAATTTATCAAGCGGTCAATAAAAACAAAATTTAATACAGAGTTGTAAAATAAAATAATGTAAATAATGGAAATAGCTATTAAATTACAGAAATAACGAACTCAAGAATCTTTAAGAAAATTTCGGCGGAAAATATAACATAATAACTGCTTTAAATTTTCATTCATATGTTGGATATATTTACGTTGGTAATCTCATTGAAACATAGCTTCAAAGATCTTATATAAATAGGAGCTTTCGCCATTGTACATACATTTCATACAATAGAACTGGCCTTGAATGTGTTTGATATTTATTTGAGGCTACACTCCATTTGTTTAGGTACCTTAACAATCTTGAGGTGTCTTCTTATGTTTTACTAGCGGACGTCCGCGACTTACCCTGCGTGAAAATGTTTTATGCTTCCCGATTCCCAAAAAATAACATAACCTCATGCATATATCCTCGAAGGGGTAGGCATAGACCTAAGTTTTCCAAAAAAGGATTGGTCAGCACTACCTAGCAACATGAATAGACTAACCATTTCAGTATCATAGAAAGTATAACGATCGCCTTCTTGAAGCCGTTTTCTTATGTAAGCGCTTGTAACAGGATATTTATTTGTAGAATGGTCCTCCAAGTTTCCTTGATGTCAACTTAACCTTGTCCTCCAAATGATTCCGGTACTGCACGTCGCTGTACATATCGACACCAAGGATTCCGATACTCAAAGAGATGGTAAGCGATGTGCCCAGGAATTGCGGTCCAGGAATTCAACAAATATCGATACATAAATTCAACAAAGTTACAATATAGGCTGTCCAAACAGTACTTCTATTTGTTAGGACAATATATTCATAATGCATTCATTAAAAAGCTGTTAACTTAAATTTTATTAATTTCTGTCGGTAGATTTATAAACTTTTTTACACTGATTCAAGTAACCAAAATTATTTTTTGAATACTTATTTCATCAGGTTCGATGTAGATCACCCGTTATG
Organism: Eilema griseolum; assembly: GCA_963662185.1. Classification (NCBI taxonomy): domain Eukaryota; kingdom Metazoa; phylum Arthropoda; class Insecta; order Lepidoptera; family Erebidae; genus Eilema; species Eilema griseolum. The sequence goes on from OY759251.1 coordinate 1,436,205, forward strand.
GTTTATTGGACCGTCCTGGATTCATGCCGCGTTAGATAAGTGGCCAGTTAGTCAATTCAATCCCACTACGGTTTCCGAACCACCCGAGGAGAAGAAGCACTCGCTTGTTGTGTCTTTATCAATTTGCACAGAGTGGTATGGGGCATTATCCATTATAATTGTGCTGTTAGGAGGGATATTCTGTAATAAATTTAAGAACCACTCTCGGAACCTTACTGCGTCCATTTCTTCATGATACTCTTTAGTGCTTTTGGATTGGAAAGCTAATAAAGAGTTTTCCACGAAGCCTGTAGACGCTTGCATCTGTGAATTTTGTATACTATATTGCCAGAACTATATTGCAGAAGCCAAGGTAGTTTGCTGTTTACACTAATTTATAATTATTTAATGCTTGTATCTAGTATCGTATTTAGAGTAAGAGATTATAATATTTCATGGAACAAATGAGTTGCAAAGTTGAACTTACATTAATATAAAAATATATATATATTTATGTAAGTACACACTTTATAGGTATTTAAACGATCATGGTCACTCACATTAGCATCAAAGTATTTGGGATATGTACCATGTTGTATTAAGTTTTCGATATATACAGGGTTAGGTAAGGCCTCTCTTTCTGTTGAAATACAAACGTATTATTAAGCTATATACTATGTAAACATTGAATTAAATAGTACAGTATACAGTTTTGTATGTTTACTTACCGTATTGAATAGGTAAGGCTGCTAAATAGCAACCCATTACGAATAGACGCCAAGGGAGATTATTTTGAAAAACAATAAATTAATTTTGTACCTTTAATAGTATTTTTTCATATTCATTCCGGATACTTATAGTGCACCCCACGTATTTCATTTTGTTTTTTTTTAATTACATTAATTTTTAAATTGAACAGTTATCATACGTTGTTCTCGGGTACAGGTATACATTTCCTTAATGAAGGCAACGGGATATCTAGAGATCAATATTCCAAAGGGTTTTGTCTGCTAGCGTTCGATTTAACACCTGACTTATCAGCGAATGCTTCTAATCACTGGAACCTTATAAAACATGGTAGCGTAAGAATAGAAGTTCGCTGATGCTGCATTCCCACTCAAAAAATACTTAATGAAACCTTACCCGGGTCATAATCTTACTGTTGCTGAAAAGATATACAACTATCGACTATCGAGGGCTCGGAGGATTGTCGAAAACGCCTTTGGCATATTGGCTTCGCGATTTCAAATATTTGGAAAACATACAATAATTCAAATATTCGTAGAATCTAGATACACCAGTCTATTTATAAATAATATTATAATTTTTACAGAAGAGTTTAAAGTTTACCTTATACTTATAATGGTAATTACCTCGAACTATTATCCACAACAATTTTAGATCTGTAAAATTTGTCAGACAAAAAGTACCATCAACTTAATGGAAATAAAAACTGAAATCGAAATGACTAACTTCTCTCATATTATTCAAATGGGTGATACAAATACCGCTGCTAACTGCCTCTATTCAACCCTGTCAACAATCATTTCCAAGTGCACAAGCGTTAAACAAATAATAAACATCCATCACAAACACAATTTAGAGACTGACGAATTTTATATGAACGTGAAACCATATGTACTACGGTTTTCATTCGACCGTTCGGTATAGAATTTTTATTGCGCAAAGAATTTTTCTTTTCAAAACGAACCTGAAAGGAAGTACGTGCGCAGAGTATAATAAACGTTATACTATTTTCCAATGAAATTGTGTAAAATACCAACATAATCCGGGAGCGACATCATCCACCCTAATAAGCCACCCGTCTAAAGATGGCTATCTGTTTACTTACGATGAAATGTTTTTATAACGCAAGATTAGGCTGCGCCACACGTCATTTTAAAAAGTTGCTTGAAAAGATAAGGTAACTATTATCTGTTGAGAATATACTGGCACGTGTGAACAGACGTGACAGCTACGGGCATGCCAGTAGCTTTTTATATATCTTTTTATATATTTTTATCTCTCATTAATTTAGCTACACATTCAATTGCTAGTAACAACACGATTTTGTTTTATTCACTTAAATTACTATCCATTTTTTGCGCGCAAGAAAGGTACGAGTAGCCGTTTGGGGTTGAAACGTTAGGGACGTGGGGTCCAAGAGCTCGCCTCATCTAAAAGCCGATGCACCTGCTGATGGACTAATTGATCTGATAGTTGGTATACATCTTTACTTCGGATGACAATGAAATTTAAATCAATAAAACCGTTTAAGCAAATATTTTTTTAAAGTGTACTGCAAATGTATAACGCCATTTGTCATCCTCTGGATCGCGGTCCAAAACACTATCACTTATATATATGCTTATAATGTTGCTTATAATGTTATAACTTCAGGTAAAGTGAGCCACTCCACTCGGTTGCATCTGAAGCTTTCACTTTACAATCCGGCAAAAAGTAAAATTAAAATAATACTGCTAGGGATAGCCTCCTGAAAAGTGAAGTGTAAATAAAATGTAAAAAAAAAATCTAATTTACAATAAATAATACAAATATTATTATAAAAATAAATTACACACATTTATTATTTGTTTTTGCATCCATCGTGATCAAACGTAGAATCGGCTTTTAAGACTTTTATTTTTCACAGACAAATTTCGTCGTAAAGAATGCGAGCATTCTTGAAGGCCCGCAAAGTAGTTAACGTCGTTAACTATTTGTTATTATTTGTCCACATTTTGTT